>OX411546.1:11087053-12514053 GCA_948146395.1 Fragum whitleyi | reverse complement strand
ATGCTACATACCAAATATGAAAGCTGTCTGCCTTCTGGTTTCAGAGAAGAAGATATTTGAAGATTTTCATATATTCACCCTTTTTGTTAAGGGTAAAGGGAAAGTTAAAAGTGCATTTCATTTATTGGACAATTTTGGTAGAGCTTGACCCAAGGAACATCCCAGTTAAGTTTCATCAAGATTGGTCCACTGGTTTAGGAGGAGAAGATGTTTTAAGAAATTGTGGACGAAGCACGACTGAAGACAGACATTCTTCGATCACAATACTCACCTTGAGCACTTCATGCTCCGGTGAGCTAAAAAATCCTAAAAAACTAGGTTGGAAAGGGGCATAATTTACACAAAATACTTCTAGAGTTATGCCCCTTGATAGTAAAAGTTGTTCTTTTGATGATGACAACAACGACTAGGACCACAATGACACCAAGGCTTACTTACTTTACCTACAATTAAAAAGTTTTTGCCAATTAAGTATTTTTCTTTAGATATCTGACCTTGAAAAAGGACCTTGACATTTACAGATGACCTTGAACTTGGAACAAACAGAAAGGTCTTGTCCTAAGCAATTATCATGTGAAATAAGAAGGCCCTATCACTTACCATTCAAAAGTTATGAAATGTTAAAGTTTCATTTCTTTCTCAAATTTGACCACAAAAAATGAACTTGATCTTGTCTGACACCCTTGACCTTAGTACCAACAGAAAGGTCTTGTCTCAGGCAATCATTATGTGAAATATGAAGGCCCTACCACTAACCATTCAAAAGTTATCACAAAATGTCAAACTTTTTACGCTACGAAGACGACGACAACGACAACACCAAGGCTAGAGCAATATTTTCTCAAAAAACAGCTGAGCTAAAAATACATTCGGAACATCACTCGGACTTTCCGTAAATTGGAAAGTACCTCGGACGTAAGTGTAGTAATTTTTTTGTCATTTTTCAGGTTATTCAACTCCTAGTGGTACTTAAGTTATAACGCTTGAAGAAAAGCAAATTCCTTTAATGCTTTCAGATAGTCTATGTAAATCTTTTTGGCATATAATGATTTGAAAGCAAAAGGCAGTATAACACTGCGTTTTGTTTTCAAATCATAATATGCCAAATTTTTACCTTACATTGATTTTGATTTTTGCAGTGTCATCCGCAGCTATGTATGTGACGTCATATAAACCCACATGCAAAATGACGTGCTTTCATGGCTGGTGCCACCCTTATTATTCCCGAGGTCTATTTTGGTAAAATTGCCTAGGGTTACCGAGTACTAAAAACACCGAATATGCCCTGATCAAATCCATGCAATCCATTGTAAGAAAACAAATTTAGCATTAAATAAGCAAATTTTGTCAACACAATTTTCTTTAGCTTTTTATACAAGGTGTGTCAAAAAGGGGGACTATGTGGAATTGTTTAAAGAACTTGTAATCACTTGTTGGATTTAATGGAAAAAGAATCATATCATTAGAGAATAAAGAGAGTTTTGTTACAATGGGTTATAATGCCACTTTTAACACTTTTTCAGTCTTACAACGGAGGCAGCAGCACCTAACAATTGATCCCTGGTATTTCTAGCACCAGGCTTCAATCCTTTCCTTGCCATTGGCTGTTACCCAGTTAAAGATTGGCAAAGTTTTATGATAGGAGGAGTCAACAGTTTTAAATATGCAATGGATTTTGGTTGCCTATATCCAGGTAGAGAAATATATAATATGTACTTAGTGTCTTGTATGAAAAAAAAATTCTAATAAGGTCGAGAGAATTGATAACTGTCGAGGCTCTGCCGAGACAATTATTGATTCCCACAACTGAGTTAAATCTTGTTTTCATACAATACACTAAGTACGTATTACATTTATCTTATAACCTCTATTTGCCTTGTTTTCGTTGATATTTCTAACAGAAATGCAAGTTTCTAAAATAACCACATTATGTCATGGTTCGAAAAAAATATTCATGTGATATCATAAAAAAATATCACATGGGTTGTTAACACTTGGATATATGTTTAGTAATAAGATAATAATGTTTTTTCCATTTTCTCTTCCCAAGTAATTTAGGTGAAAACTAATATGTACAGTAAAACTTATGCTAAGCGACCACTCAAGGGACCACCAAAAAGCGGTCGTTTATCGGAATGGTCGCTAAATACAAAATATCATGGTGAATAATACAGTATATTTTGATAGCAGTTAAAGATTGTTGGTCAAGTTATACTGACTCTTATGATGTTTGAACCCATTAGAATCGTCTTTATGGGACGGTTCTAATGGGCTCCAACAAAGTAAGATTCAATGATAACCAGTTTTTCGTTAAGAATGTCCTCTTTTTCGGAGATTTAGCTTAAGGTAAGGGACTTTTTATGGTGGTCGCTTAATAAAATTGGTTGCTTAATACATGTGGTCGCTCGAGCAATATCGACTGTATTTTGAAAACATGTCCATCTTGCTTAACCCTTTCCTGTTTAATCCCTGCTTTTTACGTGCCTGTGATTTTATGATTGAGAAAACATTGTGAAAAAAGGAGAAATTGCTTCTGGTAAGCAATTTCTTCTTTTTCCACACTATTTTCTACCCTACTGAATGGTTATTTTTCAAATCAAATCCACTTTAAATTTTCGTCTGCAAATTCTTTGAATTTGGACGGGTCCAAAATTTTGTAAAACAGGAAAGGGTTAAAAGAGGTACCCACATGTCATGCTGAAATTAGGCAAAATTACATTAAACTCAAAGTGCTAAAAACACTGAATGCACTAAATATGATTCAGTATTTATGAATTTTGAAAATATAATTTCTAAACTGTGGTTTAACAGGAGATTCATGTGGTTTTGACTTGACAAGCAGACTGCACATATGTGCAGGCATATCTTTGTCTATACAGCCTAGCAAAGCAAGAATATTGCAGGTTCACCGTGATAATATTTAAAATGAAATGCACTTGTCCTTGGACAAGTTGAAAATAATGTCTGAATTAAAACTATAGTTATCCAAATATTCTGTCACTCTTTCTTTGAAATGATTTTTCTGTTTGGAAGATGTTATTACACAATAAAATATCTTCCTTGCTGGGAAAAAATGTATTTAAAACATTCAGTTAAAAGGAGAAATGCTTTTGGAAAGCATTTACTCCATTCCTCTGTTTTCTATTCTTACTTGATAATTATATTGATATTTAAAAAGAACTATCCCCTATAACTTGATTGTTATTAGTCTTCAATGGCATACTTGATTGAAGATCAACTTGTTCTTGGACAAGTTCCCAATGGATTTCTGCATTTCCGTGTTCTAAAAAGCTCAGGTTGAACATGTCAGGCATGGGAATTGCACATCCTCCATTGTAGCATTGGGTATAACTAACTTACTTTAGTAGCCTTTTTCATGAGTTTCTTGCCGTTGATTCTTAATTTTCCTTCATAAAACAACTTAGTGGCAGCACTGTAAAAGTATGAATTAAAAATAACATATTATAATGATCATAAACAAAACTATTTCATATTGATGACTCAGTGTGAAACAGTTGTAACTGCCTATATGTTTATAGGCAGTTACAGCTGTTATGCACTGGGACATCAATATATTTTCATTATACTCAAATAAACAAACGAAACATAGTCCCATCTTTCTTACCCTCATCTCTTTGACTCCTGGCTTAGCTAATCAATTAGCATTAAAAGCAAAGCTTGTGCTAGTGTTTGAAATTCAAGGGTCATTGACTTCTAAACCATGAGATTCTGGGGGGTGGGGGGGGGGTGTGTCAAAACTAACTCTAAAGGGGTCAAAACAACAGAAATGTTAAATTGTTAGTAGAATTTTACTGCTTTCCGTGTGAATTTACCTTTTCTTGTAATAATATGAGGGGAAAAAATAATAAGTAGAATTTTGAATAGTATACAAGATACATCATTGAAAAATTGAGTGATAAAACACAGTTTTGACCCTAAGAATTTTCTCTCAAGGGGGTCTTAATGGAAGAAATTTCTATGGGTCAAAAAAGGATATTTTTAGATTTTTGAGGGTAAAAACCCTGGTTTAAGGGTCAAACACGGGGCCTGTAAAAAAAATATTAAATGTCTATTGAATTCTCAATTCTTAGCAAAGATCAGTTACTTGTAACCACGAAAATTCCAATGATTCCAGCACCACTTATCAATAATTTAATATTGGTTGATTCCATCAATTTTTGTGTATTCTGATTGGCCGAAAAATTGCTTTCATTCCCCGATGAAAGTAATTTTGAGTATGCAGCTATTTTGTAAGCTACCACACAAAGTAGTTCTGAAAGAAATCCGTCTCATTTGGAGAAATATTTAAATCTTTGTTTCATTAATTTATAAAATATGAAGAGAGTGTTTGTTGATTTCATGAAGGTATGAAACCTAATCGCACTGTTATGAATACACGAAACTCTTCATCTTTTAAAATTTAAGTATTTTATCAATAAGTTTCATAAAAATTTGATCAGAATTGTGATTCCTATGTAGAATCAACAAGGAAGTTTTCATTCAGGCCTCTTTGCCCATGATTTTAAATGGAATATTTCAATGTTCAGAAGGGTTCATCTTAAATTTGTTACCAGAAATTATTTCAACCAAGTTTCTTGAAGATTGGGTCAAAGTTGTGGCCAGAAAAGTTCAAACACTTCAATCTTAAGATGTCAGACAATGCATGTCAGATGATGGACATTTATTGATAACAAAATCTTAACAATGTTTGACACTAACATTGTTTCTGAATCCCAATAATCCTAATACATTTAGAGGCAGGGCTCGTGTTAGTGTTTGGTATTAGGGTGTCATTGACTCCCAATCTAAGAAATTTTTGGGGTCAAAACTGATTTTAAAGAGGTCTAAACGATAGAAAAAGCATATCGTAAGTAGAATTTTGCACATTCAAGAGTCGCTTTACCTGTTTCTTGTAATATAAAGTGAGTGATTAATTTGTAAAACTTAAGATAGCAAAATTTGTGAAAATCTAAGGTATAAAACCATTTTTGACCCTTTTTATTTCTCTCAAGAGGGTTAAATGACCCCTTTGTGAGAAATTTCTAGGGATCAAAGTAAGATATTTTCAATTTTTGGGGGTCAAAACCCTGGTTTACAGGTCAAACACAAGCCCTGTGGAAAGATCCCCTTTGTTAAAAGCAAGGGGGTCTGTCAGGATTCTTCAATTTGACTATAACGAGGGGTCAGTGCAACACTATTGTAAGTGCCTATAAATATATAGACACTTACAATAGTGTTGCACTGACCCCTTGATATATAATGATTTTGAATATTCTATCATTCAGAATCCTTTTCTTAAGTTTGATTAGGGTTATTACATTTTACAAAATGGTCCCTTTTTGGTTTGTTAGTTGAGTATTTAGATAAGCTACAAATTTATGATAATCCAATAATTACGTTGAAGATTTCACTAGGGTCTTTCCAACAACTTGATCAGCCCTTACTGCATACACCACTGTATCTGTGTACTGTGATGGAAGATTGGGATCAGATTCTGGTGGGAAACTTGTCCTCTCATCTTCCTCCATCTCTGTGTCAGACTGTACAAGAAACTACATGATTATCCCAAGACCCAAGACAACTGGTGTTGAGCCCGTAAAACAATATTTGACCTTGAGTTGTGGCCTTGATCTTGGAGCTATCCTAAAAATTATTTCAAATCGTATATTAGTGCAAAGAACTTCTAAAATCCATCCATAAATGTAAGAGCAATGGTTAGGACAAATTTGGATAGACTGACTAGCACACATACACCAACCTGTAATGGTGTAGACTAATTATCGTATTTCTCCTAATAAATGCTCCCTGGAGCTATACATTTCATGGTTAGGGAGCTTCTATTTAGTATGCATTTCTTGATTGAAAGATAAATCATTAATTTTATATCTTTTAGGCCCTCATCCATTAATTTGAGGCGATTTCCACTAAACAATCATATAAATGATTGTTTAGAGGAAATTCATCTCAATTTAGAGAAGAAGTCTCAACAAGTTCTTAAAATTTAGGCATTTGAGGTGGGTTTTCTTACTGAAAGATGTAGGGGTGCTATTATTAGGAAGGGTGCTATCATTAGAGGAAATACGGTAAGTTATTGTTATCAACTTTAATTCCTTTATCCACAGTGTTCTCCCATTAGGAAAAGTCAGACGCCTTAGTTTGAGGCAGGATTCTTGATTTTGTAAGATGGGAGTCCAAATTGGCAATAGACTCCTTACTCAAAGAAGTTAGTGTAGAGCCCTGAGATTAACATTTATAGAGAAAGCACTGGGAGTGCCTATTAGCAGGTAGTTGAAAACTAAGATTATTTAGAGTCTTTGTCTATGCCTCCATCCTAAACATGAATACTGATTTGAAGCTCCAATAATTTCAATTATCTAATGAGAGTCAGCTGTAGCAGCACATAAGATTCATTTTAACCTACTAAATCTTTTTTGACATAAGCTCTTACAAATCATATATATTGTCTTGGTTCTGCTTCATGGTGAATGTACCAGTACTAGCACAAAATGTGTGGGCCAAGGACCTTTCAACCAAAGCTAGGATTACAACAAAGCACAATAAGCACATTGTTTGTGGAAGTCTGACCAGGATCAACAGTGTGTTTCTATCTCTTCACATAAATTGACCAACATACAAATAAGAAAAGGGTAGAAGTAATGTGCACTATCAGGCAAAAAGGGGACCATCTTGCTAGTCTTTGACCAAGTCAGACTGTGCAGACTAGCATCAAAACTATCCCACTTGATGGACTATCTAAATCTGGAATGATCATTCTACCTTACTGTAAAAGAAGTTTTGACATACAAATTTGGATTGATTTCTCATTGAGCTAATATATTGCTCAAACATTTAAATCACAGAGTTCCAAGGTCAGAGGTACAGCCAAGGGGGTCCAAAATCTTTTCTTCTCATTGAAACCCTATATTGTGGTTGCTCATTAACATTGTTTTGATGAGACGATTCCAGTGAGCACCAATTTGTACAAGTATGCTATATTTGCCTAATTCCATGGGTATTTCTAAAAATAGCTCTATACAACTGTGATCATCAAAACAAAGAAATTTGGAGCTAGAAATTAACTTGCTCATTTTGTGTTAGTGTTGACACAGTTTACTTATGTGTGACTTCCTTGCTTTAGGAGTAATTGAATATTTTGATAGCGAAGTGTACATAACATATGAAAAAATTTGTTTTCCTTTATCCGTGGCCTGTCAAAAAAGTTGGTTAAATTAAGAACAATACTGGGATGACACCTGAAGAAATTGGATGCTACACATGCATAGTATGTCTTAAGCATTGTCCTTAAACTTGGACTTAAAAAAAATGTAAGCAAATACTCCAATCTGTCCATTTTAGAAGAGTCCCATTTTTAAATTCAGAAATTCTCAAAATTTTAGATAAAAGATCGATTATGTAGAATTTTGATGAACTAATCTCTTTTTTCAAAGCAAATTTGATCAAAACATATGAATAATGATTTCTCAGAATAATCTGTGAAAGAATTTAATGTTTCTTTTCCTCGTTCAATATTAATTTTAATGGCCACGGATAAAAGACAACCCACGGTTTTAGGCATATCAATCATATATCAATTGTTTAACTTTTGAAATCAAAAACAACCTCTAACTGTAGCTCTGAAGCTTGACCTTATGCACATGCCATGTCAAACAAAAAACAATAACGCTTATTACAAAATCTCCTTCAGAATCACCATCACTGTCATCTTCATCCTGCTGCTTGGATTTTGAAATAAAACGTCTATGGACCACCTTTGACACTGGGGGTAAACATTTTAAGCAAATTTGATTAGGAAAAGCTAAAGTAAAACACTTTTTCAGTATCATATGTGGTTGTTTTTCACAATTTATGTATTTGTGCAGAATGTCATTCCCTAAATATCGAAGGAAAATAGGCAAACTCAATCTTGCTGGAGTGCTTGACATTTCTTAGTCTCCGTCCTTTGGATGCTTGCATTTTGTCTCGGAAAACGTATGGACAACTGAGATCGGTACGCCGAATACTCGAAAACAACATAATTCCGTTTAAAACTGAAATTTGAGTTCAATCAATATATAAATTGTTCTTATTTATAAAATTTATTTGTAAAAAATCAATCTGATTTAGATTAAAATTTATTTTCCACCCAAAAAAGAATACGAAAATATTATCTAAACAAGTATTACAGCTCTGTAACAATTCCCGCACAAAATCAAACATGGCAAATGCAGACGCTTCAGAAACTCTTCACAATTCTTTCCAAAATGAGGCTGAATCTAGTAGCAACAATCACTCGACAGTGGTCGTATTCCAATGTGCTCAGTGCAATTCTGTTGTTGGGGATTCTACTTCATGGTTGACGGCTGACAAAGTGATGAGAACCATTACTTTGGCATGTAAGTTTGCCTGGGGTTGGTTCAATCATGGTGGTATGGGTGCGAAATTCTACTTTGAGATAATTACATGTTTCAAAGCCACTTGTCAAGCATAGTTCAGACATAGTAAAGGACCCAGAAAAACGTTCATACACTGGGACCAAGTCTTGGTCTGACGGCTTACAGTATACCTGGATACCTGGATTTTTGGGTCAGAATGTAGAGTAATATAATAATCCCTGTTTCTCATCAATTCGTGCCTTCTCATTGGATTCGTGCATGTCAAATCTCTAATATTATGAGGTCTTTTATAAAAACCAACTGTGTAAAGTTTTACTTTGTGTCAAAAACGAAGAAAAAAACTTAGAATTGTTATTTCCTTTTTAGTATGAACAGCTAATTAATGAATTTAAACAAATTGCCGACTTTCCAAAATGGCCGACTAACTTTATACCTGGATACCTGGATTTTTGGGTCAGAATGTAGAGTATTATCTGTAATGACCCCTCTCTTGAATAAACTTCTTTAAGATACTCTGAGCTGGTAAATTATCACAAGCTTTGGTCTCATGAGTGCACTTAATAACAGGTTGGTGAAAATTTCTTACAGTTCCACATCTCAGCATTTAGTAAAGATTTGAATATATTGACACTGTCGGCAGAGATGGTCTTTTCACTGATGCTATTCCAGTATGTCACTGATCGTTGACTAAATGTGTTCAATCTGATGTTATGAATACACTTCTTAGGTTTAAATTTCAAATAATGACCACGAAGATCGTCCTGAGCAAGGGTGAACATGCTCTCCCAGTTCAAATTGTCAAAGTTGTGCAGTGACTTATAGATCTGAACCATGTCAGCTCTGTCCCTTCTGTATTCAAGCGTTGTGAGTCCTAATTTCTTCAAGCGTTCTTGATAGTTCAGATGGGAAATTGATGAAACAAGCTTTGTTGCACGCCTTTGAATATCTTCAATCTTTTTAATATGCTTTTTAAGGTAAGGAGACCAGACACATGAACCATATTCAAGAATAGGTCTGACTAGTGACTTGTACAGGGGTAAAAACATCTCTTCATCCAGACATTCAAACGATCTACGAATCAAGCCTAGTGTTCTCTGTGCCTTGTTGGTAATATTTGTTATATGGTCATCAAAATTTAGATGTTGGTCAAATGTTACTCCCAAATCCTTTTCAGAATGAACTGGATCGATTGAAGTAAAATTCCCATCCACTTCCCTCATGGTATAACGATAGTTATCATTCCTTGGGCCAATATGGAGTACTTTGCACTTTTTTGCGTTGAAGGTCAGTTTCCATTTATCGCTCCAGCGGCTAAGGTTGTCCAAGTCAGATTGAAGTCTCTCGTGATCTTCGAATGATGACACTTTTGAATAAAGTTTAGTGTCATCAGCAAATATTCGGACCATTCCAGTAACAATATCAGGTAGGTCATTGATAAAACATAGGAATAGCACAGGTCCTATGACACTTCCCTGAGGGACTCCACTTACCACTTCAGACCATGAAGACAGAGATGACCCAACACGTACACACTGTTGTCTATTTGACAAAAAGTCCTTTATCCACGCCAATGCTGCACCGCTTATTCCAAATTTCCTTAACTTGTACAATAGATGATCGTGTGAAACCCTATCAAAAGCCTTAGCAAAATCAAGGTAGATAACATCAATAGGAATACCTCTGTCTACAGATTCTGTCCACTCATCTAATATTTCTAAAAGTTAAATAGCACAAGAGCGACCAGATCTAAAACCATACTGTGCTTCAGAAAAGAGGTTATTATTGTTCAAATGTTCCATTAGTTGGTCTCTCACTAATCTTTCACAAAGTTTACACACAACTGAAGTCAAGCTGACTGGGCGATAATTTGAAGGATCCTTCTTATTACCTTTTTTGAAAATTGGAGAGACAATAGCCCTACGCCAATCATCTGGGATACACCCTTCTTCAAGGCTTTTTGTAAACAGAAGTGTAAGGGGAATCAATAATTCCTGCCTTGCCTCATACAATAGTTTTGGGTGAATATTGTCTGGACCAGGCGATTTTTCCGGATTAAGTGAGTTCAAGGCCTTCAAAAGCTTTTCACCTGAAACCATAAAGTTCTCTAGTAAATAGTCATTCTCCTCTACCGATAGCTCAATGTCTGAATCCTCTGGTCTTACAAAAACGCTACTAAAAAATGAATTCAAAACCTCTGCTTTCTCATTGTCCGACTTTGCTTCTGACTTGTCAGGTTTGATCAAATTACCAATACTGTCCCGAGTTTTCCTTTTAGAATTCACATACCTCCAGAAGGATTTACTGTTTTGTTTTACTTCATTTGCTATTTTCCTCTCATAACTTTTCTATGCTTCTTTAACTTTCTTTGCACAATCATTCCGAGCTCGAGCATACTTCATGTAACTAGCATTAGATCTTGAATACTTATATTTCTTCCAGTACTTTTTCTTTTTATTTACTGCAATCCGTGTAGAACTGTCCATCCATAGAGGTGATTTTTTCTTGTTAAATGAAACTTTTCTCTCTGGTATATACTTTGAAGTAACATTATCAATAATTGATTTGAATGCAGTCCACATTTCATTGATATTCTTATCTTTCAACGTATTATCCCAGTCAATGTCCCGCAGTTCAGCTCGAATACAGTCATAATCTCCTTTAAAGAATTGTCTTCGAATAAGCTGGTCTTCTTTGTCATCAATATACAGGTTCAACCTACATGATACTACAGAATGATCACTTTTTCCAAGTGGTGATTTTACTGAAACAGAGTTTTCGGCAACCATAAATTCCTCATTGGTAAACAATAGATCCAAACAACTTGGCATATGACCTTCTCTAAATCTGGTGTTTTCATGAATATGTTGGTATAGAAAATTGTCCAAAATGCATTCGTAAAATTTATTTCCGTCTGAATTTTGGGAATAATTACTCTCTGGTATAGCCCAGTCAATATCACCATAGTTAAAATCTCCCATAAGTACATAATGTGTATAGTTCAGTTCACAAGATTTCTTAATCAAACTGAGTAGCTTTTTGTTATTATCATTTGTAGAGTTAGGACTACGGTAAACCAATCCCAAAAGCAATGCATCACCATCCTTCAGCTGTACTTCACACCACAAATTTTCCATGAAATTAAAATCTTGAAGACTAGTCACTGTTATTGCCCTTAAATGTTTCTTGATTAAGAACATAACACCTCTTCCACAGTTTGTATTGGGAAAAAATACATCATACCCCTCGAACTTTAAATCATAAATACTGTCTTTTTCACTTGATGCCTTTGGAAATACTTCACAAATCCCAAAAATGTCTGGTTCATGTAGATCTAAATAAACCTCAAGTTCTGCTACCTTATTTGATAAAGTGTCAATGTTAGTAAAGCATAATTTCAAACCGTTCAAATTATCTGTACTTTCAGATTCCTCTAAAACAGAATCATGCAAATCACTCAGATCTGTACCTTCAGAATTGTTCAAGTCTGTACCTTCAGACACATTGGAAAATAAATCTGTTGATTCGTTAGAATCTTCTGAACTAAAAGAGGTGTTTAAATTAACATCATCAACTGGAACTATCTGAACAGTGAACGTATTTACATGGTGTTGTTCATTATGGTTTAAGCACTCAAGTCCCCCGGTGCGCCAGCACTAGAGGTAGCTCCACCGTGAGAAGGGTGAGAAAAGGCGGGTGCTTTCTCTTTGCGAGGTGGGATTTCAACTATTTTGTCTCTTCGTATCCCCCAGTGTTTTCCTGGTTCATCCTTTTGCATTTTTGCTAGCTTTTTCCTCAATTCATTATTGGCCAAACGCTGCTTTTGGGTCAGGTCTCTACCAATTCCTATTTTATTAAACTCCACACTATCTTTCAGCTTATAAGCATTTTTCAGTATTTGACCCCTTTTCTCTCTACTATCAATAGTAATTCTAACAGGCCTCTTGGTAACTACTTTATTTGGATCTCCAATTCTAGAAATGTTTTCAACTATTATTCCTGACACTCCCAATACATCATCACAAATGGATAAGATTGCATCTTCATCTGAAGTTTTTGATCCACTCTCAGGCACATTAAAGAACATGATGTTTCTCTCTCTTATCTTTACCTCTTGTCTATCGTCCAAAATTTCATTAATCTGGTTGCTTATCATACCTGGTAATTTCTTTTCTAGACCAGAAACATTTTCTGCAACTGTTTTCACTGCCTCTCCTTGGTAATCCAACTTGTCATACTATCTTTGAAAATAATGTCTGTGTCTGCAACTTATGCAAATCTTAGCATTAAAATTTATCATGTGGACTAACTTTAAAGTTAAAGATTGTGAAGAGAAAAAAGAATGAGACAAATTCTTTGTAATAACCCAAAATAAGCTCATTCAATCAGATGCACGAATCCAATGAGAAACTCTAGTCAGAATTAGACTGGCCACCCCAGTGCACTTTTGAGTAAAATTTGGAAATAAATTTGTCAGCAATTACTATTTTTTGTTTATTTTACAACAGATAACATAATTCTGCAATAGAAAATCAAGAAAATATTTCGATGAACACTTTTTGTACATGTACACATGGGTGTTATGATTAAGATGCACGAATCTAGGAGAAAAGGGGAAATAGGTTAAACCTATAGACCGTAAAAGTAATTTGAAGAAAGAACCATTATTGATTTGCTCATTTACTCAACTTAAGCTACTGAATTTAACAATAAAGCTCCTGCACCCTAACTTTTTGCTGTATCGACGCGTATGAATGATGGATCGAACCCAATATTATGTGTCTCTTTGTTCCGCCCGCTCTTTCTTTTTTTCTCGCTAGAATGGGGATTAAGGTCGCTTTTTATTATTTTTAAGTCATATGCGAAAAAAACAACAACAACAACCAAAAAAAAATAGAATCCTTTGTTGACCTTTTTCCACTCCGAAGATATTGTCACTGGAAAAAATAAGTGCAGTTAAAATATGAAATAAACTTTCCCAGGTGCTGTTCAAAACATGCACATGCTAACTAATTTTCAGAAGACCAAAATAGGATATTTATCAAATCGATGGCTATTTGATTTTTTTCATTTATTTCTAGATTGATTTCCTCAGTCACAGTCATTTAGATAAGTGCTAACATCGGAAGAAAGTAACCTAATATGAGTGAAAGATACTCAATACAATTCTTATTGGTTTTTCTTCGTAAAAAAAATGTTAGAGGGGTACTTTGAATATGGGCGCACATATTATAGAAACTTCGTCAGGTCGTAATACTATAGGATGCGATTCCGATGTTGGCCGGCATAGCTTTAGCTAAAATAACTGTATATACAGTTTTTTTCAAAAAATAAAAAAAAAAAAAACTGCGAATTTTGTTATAGATTTCATCTTTCTCAAGTCTTAACTGTGAATATGGCTAAAGATTTCATCTCTTTCAAGTCTTTTCCCGCTTTTTACCCCGACATTAAAACGCAACAACAATGACGTTGTTTTAGCGGGAAAAAAATAGCGTCTTGTTTCCCCAAAGTGTATAATGACGTCATTTGCAAAGGGTAAAAGAAAATGTCACCTAGACGAGATTCTCAGAAGCGGGAAAAGCCACAAAGCGGCCTTCGGGCGCTTTGCGTTACTTTTCCCGTATTATCTGTAATGACCCCTCTCTTGAATTAACTTCTTTAAGATACTCTGAGCTGGTTAATTATCACAAGCTTTAGTCTCATGAGTGCACTTAATAACAGGTTGGTGAAAATTTCTTACAATTCCACATCTCAGCATTTAGTAAAGATTTGAATATATTGACACTGTCGGCAGAGATGGTCTTTTCACTGAGGCTATTCCAGTATGTCACTGATCGTTGACTAAATGTGTTCAATCTGATGTTATGAATGCACTTCTTAGGTTTAAATTTCAAATAATGACCACGAAGATCGTCCTGAGCAAGGGTGAACATGCTCTCCCAGTTCAAATTGTCAAAGTTGTGCAGTGACTTATAGATCTGAACCATGTCAGCTCTGTCCCTTCTGTATTCAAGCGTTGTGAGTCCTAGTTTCTTCAAGCGTTCTTGATAGCTCAGATGGGAAATTGATGAAACAAGCTTTGTTGCACGCCTTTGAATATCTTCAATCTTTTTGATATGCTTTTTAAGGTAAGGAGACCAGACACATGAACCATATTCATGAATAGGTCTGACTAGTGACTTGTACAGGGGTAAAAACATCTCTTCATCCAGACATTCAAACGATCTACGAATCAAGCCTAGTGTTCTCTGTGCCTTGTTGGTAATATTTGTTATATGGTCACCAAAATTTAGATGTTGGTCTAATGTTACTCCCAAATCCTCTTCAGAATGAACTGGATCGATTGAAGCAAAATTCCCATCCACTTCCCTCATGGTATAACGATAGTTATCATTCCTTGGGCCAATATGGAGTACTTTGCACTTTTTTGCTTTGAAGGTCAGTTTCCATTTATCGCTCCAGTGGCTAAGGTTGTCCAAGTCAGATTGAAGTCTCTTATGATCTTCGAATGATGACACTTTTGCAGGGGTGTGGAAAAATAAATTATCCCATCTTGTCCATGGACAAGTAAAAATAAATTTCCTACTTGCCCGAGATCAAAAAGAACTTGTCCACCAAAAAAAATGGATTGATAAATATTTAGAAAACATTGTTTTTAATGAAGAAAATGCTGTAGCCCAGCATTTTCTTCATTAAAGACCATTTTTCTACCCTTAGATACAAGTATAAGGATGACTTTTCTCCTAGTTCTTTTTGTTACTGTTCTAAGGTTTGCTCTGATATTTACTTGTCCACGGACAAGTGACCTAGAAAAATGTACTTGCCCGCAAGTGAAAAAGCCCAGGTCAGACAAGTCGGGCATAGGAATTCCACACCCCTGACTTTTGAATAAAGTTTAGTGTCATCAGCAAATATTCGGACCATTCCAGTAACAATATCATATAGGTCATTGATAAAACATAGGAATAGCACAGGTCCTATGACACTACCCTGAGGAACTCCACTAACCACTTCAGACCATGAAGACAGAGTTGACCCAACACGTACAAACTCAGTCAACTCGTTCCTCGGTCAACTTGTGGCGATTTTGGTCAACTCGTTCCCCTCAAAAAGTCAACTCGTTCCCCCAATCGATTTTCCCTCGGTCAACTCGTTCCTAAAAAATCATCGTATTTTTTAGCGATATTTCAACGGATTTGTTCTTATAATATTGATTGGAATGTTATGTTAATGCAAACTTTATCTAATCAATTTAGACTGAGATCGTTATTCTGCGATTTATTGACCCCTTTAAAAACTACTAGAATATCTGTTTTCAGGCTAAGTCCATTTCCAAGTTAATCATAATTTTAGCGTTATTTCGTGAATATTTCTGTTTTCTGTTGTATTAATTTTGAATAAGAGGAAATATTCTACAACTTATGTATGGGCTGTGATGTCCGACATGTTTAAATGAAAACATCAGGCAAAGGGAAAATCGCTCATTATAGTATAGATACCCACAAATTAGACCTGTTGCAAATCAAGAGGTTCTTTCTGCCAGAGGGTAAAAATGAGAAAAAAAAGATAAAGGAAAAATGTTGACTCACAGTAAACAAATATGTTTAAGAAACGTTCTCGTAGTTTGGTGTCAGCGACGTTTGTCAATCCGCTGATCGGGATTGAAATACCATTTTGTGTATAAATTCACAACTCTCATATGCAGTCAACTAATCAACCATGCAGATATTTCTTGAAAGAGCTGTCAATATACAAGCAGCCATCTGATGTTCATGATTAAAATATGGGAAATAGACAAACCGTATCTTCCCATTTCCTCCTTATTTGCTATTTGTGGATGATTTATAAAGATGACTGTTAGAAACGTATACTCAACTTAGCTAAAAAATGTCGCAGATATATCTTAAATGCACTTTGGTTTTTAATGTATAACAATCTATTTAATTTTATAAACGTAGTGTTTTGGTTCTCTCCTTTTTTATGAAGGAGCAACATGTTTGAAACACATTTCTCCTTTTCCCCCATTATTTCACCCAGTTATCGTCATGAAATGTAGTGACTCATTTAATTGTCAAAGACATTTTTAAAAGAGAAACGCAGGGCATCAATTATAGAAATTACTTCTTTTATTCACATTTATTCAATAGTTCAAACATTACTTAAAATCTATATTAAGGCAACATTATGACACAGAGGGAGAATGGGTAATTTTGAGCATGTGAATTGTGCGATGCACGTCCAAAATAATGTAGCGACAATTTGAATGACAAGCTGTTATCACGATGTTGTCTGCTTTTTGCAAAACCAGAAACGCAATCCTTTGTTTTATTAATTTAATGAAAACTAAAATGAAATACATTTGGTTTTTTGTCTTTATCTCTTGATAGATTATGTTTGAATTTCAAACCAATTTTTTTCTCATCTTAGATATAGTCATATTTCTTAGTTCCTGGCGGTCATTCAAAAGTTCTGAAAAATAAAACATCAAGAATGCGTTTTTTTCTTCAATTCCACAATATTGTTTCTTGTTCTTTATGATTATTGTTTTTATTATCCCTTTTTAGCTCACCTGAGCACGAAGTGCTCAAGGTGAGCTATTCTGATAGTAAAATGTCCGTCCTCCGTCGTCAGTGGTGCGTCGTCCGTCGTCCACAATTTCTTTAAACATCTTCTCCTCCTAAACCAGTGGGCCAATCTTGATAAACTTTGCAGGGATGTTCCTTGGGTCGAGCTCTACCAAAGTTGTTCAAATAAATGAAATCCACCCTTAACTTTCCCTTTACCCTTAACAAAAAGGGTGAAAATATGAAAATCTTTAAAAATCTTCTTCTCTGAAACCAGAAGGCAGTTAGCTTTCATATTTGGTATGTAGCATCATCTAGTGGACCTCTACCAAGTTTGTTCATATCAAGACCCTGGGGTCATATTTGGCCTTTGCCCGGGCCCAACCCTTTTTACATAAAATCAAAGAGTGAAAATCTTTAAAAATCTTCTTCTCTGAAACCAGATGGCACACAGCTTTCATATTTAGTATGTAGCATCACCTAGTGGGCCTCTACCAAGTTTGTTCATATCAAGACCCTTGGGTCATATTTGGGCTTTGCACAGGTGCATCCCTTTATCTCTTATGAGCACGAAGGGTAAAAAATGAAAATCTTCAAAAATCTTCTTCTATGAAACCAGAAGGCAGACAGCTTTCATATTTGGTATGTAGCATCATCTAGTAGACCTCTTCCAAGTTTGTTCATATCAAGACCCTAGGATCATATTTGGGCTCCACCCGGGCGCAACCCTTTTTACATAGAATCAAAGAGCGAAAATCTTTAAAAATCTTCTCTAATTGAAACCAGAGGGCACATTGCTTTCATTTTTGGTATGTAGTATCATCTAGTGGGCCCCTACTAAGTTTGTTCATATCAAGACCCTTGGGTCATATTTGGGCTCCACCCAGGCGCATCCCTTTCAGCTCATCTGAGCACGAAGCGTGAAAATAGGAAAACCTTCAAAAATCTTTTTTGAAACCAGTAGGCAGACAGCTTTCATATTTAGTATGTAGCATCATCTAGTAGACCTCTACCAAGTTTGTTCATATCAAGACCCTGGGATCACATTTGGGGTCCACCAGGGTGCATCCCTTTTTAAATAGAATCAAAGAGCAAAAAGGCATATCTGTTTTGCTCTTTGCTGAAAACGTTCCATGGTATTGATCTTATGCAATTATCTTCTTTTTGACATCTGCCTATCTAATTAATGTGATGTCCCAGGGGTCAAAGAGACTCAGGTGAGCAATCTAGGACCATCTTGGTCCTCTTGTTTAGCTCACTTGAGCACAAAGTGCTCAAGGTGAGCTATTGTGATCACTCACCGTCCGTCAACTGTCCATCGTCCGTCCGACCGTCTGTCCGTCTGTCCGTCCGTCCATCAACGATTTCTTTAAACATCTTCTTCTCCTAAACCACTGGGCCAATCAAGCTGAAACTTGGCAGGGATGTTCCTTGGGTGAAG
This sequence comes from Fragum whitleyi, assembly GCA_948146395.1. Lineage (NCBI taxonomy): Eukaryota > Metazoa > Mollusca > Bivalvia > Cardiida > Cardiidae > Fragum > Fragum whitleyi. The sequence goes on along the minus strand of OX411546.1, from coordinate 12,495,658 downwards.
CTCTTCAAAAGTTGTTAAAAGAATTTAAATCTATAAATAACTCTGGTTGCCATGGCAACAGAAAGGCTGAAAATCTAAGGAAAAATTCTTCTCCTAAACCATTGGGCCAATCAAGCTGAAATTTGGCAGAGATGTTCCTTGGGTGAAGCTCTTCTAAAGTTGTTAAAAGAATTTAATTTCATCAAAAACTCTGGTTTCCATGGTAACAGAAAGGTTGAAAAATGGCCGAAAATAGTCGAAAATCTTAGAAAAAATTCTTCTCCTCCTACACAACAAGGCCAATCAAGCTGAAACTTGGCAGAGATATTTCTTGGGTGAAGCTCTTTTAAAGTTGTTAAAAGAATTTAATTTCATCAAAAACTCGGGTTTCCATGGTAACAGAAATGTTGAAAAATGGCCGAAAATGGCTTAAAATCTTGGAAAAAATCTTTTCCTCCTAAACCACTGGGCCAATCAAGCTGAAACTTGGCAGAGATGTTTCTTTGGTGAAGTTTTTCTAAAGTTGTTAAAAGAATTTAATTTCATCAAAAACTCTGGTTTCCATGGTAACAGAAAGGTTGAAAAATGGCTGAAAATCTTGGGAAAAAAAATTTCTCCTCCTAAACCACTGGGCCAATGAAGCTGAAACTTGGCAGAGATGTTTCTTTGGTGAAGCTCTTCTAAAGTTGTTAAAAGAATTTAATTTCATCAAAAACTCTGGTTTCCATGGTAACGGAAAGGTTGAAAAATGGCCGAAAATGGCTGAAAATCTTTGAAAAAATTCTTCTCTTCCTAAACCACTAGGCCAATCAAGATGAAACTTGGCAGGGATGTTTCTTCCGTGAAGTTCTTCAATAGTTGTTAAAAAATTTAATTTCATCAAAAACTCTGGTTTGCATGGTAACAGAAAGGCTGAAAATGGACGAAAAATGCTGAAAATCTTAGAAAAACCCTTCCAAAACCACTGGGCTAATTAAGCTGAAACATGGTAGGGATGTCTTTTGGGTGAAGCTCTTCCAAAATTTAAAAAATAGTTGTATTCAATTAAAATCTCTGGTTTACATGGTATTGGAAATGTCAAAATATTGCCAAAAATATCAGAGAAGGTTAATCTTCGCCTTAACTATTTGGCATATCTTAAACATGGAAGGGATATTCTTAATGTTTAGGTCTACTAAACTTTAATTCAATTCCATCATTGATAACTTTGTTTGCAATTAAAAAGAAAATCAAATTGCAGGAGGAGGAAATTAAAGTCTGTTTCTTCTAAATCCACCCTAAATGTACATCAGACAATTTCTGGTATTATAACATTGTTGACAAGTTATGAGTTGACTTACTCAGGTGAGCGATATAGGACCATCACAGTCCTCTTGTTTTAGATTGATCACCAATTAACATTATCACATCATCGGTCATCAAATATTTGTTCATAAAATTAATCGAGATAACATTCCTAAACGTGTTACCATTCTCGATCGAGACCAAATCTTTTGCAATGTTGTTTCGATTTATTTAATGAGAGAGTATTTGGTGACCTGTACAGGAATAATACCGCTTCATATAATTATTAAATCGCAATTTGATTGAAATCCCCAAATAAGCTGTATCCGTGAAGCAAATTTATAGTTCAAGAGGGACTGAACTTAAGGGCGACCGCTACAGGCGCTGATTTTTCTCATGAATACTTAACATTCGCAAATGTTTTATCATCCGGACCGCATGACAGAATATGAATGTTAATTTTTTGACAAAAGGATGATCGTTTCATACATTAAATCATTATTTATAACATCAATAATTTTGGACAACAAACAAAAAGCAAATGGTGAGCGGACAGCCTTAACGTCGTCAAAACAGCGCAGACAATTTTGGCATGCAGGACAGAATATGAATTACAAATAATTAACTTAATGATAATCGCTAATTAATATGAATTTTTATTTGTCAGATCTTAAGATAAATTTCGGACGTGAAACAAAATGGAGTTCGTAAGTTGGTAACCTAAACGCCGTAACAACAGCTTAGTCAAAATAGTGCGAAATATGTTTAGACGGGCACTTTTATTTGTGTATAGTTCAATTAACTTAACCGGATATTGACTTTAACAAACTGTGGCATTTAATCAATGTGCATAAAAAAAACGAATGTTAATACGGAATCTTAAAACAGTGAAGGCTTTTGGGACCCGGGGTATTTCACACAATAATGAATGCGCTTGAAACAATACCCCGGGAATGTTCCCTGGATGCATTTACATAGACGGAATGTAGAAAATAATTAATATCGATAGTACAATCCCTGGGAACTTCCAATTGCGGGACCTGGGGTAATTCTATAAAACAACATACCCCGGGAATCCTACGGAACGTTGACTTCGTGGGACCCGTGGTAATTTAGATTGAAATAGTTGAAACAAAGTCCCGGTAAACTTGTCATCGCAAAACATTATAGTCAGGATAAGAACAGTACCCCGGGAATTTTCCCTGCGAAAGAACTTTTTCTAAGTGGTACCCGGGGTAATTGAAATCCATATACTTACCCCGGGAAATGTTCCTTCGCTTGTCTGTCAACATAATGGGACCCGGGGTAATTCAGGAAAAAACACGGGAACATGATACATGTAAAAGTTATCAAGTTCGGGACCAGGGGTATTTCAGCTCATACTTATTAAGAATCAAGGATTTCTACTTCCAAAGATATACGTCGTATATGTGTCGTATTTCCGTTCAATAACTTATAAACAAGGTAAGTTCCCTTTCGGGTAAACTGGTGGGGATTCCCGGGATAAGAGAAGGTCACGGGTATTTTAAACTTATGATAACCTATTTCGTATAACTTTCATATAGAACAGGTCACGGGTATTTTAACCTTATGATAACCTATTTCGTATAACTTTCATATAGAACATTAAAATTTTTCTATGAATTATAAAAAAATATGTTTTTTTGTTTGTTTTTTTTTAATCAGTGAAAGAAATTATTGATACAAGATACCTATTTATGTATATATATATATAGGTTTCCCGGGGTAATTCCGAGTTCCCGGGGTTTCCCTGGGTAAATAGTAAGACCGACTTTTCCCGTACAATAATGGCAAGCAATCACATTGATTATTTGGCCATGCGTGGGGTGTTAGATAAAGAGATAGATGCCATGCCTCCCAAGCTACTCAGTCCACCCATGGTGAGAAAAAAAAAGTGCATACCTAAAAACATTAAAAACCATCAAGTATGTACAGTGTTTATATATGTATGGTGAAGAGAAGACTGTAAGTAGTATTAAAAGATAAAAGATATGATGTATGTTTATGGTATTGTCTGCGCAGCCAGTGCTGACTTAAAACCAAGGACTGTGTCAGCACTAACTTCACATGACGGCAAAGAGTTCCATGTTGTAACTGTACGTGGAAAGAATGAACATTTATAGTAATCGACTGTTGCCACAGGTTTCTGATAAGCAAAGTGATGGGAATGTCTTGTTGGTCTAGTTTGGAGTTTTAGGTAGTTTGAGATAGGTACATCAACATGATTATATACCATTTTGTAAAAGAGTGTGAGACGACTTATTTTTCGTCTGTGCTCAAGGGTCTCCCAATGTAAACGAGATAAGATATCTGTCACTGTCCCTGGAGCCCTGTCATAGTTCCTGGACACAAATCTGGCAGAATTGTACTTTTCTCATTGAGATAGAAAGCCTCAAAAATTAGTAGACATAACATTACTATATTCTGTCAGAGTTCTCTCAATCGGTCAGTGTTTTCAGTACATGCTTTGATTTATAAGTCAAGATAAAGAGATTAACAGTGTTGAAAAATAAAAAGTGTTTTTCTCAAGTCAGAATGTTACAGTCACTTTGGTTTTTATAAGCTCGGCTGTTTTCAAAGAAAACCCGAGGTATTTTGATCACCTTGGCATCGTTTGCATAGGCGTTGATGTTGGCGTTGGCATGACAAACTTTAACCTTGCTCATAAATTTTGGAAGGTTAGTCATAGAGCCTTCAAATTTCACATAATCATTGCTTGGGACAAGACCTTTCTTTAGGTACCAAGTTAAAGGTCATCAGTCAAGGTCATTTATCAAGGTCAAATTTCTTCAAATTATAAATTATTTTACTTTGGTCATAACTTTTGAATGGAAAGTCATAGAGCCTTCATATTTCACATGATCATTGCTTTGGATAAGACCATCTGTAGATACCAAGTTCAAGGTCATAGCCGTTTGTGTTGATGTTGGCGTTGGCATGACAAACTTTGACCTTGCTCATAAATTTTGAATGGTAAGTCATAGAGCTTTCATATTTCACATTATCATTGTTGGGACAAGACCTTTCTGTAGGTACCAAGTTCAAGGTCATCAGTCAGAGTCAAGGTCATTTTTACAAGGTCAAATTTCTAAAAAAATTTCAAAATTAACCTTGGTCATAACTTTTGAATGGTAAGTCAAAGAACCTTTATATTTCACATGATCATTGCCTTAGACAAGACCTTTTTGTAGGTTCCAAGTTCATTTATTTGCATTTTCCTGAAAAATAATAAACAGTCGAGTGTTGTGCTCTTGTTAGAAATAACAACAGGCATAATCTGATAATTTAGATTTAGGTTACGTTTATCCAATTGTAGACTTTGGGTCGAACATTCTTAAGTATGAATAAGCGGAAAATTATTTCAGTCTGTGCGCTTCTTAAACAGGAAATATACAAAGAATTCAGGTTAAAAAGACTTTCTACCAAAAATTCTATTTAAATTGGATTCTAAAATCATCTCTTCTTGCTCTTGATTAGCTCATTTGTAAAAGAGAATTTTGGCTATCTAGCATTGCTGAAAGTTGTAGAGAAATTGTTAGGGATTGATGGAAACTAAACATATGTAATATGTTTTTCTGAGAAAGTTGGCTGGAATAGTGATTTCACAGGTGGGAGAAAAGATTTTCTGTTGAAACAGCTTTTTTGTCTGGAAAATTAGGGTCGAACATTCAGGCTTTAATTGTAATATTTTCTAGACCACGGAGGTTTTCGTCAGATATGTCAGATATGTCCGACGGACCTTTGCCATGACTAAAAGTTGCCATGGACTATTAAATACCTGGACAAATCTGAAATTTAAGGTCTTAATTAGCCTTACTGTATGTATCCAAGGGCAGAAAACATTTTTGGTGTAGAAGATGCTGGATTCAAGAATTTTCTTCTATAAAAACAATGCTTGAGCAAGTATTTATATAAAGAGCAGCGTTTTTACTCCTTTGACTGGTTCCCTAAAAAGGACCCGTTCCCAATGCCAAAAAGTGCTATTTTCCCCAAAATCATAAAAAAAAATCCCAATTTACCAAGGTCGAGGACCTTACCAAACTCTTAAAGTGGAATTTAAAGATGAAACATGTTGTTTCACAGTTTGATTTTAATTTGAATGTCAAAGAAATCTTTGTTCTTGAAGTAAACTGTGCACAATACTAAAGTTCTTGTCCAAAACTACTTGAATAAGATTTTCACAATTATTATGAAAATAACACATTTTTCCGAAAATGCCTAGTTTTGGACCTGTTCCCAAAAGCCTGAGAAAAAAAAGCTGACGAGCGGAGCCACTAAGATTACCAGTAAAACCCAGATAAATGATTTCCGAGACGGACTTGATAGTATTTTAATAAAATGAGTATTATGACATAATTATTTTTACAGTTGTGACCAGTAAAGTTGGAGTAAAGCCGATGATTGAAATATCTAAAACTGGTGTGGATAAAGATAGGTAATAAGAACAATGCTTTTTAGCTCACCTGAGCACGAAGTGCTCAAGGTGAGCTATTGTGATCGTAGAATGTCCGTGTCTGTCTTGCGACGTGCGTCGTCCGTCGTCCACAATTTCTTTAAACATCTTCTCCTCCTAAACCAGTGGGCCAATCTTGAAAAATCTTGGCAGGGATGTTCCTTGGGTCAAGCTCTACCAAAGTTGTTCAAATAATTGAAATCCACCCTTAACTTTCCCTTTACCCTTAACAAAAAGGGTGAAAATATGAAAATCTTCAAAAATCTTCTTCTCTGAAACCAGAAGGCAGACAGCTTTCATATTTGGGTTATGCCTCTTTTTTTACTTTTAATGCATTACCCTGCACCTACAGCCATGTGTTGCGCCTGTAGGTTGTGCTCCTATTAAAAACCTATTCTAACAATTTTAAATCATTTGACGTGTTAAAGATATGTGGTTGTGAAAAACATGAAATGGAAAGAAGTGCAGTTGAACTAGCTTCAGTAAAAGGCAGAGCCTAGGTAACTGCTAATTTTATTTAAGGTTAAGGTGAATCAGCTTTTTAGCCTGGCTGTTTTCAAAGAAAACCGGAGGTATTATGATATCGTTAGCGTTATTCGCATTGTCATTGTTGGTGTTGCCGTTGGCGTGACAAACTTTAACCTTGGTCATAACTTTTGAATTGTAAGTCATAGAGCCTCCATATTTCACATGATTATTGCTTGGGACAAGACCTTTCTGTAGGTACCAAGTTCAAGGTCATCAGTCAAGGTCAAGGTCATTTTTCAAGGTCAAATTTCTTTGCAAAATTTAAACTTGGTCATAACTATTGAATGGTTAGTCATGGAGCCTTCATATTTCACATTATAATTACTTGGGACAAGACCTTTCTGGAGGATAAAAGGTTCAAGGTCATCAGTCAAGGTCATTTTTCAAGGTCAAATTTCTTTAAAAAATTAAACCTTGCTAATTACTTTTGAATGATAAGTCATAGAGCCTTAATATTTCTGTTGGGACAAGACCTTTCTGTAGGTACCAAGTTCAAGGTCATCAGTCAAGGACAAGGTCATTTTTCAAGGTTAAATTTCTTTTAAAAAATTAGACTTGGTCATAACTTTTGAATGGTAAGTCATAGACTGTACACATTTTTCACTATTAAAAGTGTTGAAGACTTTTAACTTGCTTGCTTATTGTAGTTTTCTCAAAGGAAACCATCTCCTTTGAAGGAGAAACTTGTGGAAATGAAGAAACTGCTTGTCACAAGCAATTTCTTCTTTTCCACAAAGCTCTTTAAAATTCGGACTCCTTACTTTGAGCTTTGACTCCTTAATTTCCTAGCTTTGGAGTCCAATGGACTCCTTACCCATAGACGTTAGTTTCAAACCCTGCGCAACACTATTGGAAGTGTCTATTAATATATAGGCACTTACTATAGTGTTGCACTGACCACTCGAATTGTTCCATCTGTGCGTGAAGACAAAATTGACAAAAAATTAGTCTGCAGAATCATGCGGTGTGATATTAGCCTACTTTATCTTAGGAGGGCTGTTGAGCTAGATTGGTTGAAATCCCCAAACTTTGGCAATCCATTAATAACAAAATCTAATGTTAGAAGTAGAAGTGTTAAGTGATCACTTTCTATAAGCAGCCATAATTATTTTTAACTCACCTGAGCAGGTGAGCTATTGTGATCGTAAAATGTCCGTCCTCCGTCGTCAGTCGTGCGTCGTCCACAATTTCTTTAAACACTTCTCCTCCTAAACCAGTGGGCCAATCTTAATGAAACTTGGCAGGGATCTTCCTTGGGTCAAGCTCTACCAAAGTTATTCAAATAAATGAAAGCCACCCTTAACTTTCCCTTTACCCTTAACGAAAATCTTCAAAAATCTTCTTCTCTGAATCAGAAGGCAGACAGCTTTCATATTTGGTATGTAGCATCATCTAGTGGACCTCTACCAAGTTTGTTCATATCAAGACCCTGGGGTCAAAATTTGGGCTCCACCCTGGCGCTTAGAATCAAAGAGCGAAAATCTTAAAAATCTTCTCTGAAATCATATGGCATACAGCTTTCATATTTGGTATGTAGCATCACCTAGTGGGCCTCTACCAAGTTTGTTCATATTAAGACCCTGGGGTCATATTTGGCCTGTGCCTGGGCGCATCCCTTTTAGCTCTTCTGAGCACGAAGGGTAAAAAATGAAAATCTTCAAAAATCTTCTTCTCTGAAACCAGAAGGCAGACAGCTTTCATATTTGGTATGTAGCATCATATAGTGTACCTCTACCAAGTTTGTTCATATCAAGACCCTAGGATCATATTTGGGCTTAACCTGGGTGCAACCCTTTTTACATAGAATCAAAGAGCAAAAATCTTTTAAGATCTTCTTTTCCCTAACCAGAGGACACACAGCTTTCATATTTGGTATGTAGCATCATCTAGTGGGCCCCTACCAAGTTAGTTCATATCAAGACATTGGGGTCATATTTGGGCTCCACCCAGGCGCATCCCTTTTAGCTCATCAGAGCATGATGGGGGAAAAATAGGAAAACCATAAAAATCTTCTTCTCTAAAACCAGAAGGCAGACAGCTTTCATATTTAGTTTGTATTATCATCTTATGGACCTCTACCAAGTTTGTTCATATCAAGACCCTTGGGTCACATTTGGGCTCGGGTGCAAAGAGTGAAAAGGCATATTTTTCTTGCTCTTGGCTGAAAACATTCCATGGTAATGATTTTATGTAGAAATTATCTCCTTGTTGACATCTGCCTATTTAATTAATGTGATGTCCCAGGGGTCAAAGAGGCTCAGGTGAGCGATCTAGGACCATCATGGTCCTCTTGTTTGAAAGAAAACCATTTTAAGGGGGAAAAATAAATTGCAAAGTAGAAATTAGTGGCAAAAGAGAAATTGATTGTAACTAGCTTCTTTTCCATACTGACTTTACCACAAAGTGAAAATTTGGACTTCTTAATTTGAGCTTGAACTCCTTGATGGACTCTTGACTCACAGAAGTTAGTGTTGATCCCTGCATACAGTGAAAAACATCGTGAAGTTGACACTCATTCTGATCAAAATCATTCAAAATCATTCACTCAGTGCTCCATTCATTCATTCCAAACACTCACTCAAATCAATCAGAATCACTAGCAAACATTTCGAAGTGGCTAAAGGCTAATAATGTTTTATTCAAATCAATCATATCTTTCTATGATTTTATTGGCTGGTGTAGATTTTAAAGGGTCTGATTGGTCCACAAAGACACAGAAACAGAAAAGCATGTATATTGTATTAAAGGGAGGTAATAAATATCTCTAATTTTGTTCATCTTGAACAAAAGCAATATTGAATTACCACCCTTTAATTCCAAAATTATTCCAAGATCATTCATCTTGTCAATTTTATGACAGTGTTAACTGTAACGGTTGGTCACCAAGTGAAGGATAAATTGAGCTTTCAGGAAAAACAAGTGAAAGATAAAATAGATTTTACATAAAAAACCAATGATTATTCTATTTCTTTAATATTTTAGCCTTGTGGGTATTTTAGTTGTTAATTCTACTTGTCTAGAAGTGAAATGAGCTTGTGCGTGAGATTTCCAACACTTACAAGTGTGTGCAAAGCAAAGACTCTGATAAGCCTGTGCCTCTGCACAGTCTGACTAGTCTTCACTATGCGCTTAGTAGATAGATAAGGTCTCAAAGTATCTGTAGACAATCAGGTTACTTTATATTTACAGTATGTGGCTGTCTGCTGCCCAATAATAGAATTTCAGAATTCAACCATTTCAGAATTGATGGAAATGTCAAGCACAGGCTCAAATATTACCAATAAATGTCCAGGGGTCGGGAATTCCCATGCCCAACTTGTCCAACTCGGGCTTTTGTACTTGAGGACAAGTAAATTTTCTAAGCCACTTGTCCAAGGACAAGTAAATACCGGGGCAAATCTTGGAAGGTTACTTAAAAGAATAAAGAGAGAAATCATCCTAATGTTCATATCATAGGGTAGAAAAGATTGTTTTTAAGGAAGAAAATGCTGGATACCAGCATTTTCTTCATCAAAAGGCAATGTTTTTTTTTCAATTTTTTCTATTTACTCTTAAGCGGACAAGTTCATTTTGATCCTGGACACGTAGAAAATCCGCTTTTACTTGTCCAGGGACAAGTGGAAAAAAACTCGTATTTCCACACCCCTGATGTCCATAAACAATTGGAAAGCATAGAAGAATCTTGAATAATGTTTATTTCAGTACATACCATGTTTTAAACTGTATTTGTTGTAAAGAGATCATTGGCAAGCAGTACCTAGCATCCTCTCCTCAGTTAGACGCTATCAGGGGAAAATTTACTCTAATGGTGGAAAAGTTAAACAGGCAAGTACATTCTTTGGCAAAGGCATGTACATCCCCCTCCGTTTGTGTTTGTATCATTGAAAGGTCCACAGTTGGATTCCTGATTCCTATTTGTCTTCAATCAATAGGTTGAAAACTATAGACCTATATGTTATAGCAGAAAATGATGTAATGGAAGTACTTGTGTAAGAAATAACAGTAATCCATTGTTAGGTTCTTCAGTTGCAGCCCAAAGATTGTTGAAAGCTGAGTAAACCCCATTCAAACTAATAAACAAACCTGTTGCAGGATTTAAATAACCCTGTTGAAAATTTTTGATATTCTATATGTGTAACCATGCAAATTTAGCTCATAATGTATGACTGCTTTTTTGTTGCTATGAAAATGACGTCATAATGCATGTGATTAAGTAAATTTTTATGATGTTATTATGGTGTTAAGCCTTGTCATGCTAGCCCTGGAATATTCCTGCTTTGCTAGGAGTTATAGACAAATTTCAGCCAGCGCATATGTGCAGTCTGATGTTAGTCTACACCACCTGTTTCTCACTTTCAAACTTTAATTGTCAATAGATTTGTTTTTCAAATAAAAATTGACCTACAGTTGAAACTTTCAGTGCTTTTTGCCCTTTATTTTGATGAAAATGTTTTGCCAAAATTTATTCAGCATGACAAGAGTTAAGAAGATAATATGTAGTGTTAAAAATTTAAGAATTTGGTTGGTTCACACAAAAATTCAGATCATGTTGATTTTTTTATTCAAGCCCACGCCTGTGTTCGTGATCATTTAAGAAACGCATAACAATGATCTTTAAGATAACTATGTACACAAAAAGTAGACTTTCATTCTCAAAGAAAAGCTTCAATTTGTCATTCCAATATTCAGTAATTCAAATGATTATGACGCGATGATCAAAATATAGGCCCAACTTGATGAATATTTATGATCCCCAATATTTCGGACTCCAATTTGAATACCACTCCTATACCGTTCCTGCACGTGGACGTATTCTATGTGACCGAAATCTCATTTACATATTCACTTTATACGGCATATCATGTGTTTCACAAAAATGCTGCTGTTTGTCGATTGATTTGTAAGTTTATGTAACTCATCTTTCATAAGACCAAGTCAAGAAAAAATATTCAAAGAATATTCACGAAAGAGTGATTTTTTTTACTCTAAACACATACTGTGGCTTTAAGTATCAAATTATAATTCACAAAATACGAATCCATTTAGATCATAACCAAAAACAGATAAAATTTTTACAAAGCCTTGTTTTTACCTGGCAGTAGATGATTTATGTGATAAATTTTGTATTTTGTGATTACTCATTCAAAACAGTTGATATAATCTTCATGAGCTACCCTGCTTCATTACATGACATAAGAAAAAAAAATAGAAAAACATTTTGGAAATTAGATAATTCTTGTTACAATATCAGGCAATTGATTAATTTCCCACAATGCTTTCTGCCTGGGGACATCTGAAACTTCATTGATTTGAATCTATCTTCTCAAATCATGGGGCACCATGGGTTTGATCCTTGGTGACAAAATATCCTTTTCATTATAATTTGTTTCCCATATCCCAATGTCCCAACGTCAACTTCCTGTTGATACAACTCCTACGTTTGTCGCTGTGGTTGTAACCATAAAACTACTACAGAATGTTCCCAGACTTCACGAAATACTGCCGGTCCCACTGACATTTCTGGTAAAAATCTTCCTGGTCCGGTAAATTGCGCATGAATACAGGACCGAATGACTGGTAAAAATCAAGCCACATTCACTATATGTTCAAATGATTTGTCTGGTGGAATTTGGTTCTATCTGGTAAAAATTTTTAGTTTACAAGACCCACTGTCAGGTAAAATATATGGTTATTTCGTGAAGTCTGTGTTCCTCATCAGAATGGGAATACTGTTATACTGTGCTATTACTGAAAATGTCTTTGTATAAAGGCACTTTACAATTATGGACAGATTTGCATTAAACTTTTACAGGATCAGAAAGAGGTCTACTTGTTAAAGTTCTTTTACATTTTTGAAAAGATTTGCAGGAAACCTTTAAAGATTTTTTCTCAGCGTATGACTTTCTTCATTTCATAGCAACATGGCAATTTAATGCAGCATCACAGGCCTTACAAAGCTTTAATCATAAGAATTTTCCTGAGGCAGCTTTTATTGTGCAAAAGATCCATGTTCGACACTAAGGGGAGTCCTAGAGTCAGAGACTCCCTGTTCACCAGTTGGAACCCCTTCCATTTGCATATAAGGAGTCGCATGGACTCCAAGGAATCCAATGGACTCCAAGGAATCCAATGGACTCCAAAGGTCATATGAGAATATTTTGAAAGAAAAAAAAAATTACAAAGCAGTTTGCTTTCTTAAAACTTGCCAAAACTGTAGATCTTTTTCACTACAAAAGTAGTTGAAGAAAACATTTGCTTGCATCCTGTAGTATTTTGAGAAAAAAAACTCTTCTATTCATTGTGGATGGAAGAAATTGCTTATAACACACAATTTCTTCTTTTCTACAGTGTTCTCCAATTACGGTAATTCAGACTACTTAATTTGATCTTGGACTCCTTGATTTCATGTGTTAGGAGTCTTATTGACTTGTTAATCTCAGAAGTTAGTGTGAACCTCTGAAGATGCTCTTATTTTACAGCTATGAGGTAGGCAGTGCAGAAAAGGGAGGTCAAGATAACATGGCAGACATGTTGACAGTTCCTACAGCCAATTATCTGGAGCGAGAAGTTGGAAAGGTAGGAACGCTTTCTTGCTTCTTTTTCCAGAGTTAAAAGTTTTTGATCCTTTTCATGCTAAATCTAGAATGTGTCTGATTTAACAGGAGGTATAGACAAAGATCACATATGTGCTGTCTGATCTTGGTCAAAACCACCTGATTCTCTTGTTTAAACCAGATGAGTTAAAAATTATATTTTTAAAATAAATTCTGGCTCACAATTAGTTGATCTAGGGTTTAAAGCACTTTGATTTTAATGCCGTTTACCCCAGTCTTTCTGAAGCAAAGAGGCCAAGTGTAATATTTAGAAGCATAATTCTTGTCTCGACAGCAATATATTTTGCATGTGAGCTACCTATTTTTAGCTCACCTGAGCACTGGAACATGTGCTAAGCAACCATTCTCTTTCATGACTGCTTTTTGGTGGTCCCGTAAGTGGTCAATTAATACATGTAATTTGCAAATCCATTGTTAAATGAACATGATTTTGTATTGGCTGCTTTTACAGTTGTAAAAAGACTTTTTTAATTTTTGATATTCACAGCTACGATACCTGATTATGTCTTTAAACCATCGAATGAAGACCATTGAAACCCACCTTAACCTTGAATTGAATAGCCTTTCAACAACATCCGAAAGTTATCAAAATGGAAATCAGAATCAACAAAACAACGGTAAAAACTTGGGGGAATCCGACAGTGTGTCTTCTAGTGAGAACGTAATGGAAACAAATTGTCTTCAAGATCAACAAATGTTTCGGCATTTGGGAGGGAAATCACATAACCATGACCATGAGAGTAGTGGGAAAGTACCTATTAGAAATACGGCAGGTAATGAAAGTAATGAAGACTTTGTCTATAAAACAAGATTGAACAGAAGTAGAGGATCAAAATTTGTGCAAGGAGGACATACGAGTAGCTTAATGGGAGAACCTGGAAGCAACAGAATGAGAGAACCTGGGAGTGACAGAATGGGGGAACCTGGGAGCAACAGGATTAGAGAACCTGGGAGTGACAGAATGGGAGAACCATCAGGAAATAGATTGGTAGAACCTGCTAGTAACAGAATGGTAGAACCTGGGAGTAACATGTTACAGTTGAGAGAACCTGGGAATAACAGAATGAGAGAGCCTGTGAGTTACAGAATGAGGGGCGCATGTCATGTGGTGAAGGATGTTGAACAAAGAAGTCGAGTATTACAAGATGTTCGAGATGATGTTACTGATGTTTCGGAGATTGTTACAGAGATGGAGGGTGATCATGCCTCACTCATGGAGGAGTGGCCAAGTCCTAGTGGCCAGAATAGGAGAGGTCGAAAGAGAAGGAAGTTTGACAATAATTAACAGGGTTTGATACTAACTACTTTTTGCCACCAGCCTGAAGGACCTATTAGCCCGAAATATAAAAGGTCCTCCCTCACAACAACAGGTCCTGCATGAAAAACATTTTTGATTTTTAGCAATTTAAAGGATTAATTATAAGGAAAGCATTTCTTCTTTTTCTACAATGTTTTCCATATGGTGATATAAATTTTAGTATTGGAAAGGCAATTATTTTTCAAAACTGGACGGATTTGATACCGGTATACTTAGTTCTGCCAATACAACAGGCCTGAAGGATCTGCAGCATTGCAACATCTGCCAGTCCTCCCTAAAATCAACAGGTCTGGGGCCGGAGGACTTGTGTTAGTGTTGTTCCCTAATTAATGCATTTTTGATTTGAGAACTTTATAAACTACTGTCCATTGGATACTTCAACATTTTTGTTTACAGGCTCTACTTTTTTGGGGACTTAATTTTCATTCGTTCTAGCAGAAATCTTGTTTTCGGACACGAAACCAAAACTTTCAGGAGCAAAATGTTATAATGTCACAATTTTTTCATGATAAGGATATGGTCAAATCATTTTGCACAGGTTGACAAGTGGTTATAAATGAGTTTATCTAAGCCAAAATAGGAAATATTGTCATTAAACAATCACTGTTAAAACCTTGGAAAAAAAAACATCCTGCCCATAAAATCAATGTTGTAGATTTCAATCTGAAATATAAGATATGACAGAATTATTGGTACAATAAATAATTATAATAGCAATAAATTACGACAAATGGAAGCTAAACCCTTTTGAGTAAAACCAGATAATTTTGGTTTACAAAGGACGGGTCTCCATAAGGGCCTTTTCGTGGCTATAATAGATTTTTTAATTTTTGCCATACATACTATGATATAATCTGCATCTATTGACAAAATATTGGCATCTCAAGCTAATTGGTTCTAGCTGTGCCTTGTATTAAAAGTGGGTTGGGTAATTTACTACGAACTTGAGTTTCATTTTGAAATCTTTATATCACCAAAATTAATTACTTTTGAGTTTGAGGCTGCCACTTTATACATCAATGAACTATTCCTCAGTCGATAGCCAAAATTTATTTTGACATATCATATTTTCCATTATGATTATCTCCCCTTTTTGTCTTTAGGGAATTTCTTTGTTTTATTTCCTACCAACTTTGTTGGTTTGCACAGCATGTTGACAAATAGCCTTGAATATCAAATGTCTTTTATTGATGCAAAGAAAATACAAATCATTGCTCCAAGTCTTTTTTCCCTGGAAACAGTTCATTAATTTTGGAGTTATCTGCCCCTGAATATAAGATATTAGCAAAATTAAGCTTCAAACTGGTCCTTTCAAGACAAAATTGGATTGATTTCAATGATATTTGGCATATTTATTCAAACACATGAACTTATTTGTGAAAAAAACTAATTTTTGTAAAAGGTCAAATTTTAAGGTCACACACCAAGGTCAAAGGTCAAACACAGCTCAAATAGGGTTCCCATGTGTCAGGGAAAAGTCAGGGAAAAATGGATTTTTTGAAAATGTCAGGGAATTTTGATAAGTGTCAGGGAAATTTGACAATTAAGACAAAAGTCAGGGAATTTTTTAAAAGACTGTCAGGGAATTTTTCATTTGATTAGCATTTAAAGCAAAGTCTCTTAAGGTTTTACCTCAAAATACTTTGCTGAAAGAGTTGATGTCAGATTTAATTTTAATTTGTGTCCATTAGACTCTTTATCTGTCATTATTTCTTTGTTTCTTCTATGGTTCCAGTTTTTCAATGAATCGTGTTCAGAGCATCAATGAACTGATAATACATATATAATAACATTGAACCTATGTGTACACTTTAACATCCACCATAATTTATTTTGATTTATTTAAGCACAATTTTGTGATGTCTTGTTCAATATCGTATCCTTGTAACCAAGCTTCAACTCTTTCTGCAAATCTGTTTTATGGTATGAACCATGTAGAAGTTGTTTGTCTCACTTCCAATAGTAATTAAGTGGCAAATTTTAGGTATGTTAGCTTAAGATTACCATTTTAATTGAAAAGAAGTCTGATGAAAACTAAATTAAAATATCCTTTATCTTTAATCTTTTAATTGCTTAGAAGATGATACATTCACTTTATTCTAACTTACATCATTTTATGATAATATTCTGTATAATACTCCATTTGGTCGATGTAAGTATTCATTACTTGACCGACCTTACTTTTAAGAAAATTCTTTTTATTCTGATATACCGAAAACGGGTACAATTCATGATTATACCTCATACAGAACTCAACCAGGTCAAATGTTTTTGACATAATATGGAGACCTTTGCATTGCATCTACCTTCAAGAATTTGCTTTTGATTAGGCATACATTGTGAGTATCCTTATTATTATTCTTCCATAAGAACTTTATAAGACAAATCTTTTCTTTTTGTTAAACATTGGATTCTTTGCCTTTGATTTACTTGGTTGAAGTGTCTCCTACAGTGTAATGGTCTACACTATGACTTGAATGTGCTCTATGAAAATATTTACTGTGTTCAAGGCTTTCACTTTCATGACATTTCCCTTTATTTTTGGTGTACATTTTAACAGAAAACTAAGTTTAGTTTAAGGCAGTTCTACTAGAGCTATTCCCTAAATAAAGGTATTTATAGATCTTGAACAAAATAAATAAAGTAGGCAGCATGTTCTAGAACAGAGATAAAATGTCAGGTAAATTCACTTTCTTGTCAGGGAAGTTTGAAACAGCTGGAGTGTGGGAACCCTGTCTAATTCAGCTTACCAAGTACATTACTAATTTGTTCATTATCAGATTTAAAAGATATTTGGCACAGTTGTTACCCTTGACAAGCTAAACATATTTTTAAATGAAATTTGTAATTAGTTAAAGTTCTAGGTCATTTTTCAAGGTCTAAGGTCAAAATAAGAGAAATATATGTTAATAGGTTTATATCTACCATCTTTATAGAAGATCCTAAAATAATTTGACATAAGTGCTTCCAATTACAGCACAAGTGTAATACAAGAAAAAAAATGAGTGATACGTCTAGGCTCAAGGTCGAACATTGAGGTCAAAGGTCAAAATGAGCACACATTCAGCTTGACAAGTGCCTTATTCATCAATTTATTGACAGATTTTTACAATATAAGGCATAGCTATTACCAACCACGAGCACAAAAGTATTCTAAAATGAATTAAGTGATACGTTGAAGTTCAAGGTCACATATCAAGATAAAATGTCAAGATAAAAATTCAGCTAGACAAGTGCATTACTCATTCACTTATTCACAGATTTTAACAAATATTTGGCACAACTGATACCAACCTCAAGCAAGAAAGTATTTTGCAATGAATTTAATGATAACTTGAAGTTGTGGTGGGTATCAGCTGTGTCAAATATTGTTGAAATTTGTCAATAAATGAATGAGTAATGCAATTGCCAAGCTGAATTTATGATTATTTTGACATTAAACCTTGATATGTTGACCTTGAATTTTAATTTACCACTAAATTTATTTCGAAATATGATCTTGCTTGTGCTAAGTAATAGCTTTGCCAAAAATTGTTTAAATCTGTCAATAAATGAATGAATAATATACTGGCCAACCTAAATTTATGCTTATTTTGACCTTGTTGTTTGACCTTGAACTTCAATATATAACTTTATTCATTTTAAATTACTTTCTTGCTTGGGCTTGGTAATAGCTGTGCCAAGTATTGTTAAAGTCTGTCAATGAATTAATGAATAATGCACTTGTCAAGCTGAACTTGTGCTTATTTTGACCTTTGACCTTGATATGTGACCTTGAGCCTAAACATATCACACATTTTTTTCTTGTGTTACACTTGTGCTGATGATTGGAAGCACTTATGTCAAATTATTTTAGGATCTACCATAAAGACAGTTGATATAAACCTATAAGCATATTCTACTTTTATTTTGACCTTGAGAAATGACCTAGAACTTCAACTAATTACAAAATTCATTTCAAAATATGTTTTAGCTTGTCAAGGGTAAAAACTGTGCCAAATATCTTTTAAATCTGATATTGAACAAATTAGTTATGCAATTGGTAAGCTGAATTTAAGTTGATTTTGACCTTGGTGTGTGACCTTAAAATTTGACCTTTTACAAAAATTAGTTTTAATCACAACTGAGTTCATGTGTTTGAATAAATATGCCTAAAATCATTGAAATCCATCCGATTTTGTCTTGAAAAGGCCAGTTTTAAGCTAAATTTTGCTAATATCTTATATTCAGGGGCAGATAACTCCAAAATTGATGAACTGTTTTCAGGACTCGGAGCAATGGTTTTGTATTTTCTTTGCAAACAATACAAGAAATTTGATATTTAAGGCTTTTTGTAAACGTGTTGTGCAAACCCGCAAAGTTGGTAGGAAATGAAACAAAGGAATTTCATTAAGACAAAAAAGGGGAGATAATCACAAAGGAAAATATGATATGTCAAAACAAATTCAGGGTATTGACTAAGGAATAGTTCATTGATGTATAATGTGGCAGCCTCAATCTCAAAAGTAATTAATTTTGGTGATAAAGATTTTAACCCTTGTCATGCTGAACCCGGAATATTCCTACTTTGGCAGGAGCTATAGACAAACATCAGCCTGCACATATGTGCAGCCTGATGTTAGTCTAAACCACCTGTTTCTCACTTTCAAACCACAATTAACAATAGATTTAATTTTTCAAATTCAAATTGACCTACAGTTGGTGCTTTCAGTGCTTTTTGCCCTTTGATTTTTAGCTCCACTGGCTGAAAGCCACTGGGGCTATTGTCATGGCGTTGTGTCCGTCGTGCATCCGTCCGTGCGTGTGTGCGTGCGTGCGTCCGGTCGTAAACTTTTCTTTAAAAATCTTCAATCCAATGAAAAACATGGATTTAAGGGGCGTGGCTAATTTCCAAATATGGTTAAAAGTGAGTTTTCTCAGATTCAGGGCGTCAACTTCTGTCCTATATCCTATATTTGTCCTATATTTTGATGGCTGTCCTATATTGTCCTATATTTCAAAGGTGTCCTATATAGTGCTATATTTCCAGGAGATAATATAGTGAATAAAGGGGATTTTCATTAATACATTTACTACAGCTCCATATAACAGTGAAACTATATTCAAGTATCTGTAAAATGTTGTAGTATAATTGTATTTCTTTTACCAATTTGTAAAGCAATTGCTTGATGAACATTAGCTACCCAAGATTTCAAATTTTAGTGGCCACTTTTTAACTCAACTGAGCAAACTATTGTGATTGTCCAATGTACAAGGTCATCCAGGTGTGGTCCCCTATTTCTTTATTTTCTACTCTTAAATCATTAGGCCAATCTTGATGAAACTTGATATGAATGTTTTTGGGTTATGCTCAACCAAAGTTGTTCAAAAATGTGTAATCCTCTCTTAGGTCTGGTTGCCATGCCATCTATAAAATGCTATGAAAATCTTCTCTGAAACCAGAAGGCAGCTTTCATATCTATAAAGGAGAAAATCTTTTAAAAAAAACTTCTACTCCAAATCAGAAGGCAGATGCTTTCATATCTGGTATAAAGCATCATTTAGTGGACCTCTACCAAGTTTGTTTTTATTATATTTTTTGGGTATTATTTTGGCTTTATATGGGCATAACCCATATTACTTAGAAATAAGGGTGGAATTTTCAAAATCATCTGTGAAACTAGAAGGCAGACAGCTTTCGTATTTTGCATGTAGCAACAACTAGTGGATCTCTACCAAATACATGTATATTCATATGCTCTTGAGGTCAATCCCATCCCATTTTTCATAGAAATAAAGAAGGAAATCTTCAAATGGTTCTCTGAAACCAGATGCTAGACAGCTTTTATATTTGATATTTATCATTATCTATTCGACCTCCACTAAGTATGTTCATATAAAAGCCCTGTGGTCTAATTTGTATGTAGCTTCAAGTTGGCATAAGAGAGCTAGTTCTCTAATGCTACTTTGGTCATATATATTTGCTCAGCTGGTGTGTATCCCTTTCTACATAAATATAAAGTTGGGAAATTATTCAACTATCATCTACCATGAAAAAGTCTCTGGCATTGATAATTGGTACAAGTATACAATCTTCTCTCAATCTTATTCATGTGGTGTCCTAGGGGTGAAGGAGACTCTGATGAGCAAACTAGGGCCAAATTGGTCCTCTTGTTTAAATTTCAGCTTTTAAGCATCTTTTATTCCTAATACCAGACCAATCAAGCTGAAACTACCAAAGTTATTACAAGACGCAAAATCTACCAAAAACTCTGTTTGCCATGCCTGATGGAAAGCAAAAGGCTGAACCAAAATTGTTAAAAGACTTTAATTTTATCTGAACTTTAGTTGTCAGGGTGGATGGAATGATTGACAAAAGGTTATGAAAGTCTTGGAAACAATTCATCTCCTCCTTAACCACTGAGCCAATCAAGCTGAAACTTAACAGGGATATTTCTTTGGTAAACCTCTATCAAATTTGTTTTTGAAATTAACACAAAACATTGGTAGCCATGGTAACAGAAAGACCTAGATTTGATAGAAACCTTAAGATTCTTTCAAAGTCCTCTCGTATCTGTGTAGCAATGTGCTTTAAACAAAGGTTTTAGTATACTTCTAGATAAAGGCTAGTGAAGGTCTAAAAGTTGTGTTCTGTTATAGCCTATTAAAATGTTCTCATTATTAAATCCTAAAACATATACTTTGTAGTAAGGCATAATGATAAAATGATGGTAAGGGATGGCTATTGGGATGGTGGCGGCCATAAGTATTGTCCTATATTTGTCCTATATTTTTACTCTGAAATGTCCTATAATTCTATATATTTTTCAAAATTTTGAGTTGACGCCCTGCAGATTCTAATCAATGGATACCAATGAAATTTTACATGAAAGATCCTTGGGTGACCCTTTATCAGTCTACAAAAAATCATTGTGATTGGATGGAAAATATGCATTTTATGGGCAGAGGTCATTTCTCTATATGTTATATAGTGGAAACTTTGAAAATCATTTTCTCAGAATGTAATGGATGGATATCAACCAAATTTCACTGGAATGATCCTTGAGTGACCCTTTATCAGTCTACAAAAAATCATTGTGATCGGATGGAAAATATGCTTTTTATGTGCGGAGGTCATTTCTCTATATGTTATATAGTGGAAAATTTGAAAATCATTTTCTCAGAATCTAAATTTTGGATATCAACCAAATTTCACTGGAATGATCCTTGAGTGACCCTCTATCAGTGAACCAAAAATTATTTTGATTGGATGAAAAATATGCATTTTATGGGTGGAGGTCATTTCTCAAGGAGTTAAATAGTGGAAAATATGAAAATCATTTCCTCAGAATGTAAATGATGGATATCAATCAAAAAATTTTGGTATGATCCTTGGATGACCCATTATCATGCAGCCAAAAATTATTTTGATTTGATGAAAAAAATGTTTTTAAAGAGCAGAGGTCATTTCTCTATCTGTTATATAGTTCAAACTTTGAAAATCATTTTCAACATCAGTAGAACCCCAAATATCTAAAAATCAAGTCAAAACATTTATTTGCTTTTACAAGAATTTCAAGCCTGTGGAGCGACTCAAGCCATTCATGGCTTTCTAGTTATGAAATTTTTTAGCCAAAATTTATTTAGCATGACAAGGGTTAAAATGAAACTCAAGTTTGTAGTAAATTATGTAACCCACTTGTAACACAAGGTACAACTTTGAGATGCCAATATTTGGTCAACAGACGCAGATTATATCATAGTATGTATGGCAAAAGTTTAAAAGAAATCTATTCTAGCCACAAAGAGACCCTTATGGAGACCCATCCTTTGTGCATTCAAGTATTGCCTATTCAGTTGGCTAATCAGAAGCTCTGCTGGATGAAGGCCAGCGAGATATTGTCATGGCAGTGTGTCCGTCTCAGGTCTGTCAGTTTTTTAGCTCCACTGGCTGAAAGCCACTGGGGCTATTGTCATGGCGTTGTGTCCGACGTGCGTCCGTCTGTGCGTCCGTGCGTGCGGTCGTAAACTTTTTCTTTAAAAATCTTCTCTTCAGAAACTACTGGATGAATTTCAACCAAACTTCACAGGAATGATCCTTGGGTGACCCTCTTTCAAAGTTGTTCAAGAAATTTTGATCCAATGAAAAACATGGATTTAATGGGCGTGGCTAATTTCCAAATATGGTAAAAAGTGAGTTTTCTCAGATTCTAATTAATGGATACCAATGAAATTTTATATGAATGATCCTTGAGTGACCCTTTATCAGTCTACAAAAGATTATTGAGATCGGATGAAAAATATGCATTTTATGGGCAGAGGTCATTTCTCTATATGTTATTTAGTGGAAACTTTGGAAATCATTTTCTCAGAATGTAAGTGATGGATATCAACCAAATTTCTTGGAATGATCCTAGAGTGACCCTTTATCAGTCTTCCAAAATTCAAAGTGATCGGATAAAAATTATGTATTTTATGGGCGGAGGTCATTTCTCTATATGTTATATAGTGGAAACTTTGGAAATCATTTTCTCAGAATCCAACCAATAGATATCAACCAAATTTTACTGGAATAATCCTTGAGTGACCCTCTATCAGTCTACCAAAAATTATAGTGATTGAATGAAAATTATGCATTTTATGGGCGGAGGTCATTTCTCTATATGTTATATAGTGGAAACTTTGGAAATCATTTTCTCAGAATCTAACCAATGGATATCAACCAAATTTTACTGGAATGATCCTTGAGTGACCCTTTATCAGTCTACAAAAATTATTATGATCAGATGAAAATATGCATTTTATGGACGGATGTCATTTCTGTATATGTTATATAGTTGAAACTTTGAAAATTATTTTCAACATCAGTAGAATCCAAAACATCTAAAAGTCTAGTCAAAACTTTTATTGCTTTACAAGAATTTCAAGCCTGTGGAGCGACTCAAGCCATTCATGGCTTTCTAGTTTGTCCATCTATGCGAAAACTTTTTTTTAGCTCACTTGAGCATATCGTGCTCAAGGTGAGCTTTTGTGAAGGGAAGGATGCATGCCATATTACAGGAAGGGGCCTTGATGACAATTTTCTTGTTTATGCTCTAGAGGCCACAAACAGTGTCCTATCTTCATGAAACTTGGTCAGAATGTTTGTGAGGTCTCAAGGATGAACCCTATCGAAAATGGTAAGGATCTGTGCCATATCATGGGAAAAGGGGCCTGAATGACAATTTTTTTAACACTCTAGAAGCCCAAAATATGGTCCAATTATCATGAAACTTGGTTCAGAATGTTTGTTAGGTCATGAGGATGAACTCGTTTGAAAATGGGAAGGATCCATGCCATATCATGGGAAAAGGGGCTTTAATTACAATTTTCTTGCAAGAGCTCAAGACGCCACAAATATGGTCCCATCTTCATGAAACTTGGTCAAAATGTTTGCCAGGTCACAAGAATAAACTGTTGAAAATAGGAAGGATTCAAGGGCTAAAATATCATACTTGGTGTATGAATACGTTTGAATATGTCTTTTTAATTTCTTCTCAATATCCAATTCTATATTGTAAAAATGTTAACAAATTTATCCATTCTACGTTATTGATATCTATTATTTACTGAATTATTAATAGTATTCCGCATAAATACTAAACTAAAACATATATCGTTAATGCAACTCTTTTGTCTTATTTCTTGTATTTTCGTTTCGTACAAGGGAGACAATATAAAGGGGGAAATTAGAATCATGTTTCTTTAAATCTTTCATTATATTTTGGTTGGTGCATGGTTATTGTAAGTGCATATACAGAGTGTGTATGGGCTTCAATAGATGTGCACTTCACCTTATGTCAAAGCTCAAGTCTAAACGCTTTTCTTTGAAGAAACACTATTACCTCTATCATACTGTTTACTACATATGCATGCCTTGGCAGTCAATATAGACCAATATGTTACCACACATGCGTGTGATCAGATCTTGGCCTACTTTGTCTGCTTTGTACTCAAAGAGTGAAAAGTTTTAGCCAGAGTAGTCGAAGAGTCACGAATACTTGCAATTTATTTGAAACGGATTTTTGATTTAACATATTAAGGGCTAATCGGCTTTGTCAAAAGAAATTGAAAAGCTATTTATATGTTGCATTTTTATAAAATCGATGTTCACTATTACTATGTTATGTTTTTGTATGCCACATGGGTCTTGTGGCCTTCTGGAATAATCAAATAAAACTTAAACTTAACCCATATCATACGAAAAAGGAGACATAATGATAACTTACTTGAAATAACTTTAATGGCCACAAATATGGCCCAACTTTGTGAAGCATGGTTTTATGTAGAAATTATCTTCTTTATGACATCTGCCTTTTTAATTGATGTGATGTCCCAGTGATCAAAGAGACTCAGGTGAGCGATCTGGGACCATCATGGTCCTCTTGTTATTTTTAGGGCAATGAAATCCACAAATATTAATGGATTTTCTTGAGCTTTCTTAAGATGATCATAGGGTCATAAGGATTGTTGCTTTCTAAAAAGATGAAGATATGTTGGATTACACAGAAAATGGGCCTTATGGATTTTCACTTGGCAGGTTCACAGAGTGCAATGGGAGACTTTGGTGTGTTATCTCCCTTGTTTGCTTTGTGGATTAAATCAGAGGTGTTCTAAAATCGTTAGCGGTCCTTTTACCAATTTTCCTTGGATTTTATCAATAGTTTCTTTGGAGAAGTTGCGAATTTTAATTTTGTACATACAAAATACTTCTTTATGTAATTCATATTTATGATACAGTTTTCAATAGCAAAGAAGAAAATAAATATTTTTTTTTACGTCAAATGTATCTTATAAATTGCTCAATATTTGATTTAGAGCCTATCTTTAAATCTTACAGTGCAAAGAAAATAAGGATTAAACCCAAGGCAATACAAGGGAGATAACCAACCGATATCCCCCATTGAGTTTACACAATATAGTCTACAAATGTTATCAAATTCTCCTAACTTTCACTATATGGTTGTAGAGTCACAAGGATAATTGCGTTTGAAATGGGTATGAACCTTTCGATAACATGGGAAAAGGAGCCTTATGGAATTTCACCAAGTGCAATCTTGTTTACAACAAAGTCAACAAATTTGTGACCTGTCACACGAAAAAGGACCATCTGGGTAGTGTGTAAAGTGTCGACCCTTGTCAGACTGCGCGTACTGCGCAGGCTGATTAGGGTCAAAACTTTTGGCACTATACTTATTTTCTGAATATAGAATGATCAAACTTCCTTCATGTCAAAGAATTTTTGAGATTTGACTTCTAATATACCTCTTCTAGAACCAATCCCTTTTTCAAATATTGATTTTACCGAGTTCCCAGATGGTCACTTTTTGCCAGATGGTTCCCATTTTTGTCTGATTGTGTTGAAGCTTTCACAGAATTATTAAAGATAGATGTATGTTTTATTGAAGTAACGTAAACTATACAGTTTCTTGTTACACAACAATGATGTACAATGAATCAACAAGGTCAATCAAAACATATATACAAACAAACAGCTTGACAAATACATTTCAAACACTTAGGATAATATAAGATGCATGTATAAACAGAATTCGCTAATTTAACCAGTGGTTTGCATACGAATGTACGGTCACCACTGCTCTTAAGAGCGAATATGAAGTATGGTAAAGAAAGATTAATTTGAGAGAAAATAATAAATTGAATAAAGTTTATAGCATAGGAACTGATGACAAATCGTGCTTTTATTTAGTGACATTTATCTTTTTTTTCCAAATATCTCGCTTTACATATTATATTAAAAAAATATTGAAAAAATATTTAAGGGTCACAAGGATCATCTCTAAGAAAATCGGGACTGTCCATTAAATAACACAGAAAAAGGTGCATTATGGAATTTCAATGCACAATTTTTGTTCACAAGATATTAAAGTATGGGTGTGGAAATACAAATTTTCTCCTCTTGTCCATGGACAAGTTAAAGTCAATTTCCTTATTGTCCATGATTAAAATGAACTTGTCTGCAAAAAATGGATTGATGAATATTGAGAAAGCATTGTTTAATGAAGAAATTGCTGTAAGCAAGCATTTTCTCCTTTAAAAACAATGTTTTCTACCCTATGATACAAACATTAGGATGAGTTTTATCCTAGATCTTTTTAGTAGTGTTCCAAAAATTGCTGTGGCATTTCCTTATCCATGGACAAGTGGCCTAGAAAATGTACTTACCCGCAAGTGGAAAAGCCCATGTCGGACAAGTCAGGCATGGGATTCCCACACCCTTGGATAAAGTACACAAATTATTATTATTGTATTCACTTTCAACTTTCGCAGGATGATTGTATGGTCATAAGGTTCAATGTTTTTATCCCTGGCCGATGAAATCATTTGGGGGGGGGGGGGGGGGGGGAAGATATTGTTTTTGCCATGTCCGTCCGTCTGTCCGACATTAGTTTCCGCGCTATTTCTTGAAAACTATAAACCAGATTTCAATGAAACTTGGCACACAGCTTCACTACAATGAGGACATGCACATATCGTCAGAGTTACCCGGTTCGACCGTCGAATTGAGAGTTACTGCCCCTGACTGTTTAAGTCATATACATACATAGTGATATTCATTTCCGCGCTATTCCTTGAAAACTATAGACCGAATTTCAATGAAACTTGGCACACAGCTTCACTGCAATGAGGACATGGGCATATCGTTGGGGTTACCTAGTTCGACTGCCGAATTTAGAGTTACTGCCCCTGACAATTTAAGCCATATACATACAGAGTGATATTCGTTTCCGCGCTATTTCTTCAAAACTATAGACCAGATTGCAATGAAACTTGGCACACAGCTTCACTACAATGAAGACATGCGTATATCATCCGGGTTACCCGGTTAGAATGTCGAATTTAGAGTTACTGCCCCTGACTGTTTAAGCCATATAGAGTGATATTCGTTTCCGCGCTATTTCTTGAAAACTATAGACTGGATTTCAATGAAACTTGTACACATCTTCACTGCAACGAGGACATGGGCATATCATCGGGCTAACCGGGTTCGACCGTCGAATTTAGAGTTACTGCCCCTGACTGTTTAAGCCATATACATTAACTCCATTGACAATGAAAATATGTTTGGCGGGGGACATCAATTCAACAGATTTGCTTGTTGATTATGCTGATGGTCTATAGGAGGGGCCTTATCAAATTTCTTTTCGGAATTTCAATCAGTAAAATCTTGTTTACACAATAAATTAATGTCAATAAATATTATTGGAATCTTCTGAAACTTTCACTGGATGGTTGTAGGATCATGGCTTTCTGATTGTGTGAAAATCTATCAGAAAACAAAGAAAAGGGGTCTTTATGGCATTTCACTCAAATGTATTATGTCTGTTAACAAATATTATTTGATTCTCTTGCAGCTTACACAGCACAATTGAATGTGTTTATTTTTGTTATTGAAAATAGAGACAATTGTTAAAAATCGCTAGAGAAGGGGTCTTGTGGAATTTTACTTAGTGCAGATGAAAATTATGCCTTTTCATCTCACCTGAGCACAAAGTGCTCAAGGTGAGCTTTTGTGGTGGCATGATGTCAATTGTATGTCGTCAACAGTTACCTTGTAGACACACTAGAGGCCACAATTTTTCCCTGATCAACCTGAGATTTAGTCAAAATGATTGGGTCAAAAAGATGTCACAGGGTCAAATTTTAGAAAAAAAACTTGTAGACATTCCAGAAGCCATAATTTTGTTCAATCAACATTAAAATTGGTCAGATAATTGTATTGATGAAATTTATGTCAAGTTTGAATTTTGGTCAAAGGGGTCAAAAAAGAAGTCGCACTCAAGAAGCCATATTTTTGCTCAATCATCCTGATGAATGTCTTGATAAATACTCGGAAGAGTTCAAATTTGGGCCAAGGGGGGTCAAAAATGAGGTAACAGGGTCAAATCTTAGATAAACCTGGAGGACACACTAGAAGCCATTATTTTTGCTCAGAAAATTGGTCAGAATGAATGTCTTGATGAAATCTATGTTAAGTTTGAATTTTGGTCAAATGGGGTCGAAAACCAGGTCACAGAGTCAAATTTTAGAAAAACCTTGTAGACACTTTAGGAACTATATTTTAGCTCAATCTACATGGAAATTTTCAGAATGATTGTCGTAATAAAATTTAGGTTAAGTTTGAATTTGGTTCAAGTGAGTCAAAAATGAGGTCACTTGGTCAATTCTTAGAAAAACTTTGTAGACCCTCTACATGTACAACCCCAATTTTTTCTCAATCAACCTGAAAATTTGTCGGAATGATTGTCTTGATAAAATCTAGGTCAAGTTTGTAATTGGGTCAATTTGGGTAAAAAATGAGGTCATGGGGTCAAATCTGAGAAAAAACCTTGTAGACACTCTATAGGCCATAATTTTTGCCCAATCAACCTGAGAATAAGTCAGATCAATTGTCTTTATAAAATCTCATCTGGTTAGAATTTGGGTCAAGTGTGGTTAAAAAAAGGTTAAGAGGTCAGATCTTAAGACAGTTAACTCAGGTGAGTGATTTAGGGCCACTATATCCCTCTTGTATAGATGAAACATTCGGTGATTATTATAAAAACTTAAACCATATGAAGGCAAAATCCATGATTTTTGCCCTTGAAGGGCGGAGCCTAAGTAATTGGTCATTGCACTGAAGATGATATGAATCAGCTTTTATTAACTTATTTCTATTGATAGACGACATAGATAAAATTAAACCTTAAATCATAGTTTGGTTACCAAACCCTTGTAGCTTCAGCTTGCCCAAGCTTGAGTTACGAGGCTTTGGTAACCAAACGATGAACACATTTCTGAGCATGTAAAACCTTTTGGTTTTATGATATAGCTATTTGAATTAATGATATGCATTAATGACTATCTTTTGAAAGAACCCAAAGTATTGAAAAGTAAACTCCCCAAATTACGTCATAGCTAAGCCACGCCCTACCAGTTGAATAATAACACAGAATAGCAACTTGATTTCAATTCAATTTCTCATGAATATTTTGATATTCTGAGGGTGACAATGAACGATGTAGTAATGATGTTGAAATGTATTTTGTTTTTGAGTTTCTTCCCTTGTTTCAAAAAAGATACCATACCTTTATTATTCTGTGTTGATCATTTTCAATTGATAAAGTCAAGGTCGAAATTTGTGAAAACTTTGCATGTTCAGAGGCTAAAGTGTTTCTCAAAGATTCTCAGTCGAAATTTTATTTTTGTTTGAAAAAGTTTGTTAGAAAGAATATTATTCAGTAGGTAACTGAACGAAGATTTTTAGAAATACCTTTATTATTCTGTGTTGATCATTTTCAATTGATAAAGTCAAGGTCAAAATTTGTGAAAACTTTGCATGTTTAGAGGCTTAAGTGTTTCTCAAAGATGTTCAGTTTAAATTTTATTCATATTCTAGCAAAAAGTTTGCTAGAAAGAATGTTATTCAGTAGGAAACTGAATGAAGATTTTTAGAAATAAAGTTTAAAGAAACGTAAACTTGTTTATATGTTACCTTCCCCATGAATTAAAACTGTTTTCGGCCAGACGAAACCTTTAACCCTTATCTTGCTTAATTAAACTTATCTTAAAAAAAATGCTTATTTTGAAACTTTTTGGCAAATCTCGCTTATTTAAAAGATGAAGAAAGTATTTTGTTTTACCTCATACTTTTTTAGTAACTATACAAATATCCGTGTGATAACATCCCATATGATAGTTTTATGATAGTTATTTTTAGAACAATGATATGATGCGGTTATTTAGGAACTTGCATTTCAGTTAGAAACATCGACGAAAACAAGACAAATAGAGGTTATAAGATAAATATAATACATGCTTAGTGTATTGTATGAAAAAAATATCTCACTCGGTTGACGGAATTGATCATTGTCTCAGCAGAGCCTCGACATTGATCAATTCTCCCAACCTCGTAAGATATTTTTCTCATACAAATCACTAAGTATGTATTATATATATTTAGAAGAATGAAACTAAAAACCTAACCACGCTGTATGAATACGTAAAGCGGATTCACACATGAGTGTGATAAGATTTTAATTTCATAACTCTATGAAATGGATATTTACTCTCTTCATATAATTTAAAATATCACAGCAAAACGGGTCAGATTTATTAATCAATATGTAGATTTGTGACGGAACTGCATTGTGCAGAAGCTTAAAAAATAGCTACGTACTCAAAATTGTTTTCATTGCGGAATAAAACTGACTTTTCAGCCAATCAGAATGCACGAATCTTAGTATATTCGGGATTAATTAAATCATATTTTAACATTTTTTCAAATGAAAAAAAATGTGCAAAGCAGGCAGTGAAGGTCAAAATTAGAAGTACGTAGCCCACACTAGCTTAACGCACAATGAAAAAATATCGATAACAACACAATGAAAAGAGTGGGGTACCTTAGTGTGTTTTATTGCTCACCTGTGCACAAAGTGCTCGTGATTAACTTTTGCGATCAAAAATGATCTAAACCATTCTCAATCGCTCACTCAGCGCTCATTTCATTCATTCCAAACACTCACTCAAACCATTAAAAAACGCTGAAACCCATTGAAATGATTAAAGAATCAACAACGTCATTCAAAATAAATTTGGATAGAAGAAAATCGCGATTTCACTGATATAATTCAAATTGTAAGCGTCTAATAGGTCCTTTAAGAAATAGGATGCTATCTAAGGAACTTGTATGCATATTTTATTAAAGGGAGGTAATTAATATCGCTAATTTTGTTCAACCTGAACAAAATTTGCGATATTGGCTTACCTCTCATTAAATTAACTCAAAGCTCGCTCCGCATGCTCAGAGAATTTTATTCCTAAATTATTCCAAAATCATTCACCTTGCCAATTTTACGATGTTGTTAACTGAACACAGACGAACAGATGAATAAATTGATACCATCTTCGGCCTCACGGCGGCGTTTAAGAAGGAGTATAGTCCGTTTGACTTCTATATGGACCAACATTTCGCCGAAAATCTCAGAAATTAATTAATGAAACGTATATTTTTCTTGTCGTATCATTTTTTCCACCTAATACCATGCCGAATTTTGTTTTAAAGAATTTTTGAATGTAAAATAATGATTTTGTCCGTCCATCTACATGTTAACTTTCAGCATTTCATACCTACTTGTTACTGTATTAAACGGAACAGCGAATTGTATAACCAAAAATAGTACTGATTTGCATAGGGGCCGAGTCAAAAGAGTAATATTTTAAGTGAATTGTATTACTATAAAATCGAGTTTTTCAATGTAATTAAGTTTGTCTTAAATTTTGGCTACCGTTGGATATCAAACCTGTGTATATTCTCTCTTTCTTCAGAAACTGCTTGACCAGATAATTGATTATTGATTTTATTCATTCTGAGATGAACCCTATATTTACATGTTAAGACCAATCAAAAAGCATTATTACCCGAGGTAGTCGGGAATTTCACGAGGAAAACTTCATGAAAAGGCGAGTACTAACGGTAAAAATCACGTGCTATTTAAGTTTAAGATGACATGACCGTCGATATGCTAATTAGCATGTCCAAATAAGGAATAATGGACTTTTCAACTGTCAAAAGTTTAGTATAAAACCACGTGTTTTTACTATATATGTTGACATTTTCTTACTATTGAACAGCCTCCATCGCCCCTCGTGTTTAAGAACGGATATTGCGAAAATATTAACATTAACTCGATAGACAAAAACACTATTTTGTAATCATTTTATTTTCAAAAAATATTTTTTGGAATGGTATTAAGCTGAAATTAAGATTTTACTACATACAAATCCTTTATTCAAACGCAATTTTATGTAATTGATGAAAAACTTGGTCCATATAGAAGTCAAACGGACTATACTATTCTCACGTTGATATTGGTTGTTTCGAATTAAACAAAATGATATAACTTAGACTTGTATTGTCCCTAAAAGGACATTTACGTAAAAGTTAAACGCTAATAATTGAAAATTAAACGATTTAAACAGCCGAAAGGAGGGAGCGTAGCAACCGAGGCTGTTTAAATCGTATAATTTTCAATTATTAGCGTTTAACTGACTTAGTCTTTTTCCCGCGCTTTTTGTTATTGACAGTATATAGCACGATTTACACGGAACAATCCAGTTAAATTTATCACAATTAAACGCCCCCTCTTTCCAAATAAGGTGTTGTTGAAATATGCACGTAAATACCGAGATTTTGTGAAGAGACATTTACGATTATAAAAGATGCAGTATTGTTTGTTTTTATTGACCTGGAAATAACCTTTGGTCTAAAGATGTACGTAATTCTGATTTCTATCCTCTCTGCATTGTACCTACTTTCGCAAGAATAAACGACTTACGGTATCAAATGTTATAAAAAGATTGTATATTGATAAATTGTTTAAATAAATTATCAATTAACAAAATTGTTCATTTAAAAGGACAAATATACTTAACCTTACAAGACACAAATATTAGTCATTGCCAGAGAAGGGCCTACTAGTATGCTAATCTGTAAAGACAAAAACATAGACATTTTATTAATGAAACTATAAAGAGTTTCTCGCTACATACAAATGCAAATTAGTTCTTAAATTTTTAGTAAGCGATACCTCTCCAAAATGAATGAGCAGGTTCTTAGACTATTCATTGTACGATAATAAGTTTGCAAGCAATGTCACCTGGCACGACTAGGTCAATGGGCACGACAGGGCTATCAATCAACGGATCGTAAGTTCGAAACCCGGGTCGACGAACTTTCATTCTATACTCGAGTATATATTTGACAAAATTCAATATCACATGAGTCACTTGTCTCCCACTTATGGATGTATGTTAAGATGTACGCCTAAGTAGGATGAACAGCTTGTGGCACGGATAATTGTTGTGGTTGTACTGGTGTGAGAAACGCCAAGACACCATTGTTAGGTGCATCGGTCATTGTCATATAACTGCAACAAGTTTGTAATTGGGGTTAAACCAAATGTAAAGAAAACAAAATCGACTGGCCATGTCACGCCCTACCAGGTCCAAATCAGTGTAGAATATGGAGAATGCAACATGTACACGTGTATTACGATTTTCTCCTGCACTTTCCTCGTGCTCGTTGCATATTGATGAGGGGGGAAGATTTTAGTATGTGCGCATGCGTGGTATAACAAATAAACCTTGACGTTTAAATGAAATAATGATCAAAATAAACCTTAGCTGGGAAGTTTATGGAAAATAAACCATAAAAAAATTTGAAAATCCAGCCTTCTGATTGGACGATAAAGTAGGACAAAGACTAATTATTAATCTGCCTAAAGTTTTCTTAAAAGCCCTGCCTAAAACAAACGTCTTTTAAATATGAGCCTGTTTAGGAAATTAACAAAATTTCATATATGTGGCCCGCTACGCAAAATGGGACCATCTGGGTAGTGCGTAAATTGTCGACTCTAGCCAGGCTGCGCGGACTGCGCAGACTGACGAGGGTCGAAACTTTTTGCACCGTGCTTATTTTCTGAATCTAGAATGATAAATCTACCTTCCGGTGAAAGAATTTAGAAATGCGACCCTTGGTTGACCAATGCTGCACCCAATCTCTTTTTCAAATATTCATTTTACAAAGTTCCCAGATGGTCCCTTTTCGCATGACGGGTCACATATGTGTATGCGCAAAGTTACGACATTTGCCAATCTGTCCATTCGCACAGTCTGATCGGAATCTTCACTCTGTACCCTGTAGACAAACTAGCATTGCGTTTAAGATGACAAAACGATGCAAAATGTTTGCAAATTTTTCCACGCTTCGCACGCAATGCAAACTTAGAAACCAGGGTATAATTTGCAGACAATCTCACCGTTTTGTCATCCTGAACACAGGGCAGGTCTGGCTCATCTTCAGAAAGCAAATATTTTTTTTCATTTGGT
This sequence comes from Fragum whitleyi, assembly GCA_948146395.1. Classification (NCBI taxonomy): domain Eukaryota; kingdom Metazoa; phylum Mollusca; class Bivalvia; order Cardiida; family Cardiidae; genus Fragum; species Fragum whitleyi. The sequence continues at coordinate 12,461,553 of OX411546.1, read as the reverse complement.
GTGCTTGTCAAGGCTGTCCGGCATTGGTTTAAACCTATTTATTTTACATCAATTGGGAAACAAGTTCTTACATCTTAGGTTAATCCCTCTCGATTCTGCTTCCTGGAAATTTCACTAGTACTCGCGCCGAATGTGTGGGCCTATGAAAGAACCAAGATCGATAGCCGCTCCCGGGAATCAAACTCAAAGACCGACACTCTACCTCTAGACTACGGACACATCTGCCCGGCGTTTATGATTCTCGTTCGTGTGGAATCGTTAGAAATGTCACATTGCCTCATATGTATAGAGGATAATCGTTCATTTCAGTGAAAGATCGATTTATAATTTATTTGGTGAACAACAAAATCTATATTTTCACTTGTGGCGGAGCCATAAGTGAAAATATAACTTTTGATGTTCACGAAAACGATTTTTTTTCTTTTTTTTTCTTCACATTTTTGTACTGCAAAAATGAGATGAAAAATGTTCCATTTTTTGGACAAATTTCCTTTAAGCGCTTTCTTTTGCGCGTATTTGCTCTGCAACATTCATGATGACGTCATCTTTTGAGCCCTGCTTAGAAAACGTCAGTTAGGGTAAAATGAATGAAAGCTGGGTATAAGTTTATACTAATTTATTTGTTTTTAGTTCGATTGCGACGAAAGCTAAAGCTTATAGAATCGCTCTCGACCGCTTTATCAATATGTTTTCCCGTCCCCGAGAGAAAGAGGCAGTGGTTTAAACACACTGCTACCCATTTTTACAGCTGGGTGAATTGCGGCTGGCTAATAAGTGTTTTGCCCATAAATACACCCCGGCGACAGTGGGGCTCGAAACACGGACCTCCAGGTTACGGGTGGAGTGCATTTACCATTAGGCCACCGAGGGTATAAGTTTTTGATAGTTTAACTGGTTAGCAGGTTAATTGCCAAATGATAACCATTTTTTCCTCGATAATCCACCAAAAATCGTTAAAGAGCTTAAGTTACGCAAAATCTGGCTCACGTCCTGTTCCACACCATCTTTTCTACTTCAAAAACTTCACATGAAAACACTAGTTGTAAACACTCATTTAGTATTCCGTCTTACTTGAAACAGCATGTTAATAATTTAAACGATCGAGTCAGATCGTGAAAAACGACCTCTCAAAGAACTGATGGTCGTAAAATCCTGGAGGGCAAAATATAATGATAGTGGCACATTCCTGCCAAGAGAAAGGAATTTGTCTTCCACCTCTATAATTTGAAAACTGTTTAGGTATCTGAAAATTTAAGAGAGTGTTTTGTTATAAACCCTTCGAAAAATTGGGCGAATTATGTGATCATGAGTAGCGCCCGCTGGGCGGATGTTTTCCACTTTTTTGTCCGGAGCATAACTCTGGCGTCGCCTGAAGTCCGATTGACTTGACAGCAGTTATGTAGACAGTTGGCTGTTCCTCTCATAATTACAGAGTTAGGTGCAAGAAGCGTAACTATACCCAGCTTTGTTTAGTCATCATGCCCCCCCCCCCCCTTGAAGAAGAGGGGGTATATTGCTTTGCACTTGTAAGTCGGTCAGTCAGTCCGTCCGTCTGTCCACTCATGGATCTTTTTTGTTCGGAGCATGTCTCAAAAGCATACAAGCTAGAATCGTGAAAATTTTCAGATGGATAGATCTCTTTGGTTGAGAAGTAAAGTGATTAAGATCCATAATTCTACGCATCATATTTTTGATTTGATTTATTGTCCTTTGTTTTATTAGAATATGCCACCAAACTGCTCTAATGGTGGAGGGGGGCATAAGTATTTTACAAACATATCTTGATTTCCTTTGTTGATTTTCATACTTGACCTTCCAACACGGGCGTATCCTGTGACAATATTCCACTTTGTTTTATCATAAGAATATCTTGGATAATGCTTTCTTGTTTCTCGAATATTTTGCACCTTCATGCCCGTAAACCGACATCGAGATTTGATTTGTTGCGACAAAATAGCATATTCACGAGAAACCTAAATGCGAAACTACAGATTGAAAGATCTGTAGTTTAGACGGTTTTGCTGCATACCACAATTGATTCTTAAAAACAATTAATGGAATATACATTCTGAGTAATTTTGACTTTTATTATAGGTTTAACCTAAATCACGTATTATAACCAACTAATAGATGCATCTATATGCAGAAACATCGTGTAATTGACATGCCACGCACAATGAAGTGGACCCGTTAACGTTTCGCAACACTTCAAAGTAATCAACTTTAACAGTGTTAACCAAGGTTTCCTGATGATTTTCATTAGGAAACCTCGGTCAACATTGTGAAAGATCATGGGTTCTGCAATGCTGCGGAACTTTTACGGTTCCATTACCTTAAAAGCTCGCTCAGCGCCCCATTAAATGGATTCTAAAGAATCGAAACCCATTAAAAACTCTTCGAAATCTTTCCAAACGATCAGCATTTCATTCAAATCGATCAAATCTTGTAAGCACACGCTTTTTGGGCTGGTTTGGACTTTGACGCGTCTGATTGGTCTGTGGAGACACAAACAAAATCGGCCTGGAACTTTTTTTAAAAGCGGTATTGAAAAATTGCAGATTTATTCCAACGGGACGGATTTATCGATATTGTATTACAGCCCTTTGATTTCATGCAAACCTCGTTCCTTTAACTCTTTAAATTCCAATCAGAAATCATTCCAGATATCATTCAACTTGTCAATATTACGATGTAATTACCCGTACCACAAATTGCATTGGTACGCGTGATAAGTTTAAAGAAGTTTTATACATGTAATATATAGCCATATCTCAATTATCTTAGGGATATTTTGACTTTCGAGATATTTCAAGGAAACTTTATTGTGTCCTGATTGTGGCAGAAACTGGCCACCATAGAACAATGAAAACAACTCCAACAGAACTGCTCGTCATAAAATACGGGAGTCCAACAATAGTCGACCTTTCCCATCCTGATATGTTTCATTGAGACATCACGAAACGTCGAATTTCTCAAATGAGTCTTATTTGTGCGGTTACCTTGAAGCAACTTTCTCAAACATGTAAACGGTTCGGGAGCCGCCGTCATATCGAAGTGGTAGCGCGTCGTAATATAGTTCAAAAGTCTCGGGTTCGATTTCCGACGGCGGCAATTATTCTTTCCGACTATATGTCTTCCACCAATGTGTAGGATAGCAGCTGGAGGTAGTCCATGGGCCAGGATGGATCACCATGCACCCCCTAAGGGCTCTCCAAAAGTGGTTTGAAAATGTTCATAGGATCTCCCCGAGTGAGAATCAAGATGTTTAAAACAGGTGGTAAATTTGGGTCTGTTAACAACTTGATTTGAACTCGAGGTCATATCAACAATATCATAGCACTTTGCAATATGATCTATGGTGCAGTACATGCTGAACACTTTATCTCATTGCATTCATCGAAAAAATAGCAAAAATCTTATCTAGAAATGGCTGCCATCTCCCATTTCGGAAGTTGGGACCTTCAAAATCATTTTAAGTAATAAAGGGTTTTACCAGAACACAAAATATACATGTGCAGACTTTCAAAAAATATCTAAAATGAAAAAAATCCTTCTATAGTGTACCAAAGGTAAATGAAGTTATTCTTGGCTGCCATCTAGAAAACCACTCGGAATGGCAGTCGGGGCCAAAATTACCACCTGTTATCATCTTGATTCTCACTCAAGGAGGTCCTATGAACATTTCCATGCCACTCTCGGAGAGCCCTTAGTGGGGTGCACGGTGACCCCTCCTGGCCCACGGACTAAGGCTATGTAAGGATGTAATGGTTGTACTGGTGTTGGAAATACCAGGACTCCACTGATAGGTGCTCCAAGCGCCGCGATATAACTGAAAGATTGTTGAAAGCGGCAGAAACCATAATCAAAGAGAAATCATTTTTGACCCGGCCGCAATGTGATACCGACAACTTGATGTCGAATCGGTTACTATACATAGATGGGGTATTCCCATGTTCAACTTATAACACATAAGTTTCTCAACCTGCAGTCAAGTTCACATTTCTTGGCTTCTTGTCCTTGGACAAGTAAATGCCAGGACAAAACTTCGGATTTGTACTAAATAGATTTAAGAGATAAATGATCAAAGTGTTTATATAAAATGGTAAGAAAAATCGTTTTCTAAAAAGAAAATGCCGAGTTCCAGCATTTTCCAAAATATATCCATTCACTTTTGCGCACAAGTTTATTTTTATTCTGTTCAAATTCATCTCTTTCTTGTCCAAGGACAAGACAGAGTGTAGAGAATCCACATTTCCATATCCATGGGTCATACAGTTAAATCCATCGTGAAATTGACATTTAACTCAATCAGAACCATTTTAAAGCGCTCACTCGGCGCTCCATTCACTCATACCAGACACTCAATAAAAGCATTCAAAAACGCTCCAAACTCACTGAAAAACATATAACAACAACTTCGTTCAAAATAAAAATAGCTGGGAAAAAATCGTAAGCTTCCAATAGGTTCGTTATGAAATAGGGAGCTATCTATAGAACTTGTATGCATATTTCATTAAAGGGAGGTAATCAATATTGCTAATTTTGTTCATCCTGAATAAAATTTGCAATACTGGATTACCTCCCATTAAATTCACTCAAAAGTCGCTCCACATATTCATTCAATTTCATTCCCAAATCATTCCATGATAATTCACCTTGTCAATACCACGATGTTGTTAACTGTGGCCTTAGATCGGCGACTGATATGTACCTTTACAGTTAACCACAACTTAAAAATTGACACTCATCTCGATCAAAACTATTCAAACTCACTCGCTCAGCGCTCAAATCTTTCACCCATAACACTCACTGAAATCACTCCGAAACGCTCCGAAATTACTAAAAAGTACTTAAAAATCGTTCAAAACGATCAATATTTTATTCAAATCGATTACATTATTACTATTTTATTGGCTGAAGAGAATTTTAAAGAGTCTGATTGGTCCATGCAAAAAAAAAAATGAAAAGTACTTGTATTTTAATAAAGAGGGGTAATAAATATCGCTAATTTTGTTCATCTTGTACAATATTAACTATTTTGGATTACCTCTCTTTTAATTTCACTTAAAACTCGCTCCATACACTCATTCAATTTCATTCCGAAGTCATTCCAAAATCACCCACCTTCTCAATTTTAGTTGTCAACTGCATGTGTTATGTAGTGCTGGTCATTCATTTGATGTGGTTTAGTAGTTTGACTGAAACATTTTCTGATCTTTTTTCTCTTTTTTACGCATTAGAAAATAGACACCAAAAAGAATCAGTCAGATCTTTAAAGACTTGAAGTTCAATCGGCGGAAAACATCAACCCGAATCATCCTTGTACTCTTACAAGCCATGTGTTCAGGAAAGTAAGCTGGATGATTTTGGAAAGATTTTGGAATGATTTAGGAATTAAGATGAGTTTAATTAGCGAGTTTTAATTGAAATAAAGGAAGGTATTCCAATATCGCTATTTTGTTCAGGATGAACAAAATCAGCGATAGGGTCTACTTATAAACTCCCTGTTATGAAATATGCATACAAGTTCTATAAATAGCTTCCAATTTCTTGAAGAACTATCCGACGCTTACAGTTTCAATTAAGTCAGTGAAATCGCGTTTTTTTTTCAAGCAAATTTTATTTTGAATGAAGTTGTTGGTTCTATCTTTTTAAGTGATTTTGGAGCGCCATTGAATTGTTTGACCGAGTGTTTGGAATGAATGAATCGGCCGCTGAGCGAGTGGTTTGGAATAGTTATGATCTAGATCAAAGTCAATTTCACGATGTTGTTTTCTTTGGTTTCTTTGTGCACGTTTGATTTGAATTAGATCGTTCGTGCACTAAAGGTATTCTTATCCAAATACAGCCGCGATGGCGTCGGTGTGTTTAAGAATAGGTACGAAGGCTCGTAATAAGCCAAATGTAAATACTATTAGCCCAATAGTAAAGATGAAAATGTCAACAAAATATGTTTGATATTTGTCATCCCCTTGTTTGTTATACTATTGACATTTATCACACTTTACTTCATAATCGAGAGAATCTCTAAACAAACACAAAAATACTGAATATTAATCCATTCATCCCGATCTCGAGCGACCACGTTAAAGGGCGGCGCGGCGGTCTAGTTGTAAGACTCCGGAATGGTCTACCGCTTCTAAGTTCCGTGGCTCGAATCCCGAACGCTGCAGGATTTTTCAGGGATACTTGCTATCCCCGTCCAACGAGAAGTGAACTTGTAAGAAAAAAAAACATAGGTAGCTTTACGTGTATCGGTGCTGTACACTGGGCTCTTTAAAGAACCAAGGATGTCTTTTCGTAGAAGAGCTTTGGCTGTATGAACTAAGGACTCTTGTACCCGCTCCTTTCTCTCTCATAGTCCATACCATATTTTCTTATAGCACCAAGGGGCGTTAATCCTACAATCACACGTACAGAGCGACCACGTCTTGTTATCATCGCATGTCATTGAGCGGACTCATTTCGCAAGCACTTTTATTTTGCGTAGTCGAGCACGGTTAGCTCTATTGGATAATCAATGGGTTCTCAATTTTAGGGTTGTGAGTTCGATATGCAACTGGGCCAAGTTTCATCTAGCAATCGACAAAAATTATAAATGACAAGCTTCATATGTCACCAACCAATAGACGGATGATACGAATCCGCATTAGTAGGACGGGTAGCTGCGGTTTCATATGCAACACGTTTTTTTATGGTGTGAGAAATAACTTTAAGTTATGGCTAGGTGACCAGTCACCACTTTATTATTGCAAAACTGTTGAAAGCGGTGTTCAAATAATACGAAGAGGCAAATCTTTGAGCGATTTGAATCGAGTATCACACCCAAAGCAAAATAACATGACGAGTCAGTGTTTCTATTCTGGAAAATGATAGTAACCAGTAACCGAAGTCTATGTTTTTTCGAATCACCAGTCTAGTTTTCGTGAGAGGATTCTAATCGAGTTAAAACAACATAGGGCTAAATGCGTTTAAAGCAATAACTTTAATTATATACTATATCGGCTTAGGGAATGGGACCTTAACCCAAGCAAATAATAGTTTTTGAAAACAATATGCATTGATACGTTTTTCCTCAAAAAAAGATTCATAATATTTGTCTCTGATATTGATTGTAAATATTATAAAAAAAAGGCAAAACAATATGTACTGTCTAAACTTTGAGCAAGGTGATCTTTAGGTTTCATTTGTCGTTTGCTGAGTAATAATTCAGACAGATTATCGTCTGCAATAAGAGGAAGGGTTTGGGCGTAATAAACTTTGGCTTGAAAATCTACTCTCAAACTTTGTTTGTCTGCACTTACATATTTATTCGTGTATTATGGAGTGAAATTAGCTTATTTAGATCGGATAAATGGACTTCATTCTGTTAAATGTAAATACATGTATTCGAATTCATAGCTTTTTCAACACCGTGATTATTTATAACTCGCATGTTTATCTAATATTCGAATATGGTAATTGTGAAGCAAAAAAGAACAAATTTTCAGTTGTTCGGATTCCCCCTTAAATACAGATAAGAACAACGTGAAATTGACTAGATGAATGATTTTGGAATGTAATTGAAAGAGTGTGGTGAGAGAGTTTAAGTGAAATTCAAGGCAGGTAATCCAATATCGCTAATTTTGTTCAGGATGAACAAAATCAGCGATACTTATTACCTCCCTTTAATAAAATATGAATACAGTTTCTATGAATAGCTTTCTATGTCTTCATGAACCCATCATACCCTTACATAATTCAATTTTGTTTGTTAAATCGTGGTTTTTTTTACCTATTTTTATTTCAAATGTAGTTGTTAACCATATTATTTTGAGTAATTTTGAGCGTTTATGAATGATTTGAGTGATTGTTTGGAATGGACGAATACAGCGCTGAGTGAGCGATTTAGAATGATTTGATAGAGGAAAATGTCAATTCCATATTGTTCATAACTGTACTTTTAAAATTCACCAGGATGCTTACACTGTGTATTAATTAAAGGTAAATCGTTTGTTTCAGTGTAAGATCGATTCATACTTCATTGAGCGAACAACAAATGCTATATTTTCACGAGTTGTTGTTCACGAAATGAAATATTTATCGATATTACTCGAAAAAAAATAATATTCTATTTCCTTAATGCAAAATCAGAAAAAAAAATCACGACAATTTTCTCAAAGCGCACCTGTTTACTTTGCGAAGTCATCATGATGTAATTAAGATTTATCTATTGGGCTCCGCTAATATAACGTCTAATAGGATGAAATATTCGAAAGCGGTCTATAAGATTTTGGTAATTTCACTGGTTTGGTGGTGAAATTATCAAGTAATAATTTACTGTTATTTTTGATAAACTACCGAACAGCTTACAGCAATTTCTTATAATAAGATGAAGATGATGATAATCCCGTAGCCCATTACATCTTATGTGATGAAAATATAAGAAAAAAAGCATCGTAAAGACTTTTCTTTAAACACATTTTCTTACACTGAGTTTCACGTTTCTTTGCCTCTCAATAAAACAGCTTATGAAAGTATTAAGAAGAAAGAAGAAATAAATGGTTACAAGCAGTTTCTTTTTTCCTTCGTATTTCCCTTCTGTCAAGGTGGATAAATTACTTAAAAAAGGAGAAATCAATAATTTTTTGTACGAACAATAACAGCGATATTTTTTACCTCCCTTTAGTAAAATATGTATTCAAGTTCTCTTAATAGTTTTATATCTCTTCAAGGACTATTCTGACGCTTATAACTTCAATTTAGTCAGTGAAATTGCTTTTTTTCCTAGCTATATTTATCTTGAATATAGTTGTTGATCTTATCATTTTAGTAATTTTGGAGCGTTTTTGAATGGCTTGAGTGATCGTTTGGAATGAATGAATTGAACGCTGAATTAGCGATTCCGAATGATTTTGATTGAGATGAATGTAAATTACACGATGTAACTAACTGTACCAGACGTTAACATTTCCAATTATGTCTGTGAAATCGGGATTTTTCTGGCTAAGTTTATTTGTAATAAAGTTGTTGGTTATACCTATTTAGAAAGTTTGTATCATATTTTAATCGTTTGACTGAGTGTTTTGAATGAATGAATGAATAGAGTATTGAGTGAATGATTTGGGATGATTTTGATCGGAATGAAAGTCAGTTTCTCGATGTTTTTTAAAGTAAATCAGGTTGCAATTCTCGTCTTTGATTTTTTATCCAGTGTCAAACACTCAATAACCGAGCGTAAGCGCCCATTTGCGATGCTCTTGATTGAATAAGGGCCAGTTTTAATCTTGTCGTCTGGTGTTTCGTCGTCGCGAGATTCCAATATTGTCTTCTTTAGCAGAACGGGCAATATATGACAGGGAAGTTTTGGTTTTGTTTGTTTGTTTGAATGGGTTTAACGCCGCTTTCAACAATCTTGCAGTTATATCGCGGTGGCCGGAGCACCTAAAAATGGATTCCTGGTATTTCTTTCACCTGTACTACCATTACACCCTTTCCTAGCCTCCGACTGCTATTTCACATAGGTTTACGATTATATAGGGAAGTTTTGGTACTGAACGTATAATAAAAGATATCAAATATAAGGGATTTTCGCGCACGGTGGCCTTGTGTTATCGGAGCGAGTCTAGATCACACTTGAATTTTGGCAAAAATATGATTATTAGGTTCGAACATTCAAATATTGGGAATCAAAGTATCAGGCAAATATATTTTGTCAAGCGGACATCAAAGGGTCGTAACTATAGCTTTGATTAAGCTGTGGTTTCACTTTTTGCTTGCAAAATTACAACAATTATAAATCAAGTACACTTTGGTTTTACAATCTTTATAATAAATTAGATTCACGCACTCTTTCAGTTATATGTGGAAAGGAACAAGAATCCCGCTGTAGTTAAACAGTCGGTTCAATACTTTTTCAAAAAAAAAAAAGAAAAAACAGAGCAAAACGGACAGGAGTGACACCATCCGCCTTATCAGCTGTAGGGTTTCTATATGGAGTTTTATTGTATCTAATGCACAGCCATTTATCTATTTTGGGTCAAAATTGTAAATCTTCGCTCTCACTAGTTGAAATTCAGTTCATAAACTGATTTATGATAAGGTGTACCCTTTTTATTGAAATTTGTAGTCATTCTGTTAATGTAGGGCCCAAACCAGTTTGCCAAGGGTTAAAAATTGTACCCCTGCTTTGCATCATTCGGAACACCACTCGGCCAATCTCACGATCAACCTCGGATGTACATAGACGGACTATTTTTAAAAATTACGGATAAAGCTTGGAAAAACTCGATGACGTCAGTTAAAATGGCGTTAGCCAACGCTACTCGTTTAAGTCATTGACGTGAATTCATCGAATCCTTATATTAATATCTATTCATATCAATAGATTTTTAAATAACGGCTGAAAAAATCTTAATTTTTGAGAATGATTCGTCATTCTCAAAAATTAAGATTTTTCAGCCGTTATTTACTGTGAAAAAATATAAATCTACAGTGCTAGTTTTTCTTACACTGTTTCCGCCTAACAAAACGCACGATTTCGTAACACACCCATCCGCCTAACATACATCCGAGGTATGTTGTAGTTTACGGAAATGGCCGAGTGATGTTCCGAATGGCTTTGCATGTGAGGACACATGCAAAGCTGGGAACCATTTCTCAAACTCTTCGTCTTGAAAGCAGGGTGTTATTTGTCCTTTAATGTCGATTATTATACTGTGGAGAAGATAGAATGCCGGCTTTGTTATGGACCGTTTCACTTCGTTTAACATCCGTTTAATGAATTATGTATATAAATGATTTACTTAAAAGAGTTCATACAAAAGCTCTCATAGGTGAATAGTTCAAAGTTGAAGGCCATAGAGCCTAATAATTCAGACAAATCTCAGGGATAAATAAATTAATTTCAACGATGAGAGGAATTGAGAAGGGACTAAGTTTTCATAAATTGGCCTACCATGAATGATGTATTGGCCTACCATGAATGAGTAAAAGAGAACAAGAAACAGTTTTTTGGTAATGCAACTTCAATTGTTTGTTTGTGTCGGGTTTAATGTCACTTTTAACATAATAGCATTTATACCTCGGCAGATCGTGCGCCTAAACGTGTTTTCCTGTCGACTTACTCAGACCAGTACAACCACAACATTTTATACGAGGGACCAGCTTTGGCGTAATACAGTTAACATCATCGTGAAATTGACAAAGTGCGTGAAATTTGAATGATTTTCGAATGTTTTTTGAATGAGTGTGCTGAATGAGTATTGAGTGAAATTAAAGGGGAGGTAATTTCTAATCGCTAATTTTGTTCAAGATAAACAAAATTGGCGATATTAATTACCACCCTTTTAAAAGAATATACATATATGTTCTGTAAAAATCTTCCTATTTCTTCGCATGAACCAATTAATTCAGTGAAATCTAGATTTTTTCAGCTACATTTGTTTTGAATGAAGTTGTTGCTCAAATAATTCTTAGTGATTTTTGATCGATTTTGAATGGTTTGAGTGAGTGTTTGGTATGAAAGAATGGACCGCTTAGTGAAAGACTTAGAATGATTTGGATCGGAATGGGTGTCAATTGGCCGGTGTTCTTAACTGTACTATTCATATCACCTATTTGTAGGAGAAAAATGACTCGCGACACATTAACTTTTGTTAAGGTAGTGGACCCGTAATAGATGCACAACGTGTCGACAGTCATGAACAGTGTTAACCGAGGTTTCTAAATAGAAATTTGTGTCGTCTCAGACCAAAAATAACATTGAAATCTACGCGAGCCGGTATATCTTCGGATTACTTGTGATATTAAATTTTGTTGTAGATCGTTTTAGACGATTTGAGAGCGTTTTTTCTAGGATATCTGGGTGGTTTTGAAAGATTTCGGATCGTGTTTTCCTAAAATATCGGGGAGGTTTTGAACGATTCCGGAGCGTTTTTGTTCTAAGATTTCTGGTGGTTTTGGCCGATTTCGGGGCGGTTTTTGCTAAGATTTAGTGGTGGTTTTGGACGCTTTAGGGGCGGTTTCTTTCTTTTTTTTTTAGATTCTGAGGTGGTTTTAAACTACTTCGGAGCGTTTGAATGATTGAAGAGGGCGTTTTAAATGCACAGACTGGAGCATACAGCGAGCGATTTATAATGATTTAATTGGAGAGGATCAATTTGACGATGTTATTCCTATTCTAAAGTAGAGCCATTTTCCATCCTCAGCTACTCATCCAACATTGGTTCACGATAATTCGCCCATTTGTGAAATACAAAGAGGATTTTGAATGAATGGTCATTTAATACCGAATTTATTAAACGAGTCATCTATAAACAGATAAAAACGAGGCTGTGCCGAGTTTTTATCTGTTTTAGATGACGAGATTAATAAATTCGGTATTTTATGAGCACAAATTTTATATTCTATTTACAATATGACCCGAGTTTTGGTGATAAAACAATACAATTACGGTATTTATCGATTCATGTTATTCCGCGAAACATATATAACGCCGTTTGAAAAATGACGTCAGCAGATCCATTATGACGTCATTTTCCTAACAAAAATATAACGTTGTTCTTCGTTCTTAGCTCATTTGCATAGTTATTCTACTAGTGTAATGACACTCGCGTAGTATCAAAAATATTCAACGGGTTTATTTCACTCCCGCGACGTAGGTCTATTATAAAAATATATAAAAACGATACTCGTCATGAACAAAGGATAGACCGGAAAATTTCAACTTATTACATTGACCTCTAACCTTAGCATACTTTTAGCATTTTACCTTGAGTTGTGACCTTTACCTTGGAACTAGTAGGATTTTTTATTTAAAAAAATGGCACACCAGTTCACGATAGAGAATAATTAAACCTAATAAATATGAAATCATTTCCATTTATAAGAGATTTTACTCTAAACAATCACAAATTTAGTGTCTGTGACCTTAACCTTGAAGAGTAGGACGTGCTATATGTACGAGATGCGTTCATTCGAAACACCACTCGGCCAATCTCACGATAAACGTCGGATGTACATAGACGGACTATTCTTTAAAAAATTACGGGAAACCCTTGGAAAAAGTCGATGACGTCAGTTAAAATAGCGTTAGCCCTCGAATGATTCGTCATTCTCAAAAATTAAGATTTTTCAGCTATTATTTACTGTAAAAAATACAAATTTAAAGATAGCGCCGGTTGCTTCCGCGCTAGTTTTTTCTTACACTGTTTCCGCTTAACAAAATGCACAATTTTATTGTGTGTGTATTTCCGTTTATTTATCGTCGCTACCGTAGCACATGCCCATATGAGCGACGCCCCCAGAAGACGGTAAGTTGTTACGGGGTATAGTGTAAGGATACATGACGAAACTACAGTCAAACCTGTCTTAAGCAAGCACCCAAGGGACATTCTAAAAGTGCTTGCTTAAGACAGGTGCTTGCTTAATACAGTTCAATTTCAGTGCAAATGGTTCATTTTGGAACTGGATGACCGCTTGCTTAATACAGGTTGCTTGCTGAATACAGGTGGTCGCTAAGACAGGTTTGACTGTACTGCTGAGATCCGTCATGGTTCTTTAACGTGCTCGGTGTAAAGCACCGTCTCACGGGGCCTCGGTTTAACGTCTCATCCGAAATACAATTAGTTTTTGTTAGTGAACCAGCCCGGGAATCGAACCCACGGTCGAACTTCAATCGTTTTAAGTCCGGTGCTCTACCAACTGAGCTAATCGGGCTGGTGACACACAATTTTATTACATAGCCATCCGCCTTATATACATCCGAGGTCTGTTGCAGGTTACGGAAATGGCCGAGCCACGGTGATAATCCGAATGGTATGAGGTTTCGGTCAAAATGTTTGGAGAAATTATCTCAAATATTAGACAAAGCTGTAAAGATAAACCTCAAAGAAAAAATGAGATCATTTTTTCGCCGGTCATGATTTATTGCCAATTTCACTTCTAAATAAAACCATCAAATTTTATGTTTAACTATAATAAACTTTAACGTATTTGAAATTACACTTCTCTAACAAAAGCGGTCCTTTTATCGATAAGAAATCACAGTCGACGCAAACAAAGCGCTGTTTCTCCCACTTTGGAGAGAAAGTAGATTGATTTATTTGGGTCCGATATTGGAAAAAGATCGAACTCCAATTGAAACATGCGGACTGATATTTAATCATTGTAATAGAATCTGGACCGAGTTAGATCGTGGTGATACATTGATAAAAAGTGGATTATGTGATTTTTGTGATGGTGGACTTAGAAATGGCATACAGACTAAAGTGACAGAGGTTACAAACGGCCTCCAAATCTTATATTTGATGTAAAATAACTTTCTTTGTTTGTTTCTATCTTTCTTTCTAGCTTTCTTTTACATTTCTTTCTTTCTTACTTTTCCCTCCCTTTCTATCTACCTCTCTTTCTTTCTCTCCTTCTTAATTTCCTTCTCTTTTTCATTTCGTTTCTTTCCCAATTTCCTTCTTTCTTTTCATATACTAACTTATTATTCTTTCCTGTTTCCCTGTCTTTTTTTTCTTTCTTTCTTTCTTTCTTTCTTTCTTTCTTTCTTTCTTTCTTTCTTTCATTCTTTCTTTCTTTCTTTCTTTCTTCGCGTCAATTGTTCTTTCTTTTGATAGCTTAATTTTAGGCTTGTTGTTGATTATTTCATTGTCGTTGGTTTGATACTTAAAGGTCCCCGACGGCGACACTTATTCTTTCCGACTTTTTGTCACTCACCAATGGGCTGATAATCGTAAACCCATGTGAGATAGCAGCTGGAGGCTAGGAAAGAATGTGGTGGTTGTACTGGTGAGAGAAAAATCAGGAAACCATTGTTAGGTACTCCAGCCGCCGCGATATAACTGAAAAAGTGTTGAAAGCGGCGTAAAACCCCATTCAATCAATCAATCAATTGATACTTAAAAGGGGGGGGGGGGGTGTTACGACTTATCATTAAAGCTTTATATATGTAGTTTCAGTCGCGAAAGTATGATTCGAACATTCGATTTTATACTTTATTAATATTATTACATACATCATAGTACGTAATAATGAATGTGGTTTACATAATAAGTCTCAGTTTGTAATTTTCATTTCTTCGTGTGTCACAATACTGATATAAACTTTCATATTGTTTCTCAATTTATCACAGGCATTGTTAAATGCATCGTTTCTAGCAATAACTATAGCTAGTAGCAAAAGACAATGAAAATAGAAAGTTTGACTTTTATGGAAAAAATACATGTATTTCTGATTTATGTAAGAACCTAAATTTTACGTGTTTTAAAAATGTTGTCAGGGAATGACGAATATGAGTTCCAAGAAAATTATTAAAAAAAATACATGTTTTCAGACTATATTTTAAGAAAACGGTTGTACGCCTTTACAGTTACAAACATTGTGAATTGCCATTCATCTCGATCAAAACCGTTCCAAACCATTCGCTCAGCGCTCAGCGCTCCATTCCTTTATTACAAACACTCAGTCAAACCATTCAAAAACGTTCCGAACTTACTGAAAAAGATATAACCAACAAATAATTCAAAAAATTTAGTCAAAGATCGCGATTTCACTAAGATAAATGAATTGTCTGATAGGTTCTTCAAGAAATAGAAAGCTATTTATAAAACTTCGATGCATTTTGTATAAAAGGAAGGTTAATAAATATCGCTAATTTTGTTCATCCAGAGTTTTTATTTAAGGCAAATTAGAATAATCATTCTAGATTCAGACAAGGAAAGGTTTATACATGCATCTTGGTTAGCCTGTGCAATCCGGACACTCCAATGTCGGATGAAAGTTTGGATTGAACACAAGACCCAATGGTTAGAAGACTTATAGATGAGAATGCACTGGGTATAAAGAGCAAAACCTTCAATATATTTGACCTGTAAGACCTCGCTTCTAGGCTAAAAACCTCTGTATAATTAATGTGCTGGTCAATTGATCACTGACTTTATTAAAGGTCGTTTGACTCTAATATCGCCCCGTGGCGTTAAAACACTTTCGTTCTTCATACATATTTGATGGGCAGCGGTGATCCGACTGGCTTCATTAAGGTTTTCAGTCTATCTGATTTCTTTAGAATACCCTATTTATAGAATCGGTCCCACAAGGGTTTCGTAACCTTATTTCTGTCTGGCTACTAAAGTGAACGACATCGCGTAAAACAATCAGTCCGATCAAAACCATTCTAAATCACTTAACTAGTGCTCCAACTTTGGCATCAAAAATACTCTCTCCAATCACTCAAAAAAGCTCCAAATTTATCCACAAACGCTTCAAAATCCTTTAAAAAGATTACCATTACATTCATATTTTTTAAAAAATTGCGCATTTTTTTTGGTTAGTGTTGGTTTTTTAAAACGTCTTATTGTTCCATGTAGACAAAAAAAAAAGAAAAAAAATCGTTTGGTTTGATAAATGGGGGTGAAAATATCAATATTTTCGTCAAAATTAGCGATGTTGTATTATCTCCCCTGAATTGTACTCAAAACTCGCTCGTCGCACTCGTTCAATTCCATTTCGAAATTATTAAAAAGAAATTCACCTCATCAATTTCATATCTTTATGAAGTATACAACAGTCGGTCCCGAGAGGGTTATGTAACCTGCGTTCAGGGTCCCAAACGGTGCAAACAGTTTTCCAGTTATATCCCGCTTTGCACGCAAGAGAACGTGCAAAGCGGGGTACAATTGGAAAACTGTTAGCACATTTTGTGATTGTTTAAATTAAAAGAGGTTGCAAAAGATGATGGAATGTACTGTACTGTTTTGATGCATCCTCGTTTCATAAACCCCTGGGTTACTGTAAATCGAATTTATTTTGCGTCGGACAATTTTCGTGCTTTTGGCCCTTCGTTCAGGATGACAAAACGATGCAGATTGTTTACGAGTTAAACCTCACTTTGCACGGAATTGCACGTGCAAATCGGAGTATAATTTGCAAACAGTTTGCACCATTCATGTCATCCCTAATGTCAATCAAGTAGGGCCAGGCATATTCAGATATTGGCGAGTTCATATCTTAGCGAAAGTTTCATATTAATATTCATCTCCCAATACAAAAAAGTCTTAAGTGACAGTAACTTCGAAATTTGGGGAAATTTTCTTTACCATCACAGCAATTAAGGTAGTGGACCCGTAATAGTTTCGCAACGTTTGGGGAGTTATGAACTTCAACAGTGTTAACCAAGGTTTCCTAATGATTTTCATTAGGAAACCTCGGTTACCATTGTGAAAGAAAATGTGGGCCGAAATGTTGCGAAACTAATACGGGCTCACTACCTTAAAGAGATATTCTTGATTTCGCGTGTGTTATCAGTCGGGAATATTCGCGAAAACGGACTCCTGCTAACCAAATCTGATTTAAAGAGGTTCCTTCCCAACAGTGATTTAATGTGGACACTTGGTAAAATTCATGATATTTAATACACTTTACCAACAAAATAATTATAGGTCGAATAAATTATTAAGTTTTTCACTATCAAAAAGGACACTGCTCTACGGGAAACCTTTGACGTCGATTATATGTGACCCGTCACGCGAAAAGGGACCTTCCGGTACTGCTGTAAAATGAATTTTTGAAAAAGACATTTGATTCAGCATAGGTCAACCAGAAGTCGCATTTCAAAAATTCTTTCACTATAAGTTAGATTGATCATTCTAGATTCAGAAAATAACCACGGTGTAAAAAGATTCGACCAAACGTAGTCTGTGCAGTCCACGCAGTCTGACTAGGGTCAAAACTTTACGCACTACCCAGAGGGTCCCTTTTCGCGTGACGGGTCACATATCTTTGAACAGGATTTTATTCTCCATCAGTAACAATTATTGTTCTTACCTTAACAGTAATTGAATACTACGGTGCGTGATTGTGAATTAAGGAAATGAATTAACTATCGAATCAAATGTCAAATGTGGATTACCCTTGTACGTACAGTTAACAACATCGTGAAATTGACAAGGTGAATGATTATGGAATGATTTGGGAATGAAATTGAATGAAATGGAATGAATGTGTGGAGCGACTTTTGAGTGAATTTAATGGGAGGTAATCCAGTATTGCAAATTTTGTTCTGGATGAACAAAATTAGCAATATTGATTACCCCCCTTTAATAAAATATGCATACAAGTTCTATAGATAGCCCCCTATTTCTTCACGAACCTATCGGAAGCTTACAATTTTAATTAAGTAAGTTTAATCCCGGTTTTTTCCCAGCTATTTTTATTTTTGAACGAAGTTGTTGTTATATGTTTTTCAGTGAGTTTGGAGCGTTTTTGAATGGTTTGAGTGAGTGTCTGGAATGAATGAATGGAGCGCTGAGTGAGCGATTTAGAATGGTTTTGATTGAGTTACATGTCAATTTCACGATGCAATTAACTGTATAAAGTTAGTAACGTCATAACCTTCCTCTCGATCAAAACCAATCTAAGTCCCTCGATCAGGGCTCACCACTCACTCCAATCACTCAAAATCCGCCCCCGAAATTGTTAAGAAAAACCGCTTCAAAATGGTTTTAAAAGATTAAGATTGCATTCATGTCGATTAAATTAATGCGTTATTTTCAATATCTGGTACGATTTTAAGCGTCTTTTTGGTCCGCGAAGACCAAAACAAGAAAAGTATATACATGTATATCTTATTAAAGGGAGGTAAAACTCAAGTTTGTTTTCGTCCAATTGAATGAAAGTAGTGATATTGTATTGTCTCCCTTGAATTTCATTCAAAACTCAGGCATCGCACTCATTCAAATTAATTCCAAAATACTTATAAATCATACATCTTTGCAAATTCACGATGTTATTAACTGCAGTAAGAAGACATAGGTGCTTCATGATATGTAATTGCTTTTGATATCGAATTGTGAAAATATTCTGCGTGTACTGGTATACCATAATGTAATGACGAGGCACCGAAAAGTTTAAGTACTTGAATTAAATAACTAGCAATAATTGGAATTCGTGATTCGATTTAGAATAATTATGACATTTTGTGATACAATAGAAAAGTGCATGACTTATAATGGGGGGGGGGGGATTGAAACTAAAGCTGTTTAGCTATTTTTACGCTCTTCGACAATCAAGGCTCATCATGGCCTCATTGTAAACGGTGTCAGATTCAGAATCAAAGTAAGTGATCTAACTTGTAAGCGATCATAGCCCGACGTTATAAAACTTTTTCTCTCGCTCATCTGTGAATTTTCTCAAATTTATTATTAAAATGAATGTAAAAATATAATAGATAAGTTAATAAAATGTTATATGTAACAACTTATTAATATCATCTTTTATGTTCTTGCATTAATTCAAGTATTACAACAGAATTTCATCATTATTCCCGAGTTGAAATTTGCAAAAAAAAAAAAATAAAATAAAAAATAAAAAAAGGCGTGAATGAGAAAAGTTATATAACCTTTGGCCCAGAAAATAAATCGATGTTTTCCTGAAAGTCGTGATAAAAAGGTTTTCCTGCAGCACACACTGGACTCGTAGGCATATGTTTGTAGCTGGATAGAAATAAAAAGATAATAATAAAAAATAAATAAATAAACCACCTAGGAAATGATGCTCAGAAATGACTTTGAAATATGCGCAATGATAGAAAATTTGAGGTTTAAGCTATATTTGAATTCCGTCTAATTTGGTTTCAGACCGGGTGAGTCGATGCATGTCTTGTATGGTAATGGTTAAATAAGTGTCATGCCATTTATCCCAGTCTAAACTGTAATCAACCTTGTTAATCGACATCCAATTAAATGTTCAATTGTGTCGCACTTGGTTCCAGTACAAAATTGAACAGCTTTCGCCGTCGTCCGATACAAAAAAAATTCTCCATTCCTGCGATCAGGATGACAAAACGGTACAAACTGTTTACAAATTATACCACGCTTTGAACGCAATTGTCAGTACAAAGCGGGGTATAATTTGCAAACAGTTTGTACCGTTTAGTCATCCTGCACATAAGACATGTTTTCCTATAGCCGTCGTCACACCTTAGCGTTCTAACCGGCGTTTGAGAAAATGTCGAAGTCCCCAATTGCTGGTTGCACTATCGCAAGAAGAGCGTGTTGTTAAAGCTACTACAGTAAATTTGTTTGGATGGGGTTTAATGTCGTTTTCAATAATCTTTCAGCTATATCGCGGAAGCTGGAGCATCTAACATTTGGTTCCTTGTATTTCTCACACCAGTACTACGGTTACATCCTTTCCTAGCCTCAAGCTGTTATCCCACATATGTCTTCAATTTATTGACCCATTTGTGAGAAACGAATACTCGGAAAGGATGAATAGTGCCGCCGTTGGGGATTGAACCCAGGTCTTCCAGAATGACAGCGCTACAAACTGCATTATGACGGCGGCCCTACTACAGTTTGTAACATCTGGATCATAGCCATCCAAATCACTCACTTATTCGAGATCGTTCAAAACGATCGCGTTTCGGGCAAATCGATCAAATCATCCTACGATTTATTTGCAGGTTTGTATTTCAAAGCGCCAGATTGTCCCGCGCAGACTCACTAAAAGAAAATTACGTATATATTATTAAAGGGGGGTAAAGTGGGTTTTGGATGAAATTAACGGGAGGTAATCCAATATCGCTTATTTGGTCCCATTGGACCAAATAAGCTGTATTTTACCCTCCTTTATTAAGATATACGTACTTTTGTGTTTGGTTGTCTTCACGGGCCAATTAGACACTTTTAAACACAGGTCAGCCAATAAAATCATGGAAAGATTTAATCGAGATAAATGTCAATTTCACGATGTTATTTTCAATGATTATTGCCCTGGCAGGGCGGAGCCTAAATAATGGGTCGTCGCACTTAAGGTTAAGGTAAATCAGCTTTAATTAACATTTCATTTCATTTATTCAGCAAATCAGCACAGTCTGTGCTTTTGGCAAGTAACAATTACCTTATTCTATAAAATAGTCGACATAAATAACTCTTGACTAAGCTAAAGCTTTGGTAACAAAACGACGAAATCTGTTCCGATTCTGTGTGCTCGTTAATCTTTTTGGTTTTTTGGATACAGTTATTTTCATGCATTAACGATAATTTCGGACTTACTTTTTAAAGAACCCAAAATATTAAAAAGTAAACTTGTCAAAATACGTCACGGATGAGCCACGCCCAACCAGTTGAATAATAACGCAGAATACTTACTGTACATATACTTTTAACATTCTTTATATACTCTTCCAGGTAGCCCTAATTATGCCACCAGTTTACTAAAAAGGGAATAAACAGATAAATAGATAATAAGTGAATATGTTACCATGACAACGGAAATAAGATATGAAAACAAAGGATTAAAGAGTGAAAATCACGCGAGTAATAACGCAGGAAATATTTTCCTGGCAAAATGACGGTTATCTCAATGATCCCGAATGACACGCCATATCTACCCACCAAGGTCACTGAGGTACCCAAAGACATTCTCAGAAACTTTCCCCATTCCAAAAAGGTCGGAAATTATCTCCTTGGTAACACGCTCGGTGAAGGGTCATTTGCCAAGGTCAAGGAGGCACTTCATATACCAACGGGAGAACGGGTAAGTTTGTAACTTTTCTTCATAAAAAACATATGTTATTAATGTATCAATTTAAGAAAAATCTATATCTATGATTAAAAACAGCCATTGTCTAAGAACTCTCGCCCCCTTCAATATAAGCTATGTTTAAAATGTATCATTTGTAGAAAAATCTATTTCTAGGATAAAAAAAATTACCCTCAGTTTAAGAGCTCACGCCCCCTTCATTATAAGATATGTTAAAAATGTATCTTTTTTTAGAAAAGTCTATAACTATGATAAAACACCCTCAGTCTAAGAGCTCACTCCCCCTTCTTTATAAAATGTGTTAAAATTTATCATTTTTAGAAAAATCTATATCTAGGATAAAAAAAAACACCCTCAGCTTAACAACTCATATCCCCTTTCGTTCAGGAGCATAGAGGAGTAAGAACTCTTGGCTTGCGGAGATGCTCCCCTTAACCCAGCAAGAAAAAACGTTTTCGAAATGGAATCCTGAATTGTACGTGACTATATCGTGAAATTGACATGATGAATTATTTTGAATGATTTTTTAATGAAATTGAATGAACGCAATGAGTGATTTTTAAGTGAAATTAAAGGGAGGTAATTCAATATCGCCAATTTTGTTCAGGATGAACAAAATAAGCGATATTATCAATACCCCTTTTAGAAAATATGCATACAAGTTTTATAAATAGCTGCCTATTTCTCGAAGCACCTTTCAGACGCTCTAGATTTCAATAACGTCTATGAAAACGCTATAAATTTCCTAGTTAATTTTATTTTGAATGAAGTTGATGGTAACATCTTCTTCAGTGAGTTTGGAGCGTTTTTGAATGGTATGACTGAGCGTTAGGAATGAATGAATGGAGCCCTGAGCGAGCGATTTGAAAAGGTTTCGATCGAGATGATTGTCAATTTCACGATTTCGTTAATTGTATAGTCTTGAAATCCGGACTCCAGACGTCCAATTGTTTCTGAAGTTACCCTTCGTTCGTGACAATGAAGTACAATCAATGGCTTCAATTTGAAAAAACAGCATAAGATACTGTTAATCACAATGTGAAAATTACCTTGATCTCGATCAAAACTATTCAAAATCACTCGATCAGCGCTCCAATCATTAAAACCAAACACTCACTCCAATCACTTGAATTTTTTTCCAAAAACTCTTCGAAATCATTAAAAATGGTCGTGATTTCAATCAAACCCGGCGACCAAATAAGTGTACGATTTTTGGCCTTGGGCCAACTTATTTCTCGCCCTATCGGGGCCCGTTGTTGTTATTATTTCAGCTTGAAACCCGCCCTGCATTCAGGCTGAAAAAAACGTTGCAAACCGTTTTCAAATTATACCCCACTTTACACGCAAGTGTAGGGGTAAAGCTGGATATGACTTGAACCGGTTTGTCATCCTGAACGCAGGGCTGGATTCAAGCTGAAAAACAACAACAACGGGCCCCGATAGGGCGAGAAATAAGTTGGCCCCTTGAGTAGATTTAAAGCGTCTGATGTATCCACGGAGACGCAATATCATTACGTAGATTTTATTAAAGGGGGGGGGGGTAAAAATTATCGCTAAATGGACGAAATTATCGAATATGATTTACTTCCTTTGAAAATCATTCAAAACTCGCTTATTGTCTGCTTTCAATTGAATTCTCAAATCGTTCATTTTTATCAATTTATTGATGCCTAACTGTATACTTCTTTTGGGTTTTATATACTTCCATATTTGGGGCGGTCGCTGGTTCTTAGTTACCTTCAACATAGGACTGACATTTTGTTCCGAAAAAACGAGCAAAAGTTGGTGGTATTTTAAAGTATGTGTGCATTTTTTCTGTGTATGAATGTTTAACTTATTGCTTAACCTACAATCAAAGAGTACCCCATCCCTGTCTTCAGTATCAAACAGGTTGCGAATCGTTTCGGAAAAGGTTGCCAACTTTGCGCGTGAGAACACGCGCAAAGCTGGGCACCATTTCTTAACGTTCACAAACGTTTTCGCACCCTGAACACGCGGATGAATGGCTGTCGGGTGAATGAACTATCACGTAACTTTACAAACAAGGCCAGCTACCCGTATGCCAATAACAGAAAACAAAATTAAATATTCAGTGTTATGTGGACTCGGGAAAGACTTGGAAAAGAATCTTCTGAATTATTGAACACGTAACCGGATCACTTCTAAACGCTCGTATCATCGACTTCGGCAAACCTGTAGTTTCGATGTTTTAGAAGTTACTTGGTATAAATGAACAAACGAAATAGACGAAAGACGATGGTTTTTTTTCTGTAAATAAAACTCTATAAATAAACACAAATTGTTTTGATGGTGTATATGATCGCTAGGTTGTTGAGTTCGTATGTTCTCAGAAAAACTGTTGAGCTGCAGCGATTTTTGTTTGCTTTTGTTTATTTATTACTCTTATTTATTACCATAATTTTAACTTCCATCATTTTTATCAAATGGAATCAATTACATGAAATAGATTCAAGATAGTTTGTTAACTTAAACTTGACGGTTTCTCGCCAGATAAAATACAACACATTCACATATAAACGGACAAATACAGATATCAACATCGTAAAATCGACAAGGCGAATGATTTTTGGAATGATTTCGGAATAATTTTGGCATGAAAATAAATGAGAGTGTATGGCGAGTTTTAAGTAAAATTAAAGGGAGTTAATCCAATTTATTACCTCCCTTTATCAAAATATAAGAACTTTTCTGATTGTGTGTCCTTCGTGGACCAATCAGACACTTTAAAATCCACAATAGCCAATAAAATCGAAGAATGATATAATCAATTTGAATAAAATATTGATTGTCTTGAACGATTTCAAAGCGGTTTTTTTTAATGATTTGGGAGTGATCTTGAGTGATTGTGATTTGAGTGATTGTTATGAATAAATAATTGGAGCACTGAGCGAGTGAGTTTGAATGGTTTTGATCTAGATGAATGTCGATTTCACGATGTGGTTAACTGTAATTTCTTCTTTCGGTTACAATTACTAGAAGTTTGCGTGACCTATGATTCGTAAACATAAATATGGTCATGTTTATTTTTAAAAAAAAATGTATTTCTTGATATTCAAAAAGACAACAATAACTTGTCTTTGAAAGTTAAAGATTCGCATACCGTCGAAGCCATGCCCTGCGTTCAGGATCACAAAACGGTGCTTACAATTTTCCAATTGTACCCCGCTTCGCATGCAAGCGCGCGTGCAAAGCGGGGTACAATTGAAAAACTGTAAGCACCGTTTTGTGATCCTGAACACTGGGTTGGTTAAAATATAAGGATATAATAGAATGCCTTTGTACCTCTTCACGCGAAAGGGACCATCTGGGAACTCCGTAAAATAACCTTTTGAAAAAGAGATTGGTTCCAGTAGAGGTCAATTAGAAGTCGAATCTCAAAAAATTCTTTCACGGGAAGGTAGATTGATCATTCTAGATTCAGAAAATTAATAAAGTGCAAAAAGTTCGACCCTAGTCATACTTCGCAGTCCGCGCAGTCTGACAAGGATTGACACTTTACGCACTACCTAGATGGTCTCTTTTTGCGTGACGGGTCGCATTTATGTAGCTTAGAAGGCTGGGCGCTGCGAAAGATTCTCTTGAATAATAAGGGCTATCAGGGGTGTTAATAAGTATAGTTCTTTCATGATAAAGTTGAAGCTAAGTTATTTCCCCTGACTTTTTAGGTAATATAAGAAAAGTAGATATACACTGTATAATTTGAAGCATTGGCATGTAACAAAGTCGATGTTTTTTTTAAAAAATAGTTCATCATTTACATTTTGAAGCTAATTATTAATGAAAAGTTTCCTGAAAAATGATTGTTGAAAACTTCTTGGAACAAATGCTCATACAAACCGAACGAATCAAATAATAGAAACTTTCCAGTCATTCAACGAACGAAAAATTGCCATTGTAGTCACAGGAGCACGTAAGAATTTTTTTCTCGATTGACCGTCTCTAAAGTGGCCATTTTCAAAAAAACTACTTTTTACAAAGTCCCTTTTAAAAAAGGCAAAAATATGGACGAAAGTATTCACTAATTATCAACATACATGTAACTGGCGCCAGGGTAGTGAAGACCCATTAGAATAGCCTCACCTTATAAGATTTAGTGTGAATTAAGCTATAGCCAAATCTACACATAAAGTGCTCATCCTTATTGGAAAGATAAGAACAGATTATTTACTGAAAAGATTCTTTATTCAACAATATGACTTGAACACATTATGGTTCATTGTCAAAATAAATGTACATGCATAAATAAAAAACATGAACGAGTATGGAAGAAGTTAACATGACATATGGAAAAATTCAGATATAATGAGTAAAATAACTTTAACTATAGTTAGTCTTTGTCCTACTTTACCATCCAATCAAAATGCTGGATAGCTAGAGACTTTTTTTATAGTTTTATTAATAAAATATATATGTCTATGTTTAAACAGATTAGTAAACCATAGGTTAATTTTGTGAGGTGAGCCTTGAAATCTACTTTTTACCGATTTCCGTGCATTATTTTCGAAATAGATATAACAGGTTAAGATAACTCATTAAAAACTAACTATTTACCTTTCAAAGGAAAATTATTACTAGTCTTTAATAACAAGGTTAACTCACTACATGTAAATTCATTATTAGAGTGAAGGGATCAGGTTAAATTCCTATCATATGATGTTAAGATATACCCGACATACCCATGGTAATAGACCCGGCGCCTACGTCAGCACTCAGTTTTGAAAATACACCTTTAGTTGGCCATTCTCTGACAATGACCATATTTGAGTTGTTGTTTAACAAAAACTGACATATTTTCTCAAATTCAATATACAATCTATTTGTGACATCTGATACCGTAAATCGTTTATTCTTGCGAAAGTTTTTGTAATACAGAGTGGAGACATACCGTATGTTCGTTCATCTACAGAACGGAGATGATTGTCAGGTCAATAAAAACAAACAATACTGCATCTTTTATCATCGGTGATAGCTCTTTAGAAAGCCTCGGTATTTGCTTGCATATTTCAACAACACCATATTTGGAAAGAGGGGGCGTTCACTTGTAATAAATTCAACCGGCTTATTCCGTGTAAATCGTGCGAAATGCTGTCTTTAATCTTAAGCGCGAGAAAAAGACTAAGTCAGTTAAACGCTAATAATTCGGCTGTTTAAATCGTTTAATTTTCAATTATTAGCGTTTAACTATTACTTATTGGATGTATTGAGTTGTGTTGTTTTGATACAGTCTAATAAATGAGAATTAGTTACTAATAATATTTAATTCAATCTTTCTTTTATGCATCGCCTGTGTTTAGAAAATTCCAACACCATTCAGAGTTTTGAGATTTCTGAATTTAATAATTCTATGTATTCAAACATACTTTGATTATTATAATAATATTTTTTTGAAATATACTTTCTTAAAACGTTATTAGATTGGCAAACTAACAAAAAATAAATTCGTCTTCTACTTCATTAAGGTTTAAAAAGGTACATAGTCTTCCGTTTCTATAGATATACGTTTCTATGACGCCCCGTTTCAATAAGTGTATAATACGACCTCTTACATTTAGCGACCATTATTTAAGGTGGCCTTTTCGAAAGTAAGGTCGATTAAAAAAGACCGTAACTTAAGTGCAACCAAAGAAGAAGCCGCCGTCAAAGCACAGTGGTAGCACGTCGGACTATCATTCAAAAAAGTTCCGGGTTTGATTGCCGACGGCGGCACAAATTGTCTGCCACCAATGAGTAGACCAATGTGGGATCGTAGCTGTGTGCTAGGAAAGGATGTAATGGTGGTACTGGAGTTAGAATTTTCAGGAAGCCGTTGTTAGGTGCTCCAGCCATTGCAATATAACTGAATGATTGTTGAAAGTGACATAAAGCCCCATTCAAACAAACACACTAACAGATAACTTGCGTTGGGCAATCGGTTTCAAATCACAATCGATATTTGATTTTTAGTTTGAAGAGTGAATCAACTAATAATTGATTGTACAATCGTTTTCTTTGAAACTTATACATCACTCCCAGTATAATCCTTTGAAGAAAAGAATGTGAAAGTTTAGTTAAAACTCGTGATCTAAAGACTCTTTCTGAAAACGTTTCTACCAACTTCATGACTCAGCATGAAACAATTCTAACTGCCAGACATATAGGCAGTTACAACTGTTTCAAGCTGAGCCATCAAATTGATGTAGGTTTTGAAAACAATTTATAATGGCTTTCATTTTTGTGTTAGTCTTTGTCCTACATTATCATCCAATCAGAAGGCTGGATTTTCAAATTTTTTGAAGGTTTATTTTCCATAAACTATCCAGCCCAGGTTTATTTTGATCATTATTTCATTTAAACGTCGATGTTTATTTGTGATTCCACGCATGCGTACAGACTAGACCTACCCCTTCATAAATATGGAATGACCACGTGATTAGTACACACGAAAATCGTATAACTCGTGCACATGTTGTATAACGAATATCCTATGTAGATTTTTATCTGGCATGGCATGGATTACCATGTCGAATCTCTTATGGAACGACGACTTTTCTACTTGCCTGTACATTTATCAAAAAAAGTAACCCTAACTAATGGGATCTAATTGAACAGTGCAATATATCCTATACTTATTTCTTAGCGTTAATTCCAATAAACTTCTAGTTTAATTACTTTTGGTCCCTTTCTAAATTTGGCAAAATCTCATTTCATGATCAGCTATAGAGGCGTTTTATAGTCCACCAAAATTAACAAAGACAATTAACTTAGCTGATGACACAAGAAAACGTCCACGAATTGGGGTCATTGCATGTGCATATATCCAAGGTGTGGTGTACTGTATAACATCTTTTTTCTCAGAATAGTATAATCTGCTTTGTTGTTTACGTCTTTAGATTGCCCTTCATACAAATGTTCGTAAACAATTACTGGCACAATTATTCAATAAAGGGACCTTTTATTACATACGATAAAACGATTCCGTTAAGTTTTTTATTCTTTGAAAGAAACATGCTAAATGGAGTGAAAAGTATTAGATTTTCGTTCATCTATGTTGCCGGGTAAATAAAACCAAATTATACTTCATATTTATCTTCTGTAATTGCTCTTTATAAATACTCAATATTTGCGTGCATATTTCATCAACTCCATATTTGGAAAGAGTGGGGCGTTTGCTTGTTATAAATGTATCCGTCTTATTCCGTTTTGATCGTGCAATATGATGCCAATAATATAAAAGGCGGGAAAAAGACTAAGTCAGTTAAACGCTAATAATTGAAAATTAAACGATTTAAACAGCCTCAGTCGGTCGCTACGCTCCCTCATTTCGGCTGTTTAAATCGTTTAATTTTCAATTATTAGCGTTTAACTATTACTAAGCTACTAATTAATCAAATATCAAATTTCTTAGTTGATTATCGGAAGCTCAAACCAACTGATTATCGATTATAATCGACGAATCTGCCCATCACAAGTTGTGACTTTTGAAAAAGTTATAATTCAAAAAGTGTTAAATAAAGAATTTCACACACTCTCAAAGGGGGGGAGGGGGGTAATTGCACTCCATGACCAGAAAATATTGAAACATGATAACAATGGTGGTCGTTAAAAATTCCGTTCAGCCGGGAATGGTGTTAATTTAGTTTATTTTTTCAAATGTTACGTTATATTTTCCAAGTTCGTTCTATCGCCAAACCGATCATTATTCAAGGTTTAATTAGTGCACACGATGACAGTTCATCGGATTTGACTAGTCGATATTGGATACAAGTTAAAGACTGTCGGATGGAGTTATGGCAAATAGCAGACCGCTCAGCCTGATAAGGACTGGAAGATTTTGCTTTTTGAAAAATTTCTGAATTAGAATTTTCATTCTACCTTTACTCTTTGACTGTTCTTTTTGCTACAAAATCTATGGATGTTCTATCAATGGATGTTCTGCTTGACCTCACCTCTTAACGAAAATACAGTTGATAAATTCATAAAATTGATGAGGTGAATGAATTGAAATGATTTTAGAATGAAATTGAATGATTGCGATTACTGAGCTTTTGAATGAGTCCTGACTGTAAGTGAATTAGTTTGTGGAACGACCTTTGGATGGAATTCAGGAAAGAAAATACAAAATGACTAATTACGCCCACATTGGACGAAATTAGCGATTTTATTACCTCCCTTTAATAAAATTTGCATAGAGGTTTTATGAAAAGCTATCCATGTCCTCGCGTACCACTCATACGCTTACAAAATTCAATAAACTCAGTGAAATCATAATTTTTTTCGAGCGATTTTTATTTTCAACGTTGTTGGTGATCTATTCGTTAGTGTCTTTTGAGTTTTTATGAATGGTTTGAGTGAGTGTTTGGAATAAATGAATAGAGCGCTGAGCGAATGATTTAGAATGGTTTTGATCGGAACGAGGGCCAATTTCACGATATTCTGAACTGTAACTGTAACAGATGCAAAGCTATTAAGGTAGTAGACCCGTAAAAGTTCCGCAACATTTCGGCACTCATGAACTTTCACAATGTTGACCGAGGTTTCCTAATGAAAATCATTAGGAAACCTCGGTTAGCACTGTCAAAGCTCATTACTTCCAAAACATTGCGCAATTATTACGGGTCTTCTACCTTAATGCTCGTCAAATATGCAGTACATCTTCACGAGTCAAGGGGTATCGAATCGGTAGCTTCTTCTCGAATACCGTAAGATAAGTAAAACGTTCGTAACCCTTGGCTCGACAAGATGTATGCAGTAAGGAACCAAGTGCTTGATTAGATAATGATGTTATCTGTGGGCGTTCCTACGGAGTTACTTTAGGATTAGTGTTACCATTTACGGAAATGTAGGGGAAAATTAATTTGTGGTTGTTATCTATGTTATTAGGCCTGTTCTCGAATGAATATTCTATATAATCAATGTAATTTGACCTGACAGGATGGAGCCTAAGTAACGGGTCGTAACATTTCTGGTTAAGGTATATGTAAATCAGTATATCAACCGCTTTTATAGATAGTAGATTTTATTAAGTTGAGACGTTGAATCGTCGACTGGTACCCAAACCATCCGTAAATGCAAAATGCTTGAACAAGCTGAAGTTACGAGGTTTTAAAATCCTACGACCAAATATTTTCACATTTCTATGCACGCAAATCCTTTTGGTTTAAGTATACTGTTCACAAAAAGTAGAGGATATTGTAAGTTTGATTTGTGGTATTCTGGTCAGCTTGGGCTTCCAAACATCTTCAGGGCCCCGTTTTTGAATCATCACAAAAGAAGCCAATTGTTTGATATCGCGACAATATCTGACAGTGAGACACAGGGTTTGACAGCAGTCTGGACTCACGTTCTCCTGATTTCAAGCATACCATTGACTCGCTTACGGTGAGCTTTCATTAGACCTAACATTGTTCCAACAAAATGTGATGCGAATACATGATAGAGATAAACACCAAATAATTTCTCTCGAAGTTATGCTCAACTAAATTAATAATTTCCATTACAACATACGCCATGTTAAAATAAGCGCTATACCTCTCTATTCTTAAATTCTGAATTTGCAGGACATTTTAAGCAGAAAAGGGTATTCCATAACTACCGTATTACCATGAGACAACTTCTAGTTAGCCAAGAATAAGCTAAATTGTCCTAAATTGTTTGCAACCACAAAAACCTAATGGATTAACAGATTAACCCCTACTTTTTGTGAACAGTATATATATTTATTTACATGCTCAAAGGAGAATTTCCGACTTCGTTTTGAAGGAATCCAAAATATTGATGATATGATCTATGTCGCGGGAATAACTATGCAAATGAGCTAAAAACGAATAGCAACGCTATTTTGTTACCGCAAATATGACGTCATAATGTGTATATTGTGACGTCAGTTTTAAACAGCGTCAAAAGTTTCGCGGAAAATTGAAATGTTGAATTTCAAGAATTTTGGCGGTTTTTGCAAAATCGGATCATATTATAAATAGAAAATTAAATGTGTGCTCATAAAATACTCGTCATCTAAAAAAGATAAAAACCTCGTTTTTTATTTGTTTATAGATGACTCGTTTAATAAATTCAGTATTCCATGACCATTTATTCAATATCCTCTATTTATTTTTATGTTGTGACATTAATTCATAGAAGTCTATATGGTAAATAATGTCTTAGATTAAATTGAACAAATCATGAAGTCTTAGTAAATCCAAAACGCCGTAACTACAACTTTGACCTAGCTGTAGTATCGAGGTTTTGGAATTACAGCACAGGAATAATTTTTAGTCGGATTTTTGTTGTTGTTATCCCATTCCAAACCATGCCGTGCACCAACATTTTATAATATAGATTAATTGTAAGGTAGTTCATGAGCGGGGGAACGAAAGAATGAGAAAGGAGAAATAGAGAAAAGCGGACAGACACAAACAAAAAGATGTAGAAAGTGACATAATGAAATTGGGGACTTTAAAGGGCGAAAAAGAGGCGAAGGCAAAATAATTTTGAAACTGAAATTAATCAACATAAATGAGAACACTCGTGGTTAAGAATGAAGAGAACTTGCAGTTAAAAATATCGTAGAATTTACACTATTTCAAATCAAAATCATTCTAAATCAATAACTCAGCTCTTCATTTATTCATTCCAAACACTCATTTAAATTGAAATCTTTAGAATACATTTCGAAATCGTTCAAGATGATCAACATGTAATTCAAATCGCCAAACTATTCTACGATTTTATTGGCTGGTGTGGATTTTAAAGTGTCTGATTGGTCAACGAAGACACACAAACAGAGTACTACCTATAACTTTTATTAAGGGAGGGGTAATAAATATCTTTAATTTTGTTCATTTTGAACATAATTAGCGATAATCGATTATGCCCCTTTAATTTCACTCAAAACTTGCTCCACACACTCAATCAATCACATTTCAAAATCATGAAGGTTCTCAATCATTCATCTTGTCAATTTCACGATGTTGATAACTGTATAAAACGAATAAATACGATGGGAAACGGTATGGAAATAAATAGAACGACCTTGAATCTGATTCACAATGGTGCTGACTAGTCTTAAGGGTACGTGTTCGATTATCAGGAACGACTGTTGATTTTGGTACTGTGACAGGCTCACACAATAGGATCGAGCATTGATGCATTCTCCAAGAAAGAGAATGTGGAGGGATCAAACTAGGCTGAAAGGACTCTTTTTTTCCAAATTGATTTTAAAAAAATCAATAAAAACAACCAAACCCTCTTAAATACCACCGATAGTTATTCAATATTATTAAGAATCTATGTTAAAAAAAGGTCGCCGTCATAGCACAGTTGGTAGCACATCGGACTGTCAATCTAGAGGCTTTGATCGGAATAAGAGTCAATTTACATTAAGTAGACAAAAAAGTTAACAACATCGTGAAATTGACTCTTATTGCGATCAAAACCATTCTAAATAGCTCGCTTGAATCATCTACGTCATGTAAACTGCAACGTGCTTCGAGAAACATGGGGTCCGATGTTGTGAAAAACATGCTGTTTACTTTTCTTAAGATACTTTTATTTTGATCTCATGTTTGTCGACTTAACGTGACTCGCTACAGTGCGCAGTTTTAAACACTGTTCAATTATTTTGTGATTCATTTAAAAATGAGATTATTCTATCTGTGTTCACTAAGTTTCGTGTATTTAGACTGGCCGAAAAAAAAATGTTTTATTTTCCGAATAAAGCGAGATTGAATACGCAGCTATTTTGAAAATTTCCATTTTACAATCAATTTTTTTTTAGGATTTAAATCTCTTGAAACGTTTAATTTCAAAGCAGCCGTTCTTGTTATGATAATTGGATTATTAATTCTTCATTTCACGAATAGAAAGTATTGTCAAAATGATACCTTTATTTCGTTTGATAAATAAACGAGGGTTGTTCGGAAAGCTGCATGAGCCACAATAGCGTCAAATAAACTCACGGCAAAACGCTGATGCTTTTGACGTCATATTATCTATAGGGGTCCAAATTACCCCCTACTACCATATAGACCAATAATATTATTGGTCTATATGGTAATAGGGGGTGAATTTCGGATCTCTATGATATGATCCACGTACTGCACTTATCTTTCTGTGAAATTCTCCCAGCGTCAACATTATTACCTGTTCATAAACTTTACATCCGAAAAAATATTATAAAACTATTTTACACCCAAAAATGGGTAATAAAACTAATGTCAGAATTCAACTCATGACCTCATATCGATTACTAGTAATTAATTGCAAAACAGCGCGCTTTTAAGAAACAGGTCCTATTTTTTCCCGGTTTCATCTCTTTTTTAATTTTGCATTGAAGAAAGAGAAAAACGATTTTTTTAGATTTAGATTTAGATTTAATAGTTTATTTAAGTCTCATCCATATACAAACAATAATACATATCTACAGAGTAAGAGTAATTATTTACAAGAAGTATACGGCCATTCTTTATAAGAATTACAAGAGACTATAAATTATGTAAAAATGTTAAAATACAAACAATGTAATATTTTAAACCAAACTAAACAAAACAATAAGATAGAAAATAAAACACCAAAATTTCCTTCCCTTATGTGAAAGATCTATAAATTTTCATTTCAAGAACAACACTCACTAAACAATGCCACTGTGCATATATTGCTTGTTGTATACGTTCAATTAAAGGTAAACCGAGCATACAGTTAATTACATCATGTAATTTATCTCAATCAAACCGTCCATTCTAAATCGCTCACTCAGAGCTCCATTTATTCATTGCATATACTCACTCAAACCATTCAAAACTGCTCCGAAATGACTAAAACAGATAAGATCAACAACTACATTCAAAATATATATATAACTAGAAAAAATCGCGACTGCCCTGATTTGAATGAAATCATATGAAAATTTTAAGCGTCTATTTGGTTCTTGAAGAAATAGGAAGCAATATATAGAGCGTTAATGCATGATTTATAAAGGAAGGTAATAAATATCGCTATTTTGTTCATCCTGGACAAAAATGGCGATATTGATTTACCTCCTGTTAATTTCACTCAAAACTCAATCTTCGTACTCATTCACTCCAAAGTAATTCCATATTCATTCGCCATCTCAAATGTGCAATGTTTTTAACTGTACTCTGACACGTACAACTACAGTTATAAACATCGTGAAATTGACATTCATTCCGATCAAAATCAATCATAATCATTCACTCAGCGCTCCATTCATTCATTCCAAACACTCACTCAAATCGATCATAAACGCTCCAAAATCATGAGAAAACATTTAAAATCGTTCATGACTTTCAACGATAAGTTCAAATCGATCTATTTATTCTACGATTTTATTATCTGGCGTGGACTTTCAAGTGTCTGATTGGTCCATGAAGACGTGCAAACAGAGAAAGACGTATATTTTATTAAAGGGGGGTAATTAATATCGCAAATTTTGTTCAACTTGAACAAAATTTGTGATATTGGATTACCTCCCATTAAATTCACCCAAAACTCGCTCCGCACACTCATTCAATTTCATTCCAAATTCATTCCAAAATCATTCACCTTGTCAATTTCACAATGTTCTTAACTGTACCCTCTCCATAAGACACGCCTCCTTGGGAAGTGAAGGTTTCTATTTTTGAAGGACGAACTCCAAAAACAATGTTCTAACTTGACGGGGCTCCTAGATATAGCCAACGACCTGAAAATATAGAAAAACATCGACTTAAAATAGTTCTTGAATTCTAAAATTGATGGGGCTCCTAGATATAGCCAACGACCCGAAAATATAGAAAAACATCGACTTAAAATAGTTCTTGAATTCTAAAATCGTTATTCCGATTTGTTAGAAATTAACACATCTTTTAGAATTCTCCTTGTATTTTTTGAGAAAATGTTTGATGAAACTCCTTCTTGATGTCATTGATTTAAAAAGGCAATACTCTGTTTGTTTGTTAATACTTCAGCAAAGTGTCTAATTTTTGGACGAGCGATCATGTTTGCAGGAAGGACATTACACAGTTAAAAACATACAACTAAGGACAAGTTAATTGATTTTAATGAGTTTTAACAAATTATACCCCCCACCCCACCCCGCCTGTAACAAATACTCTAAATATTTTGCTTGTGTGGCTACATGTACCAATCGCACGCTTTAAATCCTACATCAGCCATAAAGGCGTGGTAAAATTTGATCGATTCGATTGAAATGTCGATGGTATTTGAACGAGTTTAGAGTATTTTCAAACGATTTTTTGCGTGTTTGAATGGTTTGAATTATGTTTGGAATTATTGAATAGAGCGTTGAATGATTTAGAATTGTTTTAATCGACGTGATTTATAACTTTAGACTGATCAAAACTATCGCCATTACCTTCTAAACGATAAAATATTTCCATAATTGTTTTGCTTTGTGTGGGGTTTATAGCGTCTGTCTTGTCAGCGAAGACACAAAAACAGAAAAGTGTGTAGATTTAATCAAAGGAAATAATAATAATCGCTGGTTTTGACCAATTATGTTAAATTACGGAAAGTATTTTACCCCTCTTAAAATACATTCAAAACTCGCCCATCACACTAATCCAATTCCATTGCAAAATCATTCAAACCTCATTCAACTTGTCAATTTCACGATGTAATTAATTGCAATGAATATTTTTTTTATTTTCAAATTGCTTTTTCAAGTCTCAGGATAGCATTCTAATTCCGAAATCAGTAATTGTATAGTCTTTCCAGGACATCATATTTAAACTGTAGACTCAATCGCGAAAAATATGATTTATTTGGGAAAAATCACAAAGTCCCATTTCTCGTGAAATTTTGGCACCCGACCCATTTTTAAAAGTAATCATTCTAATACTACAATCAGATGGCAATCCAATAAAACGTTGGGCTCTATTACATGAACGAGGACCTTTTATACAATTCTCATATGACCCCTTTTTCTTCTACGGCTCTGACCGATTTTTGAAAGGAACTATCCGTATACTGGTACCATCACCCTGTTAGAGTTTTTTTCAGAATCAGAAAAAAAATGCGGTCTCTATCGCAATATCGATGATATTTAGAGTTGATTTTCTCTATACTTAACAGCACTTTACGAAGTACAATCAGTCTGAGCGGGTCTGAAGAAAGATCCAATGAAAACTTCGAAAGGCAGCAACATTAGCAATAACAACAACAAAAACAGACGCATAAACGGACGGACGGGAAATACGACATCTCTGTTTAGCCCGTCTGAACTTCAGGGAGGTATGCCTCATGCAGTTGTTTACTTAGCACCGTGTCAGTCGTTAAAGGGGCAATCACTATTCATTGAACGGTCAGTGAATGTCAGCTGCATCCGGGAACTTCAGTTGAAATAAACTATTGACGGAGGCAAACGTACTTAAACACCTGAGTTAAGGTGCATGTAAAGTGGTTTAGACCCAATTTTAAGGGCACTTCATTAGCCAAGAAAAAAGCAGTATGTCCAGGAATATTGTATATCAAAATGAAGCTATTTTTGAGCACAAGCAGTTGGGTAACATAAGACCGCCATAGCTATAGCGATAAAGCTAACACATTGTGGAAAATGGTCATTTTGTACAAAACAAGAAACTGCATGACGGTTGGATAAAATTGGTTCATATTTTAACAAAGTACAGTCTAAAGTACCACCCAGGTACTACTACAGCCTTAGATATAAAACTCGGTCTCAAAAGGCGCTTTTGTAACAATCAATTTCCATTTATATGGTCAATAAACTTGTCAAACCGGTTTGTTCTGTTTTGAAAATAGATGTTAGGTATGGTGCAACAGCACACCATAACATTGTGAAATACTTTCTGTGATTTATTTCAAATTATAGTTTTTGAATCCAATGATCTTTAATGTGTATGTATTTATCATTCAGTGATATCATTCAGTGAAATAGAAATCGATACATTGCTAAACAACCTTACAACTATATAAACTATTAATATCTATTTATGTTGTGATAACACACCATACCTTAAAAAGATCTACACGTTTACAAAATTAGAATGACATATATGACATATGTGTTTACAAAATAAGTCAAAATAGATTGCTTGCATAACTACGTTTAGGGCTCGAGTTTTATACCAACGTTTGTAGTAGTACCTGGGTAGTACTTTAGTCTGTACTTTGTTCAAATTTTGGCCAATTTCATCCAACAGTCTTGCAGTTGGTTGTTCTGTACAAAATGACCCTTTTCCACAATGTTTTGGCTATACCGCTATAGCTATGGCAGTCTTGTGTTGCTTAACTGCTTATGTTTATGAATATATCATTTCGATATATAATACACCTGGATATACTGCCTTTTCTTTGCAAATGAAGTGTTCAAAATTGGGCCTCAAATTTTATGAAATATATCAAATCGTTTATAAAATACACCTTACACTATTTCGAAGCGTTTTTGACAATTTTGAAGCGTTTTTAGAGCATATTAAATGGAGCGTTGAGCGAGCGCCTAAGAATGATATTTTTATCGAGATGAATGTTTCTTTCCAATGGAGCGAATCAGGCGCTCAAGTACTTCATGTTTGAAAGCCAAATGTCTACCAAGTGCATTTTGAAGGCCTACTACTTAGCGACATGGACTTTAAGGAATTATTGATGTCAAAGGTCAACAAGTGCACTCTTTTCTAAGAAAGAAAAGATAAGCTGGATTGAAAATGGTATCTTTAGTTATTTCCTTTCTTGAAGTTTATTAGAAAAGTGTTCTTGATGTCTAGCTTATTAATCTTCTGTTGGAAAAGTTGATTTGGGGATGATTTTGTAACAGTTGTTATGAAATCAAAGTTCTGAAAGTCCTGAAATCTGAAAGTTTAAAGAGCTCAAACCGGGAAGAATTTCCAGACCCAAAGAAGGACCCATCCCCAATATTTTCCTCCAACTTTAAAATAATGTAATCGAACAGAATCTCTATCATCTGTCTGTTGGTTGCCATTATATTTGTTATTTTTTAAGCTAAGACTGTAATGCGCCCAAATAATACTTTTATATTTATGTGGAGAAATTGAAAGGAATGTTGAATTTAAGTAAAGTATGTAAAAATAAATACACTTCAAAGCAACTGTATACTTTCAATATCATTGGAAGTATTAATTACAAAGGCTTTAAGCTCATATCTTTAATCAAAGCATCGATATGAACGTATATCTTAATTTATTCACGCCTTCAAACATTGAAATATATTTTTCTTCTCTTAACAAAGGAATTTCCTTTTTTATTTCCTACAAATTGTTTACCCGGTAAAAGTTTATGTTGGTGTCATATCATGGAATCTTTGGTTGAGTTTTATGTTGTTGCAGGTATAGATAAAAAACAACATTAATTAAACCTACTTGCTTGCATGAAAACAATAGAAGTATGGATAAAATGGAAAAATTAGCTTCAGTTTGCTTATTTTTGTTAGAATTAATCACAATTTCTTACATTAAAACATTTCCGATTAAGGATTGGCTTTTTAAAACTTGAACAAAAAATTGTAACTTTTTTAATCGATCAAAGTACTGAAAGCACTGGATGTCAAAGAGACTATTGAGATCAAATTTATAGCACTCAAGATCATCCATACCATATTTTTGTTTGTCTGACAATAGTTATCACCGGCGTGTTCGGTCTAAAAGGGATGAATGGTCTTGTAAGATGAGCATAAGTATCATTTTCAGTTTGACAAATATCAAAGACAGAAATTTTTCAGACTATTTATTCATGTCAAACTCTGCAGTGCAATCTTAATATCTTCTTTTATTTTTTTAATTTATCATTATTATTTTTTATTTATTTATTTTTTTTTTTTTGAGAAAAGATGAATAATGACGGAGAAACTTGATATTAAATTTAGGATTTCTGATTAACTTTACTTAAAGCTTGGTGTTGAAGTATTTAATGTTGCTACTATCAATACGTTAAAACATGTTTTGCTTTGTTTTTTGATAGGGGGGGGGGGGGGGGTCCTTGAAAATATTAAAATATTTTAGGCCTCTGGTTGCCATAGAAAGAGAAAGATAAAAAAACTGTGAAGATCCTGTTCTCCTAATTCGTAAGACCAGAAGCCTTGGTATTTGGTACAGTTAATTACAACGTGAAATTGACATTCATCTCAATCAAAACCATTCTAAATCTCTCACTCAACACTCCATTCATTCATTCCAAACACTCACTCAAACCATTCAAAAACGCTCAAACCCATTGAAAAAGTTAAAATCAAAACCGCAATTCAAAATAATTTTGGATAGAGGAAAATCGCGATTTCAGTTACATAATTCAAATTGTAAGCGTCTAGTAGATTCTTGAAGAAATATGAATCTATCTAAAGAACTTGTATGCATATTTTTTAAAGGGAGGTTATCAATATCGCTAATTTTGTTCATCCTGAACAAAATTTGCGACATTGGATTCCCCCCCCCCATTAGATTCAGTCAAAACTCGCTCCACACACTCAATCAATTTCATTCCTCAATCATCCCAAGCGCATTCATCTTGTCAATTTTACGATGTTTTAACAGTATGTGATGCAAAATGTTCTTCCACCCAAACACTTCAAATTATGGACGTAACGGGAAAATAAGTCTTATGTTGTTTGATTCTTGATTTTACATTGAAATATACAAGGTAATATATAGATGATAATCGTTACTTTTAGTATAAGATCGATATATCTTACATTGATTGAACAACAAAACTTTTAAGGGCCACGCGTGAAAAAAGGGCATTTATTGTTCTCAAAATGAAATATCTATCGATATTAATCCAAAAGGAAATGATTACTCCCTTTTTTAATGTAAAATGAGACAAAATGTGAAAATGTGGAAAATGCAGGAAACATTTAGCGCGTCATTTTGCACCAGATTGTCATGCAATGTTCAAGGTGGCGTCACAAATTGTGCTCCGTTCAGGTTACAACGGATAGGCTGAAATGAAGCCGCGTTTAAGTTTTTGATAATTGACTTATTGCAGTAAACAGCTTCGTAAAATTGACACACATTCCGATCAAAAGCTTTCTAAATAATTCTCTCAGCGCTCCATTTATTCATTCCAACCACTCACTCAAATCGATCAAAACGCATCGAAATAATTAGAAAACAGTTCGAAATCGTTCAAGACGATCAATGTTTAATTCAAATCAATCAAATTATCTTACGATTGTATTGGCTGGTTTGAATTTTAAATTGTCTCATTGGTCCACGAAGACACAAACCGAAAAGAATTTATAACTATTTTTTTTTTTTTGTAAAAAGGGGGGGTCACACATATCGCTAAGTTTGCTCGTCTTGAACAAAATTAGCGATATTGGATAACCGCGCTTTATTTTCACTCAAAACTCGCTCCTCACACTCATTCAATTTCATTCAAAAATCCATCCAAAATCATTCATCTTATCACTTTCACGATGTTCATAATGTGTAGGCGGTGAGTTTATCAAATGATAATCTACCGTTATTTTTCGATAATTAAAGGAAATCATTTTAAATAATAAAAAAAAACTTCTCTTCCTGAACCATAGGGGCTACAACTTTAATATTTAGTATTTGCTATTGTCTAACATCTTCTCAGATGATTCATTTTATTGCTGTAGTTAAAATAGCCCCATGTTGTGGGGACTTGAATTTTTTAATATCTTAGAAAAAAGTCTTCTGTTCCAATGCCGTAAAATCTCAAGCATTGATATTTGACAAGTGACTTCATAATCCTCTAGTTTTATGTATAAAAGTACATGGTATGATCTAAAGTATTAGTTGCAAACCCCGTGGTAGAGTAGAAAAAATGTTGGTAATATTAAATTCACAGTTTGGCTTTCCTTGTTAGAGGGGAAAGCTGCAGATAAAGTGCATTAAAAGCCTTTATATCTAAATATTCAAACAACCCTGTGACAACTTCTATGTTGTATGTAATCATTTGAATCGTTTCGTTAAAACGATTCAAATGAGTACCAACGACCAAAGATTTCGGTTGAAAATAACGATTATTCTGTGGTCTTGCCCCCAATTAACCTGCATATGTCCTTCCAGAGTTGTAAATTGACCTCCGCTAAGCAAGTATCTATGTCTTGTTTGTTTATTAGCACCCTGTTAAACTCGTATTGTTTATTTCATTCTCATTCATGTACAGTCAATTTTGCACGAGCGACCACGTCTATAATGCGACCACTTTTATCAATCGATCATCGTAAAAAGTCCCTTCGCATAAAGCAAAATTTCCGAAAAAGTAGACGTTCTTTAACAAATAGATGTTTAAAATTGAACCTTATGACGTTGGAACCCATTAGAATCGTCTCAATAAAACGATTCTTATGGATTCGAACATCCGACAAACCCGAAAATCTTTATATGCTATCAAAACACGTCTTTTAATCACTACATATGGTATAAAGCGACTATTTCCACAAGCGACCGCTTTTTATTTGCTCCCTAAGAGGTCGCTTAACGCAAGTTTTTACTCAATACAGTTTATAACATCGTGAAATTTACAAGGTGAATGCTCTTGAAAGCATGGAAGCATTTTTCTATGGAATTGAATGAGTGCGATTGAAGAGTTTTGGGCGAATTTCAAGGGAGGTAATACAATACCGCTCATTCCTCTTAATCGAACGAAATTATCGATGCTTTTAAATACCCCCCCCCCTTTAATAAAATGTACGTACAGCTGAAAAAACATGATGGAATTGACGAGGTGATTGATTTTGCAGTGATTTCGAAATTAAATTGAATGAGTGCGATGACTGAGTTTTGAATTAAGTTCAAGGGAGGTAACACATTTATGCTAATTTCGTCAAAAATGGACGCAATAATAGATTTTTTTTTCATTTTGATAATGAACGTAAAGTTTATAACATTATGAAATTGACGATGTGAATAGTTTTGCAATGATTTAGGGATTGATGAGGAGCGATGAATGGTTTTCAATAACACTTATTTTCTCAAAATTGGATGAAAACTATCGATATTTTTACTTAGATTTCACCAGTTATACTTTTTTTATTTTTTTTTTTTAATTTTGTTTTTTATTGTTTGGTTTTGGTATCTACACGGATCAATCAAACGCTGAAAATCCACACCAAACAATAAAATAGCGTAATAATTTAATCGATATATCTTTTCGTTTTTTTTTGTTTTTTTTTTCAACAATTTCTGTTATTGTTTTGAATGCATTAAATGGAACGCTGAAAGAGTGAGCTAGAGTGATTTTGATCGATAGCATGTCAATTTCACGATGTAACTATATATATATATATAACTGTACCTGCGTATGTCCTCTTAGAGTTGTTAATTGACCTCCGCGGAGCGAGAATCTTTGGTGTCTTGCTGGTAGTGCGTAAATTGTCGAACCTAATTGAACTGTGCGGACAGTGCGGACTGACTAGGATCGAATATCTATGTACTTGGTTGATTTTCTGAATTTAGAATTATATTCTACATTTCTTTATATGAATGTTAAAATACGATCTTTGGTTGAACCTTACTCGAAGAAATCCCTTTTTTCAAATATTTATTTCACGCAGTTCACATATGTAATCGTGACTCGTCACGCGAAAAAGGACCAGCTGGGAAGTTTGTAAAATAGACATTTGAAAAATTTCTATTACAGGTCAGTCAGAGATGAACAAAATTAGCGATATTTATTACCTCCCTTTTAAAGAATATGCATGAACATTCCACAAATAGCTTCTTATTTCTTCAAGAACCAATTAGACGCTTACAATTTCAAATAATTCGATAAAATCATAATTTTTCCTAGCTATATTTATTTTGAATATCTCATCATTTTTGTCTTTGGAGCGTTTTTGAATGGTATGAATAAGTTTTTCGAATGAATGAACGGAGCACCGTCTGAGCGATTTAGAATGGTTTTATTTGCGATGAATGCCATTTTACGATGTAACTGACTGTAGTATAGACTTTGATCACCTCACATTAGACGTTTAATCTGATCTCACCCTAGACTGATCGTTTTCTACTTAATCAATATGGGATAAGAATACGATTTTTTTAACAAAATTACAAAACAGCGGTATAAGGGTTAACCCTTTCCTGTTTTACAAAATTTTGTACCTGTCTGAATTCAAAGGTTTTGCAGACGAAAATTTAAAAGTGCATTTTATTTGAAAAATAACCATTCAGTAGGGTAGAAGATAGTGTGGAAAAAGAAGAAATTGCTTGTCAGAAGCAATTTCTTCTTTTTTCACAATGTTTTCTCAATCATAAAATCACAGGCGCGTAAAAAGCAGGGATTAAACAGCAAAGGGTTAAATGAAAAGCAGCAAAATAGGTTCATTAATGGGCTATACACTTTATTCGTCTTATTATTTACACAACGGGATCAATATATATATATATTTTATGTCTAAGCTAATAATAATACATATATACATGAATATACAACCTCACGGTAATGAAACCATAATAATAAACTGTACCTCTATGAAATCAACATATACTGTCTTCTTATCTTATTAGTTAAGGTAGTGGACCCGTAGAAGTTCCGCAACGTTTCGGAAGT
The DNA here is from genome assembly GCA_948146395.1 of Fragum whitleyi. Taxonomy (NCBI): domain Eukaryota; kingdom Metazoa; phylum Mollusca; class Bivalvia; order Cardiida; family Cardiidae; genus Fragum; species Fragum whitleyi. Next base: position 12,417,519 of record OX411546.1, on the reverse strand, counting down.
AATAACCATTAACAATGTTAACCGAAGTTTCCTAATGATTTCATTTGAAAACCTCGGTCAACATTGTGAAATTTTATGAATTCCGAAATGTTGAGGAACTATTACGGGCCCACTATTCTATTATCAAAGAGAAAAAATGTAAAGATTTATCAAATATGAATCAAATGTTTTAATTGGCTATTACATTTCGAAACTATTAAAATAGCATGCAAATGTCAGCATATTACATTTGTGATTGACTTAACAGAGGTTATACACGAACAAGTTTCGCAGTGATTGCATTGTACAGTTCAGAGACGTTTGCCACTGCTCGAGCCACGCACCTGTGAGTCTGTTTAATTCCCCTCTTATAGGCAAAAACCCGGATGTCAATCGTAATGCTATTGACTTTACAAATGTTCACGTTCTTCACTGTGTATTCTTCGCTAATTCTAACAGTTGTTTCGTTATTGCTTTTTAGCTTTTTTCTAGAGACAAATGTTTTCAGTTTTTTCTCACCGTTTTTGACAACTGGTTTTAAATAAATATACTCCTTGTCGGATCTATAATTTTCTTGGAATTCTATCTCATCTATTATGAATTTGAAGTGTTCGCTTATTGGTAAAAATCTTGCGCTCAATTTTATACATCCTATTTTAACTCCTTTTCTGTGATCGTTAAGATTAGCTGAAGTCTTCTTCTTCAGATAGAGCATTTCTGTTTGTTCTAAATTCCCATTCGCCTGAAATCGTTTCCTAGGATGTGGGCTTCCCTTGTACTGGGCTTTTCCTATATCACTAATAATAACGGTCTTAAATAAAGGATTAGGGAGCTCGTTATAGTTTTGACAATCCTTCAGCTTTTGATTGGTATCAGCAGATTCTTTATCAGCCGCCAAAGGTTTTATACCGAGATCGTGTTTTGTAGACTCTTTATTGTTTAATGCTATCATGTCGGGGCTGACAAGTATATGTGTATCTTCTATCGGCTCCTCTACAATGATGATTGGCGAGATTGGTCGTTTGAGAATGCTTACTTTGTTGGGTGATTTGTGTATTCCGTTTTTCTTACCTACAATCTGGTCGTTACCGCTGTTCCAATTACTTCTATCATTATAGATATGGACCCTGTTGTCTTGAGTATTTACTTGCCTATCAGAGGAGGTCTTTTGTCTCCCAAAACTAAAAGGTACACCGTATTTGTAAGGGTGAACTGAATTTGTATTTTCAGACTTCACATCGTCACTACCTGTAGCTTCGTCCAGTTTTAAACAGCTCTCAGTCTTATCATCTTCTTTGGTGTCATGTTGCAACATTTTAGAACCGTCTTGTGTATCGCAATTGATATTTTTCCCCGACTTCACTTTGTTGTCACCTGACGCCTCACTCGATTTCCCTGCCAAGTCTAGTTTAATTTGGTTGGTATCAGTTGACTCGTTGTTTCCAGTAGAACCAAGTATACCATTTTCGCAATCTCCTACTCTATCTTTGCAAGTTTCCCGATTGTCAATAACATGGTTAATACTTTTTGAATAATCCTCTTCTTCTTCTGGCTGTGACGCTGAAAATTTACTTGAAAGTATGCCGGTGATATTTTCTTTAAGAGTAATAATCGGAGCACTAAGCCTTCCTCCGAAACCTCTTTTCTCCATGGACTCTTCGTAAGCTTTTCTATTTGGGGCGCTGTTAACTCGTTCTCTGTAGCTATCCGCCATACTGTTTATCCGCTCTCTCGTGTACGCACTTCTGCTTTTATCGTGAATTTCTTGGAGATGTTCCGAGTGACTTTTCTTGTTGAAATTCAGCCAATGTCGATGAAGGGTACGTGATATGTCGCTATCTCGAATCGTCTTCTGAATCGTATCTTTCGCCGATTTCAACGCTCCTTTTACATCTTCAAGTGGTGCGCTAGGCTCCTCTGTTAAAGTCTTCAGTCCGTTAGATACGCAATCAGTTAAGTTTGAAATGCATTCAGCCACGCTTCCCCGATCCATCTTGAGATATATTTGTTTTTTTTAAACGTTTATTATTTTCAATAGTGATATAAAAAAAAATAAAGCCTGTGAATAACTGTTTAACCTATTCGATAGTGTCTGTACAATTTAATCGCTTTCGTGTGCGATATTTATGTCCTGTTGCCCATTGCAAAGACTTATATATGTGAATGGCCAACCCTATTGCTACCTGTTATTAACGACTCTCCGGTATGACGATATGAAAACATCATACCTCCTTCAAAGGTACGCAAACAAAATGTTATTTGTGGTGAAAACATGGTAATGTTGCTGGCATAAGAAATAGATCCTTTTGAACTTTAAGGCAGGGGATCCGTAATATTTCAGCAACGTTTCGGGAGTAATGAACTTTAACAGCGTTAACCGAGGTTTCCTAATGAGTTTCATTAGGAAACCTCAGTTAAAATTGGGAAAGAACATGCGGTTCGAAATGTTGCGGAACCTTAAGCTTTAAAAAAGGGAGAAGGCGGTTGTACATTAATTAAGCAAGATAATTTCGGAAAATGGATTCAGACAAGGCACTGATACGAAGGATGTGAAAAGGTCAGAAAAGACACGAAATACGTCTGTGATGTGTACAAAATCGGTCGAAGCCCGGCGACTAGTCGTCGATACAATTACTGCTTCCAAAAACCTGAAAAACGTCGCAGACTTGCTGGCAGGTTTTGAATATTTTAAAGTTAAAAAAAACACCAACTCCGCGCCGATTTTAGAAAATTCCGTTATTTAATCGGCCGATTTACTAATTTCTCTACTCATCGGCTAGGCGGCGAATTGTCGCCGATTTTATCACCGATTTCGCCAAAAGTTTGAGCGTCCATTTGTCAGTAGCTAAATTTGAGACCAAGAACGAGAAACACATTGTCAAAAAAGTCAATTAAGATGAAATGTGAATGTTGAGATTTTTTTTTCGCTTTTGTTTCTTTGTCGGTAATAGGGCAAAAACTTCAACTGAAATTCTCGACTCATACCCATTATCCTTGTCAGAAATGGAACGGCGTTGATTAAATATATATTACATACTTAGTGTGTTATATGAAAAAAAATATCTAACGAGGTTGGGAGAATCGAAAATTGTCGAGGCTCTGCCGAGACAATTATCAATTCTCCCAACCGAGTTTGATATTTTTTTCATACAATACACTAAGTACGTATTATATTTATCTTATAATCTATATTTGTCTTGGTTTGTCGGTGTTTTTAACTGAAATGCAAGATTCTAAAAATAACCGCATTATATCATTGTTCTAAAAATAACTATGTGATATCATAAGAAATACCATACGTGATGTTATCACACGAATATCTTTTTAATTATAAGATAATATGGAAAATATACGACTTAAAACTTATTAACGGTTTCAATATTTGAAGGATTCGTTTCGATATACATGTAAATGAAACAATATAATAATAATAATAATAATAATAATAATAATAATACTATTATAATAATAATAATAATAATAATGATAATAATAATAATAATAATAATAATAATAATAATAATAATAATAATAATAATAATAATAATAATAATAATAATAATAATAATAATAATAATAATAATAATAATAATAATAATGATAATAATAATAATAATGATAATAATAATAATAATAATAAAAAACGCAGAAAAACAAAAATTGCGCAACGCAGGTCATAGATAACGGTAAAATACACCCTATAGAACAATACTGTCGTTACATTGTTTTGAGAAAAAGTTGTAATACCTTAGAAAATAAAAGAAAATGATGTCCTTTCCAAGACAACAACAATGAAAAAAACTTGTTCAACAAAAGTAAGAATTGAGTAACATTTTTACATCGTTATATTGCTAAAAAAAAGATATACCATTAGAAAAGGATGCGAGTCCATAAACATAATGCAATATTTCACATAGCTATTTAATTGTTGTTGTTGTTTGTAAATCACCCATAAATTTCATAATCACAAAATTTGTGATTGGAAACCGAACAAATTAAAAAAATATATAAAAAAAGCGTAAGTAGAATGACTTGAAAAGTACCTCTGACGTAAGTGTAGTAAATTTGGGTCACTTTTTAGGTAATTCGGCTCCTGGTGGTACTTCGGTTAATATGCATGAAGAAATGACTGTTGATTCTTTCCGATCGACTTTGGACACCTTTTATGCATATTATAATTTGATGACAAAACGCTGCGTTTTGTTATCAAATTATAATATGCCCATTTTTATTCTTTCGTTGATTTTGTTGTATGCAACGTCATCCTTAGCGGGACCGTTTATGTTTGTGACGTCATGTAAGCCTACGTGCGAAATGATGCGCTTTCATTACTGCGCCCGTATTATTCCCGAGGTTTATTCCGTAGAATCGCCGAGGGTTCCCGATTGATACTAATGGAGTGGCACTTCATTTCAGGTCGCAGTCAAAATTATAGACAAGAAAAAGAGTAGAGAAGATTCATATGTGAGGAAAAATCTTCGTAGGGAAGGAAAAATTCTTCAAATGGTTCGTCACAAGAATGTGGTGCAACTCCTTGAGATAATGGAGACACAGAATAGTTACTATCTAGTCACAGAACTTTGTCGTGGGGGCGATCTTATGGACTATATTTCGCAGCGGAGGAGATTACCGGAAACGGAAGTGAAGAAATACATCCGCCAGGTGGTGTCGGCTGTGGACTATTTACATCGATTGGGAATTCTTCATAGGTATTAAGGGCCTACAAGTTTGAGTGAGTGACCAAATGTCTTTTTTTCTGTACAAGTAAAGACAAAATTGAACATTGATCACCCATTTAAACGTATGCATTTATATTGTGACATTGTTCATTTATCAGCTGAGGCGAATTTGTAACTATGGACGGTCGATGTGAGAGTAGGTGCGTTTGTCCGTCAATTTTTGTTATCCATAATTCCTTATTATGGATTAAAAACGACACAATTGTTGTCTATCATAAATGGATATGTTATTAAAAGAGAAAAAAATCAGATAATGGTCTTAAATTGATGAATGGATTTCAAATAAACTCGGTATTGCAATTTCAGGGCCCGAGGTTGTAAAAAAAAATTAATTCTCAGTTGAGAAATTATTGAATTTTATTAATAACAACTTATTAACATTATTTTTTACATTCATACATTTATTTCAGCACTATTACAGAATTACTTCTTTAATTTAAATTTGAAATTTGATTGATTTTTGTTAAGCGACCGTTTTCAAAATGCTCTTCTTTAAATCAAAATGTTTAAAAAGGTGGGTATTGTTTATCTAAAAATTGTTGAAAATGAATGCTATGTTGTTAAAAAAAACAGAATCGTTCGAATCAAAGCCCTGTCCCCTTACGTCTGATTGACTTGAAACATGGCAGCGACGTTACTCTCATGTGTACAAACAACTATGCGCAAGAACCGTAACTCTACCTAGCTTCATTTTTTTTAATTTTTTCCCTTTGTTGATTTCGTTCATGGGCTTTCAGCATTGCAACGGGCGGTTCTTGGGACAATTTACCATCTTGTTGTATTTGAAAGAAATATTCCTAAAAGAATTATAGTGAAAACGGTTAGAAATAATTAGAAACGCATTGGTACAATAGCACCTGAGATTTCCTTGAATGAAAGGTACGATATTAACTGATATAAACAAGACGTTCCCGTTGCCTTATTTGCCCGGAGATTGAACGCCTGGTAAAGGACTTCCTCGGAGAATGAACTGTTATGTAGTCAAAATCTAACGTGCGTTTACTAACGGGATGATAGAAGATAGGCGCACAATCATTTTCTTGGTTGACCATCTGACCTTTTCCTGTTATGCAACTTAAAAATCATTTACCGTCCTTTCAAGGTGTGCTTTACATATTGCCCAGTGGAACGTAATCTAATGAATGTATTAAGTTAGAGATGCTCGCGAGCGATTCGTTATCCTAAATGAAAGGCTAATCTCGATCTATATCATGTGCATCATTCTTATAATAATGTCAATAAATTCAGCCTTTCTCCTTCTGTCCTTGACATATTCGTTTTGCACACAATGCTCTTTCAGACAGTGTAGAATGAGATCAGCCTGCACAGACGTGAAGTCTGATCTCAGCCTACATGGTCTGGTTTCTGTCCGTTATAGTTGGAAGACCTTGAACAAGGCAGTTTGAAATGTCACAAAACTAGGCATTTAATTTAAAGAAATAAAAAAGAAAAACATATTCAACTGGATAAAGAATATATCCATAAAAAACGTACTTTGTGTTTTGTTTGAAAAAAAAAAAAAATCTCACGAGGTTTGGGAAACTGACAATTGTCGAGGCTCTGCCGAGACAATTATCGCTTCTCACAACCGATTTAGATATTTTTTCATACAAAACACAAAGTACGTATTATATTTAGGCTATCTTATAACATCTATTTGCCTTATTTTCGTTGATGTATCTAAAGTAACAAAAATGCAAGTTTCTTAAATCTAAAAATATCAACATTATGTCGTTGTTCTAAAAATATCCGTGCGATATCTGAAAATTTATGGGGTGTTATCACATGGATATTTATATAGTTATAAGATAAAAATATATTCCCTCTCTTTCCAGAGACCTAAAAATTGAGAATCTCCTTCTTGACGAGTTCAAAGATATGAAAATAATCGGTAAGTAGAAATTGAATATTTATTTGGCTCATTATAAACTATTGTAACTAGATATAAATACATTATGTTGCTTATAACAACAAAAATGTATTTTGCCATCAATTCGTTCTGAAGACTAAAATATTTTTGGTTTATAAGTAAACTTGGCAATTGATATTGCGCATAACCAGATGTAATCGTTCAGTACGATTCTATGAGTATTAAAATGCTTTCAAATGATGATCTTACAGACTTAATAACAGGCGAAAATCCACGCTCAGTTCTCTCAGAACACCCAGCTCACTGAGCAACTTATTCGCATATTCATATATGTGGCTGGGTCTTAAGATTTTTATTTCCATGAATAAGCTTATTTTACAAAAATATTTTCTTCGTCTTATCAATGTTTTAGAAAAAAACTTTTTCCTCTCCAACAATAACTTGAGTGATGAAGTCGTTATTATTATTATTATAATTATTATTATTATTATTATTCTTATTATTATTATTATTATTATTATTATTATTATTATTATTATTATTATTATTATTATTATTATTATAATTATTATTATTATTATTATTATTATTATTATTATTATTATTATTATTATTATTATTATTATTATTATTATTATTATTATTATTATAATTATTATTATCATTATCATTATTATTATTATCATTTAGATTTTGGTTTGAGTAACTGCGTTAAGGTGTCACAAGCGAAGGAAGGGCCCAGGTTTCAGGAATACTGCGTGACTCAATGTGGCAGCCCAGCCTATGCTGCGCCAGAGCTTCTGGGTCGACAGAAGTATGGACCACAGGTGGATGTCTGGAGCATGTAAGTGATTAAAAAGTTTTGTCAGATTTACCGTGAGAAAATTCTGAAGAAATAGTACATTAAAAGCACTTAAAAACGTTTATAAATCAACATCGTGAAATTGACCAGAGAAATAAGCTTGGCTAAATTTCGAAAAGAAATTGAATAAATGAAAGGGGCGAGTTTTATTGAAATAAAGGAAAGGTAATCTACTATCGCTTATTTCGTCCACTTCGGACGAAATAAGCGGTATGTTATTACCTCTCTTTACTAAAATAAGATTTTTTTTATAAAATTTCTAATATTAGTAGATTTTTTTATTCTTCATTTTAGATTCAGATAACCATACATGTGCGAAAAGTATTGACCTAAGTCAGTCTGTGCAACCTGCACAGATTGGCTTCGTTTAATACTTTTGAAATGAACTACTCAAATGGTTCCTTTTCGCTTGACCGGTCAATTACCATTTACATAATCTTTTTGGAACGATACAGTAGGTAACATCGTGAAATTGACATTCATCTCAATCAAAACCATGCAAAAACAATCAATCAGCGCTCCGATCATTCATTCGAAAGATTCACTCAAAAATGCTCCGAAACAGTTCAAAAACGCATCGAAATCTAAAAAAAAAAAAAAATAAATGATAAACGTGTCAATCAAATCGATCAAATAATTGCATGGTTTTATTGCCTGGTGTTGATTGTACTGCTTTGTATACTAAATGAAGTAAATAGAAATAATCAAAAGGGGGGGGGGGGTATCGTAAATATCATCTCATTGGACGAAATTATCGATTACGTTAAACTCCATTGAAAATCATTCAGAATTCGATCCACACACTCAATCAATATAATCGCGGATTCATTCAAAATCGCTCAACCTGTTAATTACACGATCCTGTTAACTGTATTTCTAATTATGTTCATTCATTTCAGAGGTGTAAATATGTACGCGATGTTGACAGGAAACCTCCCATTTACAGTGGAACCGTTCAACATCAAAGCTCTTCACTCGAAAATGTTGAGCGGACAGATGAACCCTTTACCAGAAAACATATCCAAAGGTATACATTTTATTATCAGATCATCATTTTGGAACCCATGGTGTTTAACATTATTAACCGAATTTTCCTCATTAGGAAACCTCGTTTAATACTGTAAAAGTTCATGACTTCCGAAACGTTGTGGAACTATTACGCGTCCACTACCGTAAACTAGCAATTGACTGATCAATTCACTAATTTTCATACTGAGATGATCGAAAATCTGCGTCATTTTCACCGTTTTCAATTATTTTCATTTTCGCGGATAGACAATTTAAGGCATCGGATACGTAATAGTTCCGCGATAATTTTAAGGGTTAACCGAGATTTCCTAATGCTTTTCATTTGTAAACCTCGATCAACATTTTAGAAGTTCATGAGTTCCGAAATGTTGTGAAACTATTACGGGTCCACTACCTTCGTAACGACTTATACAGTTAAGAACATCGTACAATTGACAAGGTGAATCACTTTGGAATGACTTTTGAATGAAATTGAATGAGTGTGTGGAGCGAATTTTGAGCGAAATTAATGAGAGGCAATTCAATATCACTATTTTTTTCAATATGAAGTGAGAGTTTTTGGCGGTCACCCTTCAACAATTTTCGTTTTGTTTATGCCCGCGATTACATATTTTGCTTACCAATACCCTTTCGGCATCTGAATGATCTAATCATATCGATGCAAAGTTGTCGTGCAAGGGATGCCATGAATTTATTTTCAAACTTCATGAATAAAGTATTGTTTATTTAACTTAAACAACCTGTTATTTTATCTAGATATTAAAAACAAAAACAAATCGGTAGATGTTAAAAAAGAATTAAAATACCCCCTTCTCCCCCCCCCCCCCCCCCCACACACACAAAAGAAAATAATAAACAGAAAAACGAATCACTCTAAACGTATTTTTTTACTCTTTTAGACCTGGACTAATAACGACTTACGCGAATAGTTCAAACAATTCGAGATTTTGATAAAAAACAACATCGTCAACAACAAATAAAGAAGAAAAGAAAACACGACTCTCCTTCTTATCCGACCTTTTTACCTAGTCCTATGAACAGATAATTTCTGCACTTTGTTCATGGGGTAATTTTTGTGCATTCTTGTAAGCACTTATTTCATGATTTCACAGATTGTCGAGATGTCCTCAAAAAGTTTTTGACGGCCGATCCGGATCGACGTATAACCTTAGAAGAGGCAATGCGGCACCATTGGATAGCAGAGAGTAAGTAGATTATATGATAATGACCCTTCAGGGGAAAAGGGGCCACCTGGGTAGTTCGTAAAGTGTCGATCCTAGTCAGACTGCGCAGGCTGACTAGGAACGAAACTTTTCCCATTTTGCTAATTTTTTATGTCTAGAATTTCCATTCTAGCTTCACGTGTAGTAAACTTCCGAAATTTTACCTCTGACTGACCTGTACTGCAACCAATCTCTTTTTCAAATATATCAAGCGTCACGAGAAAAGGAAACATCTAGGAAGGGCGAAATGAATCGATTCCGATCTGACTGCGCGGCCTTCGTAAGCTGACCAGGGTCGAAACTTTTGATTTTTCTAGCCTTTTTCTAAATCAAGAATTGTTATTCTACCCTTCCGTATAATCATTTCCGAAATCTGATCTCTGGTTGCCCTCTTCTGCATCCAATCCCTTTTTCAAATATTTTTATCGCGGAGTTCCCCGATAGTCCTTGTTCGCTTGACGCGTCATAAATTTATGGTATGGTGTTACATTTTCTTTGAACAAAATATCAAGTATCATCCTGAGGTTGATGTGAAATATTATATATACACAAAAAAAAGTATTCAAACATCTGATTTTTACCGAAGTATGTTTGAACAAAAGTGAACTGTGGTAACTTGACGCAAATTATGCACAAGAAAACATCTTCATTTGGTCTTATAATTGGTATTAAAATTGACAAACAATACTTAGTTTTTCCAATTCTGCCATTACATGCAAGTTATGGTCATAATAAAAGGAACATGTTTTAATCAATTATACATCACGAGGGGAAATCCGTTTCACTTTATTTCTTTATAAAGTGTATATGTATTTTGAGAAACCCCGACCATCGATCTGCAAGTCAAGTGTTGTAGGAGCTCGAAAATCCCCTGCTCCCCTTTCATAACCCTTCATCGCTATTTGATAAGTTAAGAATTGAAATATTTGCAAAATATTTTTGATTTCAAGCGTACAGTTCTTATTCTGAGCTGCCGTTTACAGAGAGTCGGCGAAGATCATCAGACAACGTTCTAAACCTCGCTCGATCATACCGATTTCGATTTAACCCTTTGCTGTTTAATCCCTGCTTTTTACGTGCCCTTGATTTTATGATTGAGAAAATATTGTGAAAAAAGAAGAAATTGCTTCTATCAAGCAATTTCTTCTTTTTTCACACTATTTTCTACCCTACTAAATGGTTATTTTTCAAATTAAATCCGCTTTTAATCTTTGTCTTCAAAACCTTTGAAATTGGACAGGTCTAAAATTTTGTAAAACAGGAATGGGTTAAAATGAAGTAGTACTGGGCAGAACAAATTTTCTGATTTATATAAATACCTCTAGAAATGTCAAAGTTGTCGTCTCAAATTTGTAAAACTTTATGGTAGCAAACTCCGTAAGCGAGATAACAATACAGGGTTAATATGCGATCTAAAAATAGATCTAATGTATTGATCTATAAACGCACAAAAAGTAGACTTGATTTTTAAATATTTCGCCGAGTATTTTAATTGTTTTTTACATGTAGATTTCAAGGATTGCAAATATAAGGGCCGAGGGTATTTTTCACTGGAGTGTTTTTATTGGAGTATGAAATGCAGTTGCCTTAGCACATGGTTTTAACAAGACGCCCTTAGGAAATTGCACTTTATACTCCAATAAACGCAGAGAAAAAATACATTCATCCCTGTTAATATTACTTTCATTACGTTCATAAATTATCAATGCAAAAGCTCGTGCAAATAGAGGGCTCAATGCATTTGAGGTCAATAAAACTTACCTAAAATTCGCTTTCTTTCAGCTTCTACAATTCCCATGCCACGAGCATCTTGCCCAAACAAATTGAAGACTGAAGCACTTGATGGTAGCATTTTGAAGCACATGACGGAAAATCAGGGGTTCCGTGTTGGGGAAATTATTAGATATGTAACAGGAAACGTTCCGAGTAGCGCAACTGCGATGTACCATTTGATTTTACGGAAACTCACGAAACACATCGGAAATCAGAAAACTGCCGGGAAAGTCGGAGCTGAACAACGAATATTGAACAGAACTCAAAATAATGCTAACTTGGTAAGTCAGTATCTTCAAGTAATTGTGACCCGTCACGCGAAAAGGAACCATCTTGGTAGTGCGTAAAGTATAGATCCTAGTAAAACTGCACGGCTTGCGCAGACTGACTTGGGTCGAAACTTTTCGAAATGTGCTTATTTTCTGAATTTAGAATGACCAGTCTACCTTCCATTGAAAGAATTTTAAAGTGCGATCTCTGGTTGACCTCTTCTGGACCCAATCTCCTTTTCAAACTTTCATTTAAAAGGAATTCCAGATTGTCCCTTTTCGCCTGACGGGTCACAATTTAAGTTTTTGGTATGTTTGTCATAAACGAATATTTCGATTGGTTGGAAATAGTATTGAAGCCTCTATGCCTAGAAATTGAGAACAAATATATTTCTAGAGTTGTGAGATAGTTCCACTTTAATCGTCTCAAAAATAGTTAAACATATCTTTCGCTGGGTGTCATCGCGTTTATGTGTCTATCAATTAAGTCTGATGGAGGTGGAGTTATATGCAAAAGGTAAAATGCAAGGAAGGAGCCCGCGGATTTTGCTTTGCGTATTAGTCCTCTCCCCATCAGACTTTATTCATGGACACATCAACGCGAAAATGAAATTATATCCATTATAACACGATGACTTTGAGTATATTAAATGGGTGGATCTTCCAATACGCACATTACGCATTTACGTAATAGAAATAAATTTCCTTTCGAAAAATGTCGTTGTTGAATGATCATAAAATCGAAACTACAGCTTATTTAAGATATAGTTACGATGTTTGATTACTCACCAACACTTAAATCATAGAAAAGGGAAGCGGACGGAGGACATTCATCTTTTGTCACGGTCCACATATCGCCTTTATCCTATATATTCTATGTTGGTCGACTTCTGACTCAGTGCGTATAAATTTCAAAATCCTAGTTACGCCTATGGTGTACACAGTAAAACACCATTCGGAACACCACTCGGCCAATCTCACGATCAACCTCGGATGTACATAGACGGACTATTTTTGAAAATTGCGGGAATCCCTTGGAAAAACTCGATGACGTCACTAAATATGGCGTTAGCCCTCGAAACTTTGAGTGAAAACATTCGACGTCGCCAACGCTACTCGTTCAAGTCGCTGACGTGAAACCATCGTATCCTTAATAAATATCTTTAGATTCTTAAATAACGGCTGAAAAATCTAAATTTTTGAGAATGATTCGTCATTCTCAAAAATTAAGATTTTTCGGTCGTTATTTACTGTAAAAGATATAATTCTACATCTAATTTTTCTTACACTGTTTCTGCGTAATACCCATCCGCCTTACATACATCCGAGGTCAATCGGGAACCCTCGGCCATTCTACGGAATAGATCTCGGGAACATACGGACGATGCCATGAAAGCGCGTCATTTCGCGCGTAGGTTTATATGTCGTCACAAACATCAACGATCCCGCTAAGGATGACGTTGCATAAATTAAAATCAACGAAAGAATAAAAGTGGACATATCATAATTTGATAACAAAACGCAGTATTTTACTGCGTTTTGTCATCAAATGATAGTATGCCCAAAAGATCTCCAGAGATGATCGGAGAGAATTAACAAAAAATGTGATTTTCTACAAGCGTATTAACCGAAGTACCGCTAGGAACCGAATTACCTAAAAAACGACCCAAAATTACTACACTTACGTCCGAGGTACTTTTTAGTTTACGGATAAGTCCGAGCGATTTTCCGAATGATCCGAGGTCTGTTGCAGTTTACGGAAATGGCCGAGTGATGTTCCTAATGAGTAAAACACGTGACATAAATGGAACTAATTTCTGTGCATGTTTCTCTCTTATTGACACATTCACAATAAAAAAATGAATAGAATAAAAAAAATATGCAAGGACAAATCGATCTGAATGATTTTTATAAAAGATTTGTGCAAAAAGGACTGACAGAACGATTGTAGCAAACAAAAGAAGACACTAACCCAACTTTGAAAAAAGTCACAAAACTCGCAAAATGCAGGGATTAAAAAAAAAAAAAAAACTGTCGAGGAATTACCGTTATACTATTGAAAAATTACCACCTGCTTTCGATACCTTAAAGGTAGGAGAATAGAAATAAGTAAGGAAAAAAGGCTATGATAAGAAAAGAATATTCATTGTGTCATTTGCATAAATGAGGTGAATTTGTTTAATTTGGAATAGGGAGAACCCATGTTATCATGCAAGTTTAATTGCATTTTTCCGAAGAATTTTTGATGAATTTTGGTTTCTTTGTCTACCAAGTGAACGGGCTATCGGAACTCAATAAACACTTGCATCTTTAACATTATAATGGAATACTTTTCGTTTTTTATTTGTTTGGCCGTTTAGAGTTGGTTTAGGTTTATGAAATTTATTGCGAAACAAGTTCTATGTAATTGCTTCTTATTTCATATAATCGTTCTACGCCATCCTGTTATAATGCATGATATGAAAAGGAGGGAGTCAATTTTCGGAAATCATGAAATTATGAGACTATCAAACCTAATCATAAATTTGTATATGTCAGATTTTATTCTGTTTTAATAAAAAAAAAATCATTAGAATAACCAACACTTAACAAAGGTTGTTTTGGTCACGATTCAACTACATGTACATTTTTAATTGAAAACAAAGTCCTTCCCATGAACAATCATCAGTTAAAGGAAATATTCGGTAGTTTGATAAATATCATTTCCTTGATCAAGCCCTTGTCGAATAACGTAAAGAACGGTAATTCAACCCGGAATGATTTTCACTAATTTACAAACCACGAATCTATTAGAAAAACATGGTACAGTTAAAAACATCGTGAAATAGACACGATAGATGATTTTGAAATGATTTTGGAATGAAATGGAATGGAGATTGGAGCTAGTTTTGAGTGAAATTAAGAGGAGGTGACCCAATATCGCTATATTTGGCCAAAATGAACAAATTTTGCCATGTTTATTACCGCCGTTTAATAAAAGTAGTTTTCTGTTTTTGTGTCTTCGTGGACCAATCAGACACTATTAAATCCACATCAGCCAATAAAATCGTGGAATGATATAATCGATTTGAATATATTGATCGTCTTGAAAGATTTCAATTCATTTTTTTATAATTTGGGAGCGTTCTTGAGTGATTGGAGTGAGTGTTATGAATGAATGAATTGAGTGCTGAGCGAGTGAGTTTGAATGGGTGTCAATTTCTCGATGTGGTTAACTGTTATTTGATAAGATTTGATAAGATAAAACAGAAAAACACGAGTAATATGCCTTTTCTTATTGGATTAAACACAAACTAACAGCCTAGGAGCCAAGCTACAGTTAGTTATATCGTGAAATTGGCATTCACCTCATTCAAAACCATTCTAAATTTCTCACTCAACGCTCCATTCATTCATTCAAAACACTCAATCAAACCTCTCAAAAACGTTCAAACCCATTGAAAAATAGAGAATCAACAACGTCATTCAAAATAAATTTGGATAGAGAAAAATCGCGATTTTACTGACTTAATTCAAATAGACGGATTTCAGCTGGGCTAAAAATAGCAACTGATGTATTTAATTTACATACCATGTTGGTGGAGGGGGCAAAACATGACCTAATTGCTCTTTATCCTATAGTAAAAGGGTGAAAATCAATCATCAATTACTCGCTTATTAAGGTGGTCAGGTACTTGGAAAAAGTTTTATTTTAAGGATAGTTCAATTATGCAACAACCATTACAAATTCAGTGCTTTGTGGCACATGAAAGATGTTGAATTTCACGCTCAAACCAACATACCCAAATTGTTTAAATGCAGGGAAATCGAATTGCATGAAAGAATCTCTCTCTATGAAATACCAATTAGACTTGATAATTTTGGGCAACAAAAAGTCAAAACATAATGATTTCATACTCTAGAAGATATTTCATGATAAAAATTGTCCATTTAAAAAAAATATGGTTACAGAAATACATGCTTTCAGTAATATTACATGATAGTTAAATGTATAAAACATAACTATTGAACATGTCATATCATTATCTTTTTCCAAGTTTTAATTTGAAATGTTTCTAGTGGTTTGAACATTTATATTACATGTGATTAGAAAATAGTTTAATACATATAATGTGTACAAACAGTTGATTTTGGGAAAATATGTAAGTTCCTTTTACCTGAATATTGAACTGAAACATTTCTCAGACCAATCATAAAATACAACAGTTATTAACCGACTTCCTAGTTAAATGAAATTTGGTTTAAAAAAACATGCACAGCAGCACATTAACTTAGCCAAAACTTTCCACTATTTACACAAGATTCATTTAAATGTCGCTACCGCAATTTTAATAACAATAATAATAATAATAATAATTATAATAATAATAATAATAATAATAACAATGATAATTTGCATTCTAAATTGGCCTTTGTTATATTTTCCCCCATGTGAATTCTAGGATGTAAATACTTTAGTCTTAATATTTCCAAAAATAATTGACATGTGAGTAAAGCAAAGTAGATGAAAACCTCTGATCGCCAGCCTGTGTATCTGTAGAGTCTGACCAGATTCTGATCTATGCCTTCTTAGAGGCAAAATTATGCCTTAGTGACTTTGCGAGAGAATATTTAACGTTTGTAATGTTTCTGGTATTATTCAAGGCATTCACTTGCTAAAATAGACCTCTCTAAATATGTTTTGGTGTGCCTAT
The DNA here is from genome assembly GCA_948146395.1 of Fragum whitleyi. Taxonomy (NCBI): domain Eukaryota; kingdom Metazoa; phylum Mollusca; class Bivalvia; order Cardiida; family Cardiidae; genus Fragum; species Fragum whitleyi. The sequence continues at coordinate 12,401,081 of OX411546.1, read as the reverse complement.
ATGTGCTGATTAATGTTAAAGGGTGAAATTGAAAACATCTCACATAGGTTCAGCTTAAATTTGGAAATAAGCACTTTGTGATGTTTTCAAGAATTTAATGGCTATGTACTTCCACATTTAGTTGAATATGATATTTGGATCCTTAGTTAGTTTATCCGGCTGATTCGGCAACTAAGCAGATGAATAACTGTAGCTTGAAAAAAGGCTGTAGTTTCTATGTATTGGTTTCTAAACGATGACATGCCGCCTCAAAGATCACAAGCACATCATCAAAATGATTCATCATATGGGACCCCCTGAACTAGCCCTGACTTCAGAAGAGTATCAAGAATTAAAAAAAAGTGAATAAATGCTTGAAAATGTCTTGAAACACGCTGAATAGGCACATACATGTATCAGGGATATTTTTGGATCAAGTCCATGATGGGCCGTTGAAATGGGCCAATGGCCCATGTCCCATTCATTTACATGTAAAATTAAGGATTTTGATGGGCCTTCTGCAAAATTGATGGGCCATTAGGAAAAAGTGGTGGGCCCAAGAATCCTTAATACCCCTCCTAGATTAAAATAAGCATCAGATTTGAATAGATTACATATGGGGTCCATCCAAAAATGTTATCAGATTTAGTCTTAAATAAAAAGTTTGTCCTCAAAATCAGTACGGCCCATCCCAAAATTATCCCTGTACTGTATACCTTTACGGGTGCTTTAGTCCAATGCTTGGGTTTTGTATGATAGAAGCATAGAATACTGGTCAGACTGCTGACCTTCAGAATGTCAAGTTGCTTCTGAATTCAGAAGTGTAACGTTAGTTTCTTTCATAACATGCAACCAATATTTTGTCTATGTACAATCATAATTAAGAAACTGTTGTTTTTGAAGCTGCAGTCGAAAGTTGTTTTTTTTTTTCTATATCCCCAAAATGTTTTAAAAGTGCATGATTAGTTATTGTTTTTGTCCAACATTATTTTGAAGCTATCGAGTTGAATACTTTACCCATAAATCATTTCACTTATTCATGCATATAGGAAGAATAATTAACAGTACATGAAGTCAAAATATTGCACTGCTATTATTTATAAGACATGGCTGCAGTAACATCAAAAAGACTATTAGTTGTCATGTAAATATAATTTGAAAAAGACACACCATGAAAATAATTTTGATTAAGATTAAGATGAAAAACAATTAAAGAAGTAAGAAAATGCGCACAAATCAAAATTAACAGATGGACACCCTAAGATCATTTGCATTATTGAGGAAAAATATAAAGAAAAAAATATGTATAGAAGTTTCAGTTTTAAACGCAGAACAAACACAAATTACTGAATACAAGATACTTCCATCATTTACAAATACTTTATTTTCATTTTGTAAAAATGAAATTATTTCATCAATACTTAAATTTCCCCTAGTAATCTTCACATCTTTACAATTCTGATTTGCTAGAAATATTTGCTATCTGGTAATGATTCAACACAGAATTGCATGAACATACTTACATGATTCATTTCCTTTATTTTGTCTGGTAACAAAAACAAGTATTTACGATATGTAACGGTTATATAATACAGCTTAATTAAGCACTATTATCAATGACTGACCAGTGTGTATTCCATACAAATTCCTGGCGTATCAGTTGACCTTCTGCCCCCAATTACTATCGACTGCAGTGTTCAGTCAGGTGTAGAGAAACTGAAATCCCTCTATTGCTAGCGCAACACAGGTTCTTGATGAAATAGGAAGCTGAATTTTCCGCAGAAAATTGTAATGTTGAATTTCAAGAAATTTGACGATTTCTCGCGAAAATTCGGGTCATATTATAAACAGAATATAAAATTTGTGCTCATAAAATACCAAATTTATTAAACTAACCATCTAAAACAGATAAAAACTCGGCGCAGCCTCGTTTTTATCAGTTTATAGATGACTCGTTTAATCTCACGATCAACCTCGGATGTACATAGACGGACTATTTTTAAAAATTACGGGAAACCCTTGGAAAAACTCAATGACGTCAGTTAATATGGCGTTAGCCCTCGAAACTTTGAGTGAAAACATTCGACGTCGCCAACGCTACTCGTTCAAGTCGCTGACGTGAAACCAACGTATCCTTATATAAATATCTTTAGTTTCTTAAATAACGGCTTAAAAATCTTAATTTTTGAGAATGATTCGTCATTCTCAAAAATTAAGATTTTTCGGTCGTTATTTACAGTAAAAGATATAAATCTACAGAGCTAATTTTTCTTACACTGTTTCTGCGTAACAAAATGCACGATTTTGTTACATACCCTTCCGCCTTACATACATCCGTGGTCAATCGGGAACCCTCGGCGATTCTACGGAAAAGACCTCGGGAATATTACGGACGATGCCATGAAAGCGCGTCATTTCGCGCGTAGGTTTATATGACGTCACAAACATCAACGATCTCGCTAAGGATGACGTTGCATAAAATAAAATCAACGAAAGAATAAAAGTGGGCATATCATAATTTGATATCAAAACGCAGTGTTTTACTGCGTATTGTCATCAAATGATAGTATGCCCAAAAGATCTCGAGAGATAATCGGAGAGAATTAACAAAAAATGTGATTTTCTACAAGCGTATTAACCGAAGTACCGCTAGGAACCGAATTACCTAAAAACGACCCTAAATTACTACACTTACGTCCGAGGTACTTTTCAGTCTACGAGCGTTGTTCCGAATGATCCGAGGTCTGTTGCAGTTTACGGAAATGGCCGAGTGATGTTTCGAATGAGTAAAACACGTGACATAAACTGAAACTAATATCTGTGCATGTTACTCTCTTATTGACACATTCACAAGAAAAAAATGACAAGAATAAAAAAATATGCAAAGACAAATCGATCTCAATGATTTTTATAAAAGATTTGTGTAAAAAGGACTGACAGAACGATTGTAGCAAACAAAAGAAGACACCAACCCAACTTTGAAAAAAGTCACAAAACTCGAAAGATGCAGGGATTTAAAAAAAAGAAAAAAACAGTCGAGGAATTACCGTTATACTGACGACAATTTACCACCTGCTTTCGATACCTTAAAGGTAGCAGAATACAAATAAGTAATGAAAAAAAGGCTATGATAAGAAAAGAATATTCATGATGTCATTTGCATAAATGAGGTGAATTTGTTTATTTTGGAATAGGGGGAACCCATGTTTTCATGCAAGTTTAATTGCTTTTTTCCGAAGAATTTTTGATGAATTTTGGTTTCTTTATCTACCAAGTGAACGGGCTATCAGAACTCAATAAACACTTGCATCTTTAACATTATTATGCAATACTTTTCGTTTTTTATTTGTTTGGCCGTTTAGAGTTGGTTTAGGTTTATGAAATTTATTGCGAAACAAGTGCTATGTAATTGCTTCTTATTTCATATAATCGTTCTACGCCATCGTGATATAATAAATGATATGAAAAGAAGGGAGTACATTTTCGGAAATCATGAAATTATTATAGGGATGAGTGTCTTTATCACTGCGTTTATTGGGGTATAAAGTGCAATTGCCTTAGCACATGGCAAATAACGCCCGTAGGGCGTTATGTTTAAGCCATGTGCTAAGGCAATTGCACTTTATACCCCTATAAACGCTGTGAAAAAGACACTCTGCCCTTATAATTGCAATCCCCTTGGTCTAAAAACTATTAAAATACTCGGCTAAACTTTGAAGTTTCGAGTCTACTTTCTGCGTGTATTACACAATCTATTTTTAGATCGTGTATTTTTTCTCGCTATCGAAGTTAAACGGCATAAAGTTAAACAAATGGTACACAAACAAAAGACAATTTGACATTCGTAGAGGTACTTATGATCTAAACATAATTTTGACAAGTTATTCTGCATTTTAAACCGAAACTATCGTGATCGGGCTTAGCTGAGAGGGTTGCTTGGTGGTCGTCGTCGACTCGCTGTAAAAATCGACTCAGAATCTGAACCGCATGCTTTTAATCATAAATTCTTTCGAAAATATTCTATTATATTAAATAGCAATATTACGATATGGAAGGGGAACGAGGGGTTTTCGAGTTCCTAAAACACAGGACATGCATATCAAAGGTCGGGGGTTTCCCGATAGACCTATTGCATTTTATACAGAAATAAAGTGCAATGGATTTCCCCACGTGATGCGATTTAAACCAATCGAAATTCTTTATTTCATTAGATTGCAATTATGAGACTATGAAACCTAATCATAAATTTGTAAAGGTCAGATTTTATTCTGTTTTAATAAAAAAAAAAAAAATCATTAGAATAACCAACACTTAACAAAGGTTGTTTTGGTCACGATTCAACTACATTTTTAATTGAAAAACAAAGTCCTTCCCATGAACAATCATCAGTAAAAGGAAATATTCGGTAGTTTGATAAGTCTTATTTCCTTGATCAAGCCCCTGTCGAATGACGTAAAGAACGGTAATTCAACCCGGAATGTTTTTCACCAATTTACAAACCACGAATCTATCAGAAAAAACATGGTACAGTTACGAACATCGTGAAATAGACACTATAGATGATTTTGAAATGATTTTGGAATGAAATGGAATGGGGATTGGAGCTTGTTTTGAGTGAAATTAAAAGGATGTGGCCCAAAATTGATATATTTTGCCAAAATGAACAAAATTTGCCATGTTTATTACCGCCGTTTAATAAAAGTAGTTTTCTGTTTTTGTGTCTTCGTGGACCAATCAGACTCTATTAAATCCATATCAGCCAATAAAATCGTAGAATGATATAACCGATTTGAATAAAATATTGATCGTCTTGAAAGATTTCGATGCGTTTTTTTTTTTTTTTTTTTATAATTTAGGAGCGTTCTTGAGTGATTGGAGTGAGTGTTATGAATGAATGATCGGAGTGCTGAGCGAGTGAGATTGAATGGTTTTGATCGAGATGAGTGTCAATTTCACGATGTGTTTAACTGTTATTTGATAAGATTTGATAAGATAAAACAGAAAAACACGAGTAATATGCCTTTTCTTATTGGATTAAACACAAACTAACAGCCTTGGAGCCAAGCTACAGTTAGCTACATCGTGAAATTGGCATTCACCTCATTCAAAACCATTCTAAATTTCTCACTCAACGCTCCATTCATTCATTCAAAACACTCTATCAAACCTCTCAAAAACGTTCAAACCCATTGAAAAATATAGAATCAACAACGTCATTCAAAATAAATTTGGATAGAGAAAAATCGCGATTTCACTGACTTAATTCAAATTGTTAGCGCAACAAAGGTTCTTGATGAATAGGAAGCTATGTATAGATCTTGTATGATTTTTTATTAAAGGGAGGTAAATGATATCGCCAATTTTGTTCATCCTGAACAAAATATGCGATATAGGATTACCCCCCATTAAATCCACTCAAAACTCGCTCCTCTCACTTATTCAATTGCATTCCTAAATCATTTCAAAATCATTCATATTGTCAATTTCACAAAGTTGTTAACTGTAGGTGATTCAACCCGGAATTTTTTTTCCCAAAAAATCGCGAATCGAGCAGAAAACATGGTACATATAGGAAAGCGGAAATTCGACTTTTCCATGCGTTGAGATTGCTAAAGAACTTGCGAACGTTTTAAAATAGTGTCCCGCATTCTACATAAGCACACAAGTAAAGCGGAGTATCTCTTTCATAAACATTTCGCGAAAGTTTTATATCATGCAATGGAGCCTGTATTGACCTGATATCACCTGTCTGATAAAATAACATGAGATCAGACTGTCTATTTTAAGAAACAATGTGCATACACTTTCACCCGAATTTCTTTGATTTTCAAGGGTTTATTATAATTTTGAAATAGCAAAAAAGGTTGCATGATAAATAGAATAACATGGAAATGTCTTAAAATGTAAATGATGTCTGGACCCGGCCGTGAGAAATCACCATGACTCGGCAAAGCCTCGTCATGATAAATTCTCACAACCTCGACCAGATAACATTGATATTTCAAGACACTAACCGTACATATTATTCTCTATATCTTGAATACAGGGCTCGTGTGTTTATGAAGGACTTAGAGATTTGCAATGATTATTTACAACTATTTTCTTTCATGCTTTTTAAAGTAGATTATCATAGATTATCATAGATAAACTAACCGCCTAACCGGTGAAATTATCCAAAACTTACACCCATTTCCTTTCATTTCTCCCTATCTGACGTGTTCAAAGCTGAGCCAAAAATGTATCGTCATTATGAACGTTGCAAAGTATTCACATGCAAACTGACGCGCTTTGAGAAAAAACGAGAATAAATAGAGGATAATCGTTTGTTGCAGTGTAAGATCGATTTATATTTCATTTTGTGAACAACAAAAGCTATATTTTCACAAGTGACAGAGCCACGAGTGAAAATATAGCTTTTGTTGTTCACGAAATGAAATATTTATCGATCTTTCATGAAAAAATAAACGATTATTCTATTTCTTTAATGCAAAAATGAGTCAAAATGTGAAATTTCTAGGACAATTTTTCGTAAAGCGCGTCATTTTGCACGTGATTGCTATGCAACGTTCATTATGACGTCACTTATTTCGCCCCGCATAGATGACGTCAGATAGGGTTAAATGCACAAAAGCAGGGTATAAATTTTTGATAATTTCACTGCTTTTGCGTCGAGATTATCAAGTGATAATCTACCGTTATTTCTCGATAAACCACCGAAAAGCATTAAAGAATGCCTTTTTGCAAGTTAGATCGCTTTATATTTCATTCCGTCGTTCGCTGATTAATGTCCACAATTTTTTGTCAGTTTAACAACCCTGGAACAAGATTTTCCCATAATAATTTAGAAAAATAAGACGGAGTAGACTTAGATCAGACTGCAAGCTGAAGTCAAACTTTACTGTCTGACAAAGTCATGCGATATATCTATATCTTGAACAACGCAAGGAAGGTTAACTTAAGGTTATGGAACCATAATAGTTCCGCGACTTTTCGGAAGCAATGAACTTTAACAGTGTTAACCGAGGTTTCATAATGGTTTCAATAGGAAACTTCAGTTAACACTATTTAAATTCATTACTTTGAAAACGTTGCTGAACTATAACGGGTCCACTACCTTTACATTGTTAAGGCTAGTAAGCAAGTAAAATATTTCAGGGATAGCAAAAAAATCTGAAATTCTAGCATGACTCGATTATAAATTTTAATTCCAATTTCTCTCATTATAGTCGCCCTTTCCGGCATAATATTCCCGAGAGTGAACCTTCAGGCAAAAAAGTACCTTCTGAGTATCGCGTAAAGTGGTGACCCTATTGTCAGTCTGAGCGAATTATATAGATTAACCCTTTGCTGTTTAATCCCTGCTTTTTACGTGTTTGTGATTTTATGATTGAGAAAACATTGTGAAAAAAGAAGAAATTGCTTCTGACAAGCCATTTCTTCTTTTTCCACACTATTTTCTACCCTACTGAATGGTTATTTTTCAAATTAAATCCACTTTGAAATTTCGTCTGCAAGACCTTTGAATTTGGACAGGTCCAAAATTTTGTAAAACAGGAAAGGGTTAAAAATAACCCACAATTTGATGATTTATTTTCTACGTGTAGATTAAGACGAAAATCGACAATAACGCAAACAGGTCCAACAACCAGTCCGGCAGAACAGACAGCAGACCGAACCACACTGTCAACACTGTGAGGCACATCGTTAATAAAACGAAAGATTCCGAGCCGAAGGCGGAAAACACCGAAACCGACTTGCCTGAGAAAGAGAATTCAGAAGGCAGTTCTGGTATGTATTTTAAGGTCCTATCTGTCAGTTTGACTCGCTTAAAAATTCCTCGCTCCATACATTTTTAATGATGAAAAATAGAATAGTTATATTTAATTATTACACGATGGCTTAAAACGTATGTATGCATTAAGAAGAATCTACATAGAACTTTATTCGCAATAAAATTCATTCGTTTTCTTTGAAATTTTCCCAACTTCAATATGATTTATTTATACATTAATCATACATCCAGAAAAATGTAATTATACTATTTTCACACCCTGAAAAGGGAAATCAAAGTTATTTCAGAATTGTTATCGTGTTATAATGGATATAATTTCATTTTTGCGTTGATGTGACCATAAATTAAGTCTGATGGGGGGGGGGGGTGTTAGGATTTATATGCAAAGCAAAATCCTCGGATTTTATCCTTCGCATATAACTCCCCCTTGATCAGACATTTTTCATGGACACATCGACGCGAAAATGGAATTATTACATAATTTATATAACAAATGTGACCCGCATGGCGAAAAAGCACCCTCTGGATAATGCGTAAAGTGGCAATCCTAGTCAGAATTCGCGTATTGTGCAGGCTGGACAGGGTGGACACATTTTACACTCTGCTGGTTATCTGAATCTGGAATATTCATTCTACCTTCCTGAATAATGATTTCCAAAATGCATCACCTGATTGACCTCTACTGTGCCAGACACTTTTGCAAATATCTTTATGTATCTAAACATAACATGCAGCGAGAGTGCAGTTTTAACACAATTTCTTTGTATGCAATCACAGTATTTCCTCATTTTCTTCTCCACGCTTCCCCCTTTTTTGGGGGGAGCGGAGGAGGGGGATTCACCGCTTTACTGTCGATGTATTGTTGTGTATTTTGAGTTGGCAACACTTAAATAAACTGTGACGTCATTTGGCGACTTTCCATTTTATTATATTGATTTTTATCGACAAAGCCTCATCATGATAAGTTATCTCGACCATGACAAATTTTTATATAACATTGATATTTAAAGACATTGATATTTTTCTTAATTTATTACCAGGGATGCCTAATCCTGTATATACATAAATAACCATTGGTTCGTTTATCAAATGAACTAGCATTACCGTTACCTTTGTCTTAAAAAATGTAAATCTTCTCAAACACTTTCTGAAAATCTAGAACAATATTCGAAAGGCTTAGTTTAGCTTAGTTTGTGGCATGGGTATAATCAATGATTATTCCCCTGTCAGGGCGCGGTATAGTTAACATTAAATGTTAAGGCAAGTCGGTCTCATTAATATATGTGACCCGTCACGCGAAAAGAGGTCATCTTGGAAGTGCATAAAGTGTCGATCCTAGTCAGACTGCGCAGTTTGCGCAGACTGACTAGGGTCGAAACTTTTCGAACTTTTACTAATTTTCTAAATCTAGAATAATCAATCTACCTTCCTGTGAAAGAATGTTTGAAATGCGACCCCTGGTTGGCCTTTTCAAGAACCAATCTCTCTTTCATTTTTTTATTTTTCAAAGTTCCCAGATGGTCCCTTTTTGTGTGACGGTTCACATATATACTGTTCTCATTTTAAGAGATTGTCGACAGTGAGATTTTGAATTGGTATATTTTCGGTGGGTTATCAAACCCTCATAACTTCAGGCGAGGTTGGAATTACCAACGATGAAGTGTGTGCTGTTTTCTTTTTTTTTTTTTTTTTTTTTTTTTTCTTTGCTTAGCACGATAGCGCTTTTAGTTTTAGGAAACAGCTATTTATACGCGTCAATGATAATTGCCAAACTCTTGAAACGACTCTAAACATTGAAAGTGTAGTCGCCCTTACGGCGTAGCCACCCCCTGCCGTATGAAAAATATCTCAAAATAGAACTTAAATTGGTATCTATTTGTTGCTTTTGTTTTTGTTGTTTCTATTTTCATTGCATAGCAGGGGGGGTGTAAGTCGAGTCAGCTGAAAGTCAAATACCAACGACCTTCAATAGGAAGGGAAAAACGGCTTCCTTCCTAAAAACAAGCCAGGAAAAGGGAAATGAAAGAGAATGCTGTGTTTTCCAATATGTGACCCATCACGCGAAAAGGGACGAAATATTGTAAAAATAAAAAAAAAAAAAAAAGATTTGATCCACCTTAGGTGAAACATATGTCGCATCTCAACAACTCTTTCACTGGAAGTTGGATTGATCATACTAGATTCAGAAAATAAGCACGCTGAAAAAAAATTCGAGCCCAGTCAGTCTACATAGTCCGCGCAGTCTGACTAGGGTCGACACTTTACGCACTACCCAGATTGTCCCTTTTCACCTGAATGGGTACATATTTCTATCGAGTTTTTTCTTCAACTTTTGAATCAATTGAGAAGGAAGAAATTGCCCGTGTTAGATTCAATATTCCTTTTTTTTATATAGGTACAGTTAAAAAAATCCTGAAATTCACACTCATTTTGATAAAAATACTTCTTAATCATGCAATTAGTGCTCAATTCATTCATTACAAACATACCAACAAAAAAAAACGCTCCGAAATCATTAGAAAATATTTCGAAATCGTTCAAGACGATCAAAATTTATTTCAAATCGATCAAATTATTCTACGATTTTATTAATTGTTTTGGATTTTAAAGTGTCTGATTGGTTCAGGAAGACACACGAACAGAATAAGTACGTAAATTTTATAAAAGGGGATAATAGATATCGAAAATTTTGTTCATCTTGAACTAAATTAACGATATTGTATTACATCCCTTTAATTGTACTCAAAACTCGCTCCACACGCTCATTAAACTTCATTCTGAAATTATTTAACTTGTCAATTTTATGATGTTTCTAACTGTAATCAATAAACAAAGAGAGGAAAGGAATTTTGTTGATTTCACTGAGGTATGAAACTAAAAACTTAACCACCGTATGAATACGCGAAGGCTAGTGTAGGGCTATACTGTCAGCCAAAAGTTTTTGATCGGCAGAAATATGCCGTAACCAGAATAGGAAGAAATAAATATATCAATATTATGAAATTTACTTATCTGTCATGACTCTATTTTATATCCGCCGTCATAGCGCAGTGGTAGCGCCTCGGACTATCATTGAAAAGGTATCAGGTTCGTTCCTTTACGACGGCCATTCATTCTTTCCGACTATTTGTCTCCCACCAATGGGTCGATAGTCGAAGACCTATGTTGGATAGCAGCTAGTGGCTAGTAAGGAATGTGATTGTAGTATTGGTGTAAGATATAACAGGAATCTATTGTTAGGTGTCCCAGCCTCCGCGATATAACTGAAAGATTAGTAAAAGCGGCGTTAAACCCCATAGAAACAAACAAATAAACAAACAACTACTGTATTTTTGGCAAGTATCTAATACAGTTAGTAAAAATCTTGAAATTCACCTCAATCAAAACCCTTTTCAATGCTTCTCTAAGCGCCCCGATCATTCATCCAATACACCCACTCATACCATTCAAACCAATTCCAAAATCGTTCAAAACGGCAGGAATTCTTTCAAAATAATGGACATTCATTCAAAGCAATAAATTATTTCCACGATTTTATCGTCTGGTGTGTGGTTTAAACCGTCTGTCTTGTCCGTGACGACACACAAACGTATAAATACATTTGTTTGTTTGAATGGGTTTTACGTCGCTTTCAACAATTTCGCAGTTATATCACGGCGGCCGGAGCACCTAACAATGGATTCCTGGTATTTCTTTCACCTGTACTACCATGTACTTCCTAGCCTCCGACTGCTATCTCACATAGGTTTACGATTATCTACCCATTTGTGAGAGACAAACGTCGGAAAGGATATTTGCCGCTACCGGGGATCGAACCCACGATTTCCAGATTGGAAGTCTTATACCTAACCCGTATAAATACATAGATTTTGATAAGGACAGCGTACAAAATATCGCTAATTTTGTCTAATTGGACGAAATTAGTAACATTTGATTACTTCCATTTAATTTCATTCAAACCTTGCCCGTCCCTTTCAATCCATTTCATTCGGAAATCATTGCAAAATCATATACGGGGTTAATTTCACGATATTGTTAACTTTATTTTCTAATTTCGACCTTTATCCTGCTGAATTAAAATTTTGTTGATAAGAAATTGCAAATTTTTGAGACCAATAAACGAGTTAGGCAACATGTTTTTAAAGCAAAAATTTAGTGAAAACATGCAGGCTAACCTGGGTCTTTATAAAGCTTTGTGTAGATCAGGAAAATGTCGTGACTGCAGGAGTAGGTTCAAATTGTTTGTCTTGAGCTTTTTTTTAAATTAACCCTTGACATGCTGAATAAATTTTGGCTAAAAATTTGCATCAAAATCAAAGGACAAAAAGCACTGAAAGCTACCAACTGTATGTCAATTTTTATTTGAAAAACAAAATCTATTGAAAATTCTGGTTTGAAAGTGAGAAACAGGTGGTGTAGACTAACATCAGACTGCACATATGTACAGGCTGATTTTTGTCTATAGCTCCTGTCAAAGCAGGAATATTCCGGGTTCAGCATGACAAGGGTTAATTAAGTGTGTCACCGATATGTCTACAACGTATACGCCTTTCACCAATGAGTATAGCATGACTTTCTCTATATATTAATGATCAGTGGCGTAAAAAGTAGACGCTATCTAGAGTTCTTCAGATCATCTGAAATATGTTGGAATATTTACATCATACGAGCTTGTGCTTGACATTTCCAACAATTTGACATGTGCGTAAGGAGCGAACATTGAGCATCCTAAAAAGCTATGTAGTCTAAATAGAAAAATGTCTGAATGCCTCAAGATACATTGAGACCTTAGCTATTTACAAAGTACATATTGAGGACTCTGGACAGACTGTGCGGATGCACAGGCTGGCCAGAGTGTTTGCTTTGCGCACTTTTGAGATTGTTGGAAATATCACTCACAGGTTAATACAGGTTCAACCGGAGCACATATGCTTTTTCGACATTTGTCGACAAAGAAATGGCAGATAAAAGAAAACCTATGTGGTATGAACAGCTGGAGGGTAGTATAGGATGAAAAGGTAGTACTTGTGAGAAAAATAACAAGAACCCATGGTTTGGTGCTCCAGCTGTTAATTTATGACTAACAAGTTGTTTAAAGTGGCGTTAAACTGCATTCTAACAAGGAAACAAATCAAAGACTAGGTGCGAATCAGTTGTAACTGCCTATGAAATTATAGGTAGTTACAATTGTTTTGCGCTGAACCATCGAAATAAATTTGAAAAAAAATGTCCCTCCTGGATAGTTAAACGCAGACTTCGCACAAACTAAACACAAAAAAATTAAAACGATTTTTTAACTTCATTATAAAATTGTATTTTTACGTGATTGGTCATATATGTATTTTTATGTATTCACTAGGCACCGGTCAGTCTGTATGGAAACGAAGAGGGAAGTCACAATCTAAATGTAAATATGTGTTTGTTTAGTTATTGTTTTGTCTTTTTTGCCCCAAATGGTGCTTGTATGTGTGTGTGTGTGTGTGTGTGTGTGTTTCTTTCCAAAAGCTTATCCCGATTTGGTATTTATTGCAATCAAACTACGAATTGAAAGCACGTTAAGGGGGATAAAAGCTGGAGGCTAGGATTTATGGTATAACTGGTGCGAGAAACACTAGGAATCCAATTATGAAAAAAAAGAATGTGTTAAACTAGATTCAAATGATTGAATACCTTTACAGCTTATACAGTTTTTATGGTATACAGATTATTTTAGAGCACACCATATGACCTCATCACCATGTGACCATGAGGTCACATGTTCAGAATCTGGGTTGTTCTAATACACACATTTGTAGCTTTGAAAATCAAAATTAAACGAACATTTTTAAAAATCTACTATCAAAGGAACGTCAAAAAACGTGATAAAATACGTCATATCCCTATCACATTCCGGTGAAAGATTTTTCGTCCGTTGTATTTCAAAATGCCAGAAATTACAAACCTTACTCTAGTCATTTTAGTTTTTATGAAGTGTCGGGCGAACTGGATGGTTAATAATTAATCTATATGCAGCACGTTCAATTTGCTTTCATTTTCATTCATGTAAATATATTTTATAAGTTTACATATTCAAAAATTTATATTGATATATAACAATAAGTACTCACTTTTTTCCTGTGTAATATTTAAGTAAGAAGATTCATAGCACATGCCCGATACGACGTCAAATTTGCATTACACTAACTTCAAGTCACCTTTTAAGGTGTAGCCTTATTCATCCTGTATCTATTTGCCATCCAAATTAGGCTATCATTTTAAACAGGGGTGTAGAATACCGTACCCGACTTGTTCGACATGTGTTTTTCTATCGGTGGACAAGAACTATTTCTAGGCCACTTATCCGTGGACAGGTAAATTTTACTACAATTCTGAGATGGTACTACAAAGATATAAAATATTTCTAAATTAACTCAATGTTTTTGTTTTTTTTGTTTGTTTTTTTTTACATCCAATGCAAGAAAACAATGTTTTTGATGAAGAATTGCTGGATTCCAGCATTTTCTTCTACAAAAAGACACATTGTTTTCCAAAAAATACTTTTTCTCTTTTTTTTGGGGGGACAAGTTCTTTTTGATCCTGGACAATTAGAAAATCATTATTTACATTTTCTAGGGACAAGTTGAGAGCATCGGTATTTCCTCACCCCTGTTTTAAAGGTTTCGGGTTCGCTTCCCGACCTCGGCACCCGTCCCTTCCGACATTTAATTCCCTCTAGACTGTTTTATAAACGTACCTACGCAGGATAGCAGCTGGGGGCTATGAAATGATGAAATGGTCCTTCTGGTGCGAGAAATATTAGTTATACATTTTTAGGTGCTCCAGCAGCCGCGATATGACTGTAAGTTTGTTAAGAATTGCGCTAATTCCAATTAAAACAAACAAAATCTGTTTTTTGGAGTGCGATTGCCTTCGACATTAGTTTGTTTGAACTCAAGACTGTCTGACATTTGTTGGACATTTCACTGACCGTTCAGTGATAGGTATTCCGTGATCGCACCATTAACGACTTATACGTCAATTATTAACAACAGCACTGCGTGAGATATATCTCCTTATAGTAGAGTCGGTCAGGTAAAAAATCGTGACAAGTCGGACGAAAGTGTAATTTTTTGTTCATTAATAGAGGGTTTGATAAGTAATATTTTGCACTAGGGGTGCCCGGATTTAAGTGCCTATGAGACTGGAAATTGTTGCTTAAATATTCGGATATTGTGCTATCCGAATACTGTTCCTTTTAAACGAGAAATGTTCAATTTTTTCTAAGTCCGACCTAAATTTTGCCTTAAAAGGACATTTACGTATATTTCACATTAAATTTCAAATCTAGAAAAATAATTCTTTGGAAAATTATCGTTACATTCAATATTTAAGACAAATGTATTATTTTTGTATTTTCGGCATTTCGGCATTTTATTAATTAGAAATGCAAGAGATCCTGTCATGCAAAGAAACAGAAAAGTAGCCTAAATCTAAAAGAATAATATCAGCTTGAATTCTCACTGGGAGTGCCCGATTTCAAAAGCCTCTGGACCTTAATATTGATAATTAAACATTCGGATAACGTGCTATCCGAATACTCTTCCTTTTGAACATTAATGATTTAACATCGGACTACATTTTGAATTCAACTGGGTAACCGATTGACGGAAAATAAATCTGAGCTTACTTGAGACTTATGTAAATGTCTGAATTGAATTCTCTCTCTCTCTCTTTTTAATCTATATCTGCAGCGAATCAAGGATTTCTATAAGGGGGTTCAAATATTCAAATGATGAGGGAAATGCGTTTTCGTTTCACCCGGAATGATTTATTTCTACAATGAAATTGAAATATTATAACTACAGAAGAATGATCGTTTAAACCGCCTAACACCTCGGGATCCGCCACTGCTATATGATAGATAACTAATGGGTTTCAATAATCTTGTTCCGTGAACTCGGTGATTCATATCTGCACATTACCAAACTGACACATTTTATCACATGTATCGCGTATTACGCAGCTTGAAACTTTGATGCGACCGGTCGTCAATATTCCCATGACTAAATAGTTCGTATATTTTGAAATCTGACAGTGTTTTTAATCTCAATAAAGTTGCAACACTAGGCATAGTTCATTACATATCAATTATCGATGAATTTCTGACGATTCGATTTTTGTTTTTGTCTTAGTCTAGCAGACTTATTTTGGCTTTTCGACAAATTGCCGAAGATGTCGGCGAATAATATCAATTCGTCGTTGATTAGCAAAAATATTGAGGATGCGTGGATTGGTCATTAATCGCTTACAATCGATCTGATTCGACAACAAATTGATGTACCTCCGATATCAATAATTATCCAACCAACTGCTGCAAAGTCGGTTGATAATCGCTGTAAATGACCGACTTGTAGTGGAAAAAATATGTCTTTATTGTAGAATGATCGCCGACAGACCAGACGTAGCTATCAACTATCCATCACTGTAGCTAACAGAATTTTACTATGGTACTATCAAATAAAGGATATCACTTCCCGAGACCTAGGGTTTCAGTGAGATATATAGAAGGACACCTTAAGTCATGAAATAGTCTCAATGTTCGTCGTTTCGGCGAATTTTTTAAAGGTTTCTTACCGAGATATCTCCACAAATATTCATCGGTGTTGCCCAAAATTAACGCTCTTACAGGTTTTATAAAGCATAAATAATGATAATAAAAAAACAGACATCTGTTGCCAGATACGATCATGTATATTCTAGCATGGTTTCTAGAAAACGCACCGCTTTAATCGAAAACGGTCGTTAATTAGTTCATGACAAATATAGAATGTATGTCCTGGCATGTTTCTTCTTTGCAAAAAAAGAGAGAGAAAGAAAAAGAGAGAGAGAAAGAAAGAGAGAGAGAGAGAGAGAGAGATTGAGAGAGAGAGGTCATGTTTCATTATTCTCATTTATATATTTTCCACACACATTCTTTTAAATTGAATAATCAAAATAAAATCTTAATCAGATTAATAAGTCTCTTCAATTGAAATCGCATTAAATTGGGAGACGTTTCAGAACCAGTCTTTCTGTAATAATTACCTAAAGGATACATCTACTCCTGACAATTAATAAAGGCAAACACTCTTGTCAAAACAATAAAGAAAGACAGCCAAACAGTTTTGCGGATCGACAGATATAATAAGCCCACAATCTTTTGACTTAAAATGATGCTGGTAATATATAGATATGACTATTCAAACCGATGAAATCCCTTTGTCTGAACGAGAATTAGTTACCTGCGCACATTGGTCAAATGTTTTGTCTGCTGTGGTCTTTTTGAGGCTTTTATGAAGATCACCAAGTACGAGGCATTTACATTCTAAATTTTAATTGGCATAGCAATAGATAAATTCTATTTAACCTCGTCAACACATGAACATATTTACATATTTATGCATTTCATTTCCCGAATGTCTGTCGTATGATCCTATTGTTTTTTTGCAAAGGTAAAAAGAAACAGAACTTCTTTCCAAATATGCGTATCAAGCAGTTAACAGATAAAAAAAGGTAATAATACATGTAAATGAAATCATCATCAAATATCGGAGAAGCCATCGATATGCGTCTTCATAATCGTCATCGTGTTACTGGCGTCGTGCGATAATTTTGTTGTTATTCCTGTGTGTGTTTTATTTTGGCCCTGCGTTTACGATAAAGAGCGTCTATTACACTTTTCTTGGTAATGTAGGGTGTCATGACTTTAGCCCTCACTTATTATTTTTCTATCCGGAACGCAGAGCTGGTGCGACTAAAATATTCGCTTTTTAGTTTGAATATATGTTCAGTATGCTTAAAGAGCAATCTATGCTCATGTAGTATGTTTAATGTTATCATCGGAATATATAGTGTTATTAATATTATTACATGTATCATTTTCATATGCTGTAATATGTCACCCTTGAACAGCAGTGCAAGTCTTTTGCAATTCTTCGATAGATGCGCTATCTTTGAAAAAAACAACAAAAAAACACAGAGTATAACAGTTGTTTTACGAATACACAACTTTAAGGAAGATAGCTGCTAATGGCAATCAACATTTCCTTTGTTTATCACATAACTTAACAAAAATGTAAAATTTTGACTAGAAATATGAACAATATCCGATGTAATTACGTCAAATCACGGCTGCTAGAACACCAAATCCTTCTGTGCTATATCATTCATTAAAGTATTACCATCATTTCAACGATCAGTGAGTTGTAGATTGATATAGGTTTAAAAGCTTTTTAATTACATCGCGGCTGCTTAAACTACTAACCATTGATTTCCGGCATTTTTCTCACCCAAAATCCTTTCCTAGTCTCTAGCTGTCGATTCCTAACAGAAATGTTAAAATGCTTCCATTAAAGGGAAAATAAATCGGAAAGGATATGCGGCACCGTCGAAGATCGAATTTGGAACCCTATAATTGGAAGTCTGACGCGCTGCCAACTTCGAAAAGTTGGCGTCAGTACCACTATTCAAGCCTCGAGCAGCTAATTGATGATAACAAATTCTGAGAACGACTCTCACTGCGGCGGAGGATCAAATCCGAGACCGGTGATTGAGAGCCAGTGCGCAACCCGGCATCATCGCAATGGCTGTGAACAGATATGCCAGATAATTTTAACTTCGTCATCAAGTGATACTTATCAAACGAAAATGACTAAGATCCAGTTATATGAAATCTGCCGCATTTACGGTTGTCAGATTACATATATAATGCAGTTCAGTTATTCAAGAACACACAGATGGATCGACAAACACACGGACACCTATTGAAATTACAATTATAATTAAAGTGAGTCATCGATTTATTAAAGTTGAGACAAAAACGGCACTTTTAAGGAAGATAAATTTCGAATTTGAAAATAAAAAGGAAGAGTATCCGGATAGACATCTATCCGAAATTTGAAATCGCTCTTATGTCGCTTCTAGACACGTCAAGTCGGGCACCCCTAGTGCAAAAGTTATCTTATAATAGTAGCTTACTTTAAACAAAAACTGGCACTTTCGTCCGACGTGTCACGATCGACCTAATATTTTTACATAAGAGCCTAGACTATTACAAAACAACTTACTTTGGTTCCTGTTCGTGTACTTTTAGACTAGTCCGGTCCCAATGTACGGAAGCGTCTATATACGAATGCACTTGCGTATGTAACACATACGTAAATCATTGACGTTGGACAGTGGCTGAAGAGGAAATAGCATAATGTTAAGAAAGATGCGAGATGGTCAGGAATCCATTGTTAGGCGCTACAACCATTGTGATATGACATAAAACCCAAAATTAAAAAAGCAAATTAAAATATACTACGCATCAGTTCTGTAACCTGTATAAACGCTTTACAAACGCGCATTCCACCGAGCCCCCTCTTACAGTTAACAACACCGTAAAAAGTTGAATGGTTTTGGGATGATTTCCGAATGAAAAGGAATGAGAGGTAGGAGCGAGTTTTAAATGAAATTAGCGGGAGGTAATCCAAAATCACCGATTTCGTACATTAGGACAACATAAGCAATAATTTATTATTTCCCTTTAAAAAATCAACGTATTACCATGTCTGTGTATATTTTCGGGCTAATCAGACGCTTTGGAATTCACATTCGATAATAAAATTGTGGAAAGATTTGAACGATTTGAATGAAATCTTGATATTAATGGACGATTTGGGAGCCTTTTTTAAGCTTTTTAAAGCGTTGTTGAGTCGTTTGAGTGAGTGTTTGAAACCAGTGAATGGAGCGCTGAGTGAGTGATTTAGAATGGTTTGGGATGGGCTGAATGTCAATTAAACGTTACTAACTGTAATTATCAAGCTTGGTGCCACCTGCTCCAGTTTTTTAATGAATATTTTTGTTCTTTGGGCGTATCCTAGTGTATCTAATATGTCCGTTTCGTATGATTGGTCATATTTAAGCCCGCACCTGACATTTCCAAAAATTCTATATGTTGTCGTACGTGGTTCAAACATGGAGCAGTCTGCCCTGCGTTCAGGATGGCAAAACGGTGCAATCTGTTTGTCAATTAAACCCCGCTTTGCATGTCTACTATCGTGCAAAGCGAGGTATAATTGGCAAACAGTTTGCGTCGTTGTGTCATCCTGAACGCAGGGCTCGACAGCTACTCAATACAATAAAAATATTGGCTAACCATTTGAGAAGTAAAGACCTTATCTATATGTGACCCGTCACGCGAAAAGGTCCGCGCATTCTGACCCGGGTCGACACTTTACGCACTACCCAGATGGTCCCTTTACGCGTGACGGGTCACATGTATAAAACGCATGGTGCAGTCCCTGGTTGAAATGTCACGTAGAGCCTCGACAATAATCAATTCCCCAAATCTTGTTAGATATTTTTTTCATACAAAACACTAAATAGGCAATTTCTTCTTATTTTATTTCAGACGAACAAGATGAGACATTTACCGATTTGCTGCAGACGAAGGCGTCAAATGACGTCAAGATTCCACGTTCGAGTTCACCGACAAAGACACGACCCGAATACGGACCTACAAACCAAGTACCGAACCACCTACCAAATGTCGCTCAGAAATATATTAAGAAGGCTAAAACAATGAATACATTGGAATCACAACAGGCGAGAACTCGAACGCCAACGTGCAGTAACGAAACGCGTAAAATAGAACGTCTGTCTGGTACTGATACACGTGACGAAAACGAGGATGGACAATTTAGAAAGCGAGCTTCTACCTTCCCTGGTAAAACGCCGAGGCCGAAACTTTTGACAAAAAAACTGTCACGTGACAAACAAGCAGAGAGACTAGATAGCGCCACTGGGGCATCATATCAAGCTAGAACTTCAAAACAAGATGGCGACTCATCGCCCACACTTGAACCGAGTAATATCAAAATTAACAATTTAGTTCATGGGTCCGCTTCACCAAAAGGTAGAAGAAACAGCCTGCATCAGTCCGAAAATGTTTCCAGTAGTTCCCAGTCACAGAGCAATACGCCGAGATCAAACCAACACATGTTTTATACGAGGAAATTTCAACAGCGCCGTGTAATAAACATCAACAATTTCCAGGTCAGCAAGGAACGTGACGTCACCCGTGACGTAAATCAAGAAGAGGATCCTAGTGGTTATCTATCAAAACATGTGCTCTCTCGTCCAACAAGGAACAATAGGATTCCGAGAGTAACTTTAGGTGTCCATGGTAATGAAGAACCAATAGTTGTCGAGAATTTGGCGGAGTTTTCGTCCGGTTCTTCACGACCGGTTAGTAGAAACACAAATATGTCGGGCAGCTCAACAAATCGATCCAACACACCAGGCTTACCGCACCTGGCGCCTTCTATAACAGAGGGCGGCAAACGGAACAGTTAATGTTGGGCCAGATATCGCTGTTGAACTTAACGAAATTGCAACAAAAGCTGAAAAAGTTGATGTGAGCATTGTCTTATTGGCTTCATGCGTTTCCAAAGGCTGAAAAAGTTTTTCAGACGTAAATAATGCAATGGAATACACGCAAAGTAATTACAGAAAAGTCCTTTCTTAAATTACTATCTACATAAATAGTTCTATGGTAGCATAGAATTGCCACCACTTATCAATCAGATAACTTTGACTAGTAACCTCGTAATTTTCATACAAAACAAATGGCCTAGATTATGTTTATTGCTATGGATGTTTTGATTTGTCAAATTAACGGATGAATTAAGTTAAATCGAATTAAATGCATAAGTAATCTTGCACTGAAATTATCGACAGATAATTAACTTAAAAATAGTGGCGGAAAACGAACGAATGAAATCTTTCATAATAATTTTTTTTTAAAAAATTAAATATCCGATCACGCAATGCGATATTTGTTCAACATTTTCCTCTTAAGTTATCTAGTAAGTGATGGCAGCAATACCAGCGCAGCAAAATCACTAGCTAACTAGAATCAAATTGTAAGTCTTCCTGCAAAAATAAATTGCTATCCGCCAATTCTTTTTGTGCTGATTTGGTAAGGGGGCAGTGCTTTGCAGCGAAAACTATTATAATTTTCAGATTTCGATACAGCCAATACTAGATTTACAGTAGTTGACCCTTAATAGTTCCGCAGCGTTTCGGACCGCATGATGACTACCAATACGTTAAGAAATTTTACCGTAAAGCCCCCCGTCTGTGTTCGTAAATATTTCCGAAACGCAAGACAATGGTCTGAAGTAGACGACTATATAGAAAAAACCCTGGACTTTTATTATCAAATGTAAGCTTGAATGTGTCGTTCCAACAGTCGTTAATGCGAATGATTAAGACGCGATGACCTTAAAATAGGTCTAACTTAATGAATATTTATGATCCGAAACATCTCGGACTCCACTTTGAATACCGCTCGATTCCCGCTTCTGCGCGAGGGCGAATTTCACGTGACTAAAATCTCATTTATATATTTTTCTTTACACGGCAGATTATGAGTTTCACGAAAAAGCCGCGATTTGTCGATTAAATTGTATTTTTATGTATCGCAGCTTTCATAAGACCGAATCAAGAAAAAATATTCAAAGATTGTTCACGATTTAGCGATTTGTTTACTCTAAACAAAGACGGGGGCTTTAAAGATCATAACTTCCATAATGTTGCGGAGCTAATGCGGATCGACTGACTCTATGTATTAGCAAGGTTTTGTGATATAAGGGTAGGGGCGGTATTTTCTTAGTTCATCTAACAATAATAATCTGTATGTTATCAATGTGATTTGATGTGCTACATTATTTTATGATTAAACTTGTTACCATATAACTCGTTATTTTCATATTGTTATAGCTTACAACATCGTGAAATTGACAAGGTGAATGATTTTGGAATGATTTAGGAATGGAATTGAATGAGTGCGTGGAGCAGGTTTTGAGTGAAATTAATGGGAGGGAATCCAATTTTGCAAATTTTGTTCGGGATGAACAAAATTAGCAATATTGATTACCTCCCTTTACTAAAATATGTATACAACTTCTTTAGTTAGCTTCAATTTTCTTCAAGGACCTATTAGACGCTAACAATTTGAATTATATCAGTGAAATCGCGATTTTTCTTTATCCAAATTCAATTTGAATGACGTTGTTGATTCTATATTTTTCAATGGGTTTGAGCGGTTTATTTTTGAATGGTTTGAGTGAGAGTTTGGAATGAATGAATGGAGCGCTGAGTGATTGGCTAAGAGTGGTTTTGATCGGAATGATAGTCAATTTCACGATGTAGCTAACTGTATCCCTGATAATCTTTTTCATATTTTGTATCAGGGTCACACATTGCTTCATCTCTGAATAAAGAAATTTATTTGGAGGGAGCGACGAGAGCGACAATGTGGTTTCTTTATTACGGAAAATTCCGATCTGTTACGAACTTGCAGAATGGTCTGATAGATAGGTATGACGAATGTCGAAATGTCCATTCAAATGCCTTGATGTAAAATGCGGCCACGCCTATAGATAACGGTCAAGTGCGTGCTATGAGGTAACTACGCTCGCCACTTATAAATCTATATATATTAACTAGCTAGCGATATTTGATTACCTTCCTTTAAGGTCACTCAAAATTCGCTCCATACGCTAATTCGATTTCATTCCAAAATCATTCCAAGATCATTCACCTTGTACAGTTCACGATGTTGATTTTGGAATTATTTTGCAATGCAACTGAATGAGCATTTGGAGCGAGATTTTATATTTCATTTAAGGGGGGTAATAAATTTCGCTTATTTTGTTCATCCAGAACAAAATAAGAGATATTGGATTACCCCCCACACACACACACACACACACACCACCCCACCCCTCTCTTTTAAAGTCACTCAAAAATCGCTCCACAAGCTCATTCAATTTCATTTCAAAATCAATCACCTTAAAAATTTCACGATGTTGTTAACTGTATGGTTGGATGCAGGACCTACCTTTATGTGATGAATGGAAATATCAATTCTGAGTATTACATACAGTAAAGATCATCCTGAAATTGACAAGATAAATGATTTATGAATGATTTTTGAATGAAATTGAATGAGTCTGTAGAGCGATTTTTTAGTGAAATTCATGGGAGGTAAACCAATATTGCTATTTTTGTTCAAAATGAACAAAATTTTCTATATCTATTACCTCCCTTTAATAAATTATACGTATTTTTTTGTTTGTGTGTCTTCATGAACGAATCAGACACTTATAAATGCACACAAGCCAATAAAAACGTAGAATAATTCGATCGATTTGAATCATATACTGATCGTTTTGGCCAATTTCGAAAAGTTTCTTAAGATTTTGGAGCGTTTTTGATCGATTTTAGTGAGTGTTTGGAATGAATGAATGGAGCGCTCAGTGATCGATTCAGAGTGGATTTGATCGAAAATAGTGCCAATTTCACGATGTATTTAACTGTATGATAATCTAATAGTGGATGCTATTGCTATCCTACAGCGCTGTGGTCCCAGTGCAATTTTTTTACATCATAACTCAAGTAACCATATGACTCCTGCAACTCAGCGATATTTGGCGTCCCTTAACGTCGACGTCTCAGAATGGCCTGCAAATAGCCCCGGTCTGCAACCCATGGAAGATATCTTGGGCCAGGTAGGACGTCGCTTTGGAACCAATCACAAAATCAACACCGTAAATGAATTGTAAGCACTCGTACATGTTGAATGGAACAACTTCACCTCTTCGCCTCCCATACGATTTTATGAAACAGTAGGCAACATCGAATCACAACGTGAACTTGGCAAAATGGTGATCACATGAAGTACTGCATCCAACATTTACAACCCAAGTTTGGTACTTAACCCTACATCAAAATGAAATTAAACCTTTCCTTTTCGGTAAGTCCAGTCATATTAAAGGGTGATGACATTTTTGAAATTAACACCTATATCATTCTGGGCATTATTTATGAAAGACACATTCTACAAAGTTCAAATTTTCAAAGAATAACGTGCAGAATTTTTTCTTTAATTCAGATATACAATGTAGTCACAATGTTCAATAATTTCTATGATTTATAGAGAATAAACGTATTGGTACGTCATTTTTTTCTATGTTTACTTTTTTATTGTTTATAAATGTAGAAAAGACCATTTTGCATCTTTTTCACATAGATTTATATTTACCTCGAGCATCTGATATTTCTGTAATATTTTTTGTAAAATACTTGACAATCATATGAACAACTATTTCTTATTCTGTAAACATCAAGATTAACTCAGACAGCAATTGAGAGGTTTGGAGAAGAATCTACAAAATAGATCACTCCACTTTTGCTATGGATCAAAACCGAAAGAATGTTGGGGTCTTTTTTGCTAGAATTAAATTCACTTAATTTGAAAACAAAAGGCCTTTTCAATCTTCCAGCAAATTACAAGCACTGCTGTTGTGTTTAAGAACAAAAAGTGGCGGTACTGTAGTGACCTTGACGCCGTCAGTCTCTCTGTTGGCGATGCTACAGTTAAATCCATCGTGAAATTGACATTTTACTCAATCAAAACCATTCTAAATAGGTCACTCAGCGCTCCATTCATTCATTCCAGACACTCATTCAAACCATTCAAAAACGCTCCAAACTCACTGAAAAACATATAACACACTTCGTTCAAAACTAAAAATAGCTGGGAAAAAGTCGGGATTAAACTTACTTAATTGAAATTGTAAGCTTCCGATAGGTTCGTGAAGAAATAGGGAGCTATCTATAGAACTTGTATGCATATTGTTTTAAAGGGAGGCAATCAATATTGCTAATTTTGTTCATCCTGAACAAAATTTGCAATAATGGATTACCTCCCCTTAAATTCACTCAAAAGTCGCTCCACACATTAATTCAATTTCATTCCCAAATCATTTCATGATCATTCACCAGGTCAATTTCACGATGTTGCTAACTGTATGATCATAAATTTACGCTGGCGTTCGCATGGAAAACTTAACCCGTTGTCAATTGTCTGTTGTTATTGACGCCCTCTTGAACCTTTGAATATGCGTTCATCATCACACAGATTATCAAGGCTAAAAAGGGGAGTTACTCTTGGCATTTTCGAAAGAATTGCGCCCCTTCTACCTATACTTTTTGCATTTTAAAGCACCAACAGCAGATTCTGGGAACAAACGCAGATTGTCCTTGTAGACATTATAATTACAACCTGCACACGAAAAATGACTAGATTGGACTTGATTTTGTTGAAACGAAAACTCTTTCATTTTGATTAGCAAAAGTTGAGTAATATAACACTTCGACGGCAATACATCCAAGCCGCATAAATATGAAAAGGGATGCGATTTTGTTAAAATATAAAGCTTGTCTCAGAAAACTCAAATAGTCGATTGAAACTAGTACATTGCACTCACATTTTAACTTATTATTAATGTTAATCGACACACGAGCTAAAACCAGGTCGATTCTGTATTTATTGTTAAAGACGATCCGTATATCGGAAAATTATTTCGTGTGCGTCTGTACCTTCTATCGAATATATAGCCAATCGCGGCGATTTTTTTACAACCTACAAACAGAATGAGTCCCACCAGCACGAATCCACCAAGAATAATTGCTACAACTGTTGTTGTCGGTGTTTTTATTTCACGGGCCTCTTCGGGTGCTGTAAAAGAAACGTGCTCTGCGTTCAGGATGAAAACGTTAGCGAAGCGCTTTCGAAATGATACCTCGCTTTGCACGTATGTGCACGTGCAAAGCGAGGCATCATCTCAAAGCGCTCGTGAAAGAGTTTTAAATCCCGAACACAGGGCTGTCCTGCGGCAAGATGAAAACGTGTCCGAAACGTATGGGAAAAGTTACACCGCTTTGCACGTGTTCTACCGTAAAAAAGCGGGGTATAATTCTCAAACCTTCGCATATGTTTTCGTTTCTTGAACAAAGACATTGTCAATATGAGGACAGATTAGGATTTGTAATGCAATTCTACTACATGTACTACATATTTTCACTTTATAAAGAGTATTTGACAAGATTGAGAGGGAAGGATTATCATCAATGCAACATGTTTTATTATCGTTGCTAGCAAAAGATATCATAAAAACAGTTTGAATTTCCCAAAAAGGTCAAATAGTATTATTGATCTACAATGATCTGGCACTCATTAAATAGAGGATATTGAATGAGTGGTCATGGAATACCGAATTTATCAAACGAGTCATCTATAAACAGATAAAAACGAGACTGCGTCGAGTTTTCATCTGTTTTAGATGACGAGATAAATAAATTCGATATTTTATGAGCATAAATGTTATATGCTATTTTATTTAATGACCCGAACTTTTGCAAAAAATCGTCAAAATTCCTGATATTCAACAGTTTAATTCTTTGCGAATCTTGTAACAACGATTGAAACTGACATCACAATATATACATTATGACGTCATTTTCGCGGTAACAAAATAGCGCTGCTTTTCGCTCTGAGCTCATTTGCATAGTTATTCAACTAGTGTCAAAGATATTCAACTGGGTTATATCACTCCCGCGACAGGTCATATTATAAATATCCTTTTTGGCCCCTATCAATAATCGGAGAGTATGTTTCTATATATAGACTTCAACTCGCAAAGGTTGGATTCAATGAAAGGTAGCCGAAATGAGAGCGGAAACTCGGCGATGATGGTAGGGATGTTGTTCAATAACCGGGAAGTCATGAGTTCAAAATGGACTGATTTAAGTACCTACTTTGATACGACAGTATTGCATCAGGCTATTGGTATTCTGCATAGAAATCTTTTTACAGTAGCCTAATTGATTTAAAAACAAGTCATTGTAAAGTGTAGTCAATTTGGCGGCTGTAAATTAAAACTGCATTGCGAGGTCGTACTGGAAACGAAATCAAGTTTGTTTTTGTTTTAGTAGTTCAAAATACATCGCATGCGAAACAATAATTGAAAATTTGAAATATATCTATAGTCAAGAGATGATGTGGCATTTTTTTTTCAATTTACGACGGAATGAAATTAAAAATTTGTACATGGTATGAATACGTTCATCGAATTCCTGTTTAAGTGTGATTAGGTGTATTAATGTCAAAAACCTGATTCTCTTCATATCTTATGATTCAACTTCATGAAGCAAATGAGACCTCTACCGGGACTACTTTCTGGTACAAGCTTACTGAATACTTAATGTTGTTTTAATTGAAGTATGAAAAAAAATTCAGTCGATCATAATACAAAAGCCTTGGTAGGTGCAAACAACCAAAATTGAATGAATAAAGAGAAAATATATTATTATTTGCTACTTACAAAGAACAAATAAATAAATAAATAAATAAATAAATAAATAAATAAATAAATAAATAAATAAATAAATAAATAAATAAATAATAAATAAATAAAGTAATGAGCATTTTTCCCAGTCGGGTATTGAACTCGATCTATCAACGTATCGCACGCATTACGGCAGGGCGTCTGTAACCAATGTACTACAGCGACTTTCTTAAGTCAATTTGAAACAAAATAATAAAACGGTGAAATTAAATTGAACTTAGCTGCAGGAATACTCGAGCATAGCGCTGACGGATTTTAAGGTTCATGTAAAGTGTTTTGGACCTAATTCTAAAGGCACTTCATTAGCCAAGAAGAAGCAGTATGTCCAGGTATATTGTATATCAAAATGAAGCTATTTTTGAGCACAAGCAGTTAAGCAACATAAAACTGACATAGCTATAGCGGTATAGCCAAAACATTGTGGAAAAGGGTCATTTTGTACAGAACAAGCAACTGCATGACGGTTGGATAGAATTGCCTCATATCTTAACAAAGTACAGTCTAAAGTACTGTCCAGGTAGTATAACAACCGTTGGTATAAATCTCAATCTCCAAAAGCCGTTTTGAAACAATGAATTTCCATTTATTTTGTCAACATACGTGTCAAACCGGTTTGGTCTGTTTTCAAAATAGATGTTAGGTATGGTGCAACATCACACCATAATATTGTCAAATATTTTCTGCGATTTATTTCAAATTATAGTTTTTTAATTAAAAGATCTATAATAAATTACTATATATTTATCATTCTATGAAATAGAAATTGATAAATTGCCAAACAACCTTACATGTATATAAATTTTTAATGTCCTTTCATGTTGTGATAACACACCATACCTTACAAATAACTACACAATTACAAAATTAGAATGGCATATATGACATATGTGTTTAAAAAATAAGTCAAAATAATTTGCTTGCATAGCTATGTTTTGGGCCCGAGTTTTATACCAACGGCTGTAGCACTACCTGGATAGTACTTTAGACTGTACTTTGTTAAAATATGAGCCAAATTTTTCAAACAGTCATGCAGTTGCTTGTTCTCTACAAAATAACCCTTTTCCACAATGTTTCGGCTATACCGCTATAGCTATGTCAGTTTTATGTTGCTCAACTGTTTGTGCTCATGAATAGCTTCATTTTGATATATAATGTACCTGGACATACTGCTTTTTCTTGGCAAATGAAGCGCCCTTAAAATTTGGTCTCAAACACTTTACATGAACCTTAATAAGTGCCAGGTCATTTTAGATAAATAATATAAAGCGTCACTGGAGGATTGAATTTTTATACAAACGCGTTGAACGTAGTCACTTGGTGAAATTCTGCCCTGCTTTCAGGATGACAAAACGGTGAAAATAGTTTGCGGATTATATCCCGCTATGCACGTGCATTTGCGTGCAAAGCGGGATATAATTGGCACACTTTTCGCACCTTTTTGTCAATCTGAACGCAGTGCTTATCATCACAAAACCTTCCTTGTTTCAATGTAAGATATACTCTTCAAAAAAGTAATTTGACACTGATTTAATATACGTTTTTTCTAAGTTCATGAGCAGAAATAGATAAATGTTTATTGATAAGAGAACAGTTATTATAATTTAAGAATATCACATGTAATTTCGATGTATTACTCGACGACGTTTCTCGACAGAGACGTCAAATAACATAAAATCTAAATTTCTCATTCAGCACGTGCAGTTGCAGATTAACTGGGCAGTCCTGTTAGCTCTCTATAATGTTGCGGATGAAATGCCACTGCTTGATTGCTTTTTAAATTGAACGTCTAGGTACATCTCGAACGTCTGTAGTGAAAACATGTCAAGCGAACGGAAGAGCAACGTCATAAAGTTATTGGTCGCCACAAGGAAGGCTATATAAGACAAGCCGTTGCAAATGATATAGTTTTTTCCGGACAGACTATCTTGTGCCTCTGGTACCGCTAATACATGACTCACAGCGTTATGCATAGAGCCAGATCAGTCTTACGCTGGATAACAACGTTCAACCAGGACGTCGAATAACGTAACGATATTTGGGATTTTTCAATATAACTGCTTTGTCAACGGAAACTCCAGTATTAGAAGGATTTCCGGTAAGAAAGTGTGGAGCCAGATACGAGAGGTCAAGTCTGCCACTATAAGACGCGTGCGACTTAACGTCCTTAATGAACGCCTCTGTTACAAATATTTGATCAAAAAAGTAATTTTGTTTGATTACAGTGTAAAGATGCATTTCCTTCACCTTCATTGATAGACTTTGCTCATACATGTAATTATTTATGTCGAAATTAAAATCTGCATATAGTTCAAATGTCAAAGAACTCTTTTTTTGGAGAATATCGTTATATATAGAAAATGCATGCAAGTTATTCTGCGTTATTATTCAACTGGCAGGGCGTGGCTTAGCCGTGACGTAATTTGACGAGTTTAATTTTCAACACTTTGGGTTCTTTCAAATTTTAGTCGGTAATTATCGTTAACGCGTGCAAATAACTGTATCGTTAAGGTAGCAATGGACTCATGGCGTCATTTTTTTCAGCCCAATGAATTTTTTTCTTGTTCACATATGTTGTAGATTAACATTGTCTAGTCATTATATCAAAATTTAAAGGTACCTTTCCACGCTCGTTTTCATGCTAGAGTTCTCTGCCCTTGAGTGGTATAGGCCATTTTTCAGTAAAACGGTTATATTCGTTTTAGGTCTAGTATAAACCCTGTGCTAAGTTCAAGCTATAAAGCACATACATTTTGATAAACCTTATACATGTACACAATGGCTATTGACAAGAAAATTTCTCTTTGATCAATTACATTTGCACAATTTGCTTTCAAAAGTTAAAAATGCACTAATTTTTGTAATTTACTAGGTATAAATGCCACAAAAACCCTTTTTTTTTAAGAAATTACCCAATGAATTTTTATTATTTTCCGATATGTTTATAATCCCTATTTTTCCTTTATTTGGTAAAAAAATTCAGCATACCTTTCCATGCAATTAAGAAAGTTTTTCGTTATTTTTCAGTGTTCCCCCCTAATTGAATGACGGTTTTAACGCATTTTTATTGTTAAATTTAATGATCCACTCATTCAATTAATATCAAATGTTGAAAAGAAGCTAAATTATGAAGTTTTACCATCATTATTCTATGTTATTTCCATATGTAGAATCTTACGAAAACCGGTCTTTTTAAACAACGCGCAAAAAGAGCCGTAAAATAAACGAAAACCCACTTCCGGTATATACAGTCGGGATGCCGCTGTCCATTGCCACCTTAAACCTAAAGGATTCACTTAATTAGAGAGAGTGAGCACATTTTATCGTTTGGTTACCGAAGCCTCGTAACTTAAGGTTCATGTAAAGTGTTTGAGACCCAATATTAAGGGCACTTCATTAGCCAAGATAAAGCTGTATGTCCAGGTATATTATATATCAAAATGAAGCTATTCGTGAGCACAAGCAGTTAGGCAACATAAGCCCGCCATAGCTATAGCGGTATAGCCAAAACATTGTGGAAAAGGGTCATTTTGTACAGAACAAGTAACTGCATGACGGTTGCATAAAATTGCCCCGTATTTTAACAAAGTACAGTCTAAAGTACTATCCAGGTAGTGCTACAACCTTAGATATAAAACTCAGTCTTAAAAGGCTCTTTTGAAACAATCAATTTCCATTTATTTTGTCAGCATACATGTCAAACCGGTTTGGTCTGTTTTCAAAATAGATGTTAGGTATGGTGCAACAGCACACCATAATATTGTGAAATATTTTCTGCCATTTATTTCAAATTATATTTTTTTTAATTCAATGATCTACAATATTACTATATATTTATCATTCTGTGAAATAGAAATTGATATATTGCTAAACAACCTTACAGGTATATAAACAATTAATGTCTATTTATGTTGTGATAACACACTATACCCTAAAATGATCTACACGTTTACAAAATTAGAATGAAATATATGACATATGTGTTTATAAAATAAGTCAAAATAAATTGCTCGTATAACTACGTTTTGGGGCTGAGTTTTATACCAATGGTTGTAGCACTACCTGGATGGTACTATAGGCTAGACTTTGTTAAAATATGAGCCAATTTTATCATACAGTCATGCAGTTGCTTGTTCTGTACAAAATGACCCTTTTCCACAATGTATTGGCTATACCGCTATAATTATAACAGTCTTATGTTTTTCAACTGCTTGTGCTCATGAATAGCTTCATTTTGATATATAATATTCCTGGACATACTGCTTTATCTTGGCAAATGAATGCCCTTAAAATTGGGTCTCAAACACTTTACACGAACCTTAAGCTTAACAAGAGCTATCTCGGACAAGGCCATCCCCCGCCGTGAAAGCTTGATAGTAAACTTAAGCCTAATGGATTAAGGGTTCTTTTGTACATTAAGAGATTGACCCCCTATAAAATCTAAGTATTAAAAAAACAAAGGGCAATAACTCCAAAATAATGCAAGAATTGTAGTTCTTGCGCACTGCACTTCTCCTCCATAATATCTATCCACCCATGAAGTTTCTAGTTGATAGCTCTCATACCTTAGGAGTCATGCTCCAGACAAATCTAAGTATCAAAAATATCAAAGGGCAATAACACCAAAATTATGCAAGCAAAAGTTGTACATTGTAGTTACTTTGCACTGCACTTCTGCTCCATAATATCTATCCACCCATAAAGTTTCAAGTTGATAGCTATTATACTTTTGGAGATATGCTCCGGACAAAATGTAAGTATTAGAAATAAAAAAGGGAAATAACTCCAAAATAATGCAAGCAAAAATGGATTTTTTGTGCACTGCACTTTTCCTCCATGAGATCTAACAACCCATTAAGTTTCAAGATGATAGCTATTATACTTTATGTGATATGCTCCGGACAAAATCTAAGTATCAAAAATAACTAAGGGCAATAACTCCAACTTTGCAAGCAAGAGTTGTAGTTCTTGTGCACTGCACTTCTTTTTCAAGAGATCTATCCACCCATAAAGTTCAAGTTTATGTCTATTATACTTGTGATATGCTCCGGACAAGTTTAGTGACGGAACCTCGGATCCACGGAATGACGGACGGAGACCATTACTATATCCCTTCGCCGAAAACGACGGGGAATAATAAAGCTGAAGTTACGAGGATTTGGTTACCAATCTACGATACAAGGTCTCTAGTTATATATGTCGACTCTCTGTAGAAGTAAATTATTATAAAGAAAAGCTAATTTACCTTAACATTAAGTGCAACAACCTGTAACTTAGGCTCCGCCCTGCCAGGGCATTAATAATGGATCATTATCATGGTGACTATATATCAAACTGTTGGAGTCTGCTGCTATTGTTTTTATCAGATTTGCCAAATATATAAACCTCGGGTGAGCCACAAACAAAAAAGGAAAGGCCAATCTTTGAAAAATTGCTTTCATGATCTTATTTGCGAATGTGAAATTGAAAGCATTGTTTGTCAGAATTCTCCATCTTTTCACTGAGAAATTACTGCGGTCGATAGCAGAAAGGGCAAACGGATTAACAGACCAACGAATGGTAACGCAACATAGTAACCACAAGTTCCCTCGAAATTAATATTTGGTTGGGAGTATTAAAAGATTAACTAATTATTAATGAACTGAAGTTGTTACATTTTTTTCTATACAAAAAAACTATTTTTTTTTCTGAGCAAAATATATTATGAAGGATATCCTTTATATGACATTTCAATTGATTGAATTTTGACCTTACAAGTTTCGTGCAGTCTGCGAAATAAATTGTCATCGTTGATTATATAGAGGATACTCATTTGTTTCAGTGTAAGATCGATTTATATTTCATTGAGTGAACAACAAAAGCTATATTTCACGAGTGGCAGAGCCACGAGTTAAAATATAACTGTTGTTGTTCACGAAATGAAATATTAATCGATCCTACTCGAAAAACAAACGATTATTCCGTTTCTATTTTGTAAAAGTGAGACAAAATGTGAAATTTCTAGGACATATTTTCGTAAAGCGCGACATTTTGCACGTGATTGCTATGCAACGTTCATTGTGACGTCACTTATTTCGCCCCGCATAGCTAACGTCAGAAAGGATTTCACTGCTTTTTCGGTGAGATTATCAAGTGATAATCTACCGTTATTTCTCGATAAACCACCAAAAGCATTAAAGAAATAGAGGATAATCGTTTTTTAAGTGTAAGATCGATTAATATTTCATTGGGTTAACAACAAAAGCTATATTTTCACGAGTTGCAGAGCCACGAGTGGAAATATAGCTTTTTTTGTTTACGAAATGAAATATTAATCGATCTTACACGAAAAACAAAAGATTATTCTATTACTTTAATGCAAAAATGAGACAAAATGTGAAATTTCTAGGACATATTTTCGTAAAGCGCGTCATTTTGCGCGTGATTGCTATGCAACGTTCATTGTGACGTCACTTATTTCGCCCAGCATAGATGACGTCAGATAGGATGAAATGCACAAAAGCAGGGAATAAGTTTTTGATAATTTCACTGTTTTTGCGGTGTGTTTATCAAGTGATAATCTACCATTATTTCTCGATAAACCACCAAAAAGCATTAAAGAAGGTTCTATACTCACATGGTTTACATTGCTGTGGGCCGTTTGTTGAAGTCAGTGGGTTGTCTTGAGTTCCGTATAGTATCAAATTTATCGGAGTTACTTGGAAACCTAAAGTCAAAATGAAGAATGTTATCTTTTCCTTTTGCATAGCATAAAATAGTGATAATGTAACATTTAGACCTGGTACATCAATCTGTCTGTAAAAGATTCCCTTTGATTCTTGTTGACGAACGGTAACCGCCAGGCATTCCTCGATCCATGCTCTGAGCGTGAGTTCTTAGTTGTTCTCCGAGTAAACATATTCTAAGTTCTGTTTTTCAACAGATATTGAAAAGGTTAGAATGGCACAATTTAAAATTACTGTTTATATAATTTTTTTCCTTATCGATTTAAAACTTAATAAAGTATACACCACACGTGTCATGTTTTTACGGTGTAGTCGGTATGATACCGATAATGTTATAGAATAAATCAGTACTGGGCCAACTTATTTCTCGCCCGCTTTCGGGTCGGGTGTAGACTGGTCTCACTGTCGAATATCTGAATAGCCTATTCTAGGCTATTCTGATAGTCGATATGTGGACCAGTCTAGAGCTGGTAGACCGCTTTCTGAGAGATACTCTTATATTGCGGGCAACAGTACCCGCCCAGGGCCAGAAATAAGTTGACCTAGTGGTCCTTTCAACGATAAGATTTGTGGCATCTATGAGCAATGCGATTGTTACTCTGCTGGTTTAAAGTAATGATTTATTATCACTTTTTTCTCCTTTTTTCCTATACATATACACTGTATTTATCTTTAAAAAATTGTTTTGTTTAAATACAATTTAACGCCATTTTTAACAATCTTTTAGTCATATCGTAGCAGCTGAAGCACCTAACAATGGATTGCTGTTATTCCTCACAATAGTACAACCATCACATCATTTCCGAACCTCCAGCTGCTCTTCCACATAGGTCTACGATTTTCGACCCATTGGTGGGAGACAAATAGTCGGAAAGGATGAGTGCTGCCGTCGGGGATCGAACAAGGGACCTCATGATTGAGAGGTCTACGCGCTACCGATTGCGCTATGACGGCGGCTATATTTAAAAAATAAATATTTGATAACCATATTTTAAGACTTTGACGTGGTTCTGAAAATAACTGCTATCTGTGTCGATATAATAATTTTAACCGTTTCTAATGTCTGCGGAATGTCTTTCAATGTACGTTTGTCGGTTGAGATGATCAACCATGTAAAAATCATGAGACTCCTATCACATTTATCACAAACTAAATCAAAGTACTGATAGTACTGAAGGCCAGGAAATGCTTAGATTTGTAAGAAAAGAACTTTAAGAAATGGTCAATTTAAGCCTGTAGAAAAAAATAAGACTTGAAGTTTCTTGTTCCTGTGATAAACATTGTTGAAAGAAGGATTTGAATTAAATGTATTATTATCAAGTCATAACTTCTTTCCACAATAAATTGTAAAACACCAACCTAGTCATGTCTTCGTGATACAAAAGACGCTCTCTAACAATTTCCTTCTGGTACACACACTGGATAGATTTCATTTGACGAGGCAAGGTAATATTACAGTACAGAATATCGTGAAATTTACGGCACTCATTCTTTCCGACTATTTGTCCCTCACTAATGGGTTGATAATCGTAGACCTATGTGAGATAGCAGTTTGAGACTAAGAAAGGATATAATGGTAGTACTGGTGAGACAAAAACCTGGAATCCATTTTTATGTGCTCCAACCACCGCGATTTAGCTGGCAGATAGTTGAAAGCGGCATAAAACCCAATTCAAACAAAAGAACCAATAAACCGTGTATATATTTAATTTAGTCAGGGAAATATTGATTTTAATTTTCAAAGAAATTGTTGCTCTTATCCTTTTAAGTGACTTTGGAGCAGTTTTGAATGATTTGAATCAGTGTTTGTATTGAAAAAATAGAGCTTTGAGTGAGCGATTTAGGATGGTTTTGATTGTGGTGAATGTCAATTTAATGAAGTGATAAACTGTAACAAGGCGCCCGCGAGAGCTTTATAATCCTGAACTGCGGCAGAGCGTTTATCGT
This sequence comes from Fragum whitleyi, assembly GCA_948146395.1. Lineage (NCBI taxonomy): Eukaryota > Metazoa > Mollusca > Bivalvia > Cardiida > Cardiidae > Fragum > Fragum whitleyi. Next base: position 12,364,383 of record OX411546.1, on the reverse strand, counting down.
TTTCCCCACTTGCTTTACTTCCAGAACAGAGTAATTGCAGCTTGAAAGCTGATAATATTCGGGCTAATGCGTTAGATGATACTCTCAGATTTTCTTTAACAACTTTCGGTGCCTTGAGTGGGAATTTCGGTCGGCTTCATTGGGTCATTTTCTGATATATTTTTTTATCGCTTTGACTAAAATTTACAAATCTTTGTTAAACATCTGCATGGTCTGATTCGGATATCAAGGAAAAACCTTTCATTATACTTTTTTACTATTTTGTTATTGAGAAACCCAAAATGACGTACCTGTAGATTGAATAAAGCCATAGATACAATATTCCGGTCATTAACTAACAACTTGTTTTTTCTCCTTAGAGATAAAATCTCTTCGACGACATGCACATTTTCTTTCGATGTCACTAATTACATTCTATTTTGAAAAGAAAAAAAATCAAAAATTGACTTCGACTCTATGACTTCATATAATTGTGATTTGGTGACGTCATATTTTAAAAGCGATCCCGCAATACTTTTTACTATTGATGTAGAAAAATTTATTGCACGGAACTACTGCCTTTGGCGGATGAAAGTGGACACCTAGTCCAACATTTTCCTTTGAAAGTAGTTCTTGAAATTTCCTTACGATCGCTAGAGGCAATGAAATTCCTTCAAATTTTCTGGCCTAAAAACCGTTCTTCGGTCAAGTGTATTCATCAGGAATTGCCACTTCCATGAATACTTACGAAAGAAACGTGTAGTCCATTTGATTCTCCAAACTCCTGTGGATTTCTCACCCCAGAACTGTACAGACATAAAGTGCCAAGTTTTGCATCTGTCTTTGCTTATGTCTTCTTCATTTTTCTCGATGTCGCTGTAAGTCAAAATGGGTGATGTTGTCCCTGTCGGTGATCGTAATCTAATATGTAACTTTCCAAAGTCAGATTCTTGACAAGAGCGACAGCACATTTTAATCTCGACTTGTACATGCTCTATGTAATTGACTTCACAGGATGAATTAACATCGAATCTGATAACAGAAATAATTCCGATCATATAACAGCTAAAATCACAAAGCTCACCAATACAAAAAAAATAAGAACCAGAACTTAGAACATTTTAAAATGAGTAGTTTGTAAAACTTTAATAATCTACAAAAGAGGAAATTTGTGAGTTCATTTTAATAATTTTTCATTGAAAGCTACGGTGCGATGTAAAACATGCAATTTTAAATACATGCATACCAAAAAAAAAAAAAGTGAATAGACTTAAAATCTTATTTCAATATTGAGTCGCTGTTATGTAGAATTACCGAATTGTTTCTCGAAAGAACATAGAAAAAATCTAAGAGGTAAGCTATGCTTTCGGTACTTGACATTTCCCGGTTAAGAAAAATATATAAACAGATAAATATGTTAGAGGCTAACGAAGGTGTTTCTTTCCTTCGTGTTTTTATTCAGTCGAAATTAAAAAAAACAAAAAAACACCACGGTTATGTAAATAAATGAGAAGCTAAGTGACAAAGAACATCATTAGTAAAACGGTTAAATTAATTCGAGACTAACATATTTCCATTTGCTGTTAATTTATAGTGTATTTGTTGTGGTACATAATTCCAGTTTACCGCCATGCCAGTCATTGTAGGACAATCTAAGACTCCAAATCCAACGCGGTCATTATCTGAAATTCAAATCATTAATAATATTTTAGGTATGAGTGACTTTTTCACTGCGTTATCAAGTGCAATTGCCTTAGTACATAGCAAATAACGCTTGTAGGACGTTATAGCTAAGTCATGTGGAAAGGTAATTGAACTTCATTAATGACTGCAATCATTAAGATCTAAGAAACAATTGAATTACGCAGATTAACATAAAAGGTCAGGTCTTCTTTTCTGTACGTATAGGTCATATACATTTTTTTAAAGATCGTCATAAATGTGTTTTGGTATCTCACTATAGAAGTTTTTTGGCACAAAGTTTTACAAAAAGTACTCAAATAACAACATTATGACATTCTTAGAGGAACGTATGTTAAAAAAAGTGTTTTGTGCCAATGTAACAAGGACAAAGAAGCCAGCAACAAACTTTACAATTAACAATATTTATTGACAATAATAACAGAATTACTGACAATATGAAATTAATACTAAAACAAATTACAATACCTTGAATGTTTAAATCCTAAAGTTTTAATTTTAGATCCAAATGAATTAAGTTCCTGGTCCACAAATAATAAGTCCAATAATATCCGAATTTAAAATTAAACACGCTTTTAAACACACTTTTAAGATCAAGAGAAATCCCCTTTTAGTTTAACACAGTACTACTAAATGAAACCATTAGTCTAAACCAAGTGAACCAAGAATGCTGTAGGAATCCCTTTATATAATACCATAGAACAATCTAGAATAGCATAGAACATTTGAAGATTCTAGAGCTTGAATCACTAAACTGTTAAATTCAATTTGAGTATTAAAGATAAGACAATTCAAAATTTTAGACTCTTGACAGAGCATCTGGTATAATGTTGTCTTTTCCTTGAATGTGTCTTACATCAAGATCAAATTCTAGAAGTGACAAACTTCACCTCAATAATCTCTGGTTCCTACTTTTAAGTTTGTGAAGAAAACTTAAGGGATTGTGGTCACTGAATACAACTATAGGAGAAGTTGCAGATGTTAAATAAACTTCAAAATGTTGAATTACTAAAATCAAAGCAAGACATTCTTTTTCTTTGGTGGAGTAGTTTTTCTGACGTTTGCTTATTTTTTTTTTATAAAAATAACAAACTGGATGATCAATACCGTCATCGTCTTCTTGCAAAAGAACAGCATCAATATCCACATCACTTGCATCAACAGCTAATTTGAAACATTTGTCAAAATCAGGTGCTTACAGAACTGGTGTGCTCTTTAGTATGGCTTTCAAGCGATCAAAGGCAACTTGACAGATATCATTTCATTTGAACTTAACGTTTTTCTTTAATAAGTTTGTTAAAGGTTCAGCTATTATAGAAAAATTCTTACAAAACTTTCCATAGTAGCCAGCCATACCAAGAAATCGCATCAGTTGCGTTTTAGTAGCAGGCACAGGAAACTCAGAGATAGCATTGACCTTTGATTCTAAAGGTTTAACTTGACCCTGTCCCACAAGATGTCCTAAGAAAGTAACAGTAGCATGACAAAATTCTGTTTTTCCAAGATTGACAGTCAATTTTGCATCACTGAGACGGTCGAAGAATTGCTTGATTCTTTGAAGGTGGTCACTCCATGTATCTGTGTAGATGATGACGTCGTCGATGTAAGCGCCACAGCCATCTAAGCCAGCTATAACAATATTTACAAGTCGCTGAAATGTCGCAGGAGAATTTTTCATCCCAATTGGCATAACTTTGTACTGGTACAGACCAGTTGGAGTAGCAAATGCTTATACTTCTTTAGCCTTCTCAGTGAGCGGAACTTGCCAGAATCCTTTGAGAAGGTCAAATTTGGTGACATATTTAGAATTACCGACTTTGTCAAAACAGTCATCAATTCATGGAATTGGGAAAGAGTCGGTTTTTGTCACAGAGTTCACTTTTCGATAGTCATTACACATTCTGTATGTTCCATTCGGCCTTGGAACTTATATACATGGTGAACTGTAATTACTTTGGCTAGGTTCAATGAAATCATTCTCTAATAAGTAATTCACTTCATATTGAAGGTAGTTTTGTTTCACTGTATTCATCCTATAAGAATGTTGTATTATTGGTTGAGAATCTTCAACAATGACATCATTATATATTTTATCAGTTCTTGTGGGGATGTTAGGAAACAAATGCTCATATTCATTAATCAATTGTTTCAGCTCTTCTCTTTGAGACGGCTCCAAATGTGAAAGTTTGTTGTCAAGATTCTTTAACATTTCATAGTTAAGTTTAGGTGGACAAGGAACAGATTTTTCACTCAAGTCTGAACTAACTTCTGATCAAATCACATTTGATTATTGTGGGACAGTGATTACAACTGTAACTGGTTTTGAAATAGAGCTATCTCTGTCAAAATACCTTTTTAACATGTTCACATGACACATTTGTTTATTTTTACGCCTTCCGGGAGTATTGATAATATAATTCAAATCATTTTTTTTTCTTATCAATAGTATACGGGCCATAATATCTTGCCTGTAAGTGTCGGCCATGTATTGGCAAAAGAGCAAGGACTTTATCACCTAGCTCAAATTTCCTATCAACACTATGCTTGTCATATCTTGCTTTCATTTTGCTCTGAGATGATTTTAGATGGCCTAGCAACCTCACATGCCCTAGACAGTTTATTTCTAAAGTCAGAAACATACTGTAACAAGTTCAATGGTGTTTCATCATCAGCAAGAAATTTCTCTTTTAAGAGTGTTAATGGCCCACGGACAGAATGACCAAAAACTAACTCAAAGGGGCTAAGCCAAGAGATTTTTTAACAGATTCTCTGACTGTAAATAATAGCAAATGAATACCTTCATCCCAATTTTTCTCAGTATCAAAACAATATGACCTTATCCTATATTATAGGGTCTGATGAAATCGTTCTAAAGCACTTTCAGTGTGATAAGCAGATGACCGATATTGCATGATACCTAATCCATGCATTACTTGTTGGAATATGCCTGACATGAGGTTTGATCCTTGATCAGACTGAACTGATTTTGGAAGGCCAACAAAAGTAAAGAATTTGACAAGAGCCTTAACAATTGACTTTGCCTTATTGTTTCTTTAAAGAATTGCTTCTGGAAAGCCAGTAGAAGCACACCTAATTGTCAACAAATATTCAGAACCTGACTTAGTTGTCGGTAAAGGACCAATGCAGTCTATTATAATTCGACTGAAAGGTTCATCAACAGCTGGAATGGGTTGTAATTTTGCTTTTCGATTAACTTGGTTAGATTTCCCTACCATTTGACAAGTGTGGCAACTTTTACAATATTTGGAAACATCTGATTTAAGCCCAGGCCCAAAAACAGAAGCCTAATCTTGTGATAAGTCTTGTTTACACCTAAATGACCAGATATTGGACTTTCATGGGCTATATTAAGTATTTCATGTCGATATGACTTTGGAACAACAATTTGGTGATGAACAGCCCTATCATCATCAGCTGGTACATCAAATGGTCGCCATTTTCTCTTCAGAATACCATTCTTTTATAGTAACAAACAGGATTCTGAGACATTTCTTTTTCAGGTAATGCCCTATCAATGAACTTGAAATCTCAGGATCATTTTGCTGTTCCTGGATTAGCCGTGACTTTGAATGCGTTTCATGGCCTTGGTCATTTGACCTTGGAGATGACTGACAAAATTTTGACGAGTCTGTCTGAGTATCAGGCAGACTAAGATTAAAAACTTTTTAATCTCGTCATTTAAATATTGACAAACAAGTATCAGTTAAGACAATATCATTTGAATTTTTAAAGGAAGCATTTTTAGCCGTACCCCGAGTTACTGCACATGAAGGGTACAAATCAGGTATTTCCTGCAAAATAGGATCATCTGTTTGACCTACAATAGGTGTGTCAGTTACAAGAGGATTAATAACAACCTTTTCTTCAGCTAAATCATTGCCTAGCAATAAATGTACACCTTTAAATGGTAAAGAATGTTTAACACCAACAACCACAGAACCAGTAACCAATTCTGAGGACAAATTAACTTTATGAAGAGGAACATTGTTCTGCCTTTAGAGGAATAACGCAACAACCAATCTCATTGCAGACGTTTAATACCAGTATGAATCATCATGTGGTAAAAAGGTATAAGTAAAAAAAAAGAACAATCCTAAGTATTTATCTAGCCAAAATCAAACCAAAGCCCTCACTATTCTGACAAGTGTATTGTGTGTTTCAAAAACGATGGTCGCATGTTAGTACAACACAAAATACACGTGCCAAATCTGTCATCAAAGACTCCAAATTGTGTATTTCAAAGATTTAGCAACTACCAACAACATAGGGCTAATCAGTACAATACATGTCAGCATTCAATCTATACTTGGATATGATAAACACTTACTTAACAAATGATACAAGGAAATCATAATTGGAAAATAGATGACTAGAATAAAATTGTCATGTACTGCGGCAACTGGAGAAACAGCTCATGTTCTCGCAATGCATGCAATTTAAATCTGCGTTTGACTATTTAATGCAAAAACTTGACTAGAATTGGCATCATAGTGTATATTGCTTACAGAGAAAGACATTATAATATCATGGTACAAGTAAACTGTGGTAATAGTCTTATGAGTACCTACAACATTGGCCAGAGTAAAACGCGAAAACTGACGACAAGTGGATTTCTTGATAAGTGCACAGTCATTTCACCTTAACCTAACAATGGAAGTAGTGCTCCATTGATTACTTAAAGTCCTATGGCTGTGATAATTAAAATACTGGATAAAACTTACATTGTTTGTTTCTAGTGAATCACGTGACAACTATGTGCAAAAAAAGAAACGGGTGATTTTGCAGCTAAGATGCAAATATGGCCTTACTAAGATGCAAAGTATGAAGTGCATGTGCAAGACTAAACCTTTTTGTTGCATATCCTTGGATACTTACACTGGTGATAGCCAGAAATACGACCCATACATCAACGAAACAGCATGTCGGTAAAATGTTCAACATGGCGCTCTGCCGAAATCAAGGGAGACAACTTTTCAAAACTGACAAAAAGTTTATTATGCGGACAACAAAAATAAATGACGCGAAAGCGGCAGAACACTCCCCACCTGATATTAATGGCATTAATATCTGATATCAATGACATTATTATCACTCATTTTTATGTATGGTAAAGACAAGCATCATGCTACACACATGGGTAAAATGAACCATGTTTATCCTATGCCAAACTGCACATGTAATCCCTTAAAGCATCCAAGGATCTGAAAACAACATGTCTAGCTTACAATTTTACAAGCCAAGAATCAACTATGTACATAATACATGCAAAATGATAAATTCACTGAATACAAATTGTCGAAATTACTCGTTTTCTTATCTTTGTAAAAGCCATGAAATTTGTTTCAAATTACAACTAAACATGTTGCATCGAACAGTTCATGTATCGACTGTCAATAAACCAAATCTATGACAGAAATCCTTGAACTGGGCTAGACTTATTCCTGTTTAAGAAGTAAAACTAACTCAGTGCATGGTCTCACATATTTTGAACGCCTTTGATTTTTCACTGTTTCTATTTCTACCTTCCTAACTCTACCATCATCATCTTTAAACACCTGGACCACTCTCCCTAGTGGCCAATTATTTCTATGCATAGATTTCTCTCTCATAAGCACAATATCTCCATTTGACAAATTTGGTTTACTGTCAACCCATTTACTTCTAACCTGAAGTGTCTGTAAGTATTCTTTAGACCAGCGTTTCCAAAATAGATCCGCCAGAAATTGTACTCTTTTCCAATGAACAGTGTACATGTTTCTCGGATCCATTTCAGTCTGTGGCATATCAACTTCAGTTTTCAGAGTTAACAACATAGATGGGGAAAGCACCATTGGCATATCTGGGTCATTTGACACTGCAGTCAATGGTCTTGCATTTACAATTGCCATGACCTCTGCCATATAAGTTACAAACACTTCATGGGTTAGATGGTTTTTTGTTACATTTGAAAGTGTAGCATCTAATACTCTTCGTAAAACTCCAATTAAGCGTTTCCATACACCACCCATATGGGATGCGTGAGGTGGGTTAAATTTCCATGTTGTGCCATTATCAAAGAGGAATTGATTGATCTGCTTATCCTCAATATTAAATGCATCAATTTTCATTCCATCAGTAGCGCCAACAAAGTTAGTGCCCCTGTCGGAACGAAATAGAGTTACTTTCCCTCTAATTGCTATGAAGCGCCTAAGAGCATTTATGAAAGATGAGCTACTCAAGGATTCGACTACCTCAATATGGATAGCTCTGGTGGTTAGACAGGTGAACAGAATTCCCCAGCGTTTAGAATTAGCCTGGCCTCCTCTGGTCCTCCTAGCAACTACCTCATATGGACCAAATGCATCAACACCTACTGAAGAAAAGGGAGGCCCTGGCTGAAGTCTATCACTGGGCAAGTCTGCCATTTTTTTAATAGACAATTTCCCACGGTGTTTTCTGCATGTCACACATTTGTAAATGAATGACGAGATGACATGTTTACCACCTACTAACCAGTATCCTCCAGATCTAATAGCACCCTCCGTAAAATGACGTCCCTGATGTAAAACCTTTTTATGAAAGTGGTCAATAATCAAAAAGCCAATATGACTTCGGCCTGGAACAATTATTGGGTGCATCTCATTTAAACATAACTTAGCCTTGCGTAGACGACCGCCTACTCTCAAAAGACCACTCTTGTCCAAGACAGGATTGAGTTTCTTCAATGAACTAGCCTTAGAGACTGAATTGTCTCCCTTTAGACAACTTATTTCTTCTTGGTAGTAATTTTCTTGAATTAATTTCAGAATGAAAATCTTTGACTGATCAAAACAATCTAGTCTAGAATCAAATGATTCCATTCTATTGCATCTTGTTCTTGCTGCTTGTTTAAGGCAGGCTATAGCACAAACTAGACTCAGCCAACTTGAAAATCTTTCGAACCGTTTGATTTCAAACTTTGACCACTGCTTTATGCAAGTAGCCAAAGTTGAAACAACTGGCCGAATTTCCTTGTCATTCTCAGGATTCACCAATTCATAGTTTTCAAGCAAAGTTTCATTATCGTATTGTACATGCCCTTTCAGAAATTCTGGACCAGTCAACCAAAGATCATTTCTCAAGTTATTTACAGGCACATATCTTGTCCCAGAATCAGCTGGGTTCTGACTAGTAGGAACAAAATTCCACTGATCTGTACATGAATTTGTCAAAATCTTCTCAACACGATTGGTCACATATGTATAGAATCGTCTTCTACGATTATTAATGTATCCCAACACGACTTTACTGTCTGTATAAAATCTGACCTTATCTATTTTCAAGCTCAATTGCTTCACCACTGTACTACTCAATTCCGAGGCGAGAACTACAGCGCACAGCTCAAGTCTGGGAATAGTAGTACAGTGAGTGGGTGAAAGTTTCCTTTTTCCCATGAGAAAATTTACATAACAATTGCCTTCTCTATCAACTGTTCTCAAATATGCAACTGATGCTATGGCCATTTCCGAGGCATCACTGAAAATGTGGAGCTCAGTTCTAACAAGGGTGTCATTCTGAAGTAAAACTTTCGGAATACACACTCTTGGTACTTGAAAATGTGTCAGATCAAACAAAGTATTTCTCCACTCTTCCCATACACTCCTCATTGCTCCATCTAACTGAATATCCCAGTCAATACATCCTTCAGTAAGTTGCCTCAATATGACCCTCCCCTTAATAGTTACTGGTGCCAAAATACCCAGGGGGTCATACAAACTATTTATTGTGGACAAAACACCCCTTCTCGTATAGGGTTTGATATCAGTAGCAACTTGAAACCCGAAAGTATCACTGTTCAAATTCCACTTCAATCCAAGAGTACGCTGTACTGGTAACAATTCATTTGAACACAAATCTATGCATTTTAAGTCTTTAGACAAGTCATTCTGATGAAAGCTCATCATCACATCTTTGTTATTTGAGGCTATCTTATGTAATTTTATTTTACCGTTTTCTTGCAAAGCAGACTGAGTTCTTTTTATCAAAATTATTGCATCATCAGGGGTCTTAACTGAGGTCATGCCATCATCAACATAAAAGTTATTGTTTACAAATGTTCTCACATCAATGTCATACCCTTCAATAGCCTTTTTAAGACCATATGTTGCTATTGATGGTGATGGGCTGTTTCCAAAAACATGCACGGTCATCCTATACTCAATTAAGGGTTTGTTTAAATCATTGTCCTTATACCAGAGGAACCTTAGGTAGTCTAAGTGATTATCATCAACTTTAAAGCAATAAAACATTTGCTGTATATCAGCAGCAATAGCAATTGGATTTTCCCTGAATCTTATAAGCACACCCAGTAAAGAGTTGGTCAAGTTAGGACCTTGCAAAAGCACATCATTGAGAGATATTCCCCTAAATTTGGAAGAAGAATCAAAAACTGCCCTAATCTGATCTGGCTTCTTAGGGTGGTAGACCCCAAAGATAGGCAAATACCAACACTCCTGACCTTTGGCTAATGGTGGAGCGACCTCTGCATGGTTATTTTGAATAATGTTATCCATAAAATCTTTGAAATGATTCCACTTTTTAGGATCCCTTTTCAAGCTCTTATCAAGCGACCAAGCACGCTTTTGTGCATGATCCAAATTGTTTGGAAGGCTACACCTGTTCTCTCTAAATGGTAATGGGGCAACCCATCTACCATCAGGTCCCATTTTAAAGGAACTGTCCATCAATTTGAGAAATTGTCTGTCTTCTTGTGAAAACCCTTTAACATTATCGTTTTCTGTATGACCGAAAATGTCCCTGGCCAAATAATCATCAGTTTTTACATTAATAGACAATTCACAAGGCTCAAAAATAGACTCCCTACCAACAGAGTGCAAATGTGTTTTCATGACATTTACCCTATCAGGACTGTGCATCTTACCCAGACAAACGTTACCTACTACCACCCAACCAAGGGTTAACTTTTGTGCGAAGGGTGTACCTTGGGGGCCTATAATTTGGTTTTCTACATGATGCGCTTCGGGCACATCTCTTCCAATGAGGAGTAAGATTTTGGCCTTAGCATCAAGAGGAGGTAATTGGCTCGATAATTCACCTAAATGTTTATGGAAATGGACTATATCAGGGGTAGGAATCTCATCCCTGTTATCTGGTATTTCATTGCATTCAATCACTGAAGGCATAGTAAGTGAACGCTCAGAGTCTAGGGCTTCTACCACTAAATTGTAACCTTGCTTACCATTTACCGTTGCAGTACCTCCACATGAAGAGAGGGAATATTCAATGGGAGTGGACCTCAAGTTGAATATGTCAAACAACTCTGATTTGGCTAATGTACGATTACTTTGGTCATCTATGACTGCATATGCATTTATAGCCCTGTGTTGTTCTCCTTGCGGGTATATTCGAACAAGTATGGTTTTGGAACAGGACCTACCCCTGAAACTTGTACTATTACAGACTTGAGTGCATTTAGAATTGACTTTCTCCCCACCTTGGATTTCTGTCTCCCCACCCTTATCAGCAACTATACCAGAAGGATGCATTGCTGTACAATGATTAACATTTTGACAAATACTACATTTGATAATTTCTTTACAATTTCTATATGTATGACCTACAGAACAACATTTAAAACACAACTTGTTCTCTCTTAAAATTTGCTGACGTTCTGAGAGTGACCTCTTTTTAAATTCTCTACAATTCTGAGTACTGTGAGAATTGGAATTATGAAACAAACAGCTATGTTTTTTAGACTGACTAGTGTCTGCATTTTGCATTTCAACCTCAGTTTTCTTACTAGATACACTTCTATTTCTATAACTCTCATCCTTCTGAAGCTTACTACTCGCACCAAACTGAAAGCTCGGATCATTCAACATTGTACAATTTTCATTCACAAAATTTACAAAAAAGGAAAATGGCGGAAACAACACTTTCTTGACTCTTTTGTATTCTGTGGCCTTTTGTGTCCATCGTCCTTGTAAGAACCCTGGGAGCTTTGATACAATCGGATTTATTCCTCCAGAGCTGTTCATGTAACTTAGTGAATCTCGATATAAAGGGTCTTCCATAGCAGCTTGAATCTCAGTTAACAAATCTGACAAATCGTAGAGTTTCACAAAACCACCAGTATCAACTTTTGGAAATGAGTTTAATCTTTTCCGAAGTGATGCGTCAATCAACTCAGGGCCCCATAGCGCTCATCTAAACGTTGCCACAATCTAATGACAGCATTTTCGATGTTGCGTCCACAAGCAGCTTGAATTCTACTGGCTTGTCTCTTTGATTCCGGTCCCAAATATCGTAGTAACAAATCATACTCTTCTCTGGGAGTGATGAGTATTTCCCGTGTTAAGGATTGAAAGTTTGTTTTCCATGAAAGATAGTTTTCAGGTCTATCGTCAAATGTAGAGAAACGATGAAGCATTAGATCTTTCTTAAGAAGAAAATTTGTGAGATCTTCACGAGGTTTGGACAAAAGTACTGTATGTTGTTTTGTATGTTTGTTGTTGTTGTTGTTGTTGTTGTTGTCCTTTACATCTTCAGTTGACAGTGACAGTTCTTCAAAGGCAATTCTTTCCTTAACTGGGTGAGGCGTTTCTTGGTACAGAAATCTTGTAGGTTGGGGTTGACCAATTGAGGAATTTACTTCTGAATGTTCTGACTCTTCATAATCAAGCTCTAATTCAGAAACCTGCACCTCCCTTCTTTGTGCTAACAAATCTAAATCGGTTTCAATCTGTCTTTTCTTCCTATCTGTCATAGCCTTGTCTATCAGTTCTTGCTCTTCCAACTTTGCCTTTGTATGTTTAAGCTCGGCTTCTTTCTCTGCATAAGACAATTTTAGTTTTGCAGTTTCTATTCTCAGCTTTCTGGAGTCTGACATCTGAGAACCACCTTTAATTGATTTTAGGGATCGTAGTTCACTTAACTGGTCTTCAATATCCTGCAGTATCGAATAAACCTTTGTTTTGACAGTACCGGAAATCAGTTTGTGAGCTGCAATTTCATTTTCAGCTTGTTTAGTTCTGGTTTGAGTTAGGTATCTTACAAGATTAATAGAAAGTTCTGTGTAATGTTCATACATTTCAGTTATTTTGGCCTTACAGGTTTCGAGGCTTTGTTTTGATGTTTTTCCTTCAAGTTTCGAATATTCAAAGTCTATGTCTTTGCTTATCTGCAGCAACTTCATAGAGTCTTCATGCAATTTTTCCTCGAACATTTCTTGGCCCTTGGTAGTTAGGGTACGAATTCTACCCTGTGCCGAGTCTTCTATTTCTGCCATGTCTGCAGTCTTTTTACTGTTCTGCCTTTAGAGGAATAACGCAACAACCCATCTCATTGCAGACGTTTAATACCAGTATGAATCATCATGTGGTAAAAAGCTATAAGTAAAAAAAAAGAACAATCCTAAGTATTTATCTAGCCAAAATCAAACCAAAGCCCTCACTATTCTGACAAGTGTATTGTGTGTTTCAAAAACGATGGTCGCATGTTAGTACAACACAAAATACACGTGCCAAATCTGTCATCAAAGACTCCAAATTGTGTATTTCAAAGATTTAGCAACTACCAACAACATAGGGCTAATCAGTACAATACATGTCAGCATTCAATCTATACTTGGATATGATAAACACTTACTTAACAAATGATACAAGGAAATCATAATTGGAAAATAGATGACTAGAATAAAATTGTCATGTACTGCGGCAACTGGAGAAACAGCTCATGTTCTCGCAATGCATGCAATTTAAATCTGCGTTTGACTATTTAATGCAAAAACTTGACTAGAATTGGCATCATAGTGTATATTGCTTACAGAGAAAGACATTATAATATCATGGTACAAGTAAACTGTGGTAATAGTCTTATGAGTACCTACAACATTGGCCAGAGTAAAACGCGAAAACTGACGACAAGTGGATTTCTTGATAAGTGCACAGTCATTTCACCTTAACCTAACAATGGAAGTAGTGCTCCATTGATTACTTAAAGTCCTATGGCTGTGATAATTAAAATACTGGATAAAACTTACATTGTTTGTTTCTAGTGAATCACGTGACAACTATGTGCAAAAAATGAAACGGGTGATTTTGCAGCTAAGATGCAAATATGGCCTTACTAAGATGCAAAGTATGAAGTGCATGTGCAAGACTAAACCTTTTTGTTGCATATCCTTGGATACTTACACTGGTGATAGCCAGAAATACGACCCATACATCGACGAAACAGCATGTCGGTAAAATGTTCAACATGGCGCTCTGCCGAAATCAAGGGAGACAACTTTTCAAAACTGACAAAAAGTTTATTATGCGGACAACAAAAATAAATGACGCGAAAGCGGCAGAACAAACATTAATAACACCACACTCTCCATGTTGAATAAGGAGACTAGTACCTGACGAATTCTTCTCAGAAAAAGGCAGAACATATGCTTAAATAAGAGATTGAGAAGCTCCTGAGTCTCTTAAAATTTTAATAGGGGCAGGTGGGCACATATCACCTGAAAGTGATTCAAAACCATCCGTCATGAAGGGTTCAAAAATCTCCATACAGGAATCAGAATTAGGTTCTGCCTAAACAATTGAATTTAACTCAAAAGATGCTGTGATTTAGGCTGAAGGCCGGTGAGCCCTGTAGGTTTGGCTTCATCCCGTTCCTTCTTCCTTTTTAATCTAAAACATTCTGAAATAAGGTGACCTAATTTTTTTTACAAAAAGTACAATGTACTCGAGATAAGGAATTTTGAACATTGGTTTCACCAGTAGACTTTGGTTTAGGTGAATTCGATTGACTACACATACTAGATGAATCACTAGACATAGATTTATTTAGAGGATGTGTGGAAGCAGGTTTTGCTTTATTTACGAAAGAATTTTTGTGTGTTAGGTAGTAATCATCAGCAAAACGAGCTGCTTCATGTATAGTTTCAACATTTTTCAATCTTAATGTGACTTAATGTCAGATTGAATGCAATTTTTGAATTGTTCAATTAATATAAGTTGTCTAAGATTATCATTATTTTGGTCTATTTTCTTAGAATAGCACCACCTGTCAAATAATTTTTCTTCGTTTCTTGCAAACTCAATGTCAGTCTGGCCAGATTCTTTTCTACAACTTCTAAATTGTTGCCTGTATGCTTCTGGAACCAGCTCATTACCTTTGAGAATGAGTTCTTTTACAGTATCATAATGATTGCTTTGTTCTGATTTAAGCTGCGATTGAATATTGCGAGCTTTTCCTACTAAGACACTTTGAAGAAGTAAGGTCCATTGCTCCTTTGGCCTTTTCAAGTTATTTGCAACTTTTTCAAAATGTTCGAAATATGTATCAACTTCATTTTCTTTAATTGGAGGAAAAATATTTTGTTACATCAAAATGGTCATTATTCATATATCTGGGCTGATTTGCTCTATCTTGAATTTCTAATTCTTTTAATCGTAATTGAAATGCTCTTTCTTCTCTTTCCCTTCTCGTTCTCTCTCTTCTCTGTCTCACTCTTCCTTTTCTCTTTCTCGTTCTCTCTCCCGCTCTTCCTTTTCCCTTTAAAATTGCCTTTCTCTTTCTTTTTCTTCAATTTCTCTTTGTGCTCCTTCTCTTTCAATTTCAATTTATAATTGCTTTTCTTGAAATTTTCTCTCTTCTCTCTCTCTTTCTATTTCCAATTCCTTCTCTCTTGCTTGAAGTTTTAACAGTTCAAGCTCTCTTGAGCTTGAAACTGATAGAGAATCAACAGTGAGAGACAAAACCTTTTCATAAAAAAAGTCCTCATCAACAAAATATTGAACCAAAATATTCTTAATTTTATTCTTTCGCAATGAGGACTTGACTTCTTTTAATTCATTATGATTGGCAAGATTGAGCAACTCAGGCTTTTTACCTAAATTCAATAGCTCCACGGAAGGTGCTTTCGTAAATTTTTTTTACGTCAAAAGACATGGTAGCTTGTTGCTTGGTTAAAACAGCAAGAGGACCATGATGGTCCTATATCGCTCACCCATGTCTCTTTGAGTCCTCCCTAAGCAAAATTAAATGCTTTAAAGATCATAAAATGACCATTAGATTATTCTAAGAAAGACATTATTCTTTTCCTATGATCCCTCCATATGTTTCTAGCCTTTTCTAAACCAGTTTCATGTGACCTGGCCAACATTCTACCCAAGTTTCATGACCATTGAACCACATTTATGGCCTCTAAAGACTAGAGTGTAAACATAAATTGTCAGGCCCCTATTCCCATGATATGACATGTATCCTTCCCAATTTCAAAAGGGTTCATCCTTGAGACCTGGCCAACATTCTGATCAAGTTCCTTGGACATTGGGCCATATTTGTGGCCTCTAGAATGTGAACAAGAAAATTGTTGTTAAGGTCCCTTTTATCGTGAGATGGCATGGCTCCTTCCCATAGTCCATACGGTTCATCCATGTGGACTGGCCAATATTCTGACCAAATTTCAAGAAGATTCGGCCATATTTGTGGCCTCCAGGGTGTTAACAAGAACATTGGCATTAAGGCCCCTTTACCTGTGATAAGGCATGGATCCTTACCATTTCAAAAAGGGTTCCTCCTGGTGACCTGGCCAACAATCTGACCAAATTACATGAAGATTGGGCCATATTTGTTGCCTCTAGAGAGTTAACAAGAAAATTGTCCTTAAGGCCCCTTTTCCTTTAATATGGCATTGATACTTCCCATTTTCAAAAGTTCATCCTTGTGACCTAGCAAACATTCTGACCAAGTTTCATGAAGATTGGGCCATATTTGAGGCCTCTAGAGTGTAAATAGAAATTTGTCATTAAGACCCCTTTTCCTGTGATATGATATGGATCCTTCATTTTTTCAATAGGGTTTATCCTTGAGACCTGGCCAACAATCTGACCAAATTTCATTAAGATTGGGCCATATTTATGGCCTCTAGAGTTTTAAAAAGAAATTTGTCTTTGAGGCCCCTCTTCCCTTGATATGGCATGGATCCTTCCCATTTTCAATAGGGTTCATCCTTGTGACCTGGCCAACAATCTGACCAAGTTTCATGAAGATTGGGCCATATTTGTGGCCTCTAGAGTGTAAACAGGAAAATTGTATTTAAGGCCCCTTTCCCTTGATATGGCATGGATCCTTCCCATTTTGATTAGGATTCATACTTGTGACCTGGCCAACAATCTGACCAAGTTTCATGAAGATTGGGCCATATTTATGGCCTCTAGAGTGAAAACAAAAAAAAATGTCCTTAAGGCCCCTCGTCCCTTGATATGGCATGGATCCTTCCCATTTTCAAAAGGGTTCATTCTTGAGACCTGGCAAACAATCTGACCAAATTTCATTAAGATTTTAGCCATATTTATTGCCTCTAGAGTTTAAACAAGAAAATTGTCTTTGAGGCCTCACTTCCCTTGATATGGCATGGATCCTTCCCATTTTTAATAGGGTTCATCCTTGTGACCTGGCCAACAATCTGACCAAGTTTCATGAAGATTGGGCCATATTTGTGGCCTCTAGAGTTCAAACAAGAAATTTGTCTTTGAGGCCCCATTTCCCTTGATATGGCATGGATCTCTACCATTTTCAATAGGGTTCATACTTGTGACCTGGCTAACAATCTGACCAAGTTTCATGAAGATTGGGTCATATTTGTGGCCTCTAGAGTGAAAACAAAAAAAATGTCCTTAAGGCCCCTCGTCCCTTGATATGGCATGGAACCTTCCCATTTTGAATAGGGTTAATCCTTGTGACCTGGCCAACAATCTGACCAAGTTTCATGAAGATTGGGCCATATTTATGGCCTCTAGATAGTAAACAAGAAAATTGTCTTTGAGGCCCCTTTTCCCTTGATATGGCATGGATCCTTCCCATTTTCAATAGGGTTCATCATTGTGACCTGGCCAATAATCTGACCAAGCTTCATGAAGATTGGGCCATATTTGTGGCCTCTAGAGTGTAAACAAGAAAATTGTCCTTAAGGCCCCTTTTCCCTTGATATGGCATGGATCCTTACCATTTTCAATAGGGTTCATCCTTGTGACCTGGCAAACAATCTGATCAAGTTTCATAAAGATTTGGCCATATTAGTGGCCTCTAGCGTGTAAAAAAGAAAATTGTCCTTAAGGCCCCTTTTCCCTTGATATGGCAAGGATCCCTACCATTTCGATACCAAACAACAATTTTACGCTTATAAGAACTATTTAACAAACGTTAGCAGGATATTATTTCGAATGAAATTCAGTCGCCCCCCCCCCTTCGAAAGTTACGGAAATGTAATTAGATGTGCATTGAAACAAGGGTACACTATGCTGTTTAATCGCGCTTAGTGATTGGTTGTGACCTAGAAATTGATTAAATGAGTCATCCATAAACAGATAAAAACAAGGGTCCATGAAGGCCTCAGACCGTTCTACTGACTCTTTGAGATGCATATGTCTTTATAGTGCTAATATGGAAGTTAAAGGCCCCTTTTCCGATGACGCTGCATAATTGCACCAAATAGTTAAATAGTGGCCATGGTCAAATCAAAAATATTTTGTGTAAGTTTCATGACAATCCATGCATAAATGAAAAAGTTGTGCAGTAAATAAATAAGACATAAAGCCCCTTTTGCCATGAAACTGCGAATTATCACCTCCGTGAAATGCACATAATCATTCGATAAGGGACACTGTGTTATACAAATGCATTTATAAACAAAAAAGGATTTGTGTTAACAGGCAAGTTATTTTTTGCCCCTTTTTCCGTGATTTGGCATATCACCAAATGGCAAAATAAAATTGGCAATGGTAAAATGATGAGAAATTTTCTATTGAGTTTTATCAAAATCCATGTCAGATTAATGAAGACGTTGTGTTAACAAAGAATATACATAAAGGCCCTTTATCATGACACAGCATGTAACTAAACAGCCACAAGAGTATAGAGTCACTGGAAATGGTAAATTTTGTGAACGTTTCACATGAATTTATTCATTAATTAAAGAGTAGATTTGTTAACAAGACGTTAACATTAAGGCCTATTTTTTTATGACGCAGAATGAAAACGCTTGAGCACATCAATATGCACATGGTCTTATGATGTCTGTCGATTGGACACGTCCCTCCTTAGTTAGTGCTCGTGCGTGACATTACCTACAAGTCAACATGTGAGTAAGGAACAAACATTTAGCAGCCTAGAAAATCACAGAAAGCAACAAGAACATCCATTCACTGCTTGAATAGGGGTTAAAACTTTTTGTTCATATACACAGACTGACCAGGAGGTTTGTTATGCGCACCTTTTAAACTGTATGAATTGTCAGGCACCTGCTTTATAACAATACACATGCTCTATAGCAATTCATGTGATTCGTTGTTTTGGCCTCAGTCTGCATTTTAGGAGTTCTTTGGCTTATAATTCTATAATTGATCTTTTCGTAAATAGTACTTGTTACTGGTAATAGTAAATCACTTTACGATATCCTTATAGTTTCTTATTCTATTTATCATATATATAAATGCAAAACGTTTTACATGGCCTTCCAGCGCCGTTAACTTTCCATTCTATAACAGCATCAAGTCCGTTTGTTCTGACAGAGTTCACAATTATGTGCTCCACGTCTCTCTTTGAAAGGTTTAGACTGCAATTAGTAAAAAAATGTACTTTCATCTATGCGTTTTACGGCCTTTTTACTCAAATATATTGCTTGAAGATTGCTTGCTTAAATAGTTATAAGGAAAAATATAGATAATACTTATAAAAGCATTTGATCTCCGACACATGACTTACGAAAAACATTCTTCGTGATGAAATGTATTTAAACATTGATTAGTGTTTGATAATATATCGCCACTGTTGATAGAAAGGCAACTTACTCAGAAATCGCTCATTCAAAGTGCATCGGCCGTTGACCTCTGCCATTTTTATACATTTTCTTTTCAATCAAATCCAGGATTGTGCCTTGACGGAGCTCTCAAAACGCCGTTGATTTCCAGTGTCTAAGTGTTGCCATTCAATTTATAAGCTTACATAAAATTTCATATAAAACTGATCCAAGAATTTTAAGTTCCATTATGTTAAAGATCCCTTTTGACACACTTCTAAAATAAGCGTGGATCACCTTTCTTAGTGTTTCAAATGTTCCTGAACGTGATCCGCAAAACGATGCATTAACTTTATTTTCATATTTTCCACCCAAATCCCAAGGAATCGTAAAGACTTTTTTCAGATGAAAGTAATATATTTTAATGATTTATTTTTCGAGAAATTATTCATTAATATCACTTACTTTAAACCTATCATTTCTGTTACACATGAGGAAGCCACAGGCACAGCAAACGATGATCCCGGGATCCCATTGATACATGTTCCATGAATAGCTGTTGTATACTGTAGATATAAAGTCATGAAATGGTTTAAACCTATTTCTTAAATGCTTTATGGTGGTTTATCGAGAAATAACGGTAGATTATCACTTGATAATCTCACCGTTAAACCAGTGAAATTATCAAAAACTTATACCCTGCTTTTGTGCATTTCAACCTATCTGACGTAATCTATGCGGGCCGAAATAAGTGACATCACAATGAACGCTGCATAGCAATCACGCGCAAAATGGCGCGCTTTACGAAAACATGTCCTAGAAATTTCACATTTTGTCACATTTTTGCATTAAAGAAATAGAATAATCGTTTGTTTTCGAGTAAGACCGATTAATTTTTCGTTTCCTGAACAACAAAAGCTACATTTTCAGTCGGGCTCTGCTACTCGTGAAAATATAGCTGATTATCCTCTATTTATTTGACATCGATTGAGAAACAAGTTCTTCCAACTTTGATTAATCCCTCTCGATTCTGCTTCCTTGAAAATTGACCAGTACTCGCACCGATTTTGTGGGCCAATGAAAGATCCAAGATCGATAGCTGCTCCCGGGAATCGAACTCAGGACCTTTGGGTCAAGAAGCCGACGCTCTACCTCTAGACCACGGACACCGCAAATGAAGTTATGAAGTAAACAAATGTATTGTAAATCATATCACTTTGTAATTATTTATTCTTTTCTTAGGGCTACCTTTAGTGGCCTCTTAAACGGTCGTTTTGAGAATAAAATTGTAAAACATTTTAAAATTACAAAGGCAAGTAAACAAATGCATCTGCATGCTATATTTAAAAAGGTGAAAGATCTTTTTTAGAGAGAATGGGAACATTATAAAATATTGCTTTTAAGAGATAGCTGGTTGAGCATTTTTTGTATTTATGCATTTACGCATTTAAATTTTCCTGCATAAAAAATTTCAACGCTTTACAAACGATTCGAGTAATGCATACAAACTAAACTTACAAACTGGGTGTCTACAATGGCTGCCGCTAATATACAAGGGCATCTTTCTGAATATTTTGGGAGCAGTAAATTCTCGTTCACTTCCGATATTGTTATTGTGTGAATACTGTTGGCATACCCATCCATGTTACAATTGTCGAGTTTACCATTCCCACTGGGAAAGACATAGATTCGTCCTTTACACTGTCTTCCCTGGATCAAAAGATTTTTATGAAATCAGTCACCCATAGAAAATGGTGATCAAATGTAAGATCCACATTAAAACATGAAATTAAAAAAATTGCGAAAATTCACCAAATGATTTAAATTATCCATTTGTCTATATCATAGAAATGACTTTTTCTCTTCAATTACGCCTCGTAACAATTTGTATTATGTATTGCCTGATTGTAGGTTATTTGTTTGGTGTTGTGGTTTAGGTTTTCATTATCATGTCTTTTATGCAATGTTTGTTATTTTTCAAATATTTGTTTACAGATTGAAAAAAAAAAAGGAAATATTTCAGTAGATGTAGTACAATTCCTTCCTGAAATAATGAGCTGGTGCTATCGCAAATGAACATGATGTACGAGGCAAAATCAACATACATTTTCCACACCGTCACGTAAAGCCTCCTTTGTTGCTTCCCGTATGTCCAGGAAACCACTGTTGTCCGGTATTCCATAACTAGCAGAATACACGGGTACAAGTTGTTTAAGATAGCTTACAGCCCGGGCTTCTGCTGTATCGGTTGGTCCTGAACGCTCGTCTTGTATCTGAAGGCCTGAAGTTTATAAATGTGCACCGCCAGTCGAAAAAAGGACCATATGGGTACTTTGTAAATTTTCGTCAAAAGTCAGGCTGACTTGGGTCGAAACTTTTTGCACTTTCCTGATATTCTGATTAAAGAATAAATTTTCTACCCCCAACCCCACCCTCCTGCATCAGAACTTTAAAAAGATACGACCTCTAAAAGACATATGATGGACCCAATCTCTTTTTGGAAAAAATATTTAAAGGGTTTTCCAGGCGGTTTCTTTTCGCGTGAAAGGTAAAAAATATCATGATTACATTGATGTGTGTTATTCTGTGTTGAAAGAGAAATGTTTGGATTTTTTTAGATAATAAAATCTATTGCTTAATTGAATCTATTAATCTGGTAATCTATTTTCATAATTTTGATGCATTTGTTAGCCTTTAAATCTTTAAATGATTCGTTGATCGATTCCCCGTAACCTCAACGGCAAGCAGTGATGTGGCGATCGTATTTTCAAAAGAATGCCTCTCTTCTGGCATTTTGTAATAAATACTCTTTTCCACAGTACCCTTTTCTTTATTATTGTTTGTTTACTGTGAATTAATACACTAAACACTCGATATCCTATATTTTCGTATAGCAGCAGAATTTTCAACATTTAAAATAATTTGTTGTTGTTGTTGTTGTTTTTGTTGTTGGAAATTTAAGTAACTAAAGTTTACCTAAAGTACCGTATAGACAAGTAAAAATACTGATGGATATGTCAACTCCCAGTATATAGAGGATATAAAATGAGTTGTCATAAATACTGAGTTGTTTAAACGAGTCATCTATAATCAGTTAAAAACGAGGCTGTGCCGAGTTCTTAACTGTTTTAGATGGCGATTTTAATAAATTCGATATAAAATGAGATTAAATTTGTTTTAACTATTTCTAATATGACCCGAAATTGTGTGATAAAATCGATTTAATTTATTCCGCAAAACATATAACCCCTTTGCGAAATGACGTCATCAAATCCATTATGACATCATTTTCCCCACCGAGAATATAGCGTTGCTATCCGTTCATAGCTCATTTACATAGTTTTTCCACTAGTGATATAACACCTGTGTAATATAAAACATATCCAATGGAATTTTCTTACTCCCACGAGGTGGGCCATGTTAGAAAATAGATTATGTGCATGTTCTATATGCTAATAGATACAAAGCTTTACGCAGTCCTGTATTGAAAATGAAAACGTTAGCACAACGTAAAGAAAGGACACTCGTGCTTCCCAATTACTTGAATATCAATACATACCTATAAGTTCACAATTTGGACACAGACCCTCATTACAGATTTTACCTTTAAGAACCTCAGCTCCTATTATACCCATTGCCATTGTTCCGTGACTGAAAACAAGATGAACGAGAGCCTTCATGTGCGTGACAATTTCACAAGTACATGAGCTACAAACATTGAGCAGCCTGGACTGCCACAAAATACAAATATGATATTTAAACTTCTCTGAAGAGGGGATAATACCTTTACTTCCGAAAGAGCGCAAAGAAAAGTCTCTGGTCAGTCTGTGCCTATGCACACGTTGACAAGAAGCTTTGCTTTGCTCACATGTATAACTGTTGGAAATGTCAAACACAGGCTTATTTACATAGTTCAGGGCTCCGCATTAAGGCGGTGATTACATAAAATACAACAAACTACAATAGACACGCACGTTCAATTTATATATGATATATTTTCAATTAATATTTTACAAATATATTGAAGGCACGTTTATTAGACTTTCGATTTTCGAAGCATCTCAATCGTCTTTCACAACACTTTTTTCTCTCTTGCATAAGAAACTCAACAAGACACCCAAAATATACGTAAAACAGACTTTAACGCACTTCGATTATAAAAACATTAAAAGAAAGAAATATTTTACAAATGTTAGAGTAACATACCTTCGAGCAATGTAGTCCACATACGTATGTACGTTTACTTCAGGTATTTGATCGTTATGTAGAAAATCCAAACTCAAATTGCGGTTCTGAAAAAATGGAAAGAAAAAAAACAGGCGATTGTTCATAACCTGATCTTTGTGTTTGTCAGCATATACTGACCAAACAAATAATTCATCCAAATAGATTTTCAATCCATATCATTTGTTATTCATACAATTTGATCATCCTTCATTTTCTCCAATTATCGAAAGGTTTTTTTTTTCAAAAAAAGGTTTACCGAACTTCAGATAAGTTTAATCTAAAAAAAATGTTCAATACACAGTGTTTTCTCATTAATTTACGTATGCTAATTCCAAAGTTATGGTGGTCTGACTTTTAAGTTTTTTAATGACTCGGCCCCTAATCAATCATTTGTTTATTTAGCTCATATTTTAAATGAGAATTAATCTTAGTGAAAATAACTGTGAAGTTGTGGAGAGACGTTGCTTTTCCAAAAATGTCCTCAAAGCGCGACCAGAATATCGTAAATACAGACAGAATAAAATAGAATTGCATTAATACGGGTCGCGGGCAGTATGGGTCGCGAGCACACGGTATACATATATAATTGAATATAAAAGTATTTCCTTGCATTCATTACAAAATTATCAATTCAAACCATTCAGTGCTTACTATCTTGTTCACTAAATTAGGGTGAAGTAGGTCAAATCCATTGTCACTGACAATAATCTTCATTCTTGATGAACCATATCTTCTGTCGAGTAATTGTGCTGTCGATACGCTGTTTGTCAGTGCTCTTGAAATGTTTTGACGACCGAAAGTATAGCTCCTTTCATCTTTGAAAAGTTTCCATTGCTTGGGTTTGTTGACAGTTCTATAGTCTTGGTAAATTGTGAAATGCTGCTGTAAAGAATTTTGGGGTGAAGAATGAAAAAATATTTTTCAGGTTTTTTTGTGTGTTTTAAGGGTATCCATTTCTACTTCAATATATCGCTTCGTAAGGGGAGTGGTTTTTTCTAATGATACTTTAAATGGGTTCTACAGTCCTTTAGGTGAAAGAAGACATTTTTATCGATAACCAATATTTTTATGGTAAAATTTTGAAATCATTTTTTTAAAAGGTATTGGCGCATATTTTACTGTAATGTACGTGTATTGTATCTTACTATAGCCCATTGACTAGAATGCTTACCTAACCCAAAATGTTTGATATACCATAGCCTTTCAGAAAAAGAATGTCTGTGGACAAACCCAAGTCTGGCTCGTAGACTATGTGGCATTAATTATTGACTGTGATACAAATGACAAGGACTTAAATAAACTGAAACTAAGTCGTATCGGAACCATGAAAGATATCACGTGATGTATATCTCATTTCATTTTACATTCAGTTCTAGTAGAGTATTTACTCTTTAGACAGCGAAATCAAATTTATTTTGTATTTGCAATTTTACTCGCATTATAGATTTAGAATTAATTGTTTTAAAATTAAATTAAGTGGGTCTGGTAAAGAACGGTCACCACCTGGCCCTTTTTTGGATATCTGTAATAGATTAGTTTTAAACTTTTGTCAAACAAACAATGATATGATCTTGATCCATTATCAAATTATTGTTAACATATTGGTCTATCTGTGCCTGATGTTAAAAGTGGGTGGGGTAATTCATTTTGATTTTGAGCTTTAATTTAGAACTTTTATATCACCCAAGTAAACTGCTTTTGAGTTTGAGGCTGCCAAAGAATGCATCAATGACTTATTCCTTAGTTGATAAACGGAATTTAATTAGGAATTTCATATTTTCTTTTGAGGTATAGCGGGCGCATATTAACTTGAATCTGACCTTTATGCAGAATAAATGATTAAGCACATGAATAAATACCGAAGATACTTCGGCACGTGACGTTCAAGCATGGACATTCCGTTATACTGCACAAATTACAGATATGCGTAGAGTTAGTAGTTTACCTATATACGGGGCGCCTAGTCATGTAGCAGACGATTCGATTTCAAAAACAATTATTGCGACTGAGAGAGGGGATTTCATTTCATTTCCATTCAAAACACATGAATTGCATTTAAAGAAATTTGAAAATTTATATTTTTCTCACTCGCATCTAAAGATTTTTAAATAAACTCAATTTATGTATTGATTCAATAGTTCATGAGGGTGACCAAATATCGCCGTTACAGTGAACAGCATGTGCGATAACGGGTTAACAGATCTAACACGTGCACTCCAACTTTACGATTGGATTCCGCAGAAAAGTCGTGAATTGCCGTGGAGAAAGGACCGGTATTTAATTTATTTAAATCACAAAGGCCAGGTTTAGGTCAATATGTATCCACTATATCTCCCATTTTTGTCTTAAATTATTTCCTACCAACTTCGCAGGTTTGCACAACACAACTACAAATTAGTTTGAATATCAAAATTCTTTTATCGTGTTCAAAGATTTTACAAAACCAAATATCGTTCAACTGTAAGTTGCCCCAAGTAGAAACAGTAATTTGCTCTGCGTAAAATCAGGTAAATCAATAAGCCAATTTCATGGTAAATGGCCCAAATAGATGACAAAATTGAAGGCATTATCTACCAGTGTTTCTATTTGACGGAGTACAGTCTTAGATCTGTTTTTTTTTTTTTTTTTTTTTGAAATTTTAGAAAGAAGGTCGAAGGTCATTATTGGTCAAAGGTTCGATAAGATGCCAGCATCAAGGACAACCATCTTCTAACACTTATAAGTAGCAGCATATTAATTTATACCTAGTTATGCAATATCTAAGATAGTAACTCAATGGTCAAAATCGGGGTTAAGTGGCCAACATGATACCAAAATCATTAAACAATCTTAATTATAAGCTACAACGGATATACACCTAATAATTAAATATTTAAGAAATTAGGTCAAGGTCAAAATCAAAGCTTGATATGGTTCCAGAATCAAAGAAGATTATCTAGCAACTTTTATTAGTTCAATTAAATAGTTTTAGACCTAGTTATTCAATATTTTGGAAAATATGTCAAAAGGTTAAGATCATCGTCGAGCTTTCATCATGATGCCAGAATGAAACACAATCATCTACCAACCTTCTTATTGACTTAATACAGTCATAGACCCTTAAGTGAAAAAAAATAAGAAAGTAGGTCAAAGGTTAAGGTTAAGGTCAAGGGTTCAATATTTTTCAAGAATCAAGGACAACTATCTGCCAACCTTTCCAATTTACTTAAAACAGATATGGAACCCATCATTCTAAAATTCAGAAAGTCGGCCAAATCTGCAGGTCAGCGTCAAGTGTTCAACAGAATGCCAGAATTATAGAAAATCGTGCATCAACACTTAAAAGTAGCAAACTATCATTCTATACCAAAAATTCAATATTTAAGAAAGAAGTTAAAGGTCAAGATCAGGGTCGAATATTCAACATGATGCCAGAGGACAATCATCTACCAACCTATCTTACTACGGTCCTAGACCCAATAACTCAATATTTAAGCAAGTAGGTGAAAGCCAAGGTCGTAGGCAAGGGTTTATCATGATGCTAAAAATTAAGAAAATCATCTACCAAACTTTCTTATTGACTTTATCCAGTCTTAGACCCTACAATTCAAAATTGATAAAGCAGGTCAAAGATCAGGATCAAGGGTTCATTCAACTTGATGCCCAAATCGAAGAACATCGTCTACCAACATTTATTTGGAATATAGTAAAGTTCTTATTCTAATAATTCAATAATTAAGAAAGTAGGTCTAACCTCAATATGTGGGCCAAGACTTCATCATGATGCTAGAATCATAGACAATAATATATAAATCTTTATTATTGACTTTATACAGTCTATCATAAAGTCATTCATATCTTATGTCTAGTTTAAGACATTTATAAATTTCCTTTTTTCCCTTTTGGCCTTTTATTTTCTGACTTGAAATCGTTGAGTACCTAAGTTAATTACCGGACTTGAATTAAACAGACCAATCTGAGACGGCATAAAATAATTTCATTGAAGTTTTGTTAAAATTGACAAGGATTTTCAGAGACATGTATTATAAAAGATCCAGTAGGTCTATTTAAGGTGACTCAAGAACCCATTTGTGAAGCCGTATTAGGATTTAAACGAAGAAAACTATGAAAAAATGCCCTACGGAGCACTTGTGCAAAGTTTTCTTCTTTTTTAATGTTGACCAGTAGTTTAAGAGATTGTTTTATATATTTCACCATGCAAACCTTTTATCATATTTTTTTTCCTAATATTTTTTCATTTATTTATTTTGTTTGCGACTCTGCCACACATAGAACCGTAAGTAGCCCACTAGGTGTTGAATAAGAAAATAGGGTAAAGCACGTACTAAGAACGATTGTTTTGCAGTTTTGTTGATTTCGTACCAGAAGATTCAAAGATTTTATATATAATTCACCATGCCGGCCAATTTTTGGTGACTCGGTCGCCTGTAGCACTTATATTATCAACCCAATCAGATTTTAATAGAGAATTCTAAATGAGTATGAACAGTTGTCAACTTTCACTTTTATCCTCAATATTGTTTTGTTAAAAAAATGAGTCATTCCTTACTGGTTGAGCTTATTTGATTGGTTGATAGGCCTGTTAACAAAATGATGTAATGGGGGGGGGTCTTTTTGCCAATGAAATAGCGTGTAACTGAAAAATACCACTTGGAATTCTTCTATACACATAAAATGGATGTCCTTGCAATTTAAGGGCGTATTTTTTCAAGTATAAGGCCAATTTCTACAAAATTTCGCAAACGCATAGTAATTTATTTGGACTTTAAAGATACATATTGATGTTTTGTATTTTTGCAAATAATTCTTAGTAATATTGATTTGAAATTTACCTAGAATTTTTTAAAGACATTTCGTCATTATTTAAATTTTGGGTTTTTCTCAATCAAAATCTTACGAAGGAATCAGGAAAAGTATGTCTCAAGGATCATATTCGTGAAGTTTAATTGATGTTTTCCCACTTTAACAGATATTTGACTATGGTGCCCTATTTTTGGGTGAATCGACAGCCCAAAAGTACCCGTGAAAAATAAAACTCAGAACGATATTTTGGTAATTCGACACTCTTATTCTAGAAACTCATAACCACAGTTTGGTTCCAGCTGTAGTATCAAGGTTAAAGAATATAACTGACATATATAATACATACTTAGTATTTTGTATGAGAAAAAATATCTAACGAGGTTGGGAGAGTTGAAAATTGTCGAGGCTCTGCCGCGACAATTATCAATTCTCACAACCGAGTTAGATATTTTTTCATACAATACACTAAGGATGTATTATATTTATCTTATAACCTCTATTTGTCTTGTTTTCTTCGATGTTTCTAACTGCAATACAAGTTTCCAATAATAACCGCATTATATCATTGTTCTAAAAATAGCTATATGATATCATAAAAAATATCATACGGGATGTAATCACACGGATATTTGTATAGTTATAAGGTTAAATTCAATTTATTTATTTACTCTGTAGGAGCTTATGTTTAGTAATTAATATTATTTCACAGCTATTAATTTAGACCAATTACTTCGCTTCATTTTTACCACGTGACGGTAAAATATCTAGATCTATATTGAACGATCAGAATGAGGCTGCTGTGCAATACGGATTTTTTACCAAAACGAGGCAACTCATATTGTACGATGAAAGTGAGGCTGAAATCTATATTGTACAATCAGAAAGAGGCTTCGTCTGCAAAGAGACAAATCCGATTTTCTGAGACAAAATACGCCTAAAAACACCTTGATGAAAACAGAAACTGACGTCAGAAGGTTCCGTGAATGGATAAAAGCTCATTTGCCTAGTGAGGATCGAAGAATGGAAGAATTCCCGCCAACGGAACTGAATGAATTGCTTCGAACATACTTCATCCAGGTTCGCAGAAATGACAATCGGCCGTATGAACCCGATAGTATTAAGTCAATGCAGAACAGTTTTGATAGATACCTTGCAGAGAAAGGTTATGAAGCTAGCCTGATGAAGGACCACGCTTTTAAGGGGAGCCGTCTTGTCGTGGATGCTAAGCGAAAAAATCTGAAACACGAAGGCCCTGGCAGAAAACCAAACAAACCTCAGTTTTTTACTGAAGAAGAATAAGAAGAAGTAAGTCAATATATATAGGAAAACAAATCTTATTTATGTTTATTTCTTAAGCCTGCAGAATGTCATGTACTTTTCATTTCCTTGACACAATTTTGGCATGTGAAATAAACACATGAACATACATGTAGTTTGCCAATTAATACCGCGGAGTAAATCACTTATCATATATTTATACTGGATTCTTTACACTAGGTAATTTTTATCTCGTACTTCTTAAGTCAGATACAAATTTTCTAACCGTTTAATGATGTTCTCGGTATATTCCTGCTGTAACTGATGTGCATAATGCATAATGAGACTGTATGGACTAAGATCAGTCGGTGCAAATTTGTATTTTGTTTGATTTTAGTCTTAAGCTGCATATTTTTTCTAATTTTAGAAAACGTAGATCGGTTTGTTGAAAGATGTCTAAAAAAATTAATTTTGTTCTTAACCTAATTTTGATTCAATGGGATAAAGGTTGTTTTAATGGTTATGGAAAGTGGAAGTTTTAAAGGATTTAAAGTTAGGGTTGAGAATTTGGTAAAATCGATTCGTTCGTACTTCTATTAAGGCAATAAATAAGAAAAAATCACTTCCTTAATCTGTTCTTATTGACTATAATTTCAGGTACTGTGGTCTACAGGCCAGCTTGGACCTCAAAATGTGGTCAGCCTTCAAAATACACTCTGGTGGAGAAACAACTTCTTTGGTTTGCGGGGCCGACAGGAGCATAGAGACATGCGCTGGGGAGACCTAGTAATTCAGACAGATACAAGCGGACTGCAATACATTGAATATCATGAACGAGACACCAAATCCCGCAAGGACCCTAAAAGTGAAAGACCTTTCTTACCTAAATTGTTTGCCACTCCGAATAAGCCAGAGCGTTGTCCTGTCCAAATGTTACTCTTTTTTACACACAAAAGACCCATGGAAATGCTAGATCCTGAATCCCCTCTCTATCTCACACCTTTACCTGCCAACCAAATGAGACCTGATACATGGTATAAGCAATCTCCCCTAGGTATGCACTCTCTTGGTGACATAATGAAAAAGATGTGCCAGCTAGCCGGTTTACCGGGCAAACTAACCAACCATTCCGGTAGTAAAACTACAGTTAAGAGGCTAAGAGAGGCTGGTGTTGAACGTACCGATATTGTACAACTAACCGGTCACGCAAATGTGCAATCGGTAAATTGGTAAATTCGATAAAAAAAAAACAAATAGAAATGTCAACAATTGTTGTCAACCCGGAATCTAAATCCTAATCCATCAACCTAAATCAAATCTTTTACCAGAGCCTCCGACAAACCCCGGGACGATTACAGAAACGTCTCCATATGAATTTGACCCAAATAATGGATTTGATAACGTTCTGGCTCATATTGAACAATATGAAAACCAATCAACCGTTACCTACGTGTAATGATAATCTCCCTATACATCAGGGGAAGACTTTAATGCCCAACTCAGTATTTTCTAACTGTGCTTTCAACTTTTCAATCAGTTATAATAATTAAAAAGGTATTTCAAAGTGAATCGAAACTAAAAACAGGAAGGTTCAATTGAATTCACTTCCAATGAGTGTACGCTTTTACCCTCATTATATTGTTGATGAACGACCACAACATCGTAATTGCAGCTTCGTAAGCTGCGATTACGAAGTTTTGTTAGCCCGATAACGATAGAAAACACCTACAAATACTTTACTAAGTATTCTTTTTACGATTTGATTGTTCGTTTTTAATAAAATGCAAAAATGCAGTTAGAAACTTTGAATAGATTGGGGAGAGACTTTGAAGTGTTATTGATTTTTGTTGAAATAAAGATGATGGAAAAAATATAATCAGTTTGTTTGTGTTATCCAGCAGCAGAAGTCAGCTTTCTAAAGATACCATTTTACCAGTATACCTTTTTGCACCAAGTATTAAGTATTATAAAACAATGTGTACTTTTCAGATATTGAAAATAGTAAGACAGGGTGTATAGCTCGGCTGTCGCCTCGTCAAATATAGACTGGTTCTGCTGTGTACTCATCCAATAGAATATAGTATTGTACTCGATCATGTTAAATAACCTCTTAATATTTTTTGTATTGCTATTAAATTAAGGAAGTTTAATATTTTGATATGGAATTTTTTTTATTTAAATTCCATGAAGTAATACTTACCGATAAATTGCTTAACCCGTTCAACCATCCTATTTTTATCGGACAATGGCTTTCTGTGAAATTGCTCTCCAATTTGAAGGAGTGAAAATTGGTTACAATCTGAAAATAAATAATGATAATAAAAAAGATACATGTGTGCATCGGAAGCAATTACTGTTTAATGTTGTTGGTTGCTACTACAGTGGTTATACTAGGGAATGAAATATTTAGAAAAAAATTTAGAGTTGTATACGGACAACAACTCCTGCATATCTATCTGGGCGGATGTAGTAAAAGCATTTCATCACGATATATATTAGTTAATATATTAGGTTTAAGATTTTCGCGATATGTAATCTAAGTGGGGGTACTAGCGGAGCGCAATGTTATTTATATATTTGTGTAAATTGACAGAATATTTTGGATTTCAAATGAAAAAGTGTCCTTTCATTGGCTGAAAAATCAGGACGATCGGTAAAGATTAATATAACATATAGCTGCATCTAACTGAAGAAGGTCAAAGGTCAACTTTACTTATTGCAAAGATTTTAAGCCAAGTTGGTGGTAACCACTGAATTTGTTGAACTATATTTAAACAAGAGGACCATGATGGTCCTATATCACTCACCTGAGTATGTCACTCATAACTTGTCAACCATGTTATGAAAAACAGAATTTGTTTGATGTACATTAAGGTTGGTTAAAATTTGTCCTATTGCAGCTTGATTTTTTTTTAAGTTTTGTAAATTTTCAACTTTCCTCTTATCATGGAGTATTCTTTTAACAACTGTTGAAGACCTTCACCCAAAGAACATCCCTGCCAAGTTTCAGCTTGATTGGCCCTGTGACTAAGGAGGAGAAGATTTTTTTCTAATATTTTGAGCCATTTTTCAGACTTTCCGTTACCATGTAAAACCAGAGCTTTTGATGAAATTAAATTCTTATAACAACTTTTAAAGAGCTTCACCCAAGGAATATCCCTGCCAAGTTTCAGCTTGATTGGCCCAATGGTTTAGGAGGAGAAGATGTTTAAAGAAATTGTTGACGGACGGACGGACGACGGACGGACGACGGACAGTAAGTGATCACAATAGCAACATGGTAAAAAAAATCCCAGAGCGTGATAGATATATTTAATTCCTATTAAGTGTTTTTTATGACAAAAAAATCTAACGAGGTCGGGGGAATTGATTATTGTTGAGGTTCTGTCGAGACAATTATCAACTCCCACAACCGAGTTAGATATTTTTTCATACAATACACTATGTACGTATTATATTTATCTCATAAACTCTATTTGCCTTTGTTTCGTCGATGATTCCAACTGAAATGCAAGTTTCTAAAAATAACCGCATTATGTCATTGTTCTAAAAATACCCACGTGATATCGTAAAAAATACCATATGGGATGTTATCACGCGGATGTTTGTATAGTTATAAAATAAAAAATCTCTACAGCAATTAAAAAATACTGTGACTTGATTAAAACAATCCCTGCAGCAGCAAAAATCGTGCAGCATTGTAGAAAAAATCCCTGCAGCAAGATAAAAAAATCCCTTTATGAAAGATTTTTGCCCTGCGCATATTTTTTCCTGCGCCATAATATATTTTCTCCTGTAGCATGATTTAAATATTTCCCTGCTGTATGGAAAAAATTATACTCTAGCCTGATAAGAAATAAAATTGGACAACATAATGACACCCCCCCCCCCCCCCTGCCTGAAGAAAAAAATAGCAACATGATAAAAACTTTTCCCGCAGCATGATAAAAGAAAATCACGCAGCATGGTAAATATTTCCGCAGCATGATGAAAAAAATCCCACAGCTTGATATAAAAAATCCCACGGCATGATTAAAAAATCTTGCAGCATCCGGGGCATGACAAGAAATCCCCACAGTATGATGAAAAAATCCCTGTGGCATTATGAAGAATTTCCCTAGGGCATGATAAGAAAATTTCCTCGCCGCTTGATGAAAATATTTTCCAGCAGCATTGTCAAAAAAATTCCCGCAGCATACTTCTTTCCATTCAGCATGCTAAAAATATCCATGAGGCATAATGAAATATTTTCCCAGGAGCACAATAAGAAATTCTAGATGATTGAAGAAAAAATCCCGCTGTATCGCAGCATGATAAAAAAACAAAGGAAGATATTTTTCCTCCAGCATGATAAAGATTTCCCTGTTGAGTGGTAAAAATCTTTTCTTGCAGCATTAAAA
Source organism: Fragum whitleyi (assembly GCA_948146395.1). NCBI lineage: Eukaryota > Metazoa > Mollusca > Bivalvia > Cardiida > Cardiidae > Fragum > Fragum whitleyi. The sequence goes on along the minus strand of OX411546.1, from coordinate 12,330,222 downwards.
AAAAATCCCCTGCGGTATAATTTAAAAAATCTAAATAGCATGCTAAAACAATTTTTCTTGAAGCATGATGAAAAATAATCCCCTGCAGAAAATTAAAAAATTACTTTATGTAAGAATTATTCCCTGCGGCGTTTTGAAAATAATTTCTCTGCTTGAAATAATCCCTGCTGCATGGTAAAGATTTACCCCAGCCTGTATTTTTTTTTTTTTTTTTTTTTTTTGACAACATGATAAAATTTTTCCCGCAACATGATAAAAGTTTTCCCGCAGCATGGTAAAAAAAATTACCGAACATTATTCACTCAAAAAAGTCTTGCAGCATTATAAAGAATTTCCACAACATGTTAATTTTTCCCTGCAGCAAGATAAAAAAGTTCCCTGGTGCGTTATTAAATTATTTCCTTGCGGCATAATATAAAATACTTCCCAGCTGAATGGTAAAACTTTTTTCCTGCAGCATGATAAAAAACGATTCCCTGCAGCAAGATAAATTATTTCTAGTAAGCATGATTTAGATATTTCCCTGCTTCATGGAAACTTTCCCTTATGCTTATGAAAATGTCTCGAAGAACATGCTTAAAAAAATCCCCCAGCCTGATAAAAATCTTTTTGGCCACATGAAAAAAATAAATCCCACACGTTAAAAAATATTCTCGCAGCATGGAAAAAACTTTCTCCAGCATGTAGAAAAATTTCCGCGGCATGATAAAAAAAAATTCCCACAGCATGATGAAAACTTTTCTCGCTTCATTGTAAAATCAATTCCATGTAGCATGATAAAGCATTTCCCTGGGGCATGTTGAAATATTTCCTTGTAGCATGATAAGAAATTCCCCCGCAGCTTGATGAAAAATTTCCTTGTAGCATTGTAAAATTTTTCCAGCAGCTTGATATTTTTTTCCATGCAGCATGATTATCAAAGCGCGTCATAGTACACGTGATTGCCAGTCAACGTTCGTCAACGTTCGTGATGCCGTTTTTTTTTTTTTTTTTTTTTTTTTTTTTGGGGGGGGGGGGTCCGCTTAGATGACGTCATGTAGGGTGAAAAGACGAAAACGGGGTATAATTTATTTTTATATTTTCACCGGTAAGGCACTGACTTAAGCAAATTATACATGTAATAAACCGTTATTTCTAGATATATCATCGAAATGCATTAAACAAGAGGATTTTCTTCTTCAAAGCTGGAGAACAAAATCTGGTGGGGGTCCGATGATTAACCGTCACAATACATTATGACGGTACAGTTTTTTAATATCGTGAAATTTACGATCATCTCATTCAAGACCGTTCAAAATCATTCGCTCAGCGCTCAAATCTTTCATTCAAAACAATCACTCAAATCACTCAAAAACGATCCAAAAATAGTTCAAAAATGCTTCTAAATCGTTAAAAATGATCGATTTTTCTATCGAATTGTTCAAATAATTGTAGCACATATTGATCACCGGTGTTAATTTGTAAGCGTCTGATTTAACCATGAAGCGAAAAATTCAGAAAAATAGGTAGAATTACAGTTAACAACATCGTGAAATTGACAACATAAATGATATAGGAATGATTTTAGAATGGAATTGAATAATTATGTGGAGCGAGTTTTGAGTGAAATTAAAGGGAGGTAAACCAATGTATCTAATTTTGTTCAAGATGAACAAAATTAGCTATATTTATTACCACCCTTTGTTAAAATTTACGCAATTTTAATGTTTGTGTGTCTTCATGGACCAATAGAAATTTAAAAATCCACAAAAGCCGATAAAATCGTGGAATAATTAGATCGATTTGAATTAAATGTTTAAAGTCTTGGTCAATTTCGAAATCTATTCTATAGATTTTTGAACGTTTTTGATCGATTTGAGTGAGTGTTAGGAGTGAATGAATGGAGCGCTGAGTGAGCGATTTAGAATGATTTTGATCGGCATGATTTTCAATCTAATGAAGTAACTAGCTGTATCAAAGCGGGGTAAAAGAATCATCACTAATTTCGTCAAAATCTGCATTCGCAAAAAGGAGTAGAATTTACTCATTGACCGTTTTGTCATACAAACACATGACAATTATTTCCAAAATGCGCATTCAGGATTGCCTATGCTGAATCGTATCTCATTGAACGGAGTTCCCAGATTGCCCCTTCTTGCGTGATTGATCATGTATGTTTATGCCAACGCTCTATCTCAATGTTTTCCAATCGGAACATGGCCAATATACTTTAAGAAAAAAAAACAAATTTCTCTAATGCTTTCCGATCGTCTGTGGAAATATTTACTATTTTTGGCATTGTATAATTTGATTACAAAACGCAGTAAAACACTGCATTTTGTTTTCAAATTATAAAATACCCAATTTTAACCTTTCATTACTTTTGTTTTTCACAACGTCATCTTCAGCTATGATTGTGACATCATGTAAACCCACGTGCAAAACAACGCGCTATCATGGCTGCACCCTGAATATTCCCGATGTCTATTTCGTAGAATAGCCGAGGGTTCCCGATTATTAGTTACCCGAAGTTCTAGAAATAACAAGAGCTTCGCAGAGCGGCGCATATACGCCCGAAGGGGCTTGTCAGTAACCTTGGCTTGTCAGTAACGTGAGCTTGAATGTTAGCTAAAAATATTGCAAACAGACAGACAGACAAGTAGAGCCATAACATTTAAATATGAAAATATATTTAGTCCTAAGCACAAAAAGACAACCTACATAGTCATTGTGGAAAGTTTCCTTTCATTCCCATCCATAATGTAGGAGAAAATGAGCCGACAAGAAATTTTGTTTTTCATCAACTCAAGGGCAGATAATTCAAGATAATTCTAGAATAACTGGAGCATTTTAAATAAAAAGTCTTATGCAAAACTAGACATCATAGAGAGTAATTGTGTCTAGTTTCAGCTCATTTCAATTGATATTTAAGGAGGAGTTGCACACAAAATACAGTGATTTTCGTTTAATTCAAGGGAAGATAATTCAAGATTTCTCAGGATTGACTTGAGCGATTTGAATTTCAAAGGTCTTATGCACAACTAGACATCATAGGGAGTGAATGTGTCTAGTTTCAGGTCATTCCCATTGATAGTTTTTGAGGAGTTGCGCACATAAAAAATAGTGATTTTCGTTAAATTCAAGGGCAGATAATTCAAGATTTATCAGGAATGACGGGAGCGATTTGAATTTCAAAGGTCTAATGCACAACTAGACATCATAGGGAGTAATTGTGTGTAGTTTCAGCTTATTCCCATTGATAGTTTAGGAGGAGATGCGCACACAAAAAACAATGATTTTGGTTATATCAAAGGGCAGATAATTCAAGCTTTCTTAGGAATGACTTGAGCGATTTGAATTTCAAAGGTCTTATGCACAACTAGACATCATAGGGAGTAATTGTATGTAGTTTCAGCTTATTCCCATTGGTATTTTAGGAGGAGTTGCGCACACAAAAACAGTGATTTTGGTTATATTAAAGGGCAGATAATTCAAGATTCCTCAGGAATGACTGGAGCGATTTGAATTTCAAAGGTCTTATGCACAACTAGACATCATAGGGAGTAATTGTGTTTAGTTTCAGCTTATTCCCATTGGTAGTTTAGGAGGAGTCGCGCACACAAAAAATTGCTAACGGACTGACAGACGGACGGACGGACGGACGGACAGACGGACGGACGGACGACCGAGGCCATAACATAATACGACCCTTCGGGCGTTTAAAAAAAGTTACCTTGCCATCATATATGAATCCTTTCCTCCTCAATGCTTCGCAAACTTCCGTTTGTTGCAGACTAGGTTTAATTTTTACTATAAACAAATTCAAATACCACCTATTTGTACGACATTCTACTGATTTTCCGTTTATAAGTATTAAACCAATTGAAATAACAGCACAAAACAGTAAAGCATATTTCAAAGCAGTTTTATAAGACGCCATCGTAAAGGATATACTTCCAACAACGTGTTTAATTATGTAATGAATCACAAATAACGAAACTAGGAAGTTTTATATCTGTAAAGCGTTGACTAAACCCACCCATTTACTTTACCCCCTACCTTTCTTCAAGTTGCCCTTTTTATAATCCGTGATTTTTGCACTTGTAGGGCGGGGTCAAAGAAACGGGTCTTTGCATTTAAAGTCACCGTCTGTGTTCCTGAACATTTCCGAAACTAAAGACAATGATCTAGGACGACTATTTACACAAAAACCAGACTTTTATTCTGAAAGATAAGCTTGAATTTGTCATTCCAATATCCGGTAATGCAAACGATTATGACGCAATGATCTAAATATACGCCTAACTTAATGAATATTTATGACCCGCAACATTTCGGACTCCATTTTGAATACCACTCTTATACCGCTACTACACGTGGACGTATTTCATGTGACCAAAATCTCATTTACATTTTTTACTGTGTACAGCAGATCATGCGTTTCACGCAAAAGCAGCCATTTGTCGATTGATTTGTATTTTTATGTAACTCATCTTTCCTAAGACTAAATCAAGAAAGAAAATTCAAAGAATATTCACGATAGAGCGATTTTTAATTCTGAACGCGGACTGTGGCTTTAAGGTTAAGGTAAACCATTTTTTTTTTAATCACGTCTATAGATAGTCAATAATGTAAACTTGAAATGTTTAACCATCGGTGGTTGACCAAAGCCTTGTAACTTCAGCTTCAACAGTTTGTGTTCACTTTTGCTTGGCACGATTCGAAAGGAACCAAAATATTGAAAAGTAAAGTCGCCTCATTACGTCACGACTAAGCCACCCCCTGCCAGATGAATAATTACGCAGAATACTGACACTAGAAAAAGATTATTAATAAACTGATAAAAAAAAACCCGAAAACAGAAATTTGTCTTTGAAAACGGGCGTGTTCGAACCAGGGAAACTTTGGTTATAGCACTGCGCCCTAGACCACTTGACAATGGCTCTGTAGCAAACACAACATGATAAATAAATGTTAATATGTATTCTGCTTTATTAATGAACAGGCAGGGCGGGGCATAGCCATGACGTCATTTTCCGATTTAACTTTAAAATATTTTGGGTTCATTGAAAAATTAGTCAGCATATATTGTGAACGTGTGCAAATAACTATGTCAAAAACAAAGAGGGTTCACGAGCTTTGAGCAAGTGAACATATTTCTTCGCTAGGTTACCAAAGCCTTGTAACTTCAGCTTGGACAAGCTGAAGTAAAGAAGGGGTTTTTTACCAATATTCGCTTTACGGTCCCAAGTTATGTATGCTGATTATCTTTAGAAGTAAATGATAATGAATAAAGTCTGATTTATCTTTACCTTAAGTGCATCTCCCCGTTACTTAGGCTCCGCCCTGCCATACTCCGGCTATGAACGTGATTACTCGTTAACACAATCGTATTCAAGATTACGGATTTATAATATGACTTACGTTGCGAAAGTGAAATAACCCCGTTGAATATTTATGATATTACACGGATGTCATTACACTAGTGGAATAACTATGTAAATGAGCTCAGAGCGAATAGCAACGCTATTTTGTAACCGCGAAAATAACGTCACAGCGTAAATATTATGACGTCAGTTTTAAACGGCGTTATAAGTTTAGCGAAAATTGAATTGTTAAATTTCAAGAATTTTGACGATTTTTTTTGCAAGTCATATTATAAATAGAATATCAAATTTGTGATCACAAAATACCGAATTTATCAAACTGGTCATCTAAAAAGATAAAAACTCGGCGCAGCCTCGTTTTTATCTGTTTTAGATGACTCGTATAATAAATTTCGTATTCCATGACCACTCATTCAATATCCTCTATTTATTCAAAAGTAATTTATTCGTTACATGAAGGTCTAGTTATGTCGATATTTAAAAGCTATACATCTAAGTCGATTTAGATCCGCGGGAAAGGGTAAGTCTCGAGAAACCGCTATCTCCTATCATGTTCAATGGAAACCTTTTTTTATCCCTCACTTGAAATTATTTATCTGCAGTTGACATGTATTTGTTGGTCTGGGGTTTAACGCCGCTATTATTATTTTTTCGGTTGATTCTTTTTTCTTTTCGATTAGAGCGCAATCAATTTTCTTTTATTGCTCGGGCAAGTACAGGTAACAACATCTTAAAATTGAAATGAGCGATATTTTTACCCCCGTTTTATAAAATATGAATACAAGTTCTATGAATAGATTCCTATTTCTTGAGGAACTTATCAAAGGCTTACAATTTCAATTTTAAGAGTGAAATCGTAATTTTTTCTAGCTAAATTCATTTTGAATGAAGTTTTTGATAATATCTTTTCAGTTAGAGTTTGAAGCCTTATTTAATGATTTGATTGAGTGCTTGGAAATAATGAATGGAGCGCTGAGCAAGTAATTTGGAATGATTTTGGTCGAGATATCGTCAATTTCATGCTATTGTTAAAGATCCGCAGGAAAGAGTGAGGTTCGAGAAACCGTTATTTCCTATCATTTTCAATGTAAAATAGATCATTGTTCACTCACTTGAAATTGCTGGTCTAAAGCTGTACAACCTCGATATCATGTCCAACCTCAAACTGCCGTATCTTCTTTGATATCGAGCCTAATTTTACGAAAACGTTAATCAGTGTAACTACGTATGGAACACCCAGTAGGTTCTTAATAGCTTCTTAATAAAGTAGTGCCCATTAAGATTCAATTTAATATTTTTCTACCTTTCTTTTCGCAAAATCATTGATAATTTCGTTAATGGCGAGATATTAGAATTCTTTTTCATGTGTAGATAATGAAAATTTCCATAAAGAAATACAAAATGAAGTAACAAATTTTAATCTAGCGTATGGACGATCCGCGTAAGCATATCGAGGGTTACATTATATAGACGCATACTATGTTATTGATCTATTGCTATGAGTAGTAATTTGCCGGAAACATGTGTTTTTAGTGTATTACAGTAATAAGTCAAAAGTACTTTTACTATAACATGATTGGAACTCTGTTAAATGAATAGTTAAAAAGGAGCTTGGGTCCAGCATAAGACAACCAGACGTCACATTTCAAAGAATCTTTCACGGGAAGGTAGATTGATAATTCTAGATTCAGAATACAGTAAATGTGCGAAAATGTACGTGCAAAGCATTGAATAATATCAAACGTTAGAAAATGTTTTGTCATCTTGAAAAGAGGGCAGTCTAATCATTGCGTCTTGTAATCTAGACGATGAGATGTAGATGTTGAACATGGTGTACCTAAGTGTCGACAATGGCATTCCTAGTTATTTCTAAAAGGAATAAACCGGGATGTGTGAACATCTTCCATCTTAGATAGACACCATTACTTTCTTAAAGTAGTCAAAAAAAGGTATGGGGGATTGTCTAGGCCTTTACAATGGCAAATGTTCCATACTCATATATTTTCATATATGCTATCGTTAAGGAATTAGATGATCCCCCTTTGACAAAAGTTCGATTGTGAAACAAATGCACGTGCTGTAAAGGCTAATTGGCCTCACTGCATGAATGTAACCCATCACGCGAAAAGGGACCATCTGGCTAGTGCGTCAAGTATAGGCTAAGCGTGAAAAGTTTCGATCCTAGTCAGTCTCCGCGAAGTCTGACTAGGATCGAAAATTTTCCCACTTAGACTTTTTTCTGAAACTAGAATGATCAATCACCTTCCACAAAAAAGTTTTTGAAATGCAGCCTTTTGTTGGCATATACTAGAACCAATCTCTTTTTCAACTATTTATTTTACAGAGTTCCAAGATGGTTCCTTTTCGCGTGACGCGTCACAAATATCTCTGAACTGGTCTCTAACTGACCTCTAATTGTTTCGTTCCATAAATATAGCGGGAGGGAGTTGTCCTACTTTCTTACATGAATCAATTTAGTGGGACACACAATACACACGGCCAGATAATTGTGACTCCTAGCGCGGAGAGGGACCAACTGTGACCACAGTAAGTAATTATTAAAAAAAAAATGCCGAGCACATGCCAACCAGAGGTTGAATTCTTATAATACAGGAAGGTAGAATGATCATTCTAATTTCAAAAATTCAGCAAAAAGAGAATATTTTCGTCCCTAGTCAGCCTACGCAGTTCGCGCAGTCTGATCACGGTCGACATTTTACGCACTTCACAGACGATTCCTCCTCGCATGACGTCTCCAAATTGCGTACAAAGAGTCAATTAATTAAAAGATCAAATTACGGAATTAAATGCGCGAGACATATAAACCTTTACAATGTGGAATTCCATTTTGCAAATACCCTTTGAAATACAAAGAAGAGTGAGGTCATCCGATATTACGATTTCTCGGAAGAAAGATTTGTTAAAAATACACCAGACAAATAACTATTTTATTGAGAGACATTTGCACGTTAGGCACCAATCTTATTTTCGAGTGCGTTTAACTTGCCAAGACAGTAAGACGAAGAATTAGTCGATATATTGCACAAAAAAGTATTCTGTTTTCCTTGGCATGCAGTAATTCTTCGCGGGGCAAATGTACAACCTCCATTTGTTTTAAAACTACATGAATTTGGTGAATCTAGAATAGATTAAAAGGGTAAATAAAAGGAGAATTAAAACATAGAGTAATGCTATAGTACTGCAGACTGTTTCAAGAACCTAGTTGAAGGGCGCTCGAATTGGCACCTGAAGGTCCGTTGTTCGAGATCCACCGTCAACCGGGTGCGTTTGTGGACAAAATACACTGATTATCCAGACACCAGTTAATCCTCAACTGTAGAATCGCATTCCATAAGGTTAAATGCAATGCTCCCTCTCTCCCTCTCTCTCTCTCTCTCTCTCTCTCTCTCTCTCTCTCTCTCTCTCTCTCTCTCTCTCTCTCTCTCTCTCTCTCTCTCTCTCTCTCTCTCTCTCTCTCTCTCTCTCTCTCGCTCTCTCTCTCTCCCCTCCTCCACTGTTTGTTTGTCTTCGCGGGATAATATTGTGTATTGAAACAAACCAGAAAAAAAATCGTGGACAATTTGAGAAATTTGACCGATTTGCATTAAATGTCGATCTTTTTTAACTATTTCGAAGTTTTATTAAACGATATTGGAGCGTATGTGAATTGTTTGAGTGAGTGTTTTGAATGAATGAATGGAGCGCTGAGCGTGCAATTTAAAAATAGTTTTAGTGGAAGTGAATGTCAATTTCACGATGATACTAACTGTAAGTAGCGCTTGCAGATGCGATACATTTCTACAATACTGGAAAGTGGTCTATCTAATGCAACCCATGCTATATTATTGACAAATAAAGTTCATTTTGTAATTTGTATTATAATCATACAAATAATCGTGTGATAAAACTCTATATATATGTGATATTTTGATGATATCACATGGATATTTTTAGAACAGTGACATAATGCGGTTATCTTTATAAACATTGTAAAATAACTTGTATTTCTGTTAGAACCACCGAAGAAAACAATGCTAACTAAATTAATAATAGGTAAAAACAATACGAACTTCGTGTGTTGTATGAAAAAATATCTCGAAAGAGCCTCGACAATTATCAATCCCCGAAAACCTCGTTAGATTTGTACTTTTTTTTTCATTCAATACACTAAGTACGTTATATTATATAGCCGATATACGAATAATTGAAGGGGTTGACAACATTTTTGCTGTGTATGGGCGATATTGAAGAATGATTGATATATCTTCTATAATGCTCCTCGGTGGTTTATCGAGAAATAGCGGTAGATTATCACTTGATAATATCGCCACCAAACCAGTGAAATTATCAAAAATATACCCTGCTTTCGTTCATTTCACTATAAATGACTTAATCTGATTAGGGCCCCCTAAAAGACAAATCTTATTTAGTCCCTTTTTGCGTTTAAGAAAATGAATATTGGTTGACACAACTAAAATTAGTATCTTTGTGGTTAGGCGTCGTATCGTCGTAACTTCAGATAGAATAAGCTGTAAATGCGATATTAAGGTCGCTCCCAACGACTTTCTATTTTCTTCATGTACAGTTACGAAATTGACAAGCTTAATGATATTGGAATGATTTTTGAATGAAATTGATTGAATGCGATTGTTGAGATTTGAATTAAATTAAAGAGCGGTAATCCAATATTGTGAATTTTGTTCAAGATGAACAAAACTAGAAATATCCATTACATCCCTTTGATAAAACATGCAAACATGGACAAGTTCTATAACTAGCTTTCAAGAACCAATCGGAAACTGACAAAATTGAATAAACTAGTGATATCACTGATTTTTTCCTGGACGCAATATTTTTTTCAAATATTTGTTTTACAGAGTTTCCGGTGGTTTGTTTTACAAAACATTGCCTAAGTAAAAAATTAAAGTTGCTTCTACAGGAGTAACTAACTACAGATCGAAGTATGCCATGCATCATCTCATTGGAATCGTCTCCTAAAGACGATTCCAATGAGATATTGCAAGGCAAAATCTAACTATGAATGAAAATACAAGGGCCGATTTGTGATTTTGATTTACGTTTAATTCTTTCGTTAGAGGTTTTGTAAATCGCCTCTTCCCCCCCCCCCCCCCACATCCCCACTCCCACCCGATCGTGTATTTTGGCGAGGCGGATCACATATGTGGGACGAGTGCCGTGGAGGAGACCAAGAGACGGCCTCAGCGATCTGCTAAATTGACGCAGCATGATCAGGGACGACATATTTGTACCTTCTTCTTGACTGTTTTTCGCGTGTCGAGTCCCATTATTATGATATTAGTCATTAAATCGAATCTATTTAAAGGTGAATGCATTTTGCGGTTTACCGTTTCAAAATTTCGCATAGATTTTTAAGTAGTGATTATGTCATTGAATATCACGATTTCTTTTGTAATTGAGATATAAAAAAAGAAGACCCATTTGATATACATGTACATGCAGTAATATATTTGTAATCGTAAACTAAACATACGACCCCTGAAAGAATGAATGGTTTTTGTGAGAAAAGTGAGTGATTTTTTTCATTCGATGTTAAAGTTTATGTTACAGTTAGTAACATCGTGAAATGGCCTGTCATTTCGATCAAAACCAGTCTAAATCGCTCACCTAGCCCCTCATTCATTCATTCCAAATACTCACTCATACCATTCAAAAAAGCTCTAACCTCACTGAAGAAATATAAAATCAACAACGTTATTCAAAATAATAAAGCTAGAAAAAAATATATCGCAATTATGCTGATATAATTGAAATTGTAAGCGTCTGATAGTTTCTTGGAGAAATATCACGCTATTTATAGAACGTGTATGCATATGTTGTTAAAGGGAGGTAATATTTTACAATTTCCTGATAAAACTTGCTCTAAGTGTGACCAGTTTCATCAAGGTACGGGTATAGAATGGAAATTCAAGGTATGGTCATCATATTAATCTTTACAATTAATAACATCGTGAAATTTACAAGGTGAATACTTTTGAAAAGATTTTGTAATGAAATTGAATGTGTGCGACCGCTGGGTTTTGAGTGATATTAATGCATACAGGTTTTATGAATAGCTTATCTCTTCAAGGACCAATCAGGCGTTTATAAAATTTCAATTATTTCAGTGAAATCGCGATTTTTTCCAGCTGTAATTATTTAAAATGTTGTTGTTGATCTTAGCATTTTCGTGAGTTTGGAGCTTTTTTGAATTGTTTGAGTGAGTGTTTGGAATGAATTGATGGAGCGCTGAGTGAGCGATTTAGAATGGTTTTGATTTAGATTAATATCAATTTCAAGATGTAACTAACTGTATGACTTAGTCACTTTGTATGAATACGCGATCCGGATTCAAAGATAAGTAAGTCAACCCGATTAGCTCAGGCGGCAGAGAACCGGACTTCAAAACCATTGAATTTCGACCGCGTGGGTTCGATTCCCAGGCTGGCACACTAACAAACTTATTGTCTTTCGGATGAGACGTTAAACCGAGGTCCCGTGAGACGTCGCTCATATGGGCATGTGCTACGGTAGAGACGATAAATAAACGGAAATACACACACATATACGTAAGTGTGATAAGATTTTAAGAGTCATTCCTACATGAACTCAACAAACACTATCTTTATATCTAATAATTTGATATCATAAGAATGTGCTTTGGACAACTATTTGCGGACGGTCAAAAATAGTTTCGTACTCAAAATTGTTTTCATTGTGAAAAAGAAAAAGAACACTTTTTCAGTCAACTAGAATGCCTAAAGATTGATGGTTCGCCCAGAGTTAAATTATAAATCAAAGGACATAGAGCAGTGAATCCACATCAAACTTGGAGAAATAGGCATTCCGCTAAGTATGTTGAGGAATTATTATATTGCAGATCCCAAAAAGTTTGGATGAATGTGTCCGACCGCTGTTTCGACGGAATATTTATCAAAGAGTGTTTTTTTTCTTTTCAATAAAACAGTCCTGTGTTCAGGATGTAAAAGCGTTTCGCGAGCGCTTTGAGATGATACCCGGATTTGCACGTGCACATACGTGCAAAGCGAGGTATTATTTCGAAAACGCTTCGCTAACGTTTTCATCCTGAACACAGGGCAGGTCTACATTTATAGTTGACATTGATCTTGTCATATGACCTCGGCCTCCACATCTGCAATGTACATGTATAGTACATCGATGGGGTAAGTATTTGAAAGATTTACATGTATCTTTGATAAGCTAAGGGTAAATGACAGTCTAGAAACCTATATACCTTTTGAAGGAATAGTTGACCTTGGTAGATGACTTTGACCTAGGTATCAAAATATGAATATTTTTGAATACTCTCTTCATGCATTCTACCTAAAACGGTTACCAAGTCAATACTAAAGAATAAGACTTTTGTTTTGAAGTAGACCGGAAAACAGTTAGACTGTTCCAATTGTCGACTATCATAAAAGACGGCTTCATACAGTTAGAAACATCGTGAAATTGACAATCATTCCGATCAAGAAATCATTCTAAATCATTCACTCAGCGCTCCATTTATTCATTCGAACCACTCACTCAAATCGATCAAAAACGCTCCGAAATCATTAAAAACATTTCGAAATCAATCAATAGGACTCATATTTAATTCAAATCGATCAAATTATTCCCCGATTGTATTGGCTGGCGTGGATTATAAAGTGGCTGGTTGCTCCACGAAGACACATAAACAGAAAAGTACGAATATTTTATCAAAGTGTGTGTGTGTTGGGGGGGGGGGGGTGACAAGGTGACAAATATCGCTACTTTCGTTCATCTTGAACAAAATTAGCAATATTGGATTACCTTCCTTTAATTTCACTCAAAACTCGCTCCACACACTCATTCAATTTCATTCATAAATCAGTCCAAAATCATTCATCTTGTCAATTTCACATTGTTCTTAACTGTATATGAGTCGACAGAATGGATCAGCCTAGAGGACAGAAAGATAATCGGATAGACAGACAGTCCAATGGATAGCATCCTATCGATGCGGTGGCTTTATAGATAAAAGCACATAGTATAGACGGAAAGGGAGGGTGCACAATAAAAAAATGTAAATGTGTCAACAGTTATTTCCCCATACATTGGTCATTCCTTCATAAATAGGGATCACCAAGTACAACGGTCTTTTCGGTTACAGATCAATACACATGTCCTGCATTCAGGATAAAAGCATCCGAGAAACGTTATAAAGATGATACCCAGCTTTGCACGTTTACAAACGTGCAAAACGGCATATCATTTCAAAACGCTCACGCTTTTGCATGGTCTTGAATTTAGGGCTGTAATACAATCGAGTTAGGGAAGCAATAGATGATTTGAAAAATAAAACACCATCCTTGAATATGACACGAATTCAAACAATAAATGTACTAACATAGATTAAGATAATTTGTATATCTATTAACAGACTTACAGTTAAGAGGGGGTAACTTTAGTCTAAAACTTTTATTTCTCAGCGAAACCCTATTTTGTGCGTACTCATTGGAATTGTCTTGTCAAGACAATTCCAATGAGTACCCACAAGATAGGGTTTGAGCAAGGGCTACTGAATTATTTTAATTTGAAATCCAAAATATCCCCTCTATCTGTATCTGTGTGTAATAGTTTAAAATTCTTCAATGATTTTTGAAAACGAGTTATCGATTCAGTACTAAACTTTCGCGGCCATAAACTTAGCGATTTACACGCTTTAGTACATCGTTTGTTTTTTTAATGAGTTCTACACCGCTTTCAACAATATTATTGCAGAGGTTTGAGCCCCTTGCAATGAATTCCTGGTATTTCTCTCACCATTACTACCATAAAATCCTTTCATAGCCTCCTGCTGCTACCTCACATAGGTCTACGATTATCAACCCATTTGTGAGAGACAAGTAGTCGGAAAGAATGAGTGCCGCCGTCGAGGATCGATCCCGGGACCTCTAGATTGACAGCCCGACGCGCTACCAGCTATGCTATGACGGCGGCTTCATTTTCGTGCTATAAAGGTTGTAATGTACATCCCTTGCAATGAAACTATTCTCAAATTTCGGTCTAAGGACTGATGCGGACGTATGTCTTTGTCACACGAACCATAACATAACAATATTGTCTGCTGCGTAGACCGGCACCAAATCCGCTCTCCAGCAGTGCTTTCCGTGCTTTGATACTTTTGAACCAGCATTGAATGACTGTTTCCTTGGCTTGTTCTTTTTCGATTGAAGCTGTACATGTTTAGTTGAAAAATAAGTTCATCACCACCTGACATTTTTTTTATTACTTCTGATCCCGACGGCACGTGTCTCATGCGGCTCAATTTGTAGCGCGTCAGACTCCTAAATAAGAAATTTTACTCAAGTCGACGTGATATGACTGAAAATTCTTTAAAAGCAGCGTTAAAACTTATTCAAACATCAAACCTACTCTTAATTTCGGTCCAGAAGTGATTCATTGCGATTTTCATTTATCTTGATTGGTGTTTCGCTGGCTCCACCCCTTGATCTCTGTCATGACACACCCCTCATTTATTTTATCATATAACTATACATATATCCGTGTGATGACATCCCATTTGATATTTTTCATGATATAACATGGATATTTTTTAGAAAAATGACAATTATTTTTAGGTACTTGCATTTCTGTTAGAAACATCGACGAAAATTTGGCAAATAGAGGTAACTAAATAAATATAATACGTACTTAATGTATTGAATAGAAAATACCTAACTCGGTTGTGGGAATCAATAATTGTCTCGGCAGAGCCTCGACAGATATCAATTCCCGAAACCTCGTTAGATATTTCATAATTCATACAATACACTTAAACGTATTGTATAAATAAATAAAAAGTAATAAACTGGTTATGTCTGATCTGAAAAATATTTTACGAGAATGCGTTATTAGGCGTTAAAAACGAGTCCGCAGGACCAACGAATAAACATGAAGAATTAACAATCATATAGATGGCCCATGACCTAAAGCTTATTCAAATTATGGTTATGACGATTGAGTCGCACATTTACGAAAATATTTAAAAGGGAAATGGCGGAAATTGTCCGAGTTCAACAGTCATCTCATAAATGGGTGCTTTGATTGGTCAATCGACTTTTTTATTGACAGCAGCGATCTGTTATAGTGTATTTTCCAAACTCTTACGTGGGCCAACTTTTTTTTGACCCCGGGCGGATTTGGTTGTCCGCTTTATAAGAGTATCTTTCAGACAGCGGGCTACCAGCTCTAGACTGATCGAAATATCAACTATCAGAATAGCCTATACTAGGCTATTCTGCTAGTTGAAAGAGAGACCAGTCTACACGGGGGGTGATGTCCATAATCGGAGCCACCGGCTCCGCTTTCAAAAACATGTGTGGAACTTCCGCTCCACGTGTGGCTCCGATTATGTAGATGTAAATATTTCATATTTTGAATGAAAAATGGGGTAGGAGGTCGGGATTTCCTCATTTATTTAATATTTAATTCATTAATCATAAAAAGGTCGAATGCTATTCGACCAGTTATACATTTTGCAACGTAAACGTACTCAAAAAATGTAAGAACGCTCGTTGGTTTTTGTTAAAAATGATTTCTTCTGGGAGTAGTCTTGAGCCAGGAATGTCAAAACACGTGGTTTTTACCTCCAAATGCAATATTCTGAACAGAATTAATAACGCAGACCATTGCTTTCAGTGTACACGAGTTAAACAAAACAACCCCAATAATCTCACCCAATGTTCTTTTCTGCAATATGATATATATCAAAGAAAATTGTTTGGTTCCGATTATGTGGATTGGCTCCGATTATGTACCCTGGCTCTGAAGTTGTGGAGTGTCTTCCTCTTCTTCCATATGCCCCCATAGCCTTCAATATGAAGTTTCTATTAATTCCATGGGACGCTGTTTTCTCGTCATTCCATGGCACACATTGTCTATTTTACGTCTCACCTTTCTTGTTTACTTTCATTACCTCCAAGATGCAATTTTCTGAACAGTATGTCTGATGTAGACCCTTATTTCCAGTGTGTACGAATTCAAGAAAACAACCACAATATTCTAGAAAATTGTTCTTTACTGAAATTTGAGAAAGTTGAAAGAAATTTATTTGTCTCTAATTATGTACCAATGCTCCAAAGTCTTGGAGTGCCTAGCCTTTAGGGACCGAAACTCATAATCACTTGCCTAAAAACAACATTTATTTATTTGTTGACGCCGTAGTCATACGCATTGAAGAGTTGTAAGCGCGTGAAGGCGACTTTCCCCAGGAGCAATTCCCAACATGGCTATGCATTCGATATTCATGTTGCCTCGATCTCACTCAAAATCTTGGGTTTTTGCAACTTTTTTTTTTTACTCTCTTTGTACACTCGTTATCGATAAGCTCGAGTTTGAAATTAGTCCAGTCGGTGAAAGAATAGGCATTGGCCTCACTTCAAGGAGGTGTTCACGAATGTAATGGCATGACATGAATAGACCATAACATTGACTTATTTACAGGGATTCACCCTATGGCTATTGCTTTTGAAGGAGTCGACAAACGGCCCAGATACCTAATTTTTGTGGTTCACTGTCACCATGAGCCCACGATAACTTTAAAATCTGTGACCTGGAGAGAAAAAAGTTTCCGATCATAACACAAATTGTAGTACAATCCGTCCTCCCCATCCGATCAGCACCGAAGTTCGGCATCGGTAGTTGTTATTATCGGCGTTTTAACCTGGCGATTGTCGAGTAATGACCCATCAGTGTCCTTGATTTTAATCGCGTAAATGAATCAGTTTAATATGTCTATGCGCAATGACCTTCCGAAATTCATTTTTTTTCTCTACCACCAAACTCGAAAACTTGGCTTATCTGATAAATGTTTTCACGGTTTGTCGTTTCCACCTTTATAAGCTGTATTACTCGACAAACCTGAGTTTCGTACGATGCATTCGATCTGCTGCATGAGAAAACATTGTTTTTAACGAAAACCCTCTTTAAGTTATACCGATGCATTTTCTTTCACTGACCAGACTTATCTCAAACTCAAGCATATCAGAAACGAGCTTGCAATGAGAGTTCAAAAATGAACGAAAAATCGCAAGGCTTTGAGTCAAATTAAGGCAGCATGAAGAGCAATTGGATAGCCATGTTAGGATTTAATCTAGGTAATTCAGAAATCCACGTGTCGAACATTATTTGAGAGCAATATTGCACATGAACATACGCTCTATTGAATTTTACAGAGCAATGAAAACTTACTTTGATTTCAAAATTTTGATTTTGGGGGTAGTCACCTGTAACTCTCCAATACGTGTGTCTTCGGTGTAATCTTTTTTGTCACAGATCAATAATTAGTATACGTTTATTTTGGTGTATCCAATTTTCCAAACTCTACATTATGGAAAAAGTTGTATCTAAAAATTTAAGTGATGCGTTATTTTTGTAACGTTTCAAACGTATTTTCGCCCTTGTATATTGATCCGTTTTGCTTAATGTCTAATTTTTTTTACTTCTGTTTAATTTTCAACATCGCCTATATTAAACGGTACCCCTATACAGAAAAAGCGCTCAGGACATTTTCAGTATTTGGTTTCATAGTCTTAGATAAGTTTTGATTCTATTAAATCTAGTTTAATTACTTTCCGATTGAAAAGTTGACAAATTCGGAGATGAAGTAGTAAATTCTGACATTAATCGGAATTTATATAAATATGTTCAAATCTTCGCGAAATTTCGGGACTAAATGTTACGCGGGGTTTAAAAACAAGGGACCATTGGCCCTTAAGCGCTAAACTGAGGCATTTAAAAGTATTTGACAAACGTTGCAAAGTGTCAAAACTACTTATTTGAAATTCGTGACTAGCTCAACAAAAGTCCAAGATATCAAAAAGCCAATCATTCCGATTACATTTCAAAACAGTTGAGTCAAATATGTTGCCTCTAAAGTACTGAAGGATTTTCAAAGATTTGAAGAGGTGTCCCAGTTTTTGATCCTCTTTTCAACTCGTCTAAGATTTCAAGACAAAGATCCTGACAATGTGTTAAAAACAAAAAAATGTCCTCTAGATTTTCCTTAATTTGACCTATCGACATCATTTTTGGTCCCACTTAACCAATTTTTTAACTTAATGGGATTTCACGGAGGCAAATATTCTGACCAAGTTTCAAGACATTTGAGTAAAGGAGGTGGCCTCTAGAGTTCAGACAAGGTTTTTTCAAGATTTGACCCATTAACCTAATTTTTGACTTTACTTGATCCAGTTTAGGACTTGACCCAGATTAGATTTGATGGGGTCCAACATTCTGACCAAGTTTCAGGACATTTGGGTAAAAAATGTGGCTTCAAAAATGAACAGAAGGTTCTTCTAAGATATGACCCCTTGACCTCATTTTTGACTCCGTTTGACCCAATTTCAAACTTGACCGAGATTTGATGCAGTCAAACATTCAGGCAAAGTTTCAGGACATAAGGGCAAATTATGTGGCCTTTTAAGTGAACAGAAGGTTTTTCTTAGATATGACCCCTCAACCTCATTTTTGACATCACTTGACCCAGTTTACAACATGACCAAAATTTGATGAAGACCAACATTCTGACTTAGTTACATGATATTGGGGCCAAAAAAGTGACCTTTAAAGTGAACAGTTGGTTTTCTAAGATATAATCCCATGACCTCAATTTTGACACACTTGACCCAATTTCGAACTTGTCCGAGATTTGATGGAGACAAACATTCTGGTGAAGTTTAAAGACATTTTGGCCAAAACTGTGGCCTCTGAAGTGTACACAAGACTTTTGCTAAAATTTGACCCCTTTCATTTACAAGATCCCATTTTTTACCCCACTTGACCAAATCTCAAACTGGACCAAGATTTGATGAAGACAGGCATTCTGACCAAGTTTAAGACATTTGGACCAAAAAAGTGGCCTCTAGAATGCACACAAATTGGTGACGGACGAAGGACGCCGGACACAGCTTGATCACAATAGCTCACCATGAGCACTTCCTGCTCAGATGTGCTAAAAATCGAATAAAAAAGGAGTTTTAAGAATCATTGAGTCCTTTTTTAGTAAGATATATTAATCGTATTTCTTGAAATATGTATCAAATGAACGCGAATTTCGCAACATCTTTTTTTATACCACTCACAAAATATATCTGATAAAATTTCATGGAATTATCGACGTTGAAAGAGTGTTAGTAGTGACGTTGTTAAAATTGGAACGCTTAGCGGGCGAAGTATAATAAGCAAGAAAAACCATTGACAGGCTCCGAAGAAATCTTTATATCTCTTTACATTTAATCCTAGATTATAGACCGACAATTCTCTTGCGCATACATGTACTAAGTAATATTAATAAAGCTGACTGTCTAGAAACCGGAATATTGTAATAAAAGTAAACATGTAGAAGTGAAACGTATTAAACGTAACTTGCATCGTGGAATGATGATAAAAAAGCACCCAATGAAACTAGTAGAAATTTCATATTGAAGATGTTATATGGAAGAAGAAGAAGAAGACAATCCACAGACTTCAGAGCCAGGGTACATAATCGGAGCCAATCCACATAATCGGAACCAAACTATTTTCTTTGATCTATATCATATTAAATAAAGGTACATTGGGTTAGAGTATTGTTGTTGTTTTGTTAAACTGGTGTACACTGAAAACAATGGTCTGCGTTATTTATTCTGTTCAGAATATTGCATTTTGGAGGTAAAAACCACGTGTTTTGACATTCCTGACCCAAGACTGCTCCCAGAAGAAAGCATTTTTAACAAAAACCAACGAGCGTTCTTACATTTTTTGAGTGCATTTACGTTGCAAAATGTATAACTGGTCGAATAGCATTCGAACTTTTTATGATTTATGAATAAAATATTATATAAATGAGGAAATCCCGACTCCCTACCCCATTTTTCATTCAAAATATGCAATGTTTACATCTACATAATCGGAGCCACACGTGGAGCGGAAGTTCCACACATGATTTTGAAAGCGGAGCCGGTGGCTCCGATTATGGACATCACCCCCCGTGTATATATACTGTATAGATAGTGTTGAAATGCGACCCCAATTGACCTCTTTTGAAAACGATCATTTTTCATTATTCATAACCCTCGATTTAAAGAAATACACGGAAGGTCACCTACGCGAGACGAGTTTTGTATCAATTTCGTTTTAAAGATTTTGTATACCTTTTTAGTTTAATTCGATTTTTAGCACACCTTAGAAAAAAAATCTCAAGTTGAGCTATTGTGATCGATCAATGTCAGGCGTCCACCCGTCTGCTTGTCTGTCCGCCTGTCAAAAAAGAAATCTTTCCTTAACTAGCCATCGGATATCAAACGTCTTGGTCTAACGCTAAGCTATAAGTGATTGATAGTATAGTATGTTCCTTGTACGGTCACTTTCATATGGGAGAGCGGCGATTCCGTCAGCTAAAACGTTAACTCCTCAATAGTGCTGGAACGAGTACTCGAGTACCCGGGTTTCGGCATTCGGAACACCACTCGGCCAATCTCACGATCAACCTCGGATGTATTCGGAACACCACTCGGCCAATCTCACGATCAACCTCGGATGTACATAGACGGACTATTTTTAGAAATTACGGGAAAACTTTGGAAAAACTCGATGACGTCAGTTAAAATGGCGTTAGGCCTCGAAACTTCGAGTGAAAACATTCGACGTCGCCAACGCTACTCGTTTGAAGTCACTGACGTGAAACCATCGTATCCTATATAATATAATATCATATGAATAACTTTAGATTCTTAAATAACGACTGAAAAAATCTTAATTTTTGAGAATGATTCGTCATTCTCAAAAATTAAGATTTTTCAGCCATTATTTACTGTAAAAGATAAAAATCTACGGTGCTATTTTTTCTTACACTGTTTCCGCCTAATAAAATGAACGATTTTGTTACATACCCATCCGCCTTACATACATCCGAGGCCTGTTGCAGTTTACGGAAATGGCCGAGTGATGTTCCGAATGGGATATCGGGTAGGGTAATGTCCCCGTAATTATCGGGTACTCGAGTGCCGACGGGTAATAAGATCTCGGGTACTCAGGTTTACAATTTCTTCGAGTCCCAGCCCTACTACTAAACGACAATAGAATCCTTTTCGGAGTTGCTTGATGATGATTTCAAATGACAGGATTGGCCTAACCTGATGTCAAAGTCGACCGAAACCCTGTTACTCCAGGTTATTCTTAACTGGAAGAGTAGCATAATTTCGGTCACCCAACGACTGAATGCGATTTCAATTATCACTCAATTTTATCTAACAATCATGCAATTGCTTGTTCTGTACAAAAATGACTCTTTTCCACAATGCTTTGGCTCTACTGCCATAGCCATCGCAGCCTTATGTCGCTTAACTGCTTTTGCTCATAAGTGGCTTCATTTTGATATATAATATACCTGGACATACTGATATTTCTTGGCAAATGAAGTGCTCCTAAAATTTGGCCTAAAACACTTTACATGAACCTTAAACGGCACATTTCAAAATGGTTAAGAGTAAACTTGAACCAACTTCTAAAATGCCATCCAAATATGGCACGAAAATTATTGCTTGATAATGTTAAAGATGAAAGAGTTTGACGCAAGTGTTTCTGTGTTTAAATAGCCTGTTCACTTAATAGACAGCGAAATAAAAAATCATAAAAAAAATTTTCGGGGGAAAGCAAATTAACATGGGTACCCAAAATTCCAAATTTAACATTGGTAGGTGGAGAAAATTATTAAATTCACTATCCTCACGCAAATCGACGTCTTGAATAGTGTTTCCTCTACTTATTTCTACAAAGCTATAATTCAGGGATCGAAAGGATAGAGAGTTTTGAACAACAGAACGGTATTTCCACGATTGAAAATTTGAAAAATCGATGCATTTGCTTGTTTTTATGACTTTTTCAAAGTGAGGTTAGAATCTTCTTTTGTCTGCTATAATCCTTCGGTCTGAACTTTTTACAAAATTCTTTCACAAAAATCCCCGAGATTGATTTGTCTTTGCATGAAAAATAAATCTATTCAATTTTTTTCTTGTAATGTGCCGAAAAAGAGAGAAGTATGCAGGGAACGATTAGAAGTTGGTTTCAGTTTATATGTCCTTTTTTTCTAGGTTAACTAAAAGCTAACAGGTTGTCTAGAAGAATATGACAGTAGCTAAATTTTGGAACTGCATATTTTTTCTGCTGAACGGTTTAAATTTCGTGATAATACAAGTGTTACCTCTTGACCCTGAGGATGTCGGCTGCAGTTCTGAAATATTTTATTTAAACAAGTATAAAGTGTTGGTAAAGGACGTCTCTTTTTTGGACGAGGTACGGGAAGTCTTATTAGGACGTGGGTTTTCATACAAAGGATTGGTAGGTATTATATATTTAGAATTTCTTTTGTAATTGTATTTAACGCTTCATGATATTCGTGATATGGCATTGATATAGCATAATTAAGAATAATTACACAAACTCTTTATGGCCCCATTCCCTTTTTATATTTTTGTACATCTTTAAGGTAAAGCATAATTTGAATATTTTTTAAAAATATCGCGATTGTCGGTGATTCTAAGATATTCTTTAATGCTTTTCGGTGGTTTATCGAGAAATAACGGTAGATTATCACTTGACAATCTCACCGCAAAAGCAGTGAAATTATAAAAATTCTATACCCTGCTTTTGTGCATTTCACCCTTTCTGACGTCATCTATGCGGGGCGAGATAAGTGACGTCACAATGAACGTTGCATAGCAATCACGTGCAAAATAACGCGCTTAACGAAAAAATGTCCTAGAAATTTCACATTTTGTCTCATTTTTGCATTAAAGAAATAGGATAATCTTTTGTTTTTCGAGTAAGATCGATCGATATTTCATTTCGTGAACAACAAAAGCTATATTTTCTCTCGTGAATATATAGCTTTTGTTATTCACTCAATGAAATATAAATCGATCTGACACTGAAACAAACGATTATCCTCTATTTCATGTCGTATTTGACGATAGTCTTGTGAAATTAATGGATTAACTGGTAATATACATTGAATATGCATAATTTCAGAATTATTCTTGATACACATGTATGCTAACCACATCATTAAGTTAAAAGTATCAGAAAACAGTTTATTTATAAAAGCGTTTTGTTTTCAGCAAAACGATATCTATTAACGTTTTTATTTCCTCATGGACGTTCTATGATGATCGTTTTATCTAGCATTATCAAATGCTACATATCTATTGCTCGTCTCGTTTTTTTCTAGATAGTCTCAAACTACCACCTGTTTGTCCGACTGGACGATGTATCTGAGAGTCACTGTCCGTCTACAAGAAACTGGACAACCGAGATACAGGATCACAGGGTAAACAAGATGTATTTGAAAAACACGAAATGGCATTTTTTTTTACAAATTTGACTTTGAAAAATTACCATAACCTTGTCACATGACCTTGACTTTACTACCAGCAGATGCGTGTCATTAAGAAGTATCACCATACCAACTATGAGCCTTGTTTCATGAATAGCCTTCAAGTAATTGGCAATGTTCAGTTTTTTGGCTAAGTTTTTCAGACAGACAGATAAATAGACGGGCGGACGGACGGATAACAACGATAAAACAATATAGTTATATGTCGAGTCATGGTCAATGGACATTTATGTATATTAATTGTTAACACACACCCTTCTTTTATTCACGAATTTTCATAAAAGCCAAAGGTTATGTTTCTCATCATGTGGCTATGGCATATTTTTTCCATTTTGTGATATGCCATATCACGGAAAAGGGGGCCTTAATTTAGCCACCTTGGTAACACAGTTTTGCTTTTATAAATAGTTACATTTGAATAAAACTTTTACAGAATGTTCCTTATCAAGTGACCATGTGCATTCCATGGAGGTTAGGTGATACTTTGCTGTTTCATGAAAAAAATGCATTATTTCATCTTTATTATACAACTCACCTTCATTTATACATGGGTTATCATGAAACTTAAACAAAATATTTCTCATCGTGTGACTGCGGACACGTTTTGCCATTCATTTGTTACGTCATGGGAAAATAGACCTTAATGTAAATATTCTAGCTAACACAACTCCTTCTTCCTGTATGGATTATTTTTAAGAAACTTTCATATGGCAATAAGCAAAATGTCATTGTTTGGTGATATTATGCCTCTTTACGGAAAAGGGGCCTTAATCTAAATTTGATTGTTTGCTTAACTCGTCCTTCATTTATGCTCAGTAATTTGCGAAAATTTCATATTTTTTTTCATCGTGTGAACATGGCAAATTTCTGGTTGGGTTATATTTTCTTTTTTAATGCGTGACCCCACCTTGATATTCGAGGGACCAAACGCCTGTATGCCTCCCACGAATCTCAGGGTAGAAGGCCAAAGACCTTGTTGGTGGTCTTTACATGAAGGGGATTTCTGAACGAGGGATCCGTTGTTAAAAGTGAATATTGCTGAGTTCAAAATAATTCAATTTTGCCGATTTGTTAGGTCGTTCAAGATAATTCACGAAATTTAAACTAGGTAATAGAAGATAGTAAACATAAGTAGTTACGTATGCCAATAAGTTTATTTATAAGTATTTGCATTTTGAATTCAAGTTGGTTGGATATTCTTCCTGTTTTACAATTTGGTTTATTTTCGGAGGACTCATTATGGAATAACAAGAAATATTTTGCTCAATTTTGTCGGGAACAATGTGTCATTTATATATCAGACAGCCGGTGTCCTTATCTTTTCTTGCTTAATATAAGATAAGTAGAATATAGATTCAACCCACTTTCAAATAAACTCTATTTGGAGGGAAAACTTTTTCTTAGAAAAGCGGGGCTAAACTCAGTTAGCAGTACATGTTGATCACAGATTCCTTGTTATATACGGCACATTCTAGTCAAAGGCTTTTCACAGAGCCAGAAGAGCGGTCTCATGCCCCCATGGTCCTCTTGTTCGTTCATTGAATAGTTTTTGAACCCTTTTTTTTATAATCATTTCAGTCATATCACTTCGATTAGAGCTTCAATCTTTTGGTTTCTTTTTTTTCTTGCACAAATACTCCATTACATCCTTTCCTAGCCTCCAGTTGCTGTCCCAAATACATCTGCGATTATCAATTCATTTGTTGAAGACAAAAAGTCGGAAAGGATATGCTTATTTGACTTTCCATATAATTTATCTATCTGTTATGTGAAATGGATCGTTGTGTAGGTATTGGTATCTTACTTTGGTAAGTGATAGCTTGTTTATCTCTAATCTATAAACTACCTTTATGAATGTGGAAAATAAATATTATATTTCAGTATTCACACACTTTGACGAAAAAGAGCAAAATGAGCTTCCGTTTCAGGTCTCAAAATTCTAAGTATTAAGCGATTGCCATCAGACGACATCGAGGCCAAAGCTTTGATACACCGACCTAATGAGATTGATATAGTATCGGCGAGTTATGGTTTCCCTGACAATCGTGGTTTTATAGAATTAGAAAATGTAGTGAAAGTAGCTCTCAGAGAAGGTGTCGAAAAGGTTTGTTACAGTACTGAATATTTTAATTTTCTTTAATTCTAAATGCTATTCAACTAAAAAATATTCAAACTCAAAAATAAATATGTGTATGCTCTGAATATTTCATTCAAAGCACATCCACATATTCAAGCACTCTTCGAACTGATGTCATGTGTGGGCTCTTACATGTATGCATATACCTCTTCATATCATAGTTCTCAATATGCAAAGATTATTACTAATCGGTCAATCACAAACAGATTTTACTTTAACATGAAATAAGAATTCAAAAAAGCCGAACTTCTACTAAAATATTGATGTTGCTTCGCCAGAGTACAAATGATATTCGACGAGTTTGAGAAAAAGGTTGTGTGAGACTCAACATTTCGGAATGTGTCCACACTAAGTTTTTACAATCCTTAACTTTTTTTTTTTGGAGAGTCCTCAAAGAATCACAAAATGCTCCTTCTTTTGGTAAAAATAAAGAGATGAATAAAAAAAGTGGGTATTGTTAAGCCAAAAAGATAGAACATTTTTTGTTCGAATGTGGTTTTAGGCCGCTTTTAACAATTTTTCAATTAATTAGCGGAGGCTGGAGCATCTAACAATGGATTCCTGGTATTTCCCTCACCACTACTACCGTTACACCCCTTTGTAGCCTCCAGCTGTTATCTCACATAGGTCTACGATATCAACCTATTGGTGAGAGACAAATAGTCGGAAAGAAGGAGCGCCACCGTCGGGGATCGAACCATGTACTTTAAGTTGGTTTCGTTTTCAGGGAAGAAATTGTAAAGGTAGAATCTACATATTTCCCAGCGGAAATGGTCATATGGACAACTGTAATATGGATGGTTACGCAAAAAGTATTCATACTTTGACAATTTCGAATGTGGACATGGACCTACAAGTGCCAGATAATGTAGAAAGATGCCCATGTACACTCGCAGCCACAAGAGTCAACAAAGATTTTGTAATTTTGATTATAAATATTTTGGACATCTTGTATTTCATCCGATTAAAAGCCAAACTTGATTATTCGCGTCAATTTATAACACAAGAACACCCAATTAACCTAGTGAAATATCGCCTGTTTTCAATACTTACTTATTATTATTTTTGATATTATATCATATACTATTTAGCATCGTTTCTCTTGTGATTCAGAATTGCACTTTCTTTAAGAACAAACAACTTATGTTTCATAATGTGAATAGAGTTTGATATCTCCTGGTGAAAAATGTATATGCGCTTAACATAATTGAGCATGTGCGTGATATTATCAACTTTTTCTTGTATACGCAAAGCAAAGACTCTTGTTAGCATGTGTATCTGTACAATCTGACAATACTCTTCTCTGTAGATTGAAAGGTATCTGTAGACAGCCAGATTATCTTTACATGCATTTTGAGGCTTTCTAAACAACTCAGTGTCAGGAGTTCACGCATATAAAATTGTTGGATTGTTGGCTCAATTATTTTTGAGCCTGTGCGTGACATTTACAACAATTTTGGGTGCAAACATTTAGCAGTCCAGATAGTTACTTAGTGTAAAAAGATGATTTCCTAACTGTCTACAGATCCTTTAAGGCCTTATCTATCTTCAAATCGCAAAGTGAAGACTCTGTTCAAACTGTGCGGATGCACAGACTGGCCTGAGCCATTGCTTTGCCACCATTTTAAATTGTTGGAAATCACACGCACAGGCTCATTTGTCATTTAGATAGCGCCAGCTGTCAACGGAATGTGTATAGATGGGTTTGAGGGTTCATCGGCGGCGGTACCCGCTGCAGCCGGTTATATTGCCAATATGCTGAGAGTCAAGTAAGGATTTCGAAATTTTCTTTATTTGTTTTTTAATTTTTTTTTAAATAAAATTTAGGCCAAATTGTAAAACATTTTTTATTTGAAAATATAATGAATGAATAATAATAGTAATAAAAAAAAAAAGATTCGCTTTATTCCTGGATTTGAAATCATAGACTTTCTCAGTAAAATACATTTAAATATCATCCCAAGTGAATTACGTTCCCCTTTGAGTTTCAAGAAATTAGTAAAGGTACTACTTTGTAAAGTAGATACGTATTTTGTTGATGCTTCAATGGCACACGATAGTCTAATATTCTATTTCTAGTATCTAGAATAACAAATCAACTTACAATCATTCCAATTACCATTAAGAATAAATGATCGAGGAAAAGTTTTTACATATACATTTTTTTTTGCTTTTACATATTGAATCTTGTTTTTGTATTGAATAATTGTCATGTAATAATGTGAGGAATTCGATTGAGTGAAAGAGTAGGTGTGTATTGGTGTTTGTGTGTGTGTGTGCGTGCGGACGTGCGGGCTTGCTTGCGTGCGTGCGTGCGTGTGTGTTTTGAGAATGAGTGAAAGAGAGAGAGAGAGAGAGAGAGAGAGAGAAAGAGAGAGAGAGAGAGAGAGAGAGGCAGAGAGACAGAGAGAAAGTTGAACATGTATGTACATAGAGAAGGGATCGGTTTTTTTAATGGTAGTGTTACCAAATAGTCTCTTATAATTCTAAATAAGAATGGTCACATACATTCTTTTATGCTGTAGTTTTATCCATTTGTACATTTGTAAAAATGCATATATATATGTGTGTGTGAATGAGACTTTAATAAACTATTAAATCTACTTTATCATCATCCTGCATATCTTAAAACATATCATTTCTAAGTTTCTTGAGTGTTTATATTCTTTGCTGATACGACCATTTTGAGGTACTAAAGTATATAACTTATAATTCTGTATTTTCCTAGCGATACTTTGCAACACTTTCAACTATTATTTTTCAGTCCATCACTAACAAAGCGGGATGTTGAACATATAATTGTCAAAACAGCCAGCACATTAGGATTTGGTGAATTTATAGAGTGGAAAACAAATGGGGCAGGTTTGAAATGTAAGTCTCCAAATTATATTTTTGAACATTTGAATATTTGGCTGGGTAATATTATCCAATTAGGTTCTATCATTGTTCACGAAAAAAAAACAAAAACAAAAAACAAAAAAAAAAAAAACAAGAGAAATGTTAACAGCTCTAAGGAGCATTAGGTTATTGAAAATCACTCCACAAACATACAACATTTAGTGGTCAGTAGAATATTGAAACTGCTTGAAAAGATAAAGACTTGACCTTTTTTTACTGTTTATGAAAATCTACACTGCCCTCCAAAAGATCCTTCACACACATTTCATTTATAAGATTTTCAGCTTTAATCTTTTTAAACAAAGTTATAGATTAGTTTTTATTACTTAAAATCTGATTATTCCCATTTGAACGCTACTTTAGACGACAAAATGACTGTTGATAAAGATACTATTTTAGAACAATGTATAACAGAAAATATTGAGACAAAAGGAGAAAATGCTGATTATCAGTGGAACGTTGTGAGAGACTTGTAAATAGCATGCCTAGATGCATGTTCAGGCTGTCTTACCTGCTAATGGAGGCTACACTAAATATTGACAAAAGTTGATCCCCTTGATAGAAAATTTGGCAAAATGGTGAACTATTCTGATTTTGTCGATTTTACATGATTTTGCCATTCCTGGTATTGCTTCTTAATTGATACATTGCAATAAAGATATAAAGTATACATTTTATTAATAAAAATGATATAAAACTTTGTTTTAAATTACTTAAGCTAAAGATCTTTTAAAGAAGTGTGTGTGAAGAAACTTTTGGAGGGCAGTGTATTTTGTTATAAATGGGTTTTATTTTTATTAAAATAGTTAACGATCGAGTTGGATTTGGACTCCTTTGTCCGGATCAAATGCAAAAAGAGGCAAAAACATGGCGCCCCATTTCTCCTCAGCGTGTGTGGAAAGCTGAATCTGTAAACAATGCGTGAGTATGATGAAAGTATTTAATATACTGTAACGAAGCAAAACAGGGATCAACTGATTAATCTTTTTTGCATAATCGTTTTGTTAGAGCTTGAAAGTACCCCCTTTCGTGATTGTGTATGTCGTGTTCCAAATTTGCTATAGGGTTAATATTTATGATTTAAGAAAATACAGACTGAGTTCCGTAAAAATTTAAATCCTGGTGTTAAGTAACATACGATATATCGAAAAATTTAGATATATAAATATGAACATTCCCAAATTGTTTTGTTTTTTATATAAGATTTAATGGCTATCATAAAATGATTTTTACAAGTTACTGAATTAGAGGATGTTACGGTACATGTAGATATCATATCTTAATTTTATCTTTATTATTTGACAATTTAAGCAGCATGTGAGCAAACATTTAAAGTAATTGAAATAAGTTATGAATATTTGTAAAGGTGATAATTCAGTTCTTTAAAACGAAATTTATAGTTTGTAGAAGAGCATCTATTTTCACTATTATAAAAGGAGTATGGAATATTTGTTAACTTAAAGACCAAAAGGAAGCACTTAAAAAACTGTTGTCTTTAAGGTTGCATGTTACAAATTATACGTATATGTGTATCATAAAGTGATCTTACATGGAGAGGTTTGAAAGAGTTTCAATACAAAAGAAATAGATGGTACTAGATGGCGAAGAAAGTCCCTCTGTTTTTGTTTTGAAAACAAACATTTCATACACAATAGGAAAAGAATATTTTCGATGAATGTACGTTGTCTTTCTGATAATTGTATTCTAAAACTTCTTGCTTACATGTATTAAAATGTCTTGTCATGTTAAAATAGATAAAAACCAAATATGTAAACCGTTCTGCGATATTGGTACGAGACAAGGGGTTCGAATTGCCCTATTTTCTATTTAATTTATATTAACGTCTTACTTAGTCAACTTAAATGAGCTGTATATCTAGTTTTTTTTCTCAACTCATAGAGGAATCTAAAGCCTTTATAATCATTAGATTAATATAAAATAAATCATAATACAAATATCTTAACAAATCCCTATCAATATAGATAGAAAATTTAACCACCCGTCTGAGTTCTGAAGCTCAAAAAAAAAATACACGGCTCATATATTTGGACGTTGGCTATGGCCTATACTTTCCTCAATTCAAAATTATTTTTTGGCAATTGAGATTGGTAAATCTATTTATTACCTTTTTTTTCCTATAATGATCCAATTTGTTTATTATTTCATCTTATCTTAAGGCCCGATCTGCTAAACGGACACTAAACTTATGCTAAACGGATAGGACGAAAGAATGAAATTTCTATCCGCTCTCATGCGCTCGATAAAAACTGCTTCTAGTGGCAACAAACTGCGAAAACTAAATGGAAAACATTGGACGCGTAGGTAGCTGGGATGTTGAGTGAATATTCACCGGAAACCTTGCGGATAAGAGCGGATGACAGCTCAGAAGAGTGTAATTATGACGTATACGAATAGCGCAAGGAGCAGACACATAAAGTATTGGTCGCATATATTACGTATGCTTAACGGAAACAAAAGGATACAGAGCGGATCGTTGAATGTTACGTGTTGCATACGCTTAGATACTTAAATATTACTTATGTTAAATGTTACTAAATGTTACTTCTTCCCTTTTATATACTTTTTGTTTACCTAATAATACCTTGTTCGTTTTACCTAATAATACCTTGTTCGTTTTCATCCTAAGCGAATAAGAGTTTCGAGGATGCCTAACATATGATTTGAGAATACAGCTGAAGTATAACGGATGGTATCGGGTACGTAGCGTTTGTTGCTCAAATTGTTAAGAATTTATATCGTGCATAACGGAAAGTTTATCCCCTGTACAAGTTTTGTGCTGCTCTAAACTTTCTGCGCGTATGAAATCATAAACGACGGACAGAGCGTTTGCAAAGCGTATGTGCAGGGTAAATAATAGATGCAAAGCGTCTTTTATGAAGGGATGTAAAGATTTCTCCAATGCATGCGTTCGTGCAGTGGGCTTGGCCTTTATTCCTTAACCAATTGAAAGTAAATCGGCCTATGATTTACTCTGTGGAAATGTGCAATTATCCCTTTTGGGCCTCTTGTACTAATTCTTGATATTCATTACGCAAAATTCAAGATAGGATTATTCTGCCACTATTTAGATGATAACACGAAAAGAAAGGAGTTGTATCGGGTGTCTTGTTCTCCATTTTTACAGTTTAGTGATAGACTCTAGTTCCGCCTGCGATATTCGTCATCTCGAATATGTCCAAGTGTTGATTGACCTGTGTTGTCATAACTGTACATACTCAGATACGGGCAAATTGAACATTTACCTTATATCAGCGATTGGCACTCAATCTGCAGTCTTCACGGAATCAGATGTACAGGGGTATAATAAATCCTTAGATGGTGTGCGGAGGACCAGGTGTAGACCATGGAACTTTACTACCGTCCAGTTTTGGGGAGAAAACCCACTTGGCATATGGGGTGTTAACTGGACTTCGCCTGAGTCAGGTAATGATTGAGTTATTTCACAGTGAGCCGAATTTTGTCCCTGTTTGATTACTTTTAATGACCAAATCTGTTTGCAGAAAAAGGAAATAACGAAAATTGGTTACCATTATTTATTTATTCCAGATACCCCCATTCTGATCTTAGATTCCTTAGATACAACCATGTCGCCGCAGTGCCATCAAATACTAGCAGCAAAGTTCAAGAAAGATGGCTGTCAAAGCAAATATTGTTTAAATAGTTGTCTTTTTTTAAGATATGCAGAGAGTATTTGTTGATTTCATGGTATGCAACTAAAAAACTAATGACATGAAGCGGATTCACACATAAGTGTGATCAGTTTTTATTGTTTCAAACCCCAGAGAAAATAATGAATGTTTTCTTCATATCTTATAATTTGATATGTATCGTGAAGCATAAATGTAAAGATTTTTCTATAATGAAACAGGCCCTCTTTGGCCCGATTTTTATGACTGTCTGCTATATTTCATTAATTTTCTTGGTCATCGAAGGAAGGGGTGCTTTCAAAAGATATCAATTCACAATTGAAAAGTAGTGCTGTCTTAAAGCCCCCGTCTGTGTTCGTGACCATGTTAGGAACGCAAGACATTATTCTTAGACGACTATGTACACAAAAACTTTACTTCTATTCTCAAAGATAAGCTTGAATTAATCATTCCAATATTCGGTGATGAAAATGATTATGGCGCGATGTTCGAAATATATGCCTAACTTAATGAATATTAATGACCCACAATATTTCGGACTCCAAGTTGAACACCGCTCCTGTACCGCTCCAGCACGTGGGCGTATTTCCCATCACCAAAATCTCATGTATACATATTTCACTTAATTCTGCAGATCATGCGTTTCACGGAAAAGCCGCCGTTTGTCGATTTTATTTTTTTATGTAACTCAATTTTCATAATTCTGAATCAAGAAAAACGAATATTCAAAATAGAGCAATTTTTTACTCTTAACGCAGACTTGGGCTTGAAATGAATATAAATGCACATTACCCATTTGGAAGAGAAGTGTTCTATCAGGAGCTCAGTTGGTATAAAACTTTTGATGTTATATAAAGCAGTAAGGTGTAAAACGAAATACGTCCCAGGTTATTAGAAAATAAGCTAAAATATAGCTTTTATTCGTAAATTATCCCTACTTGCACAATAGTCTACACATATAGACTAGGCGGCAATTTCTGTAAGAGGCTTATTTTTCGACTTGGTTCAACATATCTGCCAGAAAAGGTCTGCCTGCGGAAATGCAATCTTTAGACCTTCCTAGACACGGCCAGCCACGTTGTAATATCAAATTGTGGTATACAATTTTTGTTACGGGCCCTTTTTTAGTGATACCCTAAGCGCCAATAATGAAAGAAAAATAGTGACTTACGAACACGAGTATTTATAATAAACACCAAATTAGAAGTTTTCGAGCCATATTTATGAGTTCTCATAATTGGTAATTGAGAATTGTAGATAAATTGATAATATACTCAATTCTGAATACGCTTTCATCATGTCAAACGCTCTTTTTTCATCTGTTTATTTATCCCACCCACCACCTTATAACGCCTATGTGACTTTTTGTACTTTTCTTTATAAAAGTACATACACGTATTTACCTAATAATCGCATTAAAAGTTCATTGATAACTTTTCGGGCTCTGTTAGTTTTTCAAAATAAATAAAATTAATCATTTGTGTAGTGTACGCAGAGAAATACCGATCCAATCTCAAATTACATAACAGTTAGATACTCAATGATTCGCGTAATTGGAGATATTTTTGATAAGATATTTTTCTGTTTGACTCCTTGACACAACCGTTACTCAACCGTTTCTTAATCTCTTTTAGAACCTTAGGTATTGTCCAAAGCTAATGCAATGTAAGAGTGAGGTGGTTAAGTGTACGCAGAGAAGTATCTATAGACCTTTTAGTCATTGTATTCTTACATGAGCTGAAAGATATTTTATCAGCGAATTGTGCCCCCTTCTCTTTTATAATAGCAATCAGAAACATTTTCATAACATCTTAGATAAAATACTTTCTTTTGCTCATGGTTTGGGTTATGATCTGCATCTTAAGCTCTCAGAAAGTGTTATATGAAAAACACCTTATCTAAAAAGCTCATGATTTGTACAACATATAAAATTGTGTTTGGTCTGAGTGATTTTAGAAATATTATTCGATAATGTGTTGCTATACTGTTAGGATCATTGTTATCAAACTATACAAATTGGTCATAAGTATGGTTGGTGTACGCAGAGAACTTAAATTGGCAAGAGATTCAAATATCAGAATTGAACGTATAAAACGGATGAAATCTTACTCTGGTTCTGGCCTAAATCATTTATTTTGTCGGATAGTGTGGATTGTTTGCGAATGGGCTCGTACAGACCCACGTAATAATCATACATGTACATAGCATTGATCGTTGGGTCGAAATTCTTTTTTGAAAAAGGTTTATTTAAATTATTTCAGTTGAAAGAGCATATATAAGAAGTCGTTCAATATTTTATGAACGAAATAGTGTGCTTTAGGAACTCACACTCTCACATATTTATTTATTTATTTTTGTAAATCAATACATCGTATTTGCCTCTTCTTCTCTTTTACTGATCAGTTATACATAGCATTACAGACAAAAAGGTACTTCTAAATAACCCCAAAAGTAACAAACTCTAAGCATTAAAATTTAATTCTATTCATCATTAGTTAACGTAAGCTTTTAATGATTGAATATTCAAAGAGAGCATAAGCACAGTGAAAAAATATATCGTTCTTATCATTTCATTAACAAAAGGCAGAAGAAGCGACCTTGCTGTCCACAGTGTATATATCGAACATGAAAGTTTTCGATTATCATTTTGATTTTCAATGACCTTCGGTTTTTCAGTCATTTTTCTGTTCAATGCGTCTAAAGTACTGCTACAGAAGTTTGAAATAACAAAGTCTTAATATAAAGCAACATAACAAGAGAAAGCTTCGCCAAAAACATTGTAAATGGAAAATTTGTATAAATAACAAGGCTGAAGTCATATCATCTACATACTTCTTATCAAAGTTGTGTGGTGCCGTTATGTGATTCTTTGCCATTCACCAATCCAGGCTTGAATATGTCTATTATGAGCTATACGGAGACGTTTACAGTTTGTCGCCAATCGTAATAAGACAAACTCTTGTTCGACTGGTTTCAAATCTTGGGAACGATTATCCGAAAAATTTGTCACGTTAAAGCTACTTATTGACAATGGGCATTAACGTATAATAAATAACCACTAACACAATCAGAATAAGGTACATGTATTACTACTTTAATACGAACTTCATCCGTATATCTCACATATGTTTGAGTAGACTATAAAAAAACTACAAAGTTTGATTTATAGTCTGTTTCAAACCGATGGCTCGCGCAGCGACTTTATAATTAACCTTCAATCATCTAGTAACCAGGGCTTACCCTGGGTCAATTTTTCTTTTAGCCAACCTTTTAGCCAAATTTGAAAATACTTTAGTAAAATTGACTAGATTGTAGCCATCTTATTCTCCAAAATTGGCATAGTAACTAAGTATCTTTTAACTTTCAACAGGTCGATCAAAGGTGTGAAGGATTATCTCTAATATCAATTTGTTAATTGTTTTACCAATGATCTTAACACTTTTAATTTCTCAATTCTATAGATTTATGAACTTTACAAAATGATACCCACCCTTAGCCAGCATTTTTGCCATTGATGTTATTTGTAGCCAATTTTTCAGAATTTTAGCCAATGGCTTAATTGGCTAAGGGCAGGGTAAGCCCTTAGTAACACAGTGCCGGATGTGATTTTTTTTGCGCCATTTGCAGCCACAGCACAATCGCTCACGAAAGTTGTCTGTGAAACAATTTCAAAGATTTCATGGCTCTTTTTTTAAACTAAGAAATTAATAACTTTTGGAGTTCTCTAAGCAAGAGAGATCATTTCAAGTACAGTGGTCTCGCGTTACCTCGAGAGGGCGAAATCTCGAATTCATGCGAAAGTTCGAGCTCGCCTTCAGGTCCCGACGAATCTTACTCTATTTTCTTGTTGGTTATTACTGCACTTACTCGAACGCGCGATTGCTCGATCGCTCGAACAACAATCTCAGTCCCGTGGTCAAATTTTACTGCATTCTCTCGAGCAAAGGGGTTCGCACCTATCTGACATCTATTGTTTTGCATCAAAATAATCTTACAGGGCGTTTTTGTTATTTCATCCCATCGTAAAGAATACCCTCAGGCCTTTTCACAGGGTCTCACCGAGGCAGACAACTTGTTTTCACACCTTTTTGTATGCCACACTTATTCAATTTTAGGGTGTAAATGACAGATAATTAATGATCATAAAATAATTAAGAGACTTTGAAACAATCATAATTTAAATGTACATTTTTTTCGAATAAATGTTCAATATCATTTTTAAAAGACTATCATCCTCGTGAGTAATTCAGAAAATTATTCATCTTTGTAACGAAATATATTGACGATTGCCCACCGAAACATCATAACAACATTTTTTTTCGGCTGTAGTTTCAATGTTTCGGTCGCCAATCGACAGTGTTCGGTACAAAAACGCGGTTAACGAAAAATGCGTCTTTTTTTAATTGTCTTGAAATCCGCTTCAGTTTTAATTTTGTTATCTACTGAACAAAACTTTTTGATAAATCCCAGAAAAAATATAAACAGTTTGTAAACTTCTTTCTTTATTAAAAGATGCCATTTACGGAAACATCCTTACAATTTTAATAGATACAGAGGAAGTTAGCTCTTAGGAAAACATTGTGAGAAAAGAAGAAATTACTTGAATCCTCGCCTATCTTCTGACTTACAAAATGTCTAAAATTTTGTCATTCAGCAACGATAGCTACAAAAATATTATAAGGAAGAAATAATAAGCTTGTTATAGTGCATCTCATTAAAATTGCCAAATCTGACATTTTTATTCATTTCAATGGCATATGTACTGAGAATAGACACTACTTACATTGACGCCGACGCCTTCATTGGTTTTTGTAGATTTTTCTCTTTTGAACCTTACGATTTGACCAATTTAAATCGCCTGATTTTACAGATCGTTTTAAATCAGAGTGATATATTTCGTAAAACTATTTATCGAGGAGTATTTTACATAGGTACTGCATATTTTGAAGGCAAACTATGCAAAGGTAGGTTTAAAAAAAAGTGAAACGTCTTCAAAGATGATAATTTTGCTTACTGGCATTAACTCGAATCATGCGATTACTCGAGCAAATTGGTCGGTCCCGTGTGTGCTCGAGTTATCGCGAGACCACTGTATATATGTAAGGAACATATAGTGATTCTGCGATCCATACTAAAGGCTCTAGGCCGAATAATTTTAGACATAAGTGTCTAAGAACTCCCTTCTCTATTTTCAAGTAAAGTACGATTATCACAACACAGGTACTATTTCTATTTTTCAATTTGAGATATAAATTCAAGTATCTTAACTGAGAACCATAAGCCAATCCTATATGTAAGTTTTAATTGCTGGATTATTTCTAAGGCGAATATTTTAAATATTTCATTCTCCACTTATACTCAACTAAGTCGCGCGCACTCGTATCATCAACATTCATCCACTCAAAACTTCAAGCAAACTCATAATTGTAGGAACACCACATTTTGTCAGTTTGTCTTATTTTTTTTATTATTGAATTACTTTTGATTAATTATCTTTTACGCTAATACATACTGAATGTACGACCACGCAACTAAGTGCAAATAAAGCAGAAGCTTTTTTTTCGTTTGCACAATCAAACATATGACGGGTATGTCGGCTGGTTAATCTTTTCTCTTGTTTCGCATACAAAATAATGTTCTTCATTCGATTCACCCAGTTCTATGCCGAATTCATTTTCTTAAAATGATAAAAAAATTAAAACAGGCTCACAGCCCGCCATTAAAGGTCGACAAACCGCATTCAACGACTCTTTTTTATTGGTCTAGAATCCATTCATAGTGAAAAATTTTGGTTATATATTGAATTTTGACAGTGAGTTGAGTTATAGATGATGGTATAAGCCAACAATAGCAATTCTGTTTCACATGTATTTCAGTCAAATTTGAATGCTCTGGGCTTCACAATTAATGCCGAGTAGAAACAAGTGTTTTTAGAGGGAGCGGAGGGGGGGGGGGGGGGGGGGTCCGACTTCAAACAATACGCACAGGCATCAAATTTAAATTTCATTTGTATTAAATAACCTTCATTGAAAAATTCAATTTGCTCATTTAATCAGGTACAGTCAATATTGAATTAAAAATGTGTCAGCATAGGTTGCAATTACGTAGTAAAGCACAAGACCTTATCCGATTACGCCAGTTTTGTTGTTATTGTTGTTGTTGTTGTTGTTGTTGTTTTTGTAGTGGATTGGTATCTTAAAAAAGCTTAATATGAAAGACTGATATAACTGCATACCATGGTAAGGACAAAAAATACAACAGGAAGGTTGCCCAGACTTATAAATATGACTAATAAGAATTGATTTTGTAGGTCCATGTAAACTTTGTGGGTGGGGTAGTTTTTTGTTGAAAAATAATAAAACTAAACTAATTTATTTGTTTATTGGTTAAAGTATCATCTTATTCACACCCAATCTTTTACGAATGAGACAGAAAACGCTACAATAAGTCGTCTTGATTCGGACATTTATTTGCACAATGAGGTATTACGGCTTATGAATATTTTCGAGTGGGGTTGGTTCAAACAAAGCCGTCTAACACAAAACTGCTACCACAATTTGACATTACAACGTGCCCGAATGTGTTGTAGTATGACGGATCTTTCCGTTTTTACAGTCAAACCTTTTCTGGCAGGTATGTTGAACGGATCGAAATTTTCAATTTTTGCCTCCTAGACTAATACTGTAAATATAAAGTTTTTTGATGGTCCTTATCTATATACTAAATGCAAAGTGAAGACTCTGGTCAGACTGTGCGGATGTACAAGCTGGTCAGAGTCTTTACTTTGCGCATATTTTAAATTGTTGGAAATGTCAAAAAACATGCTCATATTTTTATTGTTATTTTCAGTGTCGTTTGATTTGCGAACAAGACAATTCATATTTTATGGGACTGGACTTAACCAAACAACCACAATTTTGGACCATCGTACTTGCGAGAAGAGTAAGCACGGCAAATTGAATCATTTTAAGCGATGAAGAGGGAAATTGTTGTTTTCATTTAAGTATGAAACTAAAAACACCCAATCACGCTGTATGAAAATTTGAGTGTTACTGTGTTTTTAGATTCATAAATAGGTGAAATCAACAAATTTTGTCTTCATATCTTATATTATCTTATAACTATACAAATATCCATGTGATAACATCCCGTATGATATTTTTTATGATATCACACAATCACTTTTGGAACAAAGATATGATGCGGTTATTTTTAGAAACTTGCATTTCAGTTAGAAACATCGATCAAAAACAAGACAAATAGAGGTTTTAAGACAAATATAATAGTCATAATATAAACATAATACGTACTAAGTGTATTGTATGAAAAGAATTTCTAACTCGGTTGTGAGATTTGAAAATTGTCTCGGCAGAGCCTCGACAATTTTCGATTCTCCGAACCTCGTTAGATATTCTTTTTTTTCATATAATACACTGAGTACGTATTATATATATATATATATATATATATATATATATATATATATATATATATATATATATATATATATATATATATATATATATATATATATATATATATATATATATATATATATAATGTCATTATGCAAGTTAATAAGAAAAAGGCAAAGCCTCGAAACGATCGCAGTCTTAAAAAAAATTGTCGTTATTTTTTTAAATGTATTCCAACTGCTGACCACTCTTTGAAATAAATGAATTGAATTTTAAATTGTGTGTGCTTTTTTTCAATTTGCAGAAGTAATTTCACCTTCCCCCTGAACCTTTTATTTCAAATCAAATATTCTGAAATTGCACCAGCAATTCCTTTTTATCTTTTTTTTTAATGTATTGCTAAACATTTAGCATTTGGTTTGCAAAAATCAAAAGACCAAAGTGTGAGACATATTATCAATAAAACCTTTCGTATACACTGATTTATCTTTTTTTTTAAGATGAAAAAAAAAAGATTTGTCTATCAAGAACCAGACTCTGTCAAGAAACGGAAACGGGGCTTTTCGCGAAAAGCTTACGTAACAGTTGCATACTCAAAAGTGTTTTTCACCGGGGAATAAAACCAACTTTTTAGCTAATGAGAACGCAGGAACATTGATAAACATAAACAAAATCAAATTATTTAAAAAAATTGACAGATAATTAAATAACTACATTTCAAAATGTATGTGGATACTATAAACAACATCTTAAGGATTTTGTTTGGAGAAAAATCAACAACAACAACGACAACAACAACAACACACACACATTCTAAAAGAAAACATGTTTAGACACTTTTGATATGTTTTATGTCATGTGTCCGCCTTGGATACCCCGGCCGAAACCGATATACAATTGTTACCTTAAAAAATAAATTTGCACAATTTGTTCTTTGAAAAAAGAGGTAACGACTCCGGTATAAAAATGTACAGCCTGCACGTAGGCCTAAAATCTTGAAGACATAAGTTTAACTTCCATTCATCTTTGGAATATGAGAAATATTAATAGATATTAAAAACCGATCGATTACACGGTTAGACATTATCAACACTCAGCAAGCTTTGACCGACGTCTATACTAAGCTTTACTTCGACGTCCTCGAATAACATTAAATGGGAAAATATTCCTGTTAGATAGTTAAAAAAATACATATTACACAGAAATGTTTAAAAAGAAAAAAAACAACAAAAAACAAAAAGAAAAAACCCACTAACGATCGATTACACGTTAAGACGTTATTGGCACACGGCAAGCCTTGACCGCCGTCTTTATTAAGCTATAATCGACCTCTTTGAATTACATTAAATGGGAAAATGTCCCTGTTTAGTCGTTAATAACATAGAAAGCAGACAGAAATGTTCAAAAAACGGTCGATTACATGTTCAGACGTTATTAACACACGGCAAGCTTTGAGCGACGTCTATATTTATCTTTTATCGACGTCTGTGAATAACATTAAATTGGAAAATGTTTCTGTTTAATCGTTAAAAACATACATAGTCTTTATAGAGCAAAAAATGAATTTGGAATTGATGCAGTAGAATTGTTAACCATATCACGAGGATATTACAATGGGGTCTTCAATGTAGTGGGCAACGCTAGAGCGTATTGCAACGCTATCTTGTTATCGCGAAAATATCGTCAAAGACATCTATATTTATCTTATAACTATACAAATATCTGTGTGATAACATCCCATATTATATTTTTTATGATATCATATAGTTATTTTTAGAACAGTGATATAATGCAGTTATTTTAGGAAACTTGCATTTCAGTTAGAAACATCGACGAAAAGATGACAAATAGAGGTTATAAGATAAATATAATACGTACTTAGTGTATCGTATGAAAAAGATATCTAACTCAGTTGTGAGAATTGATAATTGCTACGGAAGAGCCTCGACAATTTTCAATTCTCCCAACCTCGTTAGATATTTTTTCATATAATACACAGAGTATGTATTATATATAAGGACAAGATGATTTCTCGTCAGTTACTTAAACGAGTAGCGTTGGCGACGTCGAATGTTTCACTCAAAGTTTTGAGGGCTAATGCCGTTTTAACTGACGTCATCGAGTTTTTTCAAGGATTGACCGTAATTTTTAAAAATAGTCCGTCTATGTACATCCGAGGTTGATCGTGAGATTGGCCGAGTGGTGTTCCGAATGGGTGGATGTAATGACGTCATTTTTCATACTGCGTTATATGTTCCGCGGAAAATTTTTATCATTGAATTTTAAGAATCTAGTATTTTTTGCAGAAATTCGTGCTATATGATAAATAAAATAATGAATTCATTGTGGTCATCTTATACCAAAATTTTCAAAGTCGTCATCTAAAAACATATGAAAACTCTACAAAGCCTCGTATTTATATGTTAGTTGATGACTTATTTTTAATGAATTTAATATTATGTGACCACTCATTGAATATCCTCTTTTTCTTTCCAGATTCACCCCCCGAGTATTTATTTGTTAGTTGATGACTTGTTTTTAATAAATTTAATATGAACTGACCACTCATTGAATATCCTCTTTTTCTTTTCAGATTCACCGCCTGATAGAAAAGTTCCTGTAGAAATCAAAGAAGGTTCTAATCTATTGACAACAATGTTGATAATCATTGGTACTTTGACCCTTTGCACGATTATTGTTGTAATTTATTATAAATATCGTATGACGTTGAACGGAGGGTGTGCTAATATCAGCTATAAGTTCCCATGTTTAAGGGGTCACAGATATTCGAAAACACCTGCAAATGTCGAGGTTTCGAATTTGTAGTTGTCCTGCATAAACTAACTTTCCCTAAATGATATGAGCCTGTGCGTAACATTTCAAACATTTTCGTGAATGCGTGATGGAAAGACGTTGAGTAACCTGGACAATCACACGGCGCATTAAAATTAATCTTTGTTGTAAAAAGCGATTTTAGGTCAGTAGCTATCTATCGGGCGCCAAGTTAAAACTCATATCAGTCTGTGCGGCTGCACAGTGCGGCTGCACAGCCTGATCTGAATCTAAAGATTGCGCACATGTGAAATTGTTGGAAATGTCACACACAGGCTCTTATATTATTTACGCTTATTAACATGGTCGAATACAATACTGAATTCTATTCAATCCGTATCATGCAGAAATAATCTATGTTTGACGAGGCGACACGATTGAGTTGAAAAATACTCAAATTAAAGGAACTCTTTCATATATAACATTTGTTGCCATCGCAACCAGACTTTTCAACCGTTTTTAATTCTCTTAAATATTTTGGAAGAGGACTGCCTAGGGATTATTCCTGTAGAATTTGTTAAAAGTCGGCTAAGTAGTTTCGGAGATGTCGTTTGAAAAATTCTTGACGGACGCCGGACTAGCCCAGGTAGGCTAAAAACAACCTTCGTTTAGTGTCTCAGCTATTATATTCGAGAGAATGAATAACTTGTAAACTTTATTTCTTATGTATTCTCGACATATTTTGGTTTCGCGTGGAATCCGGTAATCCACGTTGGTTCTTTATTCAGCAAATGAAACGACGATTTCCGATAACAACTGATAGCCTTTCAGATCACGGGAATTCCTGAATGGTATTTTGAAGATTCCAAGATTCAAATTGAATGCGACTTTTGGTTGTGCAGGAAAGTATTATTAATGAAGATAATGAATCTCATTATTGTGTTTTCTTTCGAGGAGTATTTGATAGCTAAATGCGAAATAGTTGTAAAACAAGAGATGTTTGTAAAACATGTATGCCCCCATAAAAGCATGTCAATGGCCTATTCTTTGCCAATTAAAAAAGGACAATAACTCACGAAATATGGTGGGTAGAGCTATGGTTCTTGGACACTGCCCTTTTCCTTAATGAGATCTATACACCTGTGAAGTTTCATGATTCTAGCTTGCATACTTTTCGATATGCTCCGGACAAAAAAGGTCTACAGACGGACCGACCGACCGACAGACCGATTGGCAAGTGCAAAGCAATATACCCCCTCTTCTCCGAAAGGGGGGGGGGCATAATTATAAGCAGTTACACTTGGCCTTAGCTATGACCTCCGCTTTTGACTGTCTGTCCATCCAATCGTCCGTTCATCCATCGGCTCTTCTGTCTGTCAGTTAATTAACCCCAGAAGATAATGTTAAGAATTATTGTATTGCCATAACATAGATATACATGGAACCTATTTTTAAAATCAGTGACCTATATTTAGAAAAGAAGGCTTTTGAAATATGAATGTATAAATATGTCTACAATAAGTAAGATATTCGAGAACAATATTTCAAATATGATACTTTTTATCTTTTGCTCAATGGTTTGTTGTCTTTTATGGCAAATCCAGTCATCAGCTGACATCTGCAGTTGATGATTGCTTTTCGCTTTCAGTTGGCAACACACACTTCAGCCACTCAAAAACGCTCCAAAATTTGTTGAAAACGCTTCGAAATCGTTCAAATGAACAGCATGTTAATAGAATCGATCAAATCATTTCACAAAGTGATTTGTCCGTGCAGACACAAAATCAGCAAAGTAAGTACATGTAGAATCTGTTAAAGGGATGTAAAAAAATTATCGCTTATTTCGTCCAATTGGACGAAATTATCGATTTTGTTTTACCTCCCTTGAAACTAGTTCCACACTCACTCGTCACACTCAATCAATTTCATTTCAAAATCATTCCAAAATCATTCAACTTGTCTATTTCACGATGTTGGTTGCTGTATTTCTCAATCTTCACCATGGGCACAATGCAGCTACAGATATAAGACAACAGGAATAATGTGTA
Organism: Fragum whitleyi; assembly: GCA_948146395.1. Taxonomy (NCBI): domain Eukaryota; kingdom Metazoa; phylum Mollusca; class Bivalvia; order Cardiida; family Cardiidae; genus Fragum; species Fragum whitleyi. Next base: position 12,285,482 of record OX411546.1, on the reverse strand, counting down.
CTGTGTATTTAATAACTTCAGTTAACAGTTATTTTATTTCGTTTCTTTGTCATTCGAATTATATAGGAGTCAGCTTGTCGGTCGGTCCGTCAGTATGTAGCTTTTCGTGTCCGCTCGATTTCTCGGCAACTAAGGGGGGATTTCATCCAAACTTTAAACATGTGATCAATATTAAGCAGGGATGTGCAAGTGATATTTTTGTTGTGATCCGCTGACTTTTGACAGAGTTATGACCCCTTTATTACAAACGATTTTTTTTATAATGGTCAAGCACTAACAGGGTGGTATTAGTCCGCTTTGTGACATTCAAGTTCTATTTCAATTAATCAATGTCTTTTTTAAGAAATACTGGTCACTTCAATATGACCACGTAATTTTTTCCTTTCCAACAAGAACAAATATTTTGAAAATATTACATTCTTGTTGTGATATAATCCATAATTTTTGCCCTGGCAGGGCGTAGTATATATAACGGGTTGTTGTACTTATAGTTAAGGTCAATCATCTTTCATATACAATTACTTACTTCTAAAGTGGTCGACATGCATAATTTGAGACCCTAAATCTTAGATTGGTAACCAGACCTCCGTTACCTCAGCTAGTACAAGCTGAAGTTACGAGGCTTAGGTTACCAAAAGATGAAATATGTTCACTTTCTTTAAGCACGTAAATCCTTTTGGTTTTAGGATACAGTTATTTGCACGCTTCAACGATAATTCCGATTTCATTGAATTACCTTTGAAGGAACCCAAGATATTGAAAAGTAAACTCACCAAATTACGCCTAGGCTAAGCCACGCCCTGCCAGTTGAATAATAACCAAGCATACACGTTGGTCGTACTGTAAACCCTCAAACAGATTGCATTGTTATAATTCGTCATTCTGGTTGTGACAACTATGGAATCTAGCATAATTTGAATCATATAATATTTTGTTTTATGATCTTTTATATTTTAAAATGCAAAATAAATGAAAGAAAATATCATATTTCCTGGTTGTGTTGACACTAATGTAAAGAGCAAACTTATTTCTTGTCCGAATCCTATTCGGGTGTATAGACCACGGGGGGTGATGTCCATAATCGGAGCCACCGGCTCCGCTTTCAAAATCATGTGTGGAACTTCCGCTCCACGTGTGGCTCCGATTATGTAGATGTAAATATTTCATATTTTGAATGAAAAATGGGGTAGGAGGTCGGGATTTCCTCATTTATTTAATATTTAATTCATTAATCATAAAAAAGTCGAATGCTATTCGACCAGTTATACATTTTGCAACGTAAACGTACTCAAAAAATGTAAGAACGCTTGTTGGTTTTTGTTAAAAATGATTTCTTCTGGGAGTAGTCTTGAGCCAGGAATGTCAAAACACGTGGTTTTTACCTCCAAATGCAATATTCTGAACAGAATTAATAACGCAGACCATTGCTTTCAGTGTACACGAGTTAAACAAAACAACCCCAATAATCTCACCCAATGTACTTTTCTGCAATATGATATATATAAAAGGAAATTGTTTGGTTCCGATTATGTGGATTGGCTCCGATTATGTACCCTGGCTCTGAAGTTGTAGAGTATCTTCCTCTTCTTCCATATAACATCTTCAATATAAAATTTGTTCTAGTTTCATGGAGCGGTTTTTTATCATCATTCCACGATGCAACTTACGTTTGTTACGTTTCACTTCTACATGTTTACTTTTATTACAATATTCCGGTTTCTAGACAGTCAGCTTTATTAATATTACTTAGTACATGTATGCGCAAGAGAATTGTCTGTCTATAATCTAGGATTAAATGTAAAGAGATATAAAGATTTCTTCGGAGCCTGTCAATGGTTTTTCTTGCTTATTATACTTCGCCCGCTAAGCGTTCCAATTTTAACAACGTCACTACTAACACTCTTTCAACGTCGATAATTCCATGAAATTTTATCAGATATATTTTGTGAGTGGTATCAAAAAAAGATGTTGCGAAATTCGCGTTCATTTGATACATATTTCAAGAAATACGATTAATATATCTTACTAAAAAGGACTCAATGATTCTTAAAACTCCCTTTTTGTTCGATTTTTAGCACATCTGAGCAGGAAGTGCTCATGGTGAGCTATTGTGATCAAGCTGTGTCCGGCGTCCTTCGTCCGTCGTCCATCACCAATTTGTGTGCACTCTAGAGGCCACCTTTTTGGTCCTAATGTCTTAAATTTGATCAGGATGTCTGTCTCCATCAAATCTTGGTACAGTTCGAGATTTGGTCAAGTGGGGTAAAAAATGGGATCTTGTAAATGAAAGGGGTCAAATTTTAGCAAAAGTCTTGTGTGCACTTCAGGGGCCACATTTTTGGCCAAAATGTCTTTAAACGTCATCAGAATGTTTGTCTCCATCAAATTTCGGACAAATTCGAAATTGGGTCAAGTGGGGTCAAAATTGAGGTCAAGGGATCATATCCTAGAAAACCCTCTGTTCACTTTAGAGGTCACATAAAAAAGACGTACAGTTTCATAAACTCAATGGAAATTTGATAACATCTACCGAAATATAAATTTTATTATACTTTTATTGTTTTGATTGAGTTTTCGGTCCTGTTTCCAAATGTTAATCTGTACAAAAAATACCTCGACCAATCAAAATAATTTGTAGGAAAATGTCTTTCTTTAAGCGTACCGACCAAAGGACTGCCGGAAGTCACACCCCCGGAAACCGATTTCCCGGGAAAATTAGAGAACAAAAATTCTTACGCTTATACCCGAAATAAATTCTCTCTGCTTTTACTAAAGGCATTTACACGAAATTTTCAATTCATACAATCAAACCATAAAAAAGAGTTATCATTGAAGATGCCTTTATGTATAATTGTACATATTAAGTCCCTTTTCAATCATTTTTTTTTTTTTAATCTGTCGAACGTTTATACCAACATAAACATTTTAATAAGGCCCAAATAAATTATGGTTACATGTTACAAACAAATTATTCGGCGCAATGTAGACATCTGGCATACTAAACAGGGACCGACTATGTCTATTTGCAAAATATTTCAGTTATTGAACGAGTATCATACACAGTTCATACTCCAGTATAGGAGAGAATAATGAAAGCAAAATCCACAACGAAAAAAAATCCTTCCTTTACAATAGCAAAAGCCTTTTTCTTTAAAAGAGAAATCCTACGGGACAACCCCTTTTTTCATAGTTTCTTGCAATTATTTCAAAGGCAAATGGACACACTTTGTAGTTCAGACACTTGAGATTAAGAATTTAATCAAATGCGATTAATATCTTAAGAACAGTGAACATTTTCAGCAATTTAAAAAAATAATTAATGGCAATAACAAATTTATTTTACTTAGTTATTTTGTTAAAGACTCGAGCACGTTTAAAGAGCTTAAAAACATAATTATGGTCAAAAATTAGGTTTATTTATTTCAAGGGCGCATAACTCTTGGTCCATTTTCTCTATTTTTCAACGGTGAATTTTTTCCATACTTTTAGCCTAAATGCCCGAAGTATTTTTGTAATTTTTGAAAAAGGCATTTGAGATGCCCCATCAATACTTTTTGAAAAAGAGGAAATACTCTGATAGTCACTGTAGCCAAAATACATTACAAAATGGCGCCTTATTTTGTTTCCGACTTGAAATATTGGGTAAGTATGCATTATTTGATTAAAATTATTTGTTCAAAACTAACTTTTTGTAATTTACAACATTTCTACCAAATATATTAAACGAAATATGTCGCATGATTATACGCAGTCAATTGCACAATCATCATTTTAAGATAGACCCCTTCCTATCTTATTGCCGATTTCCCCACCCACTCAAGAAAACGGATTTTTTTTCAATATTTTCTAAACGGGACGGTGAAAGTCGTTTAAATTTCAGACATAAAAGGGGCACTACATGTAGTATTCTTTTTTAGTATCATTTTTACATTCTTTTTACCCTTGTTTCACACTAGGAATACCTTAAACTAGATTTAATAAAATTAAAACTTATTTAAGACTATGAAAATCAAATACTGAAATGTTTCAAGCGCCTTTTCGGTATAGGGGTACCGTTTTATGAAGGCGATGTTGAAAATTAAACAGAAGTATAACAAGAGGACCATGATGGTCCTAGATCGCTCACCTGATTCTTTTTGGCCCCTTGAATGTCACAGCAATTAAATAGGCAGATGTCATAAAGGAGATAATAAAAAAACAACTTTCATGAAGTTTGGACCAAAAAGAATAGCTGGCCTCTAGAGCGTAACATGAGAATAATCATTAAGACCCCTTTTCTCGTGATATGGCATGGATCGATCCCATTTTAAATGGGGTTCATCCTTGTGACTAAATCAACATTCTGACTATGTTTCATGAAGATTGGGCCATATTTGAGGCCTCTAGAGCGTAAACAAGAAAATTGTCATAAAGGCCCTTTTTCCCTTGATATGGCATGGATCCCTCCCAATTTCAATAGGATTAATCCTTGTGACCCTGCCAACATCCTGACCAAGTTTCATGAAGAATGGATCATATTTGTGGCCTCTAGAGTGTTAACAAGAAAATTGTCAATGAGGCCCTTTTTCCCGTGATATGACATGGATCCTTCCCATTTGCGATAGGCTTCATCCTTGTGGCCTGGGGAACATCCTGACCACGTTTCATGAAGATTCGGCCATATTTGTTGCCTCTAGAGCGTAAACAAGAAATTTGTTAATAAGGCCCCATTTCCAATGATATGGCATGGATCCCTCCCATTTTCAATAGGGTTCATCCTTGTGACCTGGCCTACATTCTGACCAAGTTTCATGAAGATTGGGCCATATTTGTGGCCTCTAGAGTGTAAACAAGAAAATTGTCAATTAGGCTCCTTTTCCCTTGATTTCGCATGGATCCTTCCCATTTTCGATAGGGTTCATCCTTGTGACCTGGGGAACATTCTGACCAAGTTTCATGAAGATTGGATCATATTTGTGGCCTCTAGAGTGTAATCACTTAAATTGTTGACGCCGGACGACGAACGACGCACGACGCACGACAGACGACGGACATTCAATGCTCACAAAAGCTCACCTTGAGCACGATGTGCTCAGGTGAGCTAAAAATTTGACATTTAGCAAAACGGATCAATATATATTGTCCAAGGGCGAAAAGATGTTTAATATATACTGAACATCAAAAATAACGCATCACTTAAATTTTTAACTTTTTCCCTAATCTAGAGTTTGGAAAACTGGACATACCAAAATAAACGTAAACTAATTATTGATCTGTGACAAAAAGGATTTCACCGAAGCCATACGCATTGGAGAGTTACAGGTGACTACCCCCAAAATCAAAATTTTGAAATCAAAGTCAGTTTTCATTGCTCTGTAAAAAACTCAATAGCGCGTGTGTTCATGTGCAATATTGCTCTCAAATAATGTGTTCGACGCGTGGATTTCTGAATTTTACCTAGATTAAATCCTAACATGGCTATTTGATTCCTCTTCATGCTGCCTCAATCTGACTCAAAACCTTGCGATTTTGCGCTCTTTTGTGAACTCTCATTGCAAGCTCGTTTCTGATATGCTTCAGTTTGAGATAAGTCTGGTCGGTGAAAGAGAAGGCATCGGTATAACTTAAAGAAGGTTTTCGTTATAAACAATGGTTTTCTCATGCAGCAGATCGAATACATCGTACGAAACTCAAGTTTGTCGAGTAATACAGCTTATAAAGGTGGAAACGACAAACCGTGAAAACATTTATCAGATAAAGCCAGGTTTTCGAGTTTGGTAGTAGCGAAAAAATGAATTTCGGAACGTCATTGCGCATAGACATATTAACCTGATTCATTTATCATTAAAATCAAGGACATTGAGGGTCATAAATCGATAATTGCCAGGTTAAAACGCCAATTATAACAACTACCGATGCCGAACTTCGGTGCTGACTGGATGGGGAGGACGGATTTTACTACAGTTCGTGTTATGACCGGATTTTTTTTTTCTCTCTAGGTCTCAGTTTTTTAAGGTTATCGTGGACTCATGGTGACAGTGAACCACAAAGATGAGGTATCTGGGCCGTTTGTCGACTCTTTCAAAAGCAATAGCCGTAGGATGAATCCCTGTAAACAAGTCAATGTCATAGTCTATTCATCTCATGGCATTGTTGATTTAACTCGTCAACACCTCCTTAAAGTGAGACCAATGCCTATTCTTTCACCGACCGGAATCATTTCAAACTTGAGCTTATCGAAAACGAGTTTACAAAGAGAGTCAAAAAAGTTGCGAAAACCAAAGATTTTGAGTGAGATCGAGGCAACATGAACATTGAATGCATAGCCACGTTGGGATTTACTCCTGGGGATAGTCGCCTTCACGCTTTTCAACTCTTCAATGCGTATGACTACGGTGTCATTCCCTTATTCATTAACTAACTAACTAAATAACTAACTAAATAACTAAATAAATAAATGTAGTTTTTAGGCAAGTGATTATGAGTTTCGGTCCCCAAAGGCTAGGCACTCCAAGACTTTGGAGAATTTGTACATAATTAGAGACAAATAATTTTCTTTCACCTATCTAGAATTTCAGTAAAGAACAATTTTCTAGAATATTGTGGTAGTTTTCTTAAATTCATACACACTCAAAAAACAAGGGTTTACATCAGACATACTGTTCAGAATATTGCATTTTGGAGGTAATAAAAGTAAACGGGAAAGGTGAAACGTAAAATAGACAACGTGCGCCATGTAATGACGAGAAAACAGCGCCCCATGGAACTAACAGAAACTTCATATTGAAGGCTGTGGGGGCATATGGAAGAAGAAGAAGAAGACAATCCACAACTTCAGAGCCAGGGAACATAATCGGAGCCAATCCACATAATCGGAACCAAACAATTTTCTTTGATATACATCATATTGTAGAAAAGTACATTGGGTAACATTATTGTGGTTGTTTTGTTTGGGTAAAAACCACGTGTTTTGACATTCCTTGTTCAAGACTGCTCCCAGAAGAAATCATTTTTAACAAAAACCAACGAGCGTTCTTACATTTTTTGAGTACGTTTACGTTGCAAAATGTATAACTGGTCGAATAGCATTCGACTTTTTAATGATCAATGAATGGAATATGACATAAATGAGGAAATCCCGACTCCCTACCCCATTTTTTATTCAAAATATGCAATGTTTACATCTACATAATCGGAGCCACATGTGGAGCGGAAGTTCCACACATGATTTTGAAAGCGGAGCCGGTGAATTTCAAATATTTGCGAACAACAATTTTCTCGAAATTTGCGCTAAGTAAGCGTAGTAAAGATAACTTTAATGCGACATTAAGCGTGACCAAAAACATTGCCAAAACTTTACAAAAATCGATTTTTTTATTATAAAATCTGGCCCGAAGACATATCATTTTTATTTCAAAAATGTGATTCATTTTTTTTCTATACAACATATTTAATAGTCAGCATGGGTCACCGATCAAATTTTTGAAAAGAAATTGTATTTTCTTGCAAAAATATGAAATGAATAGATGAACGTGAAAACTTAAAAAAGTAAGAACTCGACAGAGTTCACGACCGATTATTCTTTTTGAATATATAACATTATAAAATGAATAACTTGTTCGTATTTTCGTTTGCTTAGTAAAACTTTCATCTTGAAAATCGACCGATGGATACAAAAAAAGATGTAAATGCCGATTCTATCGGGTTAAAAGGCGGTCGGCCCCTGTGAATGAAATCATGACGTCACCTGAACGTGCTTCAAAATTCTTGTTTAATGCCAACAGTAAAACCACAGTAATTTATGTAAAAGCTTGAGGAACCAGACATTTCGGTTTAAACCTTGGTTTAAACCTATTTATTTTACGTCGATTGGGAAACAAGTTCTTACAACTTAGATTAATCCCTCTCGATTCTGCTCCAGCAGTATGACGGGCGTATCTGACGGGATGAAACCATTTCGGTTCTTTTATGTGTCCGCAGTTACCTTTTAAAACGACCAGGGGTGCGCGCGTTTCTTATCTCATTTGTGACTTATTATTCATTGTAAAACTATTTTTCGAATCTTACCTCGTCAATGACTTGGCTTTTCTTGGTGCATCTATTTGCTTTTTCAATTGGACCTACACATTTTTTCCAACTTGTTCCCGTAGATCGATGTCAACTTAGTTGAAAACCTTAAGTTTATAAAAGACATTTTATCACAGAGGAATTACGAATTTTGAAAATTTTCATTGTGGTCAAACATAAGAACCTTGGAAGTAATCGGCGCGATTTCAGTCTTGCGGAGCAGGTACATGTAAAATGAATATTCTATGTTATAAATATCATAAGATCAAATTTTGTTTTCCGTGCATTTGGTTAAACGCCTCTTCCAACATTTTTGAAGTAATGTCATGGCAGCTGATGCACCTTCCCATGGTTTGCTGTCGTGTCTTACACCAGTACCACCACAATATTTCATTCGAGCCACCAGCTGCTCTTCAATGTGTCAAAGAGCAGTGACCCTATGATAGGAGTATGAATTAAAAAAGTGGAAAGATACGCCCGTCATACTGCTGGATGAAAAACAACAAAGCGCAATAACTTATAAAAGCTATGTAAAGTAAGAGAAATATATCTGGAAAGTTCTTAATCAATCAAACTTAAGGTGACATAGTTATATTGCAATTTATTTCAAGACCAGATGAGTGCTCATTTAATGAGTGGACTAATTAACTCTTTCACTTACATTCACTTACTTACTTATGCGTTTTTTGTCAGTTAACCTCTAATTTCAAATTACGATGCAAAAATTCTTGGTGTCAAAAACTCATCAAATCTCTTCAAGTAACATCATATCAATACCGAAATATTAAAAACTTACTCAATTCAGATAATACTTTTAGAACCATGTGCGAAATTAAAACTTGCAATCAATGGCTTATCTTAACTTCCGATTAATACTGTTTAATGACTCTACTACTTTAAACGATGGCTAACCACCTTTTGATCTAGACTAGTAAACCTATCCCATCTACACTACCATTCGATACTAGTATCGATAGATTAGGACAGGCTCGCCAGTCAACTTTTGATCATCAAAGACTCAATTTTTATGTTCCTTACACATCAGAAATCCGAATACATTTTCCCGCACCCGAATCTTAAAAAAGTATCTAAGACTCTCAACAAATGGAAGAAAATATACTTAACTTTTAAGCTAATATTATATAAAGCGTTTGTACTTTCTTGTTCTTCAGTGTAACTTAAATGGCCTGCAACTAAATACAACGGCCTAGTTTTTATCTGTTTATGGATGACTTGTTTAATAAATTCGGTATTCCATGACCACTCATTCAATATCCTCTATATATTGCTTGGGTTGCACCACTTGAAATTCAGTAGGTGAAAATGACCGCTCCAGAAAAATTTTGATGGTCAAAATAGGAATTTTGGGAGTCAAAACCCTGGTTTAAGGGTCAAACGCGATCCCTGTAAGATCTCCTTTCTGTGATGCTTCATTACTCAATTTAATGGTGAAAAAATGCTTATGTTCAAAAGATGAAGAATACCATCTGAAAGTATCACCCAAGAAAGTTTCGCGAAAACCTTTACAAAATTGTAGAAGTGTTAATAAGAAACTTTACATAAGGCTCCTTTTCTTGTTACGCAACATTTGATTACTAAAACCACGACAATATGTGCATAGCCAAATGACGAGAAACATTCTGTGAAAGTTTGATCAGAATACGTCCACAAATTGAGAAGTGTTAACAAGCAATGAACGTGCAGACAGATCGACAGTTTGACGGATAAGATTACCCAAATATAAGTCTATCTTCGGGCGCATATAAAAATCGTAACATTCAGGGAAAAAGATTTTAACAATTTTTCGCTCCATTGCCATGGCATTGTTGTTGAAATCAAACAACAAGTTTACGAAGAAAAAACAAAATTAACATGATATACCTATATCGCTCACCTTAGGGTGAAAGTTTCAAGTTTTATGTACTTCCTTCTTTAGCTCAATTGCATGCTCGGTAGCATCCTCCTTTATTCCTACGTAAATTTTGGATCGCACTACATAGGGCTAATTTTCTTTGTAATGCTAAAATTTAAAGTATTTTTGGACAGGGTCTTTAGATAAATTGTACAATCTACATCAACAACTTGACGTATTTTAAAAGACCATTTGACAACCATGTATTAAAAATAAAAGATGTTCCCCAGGGCTTTAGAGATGATTGCCTTCTTTATGTTAATGTGAAAGCTGGAAATCCCACAAAATAGGGCTGTTTTTTTCAAGTTACAGTCATAATTTGAGGTATTTGGGTTAAAGAGCCTTGGATGTCATATAAATATCAAGGCTCAAGACCTTTGGGTTCGTGACGAGAATATTTGTTTAGTTTTTGCTCTGTTGCCATGGCAACCAAAGTTGTTCATGAAATCCAATTCTGTGAAATTCGGAATGTACTTGACCAAAGGATCATTCCTATAAATTTTGATTGATATCTGATGGCTAGTTTGGAAAGAGAAAGCTTTTTTGTAATTGTGGACTGAGGCATGGACAGCCAGATGGACAGTCAGACACCAAACATTGATCCATCACAATAGCTCACCTGGACATTTTGTGCTCGATTCTATAATTTTGGGCCCTGATTATTTACCATCAAAGGTCATGAATGCCTATGCAGTGCATTTGTTAAGCTCTTTTAGAACTTAGTAATTTTTGGGGAAGGGGTGGTTAAAAACACACACAACAATTTTGCCTTTCATCACTCTTTAATACAATACAAAATATTATCATACAAAAATAAAAATAAAAAGAGATCTACACAACATCTAACAAATTTATTCTAAAGCAGTAATGCTGACAATTCATTTTCTATAGAATTTACATTAAACAAGATATGCACATGTCACATGCAAGTAACAATGTTCTCCTGCTAGTGCTTGATAATGCTTGAGAAATCACAGAGCAGAGGTGCGTTCGTTAGAGCGAGATTCTTAAGATTCTTATTAAGATTTTTAAGATAAAGTGTTCGGTACAGCGAGATTTTTGAGCAGCTCAATAAGAATCTTAAGATATCTCAATGAGGAAACGAAGATGGTTTTGCATTGGCTTAAAACGAGTAGTCATGACGATGTCAAATAATTTCACTCAAAATATCAAAAATCGTTCATTACGACGTCTTAAAAATCTCCTTTAGATGGATTTTTCAACTTGCTCTGACGAAAGCACCTCTGAAGTCCTTTTGACGGAAGATAAAACTTCAAAAGGCTTTCATTGAAATGAAGATAACCCTATTCTGTTGTTCTTCTTCATATGAATCAATGGGGAAAATATGTTTATGTTAACAAGATGACAACATCCTTTAAATAGCATGATCCAAATCCATCCTTAAGGCAGAGGGGATTCCTTAAAAAGAACCTTACAGACAGGCTCCTTAATCCAACATTTAATTACCAAACAGTGACAGCATGCACTTTGGAGGTCACATGAGAAACTTCCTAAACAAGTTGCATGAAAACCCTTTAAAAAAAGTACTGTAGGTGAAATTAATTGATTGTGTTAACAAGAAACTTTACATAAAGATCCTTTTAGGGTAGTGGACCCGTAATAGTTGTACAACATTCCGGAACTCATGTTCTTTCACAAAGTTGACCGAGGTTTCCTTATGAAAATCATTAGTAAACCTTGGTTAACACTGTTAAAGGTCATTACGTCTGAAACATTTCGGAACTATTACAGGTACAAATCTTCAAATTTTGACGGTATTGCATTTTACTTTCGAACATTTAGTGAAAGTTATGAGCTAATCGCCCCTATTTCTGTGTCACAAAATAAAATCACCAAACAAGGAAAATGGCCATATGATAAAGAGCATTCTGTGCAAAATTCATGTAAATTCATCCATAATTGTAGGAGTTGTGTTGACAAGAAATTTTGCGTTTAGGCCCCTTTTTCTCTTGACCCGACATAATATCACCAAACCAAGATTATATGTGCATGGTCACATGGTGAGGAACATTCTCCGAAAGTTTGATGAAAATCTGTCAATACATACAAATGAATGGACAGACAGACAGACACAGACAATTGACTTTGGTCAGTTATAATAGCTCACCTTGAGCACATTGCTCTCAGTCCAAGTAAAGATGTTATACACATAGATCTTACTGCGGATTATTTCCATAGTAAATGTCAAAAAACACATGACTCCTCCCTCAATCAGACTTTATTCAACACATCATAGCAAAAATGAAATTACATCCATCATAACACAATCACTAAAAGATGACGTTGAGAAAAATATAGGCGGAGCCATCTGTTTACACAGTTAAACAGATGAAGTATGATTTTATTGCGAATAAAGTTCTTTGTAATTTTTTCTATTTCATATATGCCTTTTATGCCGTCGTGTTATAATTGTGAATATTAGAAAGTGAAGTAAGAATGCAGTTATGTGGCAGGATTGGAGTTTAAACAAAACATGAAACCATAATGCGTATCTGTATTTCTTTGGTAAACTGGAATGATTTCCACAATCTTGTTATTCATCTAACTTTCTCTTGGGCTTCTTTGGGTTCCTGGAACGGCTTTTAGCTTTACACAGTGGGCATATAGGAGCGTTCCTGTGAATTTGCTGGTGGCAAGATAGACAAGCCTGAAATATACAAATGGTATTTGTTAACCCTTTCCTGTTTTACAAAATTTTGGACCTGTCCAAATTCAAAGGTTTTGCAGACGAATATCTAAAGTGGATTTAATTTGAAAAATAACCATTCAGTAGGGTAGAAAACAGTTTGGAAAAAGAAGAAATTGCTTGTCAGAAGCAATTTCTTCTTTTTTCACAATGTTTTCTCAATCATGAAATCACAGGCACGTAAAAAGCAGGGATTAAACAGCAAAGGGTTAAACATACAATCCCAACAGCCTTGTAGAGATTACAGAGGGTAACGCTAGTTTAATGTCTTAACCATTGTCTTAATAAATGAAAACTTTGGCAAAAATGCATAAAAATGTTGAAAGCACTGCATGCACTAAGTTTAAGTCAAATTTTACTTTGAAAAAATAATTAACTTTAATCAGTAAGCTTTTCTACCTTAAAAAGGAAAATCGGGTGATATGGACTAAGATGAGACTACATATGTATGCCAAAGCAAGAATATTCCGAGTTCTTCAGACAAGAGTGAACTCACAAACTAAACCAAATGTTTGAACTTTGTTACCCTCAAACACCTCCTTAGGTCAAGGACAATAATTGTACAAAGTTTCATGATTTTAAGTCACTCAGTTCTTATGTTAACGTCCAGGAAACGAAAAGGTTTTCACAGATACACAGATGGAGTGATACACAGATGGATGGACAGACAGACAGACATGGTGAAATCAATATACCCACTCTTCTTTGTAGGTTAGCGGTATAATGAGTACACTCAACATAGATTTTGTTTAAGTTCTATTCAAATATTTCACAAATATAATCCCAAATACCCCCAATATCTATAGCTCTGCAAAAAAGGCCATTTTGTCAAAAACCTTGATATGTCGCACACAGAATTAAACATTAATGCCCCCCATAAGAGCAGGTTGATGGCCTGTTCTTTATCAATTTACAAAGGGTAATAACTCAACAAGCAAATTCGTTGAATTGATATCCCCTGCCGAACATATTTTCATTGTCAATGGAGATTATATCAAACTTAGGTACAGGTTATCTTTTATCTACATCAACCTATAGTTTTCAAGAAATAGCGCAGAAACGAATGTCACTCTGTATGTATATGGTTTAAACAGTCAGGGGCAGTAACTCTAAATATGACGGTCGAACATGGTAACCCCGACGATATGCGCATGTCCTCTTTGTAATGAAGCTATGTGCCAAGTTTCATTGAAATCCGGTCTATAGTTTTTCAGAAATAACACGGAAACGAATATCACTATGTATGTATATGGCTTAAACAGTCAGGGGCAGTAACTCTAAATTCGACGGTCGAACCAGGTAACCCCGACAATATGCGCATGTCCTCTTTGTAGTGAAGCTATGTCCAAGTTTCATTGAAATCCAGTCTACAGTTTTCAAGAAATAGCGCAGAAACGAATATCTCTGTATGTATATGGCTTAAACAGTCAGGGGCAGTAACTCTAAATTTGACAGTCAAACTGGGTAACCCCAACGATATGCGCATGTCCTCTTTGTAGTGAAGCTGTGTGCCAAGTTTCATTAAAATCCGGCCTACAGTTTTCAAGAAATAGCGCGGAAACGAATATCACTATGTATGTATATGGCTTAAACAGTCAGGGGCAGTAACTCTAAATTCAACAGTCGAACTGGGTAACCCTGACGATATGCCCATGTCCTCATTGTAGTGAAGCTGTGTGCCAAGTTTCATTGAAATTGGGTGTATAGTTTTCGAGAAATAGTGCGGAAACGAATATCACTATGTATGTATATGGCTTAAACAGTCAGGGGCAGTAACTCTAAATTCAACAGTTGAACCAGTCAACCCCGACGATATGCGCATGTCCTCATTGTAGTGAAGCTGTGTGCCAAGTTTCATTGAAATAGGGTCTATAGTTTTTGAGAAATAGCGCGGAAACGAATATCACTATATATGTAAAGGGCTTAAACAGTCAGGGGCAGTAACTCTAAATTCAACAGTCGAACCGCGTAACCCCGACGATATGCGCATGTCCTCATTGAAGTGAAGCTGTGTGCCAAGTTTCATTGAAATTGGGTCTATAGTTTTCGAGAAATAGCGTGGAAACGAATATCACTATGTATGTATATGGCTTAAACAGTCAGGGGCAGTAACTCTAAATTCGACATTCGAACCGGGTAACCCCGACGATATGCGCATGTCCTCATTGTAGTGAAGCTGTGTGCCAAGTTTCATTGAAATCGATCTATAGTTTTCAAGAAATAGCGCGGAAACGAATATCACTATGTATGTATATGGCTTAAACAGTCAGGGGCAGTAACTCTAAATTCGACATTCGAACCGGGTAACCCCGACGATATGCACTTGTCCTTATTGTAGTGAAGCTGTGTGCCAAGTTTCATTGAAATCCGGTCAATAGTTTTCAAGAAATAGCGCGGAAACGAATATCGGACGGACGGAAGGACGGACGGACATGGCAAAAACAATATCCCCCCCGAAAATTTTTTTCGGCGGGGGATAATAAAAATATATGAGGAGAGTTATGATTCTTGTGCACTGCTCTGCTCCTCAATGACATCAAACCACCTGTGTTGAAGGGCATAATAATGAGTTTTTACCACTCAAACTGAATTTTTACCCCTGTAGAGATATAGAGGATAATCCTTTGTTTCAGTGTAAGATCGATATATATTTCATTGAGTGAACAACCAAAGCTATATTTTCACGAGTGGCAAAGCCACGAGTGAAATATAGCTTTTGTTGTTCACAAAATGAAATATCAATCGATCTTACTCGAGACCAAACGATTATTCTATTTCTTTAATGCGAAAATGAGACAAATCTGCAATTTCTAGGGCATGATTGTGTAAAGCGCATCATTTTGCATGTGATTGCTATGCAACGTTCATTGTGACGTCACTCATTTCGCCGCGCATAGATAACGTCAGATAGGATGAAATGCACAAAAGCAGGGTATAAGTTTTTGATAATTTCACTGCTTTTGCGGTGAGATTATCAAGTGATAATCTTCCGTTATTCTCTCGATAAACCACCGAAAAGCATTAAAGAAAAAGAGTTATTTTCACATACTGAGCTTTCCTTGGAGACTAATCACATGGCAGTCAACAGCTAAGACTCGTACATTGAAGTGTCTATTCTTCCTTAATGCAACATCAAACCTTCTTAACACAAGAAAGGGATCAAGCTATATTGCATGCACAAACTTGTGTCAAGTACTTTCTTTTTTTTCTAGAATGCATGTATTATTGTTTCAACTTTAAAATAATCTTATACAGAGCATATTCTGTAATACTTTCATGGGGGTCTTAATAGGATATTGTTGGCTCAGCGCTAGACAGTTGTAACTGCCTATATGTTTTAAACATATAGGCAGTTACAACTGTTTCACACTGAGCTATCGTTATATAGATACTTTGGATAGTTTAATTAATACTTTTTCATAAATGAATTCTCCCACGAGCAACATAGACATAGACTTTTATTTGGAACCAATTTTTTTGAAGAAAAAAAATGATCACATTATTTTTTCCCCTTAAATTCTGTTTAAATCCGTTTATTTTACATCGATTGGGAAACAAGTTCTTATGTAATCCCTCTCAATTCTGCTTCCTGGAAAATTCACCATTACTTGTGCTAAATGCTTGGGCCAATTGAACAACCAAGATCAATAGCCTCTCCCAGGAATTGAACTCAGGACCTTCGTTTGGGTCAAGAGGAAGACGCTCTACCTCTAGACCATGGACACGATACCGACCATTTAATGCAAAGTTAATGTCTTAATAATTTTTCATATTTTGTTAAGTTATTCCCAAAATAAGTGAAAGACTTACAAAAATCCTAGAATAAGGGTGATTTCAATTAAGTGAAATGGAGTTTTCAAAGTAAAGCCAGTCTAAAATCTTAATTTCCAAATAAAACCTATGTTGTGGGTACTCATTTGAATTGTCTCTATGAGACATTTCAAATGAGTATCCACAAAGTAAATTTAAGCAAGGAATGATGAAATATTCTAATTTGAAAACCAAAATACAGTATTAACCTCAATAATAGCGTCCTACCTAATAGTAGCACCCCTACATTTTGTACAAAGAAAACCCACTTCAAATAGCTAGATTTGAAAAACTTTTAAGGACCATAAGTTTAAGTTTAATAATTTTCTTAAATCAGAAAATGAACATTATATGAAAGCTGCCTGACCATGTAATGTATAGGTCCTGGCAGTGTTTATTAGGAGAAATACGGTACACCCCTCTATCTGTAGCTGATTGACTAGTGAGGGGGGAAGCTTATATTAGGGAGGACACTTTTATTTGAGGAAATACGGTATACCTTCATCGGTGGTGGTTGTTGTCGGAATGGTTGTCTCGGTTGTTCAGTCGGAGGTTTGTTCCTGGGTATCTGTATGACTGGTGTGACAGACGGAGCTGCAGGCATTGGCTGGGGTATGGGCTGGGGCTCTACCGTACTGGAATGCTGTTCTGGTGGAAACTCTGTCTTAGGTCGGTCGAAATACCTTAAAGTGGATGGGAAGGATTTATTTCGAAGTTGCAGTATAAATCAACACTATAATTTAGCTATAAAACAGTTCAAAATTTTACCACAATATTTTTCTATCCTGAAGGACACAGGTTCAATGTATCAATATCTTTTTTTTTTTTCTTCAGTAGGAGCTGCTTTTTGAAATTTGAATTTCGTCTAAAACTGTTAATCAACCCTTGTCAAGCTGAATCTGAAATAGATCTATTCCAGCTTTTTAGGGCAGGCAGCATAGACAAAGATCAGACTGCACATATAAATCAGCCTGCACATATGTGCAGTCTGAACTTTGTCAATTCAACCTGATTTTTCTTTAAGCCCAGAAAAGTTTAAAAATTGCTTTTTCAAAATTAATACTGACTAATAATTAGTACATTGTATTACAGAGCTTTTAACACTTTGATTCTAATGAAATTCTCAGGCTTTAATTCATCATGACAGGGGTTTCTAGTACTTATTATTGATTCAATTAATCATAAACTTATTACCTAAACTTTTTACTGTAAACGGCTTTATATTGGCGGTGTCCACATTTGGCGGTTTTTCGGTTTCGATTTATTGGCGGTGATTTATTTTGGCGCATCTTACATGTAACGCCAAAATAAAACGCCTTATCTATTTTTCATTTTTCGACGCTCTAAATGACCAAAAGAAAAGAAAAGCAATTTCTAGAGTTTTGTCCGCTTTCTACAACCTAAACAATAGATTGTTTTCACGCCTTTCATAAAGATAATATATAATTGTTATTTTTGTTTTTCACACTTTTACACGTAGTGATTTTCATTACAATATATCAACCAACTTGAATCTCGAATAATGAAGTCCGTTTTTGTTAGACATTTACCTATGTAAACACGTTGTCAGCCTAAAGTATTTTCTTATTCCAACTTGAATAAGAAATATCGTCTGCATACTATTTCTATAAACTTAATTACTTTTGACTAAAATCACATCGCACAAGATTACGTTTCCCTTATGATAAAGGAATTTTTCATTTAATGATGACAAATATTGGCGGTGGATTAAGTTTGGCGCATCTTAGCTTGACCGCCAATATAGCCAAAATAAAACCGCCGCCAAAATTACCTCGTTTACAGTATTTGGAAAAGAGAAAAACAAGTTCTGGAAAATATTATTGGGGAAAGAGAAATTACTTTTTCACAATATTCTGTATACATGTACTATATAACCTATTTTTCTATGTTCTGACATTTCAACATGAACCAGTCTAAATTTTTGTCACCTGACCATGCAAGAACTTACTTCATCCTCGAATATCCAGAGGTTTACCTATTGACTATGCTACATCAATATCAATGTATCAAAGCAATTAGACTGGAAGACTTGAGGTTTTAAAGGAAAAACTTACTGTGGTGTCAATTTATCCTCCTCATCAGAGAGGTCCTGCAAGGGTTCCAGTCCAATTTTATATCGGAGAACGTCCACTTCTTGTTTCAATGGCCTATAATCCTCATAAAACTGTTTTGCCGCTTCCAGGGATCGATTTCTCTCTTCTTCTGCCTGTTTGATTGTTGTTTCCATCTAAAAGGGATGTGACATAATGTATCCAGGGGTCAGCGCCACACTATTGTAAGTGCCTATAAATATATAGGCACTTACAATAGTGTTTTGCTGACTCATCCATGTACAAGATGTCTTTTGAAAACATGAATCTCCAGAAATAGCTTTTTTTAATTGTACCCTTCGTAGATGACCTTGACATTTCTAGATGACCTTGGTATCAAGATGTGTATAAATGAGATCTATATCGTCATTAGAAATTAAGGTAGTGGACCCACAACATTTTGGAACTTGTGATCTTTTACAATGTTGACCGAGGTTTCCTCATGAATATCATTAGGAAACCTTGGTTAACACTGCTTAAGTTCATTACTTCCAAAATTTTGCAGAATCCAACAACAGGTACACTACCTAAATATGAGCTTTATGTCTTTTTTAAGCTTTAAAAAATTAGAACTGTTAAGTCTTGGAGGTAAGGTCTGCAGACAGACAAATGATGGAAAAATCTACAACACTATAATCCATCTATCAATACAGGGCATAAAATTACTTTGTAGGATAATTGTTTGAGAGAAACATGTATTAGTTGGATTATATATTAAGCTTTCCGTCTTCAAATAAATGACTGTTACATTAATTTTTCTTTCTTTAGAAGTTACTTGTCTGAAAAGCTGTCACCAGAACTTGATAAAGATTGATGTTTTTGTAACTCATTTATCAGTTTTTGAATAAAGTTTTTACTCTATATCACATACCGGGTAATAAAAGGTGTTGACTTTAAAATGTTAATATCATTCCTTTTCTGGAAAGTGCCTGAATGTGACATCCATGTATGTGCAATGTTGAGAAAAATTTCCTTATTTGTTATCCTTCACACAAAAAGGGACCACCTGGGAACTTGGTAAAATGAATATTGGAAAAAGAGATTTGGACCAGCACAGGTAAACTAGAGGTTGCATTTCAAAAATTTTTTTCACATGAAGGTATATTCATCATTCCAGATTCAGAAAATTAGCAAAGTGCAAAAAGTTTTTACACCACTCATTCTGTGCACAGATGGTCCCTTTTCTCATATTTGGTCACATTTTTTAACAATTCTTTTTGCAGCCTACTAGGGTGTTTAATTATAATTAAGAGATGAAGAGAATATTTGTTGAATTCATGGAGGTATGAAACCCAAAACCTAATCACACTGTACAATTATGGGAAGCAGATTCATACATGAGTTAATAAATACTCTATTCATATCTTATAATTTAATTTCTTGAAAAGAAAATGTAAAGATTTAACCTCAAATACATGGATTTTTTATAGGGGTACTTTTCCACGGAAATTAACAAAAAAGCTGCGTAATCAAAATTGTTTTCATTGAACAATGAAACCAATGTTTCAGCCAATCAGAATGCATGAATCTTGGTGGACACAACTAGAATTAAATTAAAGTGTTATGGAGGTCAAAGCACTCTTGTGGCATTAAGGGGTTATTGCTCATAACTTCAGCAAAATCTCCCTTTTTTGCCACTTAAGATTAAAGATAGGGAAAATATTGTGTAAAACAGATTTGTCTGGTAATGGCTTAAAACTCTTTGCCAAAATTTGTTAAAGCATAAATGATATGATATTTCCAACAATTTCATGGGTGCATTTTAGCATGATAAATGGACATTGAGAACCTGGGTGCATTAAAAATATTCTGCAAAACTTGTAGCTATTTGTTAAGCCTTTAGTCAAGACTTTGATCTGCTTATTCAGATGCACAGGCTGATTTGAGTCCAAGTTGAACATATGTGAATTTGTTGGATATGCTAAACAGGCTTAAATAAATATGGATAAATACCAAATTGATATCCGCATGTATCAGTCGTAATTCCTCTACATGAGCCATCTTTTCTTGCAGAAGCAACTCCATTTCCTTTTTGTAGTCTGCAATAAGCTTTTCTTCATTTTCAGTGCTATCAAGCTCTTGTCTTAATTTACCCTTAAGCCTTTCAAGATTCAAAGTCTTTGACCTGTGGATAAGGAAAAAATATTTCAGTCAATTTGAAAGAAAAGGGACCATACAGGTGGTGCGTAAAGTTGTGACCCCTGTCAGACTGCACAGGTTGACAAAAGGCGACACTTTATGCACCTGCCTGATTTTCTGAATCTAGAATGATCATTCTGACTTCTTTTTATCCAAATAGTTCACTAAATGCTTTCCCCATTCCCATCCTTGTTGTTTGTCTCGGACAAGGAGGTAGAAAAAGGGGGTATAATTCAACTCCACAAAACTGTGACCAATTATTTACAAATTATAGGCTATCTCAAATCCATGGCTCATTGCAAAACAGTTGTACTTGCCTATATGTTTAAAGGCAGTGGAGGTCCGTGGTTCGAGCCCCACTGTCGCCGAGGTGTGTTTATGGGCAAAACACTTAATAGCCGGCCCCAGTTCACCCAGCTGTAAAATTGGGTAGCAGTGGACGTGAAGCCATCAGGATTGTGTGTTCGAGAGCGATTCTATAAGCTTAAGCTTTCGTCGCAATCGAACTAAAATAAATTAAGTATAAACTAAAGGCAGTTAAAAATGTTTCGCACGAAGCCATCGAAATAGGCTCTGGAAACCTGTAGCCACTGCTTGCCAATGTAACAAGTGTAGGATCCTGGTTTTTGGAGGCTGAGCAATGATCATGTGATTCCTCAAACATACAAATCTAAATTATATCCATTTTTTACATTCCTGGCAGTGAAATCTTGGGATTTCACAGTGTAATAAATTTTGATAGTGTCACTAGTGACAATAACACTTTTCCAGGGTTTTAAGGGATGCAGGTTTTGTGAGTCTGGGACTCCCAAATAGGAAGCCAGGACCCTCAAAACTATCTGATTTGAGTCCCATGTACCCTCTTGGGATCAACTTCAGAAAGGAATTAAAGACTGTTTCAAACAGTCTTTAATTCTTTTCTGGAGTTGATGGCCATTTGATTACAAACACCCATCACTTCCTTAACCTTTAAACAATGAATAGCTCTAGATGAATAGAAAAACTAGATTATTGCTTTAATAGAAATAGCCTTCATCTAAAGCAGGGACTCCCAAACTTCATGAAAGGACCCCTAAGATACCCAAAGTTGAGTCCTTGAGACCCTATTTTGTTGATGTCACACTAAAACCCTGCTTTTCAGTTTCACTGGAGGAACTACTTTTTTTCAGGCAACTGGGCTCCTGCTCAGACTGCTGAGGTAATTGAAGCCCAATCACAGGTTCAGGATATCTGCATAGGGGTTCAAACTTACAAATAATGAGGTTCTCTTTTATACTTATGTAATTTTGATTAAATATCCATGCAAAAATGAAAATATTAGCCTACAGAAGGGTTGTTGATTGAACCCCCCCCTTTCAGGGTCCGCCTCTGAAACTTCTGTCAATATGTACAAGTTTTGTTCAAACTTCAAACGATGCTATGATACCTTACCGGCTTTTTCTTTATTGTTATAAATATATAATTTTTTGTCTTTTAATAAAAAATTATCAGGGGCCCAGTCGCCCATGGCCCCTAGAATCATTGCTTGGTTATGTATAATTCTAAGAATGATCCTTAATATGTCAATTTAACATTTTATTTTTCTGATGCATACTTAATTTCCTTTTAACTGAATAAATCTTGAATATTTTTTTATTAGTAATAATAATACTGAATAAATAATCAAAAATAAGAAGACTTTGGCATAAAATGAAATCAGGGCCGAGTTATACATTGGGCCAAGTTGCCGACGGGCCGAGTCGAAAATGGGCAGAGTTGACCAAGGGCCAAGTTGCCGATGGGCCAGGTCGAAAATGGGCAAAGTTGACCAGTCACCAAATACACATATACAGTCAACTGGCCAATAGCGGATCACTAGTGAGAACTTTGTTGATTAATTTTCAAAGAAACATGGCAGAATGCCGATTTTGGTCTTAGGAGGCAATAAAATTTGTACACTTTGAAATGCAGCATACAACTTTAGTCAATCAATCAAAACAGTTGCATCGTTCGGGAAATAGTAGTATACGTAAATTAGCCATTTCCGGATCAATTTGGCCAATAGCGGATCACATGTTAAGATGACTCTGGGGGGGCTGTCTCAAAATGGTTTTGCCCTGTCATCACTGTCAAACCAATATGTTTTCTTCCATTGGAAGTGATTTTTACAATAATTTTGTCATTTCAATATTAATTGAGAAGGACAAACGAAATCATTGAGCAGACATTTATTTATTAAGCTTCCTACAAGACAAACTAACTAATAATCAACATTTTGTAGATTTAACTGTCTAAAAAATGTATAAAACAAAAGGTTTTTATATATTTCATCAATCCAGACATAGAATACGTTTTAAGACTGGTTTTTAGACTGCATCAATTTGAATTTGTAATATTCTATTAATTGCCTTCTGTGTAAGAAACATTGTGACAAAATGTTACATATAATCCTATCATTTTTCATTTTCCAATTCCTGATTTTCTTCAAATCCTAAAATTATCATTTGCTTCAGAATCTAACCATTTACACATGACATAATTTTGGGCTGGTTGAAATTTAGAAAAATAAGTACTGTACCAGAATTTTAAAGTATCACTTTTTTCAGTTATGGAAAATTGAAAATATGGATCTTTTCAGTTGAAACCATTGGAGAGAAACAGAAATCAGTTGTACACTTGTAACTAGAATGACAGTTCTAACCACCTTCCTGTTACCAGACAAAATTTTCACTTCGCAACTACAGCTTGATCAAAGCTTTTGTTACGCGATTTTAGAATAACAACGACAACATGTTTTGTTAAAAAACTCTTCTTATTCTAGGTAGAAATTAGCATGGGGAAAAAAAAAAAGTAATTTGTTGCAACCAATTTCGTCATGTACACTTTGTTTTCCTAGCCCATGCCAAGCATGGTTCAGAAATCCATATATGTTTACACTTATCCTTGCGGCAAATCATTTATTTTGTTTCGCGACAAGGTGAATCTAAACACTTATTTAGAGCAGTTCCATTGCAGAACCTTCTGGTAGTGTTGACAACAGTTCCTTTAACTTATTTTCATGATGTAACTGAAGGTCAGGATGCAGTTTTTTGCCTGGACTCATGCTTATTCCACGATACATCTTTGCAATTCTCTTTGCTAATTTTTGGGCTGGACTGGTTGCACAACTCAAACAGTTTCTATTCTTTGGTATCATTTCCTGTATACGGATGTCCGGATTTTTTCTTGAAATCTTTATATATGAAATAATATAATTTTTGTGTTGCTTTGTACATGAATCAGTTCTGATAGAGGAGGGATTATATGCAATCAGTAAAATTCAAGGTCGGAGCCCGAGGATATTACTTTGCATGTAACTCCTCTCCCATCAGGCTTTATTCATGGACACATCTACGCAAAAATAAAATTTATATCCATTATAACACGATCACAATTCATAAATTAGTTTTATAACATTTTCTTTGTGTAAAATAGTTTCATAAAAGTTTTCTGGGTGTAAAATAAATGAACAGGTAATGATATTGACGTCGGGAAAATTTCAGGAAAGTGAAGTACATCATTAAGCATACAAGTGGCATTTATGACGTCAAAAGAATTAATAAACGTTCATGCTTAAGATTACATTGAGAATAATAAATGAGTGCACTCTCAAAACACATGAGATATGAATTTTATTGCCAATAAAGTTCTATGCCATTTGTCCTTATTTCAAACTTGCATTTTATGCCATTGAGTTATAAGCAAATTTTGATAGAGGCTGCAGACAACTGGTTGGAAGTGATGGGGCGGGCCTTAAACATACTTGAAAGGAAATAAATTCTTTAAAGAAATTGTGTGTGGCAAGCAACCGATGCTTCTTTTACAGTCCTGTTTTCTTTTTTTAAAAAAGTATCTAAGTATCTTAAAAACACTAGAGTTGTAGATCGATTGAAAATGATAAAATAATACCCCAAAAGCAATTACTTCTCTAACCACCATAATTTGGGCCATTTTTTTTCAAAATTATCAACACTCATTTCCCTCTGGTTTGATATATGTATATATAAGTAGAAAATCTGATATCTATGGCTAGATACTTCTGTAATCTCCTAACTACCACATTTTTCATTCAAGACGTAGATCAAGTTAAGGTATTTTTGAAAAAAAAACACAAAAAAAACTACCAATGTTAAAGCCCTTTAACATTTAGACTCAACAAACTATTTAAATTACTTTTTTTTTGTTACAAAAAAGAGATGTGTTTGTGAAAGACAAATGTCCCAGAAAAGGCCATTTTCATGACTTTGTCAGATGACCTTGACCTAGTCACATGAGGTTGACCTTGGTATCTGTAGATGCGCACTATTGAGATCTAACATTATACCAACTATGAACATGGTATCTTGAATAACCTTGCAGTAATTATCAAAGTTGAATTGTTGTTCTGTTAAGTTTTGTAGACAGACAGACGGAAAATGGCCAAGCAATATGATCCCGATCTTTCAATGTACTGGCATAAAAAAAAAACAGCCAGATTTGAAAAAAAATCTTAAGAAATTTCATCAGCTACTGCTGTCAAACAACGACATTGCTTAACAGATAAATGATCTAAATATAGGTCATTTCTCAATTTAATACAATGTTTCCAGAATTAATCAAAACCAGAATTGGGAGAATAGTGATCTATATTTTTTTTTCATTTTCTTTAAAAACTTAAATCAAAATGAAAAAGTTGCTAGATTCGGCGCGGTTATCTTTATAAAATACTTGGTTTGCTTATTTTGAGACACCCCCTTTGATGTGCACAGCTGATCCGCTAATGGCAAGTAAGGGTTGAGGGTTGTTTCTATTTATTGTACACAAAAAGTTGGATAAAACCATGCGAAAGCATAGTGAACCAACAATTTATGCCCCCTTTTTCGTGATTTCATCCACTATTTGAAGTTGTTCTCCTTTACTCGCCTTCAATTTTGCAGACGAATTCTTTTCTTTGAAATTCCTATGACGTAATCTTTCAGTCGAACAGACGCTTGACCAGCGATTCGTCGGTCTGAAGCACTACAACAACAACGTGAACTGTCTAAATTTTGTTATGCTACGAAGAGATGGACAGTGTCTTGGGATAGAATATTAGTTTCTTCTTCGGCATTTGCGAGTGAAAGTAATTGAAGATGGAAATCAGTGATCCGCTATTGGTCATGATCCGCTATTATCCAGTTGACTGTAATTCTATTATCTTTATACATCAATTTTTAGATCACATTTTTTTACCATACACAATCTATTTTAATAGAATACTTACTATAACTTATGAATTGATTGATGTGAGTTTATATTTTATATCTTAGTGTTTGAAAAAAAAGTTTTGTCTTTATACAGGCTCAACTATCTCCAAAGAGAGTACTTCGGCATCAAAAAAGAGGGCCATATTCAGAAAGAAAGAAGGATCAGAAGCATTGAGGTCGAAAGGTTAAATTGATGTCACTTGTGTCAAAAACCAAGGTTGTTCTAATGAGAACCATGTTAACTTGGATTGATACTGCATCCCATATGAATTTATACCTGTTATACCTGTTATACCTGCAGCCACACCCATTGAGTGTGGCCTAGGGGTTAATCGACCTAGTGATTGAAACCCCATAAACGTCTTGAAGATAAGGGTCCAAAGCATTTTTAAAACCGTTAACTGTGTCTTTTTCAATAATACAATCTGGAAGTCTGTTCCAGGCATTGATAACTCTCTGGCTGAAGAAGTGCTGTCTGATATTTAACATTGCAGTGGTTTGGCTAGTTTTAAATAATTTCCTCGAGTTGATGATGCATTATATGTGAAGAGATGGTCACAGTTGATGACTTCTTTACCTTTAAGGATTTTGAATGTTTCAATTAATATCCTTAGAGATTCAATGGGCCAAGTTGACTGTTAATTATTCCAATAATCAACTGACGTTCTTAAGTTTAAATCTATAAAAGAGGCTTTTTACTATTATAGCCGAGTAATTTGAATTGAAAACAAAAGAAAGTCAGGGAACTACTTGATATCCGGGTATTATTTCATCCGAAATTACGTCTTCAAAATTATTGATTGGTTCTATTCTGTCGGAGGGTTCTTTTACTTTTTTTTACCAAAAATAAATAATTAAAATTACATACCTGATTTCTTTTAAATTTTCTAGCTTTTGCATTGCACACAGGTCATTACTAGCTTCCATGTTCCCTTCTTTAAAATTTCCTTTGTTTACATTTACAAAACATCGGTACTTTGATCTGCCAAACCGTTCGTCCTTCACCTTCCAACACAACAACAACAACTTCAAATTTTGCAGACGAAACGCGATATTGTTCCTTTATTTTTTTTCTTTTTCGTCGAATGAATACCTAATAAAGAGTGCGATTTGTGTTTAAATGGTATAATTATACAGAGCAAGCACCAATCATACCGTTTTATAATTAAAAAAGGAAAATATGTCGGTCAGTTCATTACTGCAGGATGATGAATGCCTGTATCTTCAACGATTCTTTCCTTCTTATTTGCTATTTTGCATGTCAAATTTTCCTATGCATTTTATTTTCCTTCAAGAATTTAAAGTTTTTAAATTATATAAAATATATGCTTAGCAATTATATTTTCAAGAGCAGTTGTAACGGTTTAAGGCTTACAGTCTGAGCATTCTAGAATTGAAAAAGTAGGGGGAATATTGTTGAAAATTACCAACATTCCAAAAAAGTTAGAAATCTTTGCTCTTTCTCTATGAAAAACAAATCCCCTGTTATCTGCAAAAATAGGAGGAAATTTTTAAAAGTATGTGCTAAAATGTGCAATCCCCCCTCTCAAAACAAGAAGGGGATGACAACCCGATTGGGGTTATGAAGTTCCCCAGAAACCAAAAGGTAACCTAGAATAGACACTGTCTGAGTCATATCCAAATCCTCAAAGTACGCTTAGACACACAGTGATTCATAATTCTTATTGTGCTATGTGTTTGTCCAGACTACTCAGTGTTAATGCCTAACTGTTGGAATATGTCATGCACAAGCTTATGAACAAGCCAGTGAATGACATTTTCATCAATTTCAATTTTCAAATGTGTAATAAGCACACCCATTACATTCAGTGACTAGTCAACTCGGCCACTCTGCAACTCGGCCCCAATTTCATTTTATGCCAAAACCTTCTTATTTTCAGTTATTTATTCAGTATTTTCATTGAAAATACAAAAGTATTCAATACTCATTCAGTTATAAGGAAATTTACCTTTGCATCAGAAAATTAAAAATTTGAATTGAAATTTGAGTATAATCAGTAGAATTGTATATAATCAAACTATGAATCAATAAAATGTAGCCGGGTTGTGTATAAGGAGTGTTTGTACTGCCTTGCTGTACAAGCTAGCTTTTATAGCGATGTGGTAGAGCACTCGCTTAGGGACACAGAGGTCCTGGGTTCGAATCCCGATGGAGTCGAATATTTATTTGCGGGTTACATTTGGCGCCCACCGTAAATAACCCACATGAGGTGGTGGTTATGGGATTAGGCAGTTGATGATGTTAAATTGAATAGATTCGTGGAAGAATCTTAATTGTAGAGGGGGTGTATGTTGCCAGGTTGTGTATAAGGGGTGTTTGTACTGCCTTGCCCTACAAGCTAGCTTTTATAGCGATGTGGTAGAGCACTCGCTTAGGGACACAGAGGTCCTGGGTTCAAATCCCGATGGAGTCAATTATTTATTTGCGGGTTACAATATATTTCTAAAAAGCCAAAAAATATAGATTTGAAATAATAAAGATAAACCCAGTAAGGTAAAGAAGCATCGTTTGTACACAACTTGTACATATATTATGAAAATAATTTATGTTACTAACTATATTTATATGTTGGGGCCGAGTACTGGGCCTAGTTATTTGATTGGCCGAGTTGACTGGTTACTGTACATTCCTGCTTGAAAGTCATTTTGCATTTAGATTATTTGCTTACAGACAATTTAAGGACACTTTGGACCAGTAGCTATCTACAGGATGCTTAGTGAAGACTCACATCATACTGTACAAATGCACAGGCTCAGGGTTTTAAGGGAGGCAGGTTTTGCACATCTGACTGAGATGCAAAATAAGTAGCCAGGACCCGCAAAACTGTGTGATGTGAGCCCCAAAGACTCTCTAGAGATCAACTTCAGAAAAGAATTGAAGACTGCTTTAAACAGACTTCTATTCTTTCCTAAAGTTGAGATCCAAATATTGAAGTACTTCTATTAATTTCTTTATTTTTAACCAGGGAATAGCTCTAAATCTACAAAATACAAGATATTAGCCTGAAAGAAATAGTCTTTACCTAAAGTAGGGACTCCTAAAACTTAAGAAATGACCCCTAAGATCCAAATGACGGAGTCCTTTGGACCCTATTTAATTGATGACCAAAAACCTTAAGGCTGATCTGAGTCTTAACTTTGAGCACAAATGAAATTTAATATTGGAAATATATCATAGGCGCTTATAACACTGATGCGCTGAGCCCTTGACTTACTTGAGCACAAATGAAATTTAATATTGGAAATATCAAGCACAGGCTTGACCCCTAAGATCCAATTGACCGAGTCCTTTGGACCCTATTTAGTTGATGACCAAAACCCTGAAGGCTGATCTGAGTCTTAACTTTGAGCACAAATGAAATTTAATATTGGAAATATGATTGGAGCTTATAACAGTGATGCGCTAAGCCCTTGACTTACTTAGAGATGTCTCTATTTTTTTTTCTTTGCAGGTATGTCTTGTGTATCTAATCCATAAGTAGTCTTTGTAAAGGTGTATAGAAATGTTCAGTCGACAAAGAGAGAGAGAGCAGCCATTTTTTAAACTGAATAATACAGACAGGACAAATGATGTAAGTTTCATACTCCCATGTTGAACTCATGGTATGTGCTGTAATTATGTAAAAGCTCTAATAGAACCCTGGGGTTAGACTATTCGAATCATTGCATTTCAATTAGAAAGGGACGGGCTTTCATTAGAGGCTATACTACATATTGATTGCTCACTGAAAAACAGTTGTAACTGCAGTGCCTATAAATATATCAATAGACAGTTACAACTGTTTTGCACTGTGCCATCGATATTTGTTAAGACAGTGAAAAAATGGTAAAAAGTAAACATAATCTGCACAGAATATGAATATTTGTATAGGGAAAAGGTACATAAAACCTTTTTTTAGAGACCTTGATTTTGTGGGTATGGGCCTTACTTAAAGGCTTCAATATTTTGTAAAATCACAAAAAAAAAGCCAATTTCAACCTCCAAAAAGGGGGAGCAGGTTTATAAGAGTGTGGGGCTCTATTAGAATTTACCGTATATCAGTGATCTGCCAAGGCCTAGTATAAGCACCATAGTTGTCAATAGAAAAATTGTAAAGTTGAACCATATTCCAATTTTCTTTCATCGGGATAATGTTCCACACCCGACCTTACTTTGATAGTGAGTCCAAGTGTTTCTTTTCAGACAGGGGCTATTGCCCAATAGGAATGTCTGACAACGACTAATAGTAATACTCTAAGGACATGACAAATTACAAAGTACACCAAATATGTCTTTTTAATCTATTGAAAACAAGGCTGACAATGTTATTTAAATAAATTTTTTGTCAGAAGTTACAGAGGCATAAATTCTGCTGTCCTTATTTTCAATTTGTTTTAGAATTAATTCATAACCTAAACTCAAATTAACCTTTTTGAAATATCAAATTATATCTTGAGTAATAAAAATACTTATAAGAGTACATAAAGGCAGTAAATAAAGTGCCTGGTAACTTTTTCAAATGTTCAGGGAACTTCAAAAGAGCCAACACCACCTGGCTGTGTTCGTATTGAACCTGGTATGTTTTCACAGCAACACATGCACTCATGTTCTGTGTTCTTGCAGGGATAATTCTGACTTAGAATACCATGTGCAAAATTATTTCACTAAGCCGAATCTAATCAGGAATTAAGAATTTTTGGTGAGAAATTATACCAAATCCTTCACTTGAAATTACATTGTGCTTTGAGATTTTTCTCTCCTTTAGCTTGTTTCAATGAGATTCCTGGCATGAAAAATGAGATAATCTCTCGGTATCTCTTCCAAAAATAATCCCTGTTCTTGGCATTATTGAGGTAGTAGACCTGTAATAAGTCTGCAACATTTTGGAACTCATGATCTTTCACCATGTTAACTTAGAATTTGTAATGAAATCATTAGGAAACCTTGGCTAACACTTTTAAAGTTCATAACCTCCGAAATGTTTCAGAACTATTACGGTTCTTCTACCTTAATAGACAAAAAGCATTTCTAACATTCATTTTAAATGTTTGGACTATATAAGGTATTAGGACCTGCCTGTTTGTTTATTTCCTGTTCTTGTGTTTAAGGTTTTGGAACGAGTACCTAAAGCCAAGCAGTTTGTTGGTGAGTAATCAAGTTTTATAACCAAGCAAGAAAATAATTATGGGAAGTAGATTTGAATATATATTTGGTTAGAATTATCTGTCTACCCGTCTTTATATCCATGTGTCTGTCCCTTGGTAGAAGTTTTGCAAGACCTAATTTTGAAGTCTCAACTTCCTTTGGATTAACAATTATCTCCCCAGGATCTTGGACATTATTTTTGTGTCACAAAATCCTCCTTCAGTTTTCCTTCAATGGCAGGGATATTTTTAGATCAAATTCATGATGGGTCATTGAAATGGGTCAGTGGCCCATGTCCATTTACATGTAAAATCTTAGATTTTGATGGGCAATCTGCAAAATTGATGGGCCATTTGGAAAAAATGGTGAGCCCGACAATCCTTAATACCTATCCTAAATTAAAATAAGCATCAGATTTGGATAGATTATGTATGGGGCCCATCCAAAACTGTAATCAGATTTAGTCTAAAACAAATACACTGTAGTTTGTCCTCAAAATCAGTATGGCCCATCCCAAAATAATCCCTGCAATGATATGGAAACACATTGGTCACATGTTGAAGTTTTTATTAGCAGGAAGGAGAAACCTTCTGATACTAAAATAGTGTTTTTCTAGGCAGAGGGATTGGGGGATTTCCCCACTTTTTTCAAAGATCCCCCATATTTTCTGGGTATGCAGGGGATTTTTTACAATAAACCATTACTTTAGCATGAATTACCACATTTCTCAATTGCATTGATGTTTGAACTGAAATCCCCCACATTTTCAAAATCCTAGAATAAACACTGCTAAACGAACAATTATAATAATGATTACATAGTGAGAATAACAGATGTTTTTATACTCACTACCTATGAAGTAGAGGAGGATACATTGGTTTCAACATGTCTGTCTAACTGTCTGTCTATCCATTTGCCTGTCTGAATATAGACTTTTTTTATTTCCAAACTCTTACTCAAAATAGAAGTGACCAAGGATCATGAATATTCAAACATCTGTTGTCAATGACCCAAAGAAATTCCTTATTGCTTTTGGGTGACAAAGGTCAAGGTCACAACTGAATTTTGTCAGAAAACTGTTTTTTGAACTGCCAGGGACACACTGCTGGTAGAGGGTATTAGTCATCTTTGCCACAAATCTAGTTCTTTTTTTGTGCATAACAAAGTAATCAATGACCAGAGTCTTGCTACAAAAAATGCATTTGTTCATGTAATATGCTCATTGTTTAAGTCAAATTATTTTCACAAAAAAGAGCCGCCGTCATAGCCCAGTTGATAGCATGTTGGACTGTCAATCTAAAGGTCCCGGGTTTGATCCCCGAAGGTGGCACTCATCCTTTCCGACTTTTTGTCTACCACCAATGGGTTGATAATCCAAGATGTATACATGTGGGATAGCAGCTGGAGGCTAGGAAAGGATGTGATGGTAGTACTGGTGTGAGAAATACCATGAATCATTTTAAGGTGATCCAGCAGCCGCAAAAATTAAATGACCGAAATAATGTTGAAAGCAGCGTAAAAACCCCATTCAATCAATCAGTTTCACAAAAAAGCCTTTGTTTCACCTGAAAAAACCTATTAAAATATAAAAAAAAATTCTATGGGTACATAGAGGCTTATCTATCTGTTCAATGACTTCTGTTGTAGAAGAATCACAGGATCAGCAAGAATATCTGAATGGAGAAAAACTTACCTCCTTACATGCAAAACTTCATTCAGAAGCGGATAAAATTAGAAAATGGAAAAACCAGATTGAATATGACATCAAGCAAAAGGTATGGTATTCTTTCTTAGCTACTTATAATTCAAGTCATTGTATTTACCATTCATTTAGCCTTGATGTTGTCCTTATCATTGTTGTGGAAATGCTCTTGCAAAGACTGATTTCTCTCTTGATAACTGAAGGCATTCAATTGAAACTTTTCACACATATTTCACTATCAAAAAAACATTATATACTATCAAGGAGGATAACTCTAGATGTATTTGTTTGAATTATGCCCCCTTTTCAACTTGGTTGTTTATCCACTGTCCAGCACACAGCAGTCGAGTGTAGGAACCCAAAGGAAGTGCTATTGTTTGTCATTGTAATCAGGGATTTTGATTTACTGATTTTCTCCACTTGTCTCTGAACAAGTAAAGTATGATTTACAACTTGTCCAGGATGAAAATGAATAATCCTCAGAAAAGTGAATACATGCAGATAGAATTTTCACTATTAACAACAATATTTCCAACCTTTGGTGTGATTATTAGGATAAATTATCTCAGTGATATATTTAAAATACTTATCCAAAATTTGATGTTGCTTTTTCTTTTCCATGTTCTAGTGGCCTATGAAAAAGGTCAAAATTGGTCAAAATAGTTCCCATATCATACATTATTGTAAAATAGCTGCTTCGTTTAGATTTTCATTGTAAATCATTTGTGTAACATTTTTGGAAAGGGAAAAAATGTTTGTCCAGGGAAAATGACTAACAATTTGAACTTAGGGGTCCAGACTTCAAAAAATAGATATTTTACATTAAAGGTATAGGAATTTTTACAAAAAATCTAGGGGCCCAGCCCAAAAACTAAGGGCCATGAGCGACTGGGCCAAAGCTTATCTTTTTGCCTGATTTGTCACAAGCAAATTATTTGTTTCCTACTGTTTTTATTTTCAAGACTGTTCTATTATTGATCGAAAGTATATATTGATATCATGGAGGAACTCTCATAAAGCCAGTTTCAATGAGATTTCTGGCTGAAAAGTGAGAGAATCACTATATATCTCACACTAAAATGGTCATTGTAGTATACAATATTTTAAGATGACATTAAATCTGAGAGATTAACCATGTTATAAATAATTATATTATAGAAAAGAAGAAATTGCTTGTAGCAAGTATTTTCTTTGTTTACACAATGTTCTCCTTAGGTATGATTTTTTTTTTAACCCCTAGTTTGGCTTGGATTCCTTTAGCTGTAAATTGTTAGGCTTTTTGTCTCTTTACAAACAGAAATAAGAGTCAAATTCTGCCATATTTAATGTAACCTGACTTGATTTTTTCAGGATCAGAAGATTCAAGAGTCCAGTAAAACTGTTGAGAACTTGAGGAAGTCAGTTTTGGACCTTCAGGTATGTTGTTTTATCTTTGTGAAACTGCTATTAGTACAATCTATTAGAGTACAGTATGTATAGCAATCATATATTGTTTAGGATGTCTTTGTTTTCAACATAACATTTCATTACCTCATGAATTTCTAGTAAACAGTTGTTACATTGTTGTTATATATGTGACAAAGGCAGTGATTTCCTTTCACTTTTGATGTAAATTACTAGGACAAAGACTGGCGATTTTAAGTTTTGGGCCCAAATTCAATATTTATCATGAGGGGTACAGTTAATTACATCGTGAAATTGACATTTAACTCAATCAAAATCATTCTAAATCGATCTCTCAGCACTCCATACATTCATTCCAGACACTCACTCAAACCATTCATAAACGCTCCAAACTAACTGAAAAACATATAACAACAACTTCGTTCAAAATAATAATGGCTAGGAAAAATATCGGGATTTCACTTATTTAATTGAAATTGTAAGCGACTGATAATTTCTTGGAGAAATAGGGAGCTATCTAATGAACTTATATGCACATTTTATTAAAGGGAGGTAATCAATATTGCTAATTTTGTTCATCCTGAACAAAATTTTCAATACTGGATTACCTCCCATTAAATTCACTCAAAAGTCGCTCCACACACTCATTCAATTTCATTCCTAAATCATTCCATTATCATTCACCTTGTCAATTTCACGATGTTTTTAACTGTATGAGACATTCATATATTATTACCAAAATTTTAGAAGATCAGAGATTTCTTAAGAAAGTTTTAAAAAGAAAAATACATACTGGATGAAAAAAATTGTCCTAACAAGAATTTCACAATTTTCAATATTATATTAAAATCATCCTATACAAAAAGCTTTTGAAGACAGCTAAAACTAAAATCAGCA
The DNA here is from genome assembly GCA_948146395.1 of Fragum whitleyi. Classification (NCBI taxonomy): domain Eukaryota; kingdom Metazoa; phylum Mollusca; class Bivalvia; order Cardiida; family Cardiidae; genus Fragum; species Fragum whitleyi. The sequence goes on along the minus strand of OX411546.1, from coordinate 12,250,365 downwards.
GACACAGATGTGCAGTTTAATCTTAGCCTAAACTGCCTTCATTGTATTTAACCCTTTGCTGTTTAATCCCTGCTTTTTACGTGTCTGTGATTTTATGATTGAGAAAACATTGTGAAAAAAGAAGAAATTGCTTCTGACAAGCAATTTCTTCTTTTTCCACACTATTTTCTACCCTACTGAGTGGTTATTTTTCAAATTAAATCCACTTTGATTTTTCGTCTGCAAAACCTTTGAATTTGGACAGGTCCAAAATTTTGCAAAACAGGAAAGGGTTAATTATCATGGGACAAACCTAAGCTAGATTTGTAAAAAGGATAAAAAAAAAAAAAATGCAAATCCCTTGAAACAAAAATTAAATTCAGCAGTAAAAGAGTTGACTTGGACTTTATAAAATTGTGTCATCTGTAAATGGCAACATTATCATACCCAATAAAGACTAGTTTTATACTCTTCATTTAGGGCTGTTCAAATCTAATTTGAGTTTTTTGGGTCAATTTTGTTGAAATCAGAAAGTAAATTAGATAAATGTAGGCTATTTTCTGTCATATTTAATCTGAAATAGTCATAAGGGTTTTTGTCAGCTAAATTTATATTGTTATTATTTTTGTTAATGGATATTTGTGTTAGTTTTGTGAATAACTAAAAGCAAGAGTTTTTGTTCTTCACTAGGGTAAGAGATGAAAATAAATAACCACAGTCATTTTTTATAAAAAATTAAGGTCATGTTTTTAAAATTGCTGTAGCTTAAATGTCTTTCAGAAACACATCTTGTTCAAAAAATTAAGTGTACAACACTCTGAAATAGTTTTGGTCTAACTTTTCAGCTTGATAATGAGAGTCTAAGTATGAAACTGCAAGAGGAAGTCTCCAACAGGGAAGAGGTGCTACAAAAGTAGGTCAAATAGATTTTTAGCTTGGCTATTTTGGAAACCAGGGATCAGCTCTTACACTAGCCCTCAGGCCCAAAACTTGTGAATTTAATGGAGGACTTGAAGAAATTACCATGTTACAGTTCCTTCAGGCCTTGAGCTAATTGCTATACTATTTCCAATATGTCCAGTTTAAAAATGGTTCCCTGTCAGATACTAAAATTTCCATACCTTATTGAAAATTATGTTTCAAAAGAAGAAATTGCTTGTCACGAGCAATTTCTTTTGCCAACATCATTTTCCTTACAATTTACTCCTTAAATTGCTGAAAAATAAACATGGTCTTCTTGAAGGACCGTTATTTATCAAGGGAGGGCCTGTTACATTTAGGACCAATAGGTCCTTCTGGTGGAAAAGAGTTGCTAGTGTTATCTGGGAACAAACAGGTATTGTAAGAATGTCTTCTTTTTAGCTCACCTGAGCACAACATGCTCAGGGGGAGCTTTTAGGATCACCCTGAGTCTGTTGTCTGTCGCCCATCATCAACAATTTAAGATTACTTCTTCTTTGAAACCACTGGCCCATTTTTGAATGAAATTTTGCCAGAATCATCCTTTGGTGGCCTTCTTCAAAAATTCTTTGCAAAATTTTGATTGGCCCATAAATATGGGCATGGCAGGGTGGGAGCTTATCTAATTTTGAGCCAAAAATCTTCAATATCTTCTCCTCAGTAACCAATTGGCTGATTTCAAAAAAAACTTTACCAGAATGTTCCTTGGGTGACCCTCTTCAAAAATTGTTTGCGAAATTTTGATTTGCCCATAAATATGAGCATTGAAGGGAGGTGTTTATTTTGACCCTAAAATCTTTGAACAATTATATTCAACTGAACCTCTAACCGATTTCAATGAAACTATACCTGAAAGTTCCGTTGTTGACCCTCATCAAAAATTGTTTGCAAAATTTTGATTGGCTAATTAAAATGGGCGTGTTAGGATGGGGCTTATTTTGTGCCCAAAATCTTTAAAAATCTTCTCCTCAGTAACCAATAGTCAGATTTCAAGCAAACATGGCAGAAATGTTTGATGGGTTACCCTTCTCAAAACTTGTTCTGAATGGAATTTTGATTGACCCCTGAAATATGGGCTTGGCAGGATGGAGCTTATTTTGAGCCAAGATTTTTTAAGGTATTTTCCTCAATAACCCAATGGGCAGCATATTTTCACTTTGCATTCTTGGAATAACATCTCCTCTTTAACAACTAGGCAGATGTGAATGAAACTTTGCCAGAAAGTTTTTGGGTGAGATCCACTGGACTAATAAAATTCAGGTGAGCAGTTTAGGATCATTCTGACCCTCTTGTTTAGAGATTTTGCATTGAAGAATGATCTTATTCTGGTTTCTGAAATTAAATGTTTGCTTAAGAGAGGTGGTTGCTTGATATACCAATATCGGCTGTATCCTATGATTGCTGAGTCAAGTGTGTCACCTGCTTGTGGTGCTGTTGCTATCTAAAGTTGATACTAACTATTTTCTTAATATTTCAAATGAGTATTACTTGTGACATGACTTTTCAATAGATTACTGAGACAAGGTCCTCAGTCAAGGTCAAGGTTATATTATCAAGGTCAATTATTTCCATCATATAAACTGAAATTAGCAATATCTTTTTATGGTTAGTGATATAATACACATATTTCATATTCATTGCTTCTAACAAGACCTTTCTGTTGGTTTCAAGTTCAAGGTGATCAGTCAAGATAACATTATTCAAGGTAAAATTTGTGTAAAATTGGACTTTTACACTAGCTATTTCTTTGAAACATGAAGTGATAAAGCTTTCATATTAAATTTCACATGTGTTTGCTTATGAAAAGATCTTTCAACAGACATTTAAGTTAAGGTCATCAGTCATGGCCTGCAGGCCAATGTCACTTATTTTTCTTCATTAATCTTTTGACTCATACCATACTTTCTGTATCAAGCACTCATTGACGAGCATATAATAAGTATTACACTGTACTTAATAAAGGGTCCTAAAACTGAAAAGTACAAACTTTCAATTTAAGGGCTTTTCAATAGATATTGTAGATAATTTTTTGATGTTAATGTAATTTAAGGTGGCAATGGACAGCCGCCTCCCGACTCTATAAACCGGAAGTGGGTTTTCGTTTATTTTACGGCTCTTTTTGCGCGATGTTTAAAAAGACCGGTTTTCGTAAGATTCTACTTATGGAAATAATGTAGAATAATGATGGTAAAACTTCATAATTTAGCTTCTTTTCAACATTTGATATTAATTGAATGACTGGATCATTTAATTTAACAATAAAAATGCGTTAAAACCGTCATTCGATTAGGAGGGGACACTGTAAAATAACGAAAAAAATTCTTATTTGCATGGAAAGGTATGCTGAATTTTTTACCAAATAAAGGGAAAATATGGGTTATAAACATATCGGAAAATGAGAAAAATTCATTGGGTAATTTCTTTAAAAAATAGGTTCTTGTGGCATTTTTACCCAGTAAAATTACAAAAATTAGAGCATTTTTAACTTTTGAAAGCAAATTGTGCAAAGGCAATTGATCAAAGAGAAATTTTCTTGTCAATAGCCATTGTGTACATGTATAAGGTCTATCAAAAAGTATGTGTTTTATAGCTATAACCTAGTACAGAGTTTATACTAGACCTAAAACGAATATAACCGTTTTACTGAAAAATGGCCTATACCACTCAAGGGCAGATAACTCTAGCACGAAAACAAGCGTGGAAAGGTACCTTCAAATTTTGATATAATGACTACACAATGTTAATCTACAACATATGTGACCAAGAAAAAAATTCATTGGGCGGAAAAAAATGACACCATGTGTCCATTGCTACCTTAAAGAAAAACTTTCTAAGCAAAAATTATTGAAAAAAACAAAAAATACTTTCACTCTACTTTTATATCAATCTTTTTCCTCAATGGAGCTTTAAAAGCATAATAGTATAGAATTCAGCAAAAAAAACGTATCATGAATTTCTCAACTTGTGTGTTTTTTTTGTAATTTCAGCATTTCTTCTGTGAAAATGATGTGTGAGGTCTTGAAAGAACATTTAGCTAAAGCACAAAATAAAATAGCTGACTGTAAGTTGATGTTTTATCATTTTTATTTGATTTCTGACCCAATATTTGGAATTTCATATTTTTGTGTAAATAATGAAATATTCTCTGGATTAACCAACACAAGGTAGGGGTTTATGAGTCTCAGACTTGCAAAATCTGCGTCCCATAAAACCCTGCCTATTAGTACTGGAAGGACCTAAAAAATAAGAATGAGCAAGTCCGGCAGGTTTGTGTTGATTAAATAACTAATGTCAAACCCAGGTAACAAAGGTACAGACCCCAAAAATGGTTATTTGCTCGGCTGTTTTCAGGGTAAACCTAAGGTATTGCTATAGCCTTAGTGTCATCGTCATTGTTATCATCATTGTGCAAAACTTTGACATTTTTGATATCTCTGGTTCTATTGAAGGCATTCACTTGAAACTTGGCACATATGGTTACTATCAAAAGAGTAATCCATACTTTCAAGGAGAATAACTCTAACTCATTACTGTGTTTTGTGCAAAAAATGCCCCTTTTTATTATGCCCCGTATAGAAAGATGGGGGGCATATTGTTTTACCATTGTCTGTCTGTCCATCCATCTATCCATACCTCTGTCTGTCTGCAAATCTTAACCAAAAGACTTAACATTGCCAATATTTTCAAGGCTATTCAAGATAGAATTCTCATATTTGGCATTATGATAAATCTTAATGATATGCAAGTCATGATGATATGAGGAGGTCAAGGTCATCTGTCAAGGTCGAATAACTCGAAAACTTAACCAAAAACTTAATATTGCCAATATCTTCAAGCCTATTCAAGATACAAGCCTCATATTTGGCATGATGATAGATCCAAAAAATGTTTATCTTCTAATACTAAAGTCAAGGTCAAGGTCTTTTGTCAAGGTCAAATAAGTTGAAAATTTAACCAAAACATTAACATTGCCAACATTTTCAAGCCTTTTCAATATAGAAGCCTCATATTTGGCATGATGTTAGATCTCAATGATACACATCTGCTGATACCAAAGATAAGGTAATGTAACAAGGTCAATGTCATCTATCAAATTCAAATAACTCGAAATCTTAACCAAAAAACTTGACATAAACATTATTTTCAAGTCTATTCAAGGTAAAACTAATATATATTTGGCATGATGATAGATCTCAATAATGTGCATCTGTAGATGTCAAGTTCATGTGACAAGATCAAAATCATCCATCAATGTCATACTTCTTATAAACTTTACGTTAAAACTGAACATGTACAGTTCATTCAAGCCTATTTAAGATACCTTTCTGATAATTTGCATGATGAAAGATCTCAGTGATGTGCATCCCTAGGTATAAAGGTCAATGTCATGTTACAAGGTTTCAGGTTTTCTGTCAAGGTCAACATTTTTAAAAATTGCTGGTAGGGGTGCATTTGTGTATCACAAACACATCTAGTTCGAATTAGATTTTTATCCACTATCCAGGGCCCAGTAGCTGAACATAGGTACCAATAGACCATGCTCTTGTTCCATTTAAGTAATGGTCTAAATACTTCATGGATGATCAGATGCTCTATTTTTCCTCTTTGTTTTCTCATTAGATATTTTGAAATGTCATGCACCAACTTGATTTAAGGGCTTAAATGGTAGTCAGCCTGTCTGTTGGTCAGTCTGTTGGTCTGCCTATCTGTCTAACTTTTGTTCCCAACAACTTCTCAGCAACTAATGGGGGGGATTTCTATCAAAATTTACAGATATGATCTGTATCAAGCAGAGACGTGCATGTCATATTTTGGCTATGTTTTATTGAATTTTATTTTGGTTATGTTCCATTGACTTTTGACAGAATCGTCGTGTCATTTTTAGATGTATTAATCTTTATGGACCAGTGCTGTTAGGAGGTATTAGTCTGCTTTGCAACAAGTTTAGTTTCACTTTGATATACACTTTTACAGGTGAAGCAGAGAAAACTGAAGTAAGATACCTGGAAAAGGAATACCAGCAACAGTTTCAGGTTTGTACAAGCAGCAATCGACACTAACACCAGTCCTCAGGCCCGAGACCTGTGGTTTATAGGGAGGACTGGAAGAGATTGCCATGCTGCAGGTCCTTCGGGGCCTGTAGATAATGGGTGTATTATTTTTTAATCTATCTTGTTTTGGAAAATAGTTCCCTTTCCAATACTCAACTTTTACAGTACCCCTTTCAAAACCAATGTGAAAAAAGAAGAAATTGCAATTTCTTCTTTTCCCACACTTGTTTTCCATACATTTTACCCCTTAAACTGCTTAAAAATAATAGTTTCACAGAGGACCTGTTATTATCTGGGAGGATAAGACTTAGACCTAATAGGTTCTTGAGGTTGGTGGCAAAAAGTAGTTAGTGTCAAACCCTGACAATGATGAAATAGAACCTAACTTACCTTTGTAATGTTTTAAAATCCTGTTTCAAGGATTCAATCTTAAGTTTTTTGGTATCATATTGATATCAAAAATCTGTAATTGTAGTTCATGATCTCCTTAAAAAATTCTTAACGTGACTGTGAGTGGCATTTCACATTGTGCGTCAAGCAAAGCATCTGACCAGACCGGTCATCTGCATAGTCAGACTGGAGTCTTTGCTATACACTTTGTTGATAGATATAGAAGATAATTGTTTATTTCAGTGTTAGATCGATTTAGAAGATAATTGTTTATTTCAGTGTTAGATCAATTTATATTTCATTGAGTGAACAACATAACTTATATTTTTTACAAGTGGTGGAACCCCTTTTGAAAATATAGCTTTTGTGTTCACAAAATGAGATATTAATTTATCTTACCCAAATAGTGTGATAGGAACAAAAGCATGGTATATGTTTTTGAAAATTCATTGGTTTGGCAGTGAGTTAACAAGTGATAATCTACAGATATTTCTCAATAATCCACTTAAAAGCATTAAATAAAAGGTTTTAACCCCTCTTCAGGTAATTAGCAAACATTCTCATTGCATTGTGCATTGTCTCAGTCTAAAAATTGTTGGAAATGTCACAAATTTATCGCAGACTCGATTAATTTTAACCCATGTCAAGCTGAACCTGGAATATTTTTGCATTGGCAGGAGGTAAAGACAAAGATCAGCTTGCACATATGTACAGTATGATCTTAGTGCATACCACCATATCACTAGAAAAGTTTAAAAAAGTTATATGTCCAAAATAAATTTTGACTAATAATAACTTCATGCAGTGTTTTAAGCACTTTGGTTTTAATTCAACTTTGCAAAGGTTTTTATAAAGTATGAGAAGGATTAAGATTCTTGCAACTTTGAATGATTCAATATATAGAAGTAACTTATTGATATACTGTAATCCTTTTTATCTTCCAACACAATATGTTAATGTCCATTTTAATCTTCTTCAGACATTATCTAAACAGTTCTCTGATGTAGAGATTGAATCAGAGAAGGAACATAAAAGGTTAACAGAACTTGGTAAGTCTTTTGTAGATATGATTAGATTTATACCCTGCTAATTGTCTATACTTTCATATTTTGATGTCAAAGCAGGGCCCATCATACCCTAGACATCATAACATTTCCTAGTTATTAAAATCACGTTCAAATTGATTGGCTTTAAGAGAATATGAACTACATTTTTAGCTCCACTGGCTGAAAGCCACTGGGGCTATTGTCATGGCGTTGTGTCTGTCGTGCGTCCGTCCGTCCGTGCGTGCGTCCGGTCGTAAACTTTTCTTTAAAAATCTTCTCCTCAGAAACTACTGGATGGATTTCAACCAAACTTCACAGGAATGATCCTTGGGTGACCCTCTTTCAAAGTTGTTCAAGAAATTTTGATCCAATGAAAAATATGGATTTAATGGGCGTGGCTAATTTCCAAATATGGTAAAAAGTGAGTTTTCTCAGATTCTAATCAATGGATACCAATCAAATTTTACATGAATGATCCTTGGGTGACCCTTTATCAGTCTACAAAAAATCATTGTGATCGGATGGAAATTATGCATTTTATGGGCGGAGGTCATTTCTCTATATGTTATATAGTGGAAACTTTGAAAATCATTTTCTCAGTATGTAACTGATGGATATCAACCAAATTTCACTGGAATGATTCTTGAGTGACCCTTTATTAGTCTACAAAAAATCATTTTGATTGGATGAAAAATATGCATTTTATGGGCGGAGGTCATTTCTCTATATGTTATATAGTGGAAACTATGAAAATCATTTTCTCAGAATGTGATTTTTGGTTATCAATTAAACTTCACTGGAATGATCCTTGAGTGACCCTTTAACAGTGTACCAAGAATTATTTTGATTGGATGAAAAATATTCATTTTATGGGTGGAGGTCAATTATCAATTTGTTAAAAAGGTGGAAACTATGAAAAACATTTTCTCAGAATGTAACTGATGGCTATCAATCAAACATTTTTGGTATGATCTTTGGGTGACCCATTATCATGCAGCCAAAAATTATTTTGATTTGATGAAAAATATGTCTTAATAGCAGAGGTCATTTCTCTATCTGTTATATAGTTGAAACTTTGAAAATCATTTTCAACATCAGTAGAACCCCAAATATCTTAAAATCTAGTCAAAACATTTGTTTGTTTTACAAGAAATTCAAGCCTGTGGAGCGACTCAAGCCATTCATGGCTTTCTAGTTCATATTTCATCTCGTTTTTGCATTCAAGAAATATAAAAATTTACTTGTTTTTTGATGTAAGATCATCACATCTTTCATTTTGTGAACAATTAAAGCTATATTTTTCTTGTGGCTTTGTCTTTTGTCATTCACTTAATGAAAAATCTCACTGGTACAAAAAATATGATCTAATTCTTTGATGTAATAAGATTAAAGGTTGTTTCTTTTAATTATGCCCCCATTGATAAGATTAGCAGCATATTATTTTACAGCTGTCAATCTGTCTATCAGCTTGTCAGAGCAAAACTTAACCAACCAAAATACTTAACATTTCCAATTACTTAAAGGCTATCCAAGATACAATGATTATATGGCATGCTGCTAGATCTCAATTTTATGCATCTATAATAACAAGGTTGTCAGTCAAGGTCAAAGTTTTGAAAAGCATTTCTTGTTTCACTTACCTTTTTTTCATTAGCATCTCTTTTAAACATATGAGCCTGTGTGTGAGATTTCCAACAATTCCAAATATGTGCAAAGCAAAGAGTCCGACCAGCCTGTGCATCCGCACAGTCTGACCAGAGTCTTTACTATGCATTTAGTATGTAGATAAGGTCTTAGATTATCTGTAGACCATTAGATCACTTTGAATTCCAACTATGTGGCTATGTATGCTGCTCATTATTTGCGCCTTTAGCACATTTCAAATTGTTGGAAATGTCATGCACATGCTCATATTTTGTATTAACAGTTAATAAAAAACAAAAAGATTATGAAGATCTTCAAGAAGAAATGAAACAGAAAAGTATATCATCTAAAACCCAGGTAAGTATGCTTAAAATTCTGTTATCTATTTTTGTCTCTCTGTTTATATGTATGACCTATGTGAAGTACAGGTTATTCCTGTGTTTGCTAATCCCACTTGTGATGAAACAATCACCATCTGTTCTGTGTGATTTTTTATACAATTCATGAAACATGAAAAGTTGCACTAGCAGTGCTGAGAGAGAAACTGTTTTTATAAAAAGACAAAACACAAAACATGATCTATCGGATAATATTTTCCCATTAAAAGAAAAGTTAATGTCAATACAGCTTCAACCCCCCAAGACACTTTTTTTGAAGAAGGAAAATTATTTTAGCTGATAAAGTTACAAGGAAATACCAAGGTACCAAAATTGTTATACAAAAGGCTTAATTCCTAGAAGTTTATTTGGCTCTAAGATAATACAATGAGTGCTACACAAGTCACAAAATAGATAAACGTTAAACATGAAAATAAGTCTCTATTACATGTTATGTATGTATGACAACTCCTATTGAATGTGCTACATGAATGATTAGGGTAAAACCCTTATAGCTTTATTCCTTTATTTGATATCCATTATATGCTAATTTCAATGATTTCCAGTGAATAGTTTTGAATATAAAGAAAGTCCACAGATTTCTGGAACAACCCTCATACTCAACATTGATTTGACTTTTATGGATGTATTTCAATACAAATTGTTAAAGAACTTTCAATATATCAGTAGTAGACAAAAATGAAACAAACTGATGTGGCTTTGATTGGTTCAGGTTGTGCAACGTCAATAGGGATCGTCACTAAAGCCAGTCCTCTGATCCAAGGCCCGTAAATTTAAGCAAAGTCTGGGAAGAGAAGCTGCTATGTTGCAGGTCCACCGTCCTTAATACCTAAAGTCAATTGAAGTCAATAGTAGCTTTGAAGTTGTGAAAAATAATGGCTCTTTTCAATCCCAACATCAAAAAATTCATTACCCTATTGAAAACCAAAAAAAAAAAAAAAAATGTTTGTCATAAGCACTTTCTTTTTTTCCCTCTGTTCTTCCTTACAATTTAATTCTTAAATTTTTCAAAATGAATATAATCTTCAGATACGACCTATTCTTATCAGGTAGGATTGGTAGGTTTTTGGGCTGATAAGTCTTTCTGGCTGGTGGTAAAAAGATGTTAGTAGTGTCCAACCCTGGTCAAAGCTAAGGGTCTTTGTTGACTCATATGGGCTTGGCACAATCTGCCCTTTTATAATGATTGCTAGTTCTAAGTAGAACTATCGTAAGTAAAATAGTGCTACTGCTCATGTTGAACCACACAGACCAGTTTAGGATTGTACTAACTGATTAAAAGATTATTGGTCATACTCTGTCCAAGTTATTTGAATAATAGCAAGCAATATTTAACTGAGGTACCCCAGTTGTTGAGCTTTAATTTCTACCTACCTTATTTTTTTGTTGAATTTTGCAGTTAAATGAAATGTTAGAGAAATTAGATGCAAAAGATATTGAAATCAGAGATATACGAAAAGAAGTAGCCAAATATGAAGTAAAGGAACATAACTTACAGAGTATCATTGGTGAGCATTTCTTATTTTAGAATTTATGTATTATAAAAGATATTAATGCTGTTTGTATGCTTACTATTTCAGAAAAAGTTATGCGTACAACAACAAAAAGATTATTTAAAAAAGGAAAAAAGATAATTAATGTCTTTTGACATTGCAGTTTCATATGTTTTAGATACTGTTAATTCCTCTTAACCTTTGAAATTTATGTTGATGGTACTCATTTGATTAAACTTATTAAGTTGAGTCTAATAAATAATCACAAAACAAAATTTGATAACAGGTGTTTCCTGTTTTACAGTTTGATATCAGAATAATCTTTTCTGCCATTTAATGCTGATGTATGCTAACACATTTGCTATGCACTGAGCAGTAAATGAGGCTTTGAAGGCACTCTTACTTTATCAAATGGCATTTTAGGTTTTCTTTATGAAAACTTAATGCAAAGAAAATATAACATCTGAATCATAAAGAACTGACCAAATTTTGTATATCTTAACCAATGTTATTTAAGATATGTTTTTAAGAATGTTCATGCTGAAAAAACTTTAAAGAAATGATACAACAACCTTATAAAATTAACAAAATTGTGTTTTGCAGATGGACTTCAATCAGATTTAGCATCCTCGGAGATGAAATTAAAAGAGTCCAAAGAGAGACACGACAAACTGGTTTTAGAAATGCAGGATGTTCAGGTATCTTTCTACTCCATTCATTGCCAACTCATTTTTGGCTTGGCTGTTTTGAGAGAAAACCCAAGGTACAATGTATTATGATCACCTTGGTATCTTTGGCATTGGTGTGACTGTTATGGGCCAGCAGAAGTCAAACAAACACAGTTTACAATTTAATAACTTTATTAACAAAAGTCGAACAACAAAACTTAAAGACAAAATATAAGCTACTTATCTCTGTAATAATGTAAAGTTCTGTCTGTATGCAAATCCTTTCCAAAAATGTTTACAATAATCCCAAAGTATTAAGTGTTTTATAATCCAATGATATATTAAAGTCACTACTAACAAATTCACATTAATTCAAATAAATTCCCAGAATAGACATGTAACCAGCACCTTAGAAGTTAGTCTCATAAATCAAGTCAAGAATATTCTACCATTTTCTTAAAGATAAATCTAGTTAATTGAGTGATGAAAATGTAAACATAGGTCATAACTGAATTACATAATATTGAATGTACTTACTAGAAACTTGGAGAATAAAGGATTATATAAATTGATCAGTACATATGCACCTGATATGAAATAATATGACAGTATTCAACTAAGCATACTCAGCCTCATAATAGAGACAAACTTTAACCTTGGTCATAATTCTGTTGTTATTGAAGATTTTCACGAAACTTAGCATGTGTGTTCACCATCACAAGAACAACCCAGACTATGAACTTCAGAAGGGGAATAACTCTTGAATCATTTTTGTAATCTGAGTTATGCCCCTTTTTTGGACTTAGAGGACTTATCCATCATCTGCAGCCAAGCATTGCACCTGTAGGCGGTGTTCTTGTCATACCCCTGTCAAAAGACAGGAGGTATTATATGATCATCAATCTTTGATGGATAAGCAGAGTGAATATGTTACCCTTCTTCTTATTCTGAATTAAGAAAATTGTCCAAATTAAAAGAGGTAGCAGATGACTATGTTAAAATTTGAAATGAAGCCAAACTTTATGGCAGAAAATACTTTGGGAAAAGTAAGAAATTGCTTGTTACAATCAAGTTCTTCTTTTCCCACTTTATTTTCTCAGGTTCAATATCAAAGGGTGGTAAAATCCTGGGACTTTCACTGAAGGGTCAGCAGATCCAAATAAAGATAAAACAAGAAAAATGATTTCAGCATATATTTTTATAGTTTTGAATGTTTAATGTAATATGTTACCTTCTTTAAAATAATATTGAAACAATACTCTAATTTACTCAAAGTTGAGATATAAAAGTTTGAAGCTTATTTTATTTTGTAGAAACAGAGAGAATCAATTGAAAGTGAGCTGTCATCAAAAGAAGAAGAAATAGAGAAAATGATGTCAGAAAAGAATCAACTAACCAATGAGATAAAAAGCTTGACTGAAAAACATACACAAGACACATTAATTCTACAAACAAGTCTAGATCACATCAACCAACAACTAAACACCAAGGAGAAAAAGTAATATATATCTTCAGTGGGCAAACAAATTGTTACTAATATAAGTTGTGTATTTAAAACATCTGGGGCCTGTTTACTAAACATCTAACAATCACTTTTTGCGTAAGTCAAAAGTTAAAGTTACTTCTACAATAGTAACATAATATAGAATTCTGCCATGCATCACCACATTGGAATCGTCTTTAGGAGACGATTCCAATGAGATATTGCAAGGCAGAATCTGACAATGAATGAAAACACCAGGTATGATTTGTGATTTTGACTTACGATCTGTCTTTTTGTAAGATGTTTAGTAAAACAGGCCACGGTCACCCACTCAGGCTAAATGTTTGTTGCAACCTGTTTTTATCACTTTTTATGCTGTCAAAAGAGCAAATTTATACTAACCTTTTATTTATGTTACCCTCTGTCAGAAGCAAATTCTCCTGGGAGCAAACTGAATCTTACTGCATATATTTGAATTCTTTATGATTTTGAACAAGTGTTTTTTCCAACATTTTTACAATATGAACCCTCACTATAGTGAAGGACGACTTATGTGAAATTTGAGAGTATGTCATAAGCCTTTGCCATTGGGAGCCAAATATATATGTGACAGTTCTTTTAGCCATAGTCTTCAGTTGAAACTTTGAAATAATGAAAATAATCAAAATGGAGTGTTGTAAAGCTGTAAAGTATATTTTACAACTTTTTTTAGATCCCCCTTGATGTCATTAAGAAAAAATATAACTTAAATTTAATTTGAAAAAAAAATCAAAAACAAAAAAAACTACACACTACATTTGCAAGGAAGATAACTGCAATTACAATTTAAAATGATGATACATTTTTGTCAGGCCCACTAGTGGTAAAGTATAGACAACCCTCTTGTAAGCATGGCTGTTTTGGAATAAATACTCAAATTATTTGGTGCCTGCTTGTGGTGCAATTGTTTAGCATATATACGCTTCAAAAAAAGATATTTGATATGGAATGGATTAAAAATTGATTGTTGTTTTTTTATTAAAGACAAATTCTTTGATGAAAATTGATTGTTTTTAAACAGTGATTGTATTTCAAGAATTCATGCATATCGCAATGAATTACTTGATCCTGTTTCTGCATAACAATGTCAATGTCTACTTGCACAAAATCTGCCCTTCTCACACAGCATGTGTAGTTTCCAATTCAATAGATAGTACCGAAAGATCTTCATTATGCTGTGAATGAAATGCCACTTCAAAATCCTAATTGGAATCAAGCGTCTTTGCACAGTTTTGAAATGAAATATGGTTATATTTACAAAGGAACAATGTCTTAATGCTTTAAAGGTTGCTTAAAGCAGAATTTGCAAAGACAAGTGGTTGTAAATGACTTTGCTGTTTCAGGACACACCATCTTCAATCTTTAACACCTCTTTAACGCAACTTACTGCATTATGTGTAGATCCAGATAAGTATGAAACGTAAACAATTTTCTTCCAGCAAGGTGAATACTGCAATGACGTCTGAGATAAATCACTGTTACCACAACCTCAAAGGCATTCTCAGTCTCTAGACGGCGTAAAATCTCCCGATTAATGAAAAAGTAGAGCAAGATTTAAAAGGTCAGGCCTGCTACACTTTCGACATTACAGTCCTAATTGGCACATATTCACTTTCAAAAAACCTAAACTATGAAGGGAAATAACATAGATGCATTTTGTGCCAGTCAAGCCCTTTTTCAACTTGACTTTTCGACTATCCAGCACTCAACAGCGGAGCATTGGCACCCTGGAAGGAAAAATGATAATTCTAGATTCAGAAAATCAATCAAGTATGAAAAGTATTGACTCTTGTCAGCCTGCACAACTTGTCTGACTAGAGTTTACATTTATGCACTATTCAGAAGGTCCCTTTTCATGTGACGGTTAACATATTGATGGCTCAGTGCGAAACAGTTAGAACTGCCTTTAAACATATAGGCAGCTACAACTGTTTTGTGCTGAGCCGTTGATATATATTTTCAATACTATGCAGTGGTAATCAGTTATTGTTATTGCTGAAGTACTACTGTTGAAATTTATAAGTAAACTGGTATTAATTTTTCACCCTTATATTTAATTTCATTTGTTTCAGGCTTAGATTTTTGGAAACAGATTTAGAGAGAGCTACATCAGAAATTCAAGAAGTAAAATGTTCAAAAGGTAATAGTGTTGATATCATGGTTGAACCCTATAGGGCAAGATTCTGAAATAGTTATGATAGATTGTTCCTTAGAACAAGATTTTTATTTGATCAGCTCAATAAAAATTTTAGGAACTAAAAAAAGGGAACATCCTCCACATTGTTTGAAAAAAGTGGCTTTGCCAATGTTATTGTGTAGTACAGAATTTCTCAAATATTGAAATTAAGTTCTAAAGGATAAGTGTTAAGAATTTTCTAGCCCTATTTTCATTTTATTTTATAAGAAAGTGACTCAATTGTAACTTTTGAAGGGTTTTCTTTTTTTTTTTTTTTTTTAAATTAGGGTTTAAATGACAATGTATCCTTAAGGTTGTAGAACCTTAATAGTTCTTCAACATTTCGGAACTCATGATCTTTCACAATGATATCGAGGTTTCCTAATGAAAATCATTAGGAAACCTCAGTTAACAGTGTTTAAGTTTATTACTGCTGAAATGTTACAGATCTATTACGGGTCCAGTACCTTACCTAGGGCTGAAATATGGTTATATCTAGAAGTAGACCTTTGAGGCTTATCTGTTTTTGGAGGTCTTGTCATCACCTTGGCGCAAGCATTAGCATAGGCGTTTGCTATAGAGCTTTAACCTTGATCATATATCTGTTGTTAATGAAGATATTTTTTAAAAAACTTGGCATGTGTGTTCAATAGCACAAGAGCTATTGAAACTATTAACTCTGAAATTACTTTTGAAGGAGTAATGCCCATTTTAGCTTGACTATTTTCAGAGAAAACCTGTTTCATTGTGATTTCTTTGACGTTGTTGGTCAGACTTACTTTAACCCTGGTCATATTCCTGTTGTTATTAAAGATATCTTGATCAAACTTGGCATGTGTGTTCACCGTCATGAGAGCTATCAAGGCTATCAAGGGGGATAACTCTGGAAACATTTTTAAGAGTTTTGGATCTTGTTCAACTTAGTTTTTTTGCATCTTCCAGCAACTACAGGTAAGTGTTGGCAACCACAGGCAGTGCTCTTCATGCCCTTTATAAAGGGCTCTATATGCCTTGCTATTGGGTCCTCATGACCCCATTTTGTTGATGTCATACTTAAACGCTGTGACAATAAAGTTTTAGCCAACTTGTCTCAAACAGAAATCTTAAAAATTGGTAAACATTGCTTGATCGTAAATGCTTTTGATGTCATGGCTCTAAACTATATTTCAATTTGCTCAAATGTAATGGTTAGAAAGCCAAAAAATCTTATAATTTAATCAATTAACCTTTGTCATCCTGAACTCTGACATTTCCTGCTTTGATATGACGTGCAAAGATCAGCCTGCTCATAAGAGCTGTCTGAACTTATTCTATACCCCCAGATTTTCCTTGTTAAACTAGAAAAGCTTGAATATTGTATTTCCAAAATGAATACTGATTCTCAATAGTGCATTTAATGCTTTCACTTTGTCTTGATGCAATCTTTTTAATTCAGTATGACAGGGTATAAAATTGGTCATATTCATATTTATACAGATGTGGTCTTAATGGAGAAGGCTGATCTCACCAATAAGATACTTGATCTTGAAAAACAGAGGGTAAGTAACTATCCTTTTCTTCCTTTAAGTTGTACTTGAATACATTTTTATAAATTTGTATTCAATTGGCAAGTCAAAATAGTGAATTCTATTTATAGCTATTATGCCCCCCTTCAAAGAAGTTGGGGTATATTGTTTTGTGCTTGTCAGTCCATTGGTCGGTCCGTCCATCCGTCCCTAGACCAATTTTTTTGTCCGAAGCATATCTCAACAAGGTGCCAAATTGTCACAAGATACGCCCGTCACACTGCTTAGTATTAACTGGGGGTTTGAATAGAACTGAGGTTATTTTGAATGAATATTTTTTGCACCCATGAAGTTTCATCTGAAAAACAACAAAGGGCAATAACTCAAAAGATAGGCCAGGTAGAGTTGTGGTTCTTGTGCACTGCACTCCCCCTTTGTGAGATCTATACACCCATGAAGTTTCATGATCCTAGCTATTATACTTTAAAAGATATACTCCGGACAAGATTCAAGTCTGAAAAACAACAAAGGGCAATAACTCAAAAAATAGGCCAGGTAGAGTTGTGGTTCTTGTGCACTGCACTCCCCCTTGGTGAGATCTATACACCCATGAAGTTTCATGATCCTAGCTATTATACTTTTAGAGGTATACTCCGGACAAGATTCAAGTCTGAAAAAACAACAAAGGGCAATAACTCAGAAAATAGGCCAGGTAGAGTTATGAATCTTATGCACTGCACTCCCCCTTGTTGAGATCTATACACCCATGAAGTTTCATGATCCTAGCTATTATACTTTCAGAGGTATACTCCGGACAAGATTCAAGTCTGAAAAAAAACAAAGGGCAATAACTCAAAAAATAGGCCAGGTAGAGTTGTGGTTCTTGTGCACTGCACTCCCCCTTGGTGAGATCTATACACCCATGAAGTTTCATGATCCTAGCTATTATACTTTTAGAGATATACTCCGGACAAGATTCTAGTATGAAAAACAAGAAAGGGCAATAACTCAAAAAATAGTCAAGGTAGAGTTATGGTTCTTGTGCACTGCACTCCCCCTTGGTGAGAACTATACACCCATAAAGTTTCATGATCCTAGCTATGATACTTTAAGAGATATACTCCGGACAAGATTCAAGTCTGAAAAACAACAAAGGGCAATAACTCAAAAAATAGGCCAGGTAGAGTTATGGTTCTTGTGCACTGCACTCCCCCTTTGTGAAATCCTTACACCCATGAAGTTTCATGATCCTAGCTATTATACTTTAAGAGATATACTCCGGACAAGATTCAAGTCTGAAAAACAACAAAAGGCAATAACTCAAAAAATAGGCCAGGTAGAGTTATGGTTCTTGTGCACTGCACTCCCCCTTGGTGAGATCTATACACCCATGAAGTTTCATGATCCTAGCTATAATACTTTTAGAGATATACTCCGGACAAGATTCTAGTCTGAAAAAAAACAAAGGGCAATAACTCAAAAAATAGGCCAGGTAGAGTTGTGGTTCTTGTGCACTGCACTCCGCAATGATGAGAAGAATACAATTGCCAAGTTTGAAGTCGATCGGACTTCAAGTGACAGAGTTATGCTCCGGACAAAGAAGTGGACGCCGCCGGACACCCGGACGCCCGGACGCCGGACGTCACGGGTGATCCCATAATACGTCCCGTCTTCGACGGGCGTATAAAAAGTATGCTAGCTAGGATCATGAAACTTCACAGGTGGATAGATCTCACTGAGGAAAAGTGCAGTGCACAAGAACCATAATCTATCTATCATATTTTGTGAGTTATTGCCCTTTAATGATTGACAAAGAATAGGCTATTGACCTGCTTTTATGGTGGGGCAAAAATGTTTAACAAACATCTCTTGTTATGTCATAGTATTACCAAGACTGCCTGTTTATGTATTTGCAACTAGTTAATGTGAAAAGGGACCACCTGGGAATGCTGTAAAATAAGTACAGACAATCTTGCCGAGTGACCATGTCTATTAAGCGACCATTTTTATTTAACAACCGCTTTCAAAATCCCCTTCTTTAAATCGAAATAACTGAAGAAATAGATATCACTTGTATGAAAGATATTGTAAATGAATCCTATGCTGTTAAAACTCACCAGAATTGTCTCAATAAGACGATTCTGGTGAGTTTTTACATCTTAGTTAGAATTCTTCAGAATTTAGAAACAATTAGTGAATTTGTCTGAATTCTTACAGACAATAACGCATATTTCATTGCTGAGTTCATTTCAAAATTGATTGATGCAAAAAATTCTTTCATAAGATAATGTACCATTAGGAACATTTGTTCAGGTGAGCTCATGATTAATGCCACAGATCTGGGTTAAACTATAGATTTAAATAATTTGACACTTATGTTCTTCTTCATTTGAGTTTGCCTATCAAGATATTTGTCATGGTAAGTCAAAAGTAAGGTCACAGTGTGAGATCAAAGTTTTTGCCAAGACAAAATCAGTAGCCTCTAACTGATTTAATTCAAATGAAAAAGCAAGTAGAAGCATAATGAAAAAATTCTTTGACAAGAGTCCAAAGATATTTGTTGTTGTTGTTTTCAATACTGTCTGATACAAATGATTGAAAATTTAATTCTTTACTCAAAATCTAAATTTGTAATTACCAGTAAATATTTTTCCCTAAGCTGTAAAGACTTTTGCAGACTGTGTAGACTAAGATCAGCCTGCACAGACGTACAGCCTACACGACCTTCATATTGCTGTATTATTGTGGGAAAACTTACAATTGAGTCTGGTTGAATTGTCAAAAATGTGGCAATTTGTTTCAAATTTTATCTAGATTCAGCATATAAATGTTAAGTTGATAAATTCAATTCTTTATTGTAGACAGAATTACTTTCCCAGTTAGATCAGACAAATCACTCATTGAACCAGATGACCCAATCTATGAATGAGCAAAAACAATTGCTGCTAGAAAAAGAGGGCGAAACAACAAACCTCATGGTATGTATTCTTTTTTTATTTTTTCTCTCGAGGATAACACGATAAAGGGTCGAATGACTCTTATTTCCATCGTGGTCCTAACTCATTCCAGATTTTATCCTGCACATAGAGAGAGAGGCAATGGTTTCTAACCACTGCTACCCACTTTTACAGCTGGGTGGTCTGGGGCCTTGTCTGTTGAGTGTCCTGCCCAAATACACTACCCACCTCCGGTGGGGCTCGAACACGCAACCACCAGGTTGTGAGTCGGTCATTAACCACTCGGCCAACGAGCCAGACAAACACAAGTAACAACTTCACTGGAAAGACATTAATAATCCACAAAAAATTGTAATTACAGCTTGTTTTGGTTTTGGTTGCTTATAGACAATATGACTTGTCATCTAACAAGGTCAAGGTCATCTATCAAGGTCAACCCTGTAGAACAATGCTAATTTAGATGTCATTACGCTTTCAAAAACATACCTTGTTTTATCTGAATAGTTTACCTGCGTTTTAAATCCCTTTAATGGGGACAAAGCATTGTTGTTTTGTTATAGGTATCCTAAGATGAATATTTTTGGTAGCATCTCCATATGTTTGTGCCTCCAACTATCTGTATGTCACTTCTTGTGAACCAAACTCCTTCATTTAGAGGGGTAAGTGCAACACTATTGTAAGTGCCTATATATCTATAGGCACTTACAATAGTGTTGTGCTGACCCCTCAATTTATGCATAGATTTTCATGAAAGTTTCATAGAATGTTCCTTGTCATGTGATCTTTGGCATGTTTTCATTGGTGATTTTATGTTAAAATAGCCCATGGCGGCATATCTTGTATAAATGACACTCTTGTTCTATCAAAATGCATGTGTTCTTGTTATTGTTTTAGCTAAAAATAATTGCTTTGCTGATGTATACATACTGTACCTATTGATCTAGATTGTCAATGTGATTTACAAAACCATATGATTTTATGATATACAGTGTCAACTGAATGAGCTGAGGTCCCAAAGAGAGTCGGCACAAACATACAATGTCCAACTTGAAGAAAGAATACAGGCACTTGAAAATGATATATCTGTAAAACAGGTAATGGGTTATTTATATAAAGTATTAAGATTAAATATCTTTTTAGCTCACCCGAGCACGAAGTGCTCAAGGTGAGCTATTGTGATGGGCTGCTGTCAGTTGTCCGTCGTCCATCTTCCGTCTTCAAACTTTACCTTGTGTGCACTCTAGAGTTCACATTTTTGGCCAAAATGTCTTGAAACTGGATCAGAATGTTTGTCTCCATCAAATCTCGGGCAAGTTGGAAATTGGGTCAAGAAGGGTCAAAAATGGGGTCAAGGGGTCAATTTTGAGAAAAACCTTGTGTGCACTCAAGAGGCCATATTTTTGGCCCAAATGTCTTGAAACTTGGTCAGAATGTTTGTCTCCATCAAATCTCGGGCAAGTTTGAAATTGGGTCATGTGGGGTCAAAAATCGGGTCAAGGGGTCAAATTTTAGAAAAAACCTTGTATGCACTCTAGAGGTCACATTTTTGGCCCAAATGTCTTGAAACTTGGTTAGAATGTTTGTCTCCATCAAATCTCCTTCAAGATTGTAATTGGGTCAAGTTGTCAAAAATGGGGTCAAGGGGTCAAATTTTGGAAAAACCTTGTGTGAGTTTTAGAGGCCACATTTTTGGCCTAAATGTCTTGAAACTTGATCAGAATGTTTGTCTCCATCAAATCTCGGTCAAGTTGGAAATTGGGTCAAGTGGGGTCAAAAATGGGGTCAAGGGGTCAAATTTTAGAAAAACCCTGTATGTACTCTATGGGCCACATTTTGCCCAATTGTCCTTTATCTTGGTCAGAATGTTTGTCTCCATCAAATCTCGGTATTGATCAAAATTAGGTCAAGTGGGGTCAAAATGGGGTCAAGGGGTCAAATTTTAGAAAAACCTTGTGTGCACTCTAGGGGCAGCATATTTGACTCAAATGTATGTCTTCTTGATATCTTTGACTTTTGTTAAACCGGTAATGAATTTCAATTAAGTAGTGTTGGCACTTTGCTTCCTTTGTAAACTATATGCATCGGGTGAGGGCTTCAGGGCCAATGGCCCTCTTGTTTCATTAACTTGAAGTATTATATGACCTATGTCATTCTAGGAAGTAACCTTGTTTGATTTTTTTGATATTTCTCAGGTGTTAAAAATGCTGTAATAAAGGATTTCATAGTGCATTTTAAATTTTCAAGTCATCATATATCAAATTTATTCAAATTGTCATCTAAAATAGATAAAACTAGGCAGAGCCTCTTTTTAGCTCACCTGAGCACGAAGTGCTCAAGGTGAGCTATTGTGATGGGCTGCTGTCCGGCGTCCGTCGTCCGTCGTCCGTCGTCCATCGTCCGTCGTCCATCGTCCGTCGTCAAACTTTACCTTGTGTGCACTCTAGAGGCCACAGTTTTGGTCCAAATGTCTTGAAACTTGGTCAGAATGTTTGTCTCCATCAAATCTCGGTTAAGTTCGAAATTGGGTCAAGTGGGGTCAAAAATGGGGTCAAGGGGTCAAATCTTAGAAAAACCTTGTGTGCACTCTAGAGCCCACATTTGTGGCCCAAATGTCTTGAAACTTGGTCAGAATGTTTATCTCCATCAAATCTCGGCCAAGTTTGAAATTTGGTCAAGTGGGGTCAAGAATGGGGTCAAGGGGTCAAATCTTAGAAAAACCTTGTGTGCGCTCTAGAGGCCACATTTGTGGCCCAAATGTCTTGAAACTTGGTCAGAATGTTTGTCTCCATCAAATCTCGATCAAGTTCGAAATTGGGTCAATTGGGGTCAAGAATGGGGTCAAGGGGTCAAATCTTAGAAAAACCTTGTGTGCGCTCTAGAGGCCACATTTGTGGCCCAAATGTCTTGAAACTTGGTGGAAATGTTTGTCTCCATCAAATCTCGATCAAGTTCGAAATTGGGTCAATTGGGGTCAAAAATGGGGTCAAGGGGTCAAATCTTAGAAAAATCTTGTGTGCGCTCTAAAGGCCATATTTTTGGCCCAAATGTCTTGAAACTTGGTCAGAATGTTTGTCTCCATCAAATCTCAGTCAAGTTTGAAATTGGGTCAAGTAGGGTCAAAAATGGGGTCAAGGGGTCAAATCTTAGAAAAACTTTGTGTGCTCTCTAGAGGCCATATTTTTGGCCAAATGTCTTGAAACGTGGTCAGAATGTTTGTCTCCATCAAATCTCTCAGTCAAGTTTGAAATTGGGTCAAGTGGGGTCAAAAATGGGGTCAAGGGCTCAAATCTTAGAAAAACCTTGTGTGCTCTCTAGAGGCCACATTTTTGGCCCAATTGTCTTGAAACTTGGTCAGAATGTTTGTCTCCATAAAATCTCGGCCAAGATTGAAATTGGGTCAAGTGGGGTCAAAAATGGAGTCAAGGGGTCAAATCTAAGAAAACTTTGTGTGCTCTCTAGAGGCCATATTTTTGGCCAAATGTTTTGAAACTTGGTCAGAATGTTTGTCTCCATCAAATCTCGGTTAAGTTCGAAATTGGGTCAAGTGGGGTCAAAAATGGGGTCAAGGGGTCAAATCTTAGAAAAACCTTGTGTGCGCTCTAAAGGCCATATTTTTGGCCCAAATGTCTTGAAACTTGGTCAGAATGTTTGTCTCCATCAAATCTCAGTCAAGTTTGAAATTGGGTCAAGTAGGGTAAAAAATAGGGTCAAGGGGTCAAATCTTTGAAAAACCTTGTGTGCTCTTTAGAGGCTATATTTGTGGCCCAAATGTCTTGAAACTTGGTCAGAATGTTTGTTTCCATCAAATCTCGGTCAAGTTTGAAATTGGGTCAAGTGGGGTCAAAATTGGGTCAAGGGGTCAAATCTTAGAAAAATCTTGTGTGCACTCTAGAGGACACATTTTTTTGCTCAAATGTCTTGAAACTTGGTCAGAATGTTTGTCTCCATCAAATCTCAGTCAGGTTCAAATTGGGTCAAGTGGGGCCAAAAATGGGGTCAAGGGTTCAAATCTTGGGAAAACCTTGTGTGTAATCTAGAAGCCACATCTTTGGTCCAAATGTCTTGAAACATGTTTGTCTCCATCAAATCTCAGTCATGTTCAAAATTGGGTCAAGTGGGGTCAAAATTGGGGTCAAGGGGTCAAATCTTAAAAAGAAGAAAACATGTTAACTCAATTATCTTGAAACTTGGTCAATATGTTTGTATGAAACCTAGGTCAAGTTCGAAATTGCCTTGAAATCTTACACAAGTTTGATAGAACAAAAACATTTTAGAGGCAACAGTTTTAACTGAAATGTTTTCTTCTTGATCTCTTTGACTTTTGTTTAGCCATGCATCAGGTGAGCGCTTTAGGGCCAATGGCCCTCTTGTTTTACCTGTTTATGGATTACTTGTTCTGTAAATTTAGTATTTCATGACCTCTCATACAATGTCCTCTATTCTTGGCAAAACCTTGTTATTACCTGTTTATAGATGACTTGATTGATAAATTTAGTATTTCGCAGCTCTCATAATATCCTCTATACTGGGCAAAGTCTTGTTTTTAGCTCGCCCAGAACGAAAGTCTCGGAAGAGCTATTGTCATACCCTCGGATGTTGGTGTCGGCGTCAGCGTCGGTGTCGGCGTCCGCATTAGGTTAAAGTTTTTATGCCCCCGATAGGGAGGCATCATAAATTTGACTTGTCCGTCCGTCTGTCCGTCTGTCCGTCCGTCCGTCCGTCTGTCCGTCATTCCGTCCAAAAACTTTAACATTGGCCATAACTACTAAATCAAAGCGGTGTCGGGGGCATTGTCATCTTACAGTGACAGCTCTTGTTTATTTCTATCAATATTTATCCTAGAGGCTTTATTTTTTACAGAAACACTCATTAGCGCATAGGCTTTCATTTGAGACCAACATCCATGTCGAAATGACCTTTAGACTGTGACCTTGACCCTTTCAAAAAAACTTTAACTAAAAACTTTAACCAAAAACTTTAACCAAAAAAACTTTAACCTTGTTTATATTTTCTGTAAGCTTTAAACTAGAGACATCATTACTTCATATACACACTCATTAGGTGATAGGCTTTCACCATAGACAAAGGTCCTTGACAATTTGACCTTGACCTTGACCCTTTGTGGACTTAGAAAAACTTTAACCAAAAAACTTTAACCAAAAACTTTAACCTTGCATATATTTTTAGCTCCACTGGCTGAAAGCCACTGGGGCTATTGTCATGGCGTTGTGTCCGTCGTGCGTCTGACTGTCCATGCGTCTGTGGGTGCTGTCGTAAACTTTTTCTTTAAAAATCTTCTCCTCAGAAACTACTGGATGAATTTCAATCAAACTTCACAGGAATGATCCTTGGGTGACCCTAACATGGATTTAATGGGCGTGGCTAATTTCCAAATATGGTAAAAGTGAGTTTTCTCAGATTCTAATTGATGGATACCAATGAAACTTTACATGATTGATCCTTGGGTGACCCTTCATCAGTCTACAAAAGATTATTGAGATCGGATGAAAAATATGAATTTTATGGGCGGAGGTCATTTCTCTACATGTTATATAGTGGAAACTTTCAAAATCATTTTCTCAGAATGCTATTGATGGATATCAACCAAATTTCACTGGAATGATCCTTGAGTGACCCTTTATCAGTCTACCAAAAATTATTGTGATCAGATGAAAAATATTTATTTTATGGGCAGAGGTCATTTCTCTAAATGTTATATATGTGGAAATCATTTTCTCAGAATCTAACCAATGGATATCAACCAAATTTCATTGGAATGATCCTTGAGTGACCCTTTATCAGTCTACCAAAAATTATTGTGATCAGATGAAAGATATGTATTTTATGGTTGGAGGTCATTTCTTTAAATGATATAGAGTGGAAACTTTGAAAATCATTTTCCCAGAATTTTACTGATAGATATCAACTAAATTTTACATGAATGCTCCTTGGGTTACCCTTTATCTGTCTACCTAAATTATTGTGATCGGATGAAAAATATGTATTTTATTGGCGGAGGTCATTTCTCAATATGTTATATAGTGGAAACTTTGAAAATCATTTTCTCAGAATGTAACTTATGGGTATCAATCAAACTTCATAAGTATGATCCTTAGATGATTCATTATCATGCAGCCAAAAATTATTGTCATTGTATGAAAAATATGTCTTTTGTGAGCGAAGGTCATTTCTCTATATGTTATAAAAGTGGAAACTTTGAAAATCATTTCAACATCAGTAAAACCCAAAATATCTAAAAATCTAGTCAAAACTTAGATTTGCTATTACAAGAAATTCAAGCCTGTGGAGCAACACAAGCCATTCATGGCTTTCTAGTTTTAATGCTCTAACCTAGGGACATCATAGCTTCATATATATACTCACCAGGTGATAGGCTTTCACCAGAGACCAAGGTCCTTCACAATTTGACATTGACCTTTACCATTTGTGGACTTAGAAAAACTTTAACTGTAAACTTAAACCAAAAAAACTTTAACCTTGTTTATATTTTCTGAATGCTTTAACCTAGGGACATCATTATTTCATTTACATACTCATTAGGTGATATGCTTTTGTGATAGATCAAGGTCCTTGATAATTTGCCCTTGACCTTTAATGAGCTTAGAAGTACTTTAACCGAAATTTTTTTACCAAAAACTTTAACCTTGCTTATATTTTCTGAATGCTTTAACCTAGGGACATCATTACTTCATATACATAGTCACCAGATGAAAGGCTTTCACCACAAACCAAGGGCCTTGACAATTTGACCTTGACCTTGACCTTTTATGGACTTTGAAAAACTTTAACTGAAAAACTTTAACCAAAAATTTAACCTTGCTTATATTTTCTAAATGCTTTTACTCAGGGACATTATTACTTCATACACATACTCACTAGGTGATAGGCTTCTACAGAGACCAAGGTCCTTCACAATTTGACCTTGATCTTGACCTTTTGTGGACTTAGAAAGATTTTAAAGAAAAACTTCATGTTTGATACAATTAAAACAAAAAAGTTTTTATATTTCTTAATTACTACTCAAACAGATATATATTAGATCATGGACTTTAACATTGAAAGAAACCACTTTGAACTTCGGTCTTCGGTCAAGCGCTGTTTGTGACAAGCAGCTGTTTGGGCGAGCTATGTTGTCCGTGGACAACTCTTGTTACCTTTTTAAGGATGACTTGTTTCATAAATTTAGTATGTCATGACCATTCATATAATATCCTCTATACTCGGCTTGAGCCTTATTTTGACCTCTTTAATGGATGACTTATTTAATAAATTATGTATTTCATGGCCTCTCATATAATATCCTCTATACTTGGAGAGGCTTCGCTTTAATTGGTTTATGGATTACTTATTCAATGGCATTTAATAGGGAGGCTATTCCTGTCACCTGAGTTTTTGCGTTTGCATAATGCTTTGGTTATGTTTTTAAGTGCAACTGTGTCAATTCTCTGTTTTAAATGAAACTTTGCACATGCTTCTGTGGCCATAATATGAGTCTCTAGAAAGAATTCATTACTCTGATATTAAAGTTTGTTAAATTTAACTCTTTTTCAGATGTAGAAATTCTTGGTCAAGTTTTTATGTGCATTTTTTTTGTATAACTAATATCTCTGTTTCTACTTAAGTTATTGCCTTGAAACTTTGCCCATGGTTCTGTGACCATAATATCAGATCCTAGACAAAGATTCACAACTCTGATATCCTAATAAGTGGTATTTTTAACCCTTTTTGGACTTATAAATTCTTGGTTTAGTTTTTATGAGCAACTAGTGTATATTACTTAATTTTTTTTCTGCTTAAGCTCTTCCTTGGAAACTTTGCACATGATTCTGTGTCCATCATATCAGCCTGTAGACAAAGATTCGTTTCCGTGATATTGAATTTAGCTGAATTTTTACCATTTGTGGACTTGAGCTATTGCTTGTAAGCATTGTATGCTTCAATGACAAATATATTTTCTTCTTGACAAAGTTTCATAACTGTGACTTTCATTTAGCAGAGTTTTCATATGTTGATATTGATTTGCTGTTACTATCCTGCACAAGGAAAAGTCAAACTTTGCTGTCCTCCAACAGCTCTTGTACCTTATAAATCCATTACACAGATAGGATGATCTTACCTTCCTTCCAATTTAATTTGATATGATTCTGTTAAAGGTTTTGTTTTTTCCTAGAAACAAATTAGAGGTTATTTTGTTATGGAAATATAACTGAGTTTAACACCATTTTGAATAAATAATAGAAATAATGTATCTCATTAACTGAATTTTCATTTAGAAATATAAAACTTTTTCTAACTTGGGTAAAAAACAACGACTTGTGGAAAGACAGGACATATTACATGATCATCCGTGGCATTTTGGGTTACCATGGGAAAGCGGCATCTTCTTCTTTGTCAAAGCATAACTCTGTCTGTCACCTTATTTCCAATAGACCAAAACTTGGCAATTATGTTCCTTTCATGATTACTGGGTGCAGTGCGCAAGGACAGTTGAACCATAACTATTGCTAGCCAAATGATTCCCTTTTTAGCTCACCTGAGCACAGCATGCTCAAGGGGGGGCTTTTAGGATCACCCTGAGTCTGTTGTATGCATGGGTGAAAGTTTTCTGTATTATTACAAAGATCTTTGAATGCCATTTATCAAATCAGTTGTTATCCTTTTTGAACAAAAATAATATTCTTAATAAGCACCAATCAGGTTTTAGAGAAAAGCATTCTTGTCAGACGGCCCTTATCCGAATGATCGATGAATGGTCAAAGGATATTGATTCAGGAAAAATCATTGGTACAGTTTTCGTTGATCTGCAGAAAGCCTTTGATCTTGTGGATCATAAAATTTTGTTGTATAAATTAAGGTTGCATAGATTTTCTATCAAAGCCTTAGAATTGTTTGGATCTTATTTGTCCGACAGAAAACAGTATATTAAGAGTAGTGATAATTTTTCCACCCCACAAATCATATCTAGCGGTGTCCCACAAGGCTCTATATTAGGACAGCTTCTATTTCTGATTTATATAAATGACATGAGTTTGTATGGAAATATCTCAAGTTTAGATCTCTATGCAGATGATTCAACATTACATAAGTCTGGAGTAAACATTAACAAATACAAACCAACTTACAAAGTAGTTTAAAATCTATACTCTCTTGGTGTTCAAATAATAATATGCTTGTCAACCCAATTAAAACAAAATGTATGCTTATTGGACCTAAACATAGAATAAAGAATATTAACCTATGCTTAAAACTAAACGGTGTTTGCGTTGAAGTTGTTGAATCTCATAAGATTTTGGGTGTATATGTCGACAACCATCTATCTTGGAATACACACATTGAAAAAACAAGTTCTAAAATCAACAGTAAAATTACATTACTCAAACGAATATCGAATTATCTCACCTTAGAAATGAAGCAGCTGTTTTACAATTGGTATATACTTCCTCTCTTTGATTATTGCTGTACAGTTTGGTGGAAAAGTGCTAAATATAGGACTGCTAAATTATCTATACTTCAAAAAAGAGCAGCTAGTGTTATTTTGGGGGCTTCTTCAAGAACACCATCGATTGAACTTTTCACTAAACTAAACTGGATGACATTTGACAACCGATGTAATTATTATACTGGTGTTTTAATTTTCAAATGCTATAATAACCTTTTACCAGAATACATGAATGAGGTTATTTCATTTTGTAAAAACAGTAACTATAATTTAAGGTCGTCTGCACATAATGACATCACACACTCAAAATATAATACCTTGTACAAAAAACATTCTTTCTCATACAGTAGTATACATGTGTGGAATGAAATACCAATTTCCATTAGAAATGCATCTTCTTTATCTAGCTTCAAAAACAAATTTAAACAGTATTTGCTCTTAACTAAATCAACAGTCGATGCAGAAAGCATCTAATTTATTTAAGTAAATGGTGTATCTGTCTGAAGATTTACTAATACATGAATTTTCTTGTATATTGTGTCCATTGTTATTTTCATTTGTCATCATTTGTCATCATCTTTTTCGGCGACTTTCATCATATTTTTTTATCATGATATCATTATTTAAACAGATTATCACTTTTCATTAATTTTTCTTTCACTGAAGGCAACATTGTAAAAAAGAGAAATCAATTTGTTAATTTTGAAAGATTTGTCTTAATGTTTCACCTCCATAAAATAAAGATATTATTATTATTATTATTATTATCATGGATTTCCATATTTTGGTGGGCCGTTAGCCAAGGCATTGCCCTGGACCCACCAGGGCCCCAGCTATAGAGTTCAGTTTTTTAAAAAAATTACTTTCATCCATGTGTATTTCATGTGACCTCAACTTACTAAATACTTCTTCTCCTGAACTGCTGAAATTTGTCAGACTGTTCATTGGGAGCCCTCTTTAAAAATTGTTTGTTTGTTTGTGATAAGCAGGGCTTATTTTGACCCTAAAATCTTTGAAAATCTTCTCCATAGTAACCAATGGGCACATTTTAATGAAAAATTGGCAAAAATGTTCCTTGGGTGACCCTCCTAAAAAATTATTCATGGACACCAAAATCTGTAAACATCTCAGTAACCAGTGGGCAGATTTCAACCAAACTTGGCAGAAACGTTCCTTTGGAGACCTTTTTCAAAATATTTATGAAATTTTATTTTACCCTCAAATATGGATATTGCGGAGGGTGCTATTCTGCTGAACAAATCAAATTCAGGTGAGTGGTTTAGGGCCATCCCGGCCTTCTTGTTTTGTTTTTCATAGTTGGATATCCAGCAGTGTCATAAATTATATATCTTGTGACTATTTGCCACCTTGTTTTTAGCTGACCTGAGCACAACATGCTCAAGAGGAGCTTTAAGGGTGACCCTGAGTCTGTCGTGCTTAGTTCGTCATAACAATCTGAAAACTTCTTCTTTTTCTGAACCACTGGGCCAATTTAAAAGAAACTTTGCCAGAATGTTCCTTGGGTGACCCTCTTTAAAAATAGTTCGCTAAATTCTGATTGGCTCATAAATATGGGAATGACATTTTTTCACTTTGAAATCTTTGAATGACATCTCCTCCTGAACCACTGGGCTGATTTAAATGAAACTTTACCGGAATGTTCCTTGGGTGACCCTTTTCAAAAATTGTTCACAAAATTTTGATTGGCCAATAAATATGGGCGTGGCAGGGCAGGGCTTATTTTGATCCCAAATTCTTTGAACAATATCTCCTCCTGAACCACTAGGCCGATTTCAATGAAAATTTACCGCAATGTTCCTTTGGTGACCCTTTTCAAAAATTGTTTGCGAAATTTTTGATTGGCCAGTAAATATAGGCTTTGCAGGGTGGGGCATATTTTGAGCCTGAAATCTTTGAACAACATCTCTTCCTAAACCATCAGACAGATTTCAATGAAACTTTGCCAGAATGTTCCTTAGGTGACCCTTTTCAAAAATTATATGCCAAAGTTTGATTAGCCCATAAATATGGGCGTGGCAGGGAAGGGCTTATTTTTGAGCCTCAAATATTTGAACCACATCTCCTGAACCACACGGCCAAGTTCAATGAATCTTTACCAGAATGTTTCTTTGATGACCCTCTTCAAAATTAGTTTGAAAAAATTCTATTGGCCCATAAATATTGGCGTAGCAGGGCAGGGCTTATTTTGAGTCACCTCAGTAAAGAATGGGTGGGCAGGGTCTATTTTCACTTTAAAATATAGGAATAACATCTCCTCTTCAACAATTTGGCAAATGTGAATGAAACTTTATCAGAAAGTTACTTGGATGGGTTCCACTGGACCAATGAAATTAAGGTGAGCAGTTTAGGGCCATTCTGGATCTCTTGTTTATGCTATATACCAGGTTAATTGATAAGAGTATTGAAAAATGTGTCCATTCTCAATGGTAGATAAATTGAGGGGTTGATTCTTTATTTCAGGAAAGTATTCAAAAGTTACAATCTCAAATTGAAGAACAAAATCTTAAAATGGAGTTCTTAACACAGAAACAAATGGAAACTGAGCAGTTGAACAAGGATCAAAGGTATTCTACTCCTGAATATAGTGCACAACTACTGCCTGGGACTCAAGTACTTTAGCCCCTAATCCTGCTGAATTTAAATTTTGTCTCAAATTGCTAATTTATGGGACATTTCAACCTGCCTGGCTCAAGTTTTTATCACAATAATCAAGTAAAAAGCAGATTTGAGCCTGTGCGTGACATTTCCAACAATTTCATTTGTGCGTGATTAATAGATATAATGCAGCAAAGACAACTATCAGATGCAATAATAATATTGGCTGACACTCAGTAGATGAGCTGAGACCTTATCTATCTACAGAGCGCATAGCAAAGACTCTGGTCAGACTGTGCATCGGCACAGACTGGCCAGAGACTTTGCTTTGCGCACATGTAAAATTGATGGATATGTCACTCACTAGCTCATTTTAGTTCTGACTTAGTTTAAAAGACCAAAAGCCCTTGAATATAAGTGGTAACTGTGTCCAATTAATTGTCTGTCTAAAGCAAAACATTTGCCATTTCCTTTCAAAAAGGTTAAGGCACAATACTCTTTTGACATAAACAGTACTTACCACCTATTGTCATCTTGTCAAGGACATCCATTGAAGTCAGGGACACATATCTGGCATTCTTAATGTGATCTAAAGTTGCATTACTGTTTTATATGTATATTCATAGTATAACCTTAGCACGGGGGGTGATGTCCATAATCGGAGCCACTGGCTCCACTTTCAAAATCATGTGTGGAACTTCCCCTCCACGTGCGTCTCCGATTATGTAGATGTAAACATTTCATTTTTGGACTGAAAAAATGGGATAGGTGTCGAAACTTCCTCATTTATATCGGATTTTATTCATTAATCATTTAAAAGTCGAATGCTATTCGACCAGTTATACATTTTGCCACGTTAAGGTACTC
Organism: Fragum whitleyi; assembly: GCA_948146395.1. NCBI lineage: Eukaryota > Metazoa > Mollusca > Bivalvia > Cardiida > Cardiidae > Fragum > Fragum whitleyi. The sequence goes on along the minus strand of OX411546.1, from coordinate 12,217,633 downwards.
AAGAACTGTAAAAACGCTCGTTGGTTTTTGTTAAAAATGATTTCTTCTCAGAGCAATTTTGAGCCAGGAAGATCAAAAAACGTGGTTTTACCTCTAAGATGCAATATTTTGAACAAGATTAATAACGTATACTATTGTTTTCAGTATGCACGGGTTTAACAAAACAACCACAATACTCTAACCCAATATACTTGCCTACAATATGAGATAAATCAAAGAAAATAGTTTGGTTCCGGTTATGTGGATTGGCTCTGATTATGTATCCTGGCTCTGAAGTTGTGGAGTGTCTTATTCTTCTTCCCTAACCTCCTTCCATATGAAATTTCTGCTGGTTTCGTGGTGTGACTTTTATCGTCATTCCACGATGCCCGTTGTCTATGTTACGTCTCACCTCATCGTGTTTACTTTTATTATAAAATTCCGGTGACTAGACAGTCAGCTACATTGATATTCCTTAGAACATGTACGTACAAGATAATTGTATTGCTATCATTTAGTATTGAATTTGAAAAGAGATAAAGATTTCTACATAGCCTGCCAGTGGTTTTGGCTTGCCTATTAACTTTGCACGTTAAGCTGTAACGGCAAAAGTTCGCGGTCATGACTGTGACAAATGACGTTCTTTTATAAATAACGAATAATGGATGGTTTTCAATTAAAATTCGAGGAAAAGCAACGAAAATAGTTTATATTCCGTCAGTCATTTGTAAAATATACAATATTAAGCAAGTTATTAAAAGTACAAAATGTTAACATATTACAGAAATATTATTTTTATCACATTCAATATACTATACTCGCGAGAGCAGTGATACGGAAACCACTGAATGCAAATCCTAACGGAAGGGAAACTGTATTGTACGGTTCCCTGATCGTGAAATATTTAAGAAATACTTATAAAATGACATGACGTTAAAAAAAAAAAAAAAAAAAAAAAACGCGTCAGTGGGACAATTTTAAGACCCACATTACGATATTTATTTCCTTTAGTAGAAGAAATATTGATATAGGCCTATATTTTATTATGGATTCTTTAAATATATGGTTTTGTACATAAAGTTGGAATGAAGAGAGCGTAGATGAGTTTTCAAATATCAACCTGACGTCGCAAAAACGCACGGTTTTAATTTGTATAGGAAACATCTGAAAACCCTAATTCAGATATATCTTTTACTTACACATAAACTAATTTTTAACACAATGTAAGAAGCTATTTTTTATTTCAACTTTATGTACAAAAAACACATAGAATCCATTCATCAATATTTCAAGTCATGTCAACAGAACTAAAACGTTTCACAGAAAAATCACACACTTTCCGTGTAAAATGTTATGGAGACAAACGATACCGCCAATAAAATGTCGCGCTATACAATATTTTTTTGCATTTTGATTATCTAAAGAATTTTACTTTAATACTTTATACATTTTGTTTAAAAATCCTACATAGTTATTCAATTTCGTTCATTTTTTTCGAAACGAAAAAGTTTTCAAACGCGATTATTCTTTAGGGTGGACTTTTAGCCTATTTCTTATTGATCTACGAAAAATGTTTTAATTTCATATTTGATTAAAAAATATCTTGTTGTACCTGACAATATTGAGTTTTTAAAACAACACATTTTGCTCTATGTAAGAACAAGCATTTTCTTTGTCTGTTTCAAAATTTTCTATAAAATGACGTCCCGGACATCATGAAGGTAATAGATCGTATGTTGATTAAATCATAATGGTCACATACAAGTATTTTGATCTATTATGATACGTATTTCGCCCTTGTATATGATCTGTTATGCTAAATGTCAAATTTATATACATATGTAATTCTGTTTAAATCTTAACACCGCATTTATAAAATGCACCCCTTTACCGCAAAATCGACTGGGACCTTCTAAGTACTTTATTTCATTGTCTTAAATGATTTTTAATTTCAATGAATTTAGATAGGTTCCTTTCCGATTGAAAAATTGACAAATATCAAATCCTAAGATGAAGTAGTTAATTCTGACATTAATATAGGGTTAATTCAGGTTTTTGAGGGCGTTAACATTTGCGGAGACCCGAAAAATGGTTTAAAGACGTCATAAAAACTAACGCGGGAATAGAATCAACGTTTTTATTCATGCTATATATTAATGTGAACAAAGGAACTGATACAGTGTATAGGCTCCCGGGTTCGATTCCCGACAACGGTACTCATTCTTTCCGATTATTTGTCTCTCACCAATGGGTTGATAATCGTAACCTATGTGAGATAGCAGCTGGAGGCTAGGAAAGGATGTAATGCTTGTACTGGTGAGAGAAATACCAGGAATCCATTGTTAGGTGCTCCAGTCGCCGCGATATAACTGAACAAAAGTTGAAAGCGGCGTTAAACACAATTCAACAGTGTATAGGCATAGACCGAGGATATTTAAGTAAAAAAGACAAACCCAGGCGTTAACGGCACGTGAATTTACTTATTGATACACGTTTTCTCCCTTTAACACCCTGCCATGGTTTTGTCGGTTAACGTATGCCAATGATGACCCGAAAACGTACATTTTACGCAATAATCGGAATTCAAACATATGCTTAAAATTCCAAACTAAATGGTACGAGAGACATAAAAAACGGACGGTTTAAGGATTATACGTATTTTTTTGTAAGATATATAAATCGGATTTCTTACAACTTTGAATCCGAGCGCGATTTTTGTGACAATTTGTTTGATACCACTCGCTATATTACCTGATTAAAATTCATGGAATTATGGACGTTGAAAGAGCGACAGTTGTGGCGTTGTTATAACAGGAACGCTGAACATGCGAAGTATGATAATCATGGCAAACTATTGGCAGGTTCCGTAGAAATTTTTATCTCTTTTCAAATTCTATTCTAAATAATGGTCATACAATTATCTTGTACGCCTACGGTTGGTTTTAAGTAAAATTAATGTAGCTGACTGTCTAGTCACCGGAATTTATAATAAAAGTAAACACGATGAGGTGAGACGTAACATAGACAACATGCGTCGTGGAATGACGAGAAAAGTCGCACCATGAAACCAGAAGAAACTTCATATCTATGGAGGTTATGGTATATGGAAGAAAAATAAGACACTCCACAACTTCAGAGCCAGGATACATAATCAGAGCCAATCCACATAATCGGAACCAAACTTTTTTCTTTGATTTATCTCATATTGTAGGCAAGTATATTGGGGTAGAGTATTGTGGTTGTTTTGTTAAACTCGTGCATACTGAAAACAATAGTATATGTTATTAATCTTGTTCAAAATATTGCATTTTGGAGGTAAAACCACGTATTTTGATCTTGCTGGCTCAAAATTGCTCTGAGAAGAAATCATTTATAACAAAAACCAACGAGCGTTTTTACAGTTCTTGAGTACGTTAACGTGGCAAAATGTATAACTGGTCGAATAGCATTCGACTTTTAAATGATTAATGAATAAAATCCGATATAAATGAGGAAGTTTCGACACCTTTCCCAAATTTTCAGTCCAAAAATGAAATGTTTTTATCTACATAATCGGAGACGCACGTGGGGCGGAAGTTCCACACATGATTTTGAAAGCGAACCAGTGGCTCCGATTATGGACATCACCCCCGTGCTTAGTAGAGTAATTTAAATAACCTGTTGAATATTTTTGATACTACACAAAGCTTATTGCACTTGCCCAATTAATATGCAAACTAGCTCAGAGAATAAACATTTTTTTGTCACTGTGAAAATGACATAATAACGCATTTGAAAAATAAATAATTAAATGTTATAAATGTATACATTGGTGGAAAATATTTTTCAACCAATTTCAAGAATGCTTTTGATTCATCAAAAAGATATATTAAATTCGTCATCAAAATCAGATATAAACTTGCAAACCCTCATTTTTGTCTGTTTATACATCACTTATTTGATAAATTCGTATATTATCACAACCCATTGAATAGCCTATGTTTTGCTTTTAGGCAGAAATCAGAAACAACAATGAGAGAACTAGAAGAGACTGTGTCTGCACTATCCCTGTCAAAGGAAAGTTCTAACAAGGTAAAATATATAATGTGTCTCTTCAATTCTTTTCTGAAGTTGAGTCTGAGAGGTTCCAATGGACTCCAATCAGATTGTTTTGAGCATCCTTGCTATTTCTTTGTAAATTTAGACTCACAAAATGTGTGTCCCTTAAAACCACCTGTGCAGATATGGTCAGCCTGGATTATCATGCTCAGCAGACTGAAAAACATGTATCATTAAATACAAATATACGGTAAAAAAATGAATACCATTGTAACCATGGAATTGACATTGTTAAAACTTTTACATGTATTAACTTTGATAATAGTATGGTATCTTCAACTTATAATGCTGTAAGTTGAGGGCCAAGAAATGAAACTAGATGAAGAAATGAATTCGTTATTTTATGATGCTGCCCCTCTTCCCTTCCTGACACCCTCTTCCCCCTCTTACTCTCCCCACATAAATACCTGTGGTGTAACAGTGTAAGCTACTCCTTCCATGGTTTGAAGTAAGAACTTAAATCTTGATGAAATTGTTGACGAAATACGATAATGTAACAAAAATATTTCATCATAAGGGTTTGAAATAGTTCCGATTGGTGGGATATTTATTTTAAGCAGGTTTTATTTCTGTCCATGTATTTTTGCTATTTGGGATTAAGATTCAAATTACCAGGTACAAATTCCCCTTTAAAACCATTTCTAGTTGATATATTGTATTATTTTACAGGTGTTAGAAGCAGAGATCCAAATATTGAATGAAAAGTTGAGGGAAAAAAATTTAGTTGAAGAAGACCTACGGTAATTCTTGATATCTGATTGGTTGATAGAATTAAATTTAATTGAATTAATTATTGAAACAAGAGGACCAAGATGGTCCTAGATCGCTCACCTGAGTCTCTATGACCCCTGGGACATCCGATTAATTAGATAGGCAGATGTCAAAAAGAAGATAATTGCCTAAGATCAATACCATGGAACGTTTTCAGCGAAGAGCAAGACAGATATGCCTTTTTGCTCTTTGATTCTATGTAAAAAGGGATGAATCCAGGTGGACCCCAAAACTGACCCCAGGGTCTTGTTATGAACAAACTTGGTAGGGGCCCACAAGATGATGCTACATTCTGAATATGAAAGCTGTCTGCCTTCTGGTTTCAGAGAAGAAGATTTTTGAAGGTTTTCCCATTTTCACCCATCATGCTCAGATGAGCCAAAAGGGATGCACCTGGGTGGAGCCCAAATATGACCCACGGGTCTTGATATGAACAAACTTGGTAGGGGCCCACAAGATGATGCTTTATACCGAAAATGAAAGCAGTGTGCCCTCTGGTTTTGATTAACGAAGATTTTAAAAGATTTTCGCTCTTTGATTCTATGTAAAAAGGGTTGGGCCCGGGCAAAGCCCAAACATGACCCAAGGGTCTTGATATGAACAAACCTGGTAGAGGTCCACTAGATGATGCTACATACCAAATATGAAAGCTGTCTGCCTTCTGGTTTCAGAGAAGAAATTTTTTGAAGATTTTTATTTTTTTACCCTTCGTGCTCATAAGAGATAAAGGGATGCACCCGTGCAAAGCCCAAATATGACCCAAGGGCCTTGTTATGAACAAACTTGGTAGAGGCCCACTAGGTGATGCTACATACCAAATATGAAAGCTGTCTGCCCTCTGGTTTCGATTAAAGAAGATTTTAAAAGATTTTCGCTCTTTGATTTTATGTAAAAAGGGGTTTGGCCCGGGCAAAGCCCAAATATGATCCCAGGGTCTTAATATGAACAAACTTGGTAGAGGTCCACTAGATGATGCTACATACCAAATATGAAAGCTGTCTGCCTTCTGGTTTTAGAGAAGAAGATTTGAAAAGATTTTCATATTTTCACCCTTTTTGTTAAGGGTAAAGGGAAAGTTAAGGGTGGATTTCATTTATTTGAACAACTTTGGTAGAGCTTGACCCAAGGAGCATCCCTGCCAAGTTTCATCAAGATTGGCCCACTGGTTTAGGAGGAGAAGATGTTTAAAGAAATTGTGGACGAGGCACGACTGACGACGGACGACGGACATTCTATGATCCCAATAGCTCACCTTGAGCACTTCGTGCTCAGGTGAGCTAAAAAAAACAGGATTTTTTTGTAGAATTTGCTTGTAATTAAATAGGGATGAGCCAACAATACAAAAAATGAAGGATTACTTTCACTGCTTTTGTGTTCAACAGCTTATATTTTTTCAAATAGATAAAAGTATAAATGAAAAAGATAAATATTTTTAGTTAGCTTAGAAGGATAAGCTCAAGATTAGCTATTATGATCATCCAATTTCTGTTGTCAGGCATCCATCGTCCACGATTTCTTAATACATCTGCTCCTATACTAGTGGGTCAATCTTGATGAAACTTTGCAGGAATGTTGGTTGGGTCATGCTCTACCAAAGTTGTTCAAATATTTTCATATTTGGAAAGTAACATAAAATTTCCTAATGGACCTTTATCAAGTCTGTTCATATCTTGACCATAGGTTCAAATTTGTCCTCATACCAGGTGTATCCATTTTTGCAAAGAAACAAAGTGAGTAATCTTTAAAAAAAATCTTCATCTCTGGAACCAGAAAACAGACAGTCTTCATATTTGGTATGTAACAATTTCTATTGGACCTTTATTAAGTTCATTCAAGTTGTGACCTGTGGGCCAAATTTGGGCTCAACGAAAGCTTATCTCTTTTTACATATAAACAAAGAGCAAAGTAAATCATTGAAAAAATATTGTCTGAAACTAAAAGGCAGACAGTTTTCATATTCGGTATGTAACATCGTCTCGTTGACCTTTATCAAGTTTCTTCATATCATGAACCTTGAATCAAATTTGAACTGGCCAAGGTCTATCACATTTTGCATAGAAACAAAGACCAAAATCTTTAGAAAATCTACTTCTCAAAAACCAGATGGCAGGCAGTTTTATATTTGGCATGTAACATAATGTAGTGAACATTTTCAACTTTGTTCATTTCATGGCAGATCCTATTTTACATAGAAACAAAAACAGAAACCTTTCAAAATTGGGCTCTGCCATGGCATATTCTATTAGAAACTAAATAGGAAATATTTCAATCATAATCGTTCCAGAAAACAGTCTACAGTATTTATTTTTGTACAAGTTCTCTCCTTGTGGACATTTGCCTTACATTGTGTTTTAGTTCTGAAGTCGCAGGGTCAATGAGACTCAGGTGAGCAATTCTGGACCATCATGGTTTTCTTGATCTGCTTTCACTGCATTTTTGTTTAGTTTGATATTTATATGATTCAATTTTTTTGATGATTCCATCAATTTTCGTGCATTCTCATTGGCTGAAAAATTGGTTTTATTTCTCAATAAAAACAATGTTTGGGTACTCAGAACTTTTGTAAGCGTCCGAAAAAAGTAGACCTGTACAGAATCTCTTTAATAAAAGAAAAATCTTTACATTCTTGCTTCACGATATGAAATTATAAGATATGAAGAGATTATTTGTTGATTTCATAGAGGTATGAAACTAAAAACTTATCACACCCATGTATGAATCCACTTTGCGTATTCATACAGTGTGATAAGGTTTTTAGTTTCATACCTCTATGAAATCAACAAAAACTCTCTTCATATCTTAAGTGTATAATCACTCCACAGTAGTGTACTTGTCATTGTAGGGAGAAGATAAGTGAAATAGAAGCTGAATTAGAAGAGGAAAGGGAGAAATGTAAAAGCATTGAAGATGAGAGGCAAGCCCATGTATGTGTAATAGTTTTGAAACAAGTTCAGACATGCAAAAAGCAAAGCCTCTGGCCAGGCTAACTCAGTTTTCACTATGCATTCTTTAGATAGATTAGATAAGTTCTTTAGCCATCTTCAGGTGGTCAACAAATATCTTAATTTGATTGTAGCTTTGTCTACACTGCTAAATGTTTGTATCATGTGCACATGTGAAATAGTTTGCAATGTAAAGCAAAGGATTCTGTATATGGCTTCCTAAAGCATGTAGTATGTGTGACAAACCTGCTAATACTGAATATTTATAGTTGTCCATAGGACAAGTTGTTGGATGTAGTCATGAGTGTTTGCTAGAGTGGCATATGTCTGCATTTGTGTAGAGCACCACTTGTATATTGTTGATGGGTTTTGAGCACAACTGTTCCCTGTGATGAATAGTTCTGGTATTCTCATGTGCCAGTGGAGTTAGATTTATTTCTTAAATGCTTTTTGGTGGTTTATCGAGAAATAACGGTAGATTATCACTTGATAATCTTACCACAAAAGCAGTGAAATTATCAAAACCTTATACCCTGCTTTTGTGCATTTCATCCTATCTGACGTCATCTATGCGGGGCGAAATAAGTAACGTCACAATGAATGTTGCATAGCAATCACGTGCAACAACAAAAGCTATATTTTCACTTGTGGCTCTGCCACTCGTGAAAATATGGTTTTTGATGTTCACTCAATGAAATATAAATCGATCTTGCACTGAAAAAAACGATTATCCTCTATATCTTCTCCATCTGTCCTTACTTAAGTTTGACTAATTCTTGTTAACAAAACTCCTACAACAATGGACGGATTAGTTATCCAAATAAGGTGTTATAATGTCAAAATATTTTGTTACAAGTCATTAATATTGAAGTCATTTTTCAGGAGAAAGCTGTTGAGGGAAGGCTCTCAAGTAAAGAAAAGGCTGCTTCTGACTTAGAAGGCAAGATAAAGACTCTTAAATCAGACCTCTCTTCAAAAAACAGACAAATCAAAGATTTAGAAAAAGAGGTAATTAGCATTAATGTTCCTCTCATTATTATGGCGTGTAGTGCAAAAGAACTGTAATTGTACCGCTCAGCTTATTCTTTGAGTAATTGCCAATTGTTGTATTTCATCGAGCAGTGTGATTGGTGTATCTTGTGCCACCTTGTTTTTTGTGTTTTTTCATTGTGCTTGCTTATTACACAATACAAAGCCATTTATTTAAAAAGTACTATACAACTGTGATTTTAGTTAAATGTCAATTTACTCTTATTTGTATGATTCTGTGTTTATTTTTTGCTTTGATGAATATCTTAATAAGCTTTGAAAAACAACATTGTGTTACTCATCAATTCTTGTTGGTAAAAACTACAGAAAAGATTTTAAGAATAATATTGGTACTATTAAAAGGCTTGTGTTTGTGAAAAACTTGGTAACATGACGACATCTACAGAATCTTTATTCCATATAAAATCCATTTATTATGTAATATCAACAAAGACAACAAATATAAAAGAGCCCCAGATATATACAGTGATTTCAGTCAAGCTATGCTGTGAGTTTTCATTTGAATAGTCTCATCAAGCCAATTTAGATGAGTACCCACAATATATGGTATGGATGAGAACTAATAGATTCATATTTTCATTACTGTTTTTTATCATTATCCTTGAAGTATATAGGCACTTACAATACTTTGGCTCAGCATGAAACAGTTGTAACTGCCTATAGGTTTATAGGCAGTTTTTATAGGCAGTTACAACTGTTTCACCTTGAGCCATTGAAAATGTTATAGTTTGGTACTGACTGAGAGTAGCTTGCATTTGTTTTAACAAATAACAATCAAATTAAGTGACACTTGATAAATTTAGGCAGAAATTTCTGTCATGTTAAACATAAATGATTTACTTTCAGTCTAAATTTGTTTTTGTACTCTTTTTAGTTAAAAGGGATAAAATCAAAAAATACCTCCTTGACCAGGAACTTGGCTGAAAAGACTGATGAGCTCGAGTCCAAAATAAGTGATATTGAAAGAATTAATGAGGATATCGAGAAAATGAAAGAGGAATGTCTAGAAGCAAATAAAAATGTGAGTTGATAGTCAACCAGATATGTCATCATTGCTCTTTTTTAACCATTTGAAACTGAATTTATAAGAAGAATAAATGAAGGCATATTAGTTCTGATATTGTTTTATATAGTTATTTCATGGTGTCACATGTAAAAGTGAAAAATATTGTTCTGATGTGGAGGTGGTGACATTCTGAGCTGTTACTCAAGGCAATTGTCCTGATCAAAATTATAGATAGTAAAAAAGATATTATAAGAATGGAGGGAAAAGAATGATTTTTGGATAAATCTCTAATAGCAAATAACTTCACACATTTATTTCATGAAGGATATTTAGACAGTTACAATGATCCTGCTGAGATGACATTTTGCTCTTAGAATTATATGAAAATATATATGTGATTTGTCATGCAAAAAGGGACCATCTCTGAACTCCATATGATGAAACTGTGAAAAAGAGATTTGTTCAGATAGAGGTCAACCAGTGGTCGAATTTCAAAAAGTCTAGATTCAGAAAATCAAAACAGTGTGAAAAGTTTCGGCTCTTGTCAGCCTGCACAATCTGTAAAAATATGACTAGAGTCCTCACTTTATGCATTACCGAGATGGTCACTTTTTGTGACGAGTCACACGAGGGCCCTCTGCAAAATAGAATTTAAAAAAGAGATTGTGTTCACCATCTGTCAACCAGAGGTCGTCTTTCTAAAATTCTTATACAGAAAGGTAAAACTGGGATCGAGAAAAGAGGAGGTAAAGTCGGTCTAAAATCTATATTTCTTTATGAAACACTTTGTTGTGGGAACTCATTTGAATTGTCTCATTGAGACATTTCAAATAAGAACCAACAACATAGGTTTTTAGTAAGGAATAATGAAATCTTTTAAATTGAAGTCCAAAATACACCCTCTATCTGTAGGTCTGGTAGAATGATCATTCTAGATTCAGAAATACAGCTGTATTTGAATAATTTCAACTCAAGTCAGCCTGCACAGTCTGACTGGGGTCTACACTTTCCAAACTACCCAGATGATCCATTTTCTTATGACAGGTCACATATATATGCATATTTTATTTCTTATTATAGATTATTTATTGGAAAATGTTTAAACAAAGCACATGTTTTCCTTATGTTCTCAAACAGCAACATTTTTTGCTTGATGAGCATGGATGGATGAACAGTTCATACTCTTTGTTGGTCATGTGACAATATGTGCAGTTAATATGAAACAGATTGAAATGTTTTATATACTTTAATAAAGCAGATTAGGTCATACTATGGGTTGTTATACCTCCACTTGCAAAGTAGAGGGGGGTTTATTGGTTTCACCATGTCTGTCGTTAAGAGTTTTTAAATATATGACAAAAAATTCAGGTGATCTAAATTGTAAGAATTTCTTACATCTTTTTTCTCTTATTTAGGTTCATTTTCCTCAACCCAATCAGAGTAAATTAGCCTCATAAGGAAAACACTTAAAAAGTTATCAATTCTCTCAAATTCCTATAAATAAAAAAAAAATGGAACGAAATAAAAGCTTCGTATTCATGTTTTTTATAGCTGAATTGTTATTAGGAGAAATAGGGTAAACATTAGTCAACTATGTGCCTTATATTGCAGATCAAAGAGATGGAAAAAGTTAGAGATAGCTGTATAAAGGAGAAGGAAGAGATGTTCAGGAAGTGTGAAGGGCAGAGATCAGAAATGAGCTCAATCTTGCAAAGCTATAAGACGGACAATGATAAGTTGCTTGCAGCAAAAGATAAAGAAATTGCAGCCTTAAAAACAGAGGTACAAACTGAATTTCTGAAATAATAAATAACACATTTAACTAATACTTTTCGTAGTTTTAAACGATCTGTCAAAATAAGTACCACACTTGATCAATATATTCCAACACTCCTATCATAAAGACATCATTCATTATTTCTTGAAATGATTTATTTTGTGGCTCTCATTTGGACAAATCCATTCAAAATTTCAATATGAACTTGGACTCTAATTTTTCAGGTCTAAAATATTTAAAATACAACTAACACAACCATTTAATCTGAAAAATTGCAGATTGTCTAAGATGAGTTTCAAAATTATATATGACCTGTCAAGGGAAAAGGGACCACCTGAGATTCTGTAGAATGAATAGTTGTAAAGGAGATTTGATCCAGCATAGGTCAACCAGAAGTCGCATTTCAAAAATTTCAAAAATTCTTTTATTGGAAGGTAGATTGATCATTCTAGAGTCATAAAATAAGTACGGTGCAAACGTTCCACCCTAGTCAGTCTGCACACTCCACACAGTCTGACTATGGTTGACACTTAAAGCACTTCTCAGATGGTCCCTTTTCACCTGATGGGTCACATATTGTTGATCTGCAGTAAGGCACTGTCATAGCGCAGTAAGTAGCCCATCAGACTCAATCTAGAGGTCCTGGGTTCAATCCCCAATGGTAGCACTCATTCTTTCCCACTAAATGTTTTCCACCAATGGGTGGATACTCGTAGACCTATGTGGAATAGCAGCTGGAGGCTAGGAAAGGATGTAATGGTGGTACTGGTGTGAGAAATACCAGGAATCCATTGTAAGGTGCTCCAGCCATCGCAATATAACTGAAAAAATGTTGGAAACTCCATGCAGTCAATCAATAAAACAAATCTGTACATAATGTCTTTATATGTTCTGAAAGAAAGAGATGACAACAGTTTAAAATTTGATGCTTGAATTCTCTTTTCCCGAATTAAATTTCCTGGTAGGCCTTTCATAAAAATGACATGGGTTTACAAGTCTTAAATCAGGATGATTGACTTGAATTGATTAATCAAGTCAAAGATAATAGATGTGTTGTTAAAACTATTCATTTGATATTTAAAACAATTTCAACTTGCACAGATGAAATAATGATTTAAATCTTTAGTATTAATTATGATGAAAATGTTATTCATTCAAAAATATGATGGAAAAAATGAACTTTGACATAAAGAAAACATTTCGGGTATTTGATAATTTTCATTACAAGAATGTGAAATTAATTCCAATTGGCAGTATCATCAAAAGAGGCAAATCCAAAAGAGGCAAATAAATATTTTAGTCTTGCAATGAAGTTGTCAGGTTTCAGAAAAATTGGCTTCTAAAGGGGCACAAGAAACATTTTATTATCTGAAAATATATAATTAGTATTGTTCTGTTGCATTTTTCACATCATTTAATTTGAAGTGGAAAAGACATTCTTCAATTTGATTAAATTAACAGATTGCTGCTATCAATCACAAAAGTCCATTGGTGGATAAAAAAAATGACATTTTCTGCCATTTGTTTGAAATATTTTTGTAAAAAGGGCGACTTCATTATTGTATTATTCCAATGATTAACCCTTGACATGCTTAACCCGGAATATTGCTGCTTTGGCAGGAGGTATAGACAAACATCAGCCTTCACATATGTGCAGTCTGATATTAGTCTACACCACCTGATTCTCACTTCAAACCAGAATTGTCAATAGATTTAGTTTTTCAAATAAAAATTGTCTTATAGTTGGTACTTGCAGTGCTTTTTGCCCTTTGATTTTGAGGAAAAAATTAAGCCAAAATTACCCAGCATGACAAGGGTTAGCATTCTGTTTTACTATACCCCCACCTACGAAGAAGAGGGCAGTATATTGGGTTCACCATGTCTGTCTGTCTGTCCATCCATCAGTCCATCCGTCTGTCCATCAGTCCGTCCGTCAGTAGACCTTTTTGTTTCCGGACTCTAACTCGAGAACCAAGTGACCTACAATCATGAAACTTTATATAAATGTTCCTTATGACCCAAGGAAGTGCCCTATTGATTTTGGGTCACATAGGTCAAAGGTCAAGATCACAGTGATTTTGTTCAATTTCCGTTTCTGGACTGTAACTTGAGATACAAGCCACCTAGAATCATGAAACTTAATGGAAATATTGCTTATGATCCAAGGAAGTGTCCTATTGTTTTTGGGTCACATAGGTCAAAGGTCAAGGTCACAGTCAATTTTTGTTCAATTTTCTTTTCTGGACTGTAACTCGAGATACAAGCCACTTAGAATCATGAAACTCTATGCAAATGTTGCTTATCACCCAAGGAAGTACCCTATTGTTTTTGGGTCAAATAGGTCAAAAGGTAAAGGTCAGGGTCAATTTTTGTTCAATTTTCGTTTCCTGACTTTAACTTCAAAATCAAGCAACCTTGAATCATGAAACTTAATGCAAATGTTGCTTATGACTCAATGACGTGACCTATTTTTTTGGGTCACATAGGTCAAGGTCACAGTCAATCTTTTTATGCCCCTGTATCGAGAGATCAGGGGCATATTGTTTTACTCAGGTCCGTCTGTCTGTCCGTCCGTCCGTCCGTCTGTCTGTCTGAAAACTTAACCTGAAAACTTAACCTTTGCCTTTTCTCCAAAAGTATTTGACATACAAAGCTGTACACCAAAGTCAAGGTCATGTGACAAGGTCAAGGTCATGTGACAAGGTCAAACTTTAAAAAAAAATGCTGTTCCGGGGGCATTCGTGTTTCACAAACACATCTTGTTTTTTCAATTTTCATTTCTGGACTCTAACTCAAGAACCAAGCGACCTACAATCATGAAACTTCATGCAAATGCTAAATATGAACTCAATTGAATCATGAAACTTTATGCAAATGTTGCTTATGACTCAATTACGTGCCCTTTTGTTTTTGGGTCACATAGGTCAAGGTCACAGTCAATCTTTTTTTTTTTCAATTTTCATTTCTGGACTCTAACTCAAGAACCAAGTGACCTACAATCATGAAACTTCATACAAATGCTGAATATGACCTCAATATTTATTACAAACACATCCTGCACTAATAGCACTTGCATTCTGACAAAGTGCTTGTGGGGGGTATAAGTCTGCTCTGCGACAGTTCTAGTTTTAATTACTATTTATTTTGTAGAGAGATAATGTTACAAAATATTTTAGGGGTGTGTCATGATCTAAGTTAGGGGCAAGTTGAGCAACCTACCAATTGTGACATTCTTTTTTTATTTCAGATGAATTCTAAAGTAACTAATTTACAGAATGAAATAGACCACCTTCGGAGCACTGTTGGTGAATCAGGATATCAAATGGTAATCTTGTTAAACCAAACACTGCCAAGCTCATTCTTAGTTATATTTGCTTAATTTAATCCTTCAAACCATTCAATCCAAAATCATTTTGCCTGGAAAAAGCACTGAGTCTTTTGAGGAGTTTTTGTATTTATAAAATAAGCACTGTTTGATCATTTATATTTCTTTAACCAAAATTACTTGAAATGGTACAGAAAGTTCATAGATTTTTCATTGTTTTTAAAAAAAAAACAACATAGGAATTGAATGGGATAAGTGCAAAGATGGTTTATGACATTATGAAAAAATATGAAGAGAGGGTCTAGATCATAGCATGTTATCAGTATCAAGATGTGTTTATAAGAATTGGCTCGTATATCTGCCCTACTTTCAGAATAACAAAACAGTGCAAACTGTCTGCCAATTGTACTCTGCTTTGCTCGTGCACATACATGCAAAGCGGATACAATTGGCAAATAGTTTGCACCATGTTGTCATCCTGAATGCTGTGCTGAATCTATTTCTCTCAGACAGCCTGATGAAATTAAACTTGTGTGGAGCATAATCTTTCCATGGTTCTTATACATCATGAGAGGATTTGCCATATGAAAGAAATAGTGGAATAGTTCTCAGGTCAATGTCTTTGGTCACTGACAATAGTTATGCCTCTCTTTGAAGAAGATGGGGTATATTGCTTTGCACTTTTTGGTAGGTTGGTCTGTCCGTCTGTAGACAGTTTTATGTCCAGAGTATATCTCAAAAAGTATGCAAGCTAGAATCATGAAACTTCACAGGTTGAAATATCTCATTGAGGAGAAGTGCAGTGCACAAGAACCATAACTCTACTCATCATATTTTGTGAGTTATTGCCTTTTGTTGATTGACAAAGAATTGGCTATTGGCCTGTTTTTATAGGGGGCATAAATGTTCTACAAACATCTCTTGTTAAGATTGACCTTATCACGAGTAGAATTCTTAACCTTTATCCTATTGAATTTAAGATACTTCAGCCAGTCTGGCTCAAGGTTTTACTTTAATCATTATTTAGAAAACAGGCAGTCTAGTTTAAGATCAGACTGCTCATATGTGTAGTATGCACACTGCAGATCTATGCAGCCTTATCTTAGTCTTTACCATCTCCCAGACCTTTGTGCACTGTAGGATTATGTAATGAATAGCGTGAGAAGAGTTAAGCTAAATAAATGAATGCTTTCTAAATTTAACAATAATATATGCTCAGCTATTTTGAAACAAAAAGTCAATCTGTTGTCATCATCCTGGCATTTGTGGTGTTTGTGTGGGCAAGGGCAAGCTCTAAATTTAGTAAGTAAAGAGTCCATTTGACTCCAAACTTATGTAATCAAGGAGCCCAGGATCAAAGTATCAAGTCCAAAATTTATAGTGGGGAATTCATTGCAAAAAAGAAGAAATGGCTTGTTACAAGCAATCTCTTCTTTTCGTCAAGTTTCTCTGCCAAACTCTTTGCCCTCAACAAAAGATTGTTTTTTTTAAAAATATTACTATATGCAAGTGAATATTATTTTCACCAACTTTGGTTTTTAAAAGGCCTAAAGTTTTGACGAATAGACAAGGGATAAAAAGGATCATACACTGTACACTTGTTTGATGCCATATAAATTATTACACAATTCAATTTTCTCAAGTGGTCACATCTATTATCTTTTACAGGACTCTCTACAGAAAGTCTATGCTGATAAAGTTTCACTGGTTAATAGGCTTGAGATGGAAAACTCAAAGAAGGTAAACATTGTTAAGATCCCTTTTTAGCTCACCTGATCACGAAGTGCTCAAGGTGAGCTATTGTGATCGTACAGCTATTGTGATCGTACAATGTCTGTTGTCAGTCATCCACAACTTCTTTAAACATCTTTTCCTCCTAAACTAGTAGGCCAATCTTGATGAAACTTGGCATGGATGTTCCTTGGGTCAAGCTCTACCAAAGTTGAGCAAATAAATGAAATCTACTCTTAACTTTCCCTTTACCCGTAACAGAAAGGGTGAAAATATGAAAATCTTCAAAAATCTTCTTCTCTAAAACCAGAAGGCAGACAGCTTTCATATTTGGTATGTAGCATCATCTAGTGGACCTCTACCAAGTTTGTTCATATCAAGACCCTTAGGTCATATTTGGACTCCAACCAGGCGCAACCCTTTTTACATAGAATTAAAGAGCAAAAATCTTTTAATATCTTCTTCTCTGAAACCAGATGGAAGACCGCTTTCATATTTGGTATGTAGCATCACCTAGTGGGCTTCTACCAAGTTTGACCATATCCAGACCCTGGGGTCATATTTGGGCTCCACCCAGGCGCATCCCTTTTGCTCTTCTGAGCATGAAGGGTAAAAAAATGAAAATCTTCAAAAATCTTCTTCCCTGAAACAAGAAGGCAGACAGCTTTCATATTTGGTATGTAGCATCATCTGGTGAACCTCTACCAAGTTTGTTCATATCAAGACCCTAGGATCATATTTGGGCTCCAACTGGTCACAACCCTATTTACATAGAATCAAAGAGGGAAAATCTTTTAAAATCTTCTTTTCCGAAACCAGAGGGCACACAGTTTTCATATTTGGTATGCAGCATCATATAGTGGGCCCCTACCAAGTTTGTTCATATAAAGTCCCTGGGGTCATACTTGGGTTCCACCCGGGCGCATCCCTTTCAGCTCATTTGAGCATGCTGGGTGAAAATAGAAAAACCTTCAAAATTCTTCTTCCCAGAAACCAGAAGGCAGACAGCTTTTATATTTAGTTTGTAGAATCATCTAATGGACCTCTACCAAGTTTATTCTTATCAAGGCCGCATCATCTAATGTACCTCTACCAAGTTTATTCTTATTAAGACCCTGGGGTCATATTTGGGGTCCACCTGGGCATATCCTGTTTTACATAGAATCAAAGAGCCAAAGGCATATCTGTCTTACTCTTGGCTGAAAACATTCCATGGTATTGATCTTATGTAGAAATTATATCCTTTTTCACACATGCCTATTTAATGAATGTGATGTCCCAGGGGTCAAAGAGATGCAGGTGAGTGATCTAGGTCCTTTTGTTTATGTTCCTTGAAGAAGAGAATGAGTCGGTGGCTCAGTGTGAAACAGTTGTAACTGCCTATTTATATATAGGCAGTTACAACTGTTTCACACTGAGCTATTTACATATCTGCTTCTTCATCTCTGTATGTCTATCCACCCAATACACTATATCTAGGTTCTAAATCAAGTGGTAAACCCATGTTATTACACCAGTCTGAAATAGAGGATTTTTGTATGTTTCAGTGCCAGATCAATTGGTTGTTTATTTATTGAAAAAAAGCTGTTGTTGTTCTTGCAATGGAATATTTATCTTACATGAAAAACAAATATTTATTCTATTTCTTAAATACAATAATAAGACCGATATGATGAAATTTTTAAGATAAATTCCGTTCGAGTGGGTCAAATTTCAGAGGGAATAGCTGGAAACAAAATGACAACCTCGGTTTAATGGGCCATGCCTGCATGAAGTCAAATATGGTAAAATAAACTATAGAAGGGTTTTACCCTCAGTACATACATCATTAGCTCAACTGTTTTTGAAAAAAAGCAAGAGGTATTGTGATCACCTTGGCCTTGTTAGCATTGGAATTGTTGTTGGTGTTGGTGTGATAAACTTTTGCCATAGTCATATCTCTGTTGTTTTTGAAGATATCTTTATGTTAATTGGCATGTGTGTACACCATCAACAGATCTTCAAGGGGAGTAACTCTGAAAGCATTTTTGGTAGAGTTATGCTTCGTTTTAGACTTAGAATTTTTGCTTTATCCAGCACATGCAGCCAAGTGTTGGTACCTGGGGGAGGTGCTCTTGTTCAATGACTGACTGTTCAATTGCCTACAAAACTTAATAAGAGAAGAAAATATCCAACTTAAGTCAAGCCTGCATGCATTAAAGAAGACATAAGTGACAATGATGTCTGGATGTGGATGCAGAAGTGTGTCTCTTCAGTCAATCAGATTTTGTCTGGATAATTACTCCTTTAATTATGAATGGGTTTTAAAATACCTTGGCACACAGAAATTTTCAGGTAGCTCCAAAGTCAAGGTCTTAACTCAAGGTAAAATGTTAATTTTGGTCAATTTTTTAGCTCACCTCAGCAAAACAAAGTGTCTAAGGTGAGCTATTGTGATCACTCACCATCCGTCATCTGTCCATCATCCCTTTGTCTGTCTGTCCGTCAACAATTTCTTTAAACATGTTCTCCTCCTAAACCACTGGGCCAATCATGCTGAAACTTTGCAGGGATAAGCCTTGGGTGAATGACTTCAAAAACTGTTAAAAGAATTTATTTTCATCTAAATCTCTGGTTTCCATGGTAACAGAAAGGCTGAAAAATGGCAGAAATTGCTGAAAATCCTAGAAAAAAATATTCTCTTCCTCAACCACCTGACCAATCAAGCTTAAAATTTGCAGGGATGATCCTTGGGTGAAGCTCTTTAAAAGTTGTTAAATGATTTTAATTTCACCAAAAGCTATGGTTTCCATGGTATCAGAAAGGCTGATAAATGGCAGAAATTTCCCAAAATCTTAGAAAGAAGTCTTCTCCTCCTCAACCACTTGGCCAATCAAGCTGAAACTTGGCAGGTATGGTCCTTTTGTGAAGCTCTTTAAAAGTTGTTAAAAGAATTGAATTTCATGATAAAAACTTTGGTGTCTATGGAAAGGAAATGCAGAAAAATGGCAAAACATTGCTGAAAATATTAAGAAATATCTTCTCCTCCTAAACCACTTGGCCAATCATGCTTAATCTTTGCAGGTGTGATTCTTGGGTGAAGCTCTTCAAAAGGAGTTAAATGTTTTAATTTTATCAAAATCTCTGGTTTCCATGGTAACAAAAAGGCTGAAAAATGGCCAAGAATTGCTGATGATTTTAGAAAAATTCTTCTCCACCTTATATAACTACTGGGCAAATCAAGCTAAAACTTCTTAAGTTGTTAAAATAATTCAATTCCATGAATTACTTTTGTTGCCATGGTTAGAGAAAGGTTGAATATTTATGAAAATTAAAAAAAATCAAATTGCAGTATGACGAAATTAGTCTGTTTCTTTCAAAACTACCCTAAATGTACATCAAACAATCTCTGGTATTTATAACATCATTTACAAGTTATGAGTTGACTTACTCACGTGAGCAGTATAGGACCATCATGGTCATCTTGTTTACATTCTCAGCAGCAATTCACCTGTGACAACCATCTAGTATTTGTACAATTAAGTTACATCAGACATAACTAGTATGAAGTAGCCTGCGGCTGCACGAAGATCAAATATTTGATAAATATAATGATTCTTTGTATGTAGAATGAAGAGATAAAAGAATTACAGAGCCAACTT
The DNA here is from genome assembly GCA_948146395.1 of Fragum whitleyi. Taxonomy (NCBI): domain Eukaryota; kingdom Metazoa; phylum Mollusca; class Bivalvia; order Cardiida; family Cardiidae; genus Fragum; species Fragum whitleyi. The sequence goes on along the minus strand of OX411546.1, from coordinate 12,197,313 downwards.
GACAGTATGTATATGAAGACTACAACAACAGCTAATGTACAAACTAGTCCTTATCCTGCATTAAAAAGACAAATCTCAACTCCTAGAGTTATCCCCAAGACACCTCAGGTAAGATAAGGCTCTTAACTCCAGACTCTTGACCTAAAGGTCCATGGTTTAAGCCCTTAAGGATATGTCAATGGGCAAAACACTTTTAGTCAAACAAGCTAATGAATAGGGAAGCAATGGGTTTAACTGCTTCCCTTTCAAATCAGGTTATTTATAACAATAAACTAAGCCAATGGATAAAATCATAGACAATGTTGTAGTCTTTATAGAAGCCACACATATACACCAATAAACTTTTAACTATTCAGGAAAATAATTGTCTCAAAAATCAAAAAATAAGTGGCAGCATTTCCCTTATTTCTATTATCTTGATTAAAAGAGCTAGCTACAAACAGGTCTACTGTAAGACTGTCAACTCAGGTGAGCAATTTGAAGCTTCTATGGTGCTCTTGCTTGTTGAGCAAGCTTGTGAAGAGTAAGACATGGCTGTCCTTTTGACATAATATTGTCTGTGTGTTGGTTTGTCTGAGTGATTTCAAGCCATAATTCCTTCATAAATTATTGTGCAGCCTAATCTTCCAAAGAAATAATACTCAAATTTACATATATTGATATTGGCATGGCTTTGTTCACAGCTAACGAATTTTGTGTTTCAATTTTTCTAACATAGCTTAATCAACGACCAGAAATCACGAATGATAGGACTCCTCAAATATCAAAGACACCAATGGTACTGAACACACCAGGGTCAAAAACTCCATCTAGAAGTATTCTGAAATCATTATCCTCATCTTCAAATAAAAAGAGAAAAGTTGTGTTTGCTGCTAAAGATATGGAAAATGAAAATACCCTCTCTGACGACTCAGACACATTTGAAATTATGGAAACAGGGGTAAGATCTTTAATTTTCATTAAGGTTAGAAAAAAATCCCTGATCACTTACAAGATATGGCAATCAGAGTTGTATGTCAAAAGTAAGCGTTTATTTAAGAGATGAAGATAGTATTTATCAATTTCATGGAGGAATGAAACTTAAAAACCTAATCACACTGTATGGATATGCAAAGTGGATTCGTACTTCAGTGTAATTAGGTGTTTAGTTTCATTCTCCTTGAAATTGATAAATACTCTCTTCATATCTTATAATTTAATCTTCGGAGGCAAAAATGTTTAAATTATACATAAAAAGATAGATTTGTTATTGGACTTTTTTGTGTGCAAGCTTTTTAAATTAGCTCCATACTCAACTTTTCTTTCATTGGGGAATAAAACCAATTTTTCAGCCAATCAGAATGCTTGGATATTGATGGACTCAACTAAAATTTAAATATTCTATTGACAGTTCAAGATTAGTTTGGTAACAAAATTGTACAATGGTAGTACATCAGCCTCACATTCAAGGGGTATATTTCAAAAGTAAATGTAAGGTTTATTATACTGTTTGGTCAGAATTGGTTTGGTTTCAAAACTGTATACTGGTAGTTCATCAGCTTCACAGTCATAGGGTCCTGGGTTCAATCCTCAACAACAGTACACATTGATGGCTCTGTGTGAAACAGTTGTAACTGCCTATAAACATGCAATGGACAGTTACAACTTTTTAAGGCTAAGACATCAAATCCTTAAGCAATTTATCTTCTACTTATAGTTGGATAATCATAGACCTTTGTAAGATGCTTTCAGTCTGTGATGTTGGGAGTCTTTCTTTAAGTACAAATATCAAGAAGGATTTTTTAGAAACAAAAACAAAAACATTTCCTTGCAAACTGTTAGTACATATATTTTCATTTTCTGCTTAAGTATTTATAAGTGTATTCTCTCAAAATGATTTAAATTATAACCCTGAAATGGAAATAAACCCATCAAACTAGGGCAACATTTATCATAAAGGTGATAGAAGTAAGACAAATTGGAAAAAATTTAGTCTGTTTGGCACTTTAAGTTCTTTTTTATATCTTTGATAAATCCTCTGATATTCAAAATTGTTTTACATGTAGGTGCATAATACACCTTTAGTGTTGGTATCACCAAGAACAAAAACCAACATAGCTGAAGTTGACCCACCTAAAACACCATCAGTACCTGTCAATAGGCCAGCAAGAGGACCACCAGTTGATCTGGAAAAGATTAAGGTAATTTCTGATTTTGACTTTGGCTCTCAATCTGAGAGACCTAGTAAAGGCTCCATGAAAACTATTCAAGCAATTGAAGGAGTAAATTGTAAAGAAAACTGTTTGTGGTAAATGAAGAAATTGCTTGTGACAAGCAATTTCTTCTTTTTCAACAATGTTTTTTCTAGGGTAACAGAAAATGAAATACAATGTTGTATGGGTAAGCCAACTATTTTCAAAACTGGACAGTCTAGGAAATGATATGGCCATTACTACAGACCAAAAGAACCTGCAACATGGTACCAGTCCTCCCTAAATTCAATAGGTCTCAGTCCCTAGGGCAAGCAATATTGTTGATCCCTTGTATTGGCAAGTTCATGTGTCAGCAAGAGTCTCATAATTAGATGTTCTAGTGCAAAATGGCTTAAGAGCTTGCTTGTATAGGCATTTTTGACCTTTTAAGAACTTGGATGTAGATTTTTTGAAATATAAAGAATAATCAATATTCATAAATTTGCATGTTCAACCAGTTGTGCAGATTAGCAAAAAGAAAACCATTGCTGCTAAAACCAAATTTACATTAATAACAAGGCGATTTTATTTCTTGAATTTATACTTAAAATGTTTTTTGTCCAAAAGAAATTACAAATGAAGAAAAAAAAACTTATGGCAATGATGTACAGAGGGGATATTGAAATTACTTTAGAATTGAAATCCGTTTATTTAGCTGTATTATGATCATAAAATCCATTGTATCGGAGATATATGGGTCAATAGCACAGTGTACGAAATGAATGCGAAAATCTTCTAATTCTAGAGAGGTGTATGTAATGATTCAATTACAAGATTTTTGTGCGCCCATCAAAAGACCAGAAATATAATGTAATCACCTGTAGCATCCGACATGTGGGCAGTGTCAACTTCTTTGTCTGGTGCATAACTCTGTCACATTAAGTTCAGTTGACTTGAAACTTAGCAATTATATTCCTCTCATGAGTACTTAATGCAGTACTGAAGAAAGTTATTGCCCTTTGTTGAATTTTAGCAATCAATTTAAATCCCCTTCCCAGTGGACATCCAGCAGTGTGACTAGCATATCTTGTGACATTCTGCCACTGTGTTTTTACAAGTGTGTTCTTCAATTGTTCTTATTTCTGGAGTAAACCTTTTTTTGAACCATTTGAAAAACTTTTCTTGATGAATTAAGTACATCTTCTTGCATTGACAAATAGGCATAATTACTATTACAAGTATAACAGCTATATCTTCTTAATGTATCAAACAAAGTTAATGGATAAGAAAAATGTATATTTCAGAGACAAAAACAGAAGAAAAAAGACAAAGAGAATAGCTTTGGGTTCGAAGACCAGGAAGTTTCAGACTTTTCATCAAAGGTATTTTGTTTTTATAGAGGATAATTGTTTCAGTCTTATATCAATTCATCTTTCATTGAGTGAACAACAAACAATATAATTTCGCAACTGGCAACTGGCAAAGCCATGAGGGAAAATATTGCTTTTTTGTTCTTGAAATTAAAAAAAATTGATCTTTTACAAAAAACAAATGAGAATTTTTTTTCTTTATTATAAAAATGAGGCAGAATGTGAGAAACTCTGTATATGATTTCTATATAAAAACATCATGACATTATTTGATTATTTAGTTTCGCTTGGATTACATCATAAAGGATGAAATTAAAGAAACCAGGGTATTATTTTTGTTGATTTTGATAATCCACTGTTATTTTTCGATAATTCATTGAGAAGTTTTAAAGAAACTATTGAGTTGACTCAAATTGTTATAACCTCCCCCCCCCCACACACACACATAGATTGATCGGGCCATATTGTTTGTAGCAGTGTCCATCCCTCTACTCATCTGGTTTTAGTGTTTAGGGCCTGGGGTCTTTGAATTTAGGGAGGATTAACCTGCTAATTGAACAATTTTGCATAAGTGCTATTAAAGTAATAATCTTCATATTTGGCATTAGGATTCCTCTTATCAATCCACATCTTTGAAGCTCAAGGTCATCTGACAAGGTCAAGGTAAAGGTCAATTTTCAATACCAAACTTGCTGCTTCAAGGATATCAGGTTTTTTATCATTTAATGAACAAACACTGTTTATTTAAAAATCATAGTTATCCCCCGCCGATGAAATCATCAGGGGGATATTGTTTATGCCATGTCCGTCCTTTTGTCCTCCCGCCCGTCCGACATTCGTTTCCGCGCTATTTCTTGATAACTATAGACCGGATTTCAATGAAACTTGGCACACAGCTTCACTACAATGACATGCCCATATCGTCGGGTTACCCAGTTCGACTGTCAAATTTAGAGTTACTGCCCCTGACTGTTTAAGCCATATACATACAGAGTGATATTCGTTTCCTCGCTATTTCTTGAAAACTATAGACTGGTTTTTAATGAAACTTGGCACACAGCTTCACTACAATGAGGACATGCGCATATCCTCGAGGTTACCCGGATTGACCGTTGAAATTAGAGTTACTGCCCCTGACTGTTTAAACCATATATGTACAATGTGATATTCGTTTCCGCGCTATTTCTTGAAAACTGTAGACCAGATTTTAATGAAACTTGGCACACAGCTTCACTACAAAGAGGACATGCGCATATCATCGGAGTTATCCCGTTTGATTGCCGAATTTAGAGTTACTGCCCCTGACTGTTTAAGCCATATACATACAGAGTGATATTCGTTTCCGCGCTATTTCTTGAAAACTATAGACCGGATTTCAATGAAACTTGGCACACAGTTTCACTACAAAGAGGACATGCGCATATCCTCGGGTTTCTGGGTTTGACCATCGAATTTAGAGTTATTGCCCCTGACTGTTTAAGCCATATACATACAGAGTGATATTCGTTTCCGCGCTATTTCTTGAAAACTATAGGTAGATGTAGATAAAAAATAACCTGTACCTAAGTTTGATAAATTAACCCCATTGACAATGAAAATATGTTCGGCGGGGGATATCAATTCAACGAATTTGCTTGTTTGTATTACTTTTTTTCAGGCTAAAGACAAGCAGGCAATTCGTACTGCACCTCAGAAAAATGCTGGTAAATTCTTCAAGTCTAGCCCAGTTAACAGAAAGAAAGGTTTGAGCAAAAAGCCTGGCTCTTGGTTTGAAAATGATGATGTGTTTGGATTCGCACTGGAAGATTGATCTTTTATTATGATTAAAATCATATATATTGCAAAATTTTCAGGAATCAACACTTAAACCAGGCCTAGGGTCTTTGAATATAGGGAGGATTAGCTGCAATGTTGCAGGTCCTCCAGGCCTAAAGAGATGGCTCAACTGAATTTCTTAACTTAGCAGATATGAATATATGAATTTGGTGTTTTCCAAAAACAGATTTTCATTGCCAAAAGAGAAACATTGTGGAAGAGGAAGAAATTACTTGTGACAAAAATTTTGATTTTCATTATGACTTCCAATAACATCTAATTTTGAGATTATGCTTAAGAATTATACCCTTTCTAATGAGGATCTGGGGCCTGTTTTACTTAACATCTTACAATCATTTTTTGCCTACATCAAAAATTAAAATTGCTTCTACAGAAGTAACTAAATATTGATTTCTGCCGTGCACCATCCCATTGGAATTGTTTTTTAAAGACGATTCCAATGAGATATTGCAAAAAAGAATCTAACAATGTGATTTTGACTGACAATTATTTTTCTCGTAATATGTTTAGTAAAACAGGCCCTGTTCGTACTAGAAAGGACCTGTAAAAATTAGAACCAGCAGGTCCTGCAGGCTTGTGACAAAAACACTTTGATTTTAGACTGTCTTCAAGGAAACAGGGACTGAACGGTATACATGTGGATATACACCGAATGTTTTGGGCATAACTTTAGGAAAAAGTGAAGTCTGTTTGAGATAGTCTTCAATTCTCTTCTAAGGTTGATCCCTATAGTTTTACTGGTAAGAGTACAATTCTCACTGAGTACCAGTTCTCGTCAACAAACCTAGTTTGTGGTAAAGACAGAAAGGAAACCCTTCTAAATTATATTTTATGTCGAAATAAAATTTCTTTTATTAAAAGAATAATTGGTTGTAAATGAATATTGAATCTTTACTGTTAAAATAGTCTGGTGGCTAGAACTGGTGCACAGTTAGAATTGGTCTCCATTCAGTATAGGACTCACATCAGATAGTTTTGAAGGTCTTGGTTACTTTTTTCAGAATCTCTTGATCTGTACTTTTGAAACTGTAAGCCTGAAAATTGACATGTCTATCTGTCAGTATGTCTGTTTCTTGTTAACACTCCTCCTCTAAATTAACATTGGCTATTCACAGAACAGGGCTCATATTTGGCATGATGATAGATATTTTTAGTAGATATATGAATTACCATCAAGTAAATTCAATATTTTATTAAATAGAGGTAGATTGTACATTCCATTTCCTTCAAAAACATCTTGTTTATTAAATGAGCCTCTGCATGACATTTCCTAGAATTTGACATGTGACCAAGGTACAAAGTTTAAGCAGCCATTACATTCACATAGTGCAAAAATACTAGTAAAATAATAGTCTCTGACATCCTTCAGAGGGGTTAAGACCCTATCTTCCAGAGGGCATAGCAAAGAATCTGGTCAGACTGTGCAGATGCAGAGACTGGCCAGAGACTTTGCTTTGCACATATTTCAAATTGTTTTAAAGGTCATGCACAGGCTCAATTATGTGCTTGTGTACAGTTTCTAAGAGTGATATTTCTGTTACATGTACTTCGTTGAACATGTAAAAATGATTTTTATTTACTTTGACTGTGATAAAACTGTTAGATATTTTACATTTGTTACATTTTGTTGTGAATAAATCTATAAAACTTGGTCACAGTCTTTGTCTAATATGGTTCATTTAACAGAGGGCATTGCATGAGTTGTCATGAAATACTTAATTAATAACATAAGTCATCTTTATATATACAGAGAAAAACAAAGCTTTGCAGCCGAATGTTTAGCTCACTTGAGCATGAAGTGCTCGTATTGAGCTGTTGTGATTGTCCAATGTCTGGTGTTCACAATTTCTTTAAACATCTTTTCATTAACGAGTGGGCCCATGTTGATGCAACCTGACACGAATGTTCTTTGGTCAAGCTTTACCAAAGTTGTTACAAATATTGAAATCCACCCTTACCTCTGGTTGCCATGGTAAAGAAAAGGGGGCAAGTAGGAAAATCTTTAAAACTTCTTCTCTGAAACCAGAAGGCAGACAGCTTTCATATCTGGTATGTAGCATCATATAGTGGACCTCTACTATGTTTCTTTATATCATGCCCCTGTGGTCATATTTTGGCTTCCCCCTGGTACATCACATTTTACATAGAAACAATGAGGGAAATCTTTTAAAAACTTCTCTGAAACCAGAAGGCAGACAGTTTCATATTTGGTATGTAGTATCGTCTAGTGGACCTCTACCAAGTTTGTTCAAATTGGGCACAAATTCCCTTAAACATTGAACCCAATAAAGAGCAAAAAATCTTCAAAAAACTTTTTCAGTGTTCATATGTGGTATGTAACATTATCTAAAGGACCTTTATCAAGTTTGTGCATATCATAGCGCTTGGGTCAAATTTGGGCTCTATCTGGTCGTATACAATTTACTTAACCAGAATAAAATCTTTATGAATGTATTTCCCTGAAATCAGATGGTACATAGTTAGAAATGTGGTTTTTAGCTTCATTAGATTATCTAAATGGAGTTTGTTCATACCATATTCTTTAAATCATTGACTTAGGATCAGCCCATGTGCATCTAATTTTACATAAAAACAAAGGAAATCTTTCAACAATATTTTGAAAACCGTTTATTACAGTTTAGGGCATTGAAATGAAAGATATAAATTATTTCCTTAGAAGTTGACATCTGTCTTATTTATGTGATGTCCAAGTGTTTATGGAGACTTAGGTGAGCTACATAGGACATGGAGCGTATACAGTTTCATCCTTTTTGTCACAAACCAATAATTGGTTAATATACACAAAGAAAAAAGTATTGCAACACCCGATTTTTACCGAAGTAGTTTTGATCAAAAGTGAACTGTGGTATCTTGGCGCAATTTATTAACAAGAAAACAGTTTCAGTGGGTCTTATAATTGGTAATAAAACTGAAAAACAATACTTTTTTCTTTCCAATTCTGCCAATGCATGCATTTTAAGGCTATTTTACAAAATTGCATGTTTAATCAATTATTCGTACACGATTAACTTTGGCTGCATCTAATGTGCGTGACGGGAATTCAATCTGATTATTGTCTAATCCAAGAGTGATCCATACACTTACTGTACAGCCAATATCGTACATGCGAAGGCGATGAAAATCACGGCACCCACTTCTCTCCTAATACCCTGAATCAGACGTAGGATATGAACATGGTCATTACTGTTGCAACATCTATAACAACTCGGCAGGATTTTGAATAGGAGGGAACAGTTCTTATAGTTGGCGACCAAGAATGCCCAATGATTATTTGATGGGGTTCATATTCTGCCTTTATTGAACTTGCTTTCGTATTTACATACATTTAAATGTTGCAATACTTTTTCTTTGTGTATACAGTGGTCTTGCGTTATCTCGAGAGGGCGAAACCTCGAGCTCTCCTTCTGGTCCCGACGCGTCCTACTCTATTTTCTTGTTGGTAATTACTGCAATAACTCGAACGCGCGATCGCTCGAGCAGCAAACTCAGTCCCGTGTACAAAGTTTACTGCATTCTTTTGAGCAAAAGGGTTCGCACCTTTCTTTGTTTTGCATCTAAATTGACTTACAGTGCGTATTTGTTAAAGAATACATTTAGACCTTTATCACATTGTTTCGACGAGTCAGATATCTTATTTTCACACCTTTTCGTATGCCACACTTATTATTCCGAGCGTGTAAATGACAGGAATTTAACGACCAGAAAATACTTTTGAGACTTATCATTTTGAAAGTTTTTCGATAATAATCCCCGTGAGTAATTCAGCAAATTATTCCCCTAAATACCGCAAGATATTGACGATTGCCCACCGAAACATCTCAACTTCATTTTTAGCTGTAGTTTCAATGTTTCGGTCGTCTATTGACTGTTTTCGACAAAAGAAGGGATTAACGAAAATTGCATTGATTTAAAATGTCTTTAACCCTGATTGTGTTATCTGCTGATTTTTTTTTTTTTTTTTTTTTTTTTTTTTTTTTTTTGATAAATTCCAGAAAAAAAAACAAAAAGGTTGTAAACTTCTTTTTTTGTTTATTGTTGCCATTTAAGGGGGAAGCCCTAACAATTTAATTATTTGAGGTACCGACGAAGTAAGCTCTAAAGAAAAGATTCTGAGAAAAGAAGGAATTGCTTGCAACCTCGCCTATCTTCGGACTAATGAAACGTCTAAAATTTTGTCATTTAGCAACGACAGTTTAAAAAAATAGTGTAAGGAAGAAAGAATATGCTTGCTATAGTGCCTCTCATTTAAATTGCATAATCTATTTTTCTTTTTTGGTGTGTGTGTCTTTTCAACGACCTATGTACAGAGAATTGAAATAACTAACTTTGACGCCAACGCCTACATTCATCTTTGTGGATTTTTTTCTCTTTTCAACGCTGACGCTTTGACCAAATTAAATAGCCTGGTCGTTTCAAATCAGTGTGTACTCGAGTATTCTACATGGTACTACTTATTTTGATGGCACAATATGCAAAGTTAAGTTTAAAACGCAGTGAAATGTCTTCATAGAGGACAAGTATGCTTACTGGCATTTACTCGAATCATGCGATGACTCGAGCAAATTGGTCGGTCCCGTGTGTGTTCGAGCTATCGCGAGACCACTGTATTTATTTTGGTATAATCTTCTTTGAAACCTTATATTATTGAAAAAGATATAGGCTATGTATCTAAATAATTAAGTAATGCGTTATTTTTTGTTGTGTATATAGTCTGATAGTGCTGATGGTCTGAAGAGGGATTACGATCTTATCTATCTACATAGCGCATAGTGAAGACACTGGTCAGACTGTGTGGATGCACAGGGTGGTCAGATTCTTAGCTTTGGGCAGACGTGAAATTTTTGAATATGTCAAGCACAGGCTCAAATATTTTTTTTTCTCAAATTCTTGAATTTGTTTTCCGTATTTAGATCAGTGTAAGAATTTATTTCTGTAAATGGGTTAAAACCCTTTCCCAGACAATATAACTTGAGGTGATATTTATTTTGTAAGTGTATAAAATACATCTTCGCCCGTCGTTATTGCGCAGACGGTAATTCATCGCACTACCGACAATGGGGTCCATGAAGATTAACCGGAAATTTGCTGAATCAACACCATCCAAAAAGTCAATCCTTTACTGAGGTACAGATGAGGCAGGCTTCCAAAAACTTAAGATATCACGGATTTTTTTTTTTTTAAAGAATTACTAATTTCTTAAATCCTACATTATCGCTAGATGATCGAAACCCTATATTGAGGGTACTCATTTCAATCATCCAGCCACAATGTAGGATTTAATAAAATAGTGTTTTTTTTTCTTGGATCATTTAAAGTTTTAAGTACCCTCCCTTATAAATGTGACACGTCACGAAAAAGGGACCATCTGGGAACTCCTGGACTGGCTCCTGTCTCACTGATCTGAAGTACTGCAAAATGAGGAATTCAACTAGAGAAAGTATTTCTTATCAGGTTATATTATTCTGACTGGCCGATTAGTTTTGAGAATATGGGAGGACATTTGAAATAGTAAAACATGAGTGGTGTACCTTATCTAACACTAACTGACAGCCTGGGAGTCAGGCCAGGGAACTCCGTTAAAATAAATATTTGAAAAGGAGGTTGGTTTAACGGTGGCCAACAAGAGGTCGCATTTCAAAAAATCTTTCGACGGTAGTAGATTTATTTTTAGCTCACCTGAGCCTTAAGTGCTAAAGGTGAGCTTTTGTGGTTAGGTGGATGTCCGTCGTCCGTCGTGCGACGTCCGTCGTCAACATTTGCCTTGTATGCACTCTAGAGACCACCTTTTTTGCCCGATCAACCTGGATTTTGGTCAGAATGTTTGTCTTGGTGAAATCTCGGACGAGTTCGAAATTAGGTAAACTGGGGTCAAAAACTAGGTCACAGGGTCAAATCTTAGAAAAACCTTGTATGCACTCTAGAGGCCACATTTTTGTCCGTTAAACCTGAATTTTGGTCAGAATGATTGTCTTAATAAAACCTCGGACGAGTTTGAAATTGGGTCAACTTTGGTCAAAATCTAGGTCACAGATTCAAATCTATGAAAAACCTTGTAGGCACTCAAAGGGCCACGTTTATTGCCCAATCAACCTGAAAATTGGTCAGAATGATTATCTTGGTGAAATTTTGGACAAGTTCAAATTAGTGTCAACTGGGGGTAAAAACTAGCTCACAGGGTCAATTCTTAGAAAAACCTTGTTTGCACTCTAGAGGCCACAATTTTTGGCCAATCAACCTGAAATTTGGTCAAATTGATTGTCTAGATGAAATCTCTGACGAGTTCGAAATTTGGTCATCTGGGGTCAAAAACTAGGTCACGATATCAATTATAAAAATCCTTGTTAGTCAACCTTAAAATTGTAAAAAAAGGAATCTCAATTTGTATAGAAGCAACAGCTTTGTTTAGCTAAGTCATTCATCATTCTATTTCTCATACTTCATTTGAAAATTTAGACAGTTCATTCAGGTGTGCAATTAAGGGCCACTATGGCCCTCTTGTTCTGGATTATAGTCAGTCTGCGCAATGTAACAGTCCGAGAATGCAGTTTTTAGATATTCAATATATTTTCTAACAATGAAATTCTACTGGACTCGCTTCTATTACATGTATTATGATGTGTTGATTCTTCCAAAGAAACATAAGCAATATACAAAGCCATGTCTCATAAGAATGAACATTTAAAATTATTATGTAGAACAACACAGCCATGAACATGCTTACAGATTTTTTGATAGTACCTGATTGCAATAATTCTCCTTTAACAAAGACACTAACCCCTCCAATATTACGGAATGCATTTCTATGTTTGTGTCTTACTGAAGCAAAGTGGGTGCAGTTAGTTTCATAGTGAAATTGACATTCGTCTCAATCAAAACCATTCTAAATATCTCATTCAGTGCTACATTCATTCAATCTAAACACTCACTCAAACCATTTAAAAAACGCTCAAACCTATTGAATTATATAGAATCAGCAACGGTCATTCAAAATAAATTTGGATAGAGAAAAATCGCGATTCCAATGACACAATTCAACTTGTAAGCGTCTAATAGTTTTTTTTGAAGAAATAGGAAGCTATTTAAAGAACTAGTTTGCGTATTTTATGAAAGGGAGGTAACCAATATCACTAATTTTGTTCATTATGAACAAAATTTTCGATATTAGATTAACTCCCATTAAATTCGCTCAATACGCGCTCCACACACTCATTTATTTTCATTCTTAAATCATTCTAAAATCATTCACCTTGTCAATTTCACGATGTTGTTAACTGTATATTGTCACAAAAAAATGGTCATATTCAGTTTTAAGATTGCTCCGAGTATTGACTAAACCAATGATGTCGAAGTTTATCAAATATTGTTTTACCGAATCATGGTGTGGTCTAGAGGTAGAACGTCAGAGTTCGATTCCTAGGACCGATTTTCGATCTAGGTTCTTTCTTTTGTCTATTCTTTCGGCCCGAAAATGCTGGTTCCTCTTTTACTAAACATCTTACAATATTTTTTTTGCGTAAGTCAAAAATCAAAGTTGCGTCTAGATTAGTAACTAAATATGGAATTCTGACATGCATTATCTCAAATGAGATGTTGCAATGCAGAATCTACCAATGAATGAAAACACCAGGTACGATTTGTGATTTTGACTTATGATTAATTTTTTCGTGAGATCTTTAGAAAAACGGGCCCTTGGTGAATTTTCCAGGAAGAAAAATCAAGAGGGGCCAATCTATGTTGTTAGAACTTGTATCTCAATCGATGTAAAATAAAAAGGTTTAAACAAAACCATTCTACATTCTTGTATAACTTCTTGATTATTTTAAGTTCGACCTCTGATTGACCTCTGCCGGATTAAACTTTCATGCAGCTATCTTTTTTTTTGCAAGTGTCTAGATGACCTTCTTGTGTGCCTTGTCAGATAAAATATCAGCCTTTGTATGATATTTCCGACAATTGTTTAAGTGTGCGCGATGGACAGATATTGAGTAGCCTGGACAGTCACATAAGTATCTTGCAATTATTTACGGAGACTTTTGGTCCGTAGTTTTTTAATTAAGCGCGTTTGGAAGAATTTGATTAGATGTAAATTTGTGGAAATACCAGGCACAGACTCTCATTTCTTCAGCGTAACTCGTACCTTTAGTTGGCATTGGCGAACTTCTTTGGTATTTACCGGCTTGGGTTTTCCCACTGTGTAGATATACAGCCCCATGCCATAAGTGAGTCAAGTTTTTTAATGGCGGCGTATTGTTGAAAAAAATTAAACAAACTTTAACAAATGAACTTACCCTCTGATGATTCGGAATTGACTTTGAAATGTTGTTGCTCATTACTTTTCAGCGTCAAATAGCAAACAATAGTGAGTTTATTTGTGTTTGATCTCTGATTAAACAATAATGAGACATCAGTCAAGGCATGGTGGAATTTGTCTTTGATGTCTTTGACACCATGTATCAGGTAAAATATGATTATCACAGAATACTCCCAACAATTTCAAGGAATTTCATTTTCAGATAAATCAGGGTCCTTTGCTGGTCAGCTGAGTCGAATGTCACATCCCCATGTTTCCATTCCTCTCAGATCTTGGGTGATAAAAATGGGCATAGTCCTATTTGAAGAGTCTGAGATAGATTTTATTATTCTAAGCCACCCGATGACAAATCTGTTCATCTTCTGTTTTAATTTACACTTGAGAATATGTTTTTCCCCCTAAACAATCCAATTTTTTAATTCTTTGTCATGCGGTGCATTCCAACACGATATTTCAAAACACATCAACCAAAAACGTTCACTTTTTTGCTCTAAAAATCAGCTTCCAAGCTTAAAATATTTCTTCAATTGTATCCCTATTCCCTTGTAATTTTAAATTACACAAAACCAAACATTTAAGTTTATTTAAAGATGTGGATACTTCCCTGGCTTACTATCCACTCACAAACGATTTGAAATATCCCATTTTATCAAGTTAGGTCGGCCCTTTTTAGAGGTTAAATAAGATTCACACATGTTAAACTTAATACAAGAAATAGTACACACCAATCAAAAAATAGACCAAACATACTAATTTTATCATGTAAACTTTGCATTGACAGGTTTAACCCAGATAAAATTCTGTTTAAGTTTACCCGTGATGTTATTGATATGATATTTACAGCGCCGCCATTAAAAAACTTGACTCATTTATGGCATGGTGCTGACTTGTGCACTTCAATCATAATGTTTTTTCCAATACAAGTAGATCATATAGCATACGTGAACCGTGGTGGGGGGGGAAAGCTAACAAGACCTATATGGCCCTACGGCAAATAGAATCTTAAAAATCGGGAGAGGAAACACAAGACTTTAAAGTCTAGTATTCTGCGTAATTAATGACCTGGCAGGGCGGGGCTTAACTGTGACGTAATTTGGCGAGTTTACTTTTCAAAAGTTTGGGTTCTTTCAAATCATCGTTAACGCGTGCAAATAACTGTATCCTATAACCTAAAGGATTCACGTGCTTTGAGAGAGTGAAGTTACGAGGATTTGGTTACCAATCCACGATTTAAGGTCTCGAGTTATTTATGTCGACTTTTTTTAGAAGTATGTTATTTTAGATAAAAGCTGATTTCCCTTAACCTTAAGTGCAACGGCCCGTTACTTTGGCTCCGCCCTGCCAGGGCATTAATCATGGATAATATAGTGGAAGCATATTGACCTAAACCTGGCCTTAGTGATTTAAATAAATTAAAAACCGGTCAATTCTCCTCGGCAAAACACGACTTACCTGCGGAATCCAAACGTAAAGTTGGAGTGCACGTGTTAGCTCTTTTAACCCGTTATCGCACATGGTGTTCACTGTAACAGCGATATTTGGTCGCCCTCATGAACTAGTGAATCAATACATAAATTGAGTTTCTTATTTAAAAAAATCTTTAGATGCGGCTGAGAAAAATACAAATTTTCATTTTATTAAAATGCAATATACGTGTCGTGAATGGAAATGAAATGAAATCCCCTCTCTTAGTCGCAATAATTGTTTTTGAAATCGAATCGTCTGCGACATGACTAGTCGAATGTCCATGCTTGATCGTCACGTGCCGAAGTATCTTCGGAATTTATTCATGTGCCTAATTATTTATTCTGCATAAAGGTCAGGTTCAATGTATTATGCGCCCGCTATACTGAAGATGGTGTAAATGGACTTAAAACTTTTTTACGTGCGTTTGACAAAGAATTGGGGGGTGAAACGAAAAATGGCCAGGCCGTGGAAAAAGAAATCAACCTGAAAGTCATGGAAACCGTGGTCTCAAATTTCAACGAAAACTGGGATCAGTTGTTAAAGCCTTGTGATTATGTTTTATCTCTTTTGAAAATCATTCAAACTTGCTCATCACACCCATTCAATTTCATTAAAAAATCATTCAAAATCATTCATCTTACCCGCCTAAATTTCACGATCATCGGTTCCTATCTCACTGTAGGGCCTAATCTGAACCCTACAGCAAAAACAAGTTTGTTTAGAAATAAAACAAAAGTTTCGCCTAATAGAGATTTTTGATTTCAAAATCATTTAATTATTATTGATCATATTCCACTAATTTCTCACTTATGCGGGAAATAAGAGAACAAATAACAGTTGTAATAAGTTTATCAGCCCGTTCTGTAGGCTAAGTCTAAGGCTTAGATAGGGAGACCGGTAAGCACTAACTGGGTCTCAGTATACCTCGGTTTATTTGACCCGAACTCGACCTATATGAAAAATTACTTAAATATCTATTAACTGACATATTTTGTCAATTTTCAAAATATGTTTTACATTCAACACCGTTTGTAATTTCAACACGTGAAAGCACGTGAAAAGCCGACGATAAATTAACAGTTGTTTTTTTATTAATCAAAAGAACAGGGGTCAAGTTCATGTCAATAAAACCGCGGTATATATTACAGTGATATAGCCTAAATGTGCGTTATTTGTGTTGTATACCTTTGTTTATTTGACCCGAATTTACCTCTGATGAAAAATGCATAAATAACAATTACCGACATATTTTATCGAATAACAACATATATATTACATTCAATACCGTTTGTTATTTATTCCTATGAAAGCACGTGTAAAGCCGACTAGGAATAATCAGATTTTTATTCATCGAAATGCAAGGGTCAGATACGGGTCAATAAAACCGCGCTATATACATGTATGTATTGTACATGCATTATTATTTACATGTCCTCTATGTATTTAGGAAAAAAGCGATACATCGCTAATGTTTTTTATTGTACAAAACCGACTTTAAATAGGCTATCCGAGCTTGAAGCCGGACCCCCTATCTTGTATTTTGAATCGAAGCTAAGACGGGCTCCAAAAATAAACAGTTACTAATCATTTTATGATATGACAGAAAATCCCAATCACAAGAAAACCTACATTTCAATCCGTTTGTTTTTGTGTTCCTGAGAGAGATGTAGGACTTTGTGATAGATCCTAGATTTCTGTAAAGGGAACTTGGGCATATAAAAGTGATCACGACTGAAATTTCGATTGAGCCTTCCCCATCCTATGATCATCATGGTGAAATTAACAGTTGTTCAAATTGCACCCGGGTCGCGTGCTCACTTTTCGCTTGCCGCGATGGATATATTAAGTTTACAACTTTTTGTAATATAGGCCTGTGCGGAATTTCTCGTAAGCACTGAGGTAGGTCAGTAAATCATGAGTTCTACGTGACTACAAATCAACCACCCGGTCACAGTGTAAGTGACCGTCACTTTTTGTTTACTTTCCAAAGGCAAAGATGAAAATAAATTGTCATTTAACTCACTTTAAAGCAACTGTCGTAAAAAAGGGCAGTCGGTAACTTGCTTCAGGGGTTCGTATCGGCGCAAAAGCGGTATGACTAAAATACGAATATGACATTTTCGGCGAATATGGGCGAATATGAGCGAATTTGACTTTTAATTGTAGAAAATGCGTTTAGTAGAGACTTTTAAACGTTCAATTCATTCTTTCCACTCAAGGAATCGTTATTTTTGTTTATCTTAATCAAGATTTTGTTAATTCTTTTATATTTCATTGATTTTGTGTATATGAGAATTTTCCATTTTTCGTGAAGGCGAAATAACTACTTGTGTTACGAATATGGCTTTATTTTTCCTCCCAAGTGATTTCAATTATAGTTTTACACTTTAAATCAGAAACGATATATTTATGTAATTTTTAAACAGCGTTTATTCAATAATTGAATTGTAAAACCCATGGTATTTTGTAAGGACACAAGATTTATTCAACCCGAGACAAATTTTGCTTTACGGCGCATATCACCAGAGCTATGAACCTAACCAAATTATAGTAGAAGTTTCGTTGTCTTTAAGTGTTTCCGACTTGGAATTTCAACATTTTCATAATCATGTTTTTTTACAAAATCCTAAACCCGAAACAAAAGTCTCTTTGATCTTAATAAGCCATTTACAAATTTTACCCGAAAGGAAAATATGTGTTGCAGCTAACTACGGGAACATTAATAGGGCATATTGTTTCAAGTATTTTTTTCAATCATAATTCATCGTTTATTCGGATTTTGAATGAGGAAAAACCATTTAAATTACGTTAAATTAAACATGCGATACTAAAATATATATAAACTTGTATTTATAAATCATTTACCGTGGTAATAGGATAATCGAAAGTCATATTCGCTTATATTCGCCCATATTCGCCGAAACTGCCATATTCGTATTTTAGTCATACGCCTATTTTTTTTTTTTTTTTTTTTTTTTCAAAAATTCATAAATAAAAAGTTCAAAACTTTTTGCATAAACGATTTTACACGAAACAATTTTGAAAGAAAAAAATCGTTTTCCATTTTTGCGATATTTATGAATAGCCTACATGTGTATGAGTTGAAAATAGAAAAATATGAAAATACTGACACATCTGTAGGAAAGGGGGGGATGAATAAAAAAATGAAAAAATTGTCTTACACATATAATGAATAATGAGTCAATTTTAAAATAATGAAATAATTTATTTCTATTTTGAAAATGTGACGGACATTTAAAAATATGATAGGCCTACTATTACAAAAAATTAGTATTCTGGCAGACTGGTTCCGAACCTCACCTTTAACTTACGAAGGACGCTGGAGACGTATGTGCAAACTGACTAACTAACTTAGCTATTTTCCCACTTGGCAAATTAAAAAAAAAAAAAAAAAAAAATCAGTACCCCCTCTCACCGGCATTCCTTGTAATAATATCATTTTCCATTGTTGTACCATGTATGTACCTTGGAGAAATAAAGGTAATGTTATGTTATGTTATGTCAAGTGTTTTTACTATTTATTATACCTTATGACATCACTTGCAATGTCGGTCGGTCGAACTGAAGATCTCAAAAATTGGCAAGAGGTAACGGTTCAACTGGTTAGTCATTCGTCTCAACTCGGCCGATTCCGTAACCTACATTTAAGATCGGAGACTTCGGAGATCGCCCGAGAATTGCCGAATGCTGGTTAGTGTGCCTAGAAAAGTTTCCTCCCCTTTTTGACCATCTCAACAGATTTGCTTCCCTTGTTCTAAAGTTGGCCATTTATAATAATAGAAAAAGGAGAAAACGATGAGAGATGGTAAACTTGTCACCCTTTATTATTGAAAGACTCAAACAGTTAAATCAATTTAACTAGGTTGAAATGTTTTTGAAGAGCCACACAGATCATATATGTTGCACTTAAAATATCCAGCACAGCATTATTCGAATCTTATTTTAACCCAACTTTCAAAGTTAAGAAGCCCGTTTGTACCTGCGTGTAGAAACCATTCTTAGGCTTGAGCCTCTTTGGTCCGTTTCTTCGTAGTTTTGTCTATTGTTATCCCCTCCCGGCCTGTAACAACTGGTGCCAGTCAACTCGTTCCTCAGTCAACTCGTTCCTCGGTCAACTCATGGCGATTTTGGTCAACTCGCTCCCCAAAATTGGTCATTTTGTTCCCCAATCGATTATCCCCTGGTCAACTCGTTCCCCTAAAATTATCTTATTTTCATTGGATATTTCAACAGACGTTTTGGTGCAAAAATAATTTCGAAAGTTATTCTATTGCAATAACAAAGATACATAAGTAAATCTTGCATTTGACTGGAGATTTCAACGGATTTCAACAGAGTTTATTTTACATAATTAGTTGGCAAGGTTATTTTATTTTTTTCTCAAAAGTTACATGAAAAATCGATTGTCTTCCATTAATTTGCCCTTTAACAAATTACCAGAATATATATTTTTAGATCAAGAATCCAAAGGGAAACGAAGATTTAATATCAAATCCAATTCTTTAAATGTTTCTAATGTACTATCATGAATTCAATCTTTAACATTTGTACCAATTGCAATGCGAGTGATTATTATGAAATATTGTAAAAAAAGGAATTACTAAAGGATCACAGTGTATGTTGTAACAATACATGTATATCAAAAGGACAAATGGCCATACAAAGCTATTCATCCTTTAGTCATAATTATTGCATTAATTTAGTTCTCGAAATTCTTGCTTTGATTAAAGATATTTAAGGTGTTGACCAAAAAATCACTTAAGAAGATCTGTCTTTTTGGGTAATGGGTCAAGATGGGAAGTAAGCTATGTGTATTACCAGGCCATGATTGTAAAAGCGATTGAATGCAAGCATTTCAGTACAAGATGCGGATGTACATTGCTGTTGAATTGGAGGATGGAAGAATTGAATTCAAACACACAGAGTTGAAAAGAAAATTAATAATTCAATTTATAAAAACTTTAAAAATATGTAACTTTATTTTTAACAATAACACAATATAACGATGTTGGGTATATACAAACAAACAAACAAATATCAAAGGGAACAACATTTTTATGCAAATGCTCGTTTTTTGTTTTTTTTAGGTTACCCTCTACGTTTCTACATAGGATTAGAACTTGGATTGCAGAGGGGTGTGCCACTTATGCCAAAAGGACTAAAGACGACCATTAAATATTTCTAAATTGGTCGTTCGGCGACCGGAACCTATTAATTTCAGCGAATTCAAGCTGTAGTTAAGAGATTTCTGCTGTATGTTTTCACAATAAATGTAAATGCATTTATGCTGGTTTAGGTAACTCGTCGAGCGTATTATATGCACCAACAGTTAAATCAACATTGTACTGAGAACATATAACGTGCATAAAAATGTACTTATTCGCCAAGTGAAAACCATATCCTCGTATATATTCGCAGAGTCTGACAAGAGATTTCACGTTGCGCTGTGTGAACCGACATGACCTGAAACCTATTGGAAATGATCAGTAACGAAATAAACCAATATGTTAATCAGTTAAAAATTTCGTTGGGCGCTCAAAATCTCGTAATAATATCTCAATATAGATTGTACTTACGAAGTTTTGAACGTTCATAAATGAACCTACAGGAAAGATGATGTGTGATTATTGTCCAACGATTGAACGAAACGCAAATTATTCAGAAGCGGCCAACTCAACAGATTAGTTTTATATACACACAAATGTAGGCTTAATTGTTATTCACATGATTTTGAGGAAAGAACATAATCAATTGACAATTATAGAAAATCAAACAAGAATAATTACTTACCGATTAAAAGCAAACTCTATCTATTATAAATCTTTAATTGGATACGTATTATATGCACGTGTTTGGAAGAATGTTAATCTTGTGCGACAATACTTACCTGTAAGTGCAATTAACCAGAGGCAAAACATTATAGGTAATAGATACTTTAATCTCATTCACAACATTTATCATAAAGTCTAATTGACCTTCAATTACAATAGACATCCATTACTATCTTAAGATTTAATTTTAAATACTATAAGCAGTAAATAACTTATTTTGGGTACTTTAACTCACTCAAAAGAAAAAAATAAATAAATAAATATTTCAAATATACATGATAATTTTTGGGGAACGAGTTGACCTAGGAAAAATTGATTGGGGAAGGAGTTGACCAATTTTGGGGAACGAGTTGACCAAAACCTCCACGAGTTGACTGAGGAACAAGTTGACCGAGGAACGAGTTGACTGTAAGCCGTAACAACTGGGCAAAAACTTTACTGGATTATTTTTCCAATGATTGTTTAAAGCGCTCTTAAAACTATTTACACTGAAATTATTTATGCTCAGTTACCCTAGTTCCGGGGTATACCAATTACCGGTGTAGTAATAAATTTCGAATTTCAAATACAGAAATACTTCAGACAATGTTTCAAAATTTTAGTTTATCCTTTTTATACAATAATTTAACTAGGTTGGTCCCTGATAGATCCTGTTTAAAATTTTATAGCATCCATATATCAATTTTACTATTTAACAGAGGAAAACAAAATTTAACATGGTGGTGTATGAATTTCTCTTGTTAGACATAAGTTAAGCAATGTTTGGAAAAGAAAAAATGATGAATTATACCTAAATAGGTCAAAGAATGTATATGATGTATAGAAAGTGTACAAAAGGGTTTGTATTTTGTGAACTTTGAAGGTTTCCCTCAGTACACCGGTAATTGGTACAAAAGTAGTTCCGGCAAATCTTGAGGGTCATGTTGTTTCCAACCAAAGACTATTGTTAAAATGCATTTTTCCTTGAAACAAAATTACTGATTTTGATAAAGGAATGATTTGGATATGTGATGACATAAAATATTATAAGAAATAATCACGAGATTCTCAAACACAGACAACTTGCATTAAGACCACCTGTAATAGGGTCAAGGAGTATACAACGTTACAATGGGCAGTCTGTTCCGGTCGTTTATGACTCTTTGAGCGTAGCTAAATTTTCTTACATTTGTTTTACAGGATCTTTTGAATATTTTCATTGTATGTCCTCTGGTTATTTGTTAATTTGATTGGAGGACGGTAGGAAACAGTTTTACTTAACTTGTGACGAAAAAATCTATCTGAAGTCAAAATCACGAACTGTACTTAGTCTTTTCATTGCTTGTTAGATTCTGCCATGCAATATTTCATTTGAATTGTCTTTAGAACGCATGGCAGAATTCAATATTTAGTTACTACTGTAGAAGCAATTTTAATTTTTGACTTGCGCCAAAAATGATAATAAGATGTTTAGTAAAACAGGCCCCAGGATTCTTCAGTCTAAAATTGCATGTTTTATAGTAACTTAGTTAGACAATAGAAATACAAGGTGTCGCCATTTAGGTAGGTTTTTCCTGGAGTTTTAGTTACATTTTTGTTTTATTTTATATTTAGTCCAGGCATCAGTATGTTTCTACGGGGATAAGCAATGCCCAGGTGTTAAAGTTGGAGTATGAGAAGAGAGAGTTACAGCAGAAGAGACATTATTTCTTGTTTTCTGAACTCCAGAATATGGTCAGGGAGCTGC
The DNA here is from genome assembly GCA_948146395.1 of Fragum whitleyi. NCBI lineage: Eukaryota > Metazoa > Mollusca > Bivalvia > Cardiida > Cardiidae > Fragum > Fragum whitleyi. The sequence continues at coordinate 12,174,559 of OX411546.1, read as the reverse complement.
CAGGGTAAGACTATGAAGGACAGAGAGTGTATGGGGTTCAGCGTTTTTTCTCCTTCTTTGACTGGTTCCCTAAAAAGGACCCATTCCTAATGCCAAAAAGTGATCTTTTCCCCCAAAATCATGAAAAAAAACCCAATTTACTAAGGTTGAGGGACTTTCCAAACTCTTAAAGTGAAATTTAATAATTAAACATGTTGCTTCTCAGGTTGATTTTAATTTTAATGTATTAATCTTGAGACAAAGAAAACTACTCAGTAACTCTGGTAGATAATTGTACACAACACAAAAGTTTTTGTCCAAAACTGCTAGAGTAATAATATTTTTCCCAATTTTTGTTAAAACAACACACTTTTCCCAATATGCCTGGTGTAGGATCCATTTCCTAATGCCTGAGCAAAATATGCTTGGGTTCTAATTATTTTAAAATTGATAACTGTAAGTAAGGGACCAAAATTTCAGGGTCATAAGGGTCTTTGTGAAAGAAGAAACAACATGTTTGCTGTTTTATGAACTTTTAAATATGGTCAGAGAGCTACTAGGGCAAGACTATTAGAGAAATAGAGCATACCAAGTTTAAGTTCAATTTCCTGGAGGGTCATGTTTCAGTCTTAAACCAGGATTGGAAAATAAAAATCCGAAAATATCATAATTTGACTGTAGATTTTTAGCTCACCTGAGCACATCGTGCTCAAGGTGAGCTTTTGTGATCATTGAATGTCTGTCGTCCGTCGTCTGTCGTCCTTCGTCCGGCGTCAACATTCTTAGTGTTTACACTCTAGAGGCCACAACTATGGCCTAATCTTCGTGAAACTTGGTCAGAATGTTGGCCAGGTCACAAGGATGAACCCTATTGAAAATCAGAAGGATCTATGCCATATCACAGGAAAAGGGACCTTAATGACAATTTTCTTGTTTACACTCTAGAGGCCACAAATATGGCCCAATCTTCATGAAACTTGGTCAGAATGTTGGCCAGGTCACAAGGATGAACCCTATTGAAAATGGGAAGGATCCATGCCATATCACAGGAAAAGGGGCCTTAATGACATTTATCTTGTTTACGCTTTAGAGGCCACAAAATGGCCCAATCTTCATGAAACTTTGTCAGAATGTTTGTCAGGTCACAATGATTAACCCTATTGAAAATGGGAAGGATCCATGCTATATCACAGGAAAAGGGGCCTTAATGACATTTATCTTGTTTACGCTCTAGAGGCCACAAATATGGCCCAATCTTCATGAAACTTGGTCAGGTTTGTCGGGTCACAATGATGAACTCTATTGAAAATGGGAAGGATCCATGCCATATCACAGGAAAAGGGGCCTTAATGACAAATCTCATGTTTACGCTCTAGAGGTCACAGATTTGGCCCAAACCTCATGAAACTTGGTCAGAATGTTGGCCAAATCACAAGGATGAACCCTATTGAAAATCAGAAGGATCTATGCCATATCACAGGAAAAGGGACCTTAATGACAATTTTCTTTTTTACACTCTAGAGGCCACAAATATGGCCCAATCTTCATGAAACTTGGTCAGAATGTTGGCCAGGTCACAAGGATGAACCCTATTGAAAATGGGAAGGATCCATGCCATATCACAGGAAAAGGGGCCTTAATGACATTTATCTTGTTTACGCTTTAGAGGCCACAAAATGGCCCAATCTTCATGAAACTTGGTCAGAATGTTTGTCAGGTCACAATGATTAACCCTATTGAAAATGGGAAGGATCCATGCTATATCACAGGAAAAGGGGCCTTAATGACATTTATCTTGTTTACGCTCTAGAGGCCACAAATATGGCCCAATCTTCATGAAACTTGGTCAGGTTTGTCGGGTCACAATGATGAACTCTATTGAAAATGGGAAGGATCCATGCCATATCACAGGAAAAGGGGCCTTAATGACAAATCTCATGTTTACGCTCTAGAGGTCACAGATTTGGCCCAAACCTCATGAAACTTGGTCAGAATGTTGGCCAAATCACAAGGATGAACCCTTTCGAAAATGAGAAGGATCCATGTCATATCACAGGAAAAGGGCCCTTCATGACAATTATCTTGTTAACGCTCTAGAGGCCACAAATATGGCTCAATCTTCAAGAAACTTGGTCAGTATGTTGGTCAAGTCACAAAGATTATTCATTTTGAAAATGGGACGGATCCATGCCATATCACAGGAAAGGGAGCCTTAATGATAATTTTCTTGTTATAATTCAAGAGGCTACAATTTTGGCCGGAACTTCTTGACACTTGGTTTGGTGTAGAAATTATCTCCTTTATTACATCTGCCTATTTAAATGATGTGATATCCCAGACTCAGGTGAGCCATCTAGGACCATCATGGTCCTCTTGTAATTCAAAAGGTGTCAACTTAATCCCTTGAGAAAATTTTCAAAATGGTCAATCACTCAGATTTTCTATGATGTATCATATATACAAGTACTATGTAAAATCTTAACAAATCAATTGCTTGCTTCATAACTATCTTCACAAGATAAATGGAACTTGAATTGGTATGCAAAGGTTTACCCATGCTTTGCTCTGTCTGTTATTTTGACCCCTTTAGATTCAGCCTCCCGAATTTTCTATGCCCCCTGCATTGAAAGATGAGGGGCATATTGTATTTAGCTCCACTGGCTGAAGGCCAGTGAGCTATTGTCATGGCAGATTGTCCGTCCGTCCATCTGTGTGTAAGCCTTTTCATCAAACATCTTCTCCTCCCAAACCAATTGGCAGATTTTAACGAAACTTGGTAGAAATAATCCTTGGGTTAGCCTCTTCTTAAATTGTTAAAGAAATTTTGATATATAGGCTTGGCAGGGTGTGACATTTTTTCATGATAAAACCTTAAAAGATCTCCTCCTCCCAAACCATTGGGCCAATTTCAATGAAACTTGGCATGGATGTTTCATGGGTGACCCTTTACTTAAATTGTTAAAGAAATTTTGATTGACCACCAAATATGGACGTGGTAGGCTGGGGCATTTTTTTCATAATAAAATCTTAAAAGATCTTCTCCCAAACCATTTAGCCGATTTCAATGAAACTTAAATGATCTTCTCTCAAACGATTTCGCCGATTTCAATGAAACTTGGCATGGATGTTCCAGGGGTGACCCTTTACTGAAATTGTGCAAAAAAGCATGATTGACCCCCAAATATGGGCGTGACAGGGTGGGGCATGTTTTCCAAATAAAATCTTAAAATCTTCTCCCAAACCATTTGGCCTATTTCAATGAAACTAGGCATGGATGTTCCATAGATGACCCTTAACTTAAATTGTTCAAGGCATTTTTATTGACCTCCAAACATGGGCGTGGCATTTTTTCATAATAAAATCTGGCCGTCATAGGGCAGTTGGTAGCACAGCAGACTGTCAATCTAAAGGTCCCTGATTTGATCCCAGAAGGGGGCACTGATCCTATCTCACTTTTTCTCTACCACCAATGGGTTGACAATCATAGACCTATGTGGGAGAGCAGCTGAAGGCTAGGAAAGGATGTGGGGGTAGTACAGGTGTGAGAAATACAATGAATCCATTGTTAGGTGCTACAGCTGCAACGATATGACTGGAATAATATGAAAGCTGTGTAAAATCTTCCTCTCCCAAGTGTGACATAGTGGGGCATGTTTTAACTGAAAATATAATCCTTCTCCTCCCAAAGGATTGGTCTGATTTAAATGAAACTTGGCAATGTTGTTCCTTGGGTGACCCTTTACTTAAAGAAAGTTTGATTGACCCCCAAATATGGGAGTTGTAAGTGGGGCATTTTTTCCACATAAAAATCTTTAAAAATCTATTCCTCCTAAAGAAGTTGGCTGATTTCAATGAAATTTGGCATGGATGTTTCTTGGGTGACCCTTTACTTAAACTGTTCAAGAAATTTTGATTGACCCAAAATATGGATGTGGCTGGGCGAAAGTCTGGGGTTATTAAAGCCAGTTGAGTGATACAGGCCCTCTTGGGCCTCTTGTTTCCATTGTCTGTTTGCCCATCTGTCTGCAAAACTTTACCATAAAGCATTTCCAATTTCTTCAAGGCTTTTCAAGATACAAAGCTTCAAATAGGCACAAAGCAAAGACTCTGACCAGCCTGTGCATCTGCACAGTCTGACCAGAGTCTTCACTATGCGCTTAGTAGACAGAGAAGGTCTCAAAGTATCTGTAGACTATCTGTTAACATTATATTTACAGTATGTGGATGTCTACCTTTGCACCTTGTGAATATTTCAAATTGTTGAAAATGTCACACACAGGCTCAAATTTTTATTCCAGGAAGTTCCAACAGAGGATGTCGTACGACTTACTATCTGGGTTAGCCAATGCTCTACTAGATGGCACTGTGTTCCAGATTGTTAATACATTGAAGGAGGTGCAAGAGTGGGAGGAGAGGTCCATGTTTCAACAAAGATCAAAGCTGGTGTCAGATCATAAAGGTACAAAGTTGTTCAATTTTTACCCTATCCTGCTGTATTTAGACTTTGTTTTCAACAAATTGAAAATTATTTCTACAAGTCTACAAGCTTTTTCTCGCAATTATTAATTTGAAAGCACGTAGTTTTGCCTAAGATCAGACTGTATATGTCCATGCAGGCTGAAATTGAGACAGTTGAAATATGGTCTAACTCTTCAGGGCTTGTGCTAGTGTTTGTAATAAGGGAGTCATTTAACAATTAAATTACGGGCGTCAAACCAAATTTTTAAGGAGTCAAAGATAAGAAAGAGCTAATCATGAGTAAGAATTTTATAGGTTAAAGAGTCATTTGACCTTTTCTTTCAAAGATATAAAGTAAGTAATTGATTTGTAAAATTTTAGATTTTATATTGGGTGTTTTTACCCTAAAAAAATTTTTTTTCTCAATTGGGGGCAAAATGACCCCTTTGGAAGAACTTCCTAAGGGTCAAAATAAGATATCAGATTTTTTTGGTCAAAACTCTGGTTTAAGGGTCAAACACAAGCCCTGACTCTTGCAGAACCCTTGTCAGTTGAAAAAGCTTGTGGTCGACAATAGAAAGTAGGTGCAATTAGAAAGAAATCTTCTTATGCTCACCTGATCATAATGTGCTGAAGTGAGCTACCGTGATCATCCAATGTTTGTTGCCAGTTGTGCCTTGAGGGTCTTAGATTGTGCGTTGTCCACAATTTCTTGAAAAATCTTCTCCTCCTAAACCAGTGGGTGAATCTTGATGAAACTTGGCAGGAATCTGCCTTTGATCAAGCTCTACTAGAGTTTGCATGTAACATCATCTATTTGACCTCTACCAAGTTTGTTCATATCATGCCCCACGGGTCATATTTGGGCTCCGACAGGGGGTATTCCAAACAAAGAAGGAAACTTTAAGAAATCTTCTCTGAAAGTAGTAGGCTTACAGCTTTGGAATAAGTATGTAAAATCACATAGTGGACCTTTATCAAGCTTGTTTAAACAGTATCTTGTTCCTATGGTTAAATTTTGGCTCCTTGAGTGAAATCTTAAAAAATCTTCTTCACTGAAACCAGGAGGTAGACAACCTCAAAGTTTGGTGTTAAGCTTCATTAAATGGACTTACATGAAGTTTGTTCATATAATATTCCTTTGGTCATGTATTTTTGCTAAGCCCATGTGTACTCAATTTACATAGAAACAAAGTGTGAAATCTTTCATCAATAATCTTCTCTGAAAACAGACATTGCAAAAGATACAAATTACTTGATTAGAAGTGGACATCTGCCTATCTTAATCTTGTGAAGTCCTAGTGGTCAAGGAGACTCAGGTGTGCAATACAAGACCATTATGATCCAATGTCAAAATGTTTTTTGTATCAAAGTTTTAATGCATTTGATTTTTTAGGACCTACATCCGTAAGATTATGGACAAATCATTTCTGTTGTCTGTCTGTCCATCTGTCTGCGTAAAACTTAACAAATAAAAACTTTGTTAATTACTTCAATCCATTTCAAGATACAATATTTATGGCTGTGACATAATGATGGATCCTATTGATATGCATTTGCAGGTATCAAAGTCATGGTCAGCTATCAAGGTTCAGGTTATGTGACAAGGTCAAAGTTTTAAAATAAATATGTTTCAGGGCCATTTGATTTTCATTAATACATTTTTCTTTTTTGTTGTCAGCTCAAAAGCATGAGTTACAGAAGAAACATAAAGAGATGTTACATCAATGTCAGAGTAAACCACACAACCTGCCATTGGTCAAAGCTCAAATAGACAGAGAAATGGAGGTACAAGGAATCAAAATTGTCTTGGCCTAGTTACATAAAAACCAGCCATTGTTTGAATTTCGACCCGAATGTAATTTCAGCTTATCAGGTTTGCTGTTTCAAATGGTACAATTGAAACTGCAAACCTGAATGGCTGAAAATGAATATTGGCTTAAAATTTAACTTATGGTTAGTCTTTTCAGTAGTTGGGCGCTGATGAATAAGGATTTCTCATAATTTTACTTGTTTTTTATAAGAAACAGCATTCAATTATCCTTGTCTTACACATATTACCAGCCATTTATCAAAGCTTAAAAACAGAGAAATGGAGGTCCATGGAATTTAAATTGTCTGATGAGTAATGTTTTCACATATCTTTCCTTGTTTTCTACAAGAGGGACATTGACCCTGGGTTGCTCACCTAAGAAAAAAGCTATAACAGGTCTGTCTAAGCAACTCAAGAAAAAGAGATTTATAACAGTTTTAATCATTTAAGCTCTTTCCCATGGGAGCATTTCTTACAAAATGTGGTGGAATTTCACAATAACCATTTGGCAGGAAGTATTACTCAGTGCAAAACAGTTGTTACTGCCTTTAAATATACAGGCAGTTACAATTGTTCTATGCTGAGCCATAGATGTTTAATATAGAAAAATAAGGTCAATCAAAAAACATCAGGCTTTTTACTAAAAATGTACTTTAACTAGAATTGGGGACTGATTGTAATCACTAATACCTATTAATCTCAATTTGATATGAAAATTAGAAATATAATATTCTTCTCTTGCCAGAATATTTTTTCCCCTCAGTTTTGCTACCTTTATACATGACTAGTCTTATGAAAAGGGACCATCTAGATGAACATTTTTTCCATGACAAGTCAATATAAAAATGAGATCATAAACTCAAAGGGATCATTAATCAGATCCTGCATTTAATATGTTTAAACTTTCAGACAACTCGGAAAAGGTGTGAAGAAGAAATTCGTAAAAAAGATCAGAAAATCATAATGGAACTAGATCAAAAGGTGATGGACCAACAATCGACATTAGAAAAGGCGGGCGTGCCGGGATTCTTTGTGACCAATAAACCCATGGAAATACGATTACAGATGTACCTACTTAGTTTTATTACTAGATTAGCCCAGCTTGAAATGCCTAGCTGATAGTCTCCAACTTTCCTAAGTCAAGTTTATCTTAATCAAAATTGTTTTTAACATTTGACAAGTAAATTTTCAATTGGCTCTTACCCAAGCCTGAATGGGCAAGAGGGTTTTGAAGCAGTAAGCAAGTGTCAGTCAATCGAGTCCTGTTCAAGATGAACACATTCACGAAATGTTTAAAATTTGCTACTGCACTTTGGATGTGAAAGTAGGGTGCAATTCTAAAACGTTTGCAGATGTTTTTGTAGCCTGAACACAGAACAGGGCTGCTGTAAAATGTGAAGTGCCTAAAGATAAATGAGCCTGTGTGACATTTCCAACAATTTAACATGTGTGTTAAATGTAAAGATTGAGCAGTTCAGACAGCAACACAATGCAAGTATTAGGTCGCCTGGCTGTCTAAATATACTATGAGCCCTTTCTACAGGGTAAACAGTGATGACTCTGGTCAGAATGTGCCAATGCACAGGCTAGCCAGAATTTTTGCTTGATGTTCATTGGAAATTGCTGGAAATGTCACACACAGGCTCAAATTGTTTTTAAAGTAAGCATAAAACTGTAAAGCTTTAGATATAGATGAATGCCTTAACAGATTACCAAAAAAAATAAAAGAAAAGATGGGAATTCAATTGATTTACTACAAAAATAAATGAATTGGATTGTAAATAAATAGAGCATAAAGAAGGAATTGATTTCTCATTTTCTCTTATTTTTCTGTAACTTAGTTTCCTAAGTGTGTCTTGACTGTCTCAATGGGTTGAAAGTTTGATTTGACAGGGAAAAAGGATAAGCAGGGGCCCAGTCACCTATGGCCCCTAGATTCTTGGCTGAGTCCCTAAACTTTTAGAGAAAATGCCTATACCCCTAATGTTACATATTGAATTTTGACAATCTGGGCCCCTAGATTGAAATTGTTAGTCTTTTCCTCTTTTTGAGCATTTAACAGGTACCATTTGAATGCAGTGTAAACCTTTATTTTGAGGCGAAATCATCTCTGTGTTTATGAACTATCAACAAAAATTTTGAAAGTTATTTGTTGTATATTAGTGATAAAATAAGGTGATATATTTCCTGATTCACTTGACAATTGTATACTTGTTAACTGTCATGCAATCAAGGAAATGCTTATAAATTTTTAATTTAGAATTTTACCAGCTTGGGCCTCTAAGTTGAAACAGTTAATATTTTTCCCAGCTTTGTGTCCAAATTATTTCACAACACAAGGACAAATGACCACATTTTGGTAGTCTTCAAACCACCGAAACTTGAAATTACACATAATAGATATCTAATGTACAGTGTTTGTGCAATTAGTCTCATAATATCCCTATCAATATAGATAGGAATTCTAAGGGACTAATTACTCAAATTCTAGGCTGACACCAAATCCCTGAATCTGCTGCTGAAGAGACGTTTCGATAAAGAGATTGTTGCTGTTAATTTGTGGACAAAGTCCACCTTTTTAGAATTCTCTGTAATTGTTCTACGATCTTTTAATTGGCGTATAAAATTTTCAATGAAATAAACATAAGTATTGAATATTTCTGAAAATATCAAGACAAAGATCAAAAGTTTGGTTTGATAAACCAGATGATTTAAAGTGACTATTTAGTTGCATGAAATTTGGAACTTTAAGCATATTGTAATGATATTGTCAGCAAAATTAACTTGCAAAATAAAGATATTTAGTGAAATATCCTTTTGCTTTGTATTTTTACCTGAACTGGCCAAGGGCCATACTATATTGTTGTGAAACTGTGTTTTATACTCCGCATCAATATGATCTTAGGCACATTGTTTCACCAGTGTCAAACTGTCTGTGAAAACTTAACCTGAAAACTTAATCTGCAAGTTAACATTTTCCTATAACTTAAACTTTATCCAGGGTTTTAGTGTCACATCAATGAAATGGGCTCATAGGGGGCCTTGCTTTAAATCTTGACTATTCTCTATTGAACTATCCTCATGTTTTGTGTAAAAGTTGACTTTTCTCTGGATTAAGCTACACATGGTTTGTATAGATAAGTACTTTTTAGTATCAACTTCAAGAAAGAATTGAAGACTGTTGTAAAACAGTCTTCAATTCTTCCCCGAAGTTGATACCCAGAGGGTCATAAGAACTTGCATCAGAAAGTTTGGAGAGTTCTGGCCACTTATTTGAGAATCTCAGATTTGCAAAATCTGTGTCCCTTTAAACCTTGATTTAACAGTATTCAAGTGACAATACTTATATTTGGCTTAAAGGTTCCTCTCAATGACACACATCATTATGTCAAGGTCATTTGTCAAGGTAAAAGTTTTACATAAACTGCTGTTGGGGGTATTAGTCTTTTATTCTTTTAAAATTTACTCATCAAAAACTATTTAATGAATTTCAACCAATATCACAGAAATAATCTGTGATTTACAGTCCCCGGAATTTTTATTACTGGTAGGTTTGTTAGCTGCACTGGCCGAAGGCCAGCGAGCTATTGTCATGGCAGTGTGTCCGTCATGCGTGCGTGCGTCTGTGCGTAACTTTTTCGTTATACATCTGCTCCTCCAAAACCTATGGGCGGATTTTGATGAAACTTGGTAGAAATGTTCCTTGGGTGACCCTCTTTTAAAATTGTTAAAGAAATTTTGATTGACCCCCAAATATTGGCGTGGCAGGGCGTGGCATTTTTTCACTTTGAAATCTTTAAAAATCTTCTCCTCCCAAACCGTTGGGGCAATTTCAATGAAACGTGGCATGGATGATCCTTGGGTGACCCTTTACCTAAAATGTTCAAGAAATTTTGATTGACCCCCAAATATGGGCGTGACAGGGCGGGGTTTATTTGGAGTCCAAAATCTTTGAATGACATCTCCTCCTGAACCACTGGACCGATTTCAACCAAACTTTACCAAAATGTTCCTGGGGTGACCCTTTACCTAAATTGTTCAAGAAATTTTGATTGACCCCCAAATATGGGCGTGGCAGGGCAGGGCTTATTTTGAGCCCGAAATCTTTGAATGACATCTCCTCCTGAACCACTGGGCCGATTTCAACCAACCTTTACCAAAATGTTCCTGGGGTAACCCTTTTCAAAAATTGTTCCTGAAATTTTGATTGGCCCCCAAATATGGGCATGGCTTATCTGAGCCCAAAATCTTTGAACAACATTTCAACATTTCCATAAATATGGGTGTGGCAGGGTGGGGCTTATTTTGAGCCCAAAATCTTTGAACGACATCTCCTCCTGAATCACTGGGCCGATTTCAATGAAATTTTACCAGAATGTTCCTTCTGTGACCCTTTTCAATAATTGTATGCGAAATATTAATTAGCCCTTAAATATTAGCATGTCAGGGTGTGGCTTATTTTGAGCCCGAAATCTTTGAACTACATCTCCTGATGAAGGTTGGGCCAATTTCAATGAAACTTGAGAATTTTGGTGCAATGTGAGCCATACCCAGTTAATTAATATAAAATAGGTCTTAAGAGATTTCAAAGTGTTGTTTTCATTCAAAGAAAGATTCATTTAATGCAAGTCTAATGATGTTAAAGCCAGTGGAGCGATACAGGCCCTCTTGGGCCTCTTGTTTAAGTTTGGTTTCTAGCTCAGCAGAGCATAAAGTGCTGAAGGTGAGCTAGTGTGACCGTTCAATGTCCATCCTCTGTTATGGGTCATACTCAATTTCTTTAAATATTTCTCCTCCTTAACAGGTTGGCCAATTTTGAAACTTGGCAGGCATATTCCTTGGGTCAAGCTTCACTAAAGTCATTTATAAATGGTATGTAGCATTATCTAGTGGAATACTACCAAGTTTGTTTGTATCATGACCCTGGCGTCATAATTAGGCACCACCCAGGCAAATCCTGTTTTACATAGAAACGAAAGGCCAAAATCACCAAAAATCTTCTTCTCTTCATATCATGATTCTAGTAGTCATATTTTGGCTCTGCCTGGACGCATTGTATTTCACATAGAAACAAAGAGCAAAAATCTTCAAAATAATATCTTCTCCTCTGAAACCAAACAGCATTTGTATTTGGTTCAGGCCGATTTCAAAATTGTGAATAACACTTAAACTACCTTAATATACCATGTTGTTTATATGATGAATTGAATATCAGAAGAAAAGGAGAAAAGTGGAATATCAATCATTAAATTCTTGTTAATTTGATAAAGTCCACAAGCATTATTGGATTCTTTTAAAACTTTCAGTAAATGCTTGTAGAGCCATACAAATTTTGACTTTTGAAATTATCAACAATCTATTTGAAAACAGTAAAAGGGGTATTTTGAAAACCCATGCAATTAATGCTTGGTTTTTGCTATAAAATTTTATGAATCATCTCATTTTCTTGAAACTTTAGCAAGAGTTTTCAATAGTTGTGAAGCATGGTTCCAGGTTTTTTAGCTCACCTGAGCACAAAGTGCTCAAGGTGAGCTATTGTGATCACTCACTGTCCGTCGTCCGTCCATCCGTCAACAATTTCTTTAAACATCTTCTCCTCCTAAACCACTGGGCCAATCAAGCTTAAACTTGGCAGGGATGTTCCTTGGATGAAGGTCTTCAAAAGTTGTTAAAAGAATTTAATTTCATCAAAAACTCTAGTTTCCATGGTAAGGGAAAATTCGAAAAATGGCCGAAAATGGCTGAAAATATTAGAAAAATTTCTTCTCCTCTTAAACTACTGGGCCAATCAAGCTGAAACTTGGAAGGGATATTCCTTGGGTGAAGGTCTTTAAAAGTTGTTTAAAGAATATAATTTCATCAAAAACTCTAGTTTCCATGGTAAGGGAAAATCCGAAAATTGGCCGAAAATGGCTGAAAATATTAGAAAAATTCTTCTCCTCCTAAACCATTGGGCCAATCAAGCTGAAACTAGGCAGGGATGTTCCTTGGGTGAAGGTCTTCAAAAGTTGTTAAAAGAATTTAATTTCATCAGAAACTCTAGTTTCCATGGTAACAGAAAATCTGAAAAATGGCCGAAAATGGCTGAAATATTAGAAAAATTTCTTCTCCTCCTAAACCACTGGGCCAATCAAGCTGAAACTTGGCAGGGATGTTCCTTGGGTGAAGGTCTTCAAAAGTTGTTTAAAGAATTGTATTTCATCAAAAACTCTAGTTTCCATGGTAACGGAAAATCTGAAAAATGGCCGAAAATGGCTGAAAATATTAGAAAAAATTCTTCTCCTCCTAAACCACCGGGACAATCAAGCTGAAATTTGGCAGGGATATTCCTTGGGTGAAGGTCTTCAAAAGTTGTTAAAAGAATTGTATTTCATCAAAAACTCTAGCTTCCAAGGTAACAGAAAATCTGAAAAATGGCCGAAAATGGCTGAAAATATTAGAAAAAATTCTTCTCCTCCTAAACCACTGGACCAATCAAGCTGAAATTTGGCAGGTATGTTCCTTGGGTGAAGGTCTTCAAAAGTTGTTAAAAGAATATGCCATGATAAGAGAAAAGTTGAAAATTTACGAAACTTAAAAAAAATCAAGTTGCAATAGCACATTTACCAACCTTAATGTACATCAAACAAATTCTGTTTTTCATAACATGGTTGACAAGTTATGAGTGACATACTCAGGTGAGCGATATAGGACCATCATGGTCCTCTTGTTTTGCAATAGTCCATGATTATTATAATTTTACACCTATCAAAAGATGAAATGTATTATGTGATCATCTGGGGTACTGCCACCACTTCTATGCCCAGAGCATAACTCTTGTCATTTTGTTGCAATGTTTGCCAAAGGAAACATTCTAGCAGTTTAAGGTAGTGGAACTTTAATAGTTCCATAACATTTCTGAACTCATGATCTTTCACAATAATGACCAAGGTGTCCTAATGAAAAGCATTAGGAAACCTTGGTTAACACTGTTAAAGTTCATTACATCTGAAACGTTGCCGAAGTATTACCGGTCCACTATCTTGACTGAAACTGACCCAGTGGTCAAAGAGAAGATGTTAGTGAGAATCAGGGTGATCCTAAAAGCTCCCCTTCAGCATGTTGTGTTTAGGCGTGCTGAAATCTCACTCAAGTATGCAGTGCTGTATTAATATAAACTCACAAATTATCCTCTGCTGTTGACAATTTAACCCTTTGCTGTTTAATCCCTGCTTTTTACATGCCTGTGATTTTATGATTGAGAAAACATTGTGAAAAAAGAAGAAATTGCTTCATACAAGCAATTTCTTCTTTTTCCACACTATTTTCTACCCTACTGAGTACATTGTAGTTATTTTTCAATTTATATCCACTTTAAATTTTCGTCTGCAAAACCTTTGAATTTGGACAGGTCAAAAATTTTGAAAAAACAGGAAAGTGTTAAAGAAAGATATCAATGACACAGATCAATGTAACTGCCTACAACAGCTTTACACCGAGGAATTGATATGTAAGATTTAACGATAAATATACCGGTACCAACCTCCATCTTTCTGTTTATTGACTATAAAGGAAATAGAATAAAAACAGAAAGAAACAAAGTTAGAAATAAATATTTATTTATAAAAATCTTAAGTAAAATTATCACAGATAGAAATGCAAGTCTCTGTACTTCATAAAACAATAACAAATAGAATATGAATAAAACATATCAAAAGTCACAAAAATAACAAAAAGAGGATTTTGAAAAGGATATAACCCTATTCATATTGTTCACAAAATAATTCTGTTGTACACAAACCTTTGACAAACAATTAGGGCCAAGATCAGCAAGCACATTAGTGGACTTTGGTGTTTACCTACACAGCCTGCTTTCATCTAACATACAAAGGGTGAACTTGAGCAAGACTTAATGTCTTAATGTCCACATGATCAATTAATTCAAAAATAAATTTTGTTAAGAAGGACAGGGGTTAATATCATACCGAATTTTGCTGTTTAGCTGGTGGATTAGGTGGGTGTACTAAGTTTGAGAAACTAAAGAAAACTAACAGGCAGGTCCACCAGTTGCCACAATTTAACTGCAATAATGTTGAAATAATGTTGAAAGTGATGTTAAGAACCAATACAAATAATACCTGAATTTACTGTCAGTGACCAATGATTTCAATGGATTTTGTTGACCAACCATATGTTAATAGGGAGTTACAACTGTTTCATGCTGAGCCATCAATATGTCTATAAATGGTACCTATCTTTGCAAATGCATGTGCTAAAAGGGGGACAATTTTCAAAATGTTTGCAAACGTTTGCATCCCAAAAGCAGGGCAGTATTTTAAAATTGGATTAAAGCTCTTTATATTTATTGGGAAACAAATTCTAACTTTAAATATTATTCCTTATGGATTCTATTTCCAGGAGAATTCACCAGCCCTGTCTTCAGGATGTCAAAACAAGGCAAACTGTTTGTGAATTTTACCCTGCTTTGCAGCAAGTACACAATGGAATATGATTTGCAAACAGTTTGCATCGCTTTGGTGTCCTGAACACAGGGCAGTATGAGCCAATGAAAGTCCACAATGGATAATGATGCTCTGAAACTTTTTGCCTTATGCTCCTTAAGGTAGTGGACCTGTAATAGTTCTGCAATGTTTCAGCAGTAATAACCTTTAACAGTGTTAACTGAGGTTTCCTATTGATTTTCATTAGGAAACCTTGGTCAACATTGTGAAAGTTCATGAGGTCTGAAATATTGCGGAACTCTTACGGGTCCACTACCTTAATATGGATACAACAAGGACATACGAGAAGAAATAGCTTGTCATATGGTCTCTTTTCTTACAATTTTGTCATCTTTGGCTTTGACTAGTGTCAATTTTGTCATCTAGCAAAGAACAGTCAGTTTGGTGTGGTTTCAATGGATGTGAGTCTGCTTCTTGACTGAAATGTCCGAATTTTATTATCTTGTGTTTTTCTTTGCTAACAATTCTGGTGTGAGAACTGGTTTATTTCAAGGAAGCAGAATTGATAAGAATTAATCTTTGAAAGACCATGTATCTCAATTGATGTAAAATGAATAGGTTTGCACAAACAGCCAGTTACAATTTCATTGAAGTTTACTTCACTGCTTCTAGACCAATATTTAGCCACAAGTCTTATTTCTCTCTAACACTCTCTAAGCAATAATTTGCCTGACACAATCATCTCATCCAACCGAAAATAATACACTTTGACGGGTCAAAACCATTGAAAGTGCCTGTAAACATTTAGGCACCTATGAAAGCTTCACAGCGAATCCTAGAATTATAGAATTGGAAAAGTTATTTCACACTGAATATTGAGTGAGGCTAATATTTGCCCATCATCATGTAACAATCCAGCAATTTAAGAAATTTATAAAAATGATTAGGTGAAAACAATTTGGAATTGCTGCAGCTTGTAACAATAAAAATATTCCCTTTCTCACAAAGATTTCCACCCATTATAGCCTCAACTTTTCCTCTGCTTTTTACATATTTTTTCCTGCTGTACACAAAATCTTTTTCAGAAAATATAGACTAAGGTCAGCCGACACAGACTTATCTTAGCCTATATTGCCTGATTTATTCTTAAACTTGCAGGGCATATTTGAAGCCAGACTAGTCAAAATGTTTAAAATTTGCCATTTGTTTGAAACAAAATTTTAATTCAGAACGATAAGGGATAACATGCTTTGAATTGTAATCTGGAATTATTTTCATTTTAGACTAGTATACATCTTTTGCCAATATCAGAGGTACTGATAAAAGGGGGTAATGCCAGTCTAAATTCTTTATTTCTAAATGAAACCTTATGTTGTGGGTACTCATTTGAAGTGTCATGACAATTAAAATGAGTACCCACTACATAGGATTCGTGCAAGAATTTCTTTTAAATTTTTCAATTTAAAATCCAAATAATCCACACTTTATGTTGCTCTTGTCTTCTGGAAATGGTTTGACATTTCAGACAGTTAACATTGTCTTCAGAAAATTCTCATAGGTTATCTTTCCATCCATATTGTGATCAAATTCTGTCAGTATGTGATAAAAATCTTCATTCGTAAAACTGATGTTGCATAGTTTGAGGGCTCGTCGGAAATCCTGGACACCCAGATATCCCTTGTGACCTTTATCCAACTTCTGGAAAGCTCGACGAAGATTTCTGTGTTCTTTGAAAAGCTGAAAAAGAATTATTTATAAAACTAAAATGTCCCCTTTCTGCCCTCAAACCATGAATTAGACAGCAATAAGGAACATATCAAAATAAGAAATTGTCTATACCACCCCTATTCAATTCATTGCATTAAATCATGCACACAGTTATTAATTCATTTATGTTGAATAAAGACCTTAACAAACTCCCATTTAAAATCGAAGGGCCAAAAGTACAAATGCACAAATTTTGAGTCTGGTATTTGTCTATACCTGCTGCCAAAGCAGGATATTAACCCTTGTCATGCTGAACCCGGAATATTCCTGCAGTCTGATGTTAGTCTTCACCACCTGTTTCTCACTTTCAAACCAGAATTGTCAATAGATTTAGTTTTTCAAATAAAAAGTGACCTACAATTGGTACTTTCAGTGCTTTTTGTCCTTTCATTTTGATGAAAATTTTTAGCCAAAATTTACTCAGCATGACAAGGGTTAAGATTTTGGCATTACTAGGGTTAAAAATCAGAAGCCAGAATTACATGCAGACCTTCTGTTTCTAAAACATTTTTTGACAGAAAAATTGTTAAATGCTGTAGTTGGGACGTTTCAGTACTACTAATTTTGAATTTTTTTGGACAAGCTACCCAGTGTTGTGCACTACTGTATATCTATTCATGACTTTTCACAGCGTATTAAATATCCAACCATTTCTATCAATCAAGATAGGGTTCAAAATAGATTTATGGCTGTATGCTTGTGAGTCAATATTTAGACCTGTGTCTGCATAAACCTGAACTTCTGTACTGAATCCACTATAAAAAGTTTTTACAGTCTGACAGTTAGGACTAAAGATCTGTCTCCACAAACATGCTGTCTCACCTTGGCCTATACTGTCTGCTTTCTCGTGAATTCCAGTGCCAGAAAAATTTAGCAAGACTGGTTGAAATGACCAAATGATTGGTTACATGTTTGAAACAAAATTTAAATTCACCTGTAGAGTGTTTAATAATTTTAAGAAGATGACATTAACTGGATTGGGCTAACATGTTTCTTCTTGTCCAGGATTGAAATGAACTTGTCCATAAAGATGAAGAACAGATAAATTTTTAAGAAAACATTGTTTTGAAAGTAGAAAATGTTGGGTTCCAACATTTCTTCATCAACAACAAAATTTTTGACACTTTGATACAAAGATGAGACAAATAAATCTCTTAGACCTTGCAAGTACCATTCAAAGAATTTTCCTTTTTTTTTTCACTTTTCAAAGGACAAGTGGCCTAGACAAATGTTCTTATCCACAGGTGGGAATTCCTTTGTCAGACAAGTGGGGCCTGGGAATTCCCTTAAAACTTCTACCAGTGCCTACAATTGAGGATAAATGTAGGCACTTAAGATCGCTTTGCACTGTTAATCATAAAAATATTCTTTATAGCTATATTCCACTCACTAACTTGCTATAGCCTCAAAGGATTTCTAGTAATACAACTGAACAGAAAAAAACACTGAAAACTTAAATCAACAAAAGTGAAAAAATATTAAAGAACAAAATATCACATACTGTATAGAAAAAAGGCAGTTTTTGAAATTAAGAATTGTAAAATTATGTTTTTGTTTGAAATATGGTCAAACAAATCATTAAGGTAGATATACTGGTCTATGTTATCAACACCCTTATAACAGTTTATCACATGTGAAAATTTAAGTTATGAAATTAAACATACCTTACTAGCTAACTTTAGATTGTTATTTATCAAAACATGTTAATTATTACGCAAAATAAAACAGGGTTGAAATTGAAATATATTCAATAAGTAATAAGAGAAGTTTCATTAAAATTCAGTCAACGATTTCAAAAGGCATTATACCTAAACTTTTTATGCTACGAAAGTAACTATTCATGTTTTAAGTTTATCCAATGTGCAAATAATCTTTTCCTGTTTTTTAACATTCAAGTCTGTTTACCCACAATAATTATAAGTGGGTGAAATTTGAAAAAAGAGCACCGCCAGCAGGTGCCTACGCTAGGCTGTTTGGTGCTGGATAGTGATTAAAAATCCAAGTCCAAAAATGGGTATAATTCATCTAGAGTTACATCCCTTGAAAGTAAGAGAAACAGCCAAGCTAAAAAAGTCATAATTATATGATGGTAAATATTGTGGAAATTTTTTTTCCTAAATATTTTCTCAAGTTGAGAAACAACCTACAACCCTTTTTGTCTAATTAAAATACTAGGACTGCGCAGAAAAGACTGACTTGTGTCAATATGATCTTTCAATGACACAGGAATGATATAACCCTCTTTAATATTATTGATATTACCAGTGTGTTATTACACTAGTGTCATAAATGCGCGAATAAACATAGAGTGTTTACCAAAACTAAAATGTCGTCCTGAAAATAACATCATAATTTATAAGTTGACATCATTTTACCAAAGGCCTTATATGTTATGCCAGAAAATTTCTTTTTTTTTTCTTTTTATATATTAATCACAAAAAATCCAATCATATTATGAATAGAATATCAAATTTGTGTTAAATAGACCTGTCTGAAACAGACTCATTACCTCGCCAGGGCATTGTCCAGTAATAGTGCTTTCAGTACATGATCTATTCACAACATGAAAACAAAAATTATGAAAAATCTCTAAGTTCAAGGGAGATAATTTGGTAACTACTATATGCAATATTGTAGGTATAATGTTCCAGATAATATCAAGTTATATGCCTATCATTCAATGAAGGTCACTTGGTTCTTAAGTTAGAGTCTCGAAACGAAAAGGTCTAACAAATATTGAACAAAAATTGACTGTGACCTTGACTTTTGTTCAATTTGAGCTAAAAACAATAGAGCACTTCCTTTGGTCATAAGAAACATTTGCATGGAGTTTCATGATTCTAGGTCACTTGGTTCTAAAGTTAGAGTCTAGAAACGAAAAGGTCTAACAAAAATTGACTGTGACCTTGACCTACGTGACCCAAAAACAAAAGGGCACTTCCTTGGATCATAAGCAACATTTGCATAAAGTTTTATTATTCTTCGTCACTTGGTTCTTGAGTTAGAACCTGGAAACTAGAATTGAAGAAAAATTGACTGGGACCTTGACCTTTGTGACTATGTGACCCAAAAACAATAGGGCACCTCCTTGGGTCATAAGCAACATTTGCATGAAATTTCATGATTCTAGGTCACTTGTGTCTCCAGTTAGAGTCAAGAAACGAAAATTGAACAAAAATCGATTATGACCTTGACCTTTGACCTTCATGACCCTAAAACAATAGGGTACTTATTTGGGCCATTAGCAACATTTGCACGAAATTTCATGACTCTAGGTCACTTGGGTCTCGAGTTAGAGTCCGGAATCGGAAATTAAACAAAGGCTGACTGTGAGATTTGACCTTTGACCTATGTGACCCCAAAAACAATAGGGCACTTCCTTGGGTCATAAGCAGCAATTGTAAGTTTCATGAATCTAGGTCACTTGGTTCTTAAGTCAGAGTTCGGAAAGAAAAGTTCTACAGATGGATGGACGGATGGATAGACAGACAGACATGGTTAAACAAGCAATTACCCCTCTACTTTGTAGGTGGGGGAATAATAAAATGCATTAAACTTGTCATTTAAGAAAAATGAAAACTCATTTGAGCCTTGTTTTATCTGTTTATAGATGATTAGTAATGGTTATTCAATCTGATATTCCAGTCAGATATGATATGACCAGCCATTCATTATCTTTTTCATCTAATATACAACTATCTATCCTATCTAAATTCTAAATTAACATGTCTCATTTGTGCTCTAGTGGATGAAAATAAATAAACTTAAAGCTACGATGTACAAAAAATGTGTCAAAAGACAATAACATGCAAACAACACCTAAATGCCGTATTTACCATGAGTATTTAGACAGACAGAACAAGCAAGCATAGTTAACCCAGATCAGACCTCTCCTCAAGGAGCAATTTGATGTAGGTCTAAAATGTTTGATATTCACCAAGACTCATTTGGAAGTAATAACTAGTTTCAATTCCACATTACAATTTTAGGACAATAATTGATTGTCTTTTGGGTGTACAAATTCTTATGGTATTTACGGTAGGACATGCTCTGTGAAATGAAGGCTTTAACTATTGATTAGATAAATAAGCTGGTCAAAGCTTACAAAAGCATTATTCTGTTAATTCTTTTTGTGTTAAATAAATCTACATATATTTCATTTTGCTCTGTCAAATTTGTCCCAAGATATTAAATGCTCAGCTAGTATTGAGCTTTGATCCAATCTAACTCAATTATCTTAAAACTTGCAGCCTGGTTATGGGTTAATGAGCAATTATATTTTTTCCTTAGCAATAACAATACATTGCAGCAAAATCTTTAATATCAATTTATTTATCAAAATCAACTAATCTCCTTTTCACAGATAATCAAATACAAATACAAATATACTGGGGTGAAAATGTGGATGGGGTATGTCACCTTCGCTCTAAAATGTTCAATAACAACTTGAACAGTGGGTGGAGTGTCAAGCCCTTCAATGGCCTTCTGCATGTAAAAGAAACAAATAATGCTTTAAATTATCATATAATAGCTACTCTGAAATACCTGAATCTGAGCTTCCACATTTTAGTTATGCAGTTGGAATTATTTGAACAAAATCCCCCCCCCTTACCCTTAGTGGAAATAATGACATGGAACATACAAATTAAAAATATAAGTGAACATATAATCTTGGTTTCAGTTCATAACAGATATAATTCACAACTATGTATATACATGTAATGACACCATTTACTTTATGCTACCAGTTAAAAGGACAAATTAATACTAAATCTTTACCGCAATAAACAGGTCCTCCATGGAAATTTAGACAATTCTTTTTGTTATTCTAGCAAGAGTATAGTAAGGGAAAAAGTGCTTAAAGACTAAATTGCTTTTGACAAGAAATTTCTTCTTTTTAAACACTGTCTTTCTTAAAGTAATGAAAATATATGTATTGATAAATCTTTCTGTTTTGCAAAACTAGAAAGATTGGAAATAATATGGCCATTGAATTCAGGCCTGAAGGACTTAAAAATGGCAGCTACAATCAGTCCTCCCTAAAATCCACAGGTCTTGGGTTCAAAGACTTTTGTTAATGTCAATCCATGATGTAGGTACACTTGAATTTATACTTATCTAAAGAAAACCTGTGACAAGCTTTTTATATCTTTTATATCTATTAAACCAAGTAGCAGTCAATGTGAAGTAAATGACTTTATCAAATAATATAACTAGATGAAGTATAAAATTTCAAGACTAATTTTTGCTGATAAAAAGCATATATAGCTAGTTAATTAAAGCATTGATCTATGGTATTTGCAATTCACTATTAATCCTTCTCATGCTGAACCCAGAATATTCCTGACTTGGCATGAGCTATAGACAAATATCAGCCTGCACATACATGTATGTGCAGTCTGATAATTGTCTATACCATCTGTTTTTCCTTTTTAAACCTGAAAAGATTCAGAAATTATATTTTCAAAATCAAATGCTGACTCATAAGTAGGAAATACAGAGCTTTCAGCACTTTGATTTATATATAATTTTGCCAAGGTTTTATATTTCGCATGACAAGGGTCAATTTCAATGTTTTCTTTCATTATAAGTAAAATTCTAACCCATTGCATTTAGTCCTGACTTTTTAGAATCATTTAGGTATCATTGATGAGATTCATTCAAAACAACATTTAGGGAAAACTGATAGTTACAAGAAATGCCTTCTCTGCAAGCAAATTATTTTTCTAACCTTAGTTTAGACTGGTCCAAATTGTAGGTGTCATAGACTTCAATTTCAAAAAAACCCTTATCAAAATTTTAGTTTTTCTTGATAGAAAATATTTCAAAAAGGGAACAATATAGTATTCAAGCAATGTCCTTAAAGTAAGACTTTGTGGAAATGGGTTAGGTACTTATATTTATCATAAAATATAAATTAAGCTTGGTCATGTTAATATTTTGTGTTCTTCTATGACAATTAGATTGTATCATTAGCATTACCTTCCTTCTCTTAAACTTGAATACTGCTATGTAAATATGCTACACCTGCCCAAAATGGATATTGAACATTAGCCTTTTACATAATTAAAGGAAAATATATGCTACCAAATTAATAATAAAGAAAAACCAACAACTAAGACATTCACCAAAACTGTAATGGATGGGCAAGCAATACAAATAAATTTTCAATGAGTTATCAATACAATCTTCAGTTTCAGTTTTGGAGGTTTTTAACCTGCCAATTCTCTTTTCTACTGCATTATAAAGAAGTGGAACTAAAGGTACCTTAGCAAAGATGATAACAATTTCACCACAACTACTTTTCGACTTAAACTACATTTACCACAGTACAGTCAATCTTGCTCGAGCGACCATGTCTTTTTAGCAACAGTGTTCAAAATCCCATTCTTTAAATCAAAATACCTTAAAAGTAAGTATTGTTGGTCTAAAACTATTTAAAATGAATCCTATGATGTTAAAACTCACCAGAATCGTCTCAATGAGACGATTCGATTGAGTTTTAACAACATAGGATTATTGAAAATTTTGCAATAATATACGTATTCAATCTTTTTTGAAAACAGAACGTGTAGTCAGCCTCCATTTACTTTACCAACCGCCTTTTTGTGGTCCCGTTTGTGATCGCTTAAAACAAGTTTTACTGTACTTACAATAATTGATTACTTGATTGGCCATCAAAACCCTGTAACTACAACTTGAATAAAGTTGTAGTTACAGGGTCTTGGTTGCCTTAAGACAAATTGAAGAATTATGTTTTATATATATGTTATGAAAAGTCCCTGTGCCAAATTTAACAAATGTGACCCGTTACGCAAAAAGAGACCATCTAGGAAATCTGTGTAATAAATATTTGTAAAGGAAATCGGTTCAAGTACAAGTCAATGGGGGGATGTATGTTAGCATTTCAAAAATTCTTTTATGGGAAGGTAGAAAGATACTTCTAGTTTCACAAATTGGCCCTGGTGCAATGAACAAAGGCTGACTGTGACCTTGACCTTTGTGACCCCAAGACAATAGGGAACTTCCTTGGGTCACAAGCGGCACTTGTATGAAGTTTCATGATTCTTGGTCACTTGGTTCTTAAGTTAGAGTCCAGAAACGGATGGATAGATGGATAGACCGACAGACATGGTGAAACCAATATACCCTCCTTTTCTTCATAGGTGTGTGTGTGGGGGGGGGGTGTGTTAAAATAAGTGTTGACCCTAGTCAGCTTGAGCAGCCCGCATAGTCAAAATAGGTTTGACACTTTACCCAATGTTCAGATGGTCCATTTTTGCATGACGGGTCACAAATGTAAAGAACCAAGCAATCTGTACCTTTCTAACAGTAGCCATCCTTATAGGCATGGTTACATTTTCCTACAAGAAAATCATTAGCAAAAAAATATATTTATGTTGAAAGTAAGCTAGGGTACTTTTAAAAACTCTAGCATAATATTCATCTCTCTGATACATAAATTGCCATCTAAATTTCATAATCTTGTAACTACAGTATTGCACTTAAACCCAATATGTCGATACAAGGTTTTAAAAGTAAACTTATAATATATGCCACACCATAAAGAATTAAATCAAGAAAATCAAGGGCATGTCTCTTGCAGAAACGCACCTTGAGTTATACCCCCCTTGATAACATGGATTACTTTGATAGTTAACACACAAGCCATGTTTCAAGTCAACATCTTCAGTGATAATAGAGACATTATCATGGTCAACTTTGTGCCAGTGACTACCAGGGACCTATTTTACTAAATATCTTTGATCATTTTTGAATCTACAGAAGTAACTAAATATGGAATTCTGCCATGCATCATCTCATTGGAATTGTCTTGAAAAGACAATACTAATGAGATATTGCTATGTAGAATCTAACAATGAATGAAAACACATACAAGGTGTGATTTGTGATTTTGACTTACAATTAATTTTTTTAATTAGCTTAAAATTTTGTTTCAAAACAGCCAGGCTCAGTCATACGTTCAGGATGACCAAACAGAGCAAACTGTTTGCAAATATAATTAGCAAACAGTTAGCAACGATTTGTCATCCTGATGTGTTTTGATGTTTACACAAATGAAATCAATGCCTACTGAAATGGGATTCAATCTTGATATATGACATTTGAGAAAATACAATTCAAGTTAAACAAGAAATCAATGGCTTAGTGTGAAACAGTTGTCTTTGCAATAAAATATATAGGCAGATATAACTGTTATTTGCTGTGCCATTGAAACTGTGTTAGTAAAATGAAATATGGCACACTCCAATCACCTGCAAACTCTGGCAGTTAAACCTTCCCTGTCTTCAGGATGACAAAACAGTGCAACTGTTTGCAAATTATACCCTGCTTTGCATGCAAGTGCACATGCAAAGCAGGGTATAATTTGCAAACAGTGTGTACCGTTTTGTTATCCTGAAACCAAGGGCTTACATTGGCAACACACTGTTAAACACAATGTGACAGAAAACTTACTGTTAATGAGGAAACATTTCCTGCTAGAAAAGGTTTTAGGCATGCAATTAGTCAAAACTTTAAAATCTCTACTTTACTTTGATCAAATAAAAAGGAATGGATATCCTAATCAAAACATGAAGCTTGAATGATATAATGTCAAAATTGCAGTATTGCCTTCAATGTAACCTTGACCTTTCACTAGTAATTTAATGTCCATTATTACATTTTGACTTTTGATTGACAAATAATTTTCCTATTTATTGAAAAAATTTTGATATTAGAATAGTTAAATGATATTCAGTTTGAGACGGCATAATTAAGCAATCCTTTGAATAAAGATTTTTAGTGAGCATAAAATCAAATTACAACTTTTTAATATTTGTTTATTTTATTTTACAAAGGTATGTCAGGCAACATGGTATATTAATTTGATTAATTTAGGTTGGGCAAATGTCAGTTGAATCATTCAGGGGAAACAGAAATTCAATTTACATTAGATAGGATTCTCCGATGCTTAAACTGTTGAAAAAAAACAGCAATAAAAATACATGTCTATCATATACATCAGTTTATCTTTTTTTTAATATTGGTTGAAAATCTTTTCTATATTTACAATTAAACAATTATAAACAAAACATGTATCAATATTTTGTTTGAATAGGTAAGATAAAAGAATTTTACTTAAGGTAGTGAGTCCTTAATAGTTCTGCAACATTTCAGAACCCATGGTCCTTGACATTGTTGACTGAGGTTTCCTAATGAACAATTACAGGTCCACTATCTTAATAGTTTTTGCCTAATTTAGGCTATTACAATAGTTTTGCATCGACCCCTTGATATGTAAAATACATAATGGATGCCTTACAGGAAATCAATTGATTCAGAGAAAACGTTGTTTGCAATTAGTGAACCACTTCTTATCAATAGGATTTATTATTTAATCTTATAGATCTACAGTTTAGCCAGAGACTGACAATGAGCTAAGCTCTTGTGTTCGTAACAAATTTTTCCTTAGTGTGAGGGTCGTTGTAGTGTAAAAACTTTAACAGGTGTGATGCCATACAAAAACTTCCCTTTGTGCTACTTCCATCCACAGCTGTACATGTGATTCCAAATTTTTGTTGCAATTATTTGCAAAAATAAGCTAACAACAGTAATAATTCGAGGCCTTAGCACTTTCCTGTTTTACAAAACTCTGGACCTGTCCAAATTCAAAGGTTTTGCAGACGAAAATTTAAAGTGGATTTAATTTGAAAAATAACCATTCAGTAGGGTAGAAAATAGTGTGGAAAAAGAAGAAATTGCTTGTCAGAAGCAATTTCTTCTTTTTTCACAATGTTTTCTCAATCATAAAATCACAGGCACGTAAGAAGCAGGGATTAAACAGCAAAGGATTAAGAGATAATTTGATGGGCAAGCAATGTATTTTTGTTGTTCATGTGAATGATCTGGCTTTCCACATCTATTAGTGAATGTCACGCTTGTATTTAATTCGTCATCAGTTAGTTTTTTGTACTTTGACAATCTGTTTTGTCTTATTTCTTAGGATTGTTCCCTCTTTATTTTAAGTTGGATGAAATAAATTGGTCATCCATTAGTCTTCTCGTCTATCCTTGCAGACTGAGCTATTTCCGTCTACAAAAAGCCAGCTAAATTGTTGTTGTAGCTACACTTAGGACTGCATCATAAAACCACTCGGCCAATCTCACATTCAACCTCGGATGTACATAGACAGACTATTTTTAAAAATTACGGGAAACTCTTGGAAAAACTTGATGACGTCAGTTCAAATGGCCTTAGCCCTCGAAACTTTGAAAGAAAACATTCGACGTCGTCAACGCTCCTCGTTAAAGTCACTGACGTCAATTGTATCCTGATATGAATATCTTCAGATTCTTAAATAACGGCTGAAAAATCTTAATTTTTGAGAATGATTCGTCATTCTCAAAATTAAGATATTTCAGCCGTTATTTACTGTAAAATATATAAATCTACAGTGCTAATTTTCTTACACTGTTTCCGCCTAACAAAATGCATGATTTCGTTACATACCCATCCGCATTACATACATCCGAGGTATGTTGCAGTTTACGGAAATGGCCGAATGATGTTCCAAAATGAGGACTGCATGTGACTATGTGTAGTTGTGAGTAGTAATTTTATACCAGCTTAAATTTTAGTTTAAACCTTAGCAATCATGCTTTAGAGAATTCTTCTGTTAAATTTGATTGAATTTTTCAATACCTTCTATACACACCTGTGTTTCAAGCTGATGAGTGTATTTATTGTAGACATGACCTCTCTTCTCAGGTTTCTGAGCGTAACATTTCATAAACTGTAAATAATTGAATCTGAAACAAAACAATATATCATGAGTGTGTGTTTGACAGTGTTACCAGATTTGGACAATTATCCACAAGTATAAAGCATTGAAATTGGGCAGCCAGGATAGACATACAGAAATATTTGTGACCTGTCACATGATAAGGGACCATTTGGGAAGTGCGTAAAGTGTCGACCCAGTCAGTCTGCGAAGATTGGGCAGACTGACTGGGCTTAAAACTTTTCACATTTTGCTCTTTTTCTAAAATCTAGAATGATCAATCTACCTGTCTGTGAAAGATTTTTTGAAATGCAATCTCGGGTTGATCTATGCTGGACCCAATCTCTATTTCAAATATTCATTTTGCCAAGAGTTCCAAGATGGTCCCTTTTTGTGTGATGGATTACATTTACTAACAGCCAAATAAACTCAACCCTCACAGTTAATGGAAGTACAGCCTTAATGAGAAAATTTTGAAATCAGGTTTATTTTGGAAAGCTTAGGAATACTTTGTTATATTTCAGTTTGACCAAACAGATGGGTTTTTACCTCATTGGCATAGCAGTTCCAAAATGTCCTAAGTGCTTATACAATATTATAGACACTTACAATATTTAAGCACTGCAATGACACTTCTTCTAGCAAAAGTCATGCCTTTATAAGGAGTTGACTACCTTACAGATAAGGCAGTCAAAACCTCCACTCTGAAATTCACACTTTTCTCCAAATGGTTCTCAGTTTAATCTCACAATTTTTATCAGGCTTGTTAACTAGAAAGCCATGAATGGGTTGAGTCGCTCCACAGGCTTGAAATTCTTGTAAAAGCAAATCTAGTTTTAACTATTTTTTTTAGATATTTTGGGTTCTACTGATGTTGAAATGATTTTCAAAGTTTCCACTAAATAACATATAGAGAAATGACCTCCGCCCATAAAAGACATATTTTTCGTCCAATGACAATAATTTTTAGCTGCATGATAATGGGTCACCAAAGGATCATTCATGTAAAATTTGGTTGATATCTATTGATTAGATTCTGAGAAAATGATTTTCAAAGTTTCCACTATATAACATGTAGAGAAATGACCTCTGCCCATAAAATATATATTTTTCATCCGATAACAATAATTCTTGGTAGACTGATAGAGAGTCACCCAAGGATCATTCATGTAAAATTTGATTGGTATCCATCAGTTAGAACCTGAGAAAAGTCACTTTTTACCATATTTGGAAATTAGCCATGCCCATTAAATCCATGTTTTTCATTGGATAAAAATTTCTTGAACAACTTTGAAAGAGGGTCACCCAAGGATCATTCCTGTGAAGTCTGGTTGAAATTCATCCAGTAGTTTCTGAGGAGAAGTTTCTTAAAGAAAAAGTTTATGACTGGACGTACGGGCGCACGACGGACACAATGCCATGACAATAGCCCCAGTGGCTTTCAGCCAGTGGAGCTTAAAACAATTTTATCCCTTTTCTAGCCATATCTGCACTTACGGGTAATTTATTCCCATGTAATTCCTCTTGATGACAGCCCTTAAGATAAAGAAATTGGGCAAAATTGTGGAAAAAATGGAAAATTATTTGCAAAAAGTATTTTCTATATTTCTCACATTTTTTTTAACTCAAGAAATAAAAAAAAATACACTTGATTTCATGAATTTTGAATTGTTACTACTTGCAACTAGTATTGCTAATTCTTTTACTTTGGAACAGTCTAAAATTAAACTGGGTTGTAATGGCTGAATTCATCAATTAAGATGCACTACAACTTAATTATTCTTTCAGTTTCTTTCATTTTCTTCCGATCTCAAGCCTTTTTATGATGAATCTGGAATATTCCTGCTTTGGCCGTACAGACTGATCTTAGTCTATACCATCTCATTATAATGATGAAAAAAATAAAAGTTTAAATATCATAATTTCAAAATATATTCTGAATTACAATTGGACCTGTTTGTGACATTTCCAATGATTTCGCAAGTTTGAAAAACTAAGTCTCTAGCCTTCCTATGCATTCCCACTGTCTGACAAGAGTCTTCACTATGCGCTGAATAGCATACAAGGTCTTACACCCTGCTCAGACAGATGGCTCATATTCTTTTTGCATGGTATTCATTTCTAGGATGCTCATTGTTTACAATTTGGGCTTATGTGAAATGTTGGAAATGTCAAGCACAGCCTCAATTATCACATCCAGTGCTTAATCACTTTGATAATAATAAAATTCTACCATTTTTTGTTATTCAGCATAACAACAGGTAAATCTTGCTGTACCTACCTTCCATCCTTTTTCGTATCAAATCGTTTACAGAGCTCAACTCTCTCCTCTTCCTCTAATGTAAAATGCATACTGTTCATAATGTCCTGTGAATAGAGACATAGTTTTAGAGCTCATTACTTGTTGAGAGCAATTTTTCAATTTACAACTATGCTTTTCTTAATATTATCAATGGTATAGTGGGATATTAGGTAAAAAGATGTTTTCTTTTAATAATAACATGGAGTGGTCTTATTTTACAAACAGCTTAATATTTTTTTATGTTTCATTCAATTTTATAATTCTTACTGATCACGATAATGAGGGTTTACTTTAGACAAATTGTCAAATTCCTGTTCGAAATTTATTGAATCTATCAAACTTGTCACCACCCAGCAAAGCCTTGATTTTGTATGCTATACATTACTTAATTAAGAACTATTCATTTAACATTCTCTTCTCATTCAGTATTTTCTGTTCTTGTGAAATCATAATGAAATGATATTACCTTCATTTCAGCTATGGGTATAGTGGCTGTCCCATGTTTGTCTATAAATTTGAACACAGACTTCAAACCATCCCAGTTGTTGACCACCTACAATAAGAAAGGAAAAGTGAAGTCAATTTTTCTTGTAACTTTCTCTATAATGTTGATCTATTAACAAACTAGAGTTACCTTTTGCAAACACCATATATTTGAAGGAGAGATTATTTCCAGCAGAGAAAAATATATCTTAATTATGTATTTTAGGTGTAATTGTCTTTGCTTTTATCTTATTGTTTTTTTTTTAATCAATTTAAAGTTGTTTGTCAATTGTGGTAATTACATAAATTGATAGTTAGTAAAGCAGAAAGGATGGCTTTAAGTCAAAACTTCTTGAATTCAACCAAAAAAAATATAAAAGTTTTTATGACTTCATACATCTTCATTAGTGGGAGCATTGCTGAATTTGACGTCATATAATTCACATGCTAAATTACGCACTTCATTTTCTGTGAAATTCTCCCAACATCAATATCATTAATCATTCAATAAATTTTACATCCAGAAAAATGAATTTTTTTCCATTTTACATCCAGGAAAGGGTAACAAAACTAATTTTAGAAATGTAATCAGCACAAACTGAAATCAGGTATGTGAAATTCCCATGCGAAACTTGACCACGACATGGGCTGTTTTACTTTCTGACAAGTACATTCTTCAAGATGACTTGTTGGTTGAGGATTAAATAAGAGGCTTAACCTTATCTGGTAAGAAGATGACCAAAAAATAAATTATGGTAATGCATGATGTATCAAATGGTATAAAATGGTTTTGTTAATGAAAACAGTTCTTGGTTCTACCAATTTATTCATAAACAATGGTGTTTCTAAAAATATCATCAATTCAATTATTTACCAACAAGTTCACTATGACCTTGACAAGGAAAAAAAAACATCTCCTACTTGTCCAGAGCCAAGTGGAGTGAATCTATATTTCAACTACCAACGGAAATGACTCCTTTTATCTGAGTTTCATTCCACTTACATCTGTTCGTATTTTGACTAGAAGTTCCTTGGTTCGTATACTCTGCACACTCGTAAATGAGGCCCTGGATGCTGGCATACTTGCTATACTAGACGTCCTGGACATATTACTGACGGCTGTCACTGATCGTAGAAGCTGTGGTCTTGGTGATTGACCTAGGACTGGTCCATGAGTGTATGGGTTTGGTTCGGGTGCTGGGTTCAAATCTTCATTAGCTTCCTTAGCTTTTTGTCTGGCTAGATGATCTCTCTGCATCTGTTCAAATCGTCTCTCTCGCTGGATTTTTCTGGCTGTTTCCACAAGCTCTGTGGTGTCTTCTATATATCAATATAGGAAAAAATTCTATCAAATCTTGCTATGCTATTTAATGGCAGATTGATTTTTCAATAATAGGGAAGTAAGTTTAAAATTGACAACTTTTTTTATAATATTTCAATTTTAAACTTTGAATTTTTGTTTCTGAGTCCAGTCATTTTATTGATGACCATCCAAGAATTTTTTATCAAATATTTTGAGAAGAAAGGTGAGATAAGCTTGATCATAAATAGATGGAACATTTTGACTTAAGTTGAGAGCACAAAAAAAATGAAAATGGGGCAGCAGTTTGCTTTGGAATATTAGAAAAGTAGTGCAAAGAGAACTGAAGTTGAAATTAAAAGATTTAAACCTTGAATTTTAGCCTGTGCATTCAACCTTAATTCCAACTTATTTGTTTATAATAAAAATATGTTTCTATTATGAAATTTTGTTAAGTTGGACGGCAAGACATTGTGTAACCAATTCAATCCTCCTCTACTTAGTAGGTGGGTAGTATAATCAGACTGGGGTAGACTGTATATTCTCATAAAACAAACTATTTAAAGACATAGAGGATAATCGTTTGTTTCAGTTTAAGATCGATTTGTATTCGTTGAGTGAACAACAAAAGTTATATTTTCATGAGTGGCGGAGCCACGAGTGAAAATATAGATTTTGTTGTTCATGAAATGAAATATTAATCGATCTTACTCAAAAAACAAACAATTATTCTATTTCTTTAATGCAAAAATGAGACAAAATGTGAAATTTCTAGGACATATTTCCGTAAAGCGCGTCATTTTTTGCGTGATTGCTATGCAACGTTCATTGTGACGTCACTTATTTCGCCCCACAAAGATGACGTCAGATAGGATGAAATGCACAAAAACAGGGTATAAGTTTTTGATAATTTCACTGCTTTGGTAGTGAGATTATCAAGTGATAATCTACCGTTATTTCTCGATAAACCACCGAAAAGCATTAAAGAAAACAAGTTAAATTGTTCAAGTTGGTTCAACCACCACCATCATGAAAAAGCAACAATTTTTATATACAGAATTTTTCCATGAAAATGAACAAAATGCAAATAACAAACATAAAGCATTATTAGCTGAAATCAGTAGAGCTCAAATGCCCCATTTTGGGCATACATCAGTGTTAAATCACACACAACATTTTTCATAGTAAGAGAGCCCTCCCTAATGTATGCTCCCATATACAAAATGTGATGCACACCATAAGGCACATATGTAAATGGACAGATTTTATGACAGAAAACATACAGATACAGTAGTTTGTGGATAGATGGACAGATTAAGTGACAGACACATTAATTTCAGTATATATCAAATGCTTTTTAGTTTATTGGAATGGGTTTTATGCCACTTTTAACAATCATTCAGTTATATAGCAGTGGCTGGAGTACCTAACAATGGATTCCTGATATTTCTCACACCAGTACAACCATCACATCCTTTCCTAGCATCCAGCTGCTATCTCACATAGATCTACGATTATCAACCCATTGGTGGAAGACAAATATTCAGAAAGAATGAGTTCCACCATATGGAATCAAACCTAGGACCTTTTGAATGATAGTCTGGAGTGCTACCAACTGTACTATGACAGTGGCTTATATCAAATGCCCTTATGGGCAGCAACAACATAGGGCAGTCACACATAATACACTGTTATCTTACATATGAAATTTATTATTCAATCTACAAGAGCCTGAAGGATGTAAGTGCCTTTGCATAAACAAATAACAAAGTAACATGTATAATCAAACACTGAACATATACAAATTGTACAAAATGAAAGCACATAAAAGTCTCAATGGCACCATCATAAATCATGTGCATACAGATTACCTTCCTCTGACCACCAGATTTGTTGATCTTCATCTACATTGAACATATTGCCTGCAAACATCCATATACTTAACTTTTAGAGTTAGAAGTTTGACATTGAATGATAGATATAGTCAGAGGGTGACCAAAATGTGTGGTATCCATAACAAAATCTGCCCTGTGTTCAGGATGACAAAACAGTTCAAACTATTTGCAGATTATACCCTGCTTTGCATGCAAGTGCACATGCAAAGTAGGGTATAATTCGCAAGTACTTTGCACTTTTTTATCAACCTGATCAGGCTGCTAGTGTGCTTGATATTTGAAAATATTTTAAAAAAAATCTCAGAACATCAAAGTATATGGCCTGCCGTTTAATGTTTGCTATTGTTTAGTGAGAATTTTCTAAATCTTTTGTAAACATTCTGAGGGATTGGCATTAGTTCTTCTATTCGAAGATTTTCTTTTTCTCTAGAACATTCTATTCATAAGCTTTAGATAGATTTTGTATTACCAAATCTCTTCAACTAGCATATTAATCAAATGGAAACTCCTAGATTTTTATACTGGTTTGCAAATTGTACAGCCAAACCTGTCTTAGCGGCCACCTGTATTCAGCAAGCAACCTGTCTTAAGCAAGTGACCACCTAGTTCCCGCATGAAACAATTACACTGAAAATGACCTGTATAAAGCAAGCACCTGTCTTAAACAAGCACTTTTTGAATGTTCCTTAGGTGCATGCTTAAGACAGGTTTGACTGTACACATATTTTTATCATTGTGATTTATAAGACTGTTGCATCCTATAAGCAAAGGTGGATAAGACTCATTTGCTATGGATTATTTTTAATAATCATAATATAATCATATAATCATAATAGCTATGAAATATGAATGTGCTTTGAAATGAGGTGGTTCAAGAGATTGTTTAAATAATATTTATTTTAGGATTAATTCAAAGTAAATGTCACCAAACTTTTACAACTTTTTTTATTAAATCATTATGTACTTATTTTCACATTTCCTGATTTCTTGAAAATGTTATTTCTATTTTTAAACTAGAACTGTCGCAGAGCGGACTAATACCCCCCACAAGCGCTTTGTCATAATGCAAGTGCTATTAGTGCAAGATGTGTTTGAAACTAATATTGAGCATGAAGTTTCATGATTCTAGGTCGCTTGGTTTTTGAGTTAAGAGTCCAGAAATGAAAATTGAACAAAAATTGACAGTGACCTTGACCTTTGACCTAAATGACCCGAAAACAATAGGGCACTTCCTTGCATCATAAGCAATATTTGCATAAAGTTTCATGCTTGTAGGTCACTTGGTTCTAGAGTTTAGAGTCCAGAAATGAAAATTGAACAAAAATTGACTGTGACCTTGACCTTTGACCTATGTAACCCAAAAACAATAGGGCACTTCTTTGGGTCATAAGGAACATTTGTATAAAATTTCATGATTGTAGGCCACTTGGTTCTTGAGTTAGAGTCCGGAAACGAAAATTGAAGAAAGGCTGACTGTGACCTTGACCTTTGACCTACATGACCCAAAAACAATAGGGCACTTCCTTGAGTCATAAGGTACATTTGTATTAAGTCTCATGATTGTAGGTCATTTGGTTCTTGAGTTAGAGTCCGGAAACAAAAAGGTTTACTGACGGAAGGACAGATGAATGGATTGACAGAGGAACAGACAGACGGACGGATGGACAGACCGACAAACATGGTGAAACCAATATACCCCCCTCTACTTCGTAGGTGGGGGGTATAATAACATAAATGAAATTGATAATATCAAAAAAAGTGTAAGTGACATTCCTTTCATGATACCCTTAGAGTAAAATTTACCAAAATTACCTAGGACCACTTTGATTGGTGAGCACATTCTATTGTAAGTGCCAATAATTATATATTGGCACTTACAATGGTACAGTGCCTATCCATCGACTTACCGTAGATAATGTTTTCCTTTTCTTCATACGGTACTTTATAATGTACAAAATGCTGTATAAGTGTGCTATAACTGTACATCCCATCTGTGGACACATTCAGGGTCGCCCAAACTTTATCCAACTCTTGTGGCTGTAAGGCTAGACCTGTCCTGTAAACAAATAAAAAATTCAACATTTCATTAATTTAGTGCTGATGATGTCATGATCAACCATGGCTTAAAACTTGCAATACCCAATTGCCTGGTGAAAAATATCATACAGGCCAAACTTCTAAAAAAGTAAAGATAATAATTTTTAATTGACAAAATTTTAAAGACATTCATTTTATTCTTAGGGAAAGAAAGCATTGTGAACAAATTGCTTTTTTGGAGAAGATGCTTTAATAAAAAATCTAGTTGCTAAAGGGACACATGGGTGGTGTAGACTAAGATCTTATGTACAGGCTGATCTCTACATGGATTTATGGAACACAGGTTTTCTGAGTCTGAAACTCTCAAATAAGTATCCAGGACCCTCAAAACTATTTGATGTGAGTCCCTAAGACCCCCCGGGGATCAGTTTAAGACAGTCTTCAAATCTTCCCTGGAGTTGAGCCCAAAATGGTCAATATACATCAATACTTTCTATTCTTTTAGCCAAGGAATAGCAGTAAATTCATGAAAACACAAGTGAAGTGCTTAAAAGAAATAGTCTTATTTTTAAGCAGGGACTCCAAA
The DNA here is from genome assembly GCA_948146395.1 of Fragum whitleyi. Taxonomy (NCBI): domain Eukaryota; kingdom Metazoa; phylum Mollusca; class Bivalvia; order Cardiida; family Cardiidae; genus Fragum; species Fragum whitleyi. Next base: position 12,138,715 of record OX411546.1, on the reverse strand, counting down.
ACTTTTTTAAGAAAGGACCCCTAAAATCCCGATTATCAAGTCATAAGGACCCGTTTTGTTGAAGTCAGACTAAAACCCTGCTTCTTCTATTCCTCCTGCCAAAAGAAGATTTTATTCATTGTTCAGCACAATCAGTGGTAAAAAAGTTTCTTTTTGATTGGGTAGCCAAAGTATTATGAAACAAAGAAACTTTCAGTAAAGGATTTGTTAGTAATTTGGTAAAAAAAACCTTTCCTCACATAATTATGACTTGATCAATCAGAATACTGAATTCTCATCATTATAGGTTTAAAGAAATTCAGCGTATGTAGGCTTATTCATGAATATTGGCCTCGTGTCCTGTCTTTTTTGGAGACTTTATCAAATTGACAGCTTATGCCCTGATCAAGTCTCACATTTTATTAAAGAATGATCACCAAATTCCTAGTGAATGGTCACCTACATTTTAAGCAACGCTCCAAACTGCCATTTACTCATCCTGCCAGTCATTCTTCTGTCCATGGCTTTGAAATTCTGAAAAAAGAAGGTATTTCTTTAAAACTTTTTGGTTGTTTATCAAGAAATAATGGTACATTATCACTGCCTAACCAGTGAGGTTATCAAAAACTTATACCTTGCTTATACCCCACTTTCGTCATTTCACCTAAATCTAAATGGAGGTCAAGCCATAACTTTTGTGACCCAATGACTAAATAAAGTGATACAAAACAAAAATTGAATAGAATAATAAAATAAAATTCTGCATCGAAGATTGAAAGCTTCTAAAAATGTTTTGAGTCATAATTGATATTTACCGAGCCAGGAATGAAACAAAGGGCCTCTGATGAGGAGTTCAATCCACTATGTACAGCCTAATTTTTTGTATTTAAAAGAAAAAAAAGCATAATTCATCATGAGCATCTATGCAGTTTGGTTTATGCCTTCACATAGCACTCTGAGCTTGATTCTAATTAAAATGTTAACATAGGTTCGTTTTTTTTCTTTGAGATGTACAACCAGCTTGCTGTAAACAAATTCTACACATAAGGTTTGTGTAAAAAAAAAACGGGCTCGGAAATATAGAAATTTCAAATGTTCATACTTTTGAATCATAAATAAAACATACAAAAAATTTTATTCTAGTCTTTATTTGTATGAAAATAGATACCTACTTTATCAAATGTGTGGAACCTGTTCTTGAAAAGTTCATCTATTTGCTTCTGTATCTGAAATATTGTATATCAATCAGATCAAAGAAATTCTCTGATCACATCAGCAAGCACAAACATCGTCGAAAAACACGTAAGCAACAATACAAAAAGCCTAGTTATACCTGCAGTAAAAACACCACAATAAAAGCACTCATTCTTCGCAAGCACCAGTATCCAGTGGTATCACCTGCCAAATGCAACAGTGCATGCAGGCTCGTTAGCGGCCTTTAAAATGGCCCTCAAAAACGAGAGCCAATAACATAGCAACACACACTTCCATTGTATAAAAGCCTGTTAAGGATTCTAAAACGTATACATACAGATACAGATACAGATCAACAGATATATACTTGTCTCATAACATACCCAAATCAAAGGGAGATCATTAGAGTAAAATCTGACAGCGTAAAATGTCTGGGATAAAACATACCAGGAAAGGTTTACCTATTTAACCCTTGTCATGCTGAACCCGGAATATTCCTGCATTGGCAGGAGCTATAGACAAACATCAGCCTGCACATGTGTGCAGTCTGATATTTGTCTATACCACCTGTTTATCCTTTTTAAAACCAAAAAAGTTTCAGAAATTATATTTTCAAAATCAAATGCTGACTCACAAGCAGGAAATACAGAGCTTTCAGCACTTTGATTTATATAAAATTATGCCAAGGTTTGTAATTCAGCATGACAAGGATTAAGAGATTAAGGGAATATCTCAATACAATCTAATTCAAGTACAACATTAATTTTACTAATCGACCATTTACAGGACCACCGAATACTGGTCATAAGAGAATGGTGGCTTAGTACTAGTTAAGTTTGAAAATTAAAACTAGGTTGTTAAAACTCAATAGAATCATCTCCTGAGACAATTAAGATGAGTTTTTACAACATAGGATAAATTTAAAATGAGTTTAGACCAATAATGTCTACTTTTTAAGACATTTTCATTTAATGAAGGGAATTTCGAAATTTGGTCCCTTAATAAAAATAGTCACTGAATGAACGGGGTTGCTTGACATTATTTGAATAAGAAAAGCTATTTCATGCATAAGTGATTATTTATTTCTTTTATTTCAATAATATCAAGCATTTTGAGACTTTCTTTTATGAAACTACTTCATGCATATGCATACAGAATATGTGTATACCCATTTTTTTCATGGAGGTTTGAAGTCATAAGGAATACATACTATGAGATTTTTTCTCCCATGATTAAATTTTTCTCAGACAAAGTTGCAATAAAAGTGTCAGAGTCCCAATAAACATTGCTATGGGAAATCCGAATGTTCATACTTTGACAGGAGGTATAGGAAAATGTCAGCCTGCACATAGTCTATACCACCTGATCATCCCCTTTAAACCAGAAGATGTTTAACATTATATTATCAAAAATAAAAACAGACTCCCAATTTGTGTATCCAATGCTTTCTGTGCTTTGTTTTCAGTGCAATTTTTAACAAAGTTTTTATTCAGCATGAGAAGGGTTAACAAAGGTCCCTTTTTCGACAATACAGCATAGTATGACAAAATCATGATGATATACATGTACACTTGGGGCCCTTTTTACTAAACTTCTTACGAAAAAATTAATCATAAGTCAAAATCACAAATCATACCTTGAGTTTCATTCATTTTTAGATTCTGCCTTGCAATATCTCATTGGAATCGTCTTTTGAACAATTCCAATGGGATGATGCATGGCAGAATTCTATATTTAGTTATTTCTTTAAAAACAACTTTTTTTTTGACTTACGCAAAAAATGATAGTAAGATGTTTAGTAAAACGGGCCCATGGTCATTTGATGAGGAACATTCTGTAAAAGTTTCATGTAAATTTGTCCATAAACTAAGGAGGAATAATAAAAAAAAAGTTCCCTTGTCAACTTTGCTGTTTCTGCAGTTTACATTGTTTGCAAAGGTTTACTTTTATGGAACTCACAGATTGATTCTTTAGTGGGGTTGGAAATTTTAAAGAATTTCCTATCATTGGCCATCAACATAGAGGTAGTAATTGAGCCTGTGCGTGACATTTCCAACAATTTGAAATTTTTGTGAGGTGAAAACATTGGGTAGAGTAGAAAGCCACATACTGTAAATGTAAAATTACCTGATACACATAGTGAAGACTCTGGACAGACTGTGCGGATGTACAGACTGGTCAGAGTCCTTGCTTTGCGCATATTTGAAATTTGTTGGAAATCTCACCTACAGGCTCAATTACTGTTTCACTCTTAGCCATCAGTACAGATAGCAAGTATAAAATACCTGCTATTCTGAACAATGTTTTAGGACTCGTGCAATTTTTGACAAAAACTTCGCCTTTTTACATACTTAAAATGCAATATGGACCCTTTTGATCAGAATATATATGTTGTTCTAAGTATTTGATTACCCACATTTTCTATTCGTGATTTTTATTTCACAATTTAATGTGTTAAATCATCAAATACAGGTGATCAATTTCTGGCAAAGTGATCATTTATAGTAAGTGATTAATAAAAATTTGTCACAGTGAATGTTAAAGAAAATTAATATCAGATTCTTACCTTTTTGGCAGCTTTTATCAAGTTGAACTTTAAATAGCATAAGTCATCATTTTTAATGTTGACTATAGTTATTTTTTTTATGTATTTGTACATAGAATACAATAGATTGAATTTGTTTCCTTTCAAATAGTACCGTAAAAATTCTAATAGAGCCTCAGGCTCTGATAAAAACCTACTCCCCTTTTTGGAGGTTAAAATTTACTATTTTTGATGTGATAATGGAGCCTCCAATAAAGGACCATGCCCACAAAATCAAGGTCACTAACAATTCAACAGAGATTTAATGAATCAAATTTTCTTAATTAATTATCAATGAAATCTTCCCTTATCATTTGCACTACTTAGCCAATTTCATTTTAAGCCTGAATTAGAAATGTGTCTCAGAGACAGATGCCAAATACAGTCAATCTTGCTCCAGCAATCACGTCTATTAAGCGACCACTTTTATTAAGCGACCATTGTACAGAGTACCTTTGCTGTGGACATTCTTAAACTAAAAAATGATTCTTTTGATGTTAGAACCCATTAGAATCGTCTCATTGAGACGATTCTTATGGGTTCAAACATCCTAGGATTCAGTCAGAATAACTTGACTATCTATATTATGCTACAAAAAACACTTCTTTTTATCATTATGTTGTATTAAGCGACCATTTTCATTAGCAACCACTTTTTATTGGTCCCTCAATTGGTTGCTTAACGCAAGTTTTACTGTACTGCTATCTACACAAAAAAAAATCACATGACATTCATACTAAACAAGGGGAATAACTGAGCCAATTTATTTTGAATTCCATTCATAGATGTTGGAAACAAAACCAATTTTATTTTTTGACATTCAGTCATAACCTTGACCTTGGGCATATCTGTACCAGCTCTTTGTATGATACAAGTAATCATAAAGAGGAATAACTGTTCCAACATATTCTGAAATCCTTTCATAATTATGGGAGATATGTTCCAGACAAGACTAATTTAATTGTAAGACCTTTGGCTGTGACCCAGATTTTGTGCATATCTCAACCCTTGTCATGCTGAACACGGAATAATCCTGCTTTGGCAGGAGCTATAGACAAACATCAGCCTGCACATATGTGCAGTCTTATGTTAGTCTACACCACCTGTTTCTCACTTCCAAACCAGAATTGTCAATAGATTTAGTTTTTCAAATAAAAATTGACCTACAGCTGTTACTTTCAGTGCTTTTACCCATTGATTTTGATGACCATTTTTAGCCAAAACCTATTCAGCATGTTAAGGGTTAACAATATCTTTGCAAGGCACAGGTTCCCATCCTATTGAACGAATGTTCCAAGAATTTTATGAAATCCTTTCACACAGTATAGGAGAAAATTGCTCTTAACCAGGCCCATTTAATTGTTTGACCTTGGACAAAACAAGGCAACTCATGGCATGAAAATAGTTCTCACCAAGGAATACACATTGTGGCAAAGTGTATTGAAATCCATTCATAATGACCTTGGGCAGTGACCTTTAACTTGGGCATAACTGAACAAACTCTTTGTATGACACTAGTACTCACCTAGGGGAACAAATTGTGCTAGGTTATTTCAAAATTCATCGGTATTTGTAATGAAGGTATGCTCTAGAGAAAATGAGACACAAAATACGCTAACAAATAGACAGAGGTAACTCTACATTCCAGTCACCATGCCTATGTTGGTGGCATAAAAACTCTCAACAGCAAAATTGGTTATGTTTATCAAACAGTCTTGAATTCTTCTTTTTTAAGGCTAATAGCTACAGGGCTACAGACAGAGGCGGTATTTTGGATTTCAAATTAAGATATTTCTTTGTTTAAAACCCTATATTGTCTGTACTCATTGAAATTGTCTGGACAAGCTTATTTAAATGAGTACCCAATACATAGGATTTCATTTAGAAATTAGGGGTTTAGACTGGTTTAATCTCCTCTTATCTGAACCTCTGAGATATTTATTTTTGTAACACAATATAACTCACATTTTTTTCAAACCATTTTATACTTGCTTCTAATCCAATCAGTTTATATGCAACTTCTTACAATAAATGTAGTGGACCCGTAATAGATCAGCAACGTTTCGGCAGTAATGAACTTTAATAGTGTTAACCAAGGTTTCCTAATGAATTTCATTAGGAAACCTTAGTTAACACTGTGAAAGATCATGAGTTCCAAAATGTTGCGATACTATTACTGTTCCACTACCTTAAGACATGTCTAAAACTTCATCACTTTGTAATGTTTGTCACCCACCTGTTCTATTGTCCGTAGATTGTTGGGTTGTTGTGGTGGGGGTGCAGGGGGGTCCATCTCTGTTTTGGCCCTCTCTTTCAACCTCTCCACCTGAGGGGCCACAGGAACCTCTGAATTAGGGACCCTGGTTAGTGTGATGTTTCCTTCTTGCCGCAGATTCCATGAGCCAGGCCTATTGTGTATGTAAAATATCATATAATTAATTTACTTTTTACTAGCTAAATTAATTTTTTCAAGGTAATAAAAATATAAAGATTTCAATGAAACAGACAGTCAGTACAATATTTGAAGAAGTTGAATTTGAACTTTTGTTAGAGAATCAATTTTTCCACTGAGTATTTCGTGACAAGTATACAGAATTACTTTTTAGCTATAAGTCTAAGCTTGACTCCAGTGTTTATTATAGGCAGGGGGATTGGGTGATTCCCCTACTTTTTTCACATATCCCCAAATTTTCTTGATTTGTAGGGGATTTTTACTTTCACCAAAGAGCATGAATTACTACATTTCTCAATTGCCTCAATTGTCGTACTGAAGTCCCCTCCATTTTTGAAATCCCAGAAAACTGGACTTTTTCATCAAAACAGTTCTAACAGCCATGCATTCAGGATGGCAAAACAGTGAAAATTATTAGCATATTATACCCCGCTATAATTGCAATCCAATAAAATAAAGAATTCTGATTGGTTTAAATCGCATCACGTGGGGAAATCCATTGCACTTTATTTCTGTATAAAATGCAATAGGTCTTTCGGGAAACCCCCGACCTTCGATCTGCAAGTCCCGTGTTGTGGGAACTCAAATTAACCTAGTTCCCAAACATCAACGCCACATTGCTATTTAATCTATTATAAATTAAGATATTTTCGAGAGAATTACAAGCATGCAGTTCTGATTCTGAGCCGACGTTAACTTAGAAAACAGCGAGTTGACGAAGACCATCGAGCAACCCTCTGAACTAAGACTGACCATGCCGTTTTCGTTTGAAAATACGGACTTACTTGGCAGAAACAAGTTTTTTGTCATAAGTACCTCTTTAAATTTCAAAGTTTTCAAATGTTTGTGTATCATTTGTTTTACTTTATGACATTTCACTTCGATAGCGAGATAAAAAATACACGATCTAAAAATAGATTGTGTAATCTATATACCCGCAGAAAGTAGACTTGAAGCTTTAATGTTTTGCTGATTATTTTGATAGTTTCTTCGATTTAGATGATTGCAATTATAATGGACGAGTGTCTTTTTTCACTGCGTGCACATGGCTTAAACATAACGCCCTACGGGCGTTATTTGCCATGTTCTAAGGCAATTGCACTTTGTACCCCAATAAATGCAGTGAAAAAGACACTCATCCCTATATTGTTAGCCAGTGTGTGTTCAAAGCAGGGTATAATTTGAATGCAGGGCACGATCGGACAATCTTTTGCAAGGGGTACAGTTCAAATTTTAGTCTTTCCACCTTTTTGTATTTTCTAAGTTTAGTTACTTTAGAAAAACATGCCTGGTTCCTTTCATGGTTAAAATTTGGTCCCCTTTCCATTTCAAGTCTGCTACTTCCCTTGATCTAATTACCATATCAAACTGCTTAAATTTTGCTTACCATTTTTCTCCTAATAAACACTCCCAGGAGCTATACATAACATGGTTGGGGAGTTTTTATTTAGTATGCATTTACTGATTAGAAAAATAATAAATTGATGTCTATTATGCACTTTTCCCTGTCATTTGAGGTGATTTCCTCTAAACAATCATCTAAATGATTGTGAAGAGGAAATTCACATCAAATTAGAGAAGAAGTCTCAAAAAATTCGTAAAATTAAGGTATTTGAAGTGTTTTATTATTCAGTAAAAAATGTAGGGGTGCTACTATTACAGAAGGTCCTTTTATAAGGGGAAGTACGGAAAACCAAATTACATCTTATCCATATAAGCTTACGTGATGTCAAATATCTCAATGAACTTTGTGTAAGGTATCAGACCATCCTTGTTTTGACCCACTTCTGACTTGAGATGTTCCCACTGTTTATCTGTCATTGTATACCCTAATCGTCTCTCAATACCAGATCGGAACTCATGTGCAGTTATCACTCCTAAACTGTACTTATCTGCTTGTCTGAAACAAACAAGTTTCTAATGATTGAAATTGGCAAAGTAAAGTTTTGCAGACATGCAGACAAACTAGATGAAGGGCCGACAGACAAACAGGAATAAGAATACAAAGTTACTATGTTAAACATTGGTTGCATTCATTATTAGTAGGTTTATTATGGGTTAAATAGTCCTGAGATCAATCAACAGACATATTCCAATACCATTCGAATGGTGCATTATATCTTTAGATAAATTATATAATTGATATAGTATTCACTTTAACCAAATCTTCCAGTAATACCTGGCAATCCTCACTTATTAACATGCTTCCAGTACTCTAACCTATATATCTTAGAATTTGATAGAAATTTGATTGGTTGGTCATAGGTATATAGACACATTAGTTTTGTACTTGTCCATCAAATTATTCTTATGCCTTATAGGCATGTCCAGTTACCTGAAATGGATGAGCATTTTGATGAAGTCTCCATGAAATAGGTCTACCAGTCTAGACTCCAGTTGGTCTGCTGTTACAGGACCTGAGTCTCTCTGGATTTCTGAGTGAAACCTGAAATTATCATGAAGAGTCAGTATTACTGATCAAAGGGCCAGAAAATGAAGCCTTTAGATATAAAATAAGAGTGACAACTTCACAATTCTGATGCTACATGAAAATTTTCAAAGAAAACCCATTTTTCAGTGGCGCGGCTTAGTATTCCAAAATGGTAGCAAAATATGCATGGACACATAATGAGGAATATTCAGTGAAAGTTTCATTCCAATTCATCCATTATTAAAGGGGAAATGGACATACAGATGTGCAGATTGACATAGACATACAGGCAGATAGAGTATTAGTTATACGGTTTTTTGCTGGGGTATATGACGATCTATTTCCGGCTGGAAAAAATGATGTCACCTGAGCCGTAGGCAAGGGTTGTGTATACTCGGGTTGTGTTATACGCAAAGCGAGAGAATCATGGCTGCCATTACCGTTTCGATTTTTTGCGAGGTGCCTTAAGGAAACATTAGAAGATATAGGGTAGTGGCCGTAGATATCAATGTTTGTCAGGTCAGCATTAGCCAATGAAAATGCTAGAATTTCTTTGCAGTATAATAAAAATGATATCAATTTATCATCCAATGAAGCCTATACTGATATCACCTGTCTGAAAACACAAAATGATATCAGACTGCCTATTTTTAGAAACAATTTGCATACAGTTTCACCTGAATTTCTTTAATTTTTAAGGGTTTATCATAATCAAGTGCAAAAAATGATTGAATGATAAATAGAATAACATGTAAGTGTCTTAAAATATCAATGTTATCTGGTCTTGGCAGCGAGAATTTATCATGAGAAGTTAATTTCATGGTCTTGAGTGAAAGACTCTTTAATTAGATGAGAATAGCTCAAAAATAAATATTAGTACATTGATAAAACTTATTAAAAGCTCAACATCTTTATGACAATGACAATGACAATTTATAGGATAACATTCTTAGATAATTACATTGCTAGTTAACAAAAAGCCATTAATTAGCAAGCAATTTTCTGTTGTTAATTTAGGCAATTTGGGCACCAGACTTCATAAAGAAATTAAGAGGTTTCCATGACATACAATTGTTCTAATAGCTTAAATTAAACACTAAGTCTTAAATTCTTAGTACTGAGGACACTTTTGAACTTTATGTTAGAATGAATATTGTTATGGACCAAAACATACAATATCAAAGGTAATATTCCTAGTCTTATGCCTAAATCATTAAGAAAATTTTCAAAGTATGACACTACAATCCTAGTGATAACAATTCATTGCTTAATTGCAACTGACCTTGTGTAACAATAACAGTTAAATAACAAATTATTTGTTTTTATCAAAAACTTAAAATAAACAACCTGTTGACAAATTGGAGTTTAGATTTAAAGAATTAGACTTTTACAAAAACATGCATTCAACAATATCCAATTTCTATCAATAGTAATTTTAATTATAGGTACCTTTACAAAACAAGGTAAAAACTATCATCAGCATAACATATTAATGTTAATCACATATTACAGATACATAAGACTGAAGCATGTTCCCCATATGCCAAAACAACAAATAGATATACCTAGGTGTCTCCTCGTCATCTCGTGCTGTCAAACTATAACATATCATATATACGTAGTAAAAAAGGTTAGCAACACTTGATATTTTTCGCTAAATATTTTTGTGTTTTATTATGGGTTGTTCTATATCCAATCCTAGGTTATAACACTGGAGCAGAAATATGGTAGTCGCATGTAGTTAAACCATTCGGAACACCACTCGGCCAATCTCACAATCAACTTCGGATGTACATAGACTGACTATTTTTAAAAATTACGGGAAACCCTTGGAAAAACTCGATGACGTCAGTTAAAATGGCGTTAGCCCTCGAAACTGCATGTGAAAACATTCAACGTCGCCAACGCTCTCTAATAAAAAAATCTTTAGATTCTTGAATAACGACTGAAAAAATCTTAATTTTTGTACATACATCCGAGGTTTGTTGCAGTTTACGGAAATCTCTTCAATCTCTTAGCCATAGAATTTTGATTTTCTTTTGTTCCAATGATGACTCTACAGTCATAAAACATAGACAAAACAGCGGATGGGGTGGATTTAAAAAGTCACAGCTTGTCTTTTTTGGTCTAGATTTCGGTTTTGCGTTTCAACGTCACGCATTCCGGAGGTACAAGCTTTTAAGGAAATGTTATCTTTGGTCATTAGCTGTCTTTCATACCAAAATGAAACTTCTTAATTTAAATGTTTGATTGACGTAATGTGATTAATGTCTCCCAAAATTCTGAAGCTTTGGCTGTTGTTGCAGATTTCAAGTGATCAGTTCAAATTAAACTGATCATGAGAAGGTTCATGAGACACTTTTCACTTCTTTTACAACATTAATGTCATAAAAAAATGACAAAAAAGAAGTGCCTTTATGTGATCATCCTCTGTTAATGACCCTGTCAATGTTCTGTTAGATTATTCCAAATATTATATAAGTTTAAGGGGGTATAAAGAGGGACATTTCACAATTTTTCTAAATCTAAATGAAGTATCTTAGAAAAACAACAAAGCACTAAATCATGTTAAAGAATCTAAATATTAAGAGATTTCAATAGATTCCCCCATTTGGATGACTAGAAGTAAATATCAATTGAAAACTAGAGCTGCGCAAAGCAAACTTATACCCCCCCCCCCCCTCTCCCGTTTGTCCCTGTAAAATGCTATCAGTACCTGTATACCAAAAAAAATCAACATTTCATTTGCTCATTAGCAACAATTTTATTAAAGTTTCATGATTCTAGACCACTTGATTTTTTAATTAAGAGCCTTGAAGGTTTTTTAATTAAGAGCCCGGAAACTTAAAAGGATTTCTGGACAAAGTTTAATTTTGACTTTGATGTTCATGATCCAAAAACAAAAGGATACTTCCTTAACCCTTTCCTGTTTAACAAAATTTTGGACCTGTCCAAATTCAAAGGTTTTGCAGACGAAAATTAAAAGTTGATTTAATTTGAAAAATAACCATTCTGTAGGGTAGAAAATAGTGTGGAAAAAGAAGAAATTGCTTGTCAGAAGCAATTTCTTCTTTTTTCACAATGTTTTCTCAATCATAAAGTCACAGGCACGTAAAAAAAAAAGGGAATAAACAGCAAAGAGTTAAGTCATGGGCAAGTTCTCACTTGTCATGCTGAATAAATTTTGGCTAAAATTTTGCATCAAAATCAAAGGGCTAAATACACTGAAAGTACTATCTGTAGGCCAATTTTTATTTGGAAAACTAAATCTGTTGACAATTCTTGTTTGAAAGTGAGAAACAGGTGGTGTAGACTAACATCAGACTGCACATATGTGCAGGCTAATGTTTGTCTATAGCTCCTGCCAAAGCAGGAATATTCCGGGTTCAGCATGACAAGGGTTAAAATTGACAGACAGGTGAGCATACAGACAGACATGGTAAAACCGATATACCCCCCCCCCCCCTCTAATTCATAAGTAGAGGCATTCATAGAAGCAAAGAGTTTCTTTTCTAACAATATTACTACATATACTTACGGATGACTCGGGTCTTTCGTTACCCGAGACATGATTCCACTGTCAGATCTGTTCTGGTATCGATTCAGAAAATCTTTGTAATTTAGCTGCCCTTTAATCGCTCTTAAACCACCCCTGAAAAAGGAATTGTGTGTTATCAACAGAAATGAAGTGAACTGTCCTCTTCTAGGAGCTTTTAGGGTTTTTATGTATGTGAAAAACTGTTTCCAAGGCAATTTCAAAATATGACCATCATTATCTTAATCAATGAGACTACCAAAATTGACTTTTTTCCCATTGAGGTATGAAACGTCACTTATTATACTGTTGTTTATGAAATAATTTTATTTTCCTGTTGATGTGTTGATAAATAAAGTATGATGTAGGAGTAATATGCAAAAGGTAATTTTTGAGGGCAGAGCCTGAGGGTTTTGCTTTGCATGAAACTCCTCCCCCATCAGACTTTATTCATGGACACATCAATGCGTAAATGAAATTATATCAATTATAATAAAAATTCTGAAAATAGTTTTATTACCTTTTTCTGGGTGTAAAATAGTTTTAAAACCTTTTTCTAAAATTAATGATCAAGTGATGACATAGATGTTGAGAGAATTACACAGACTGAGAAGCGCGTAATTTTGCATGACTATGCGGGTTATGTGGTGTCAAAAGCATCAACATCCCACTAAAGATGATGTTGAGTATAATCAATGGACGGAGCTTTTTGTGTACAGATTACAACACATAGCATTATTCAATGGCTCGGCGTTAAACAGTAGTAACTATATGTTTATAATCAGTTAAAACTGTTTTGCATGAGCCATCAATAAAAATTTTATTCTGATATAAGTACTATGTAATTTCTTCTTAATTCATTTATGCGTATTGCACCATCATGTTATAATAATACCTATTACTTATATGTATGAATCCGATTCACATGGTCAAATGGTATGATAAGGATTCAAAATGAAACAAGATGTGTTTAATTTTGTGAAACACTTTCTCCCTGGAAACAGCCCTTTTTTCTTAACAATTTTGACTAGATAAATGACCGTGACCTTGTCAGATGACCTTGACCTTGGTATGCTGATAAGATCTTATTGATCTATCACCATATGCCAAATAACAGCATTGGATCTCAAAAAGGCTTTGAGTATTTGGCAACGTTAATCCTTGTCATGCTGAACCCGGAATATTCCTGATTTGGCAGGAGGTATGGACAAACACCAGTCTGCACATATGTGCAGTCTGATCTTAGTCCATACAACCTGATTTTCCTTTTTAAACCAGAAAAGTTTCAGAAATCATATTTTCAAAATCAAATGCCGTCTCACAAGTCGGAAATACAGAGCTTTCAGCACTTTGATTTATGTATAATTTTGCCAAGTTTTTTATTCAGCATGACAAGGGTTAAGTTTTTTGGTTAAAGTTTTTCAGACAGACAGATGGACACCGGTAAAACAATATACTCCCAGGCTTGCTGATGTGGGGGCGTAAAAATTCAAGACCTACCTTTTAATGAAGTGTTCAAACTCTGATGGTGAAATTGTCAAACCAAACTCAGACAAAACACGTCTAAAGTCGACTTTAGAAACATAATTATCATTGAGGAAGTCAAACAATTGAAATGCAGTGTACATGGCTTGGTAGGTCTCCTCAAACTGAAACAGTGAAGTAATGGAGAAATTCTCATTAAAACATCACAATTATAAGTTGAGAGCTTAAAGCTAGGAATTTAAGTCCTGCTTTGTCATACTCAATTAGTGGGAAAGAAAAGATCATTAAAAAAACACCCATGGGTGGGGAATTCCAAAAATTCCTTCTTGTCAAAAACTGGCTCTTCACGTGACGACAATTACTTTTTCCTGTGCCACTTGTCCATAGACAAGTACATACCAGGGAAGTCTTGAATTCGTACTTAATAGATAGAAGTGATGATCATCCTACTGTTTATAGCAAACTAGAACTTGTCACAGAATGTGTCTTAATACCCCCGCAAGTGCTTTCAGAGAATGAGATACTTTGACAGGAGAGGCAAAAATGTTTCAAATATGAAAAAAATGAGGGAGTAGTTTGCATCACAAGATTTTTGTTGTACATGTGTACAAAAAAGTCTTAGTTGAAGGGCAGATAAATCTTGAAGCTGGAAAAGCTGAGACTTCAAAATTAGGTCTTTCAAAACTTCAACATGTGATCAATGTTTGTATGAAATTTCATTACTTTTGATTGAAAAATCAAGGAAGAGTTTGCAACACAAGATTTTTACTTGTGTACAAAAAAGCTTAAGTTCTAATTCTTGAAGCAGGGCAGTTGAGACTTGAAAATTGTGTCTTGCAAAACTTCAACTTATGCCAAATATTTGTATTAAAAATCATAACTATTGAATGAAAACTGAAGGAGGAGTTTGGGACACAAAATTATCAGTACATAGTAACAAATAGGGAAAAAATTTCTCAGCTCAAGGGGATATAATTCATGCACCAGGGGGAGTTGAGACTTGAAAATTGAGTCTTGCAAAACTTCAACTTGTGATCAATGTTTGTATGAAGTTTCATTTCTATTGAATGAACCCTGAAGGAGGAGTTTGCGACACAAAATTACTAGTAAAAATGTCCACGGACGGACAGAAAGACAGACAGATGGATGGACGGACAGACGGACATACAGGCTGATTCCAGTATACCCCTGAAAACATTTGTTTTGCGGGGGTATAATGATAGAAAACATTGCTTTAATGAAGAAAATGCTGGGTTCCAGCATTTTCTTTATAAATGCAATGTTCCCTCAATATTTATCTATTCATGTTCTTTGTGGATAAGTGCTTTATCTTCCAGGACAAGTCTTTTTTTTTTCTTACTGGAGAAAGCTTGGACCATTTAAATATCAGTACAATTCAATTTCATTTCTACTCTCTGACTCTCCTAATAAAATAAACGTTGAACTCATTGATATAGATGATTATTAGTCAATGGTTTCAATTATTGACTAAAAAAAATATTTAGTAATCTTTGAAGAATCACCGTCCCCTTGTGATCCAAAAATTCTTAATTTACAAAGAAAAATCACTGTTCCTCAAATGATTTTTGTTTAAGGCCTAAAAAAATCTTTTCAAAATCTAGTCCATCTTTTGAACAAATACATTAATTGTCAAATATTTGAAAGTTTTCATATAAATAATCAGATACATACTTTGTAATGTAAGGCATCAATGATATTGTCAAGTTTAGGATGAGCTTTGGGCTTGATGATTTTCTTCTCCGATGGTTTAACCTCATCTTTCTTCTCTCCGAGCTTTGTCTCATCCTCGTTCCTTGCTGTAGGGATTTCTATGGCCACTTTTCTCTCTGATCTGTCCGTATCTAGCTTCTGATCTGGATCTATCCCCTCTTTCTTGAGGATTTTCTTGGCCTCAGCGCTTGTGTCATTGCCATTGGTATGCCCTATTTCTGAGTGTGGTCTAGACCTTGGGAAGGCTGCCCCTCTAGGTGTGTACGGTGGAAGTTGTCGAGGTTTGCCCTTGGAGTCGAGTCCACATATTTTGAAGAAATGATCAGTGTGTAGTGCTCCCGTACCCTCCTTGTCGTACCTTAAACAGAGTTCATTTTTTTAGATCAAAATTTAGCTTTTGTGCCACATTGAAAACAATTTCATTTGTACTCAGACACAGACAGCCACACAATGCAATAAGAAAATTGTCTGATAGCCTAAAGAGGGGCTAAGGTCATCAACAGAGCACATAGCAAAATATGTGGTAAAATCTGGATTTTTCTCTGTTATTGGAAGGCAGTCAAGAAGATTAAGGAACTAATCAAGATCAGTTTGTTTTTATGAATGGTGTTTTACGCTGCTTTTAACAATCTTTCAGTCATACTGCGGCTGCAGCACCTAAACCTAACAATAGATTCCTGGTATTTCTCACACCAGTACTACCATCACATCCCCTCCTAGCCTTCCTATGCTATCACACATAGGTCTACCATTATCAACCCATTGGTGAGAGACAAATAATAAGAAAGGATGAATGCCACCATCAGGGATTAAACCCGGAACCTAATCAAGATCAGCCTTACAGTCAGAAAAACAAAGCACAAACAGGCTCCCAAGAAATAGTACCCAGTGCCTCAGCCAAGTTAATCCGATGCAAGGGCAGTCACCTGTGCTTCCCTGGTCCTTGTATCATTGGTGTTAATGATATAAGTTCTAAGACCTATTAAATGCTATTAATTTTCTTTTGCTCTGATAGTTTATTTATCTCTTATAAATTGCTCCCAATTCATGTATATATTTGAAGAAAATTTAAGCTACATATACAGTCAACTCTCGTTACAACGACCACGTTTGTTCCTGATAAAAATGTCGTTATAACGAAAATGTCGGTGTATTGAAAATCACCCCTTCAACTCATAAGTTGGTACCATTTCTAAACAACATACACTTTTAAACGAAATGTATACTGATAGATTGCCTTTGAATAGCGATAAGATATCTACAAAACTTAAAACTGAATATAAAAACTTGCTAATTATTACTTTTTGAAGAAATCCTTATAGATTTCCTTCCTTGATTGTGAACATTTTTCTCTACAAAAAATAGTTTCCATGCAATCTCTAAATAGGTTTTCATCGTGGCATTTGTTTCCCTGTTGTTGAAAATAGATTATGACAGATTTTAAGCATGACTTAGCTTCAAATCTAGAGACAGTGGAATAATCAGAATTAATTATGGAATATTTTTGTTCAATTAATCAGATTGTCGATCTGCCACTCTTTTGACAAATAACTCGACAACTGGTCCCGTGTTATATTTGAATGTGCATATTTGTATTCTAAAATTGTATGTGGTTTCTTTGCTCAAAAGAGAGTTGGGTTCGACGCCTCTTTGCTGGTGCCTCAGCCATTTTTTTTAAATAAAAATAGATCAATGTAAAATGTACGACAAAGATGTTTGCCTAACAACCAATCAAAGTAAAATAACGACTTGCCCTTTTCGCCAAAAAAAGCCGAGTAAAAATTGTTCAAATTGTACCCGTCGAATGCAAAGTGGTGTAACCGTACCTTTTTGTAATTAAGTTACGATGATATCACCCTCAACCAACCAAAGGTTAACGGACGAGATTATTGTGTTCCGGGTGGTTTAATTGTCGATAATCGCTGAAGGGGAAAACATGTATTCGCACTTTAGCGTATACACGCGTACATTGTTGATTAACACATAACCGCGAGGTGTTAAAAATAGCCGCTAGGAATTTTCCAGGTTAGTGTCGATGTATTGAATATATAGGGATTTTGCACTTTCGTTCCCTGATATTTTGTATTGATGTCGGAAAACGAGAATTCCGTTGTAACGGGAGAAAAATAAACTGTGCAAATCCGTTCCCAACAATTTAGTGTCGGTATACAAAAATGTCGATGTAACGGATGTCGATCAAACAGGAGTTGACTGTAAATACTAAGTTTCAGTAAATATCAAGTGTAGTTACCTTTGCCACAGTTTATTAAAGTCATCATCAGAATATCCCTAGGGTAGCATAGGCTTCCTGTGCTATGATGGTAATATTAACCCATCAGGAACATATAAGCTTAATATCAATACTAAGTTTCAGCGATTATCAAGAGTGCTTACCTTTGCCATAATTTATTAAAGTCATCATCTGTCATGAATATCCCAAGTGTAGCATAGGCTTCACGCAGCTGTGGTGGTAATATTAAACCACCAGGCTCGAATACAGATGCTGGAAATACTTTGTGTGCATCAAAATTCCTGGAATAGAAATGACACATAAAATTTATCAAAATTAAGGTAGTGGATCCGTGATCGTTTGGCAAAGTTTCGGAAGTAATAAACTTTAACAGTGTTAACAGAGGTTTCCTAATGATACATAAGGAAACCTCTGTCAACATTGTGAAAGATCATGAGTTCTGAAATGTTGTGGAACTATTACGGGTCAACTACCTTAATTATTAAATCATCATGCAGACCAGAGCATCTGGGAACTCTATGAAATAACTATTTGAAAAAGAGATTGGGTTCAGCATTATACTAAGGTCAACCATAAGGTGAACTTTTGATACAGTAAGGCAGAATGGTCATTCTTGATTCAGTTAATCAGCCAAGTTTGAAAAGTTTCAAGTTTAGCTAGCATGGGCATTCTGTGCAGTCTGACTGAGGTCAACACACAGGGTTTGACACTTACTTTTTATTGCCATCAGCCTCAAGGACATATTAGCCACAAATCTTATAGGTCCTCCCTGATAATAATAGGTCCTCCATCAAATTTTACTATTTTTTTAGCAAATCAAGGAGAAAATTGTACAAAAAAACTGTGGTATGAGAAGAAACTGCTTATGATAATTTCCTCTTTTTCCACATTTTTTTCCCATTTTAAGGGTAATGGAATAAGAAATAGTATGGAAAAGGCAACTATTTTTCAAAACTGTACAGTCTTAGAAATAAATTGGCTATTTACAACATGCCCAAAGGACCTGCAACATGATAGCTACTACCAGTCCTCCCTAAAATCCACAGGTCTCGAACCCGAAGACTGGTGTTAGTGTCAATCCCTGACACTTTGCGCACTGCCAAAATGGTGTCTCTTTGTTTTATGGGTCTAAATTAAGAATCTTTACATACAAGGTGTTAGGAAAAGATTATTCTCACTTTTTACCCAACAAAATGCTCATAAAAAAGGAGTTATGTTCCTTTTCTATTTATAACTTAAAGATGACAGTGCTGGTGAGAGAAAAACCAGGGATCCATTGTTAGGTGCTCTAGCCTCTGTGATTTAACTGAAAGATTGTTCAAAGGGGCATAAAGGCGTCTTAAAGAGCAAAATATTATGTACATGGAATTAAGACTAAGTTACCCTTGAAAAAGTAGAATCTTTATCTAAATATGTACTTTATAAATGACCTTGACCTTTTTCAATGACCTTCATCTTGACATTAAATAATGTCTATCTATGAGATGCACTTTTATGTCTAAAATATGAGCATTTTACCTTATGCAAGTTTGATTTTGCAAAATATTTGTTTTACAGGTTATGTTTTTGTATCTTACCTAGATTTACATTTCTCTTTAAAGATTGCGTCTGAAAATGGCATGGATGTGTAAGGATCATGCACCCGTATGTCTGTCCGTTTTAAGTAGCTCTCAGGATATCTCTGGTCAGGGGCATGCAAACTTTGGGCCTGTATTGCACTCACCCAATTCTTCTTATCCTAAAATGGAAATAAGTAAATTGCTTGCCAATCCTTCCTTTTTCATGACCCTGTAAAGCAAACAGCTATGGTGAAAAATGTGGAAAGTAAAAAATTGCTTATTCTAAGAAATTTCAAACATAATTTCTTTCCTAAAATACAAATGAAAATTGTTTTTTACAAGTTCTCAAATTTGGATTACTTTTTAACCTTTTAACCAAGTTCTAAATTTCAATGGTAAACAATAATATTGCATGCAGAGATCCTATTCTGCTACATGGGAACAAAATCTGGATGAAAAATGGTAAAACTTTTACATAAATGTATTTACCTATCTCCTTTAACCCTTGGCATGCTGAATAAAATAAAATGGCAAAATTGTAGCGAAATCAAAGGGCTCAAAGCACTGGACACACTAAATGTGAGTCATTATTCATTTTGAAAATCACATTTTTAAGTTTTCTGGTTTCAAAAAAGGAAACACAGGTGGTATATACAAAGATCAGCCTGCACATATGTGCAGGTTGATGTTTGTCTATAGGTCCTGCCAAAGCAGGAAAATTCAGGGTTCAGCATGACAAGGGTTAATAGTATGAAAATGTCCTTTACTATTGCACGTTAATGTGACTGTTAGGCAAAAAGGGACCAGGATTTCGCCAATTTTCTTAATTTAAAAAGTCTATTCTACCTAAGTGCAGTATTAGAATTTTCTTCTTTCAAATCGGACATCCAGTTGACCTATACTGGAACTAATCTCTCTTTCCAACAAGAGGTGTTTGTTAAACACCAATGCCCCAGCAACTGCCATTTTTTCGGAACAGTGGTTTGATACATCAATATGGAAATCCTAAAATTAAGTCTTTTGACTTTTCGAAAACTGCTGCGTCATACCAATTTTCAACAGTTGGAGTCTTACCAATCAAAAGTTTTACCTAATTTTAAAGCTTTTATGTCATCAATGAGTAACCTCCACTAAATGACCTTGACCTTGATCAATGAAATTGACTTTCTTATGCATGGTCAGGTCTTGTCATGAGCAATACACATGTGAAGTATGGCCCTTTGACTTAACATTCCAAAGTTGTGGCAAAAGTTAGTTTTAATTTTACAAAATTTGACATTGAAAATGACCTTGAACTCAACATATGACCTAAAGATAGTGGCTTCTGAAAGGTCTTGTCCCAAGCAATGTGAAATATAAAGGCCTTATCACTTACCAAACAAAGTTTATGTCCGATGTTGAAGATTTAAGGTTGAAAAATAGTGACCTTGAAAGATGACCTTCACCTTGACAGATGACTTTGACTTTAGTATCAACAGAAAGATTTTGTCAAAAGCAATGCACTTGTTAAATATCAAGGCTCCATCAATTACCAATCCAAAGTTATGGCCAAAGTGAAAGTTTTAATTTTTCACATATTTGACCTTGACATATGACCTTGGTTTCAACAGAGAGGTCTTGCCCCAAGCCATTATCATGGAAATATAAAGGCTCTATCACCATTCAAAAGTTATGGCCAATGTTCAAATTTTACTTCAGACAAACAGAGTAACAGACAAACAGATAGACCAAAAACTATACGCCCCGATCTATTGATGCAGGGGCATTAAATAGATTTTAACCCTTGTCATGCTGAATTAAAAATGGTGACCAAATTACACTTATATCAAAGTGCTGAAGGCTCTGACAGTCAAAATTGTATGCAAATATTTTAATTGTAAATTACAAGTCTTCACACTATTCTTGCTGAAATAAAATAAACAGGTGGTGTAGACTAAGTTCAGACTGCACATATGTGCAGGCTGATGTTTGTCTATAGCTCCTGCAAAAGCAGGAATATTCCGGGTTCAGCATGACAAGGGCTAATGAATTCACATATGCTCCTTCCCTTATTGACTGGTCACAAATGCATAAAATCGAGTGAATATTTTGAATATGAAATAGATTATATTATGACCATAGTTAAAAATTTCTCTTCACTCATTTTCAATGACTAGTAGTGACATTACCTCAACTTTAAGAAGAAATTTGACAAAATATATCAATTTACCTCGGTGTCTTTGAAATACTGTACAAATGTTTCAAAATGAATAGGACTCTTTTCATCTAAATGCATTCTGTAAAATAGAAAAAATATCTTGTTACACTCTTTCAAATCATGACATATTTATCCATCCAAATGCTTACCAATTCAAATTCTGGTAAGTTATATACATTGATTCAACTGAAGGTTTACTTTCTTTAAGTTTCTTTTCAATAAAGACATATTCTTAGATAAGTTTGTATATAGAGGATATTGAATGAGAGGTCATGAAATACCAAATTTATTAAACAAGTCATCTATAAACAGATACAAACGAGGCTTTGTCAAGTTTTTATCTGTTTTAGAAGACAAGTTAGAAGACAAGTTTTAAAAACTTTGTATTTTATTAACAAATATTTGATATTCTATTCATGATATGACCTGAATTCTTTCGATAATTGGGGAAATTCCAGAAATTAATTGATTCAAGTTATTCTGTGTATCATATAACGCACTTTCCTACATGATGTCAGCGAATGCATTATGATGTCATTCTTACAAGGAAAATATAATGTTGCTGTACATTCTTAGCTTATTTGCATATTTATTCCACTAGTGTTATATCACCCTTGTAATATTTAAGTTATTCAATGGGCTTATTTCTCTCCTGCACTATTGGTCACATTAAAAATTATTTTAATGAATATTTTCTCTCTGATATTAAGTTTTGTATACTGATACCAATAATAAATAACTCTAGATGGAAAATTGTTTTTACTTATACATGTTTTGATGACTTATTGAATAAATTTATTTACTGATGCTTTAGATGACATGATCTCTGAGTACTCATGAATTTTGATACTTACAGCCCTTACTCTCTGGGAATTTTTTGGATGTGTTTTAGTATGTTTGTTTCTTTATTTTTTTGTAATTAGATACTCCTTTAAAACGTCTTCAATTTTGTTCTTGAATCACAATCCATTTGTGCCTATACAATTTCTCAAGGACAGGCCAAGTCGGACAAATCAGGAATTGGAATTCCATACCCCTGCTAATGCTGACTTACTCCAGGTTTTTGTTTAACCCTTTCCCAAACAAGACCTGGTTTTGACGTCTCTAAAGGAATAGGCTTAGGAAAACATCGAGACAAAAGGAGAAAGTGCTGATAATCAGCACTCTCTCCTTTTGCCTCAATATTTTCTCTGCTATAACATGCATATTTTCGCCTTTTGATTTGATTTTTTTGTCGTCTGCAACTCCTTTCAAATCGGACCACCCTAAAATATTGTCGTTTGGGAAAGGGTTAAAAAGATACTAAAAATGACTTACTCTCTGAGTAGTTTTGTGTATTGATCTGGTGTGATGTAACCACAAAGTGTGTATAGGATTCTCTGTAGAGCTTCCCTGGAATGGTCAAAATATAACTCATTTGAACAAAGTTTCAAACATCTCCATCATAATGAAAATATATGAAAGGGTAACCCATAAAAATAACTATCTAATAACAAGCATTTTGAAAAAAAAATTAAGAAAGCCTTGGTTAGTTAATGGGATAAAAAATTGTTATCAAGTTAAAAGCCAGATGATTTTGAAATTTAGATATAAATTCTAACTTTACAGGAGCTCTTGCGATTTTTATCTTTTTGAAAACAAAACACAAGGTAAAATTTAAGAAAGTTGAAAATTGGATTTTAAATAGAGTTGGGAAATGATACAATTTTTTCAGTACTATACCTGGAAACACTGCCTTTTCCTGTAGGGTCATTGGATTTGAAGAGATGACGAATTCCATAGTAGCCAGTTCCAAACTTGTCTCTCAACAGGTCAATCAACTTGAAAAACAGGCTAATTTATCAATTTGATGTACTCTATAGAACTTTATTATGATACCAGAAACAAGCCTTTCTAATAACCCTAATGCAGAATAGGAAAAATAATCTATTGCTCAATGTTCATTTCACGTTTTATATATAGGGTTTCATACTTTTTTAATAGTTCTTGAGTTATTATCATTACCATCATAAAGTCCTTTTATTCATGTTCTCCCTTGATATCTCTAGAGACTGGGTTATCTGAAATTTCAAACATGGTTAACATCTGGTCAGAAATGAAAGTCATGGTTGTTACTCTCTCTCTTCTTATGATTTCTGCCTTATGAACCCTAATAACCAAACAAACAACTATACTCATTAGGAAATTAATACAAATGCTTTATAATTCATATTAAATTTGAAAGAATTAGATAGAAGCCGTGTCTCTATTTTTGTTCAAGTGTGTATTCTCTTTTTTGTGTGTATGTGTATGTGTTTTCAATTCATGGATGTTTAATTAATAAAATTTGTAAAAAAAAACAAGACCAGGAAGAAATCACCATGGCCATTATCATAATTTTTCCCTAAAAAAGAGAACCATGATGGTCATATATCACTCACCTGTGTCTCCTTCGGCTTGGATATTTTATGAATAAGATTGACAAATGTTCACTTATAAGTTGTTTTCAGATTATTGTTGAAGAATTTCCTTCTTTATGTTGTTTCTGTGTAAAATAGGGTGGACATTGGCTAAGCCTATGTTTATGATCCTAAGAACATGATATGAACAAACTTTAAAAAGTTTAATTAAATGAAGCTTAACACCGAATATCTGGCTGTCTACCTGAATTCTGGTTTCAGAGAAATTGATTTATAAAGATTTCAAAAATTTGTGCCTGGGCAATCTGAGGCCAAATTTGACCCTCTGGGCATAATTAACCAGACATAGGTCCATTTGATGATGTAACATACAAAATATGAAGCTGTCTGCCTTCTGGTTTTAGAGAATATATATATTTTTAAGATTTTTGCTCTTTGTTTCCAGGATGCACCCAGGCAGAGCCAAAATATCTAACATTCATTATATGAACAAACTTGGTAGATGTCCACTAGATGATGCTACATAATAAAATATTAAGGCTGTCTGCCTTTTGTTTTTGGAGCGGAAGATTTTTAAGTTTTCACTTTTTGTTTCTATCTAAAATGTATAGTGCCTGTGCAGAACCCAAATATGATCCCTGTGCCATGATATGAACAAAATTGGTAGATGTCCACTAGATGATGCACCATATAAAATATGAAGGCTGTCTGCCTTTTGGTTTTGGAGAAGATTTTTAAAGCTTTTCTCTTTTTGTTTCTATCTAAAATGTAAAGTGCTTTGGGGGAGCCCAAATATAATCCCAGGGCATATGAAAAAACTTAGTAGAAGTCCACTTGATGATGCTCATACCAAATATTAAGGCTTTCTGCTTTCTGTTTTTAGCTCACCTGAGCACGAAGTGCTCACAGTGAGCTATTGCGATTGTGCAATGTCCATCTTCAGTCGTGTGTTGTCTGTCATCCACAATTTCTTTGAACATCTTCTGCTCCTAAACCAATGGGCCAATCTTGATGAAACTTGGCAGGGATGTTCCTTGGGTTAAGCTCTACCAAAGTTGTTCAAATAAATGAAATCCATTCTTAATTTTCCCTTTACCTGTGACAAAAAGGGTGAAATAGGAAAATCTTCAAAAGTCTTCTTCTGTAGATGGTAGACAGCTTTTATAATTGGTATATAACATCATCTAATGGGCCTCTACCAAGTTTGTTCATAGCAAGACCCTGGGGTCATGTATATTTTGGCTTTGCCTGGGCGCATCCCTTTTAGCTCTTCTGAGCATGGAGGGTTAAAAAAAAGAAAAACCTTCAAAAATCTTCTTCTCTGAAACCAGAGGGAAATGCTATAATATTTGGTATGTAGCATCATCTGGTGGACCTCTACCAAGTTTGTTCATATTAAGACCCCAGGAGCATATCTTGGCTCCACCTGGGCGCCACCCTTTTTACATAGAATCAAAGAGTGAAAATCTTCAAAAATTTTCTTTTCTGAAACCAGAAGGCAGATAACTTAACTATTTTGTATGTAGCATCATCTAGTGGACCTCTGCCAAGTTTGTTCATATCAAGACCCTGGGGTCACATTTGGGCTCCATCCGGGTGCATCCCTTTTAACATAGAATCAAAGACCGAAAGGCATATTGTTCTTGCTCTTAGCTGAAAACATTCCATGGTATTGATCTCTTGTAGAAATTATCTCCTTGTTGACATCTGCCTATTTAATTAATGTGATGTCCCAGGGGTCAAAGAGACTCAGGTGAGCAATCTAGGACCACTATGATCTTCTTGTTTATATCCTCTTTCCCCCTTTTGTTGACATGGCAACCAGAGTTAGGGGAGGGATTTCGATTTTTTAACAACCTTGGTAAAGTTGACCAAAGTAACATTCCTGCAAAGTTTCATCAAGACTTGTCTTCTGGATTAGGAGGAGATGTTTAAAGAAATTGTGGACAATACACAAAGAATGACAGACATTGGACACTCACAATAGCTCATATTGAGCACTTGGTGCTCTGGTGAGCTAAAATTACAAATGGAAGTATTGAACTTCCTAATTCCACCATGTATCAACGTACACCGGATATAGCGATTAGTGAGTCGAGGGAAATATCTACGAAGTGGGATTCATAGTTAGTATTTCTTTTATTATTTCTGTGTTTGTTGTGATTTTACTTAGTGGAAAACGAATTTACACTATTGAGGTAGTCGGTTATATCTCTTTGGAAAACATGAAATTATTTGTTTCTGTCATAGAATAAAGGAAAATAAACCGTCTAATCACTGACAATTTTCTTGGCCTTCTGCGAAATTGAATGAAAATGCCCATATTTTACGTAACTGGCCCACGATTTACTTTGCTATACTTTCTTTGTTGTCCAAAGATTTTACATACTAAATTTTACTGTGAGATAGTTTTTTGTTTTTGGAATATTTAGATAGGAAAAAATCTACCGGTGTACGGCCTATAGCAGACAATTTCAAATCAGTGTACGAACGATAGAAAAAGTAGTGTACGAAAAAGGGAAGGGTAAAATATACTTACTTAAACGAGCGCAAAATAAGAAATTATGTTTGAAAACGCCTACATGACTCTGTAGTAACATTTTGGCGTTTTCGATTAAGATTCTTTTCTAGTTTTTTGCAAAAAACGGGGGAATCGTTAATCATATTGATTAAAATATATAGATGATAATCATTTACAGAACTTTATGAACCTCTTAACATAATTATTCATTATATTGATTGTAAACATATTTTTAGCATGGTTTTCTTAGACAACGGCTAGTCCCGTTGCAGAAGGCAACTTCCTGTGAAACCAAGTTGTTTCGTTGAATTCAATTTATAAGCTTAAATTTCGCATTTCTACAGATTAAGCGTCAGGTTAATGTCAGACTAGTTTTACGAACTGTTTCAGAATAGGATAGCAGGTCGATTTCTTGTAATATATCAGAATACTATCATTTAAATGTTTACCCTATCGTCCTATGTCATTGAATAATCGCGGCATTTTAATCGTGGGGTCTTTGATTTTTACAAGATACCTTTCTAAATCAAAATATTAACAGATAGAGAGAAAAAAATGTGATTTTTAACAAGGTTGATAAGAAACACGATTGCACCCAAAACATTTGAGTGACCTCAGACGATTTATGATATTCACACGGTAATAATTAACGCGTATTTTCGAACCATGTTTATTCACGCACATCAATATGAACTGGGCAGATGACAATTTATTACCTTGTTTCATGACATTAAATTTGTTATATGCAGATCCGTACTATTGATATCTATAATCATTACAAACATCAGGGTTCTACGTTGAATGTTCTTGAATAAATTAATTATCTTAGACAAACGGGAGGATAATTGTATATCTCAGTCAGATAGCAGACTAGGAAAGTATGCAATGGTAATACTGATGATAGAAATAACAGGAATCTATTGTTGAGTACTCCAGTCGCCGTCACATGACTGAAATATATATAAATCGAGGGTTAAGCGCAAGACTATACTAAGTGTCTATATATTGTATAGACACTTAATACAGTTTTGCGCTGAACCCTCGAAATGCCCCATTAAAACCCGTGTTAAAAATTTGTTAATAAATGTTTGAAAGTCTTAAAAGTCTTACAGCAGCAGCTGGTGAACCTAACGACAACATCGATGCTGACAACAATTGGACAATGTCTATGCTTTGGATATACCCATGAAGCACGGCCGTGATTAAATTGATTAAAAAATCGTATTTCAATTTTGTTATCTAATCGTACAACGGCGACAACTACGGTACCGACAACAAATGGACAATGCCCATGTTTTGGATATATCCATGAAGCTTGGCCATGTTTATACTAATAAAAGCTATAGGGGCATTCAAAATAAAACACAAATGATTCTCACGGAAAGAATGGTCACTATTTACAATTGAAATTAAAATCATATCTTCAAACTGAGTAAGGGATAAAAGAGCAGTAACAGTACGACTCGTCTGATCTTGATATCCAAAATTTGGAAAGGATGAAAGAGATGCCAGTAATGCTGAGTTTTTTTGCTCTTTAAGTCGAGACAGAGAAAATGACAGCGCGGATCTCGCTGATCCCAATTTATATATATCATACTTGTCTAAAGCCTGTTTAAAAGCACACAATTACCAAGGTTTGACTATAACATTATACTGAAACAGGTATTCATTTGTGGTAAAGATTAAATTAGTCATGACAACTGCATTGATAAGGGAAAAAGGCTCCATCGAATGTACAAAAGACAAAAAGATAACTTTATCCATCAAACACGTTTTAATTTAGCGCTAGACAATCCATTTAAGAAATATTTTTTCTTGCTATATGCCGTACACTTTTAACGGGAGATTTGCTATACGACATCCACCATCTCCCTATAGGCCGTACACCGGGAGAAGAAACAACATGTGAATTTATCATTATATTCAATTCATACAAAAGGCAGGAGTGTTTCTAGTGATTTTCTGTGTTATGTTAGGCAATTTATCATGGGTTTTAGTATGAGAAACTCTAAAAATTCAGTCAAAACAGTATTTTCGCGATGGACAAACGGAAATCATCAGTGATTAGGGGGTATTTTTTTTAATTGAAGCCGCTTATGGATGCTAACCAATCATTTGATACGGGTTGATAGCTACATGATTATATCAGAAACGCCTGTCTTGTATGCTTACAGGAAAGTTTTACGTGATTTAACAAAAATAAGAGAAAAAAGCTCACCTTGTACAACACCCGTGACATTTCCCTCGACTCACTAATCGCTATATCCGGTGTATGTTGATATATGGTGAATTCAGGTATCAACAAACTTTCATAAATCTAGATTAAAATATCGGTCCCCTTCATAATGACCCACAATATGTAGGATAATCATGTTAGGATAAACCTTTAAATGTTTTGTGACACAAACATACCTCTGCAGTTGTCTTTGGTTGATAATTGTATTCCTTGCTCTTTATGAAGGGCTTCCCAGGGCCTTTCAAGAACTCTGAAATCACAGTGTATGTATGTAATAATAGAGTACAAGCTTTCAATAAACAATTAAATTAAAATAACCTCAAAGTATTGTGTTACATGTACTTATATTTATATGATAAAGAATAAAAGCTCAAAAAAGATATTGCATGCATTTAGTCAATACAAAACCTAACATTAGTATTCTATCATGCTTGAGTATCAAAGATTTTATAAACAGTAACATCGTGCATAACTATAATGCCTAATTAAAATGCTATGATAATTTAATAGATTTGGTTTTCCTTTTCTATTTTAAAACCTCTAAACATAAATTTCTGATTTTTTAGAAAAGCATGCAAAACATGAAATATTAGCAAAGTTCTGAAATATTTTATGTAGGTGATAGGGCAACCTTAAGGTAGTGGATCCATAATAGTTCTGCAATATTTAGGCAATCGTGATCTTTCACAATGTTAACCAATAAGAGGATAATCGTTTGTTTAAGTGTAAGATCGATTTATATTTCATTGAGTGAACAACAAAAGCTATATTTTCACGAGTGGCAGAGCCACGAGTGACAATATAGCTTTTGTTTTTCACGAAATGAAATATTAATCGATATTACTCGAAAAACAAACGATTATTCTATTTCTTTAATGCAAAAATGAGACAAAATGTGAAATTTCTAGGACATATTTTCGTAAAGCGCGTCATTTTGCGCGAGATTGCTATGCAACGTTCATTGTGACGTCACTTATTTCGCCCCGCATAGATGACGTCAGATAGGCTGAAATGCACAAAAGCAGGGTATAAGTTTTTGATAATTTCACTGCTTTTGCGGTGAGTTTAACGAGTGATAATCTACCGTTATTTCTCGATAAACCACCGAAAGCATTATAGAAGGTTTCCTAATTCTTACAAACAAATAGTCTGCAACTGAGGCATATCTGGAAATAACCGACATGGGCCAGTGTAGAACCCATGCGGAGAGGTAATATTGAAATCATTGGGTTTTAAGACCAATGCCCTAGCCAATGAGCCAAAGGAGATTTTCCCTGACGCAGTTTTCAATGGCATTGTATTTAAAACTTAAACACTATGCCGGAGAGAGTGATCTCCCTTAACATAATGGAAACCTCGGCAAACACTTAAAGTTTATTACTTTCGAAATGCCATGGAACAAGTACTGTTCCACTTCCACTACCTTAACTAACCATTTATTGCTCCCTTTATGACGGACAAAAATATGGGAAAAAACTACAATTTGATTTGATATTGGTCTAAACTGTTCGATTTCAAAATCTCATAACATATTTGAAATATGTGTATTAATAGACATTACCAGAAGTTATTTTCACAGCAAGTCTTTGAGAGTGATCAAATGATTAGTAGTAACAATTAGTACGGAACTCGCCAAAACATTTACCACAAACCAAATAACAAGAATCTACGTATAGCAAATAAACACCAAGAAACAGACAAACATAAAATCTATGACAAGTCATGTACTTTTTATTTTACAATGAGCAAAATACCAACCAGTACAACTGTTACAAAAGTAATACATGTATTTGTCCTGGACCTGGACATAATTTAGATAGATCAAATATTTTTCACTTACATACATGTAAATATACAATATACTGCAAATCATACCAATAAGTTAGAAGAGTTTTATGATGTGAGTTTTTTTTTATTTATCTTTTTTTTTCTCAAAATAATAATGATGAGAGTATAGCATATTGTAATTAGTAAAAATCACTTCAATCACATTACAGTGATCAAAATAACAAAACCTTCTTGCTCTTCAATGCTTGGCAATGGAGGAAGTTTCGGTATGGAACCAACTTTAGGGAATTTATCGACTTTATTTGGTATCCCAGGATGCCTCAGCCCACTTTCAGGGGTCCTGATATCAGGCAAGAGCCCCTCATAGGGTTTCTCTTTATAGTTGAAGGGTGGGGAAATGTCCACAGCTTTGTAAAACAAAATTATCATTATTATAGTCATAAATAGTCATCAACTTCACATAAAAAATAACTACTGTATAAATACTTAATAGTCATCCAAGGAATTTTCCAAAAATCATCTTTAGGAGATACCAATGTATCTTTTGAGCTGTTTCATTTAATAAAATGCAATAATAATTATTGACTTATTACTATTTCTTGATCTGATTTTTGTTCACAAAATTTCTGTTACAAATCCCAAAGTTGAAGGTCTCAATATTCTATCCTATCATAGCAATTAGTAAGCCTTCATATAGTTTTTGGAAGCTGACAAAAAAACTTACTCTTCTAAACACTAAAGATGAGATCATATGAGCAATTCCTTGTATACAATCTAAACTAGGGCTTACACAATTCATGCTTAAAAGCTTAAGATTGAACAAAATCAAAGGTAACAGTAAACACAAAATAGTATCTACCAACCTTAGCCAATGATTTTATGTCCTGGTGTAATGTAAAACTTCAGAAAATATAGAGGAAGAAAAGCAGTTGCTTGTAACAAGCAATTTCTGTTTTTCCCGCAATATTTTCTACAAGATAACATAGTATAAGGTAATGGAACTTTAGTTAAATTCTGCAACATTTCAAACTCACGCTCTTTCACAAAGTAAACCAGGGTTTCCTAATGAAATGATCAAATCATTAGGAAACCTCATTTAACACTGTTAAAGTGCATTACTTCTGAAACATTGAGGAACTATTACAGATCTACTACCTTAATTTCAGTGTGCACCAACATTTCATTGTCATATGCAACCTAGTCTAAATGTTAAACAATAAGTCTAGCCACAGAAACATGTCTTGGTTTTCTGAAGAGCACAAATTTTACTACTGTTTTTTCCTCTATTCATAGTGCCCTCCCTTATAATAGCACCCCTGCATTATCTACTAAGAAAACCCACTTCAAATGCCTAAATTTTAAGAACTTTTTGAGGAAATTCAAGTCACATTAAAAGAAAAAAAGATATAATTTTCTTCTTTTTTTTCAATCAGAAAATGCATACTAAATAAAAGCTCACATTGTTTCCTATTCAGACATATCTCTATTTTGTATTCATGTTTATCCTTGTCATGCTGAATAAAAATAATAGCAAATTTGCATAAAATTCAAAGTACTGAAATTACTGGATGCACTCATTGTGAATCTAGTTTTATTTTGAAAATTACTTTTTAAAATCTTACAGGTTTGAACTGAAAAATCAGGAGGAAAGACCAAGATCAGGCTGCATATATGTGCAGGCTGATCTTTGCCTTTAGACTATTCCTCCTGCTAAAGCAGGTATATTACGGGTGAAGCATGACAAGGCTTAAATACAAAAATACAACTTTAAAATGTTGTCTGCAACATTTGGAGTCCAAAAATTTCCTTTCTCTGGTAATAAATCTAGCCATAAAATCAAGTTCAAAACCTAAATCATTTGAAGCATCTATCCAGGATTCAAATGTGTTGGAAACTGGCAGTCTGTTTTCTGTTCCTAAAGAAAAGTTTAATATTAAATGATGTGATCATAAAAAGTTTTCTTAAATACAACACTAAAAAGATGAGAGATTATCTTATACAAGGCAATATATCTGATTTTTTTTTTTTTTTTTTTTTTTCTTAAGAAAAAAAGGCTACTGTGTACCTATATTTAGAATATGAATAAGAAAATTAAGAATGGTCAAGGACAACTACTGATGAGCCTACAAAATCACAATATCAATGTATTACCATAACCTATTACAATTCTCTTTAAGCAATTTGAAAATCTGTTTCAAACAGCACATCAACTCGTGATAGAGAACAGTTTGATGGCTCAGTGCAAAACAGTTGTAACTGCCTATATGTTTATAGGCAGTTACAACTGTTTCTCTCTGAGTCATCGAGTTGTCCATTAATGTAAGAGCTATGCTCCAGAAAAGCTAGATTGAAACATTTGACCTTTAACTGTGACCTTGACCATGGGACTATCTGAAAATTCAAATCATATGTCACATCTTTCAATGATAGAGAATTAAAAAAAAATATGCCAAGTTATTAAGATCAATCAATAAATGAAGAACTTAATGGGTACAGAAAAAAAAGGGATATGATATGCCACGGAGAATCCCAATCCGTTGCAGATGCACAAACACATTATGTACAGTTAGTAACATCGTGAAATTGACATTCATCT
This sequence comes from Fragum whitleyi, assembly GCA_948146395.1. Lineage (NCBI taxonomy): Eukaryota > Metazoa > Mollusca > Bivalvia > Cardiida > Cardiidae > Fragum > Fragum whitleyi. Next base: position 12,105,777 of record OX411546.1, on the reverse strand, counting down.
CAATCAAAAGCATTCTAAATCACTAACTCAGCGCTCCATTAATTCATTCAAAACACTCAGTCAAACCATTAAAAAACACTCATGCAAACATCACCAGAATGGTGAGATAAACATCTACATTGAAAACAAAAAACGCTAAAAAATTCCACGATTTCACTGAGGATATTGAATTTGTAAGCGTCTAATTAACTCCAGAAGACATAGAAAACTATTTATAGAATTTGTAGGCATATTCTATTAAACGGAGGTAATGAGGTGATATTGAATTACCCCCCTTTTATTTCACTCAAAATTCACTCATCACACTCTCTAAATTCAATTCAAAAATCAAATCAAAAATCATTCGCCTTGTCAATTTCTCGATGCCGTTAACTACAATGCACATCTATTGCAGACCAACAACTTTGATTCACTTACTTTCAAAAGGGCTCAGAATTAAGTAGTCTCGGGTTTAATTTTGACTTACTCTCATATATTTGTTAATATGTAGAGACATGTCAATTTTGATAATGATTTTTAAATCATTCTTTTGAAAATTCTTGTTTTGGCACTGAAAACAATCATTCTTATTATTCAAGGTCAAAGGAAACTTGTGTTTATATTTCGAGAAAATATAAATGTCTCTATCAAAGTGTTCCATTGGAAATATTTTAACAATAACAAATATTAATTGAATCAATTAGTAGTAAGTTTGAATGGTTTTCATTTATGGGTCATTTATCCAATAAGTAGTAGATTAACCCTTCATACTTGAACATATTGGGTTTCATGCTGATTGACATTAAATACAAAATCTAAGTAATTTTTGTCAATGAAAACTTTTGTGTTCTGCTGAGCTGAAAAGGGATTGATCCCATTTGAGGTCAACCGAATGTCTAATTTCAAAAAAAATATTCACAGGAAGCAGTGTCTCTTTCCACACTTCCTAGATGGTCCCCTTTTGCCTGATTGGTCACATATACAGGGTTCGACACCAAGGGGGTGTCCGAGAGTCAAAGGGCCTAATTTCAAGTCATTCCTCCAGCTTTCCTCGACTCGAACTGCTCGAAATAATTACCTTTAATTGGTGCGTGCAGCCCGTTTCGTGAACGATTTTCATGGCTAAGGACGGATTGGTATTCCAAGACGAAAGGTAGGTTCGAGGTCACTCGATAAAGTGAGGGTTTCTCGAGGAACAGCGACTAGTCCTTCAACGCCACTCAATCGCGCGTTTTAGAATACCAACTAAATATATAGTAGTATTCGACGGCTAGTGAGATGGAATTGGGCGATTTGCACAAAAAATATTTGTAAAATAAACAAATATATATGTATATATTCTACCACTCGTGTTTCGGGATGGAGTAAATCAAATTTGAAAATTTGACAGATTTTCACCATATTTTGACCTGTGGACCAACAGCTTGGAAGGCGTACAAAGACGAGGATTCCCCTATCCAGATCTGCTGCAGATCTTGATCGCATTTTTACCCACAGTGTTCTATAAGCATGTCACCGGCGAATAACCTGCAGCATCTAAATCGCGGATAAGAAAAATCGCACGCAGAGTTTACGAAGCGATTGCGTATGCAGGAATAGTAGCCTGTATTTATTTCGCGGAACCGCGACTTACAATAGTAAAACAACAATTCCGAGAAATAAGCTATATTCGATCAGTGCGTTCAAGATGAAAACATTCGAGAAACGTTACAGGCAATCGGTTTTACTAATATGGGAGTATCCGGTTATCAAAGACAATTTTTGTTTTGCATACTCCCGATAAGTCCACCCAAATTCCTGTATATAAAGATAGTTTTAGCCGAGATCGCTTGTGCATAGTCTCATTTGACTTGAATTCGAAGACATTTCCATTAGCCTCTGCACAACCATTTCTTATTTTTGCAATCTTTCTATTTCTATGAAGGAAATAATACATGCATTGCATATTTTGTGCATTCTTCCTTATTTGGACATAATTTAGAGTTTTATATAAACATGCATATTACAATATCTTTCTATTTGGGTTTTTTGTTAGATACCAATTCAATATCCGTATGTAAAACTATCCGCGATATTTTCACAAATTTGACTGGGATTTGGTTACCGATGTACCAAGTTAAAATCGTATGAAAATATCACAGACAAAGATTTCAATCTTCCATTTTGTGAGGACAGCGGTTTCGAAACAAAACTGTATTGTGATGTGGTTTCGGGTAAGTTTTCGCAAGATGTCCAAATAACGATTAACATAGCTTTTTTATCCTATCCCTCATTGAAATGGCCTATATTGAATCCCGTTTTTATATAGATAATTGGAAGTAGCTTTTATCGTTTAAACATAATTATTTTTAATTTAAAACTTTTTTTCTATTGTTTACAATTCTAAAGTTCGAAATACTTTGACATGAATGAAACATGTTCCTCAGGAGGACTTTCAGTACTTTGATTGACATAAAATGCGGTAAATATCGAGAGTCACGTGCCTTTTATTGATGAAGGGATACTCTTTTGTCCCTCGAGAAAGTGGAGGGCGGTTGACGACTCGGAATACAAATCAGTCACTCGAGAGGACCTAACTTGAGGACTCCTCGAGAGTTCCTTAAGGCTTCCTTTTTCGAATATGAGTCGAGGTCGAGTGGAGGAATTGTTTTGAAATTGAGCCCTAAGACTCCTTATTTATTGGGCAGGACTCCTTTACCTTGCAAGTCAGGAGTCCGATGGACTCCAAGGCAATTGCATATTTCCTCAAACAAATGAACAGAGATATAACCTTTAAGTTTCTAACCACAAACTCTATTTGTCAAAAGTTTCAGGTTGTATCTGATAATTATTTTGAAAGAAAAAGATCTTATACATGTAATTCGAGGGAAATTATTGTGAAAAAAGAAGAATTGCCTGTTACAAGCAATTTCCTGTTTTCCACAATTTTCTTTCTAAAATATAAAAATTTTGACTCCCCAATTTTAGCATGGACTACTGGATTATATAAGTTAGGAGTCATAAACTGTTGGCTCCCTTTTCTCAGATATATATTACATTTTTAATATTGAGGACAAATCTTAAGTTCCATTAATGGGAAAGGTTTAAAGTAAAGTAAACAACTGATGGACAAGTTAAAGTTTTTCGTTTTTTGTATTTTTTTTTAATTAACTTTTTATCAAAAAAACAGGATTCAAAGGATGAATGGTAGGAGGGAAAAAACAATGAAATGACTCAATGGCAGTAAACACAAACCCATGTAACCAGTGGTATGGCCAGGGTTTCAACCAGAGGCCCAGATAAGAGGGGGTAAAGCCAGGCTAAAATCCTTATTTCACAATGAAGCCCTATGTTGTTGGTACTCATTTGACTTGTCTCGAAGAGACATGTCAATTGAGTACAAACAACATAGGGTTAAACATAACGACTTATTAAATATTTAAATTTTGAGAACCAAAATACCCCCCTCTATCTGTAGCTCAGTCATTAACCTTTGACCCTTGTCATGCTGAATAAAAATCTTTGCAAATTAAATGTAAAATCAAAGTGCTAAAATCACTGGGAGTTCCCAAATGTGAGTGAGTATTGCTTTTAGAAATGCATTGTATTACACCGTTCTGGTTTAAAAATGAAATTCAGGTGGTATGACCTAAGATCAGACTGCACATTTGTGCAGGCTGCTCTTTGTCTATACCTCCTGTCAAAGCAGGAATATTCCGGGTTCAGCATGACAAGGGTTAATTTCTCGCAGTTGAAGACCCTGCCATTGTTATCACTAAGCCATGTAGGTTTCTGTAGAAAGGCATAATTTTTAAGAATGATAGCCTAGGTAGGAAAAATTTTAAATTCCATGGTGGCAGACAATGCTGTACAAAAGAGCTTTCCCGCAACTCAATTGCCCTGTTAAAATTGATCTAAAATATCTAATTTTTCAAGTGTTTTTTTTTACTGCCATGAGTCTTTTAGACCAAAGTTTGTGGGATTTACCGGTATCTTAAAACATAAAATTAAGGTTAAAACATAGACAAATATTAGTATGAACATGGTCAAACCTAAATGAGGAAGTTGTCCATGATATCTAGGTGATCCTGTGAAATAAAACAGAATTGTAATGATAATGATTAATGTTGTGTATTGAAACATAACTGTATTGATAATCATTAATATTGTGTATTGAAACATAATTGTAATGATAGTGAATAATGTTGTATATTGAAACATAATTGTAATGATAATGAATAATGTTGTATATTGAAACATAATTGTAATGATAATGAATACTGTTGTGTATTGAAACATAATTGTAATGATAATGAATAATGTTGTATATTGACACATAATTGTAATGATAATGATTAATGTGAAATAAATCAGAATTGTAATGATAATGAATAATGTTGTGTATTGTATATTTATATATATATTGAATAATAAATTTCTCTCCTCAATTATGCCCCCAATGACATATACAAGCCCTGCCCTGCGTTCAGGATGGCAAACGGAACAAGCTGTTTGAAAATTATATCCCTCTTTGTATGTGCACTTGAGCACAAAACAGGATATAATTTGTAAACAGTTTGAACTACTTCGTCATCCTGAATGCAGGAATGCATTCAAAATAAAAACATCTGCGAAGCATTTAAATGATACCCCACCTTGCACATAGATTCGTGTACAAAAGTATCATTTTTAAATGTTCGCATTTGTAAGGTTTTTAATTCTGACAGGAGGGCCTGCTTTTCCTCTGGTATGTATTTTTATGGTAAATCTCATGGGTGTTGAAATACAGATCTCTTTTCTCAACTTGTCCCTGGACAAGATTAAAATGATTTTCTCTTGCTCCGAGATAGAAATAACCTTCTCCACAAAAAGTGAAAAGATATATATTAAGAAAACATTGTTTTCAATGAATAAAATGCTGGAACCAAGCATTTTCTTTGTTAAAAACATGCTTTTGACCTAAGGTATAAACTTAAAGACACATCATCTCCTAGCTATCTATTTCTGGTACCATTGCAAGACTTGCATTAAGAGACAGTGGACCCATAATAGTTACCCAACATTTCGGACTGCATGTTCTTTCACAATGTTAACTGAGGTTTCCTAATGAAAATCATTAGGAAACCTCGGTAAAAACTGTTAAAGTTCATGACTTCTGAAATGTTGCGGAACTATTACGGGTCCACTATCTTAATATTTACATGTCTGTGAACAAGGGGCCCAGAGAGATGCACTCATTAGCAAGTAGGAAAGCCAGTGATGGACAAGTTGGGCATAGAAATTCCACACCCCAGTGGTTAAAGTTTACCATCTCTTGAATGCAGAAAATTAATCATAAGTGTCAACTATTTATCGAGGGGAAAGTGAAATACTATTGTAAGTGCCTATATAATTATAGGTGCTTACAATAGTAATGCACAGACCTATCGTTATGTTAGTAAAATCAAGTTTGACACAAGACTTTAAATGTTCACTTCAAAATCTTGAAACATGCTTTTTTTAAACACAAAAAATATATTCCAATCCATGCATTACATATTTCTTGCATGCTTCATGCATTTAATGGGTCTCTCTTTTTTTAAAAGATTAATTTCAAAACAAAGGCAGAAAGATTTTAATCTAAAATATCTATATTTATACGGCTTTCTTATTTGGTCTCATTTTCTAGGATGAGCAAAGGTTCCTGGCAACCAGTGCCTCTGCAGATATTTTATTCACAGGTTTTTTTTTAGCATAATAATGAAATAGGAAGCGAGCAATATAGTTTAGTATCATACTGCACATCTTTACAAGTTGATCTAAGTCTGTACTATCTGACATAGCCTTCTATACTACAGGAATATGTGGTAAATAATGTAACATTTTAAAGGGAGGTAACTTGCATTGGATTTGCAAAAGAGAGAGACCTGCCCTTATTTAAATGGCTAATTGAAGCCTATATAGACAGAGTCGACCCATTTAGGGTTGAGGATCCTTTTCTCTGAATGGATCACTTCTGTCTGTGTGCTCGGTTCGTTACAATTGGTGGCAGCGATGGGATAATGACAACTGCCAGACCGGAGTTGCCTTACCCACGGGTCTCCCAGGCCAAGACTCGGGACGAGTCTTCTTGGAGGGGAGAGTAATGTAACAGTTTAATGGGAGGTAGCTTGCATAGGATATGCAAAAGAGAGAGACCTGCCCTTATTTAAATGGCTAATTGAAGCCTATATAGACAGAGTCGACCCATTTAGGGTTAAGGATCCTTTTCTCTGAATAGATCACGTCTGTCTAATCGCTCGGTTCGTTACAATAACATATGAGTGGGGTATCTGAGTGAGTGAGGGGGTGTTTCAAGAACCACCCTCTAAAGCCTATTTATTTCATTTTCATGCAGAAATTTAATCCAAATTGTGTAACACTACGAAAAGACCCCCCTTTTGTATGTTGAACCCACTTTACATAAAAACAGGATTCTGTGCAAGATGATACATTGTAGTTAATTAGCTCAATTGGATTTGATCATATTTGTCCATTAAACTTGTTATTCCAGGAATACAGTGATCTGCCAAGATTTTGGAAAAAAGTCTGAAAAAATGGGGGACCTTTAACAAAATTTTAGGTCACTCTTATAATCTAGCTATCAAGGTTAATGAACCAAGGTGATAGTGTCCCTAAGTTCCTTAATAAGTAGGGGCATTTATGTTGTTTTTTTTTGTGTTTTTTTTTTTTTTTTGGGGGGGGGGGGGACAATGGTCCAAAACACAGTCTTGGCTTAACACTGTATATGGTATACAAGTTTAACATTCAGGTCATTTTTAAAATCCATTATCAATGAGTTTTAAGTATGGATCTATTCAACAATTCTCTTGGAGTAAAGATTTTCTGATAGTATTGACTAATTAGGCTACTTGTGAAAACCTTTTAGTCAAATATTGAAGTCATTATCAACAGGTCATTATCATTCTAACAGTAGCAAATAGATTCTAAATGGGGATGGAACTTAATAAATAAGAAAAATATGGTTTCTAGTCTTAATTTAACAAAAAGGGGCTCAAAGGACTAAATAGTTTTGGGGGTCTTTTCTTAAAGTTTGGTATGCTTTAGATGTACACTATTACTTTCAAACACTTGTTTTGTTCTAAACAGTCTTCATTTCTTTTCTGAAGTGGAGCCCTTCCTTCTATCAAAGTGACGTGACACTCAGAAATGTCGTCTGCATTTTTAATCATTTTGACGTCATCGGAACTGTTTTAACTTGAAAAGTAGACTGGACACCCTAATATTAACGTAAGAAGAGTTCGATTGTTACTATGTACTTACTAATCGAACACGTCAAGTTACTATCAGTCCTGGGTTCAGGCTGGCTAATGCGGTGTGAACTGTTTGCAAATTATATCCTGCTCTGCACGCAAGTGACTTTGCAAATCCAGCCCTGCGTTCGGGATAACAGAACGGTGCAAACCGTTAGCCAATTATACCCCGCTTTGCACGTGCACTTGCGTGCGAAGCGGAGTATAATTTGCTAACTGTTTGCACCATTTTGTTATCCTGAACGCAGGACAGGTAAACATAATTTTCAAATAGCACCGTTTTGCCATAAGGCAGGTCAAATAACAAGATAAGAGGTTATATCGTCGTCTTATTGGTAGATGCTATACATACTTGTTCGACAGGGACACTAGTTAAAGCCCCCGTCTGCGTTTAGAGTAAAAAGAAATCACTATTTCGTGAACATTCTTTGAATAATTATTTTTTGATTTAGATTTATGAAAAATGAGTTAAATAGAAATACAAATCAATCGACAAACGGTGACTCTTTCAAAAAAAACCGCATAATCTGCCGTATTAAGTAATACATGTATTATGTAAATGAGATTTTGGTCACGAGAAAAACGCCCACGCGCAGGAGCGGTAATTTGCTCTATTCAAATTGGAGTCCAATATGTTTCGGGTCATAAATCACACCCTAAGAACTGTTACAACGGACAAATACCTCTGCATGAAAACATGTTATGGATTCGCAATGAAAACTGTTAAGGCGTCTGCTCAATTGTTTAAAAACATATCAGTTTCTACATTGTTAGAATAACCAGAAGACATATTAGACTTTTTATATACTCCTGTTCCCTTCCTTAGATAATGAATTGTCCTGATCGAAATATTTTTTTTTTATTGACAATTCGGTAAAAAGAATTTCTAGGGTAAATTTGATCGAAAAACAGTGTTATGTCTTCTTTGTAATATTCTGGTACTATGTGTTTATCTTATAACACAATATTTGGTTCCAATAAGATATTGGTAGATTAATAACTAATAACACAAGATGTGTATAAACATATATATTTTATTTACAAGATGTAATGTCCAGTGTCAACTCATTAAAACATAATGTGAGTGTGCTGCTCAGTTGAGTTAAACCACTTATATAGGTAGATATAATTAGAAAGCAGGAGTCTGCATGAGCTAAACTATTTATAGAAATGTATTCTTATTACATCTCCCTTCTTTTGAAATAACATTACTGTACTGTATTTTTGCCGAATTACAGCACTGTAGATTAATTAGACTTGGGCATATGTTTTGTTGGTCATTTTATCAAACCATAAATTTTTACTCATGGTAAACAATTTGTTATCAGGGTGTTCCCACATAGTAATCGGATCCTGTAATGAAAAGTAATTGTAAAGTAATACTGGTAAACATGATAATACTGATAAGTAACAATTATTTACATTTTAACAGAAAACCTCCCACAGTCATTGTAGTACAGCCCTTTCCTTCATGCTTTACTTTTGCCAGATTGGATCACTCAGATACTTGTTTGGTTTTACAGTTCTGCCTGACCTTGTTACATATTTATCTGTAACTTGTTGGTTTGATCGACTCTCGTTAGATAAATATTCAGGAATTTGATTGTCTGAAACTTGGTTATTAGAATTCGCAGGTGCAAAATACTCTGGTGTTTCATTTTGCAAATTTCTTTCAGTTTGATCTTTAGTTTTATATATAAATTTTCTGTTTCTCCTGTATATTCCTCCGTCATTTGTCTGTACTATGTAAGATCTGTCTGAGTGTAAGTCAATGATATTTCCTTGCTTCCATTGTTTATCAAACTGTACACGAACTCTATCCCCTACATCAAGAGGTTTTAATGGTTTTGACAATCTGTCATAATATTTTTTCTGTGTGTCATGACTGTCCTGAAGTTTACTGCGAACTTCTGTCAGGTCAATAGCTTGCGGTACTAACAATGTGTTAGTTGTGGGTAATGTCGTCCGCAAACGTTTATTCATCAACAACTGTGACGGTGAATAACCACATTTCAAAGGGGTTGTTCTGTATTCAAGAATTGCTAAATATTTGTCATTTTTGCTGTCTTTAGCCTTCTTGAATAAACGTTTTACAGTTTGAACTGTTTTTTCGACTAGACCATTACTTTGACTATGCAATGGACTGCTTGTCACATGTTGAAAATTCCAGTCTTTTGAAAATTTCTGGAAACTTTCACTCATAAAATACATTGCATTGTCTGAAATAACCTTCTGTGGAATTCCAAATCTTGCAAATATTAATTTCAATTTTTTGATAATTGAAACACTTTTGTTGTCTGTCAACAAATCTACTTCAAAATACCTGCTGAAGTAATCAACTGTTATCAAATAGTCATTATTGTCAAAGGTCATAAGGTCAATACCTACAACCTGCCAAGGTAATTCTGGTATCTCATGAGATTTCAATGGCTCTTTCGTGTTTGAACTGCTGTGCTTCAAACAAATGTCACAATTCAAAACGTAATCAGTTACGTCTGACGTCATTTTCGGCCAAAACATAATATCTTTCGCGCGACTTAGACATTTGTCTACCCCCATATGACCAGTATGGAGAATTTCCAACATCTCTTTACGCATTGCGCGCGGTATGAAGATTTTCTCTCCACGGAATATGATATTATCCGATACAGAGATCTCATCTCTGTGGTTCCAAAATTCGATAATATTGGTGGGACACTCGGATCTCAACTCAGGCCATCCATTTAATATAACCTGTATCAAAGTTTGACATTGAGAATCCGTACTTATCATTTTCCTAACTTGTTCCAGTTTTTTGTCACTTATTCTCAAAGTTGACAAGACGGTATGAATATGCAGATCAATGCCCTCAGATAACTCTGGACATGTATGGTTGAGATATTTTCTTGATAATAAATCACCAACTGGAATATCTCGTCCGGGCTTATACTGCACATCAAGGTCATACTTTTGTAACTCGAGTAACATTCTCTGTAATCTCGGTGTAGCATTGCACAATGATTTCTTCATTATTGAACTTAATGGTTTATGATCAGATTCCACAGTAACCTTTTTACCGTATATATACTGGTGAAAGCGTCTGCATGAAAATAAAATTGCAAGCATCTCTTTTTCTATTTGCGCATAATTTGTTTCTGCGGGCGTTAGACTTTTGGATGCATAAACAACAGGTTTACCCTTTTGCAACAGAACGCTTCCCAGCCCAGATTGTGACGCATCGCACTGTATTGTGACGGGTTCATTTTGGTCATAATAAGCAAGCACGGGTGCAGCGCATAAGACGTATTTGACCTCTTGAAATGCTTTGTCTTGCGGTGCATTCCATTCAAATTCAATATCTTTCTTTAAGAGAAGTCTCAATGGTGTAGTGATAGAAGCTAAGTTCGGTGCAAATTTGGTCATGTACGTAACCATTCCTAGAAATGTCTCTAATTCCGCTCGATTCTTCGGCGCGTCCATTTCTGTAATAGCAGAAATCTTTTTTGGGTCTGGTTTTATACCATGTTCCGACAATATGTGACCAAAATAGGAAACTTGTGATGTTCCTATGACACATTTTTCAGGATTGAACCTTACACCTCTCTGTCTAGCGCGTTTAAGTACTTTTCTTAAGTTTTGGTCATGTTCGTCTTTAGTCCTTCCCCAGACTACAAGATCGTCAACAATGCCTGTAACCCCTGTTAGGCCTTCAAAAGCTTGGTCGAGCTTTTGCTGAAATATATCTTGTGAGCAATTTAAACCAAAAGCTAGACGTTTGAATCTCCACCTCCCAAAGGGTGTATTAAATGTCGTGTAATATGATGAATAGTCGTCCAATTGTACACTCCAGTAGCCACTGGTAGCATCAAGTACTGAGAAATATTTTGCATTCGCCAATTGGGTAGTGACTTCTTCAAAAGTTCTCATAGGGTAATGGGGTCGACATATAGCATCATTTAGGGCCTTTGGATCTAGACAAATTCTTAACTGTTTTGTCTTGGGTTTCTCAACAATTACTATATTGTTAACCCAGTCTGTCGGTCTGGTCACTTTTTCAATAATGCCATGTTTTTCCATGCGCTCAAGCTCAGTTTTCAGTCTGTCTTTTAAAGCAATTGGCACTCGTCGTGGTGGATTGACTACAGGTACACAGTCGGGTTTTAACTGTAGTTTCACTTTTCCAGCCATCAAACCTATGCCTTCAAAAACATCTTTAAATTCATTGACAATATTTGTCTTTTGCTCCGCTAGGTCAAGGTAATTTGACTGATCATTTACAGCATAAACAAGCTTGATCAAATTCAGATCAATGGAAGTTTTCAGTGATAACAAAGGTTTTGACCTAGTGTCAACCACATAAAATGTAATATCAGATAAACATTTATCCTTATACTTAATTGGCAAATTCAACATGCCTTTTACGGCCAAAGGATCTCCAGTGTATGATGACAATGTGCCTTTAGGTGATTCTAAGGGATGTTTGATCTTAAGTGATTTGAACTGATCTACTGTAATAATGTTGACTTGACTGCCAGTATCTATCTTGAAATTTATAGGGATTTTATTGCTACCAACCAAAATTCTGGCAAAAGCTTGGTCATGATCGGAAAAAGATGTACTTACCACGTTTACATCAAAGTCAGAGTCATTATCATCCAAATTCACTTCACTAACGTTTTTAGTTTTGCACATTTTTTTGAAATGATCGATTTTGCCACATTTTCGACAAGTCTGACCCTTAGCCGGACACTTTCTGTTATAGTGTTTGTACCCACATCTAGAACAAATGTCTTTTCGTGTGTTCGTTTGTTTGTTACCATCTGATCGTCTACTTTCCTCGGATCGATTATTGCCCTCGGATCGCTTATTTCCCTCGGAACGTTTATATCCTGTTGCTCCATATTGGCTAGATCTAGGTTTCTGCTGTTTTGCCCTAATAACATGAACGTCCTCCTTTTTGACCATCTCTCGCATTTGTTGTTCGGCATATTCAAAATTTTGGCAAATTTGAATAGCTAATGCTAAGGTTAACGTTTCGTCTTTTTCTATGAGTTTCTCACGAATTCGGGTTGAATTTGTTCCAAAAACGATTCTATCTCGTATCATATCATCAGTATTGGGAAAGTTACAGTCTCTTGCTTTTAATTTTAGCCTGGTCACATATGAGTCAATATTTTCATCTTTTTGGATCTCGTTATAAAATTGATATCTGGCGAAAATCGGATTAAGGGTTGGTCTTATGTAATTTCTAAATCGAGTATAGAAAGTGTTCAATTTTATACTATCCTCTTCCGATATGTCAGTCCAAGTATGTCTTATATCTCTTCCTCTATCGCCCAACCACAAAAGCAAGTAAGAAACATGTTCACTTTCCTCCTTTTCACTTAAGGGACCACTAAAAACTAATTCACAATGCCGCACGAATTTCTCGAATTGTTCCGGCAAGTTAGTGTCTTCCCAGTTCATACGAGGTGGTGTTATTCCTTCCATTTTTAAAACACTGTTGAATTATTTATGTGAACGTAAGTCAACCATTCTGACACCATGAAATATTCTGGTACTATGTGTTTATCTTATAACACAATATTTGGTTCCAATAAGATATTGGTAGATTAATAACTAATAACACAAGATGTGTATAAACATATATATTTTATTTACAAGATGTAATGTCCAGTGTCAACTCATTAAAACATAATGTGAGTGTGCTGCTCAGTTGAGTTAAACCACTTATATAGGTAGATATAATTAGAAAGCAGGAGTCTGCATGAGCTAAACTATTTATAGAAATGTATTCTTATTACATTCTTCTTTTTGGATTTTTAGAACAGGAAGAAGAAATATTGAAACATTTTATCTGTTTGGCGTTAAAAACCCTCAGTCTTCTCTGTTATACCCGTTATCTGAAAGGAATGTATTCTATTTCGAAACTTATATGCATTATTTCAATGTTATATTTATGTTACGAACTCTGCCTAATTCTTTTGGTATGTTACAGTTTCTTCCCTACAGCGTTACAACCTCTGTCATTGATATTGCATACAAAAATCAAGGTTTTCTTGACGCAAGATTTTCAAAAAACACAAAAAGAAAAAGCAACGAAACCCGATTTAGTCTTTTACTGCGAAATACGAGGTAGATGGGGAGAAAAGTCCCAAAACTTCATTTAGTGCGATGTATCTAAAATAACACGCTTTCTCCTTTTAAATTTATGAAAAACATTGTGCCTTCCTTCTTTTCTATTATATCTGCTTTGCTTCCAGGATAAGAAAGCGCTCGCAAATGTTAATTATACGAGTGCCTTTATATACATGGTAGTCTAATCAACATGGTAAAACTTTTACCTGCTTTAAAAGAAAGGCTTAAAATCCCCAAATCGAAAAGGATAGAACATTCTCAAAATCATCGGTTTAAATTTCTTCTACTAATGACGGTGTAACGATTGTTTCTCAGCATTTCTTCAATATGAACCTTTTGTTCAAATATATCTACATTTGCTGTTTTTAAAAATGAAAAAAATGGGGTCGTGGTGATTATTTTATACATAGACCTGTTTACAAATGGGTACCACCACTCAAGTGTGTTGTTTAAGTTACTTTTGAATTCTAAGGAAAATATAACCATGAAGTGAAATTATCTAAAAATATATAAATCTAAGCACAAAAAGGCCCTGTTTCGCATTGTGATTAAAAATTGACACTAATTTGCATTGAAGTAAAACATACGAGAATTGAAGGGGAAAAAAAACTATATTCGGTCTATATAAAAAGTCAATCAAACCTTCCGAACTATCTCCGAGATTTATTCACAAAAAAGGTAAAAAAACAGATAGTCTTTTTCTGATCTAAATTATTTTCTGAGAGGATATACCCGCCGAATTACTAGATAATTATAGTTCTTTTTTTTCTTTTTTTAATTTTTCGAAATCACAGGCCCTCCACGAGATCCTGGAACGCTCTACCGCCTCCTACCCTGCAAAAAAGTGCAAGAACTGGTTCTTAGACGTTCTAGAACGATAATTGGTCATTTCAAGAACAGTCGAAGTAGCTCTTGAACCAGTTATAGCCTTAGTTCTTGAACTTCTCGTACTAAATATTGAATCAGTTCTTGAATTTGAGTTCAATTACTAGTTCAAGAACATGTTATTGAACTGGCATTAATTTACCTAGAACGTTCAAGAATCATTTCTTGAGCTTTTTGCAGGGTGTAAAGCCAATGGCTGTATAAGATATAGTCACGTGTTATTTGAAAGTACTAAAGGGGAAACCATCTATCTAAAGTCAGTTAAATTTCAAGGGTTGGGATAATTTCACTAAATTTCATTCCCCTTTTCCATTAATACTTCATCGCCCTGACCTTTTTTCAAAAGGAAGAATGATTTCATTGGTACAATCGTTATTTAACGTTTGTAGCAAATTAGATTGAAATTGTGGACTCTATTGCGATAACAGAGATTTTCCAATTCCCAATATGCCAATTTTCTCGTGGTACTTGACGGACCTGGCTTAACTTCGAAAGGACCAGTTTTTATGCTTATTCAATCATTCTGTGAAAGCATGAAACAAATTGGACGAAAGCAAAGGACTCTACTGCTATAACGAGTTTATTGTAATTAAATTTCCTTAATGCCCCTTTTCCTTTGATGTTTTACGAGCTAATTTAGAACAAAAATATTCTGATGTTGGTATTATCATTATGTGAAAGTTTGAAAAAATCGGATAGAGATTGTGAACTCTTTTGGGAAACGGGCCAACGGATAGACATACGGACAGACGGGAAATAATTGCTAGAATAAATAATAAATCTCATTCAAATGAAAAAAACAAAAGAAATGTATTCTTTAAGAATCTGTAACCTCTATCAGTGATGTAGTTACTATACTGTAACACTCTCTGTCATACACCGTAACATATATTATATCATATTTTTTCGATTTTTTATTCTTAGTTGTGATAATAGGGAGGAAAACTATTACCAATTTATTCAATTGGAATTATTGTTTGAGATTGCATGAATTTCCAATATGAAACGCAATCTAAAAGCTTATAATACCTTTACTTGGAAAATGACACACAGTACTTCGAAGTCTCCTTTAATCTTCAAAGTTCTTGTTATTTGCAAGATAAGATATGAAAGTAAATAATTATGCGGAATATCAGACTGTATAAGCTACACTTTTTTACATTCGATGGATAAAAGATTACATTTCATTTTAAAGGCGTAGCTTTTTTGTTTTCCCTAAGTACAGAAATCGTGACTGTTTTCATTGCGAATCCTTAACATGTTTTCATGCAGAGGTATTCGTTCGTTGTAACAGTTCTTAGTGTGTGTAAATACTCATTAAGTTATGCTTATATTTAGATCATCGTGTCGCAGGCATTTGCATTACTGAGTATTGGAACTGAGTATTGGAATAAAAAATCAAGCTTATCTTTGAGAATAGAAGTCTAATTTTTATGTACATATTCGTTAAGATCATTGTAGGGTTTTTCGGAAATGGTCATGAACACAGACGGGGGCTTTTACATGATAGGAACATTTATGAATTATCTCTCCAAAACAGGTATCAATTAAAACATCCTAAAACCCAAACACGTCATTGACACTTTTCTATTGAGAAAACTTGGAAGAAATCTTTAATGAAAAATAACATCAATGAAATTCATAATAAAAATCGGTGTGAATTCTATTGTGACGATATGTAGAGTAACGCAGATCTAGTATAGAAACGTTATCAGCCTACATATAGTAATTCTTAATTTCAATCATTACCATAATACCAATATTAATCGTTACTCCATAATCATTAAAATATCCATAATTTGTTCATCTTTTATTTCCTTCGTTAGGCCAAGCATTCATTTACAATTTCAAGTATTTATCTATAGCTCTACTTTTTTCCTTTTTAAGTTGGAATGCGGAGCAATTCCAACGTAGATTTAACAAAACCGCAAAATGAACACAAGATAATTTCATTTCGGGTTTCTTGATAACACATATCACGTGAACAGAATGTGAATACACTCCGGCCTATTTCGTATATCTCAGCTTGACATAGACATACAGTTTATTTCATCAAGAAGTAATAATGTTGAACAATTACACAACTATCACTTCATGTAAATTATTAACACGCTAATTTATGTTTTAAACGAAATTTATTGAAACTTGCGAACGAATTTACTAGTAGCAAATGTTTGCATTACTATATTTGGAAATCATGTGATAAGTCAAGTCCAATAAAGTAAGCTATTGACAACAGCTTTGTCCAATCACGTGATCTGCTTATTTTGGTAATACGCGACCTGTTTTTCGTAGAATTGTGGCAATAGCACAAGCCAATCCCGTGATCTGCTTATTTGGTAACGTCGCGACCTGTTTTTCGTAGAAGTGTGTTATAGCTTCTTTTAGAGATCTAGTTTCTCTTTCTGAACGAACTTTTTACACACTTCAACAAAATACCGTAGTTCAAATGTTTTTCTTATCTAATTGTTTCGTAAACCATTATTAGAAACGCGCAAAATCTGCAGATTATTTATCTGTATTAACAACCCGCTCCAGCAAATATTCTCTTTTTATTACTTCTCTTAAAAAAAACGGAAACCCATTTCCAAATCGAGCGACAATTTCACTTGATGGTGGACGCAGCAAGGATCGATGAAGGTATAGATCCACAAGTTTAAGTGATAGATCAAAGATCAATTTTGTCTATACCTGTATAGAGAAAATTTACCTTTGATCACTCAGTCTAAATTGCGGGTCTATAGGCAAATATTTTTCTTCTCTTTCTGATTTTGTCCATTATCTTAAAAATTGCTATGACATAAATTCACTTGTGCAAAAATACGCACGTGCGCAATCCTTTAAATATCATTGAGATTATCACAAGTTAACTACAGCCTTTGTTTTTATCAAATATCTGAACGAGTTTACCAACCCCACATGTTTTGCCTTCAGGGGCCATGTTCTAGAAAGGTCCTACGACCGAAATTTGATCGTATCGCAATCGTACGATTGAAATTGGCTTTCAAGAAACATTTTTGGCTTTCAAAAATCATGTATCGTTTATTTTACGCATAAATTTGCGTTACCGAAAGTCTATTCTTGAATTTTGCGGTTTTGACTGTACAAGCATAGTATTTTCTCGGATTTCATTTTATATGCAGCTTGAGGCGGTTGCATATTAGCGTCATCTTCTCCGTCTGTGTCTGTCCGTTAGTCCGTACGTACGTCCACTTTTCTTGTGAGCACAACTCCTCCAAAATTTTCTTGTTGGATTTTGATTAAACTTTCACAGAATGTTCCTAATCACCTGACCTCGCGCATAAAGTCACTGTTTGATGAATTTCAGCCGCGTCATGGAAAAAGAGCCTTCATGTAAAAAAAAAATGTTGTTAAAACAACTTCTCCCTCATTTATGGACCGATTTGGATGAAACTTTCACAGAAGGTTTCTAGTCACCTGACCTAGTGCCTATTGGCTAGGGTTTGGTGAATATTAGCCGTGTCATGGAAAAGAGGCCTTCATTTGAAAAAAAATTGTGAACGCAATTCCTCCCCCATTTATTGACCGATTTGGATGAAACTTTTACAAAATGTTCCTAGTCATCTGACCTAGCGCATATTTTAACGCGGTTTGGTGAATTTTTAGTCAAAAGTCGAGACCACCTGGGCGGGATGCGTCAGCTTAGTTAGTGGCTTGATGTCATAGTCTCTTGAGCGCATTCCAACTTATCAGTACTTTCAGTACTTTGATTTATATTAAGTTAGATTATTTGATGTTTTTGCGTATGTAAAATTATCAGACCGCGTTAGAATAATTTAAGTATATAATCAGCTGATATGCTTGCCATTATATGTAAGATTTTTTTCAGAAGTATACATTCTATACATCATAGAAATTCTCTCAATGTACAATGCTGGGTTAATTTACAATATCTAGATAGATGTAGAATATAAAACCTGTGCTTGGAACAACCGATTCACCCTGTTATCAAAGTGATTGAACAAAGCATATGACGAAAAGAAAAAAAAGAAAAAGAAATCCATTACCAGAAAAACCTTACAAGCACGATGTTCTTAAATCTTCTAAACCCAACACTACCAATGTGCCGTTGATTTGATAGCAATATAAAACAGATGTACAAATATTAAATTTAAAAAAAAAATGCATTAGATATACCCTTGTACAACCATAATAAATGCATTTTTATGTGAACGCATACCCCTCGTGGGATTAAAACGGATGTTTTCGTTAAATCTTCCAGATAATTTTGTCACAGATTTTGTAAGGTTGATGTACATGCCAGTCACATCTCTCAGGAAAACTCCACCTGTATAGAATCCATACAATTATCAGGTTTAATATCATTACCTTTATCATTATCATCGTAAATTTTTTATTTTATTATTGTAACGACATTACTTTCTCCAGAAATTTCTTTTTAGAAACTTATGACCTTTTAGCGATATGACGTCTTAACATCGATATATTAATGACCCTTTTTTTTTAATATTTCGGTCAGAAACCCTTTTCAAGAAATTCTTGAAAAAGGCTTCTGGACGAAATATTTAACCAGGGTTAATAGTTTATTGTGTGTAATTGTGTTCCGTTATAAACAATGTGTTAACATCGATGGGTCTACTACTAATGGATGATAAATATTTGTTTGTGAGCCTGAGCATTGGTTTCTAAATAGATTTGCCTATTGGAAAGTCACGAAAATAAGGCAAAGAAATAAGAAGATATGTTAAAGACTGATTGTAGGGATTGTATGTTTATAGATTTGAACTTGAAATAACAATTGAACTGTGGTACCTTATGACATGACATTGTATATCATAGATTTACATAACTGCCAAACTGGGTATATTGACAACTGATATAGATTTAGAATTTTGATAATAGTGTTTTGTGTGAAAAATATAGAAATTGATTCGTCAATACACATTGACTCTGGTCCGTCATTTTAAAATGGACCACGGATGCACTGCTTGTAAGCAAGAGCATATTTAATACTAATGGTAAAGTTCGGCTTTTGCAAAAAAAAATTTGGTAAAAAAGGATGCTTGCTTTGAAAACACTAATTGAAAAGCTATCACATATGATGATAGATAGCTGTGATGAAATCGAACACATAATTATGCCAAGATATAAGCAAATGGTTTTATTGACAACAAAGATAAGACCAAGGGCGTAGCTTCCATTAGGCACATTATGCAAGTACGTAATAGAAATAAACCTCTTATACCCTGCTTGATCCGATAGGTTTTCTGAAGATTATATTCACGGAGGTTCAGGTCGAGAACAGTCACAGTATCTCGACGATATTTTAAATCCATCTCCCTTCTTCTTCCTTTTACACTCATTCACTCTCTCGTTCATGTTGTATACTGTTGACAGAAAATTCAATTGCGGTTATATGGCTAACACAGTTGTTTTGTCAAATAAAAAAGAATGCAATGAGTATTTAGATTATCGGTACAGGTACTTTAGCACGATGGGCCGTATTTGTAACGAGGGATGGCAAATTATCCAAGGTACATTTTGTTTTTCAAAACGAAATGTCGAATAATATTAAAGAGCGCGCGTAATACAAATTACAGTCATGTGTGTGTGTGTTTTTTTTTTTTCTTTTCTTTTATACTTGTGTGTAAATTTACATTACTAATAAAGAAGTCCATGAATTCAAGCTAGTGATCAAAGGTAGTTTTTTTTCTATACCCGAATAGACAAAAATGACCTTTGTGGTCATCCCCTAAAACTTATTTATAGTATTTCATCACCATCAGTTTAAATTGATAAATCTTATAAGGCCTAGGTCCGTTTCCTGAAGCCACGTGGCTTCGTTAAGAGCTACGCGTATGGTAAAAGACCATAAAAAATTGAATCACCTAAAAATTACCATGAATTTACACATAACGATATATATTGAACCGTCTCTTTCTGTTTGTCTACGGAACGAGTTGACAACATTTCCTGTAATTTATAACGATTCAAAGATTTATTGTCAGCCACCGTGTTTGTTTAGCTCTCCGGAATATTGAACCATTGGGCAGTATTTACAATTGTATTTTGTGAATTTATATTGACGTTCACGGACATCTCCCATCAACATGATAATGAAAAGTCAACGTCTGAGAAGATTATACGATAAATATCTGAGAAAGTGATTGAACCCAACTTTGGTCAATTGATGTGATATTTAAAAATGATTGTTATGCAAGAGAGACGACCCTTTTACATTCAGAATAGAGTTCTCGAAATTGCTCCGAGTTGCGCACTTTGTTGAATCGAACTGTTCGCGTCTGCAAGATATTATTATCCCGTTCGACATACATTTTTTTTATTGATTAAGATTGCATTTATCAAGGCAGTCTAATTAATTGAATAATATATCAGCGAGGTTTCCCTGGCAACCAGAAAACAGAGACAAAAACAATCAGGTAATGCAATTTCATGTAAATTGGAGATTCTTCTTATTTAGTTTATAAATACGTCAAACAACTTCTGCTGATATGAGCCGTTATTCAATTCAAATAATTTGCATTTATTTGTGTCTTATATATTTCATAGTAATCAGAGTATTTTCAACATTCAAGATCCATATTGTTTTGTTTTTTTTTTAATCAAACTTTATCTTGCTGAACTCGGAATATTTATATTTTGGCAGAAGGCATAGACAAAGATCATCCTGCCAATAAGTGCATTCTAATCGTACTGTATAACATGTGATTTGCAATTTTAGACCAGAAAAGTTAAGATAATAATACCTTCGAAATAAATACTGAATCCCAATAAGTGTATTCAATGCTATCAGCACTTTGATTTCAATGCAACTTTGCGCATGTATTATCCCGCATGATGAGACTTAACACGCTGATTAAATTCGCGTTTACGCAGTCAATAATTATTGACAATAATATTGACTCGATACATCAATCCATTTTTAATTAGTCGATACACAATCAATAACATTGCCAATTCTTTAGAATGGCAATATTATTGGCTGTGTATTGACGATATCGATATAAGATGCAATTTTATTGTCAATAGTTTGTCAATATTATCGATTGTGTATAGAGCCCACTTTAGAAGGAATTTTGAAAACAGTATCTTGAGAGGCATGAAGACTTACTTTATTTATACTAGGTTTAAGTTTCGCTATTCTTGGATCACTCAAGGGGGATTTAACTCACCGTTTTCACCAAACTCAATGCTTAATACGGTTTAAAAATACTAATATTGGAGACGTAAGATTTGATAAGACCTAGAGTTTGGAGTTTTAAATATCAATATCAAATCCTCAATCCATACCCTCTATTCTTTTTAGATCACAAGTTATTTGAAGCAGAAACGCTGCAATTAAGTTTTTTTTTTTCAAGATCAGTTAAAAGTTTGACAATGTGATCTGCGTAGAATAATATTTTCGTGATATTTCAATTATCACGTGGGCATGATCAACCTGCACTGCCACCCACCCTCCTCCCATCAATCCCCCCATCAATCCCCCCCCCATCAATTTCCCCCCTCCCCCCATCAATATGATTGGCAATAATATTAGCTCAATTTTCTAAGTCATCGATACGCAATCATTGATATTTTCAATCCAATAGATTGTCAATATCAATGACCGTGTATGCGCGATATTGAATATTATTTGATATGATTATTATTCATTTGATATCATTGACAATTATATATTTATATTGGTCGTAGAAGGACCGCTTGACGATACTCGCTGGTCTGGTTAACAATTTTTAGCCAGTATACGGTTTAAGGTAGTGGAACTGTAATAGATTCACAAAATTTCGGCACTCATGAACTTTCACAATGTTTACCAAGGTTTCCGAATGAAGTTCATTCGGAAACCTCGGTTAACACTATCAAAGTTCATTACTTCCGAATTATTGCAGAACTTTTACGGGTCCACTACCTTAAAGATTTGCTATTTACCTATGGCTTCGGCCATGTGTGGGTTTTTCATGACGTGGGTAATGATACACAATTTCTACAAATATTCAAACAAAGATTGATAGATAGTTATAAACAAAAATGGTACAGCGATGTTTGCGAATCTCCTAAAGCAATTCATTACAAGTACTTCAAAACATTGTTGGATCCCGAATCTTATATCAGTTCTGGTTTATCATATACACTAATTAAAACGTTAGCAAATTTCAGGTGCTCATCACATGACCTAATGATTGAAAAGGGAAGACATATAGGAATTGATAGGAATTTGAGATTTTGTTCTTTTTGTAAAACAAATAATGTTAATGTTATAGAAGATGAATTCCACTTTTCTTTCAATGTCATGCATATGAAACACTTAGAACTAAACATTTTTACCCAAATTGGTTAAGAAATAGAAGTGTAAATAATTTTTACACAATTCTGAAACTAACAGATACTGTCTCAATCTATAAAATATCTAAGTACCTGGTAGATGCTTTTTCTCTTAGAAAAGAAATGTTGAATGAGCTGGAATAATTACGTATTACATGTTCAATGTTTGAAGCTTAATATTTCTATGTCTGAAATCAACAACAACAACAACAACAACAACAACAACAACAAAATAATGTATTAATACATTAAGTCCATGAGTATTAATCCACTCAATTTACTATATGTATTATTTGGTTCCTTTATCTATGTACATTTTGGCTACCTTTAGTCAATAGTCATATGTATTGAAGTTATTAGAATGTATCTATTCAAAGTCACTCATGTTAAAAAATGTATTGTGTTGAATGTTGTATTATGGGCCTAGGGCCTAAATACTTGAATAAAATGTCTATGTCTATGTCTATGTCTATGTCTATATCATTGACAATTATATATTTATATTGGTCGTAGAAGGACCGCTTGACGATACTCGCTGGTCTGGTTAACAATTTTTAGCCAGTATACGGTTTAAGGTAGTGGAACCGTAATAGATTCGCAAAATTTCGGCACTCAAGAACTTTCACAATGTTTACCAAGGTTTCCGAATGAAATTCATTCGGAAACCTCGGTTAACACTATTAAAGTTCATTACTTCCGAATTATTGCAGAACTTTTACGGGTCCACTACCTTAAAGGGCGGGAAGTTAAGGCCATTGCCAGACTGCACAGGCTTAGCCAACTTTACACACACGAGTTTTACGGTTGCAAACGTTACGTACATTTTGTTACGCAGATTATCACTACAGTTATTTAAAATTAAAACGCTTTCTGGTTCATCGAAGACTCAAATCATACGTTTACGTTTTTATGTCTCTAGGATGCAAAACGTAATTCGTTGCTTTTCCCCCCATACTTTGTCAGGTCAATGTCCCTCTCTCATGCGTAAGGTCCGGTTTTACTAAATATGTGTATGACGACATCGGTCAAAAAATTAAAAATGAAAATCAATCTATATTAACACATTTCCAAACCACCCCATTTTTAGGGCATTGTGGAGAATAAAGAAATTACTATTAACCAACATTTTTTTCATTGCCCAAAATGTTTTCTTTCCCAAAAGAACAAGATATTGTTTCTTATTTCATCAACTTTTTTTTCAAAACTTTTTTGTCGTCTGTCTTTTTCATTGGACAAGTCTAAAATTTTGTAGTCTAGTAATTGGATAAATCATTATCCCCATTTCTAAATTTCTTTTACCGGACTTATTAAGGTAGTGGACCCGTAATAGTTTTGCAACGTTTCGGAAGTCATGAACTTTAAAAATAACAGTGTTGGCCGAGGTTTCATAATGACTTCATTAGGAAACCTCGGTTATCATTGGGAAAGGTCATAAGTTCCGAAATGTTGCAAAACCATTACGGGTCCACTACCTTAAAGGATTGCCGTTGCTCTTATTTTGCAAATATATTTCAAATACAAGTCCATGTTTATTGCAAAAGAAACTTTCGTTACCTGGGGGCCAGTTAAGTATCCTATCCGGGGTCCCTCTTCGTACATCCGGGCTATCCGAGTCCCTATAATGGCCCCTGATCCCTACCTCCGTCCGACTTCTCTCGAAGCCTATCGTGGTGTTCTGTCTACTGGGTCCTGTTGCTGATAAGCCCGTGATCGCCAGATCCTTTCTGTCCCCAAGACGAGACATCGGATGTTCGATCACCGGTAAATTCGGGAGCCTTCCCGGAGTGCCGATCGGACTAGCGGCTGAGCCGGCTCTCTGAATAGCTGCACCAGTTGCCATCGCGCTGCGGCTATTTTCTCAATGAAAAATTCGAAAATCACGAATTTGTTTTAAACTCAACATTAAACATTACACCACCTTTTCAATATTAATGACTTGACATTTTTTCTTTAACATATTTTTCATGGAGCACATTGGGTTAATCCAAGATTAAAGAGTTCTCTCTAAAAAGAGACTCTTATTCTACACCAACTATTTCTTGTAGCACTGTAGCCCACTAAGTGAACTTTTTTAAATGTATGCAATTATTCCTCGGTGTTTATTGGTTAATAATTAGGTTTCTCCAAAGAAAAAAACAATTCGGTTCGTTAAACAAATCGAACTTTTAAATCTTTTACACTGTCCCTTATTTCGAAGGCCTTAACCTGCCTGACTGTAAGGCGATCGCTTTTAAAGAACGAGTATAGAATATTTAACGACCTAACAAGATATCGTCAATAGGCTACCAAAACATCGTATCTACAGCTTGAATAAGCTGTAGTTACGATGTATTTGGTAACCCAATATCCATGATATACGGTAGCATAGTGTACATAATCGCTTGGTTACGACGACTATGATCACGTGGTTTATTGGTTCAAAAACATAACCGCCGTATATTTAAATATGTTCAATTATCTTTCAACCCTTTTCTATATTAATAAGAAGAAGTTTACTAATGAAGTATGTGTGGCACGTCACACAAAAAAGGGCCATCTGAGAACTCCGTAAAATAAATATTTGAAAAGGTGATTTTGTTGTTTCAGTTGAGATTAACCGCAGGTCGCATTTCAAAATTACACACATAGTAAGGTAGAATGTTCATTCTACATTCAGAAAATCTTCAAAGTGATTAAACGTTTATTCCCTAGTCAGCCTACGCAGTCTAATTAGGATCGACACTTTTCGCACTACCTAGAAGGTGACATGTTAACTCAATAATGTAAAGTCAAACAAGTAACTCACTATAGGTACTAACTGTTTTCATCTGTAATTTCTTCACTAGGCGACCAAAATCTCATCACTGCAGCTTGAATAAGGCTGTAGTGATGAGGGTTTGGACCGCGACTGAACGATGGATTTCACCTATAACGGCACGAAAGAAACCAAATGATGCAAACCAACAAAAAGGTACAGCTTAGAGAACACCACTTTCCATCAAAAGTTCGTGAAAATCTGTATATAAGAAGAAATAATGCGTTATATCAAAGAAGATCTGTCTAAAGCCAGGCTTATTTGCCAGGCACGGTACGAATTCGCAGTCTGCGATTTTTTGTATGATATTTTTGACATCGTACGATTTTACTTTCTACGGCGTTTTGGTTCACAAAAACATGCGATGCCCGAACGATTTTTTTCAAAATACTGTCACAAAAATTCTTATGGTGCCAATAAGGCAATCGAAATGAAATCGCGCGATCCCAGCTCGGACACTAAATGCGACTAGTCAACAAAATATACTGTGAACCGTACGGAGACTGTATATGATTTGTTTGAAGGGGGTTTTACGCCGCTTTCAACATTCTTAGTTATATCGCGGAGGCTGGAGCACCTAACAATGGAGTCCTGGTATTTCTCTCACCTGTACTACCATTACACCCTTTCCTAGCCTCCAGCTGCTATCTCACAAAGGTCTACGATTATTATAGACAAATAGGCGAAAAGGATGAGTGCCGCCGTCGGGGATCGAACCCGGGGCCTCTAGATTGACATTCCGGTGTCCGTGCGGCGACCTCTTGGTGCATTTACGACGTTACTGGGCACTAATGTAAATTAAGCTTTAATGCCGCCACTTAGAAACATCAGCTGCATTTACCAGATTATACATACACAACGATTAATTTAACGACTAATCAAAATTCAAAGAATTTCAACAGCCAATTCAAAAGACTGCCAAATATTGTGGAAAATATGGAGAAAAAGAAATAAATTGCTGGATTGCCAAGCACGTTAAGGAACTACTGGGATGATACATTTTTACGAAGTAAACTTACGAAATCTGGTTATAAGTAAGATTAAGATAATGCGTCACAAATAGATACATATACAGAAATCTTCGTTTACAACGAAGATTTCTGTATATGTATCTATTTGTGACGCATTATCTTAATCTTAGTCTGCCGTAGTGGAAAAAATTCGCAGATGAGCTTAGATTATCTCTTTTGAATTTCCATTTCGGTGAACAAAAAATTCTATGCCATAAAATGATTGTTTCAAGCGGGCGAATATCGAGTATTGAGTTATTGAAGGCCTCCATTTATCAGTTCTTATCACTTCTAAAATCAAACAATTGCTTTTGTTTGTTTTAAAATCAATTCAACATTTCAATCGGTCCGATAAGGTACTTTACATACATCGGTAAATATAAACCAACTCAGAAAATATTAACTACTCTTTTGGCTGTTTAAGTTAATATTTTTTTGTAACAAATGATAACACACAATTATAATAACGTCATATAAAATATGCGACGACGATATGCAAAAACCGACGATTGCTGATTTTTTTTTTTTTTTTTTTTTTTTTTTACACAATGAAAATGCCGACCTATTCCTTTTGCAGCAATGTCATGAAAGCATATTTGTCAGATCTTAACCATGATCGGCGATCTATCGCTCGATTGTCTCCGTTACACCGGCTTTTTAAAATAGAAACGAATTTGAGTCTATATGATATCTGACGGATGAGAAAATGTTAGAAACTCGCCGTATAATAGCTTACTTTGGTAAATTCAAAATCAACCGTTCGATCAAAGATAGTAATCCGTCTGATTACCAAATGATTAGTTAAACAATTTCGGTGATCTGTCAACAGCGGACTTAACTTTCGATTGGCGACCAAAATAGCTTAAAAGTACAGCCTGAATTCAGTCGTATTTACGATATTTCGGTTTCCCACTCATATACGTATTTCCGCGCCTTTTATATTCCGAGTTCACAATTCAATCCTTGTCATGCTGATTAAAAAATCAAAGCACTGAAAGTACTGATGGTGGACGTTTCTGTTGGCATACTAGAGTGATTCCTCCATTTGTGGAGAAAAGAGAAATTTTACATGTAAAATTACGATAAAAGGAAAATGACCTGACCCAAGTTCGCATCTTGCTACAGATATACGTTTCATTCGTCGATCGTCCTGTAATTACAAGCTTTCGATAACTATTAAAATTATGGTGTTATCTGCTTAAACTAGAAAGCTATGAATGGCTTGGGTCGCTCCAAGGGCTTGAAATTCTTATAAAAGAAAAAGAAAAGTTTTGACTAGATTTTTAGATATTTTGGATTCTTCTGATGTTGAAAATGATCTTCAGAGTTTCCACCCTATAACATATAGAGAAAAGACCTCAGCTAATAAAAGAAAACCATATATTTCATTCATTGACAATAATTTTGGCTACATGAAAAAGGGGTCGCCGAAGGATCATACCAATGAAGTTTGATTGATATCCACCCATAACATTCTGAGAAAATGATTTTCAAAGATTACACAAAATAACATATTGAGAAATTACCTCTGCCCATAAAATACATATTTTTCACCCGATTACAGTAATTTTTGGTAGACTCATAAAGGGTTACTCAAAAAGATCGGTCCGGTGAAATTTGGTTGAAAACATTCTGAGAAAATGATTTTCAAAGTTTCCATTAAATAACATATAGAGAAAGGACCTCCGCCCATTAAAATAATTATTTTTCATCCGATCACAATAATTTCTGGTAGCCTGATAAAGGATCACTAAAGTATCATTCGAGTGGAATTTGGTTGAAAACCATTAGTTACATTCTGAGAAAATGATTTTCAAAGTTTCGGCTAAATAACATATAGAAAAATGACCTCCGCACATAAAATACATATTTTTCAACCGATCACAATAATATATTGACTGATAAAATGCCACTCAAGGATCATTCATGTAAAATTTAATTGGTATCCATCAATTAGAATCTGAGAAAACCCACTTTTAACCATATTTGGAAATAAGCCACGCCCATTAAATCCATGTTTGTCATTGGATCTTAATGTCTTGAACAACTTTGAAAGATGATCACCCTAGGATCATTCCTGTGAAGTTTGATTGAAATTCATCCAGTAGTTTCTGAGGAGAAGATTTTTAAAGAAAAGTTTACGACCGGACGCACGAACGGACAACGGACACAACGCCATGACAATAGCCCCAGTGGCCTTCGGCCAGTGGAGATAAAAATTCTATAAAAGGATATTAATTCATTGTTCCGCGATTTTCATTCTCAAAGAAAGGGTAAGTGTTCATATAAACGCGTAAAAAATTGCAGACACTCGTCTCGAGTTTGGCTTTCGTGTGTTGAAATGTAAAGTAAAACCCCTTTGCATAAACCTTTATCGCATGGCCTGAATGCTTTACTTTACCTGCTCAGACTGTATCCGTATTCATGTGTATACCGATATTTCCATTAAGGTTCATGTAAAGTGTTTGAGACCCAATATTTAGGGCACTTCATTAGCCAAGAAAAAGCAATATGTCCAGGTATATTATATATCAAAATGAAGCTATTCGTGAGCACAAGCAGTTGGGCAACATAGTACCGCCATAGCTATAGCGGTATAGCCAAAACATTGTGGAAAAGGGTCATTTTGTACAGAACAAGCAACTGCATGACGGTTGCATAAAATTGCCCCGTATTTTAACAAAGTACAGTCTGAAGTACCATCTAGGTAGTGCTACAACCTTAGATATTAAACTCAGTCTCAAAAGGCTCTTTTGAAACAATCGATTTCCATTTATTTTGTCAACATACATGTCAAACCGGTTTGGTCTGTTTTCAAAATAGATGTAAGGTATGGTGCAACATCACACCATAATATTGTGAAATATTTTCTGCGATTTATTTCAAATTATAGTTTTTTTAATTCAATGATCTACAATATTACTATATATTTATCAGTCTGTGAAATAGAAATTGATATATTGCTAAACAACCTTACAGGTATATAAATAATTAATGTCTATTTATGTTGTGATAACACACCATACCCTAAAAAGATCTACACGATTACAAAATTAGAATGACATATATGACATATGTGTTTATAAAATAAGTCAAAATAAATTGCTTGCAAAACTACGTTTTGGGGCTGAGTTTTTTACCAATGGTTGTAGCACTACCTGGATGGTACTTTAGGCTAGACTTTGTTAAAATATGAGCCAATTTTATTCAACAGTCATGCAGTTGCTTGTTCTGTACAAAATGACCCTTTTCCACAATGTTTTGGCTATACCGCTATAGTTATAACAGTCTTATGTTTTTCAACTGCTTGTGCTCATAAATAGCTTCATTTTGATATATAATATTCCTGGACATACTGCTTTTTCTTGGCAAATGAGTGCTCTTAGAATTGGGTCTCAAACACTTTACATGAACCTTAATTTGCCTTTGTTTTATATACATTAGTTGTGTCAGGGGAGGTTGCCATTCCAGTAATTTCATTTCATGAGTGACCTCCCATTGACCATTGGTAAATAAGGGGCAAATTACTCACTCTGTCAGAAAAGTAGTTCTACGCAAGCAAAAAATTCACCCGATCTCAGAATTGAATATGACTTCACACGTTAAAGATGTCTTTGAGGTTGCAACAAGCTACGTAGACTCCTTGTTACACTCCATTTTTGAAATGCATAGTTGTCAGACGGTTACTATTCTTCAAAAAGAGTAAATTGAATCTTAATGAGTACTACTGTTTTGAAAACCTATTAACATCTGACAGGATTGTTCAAACGTGGTATTAACACTGGTGAACGTAAACGTCCACCAATAAACCTGGCAAAAAAAAAAAAAATTAAAATCGAAGCGCTAAAAGCACTGGATTCACTCATTCCGAGTTATTATCTATTTTGAAAATACAATTTTATGGAATGTTCTGGTTTGGAACTGTGAATCAGGTTGTAAAGACTAAGTTTAGGCTGCACATTCTTTGTCCATACCTCCTGCTACAGCAAGAATATTCCGGGTTCAGCATGACAAGGGTAAAAGCCGGTGGTGACCCATCGCTCACGCGACGAAACGTTTATGTGTCAAAGGTTTTTTGCTTGCCTTTTGCAAGACGCGCTCTACACGTTGATTAATCGTCAAGTTGGGTCAAGTTGGGTCTAATACCCTAAACTTCTATACATATAGGTATATTTTGTGCTATCAGATTTTCAACAAAGTTTGACATTTTCCAATCGATTTTAGTCTTAAGTAATAAGACAAACATTTAACTGTTTGTTTTTCATTAGTTTCCTAAATGAAATGTCCAATATAATGGCTATAAAAATACAAATTGTCAACGATCTACCCTTTCTGCGGGTGGATATTTAAAACTGAGGCCCATTACCAAACAAACTTGTAATTCACTGAAATGCTTCACACTTTCCTCTTTTACAAAATTTTGGACCTGTCCAAATTCAAAGGTTTTGCAGACGAAAATTTAAAGTAGATTTAATTTGAAAAATAACCATTCAGTAGGGTAGAAAATAGTGTGGAAAAATAAGAAATTGCTTGTCACAATCATAAAATCACAGGCACGTAAAAAGCAGGGATTCAACAGTAAAGGGTTAAGATAAATGGAATAGAAAACAAGAGGGCTATAGTGGTCCATGATTGCTCCTTTGAATTGAGTCTTCAACTAGTTTGATACATCATTATATAGAGATTGTGAAAATGACCTAATTTCTAGGCACAAGCAATGGTGTAAGGACGAAATGGCGTAGTGACGCAATGGCGTATCGAGGCAATGGCGTAGCGCAAGGTAAAAAGGACGATCTGATTTTTAATCAGATTATTTTTCAGCCTGATAAGGGTTTTCTTTTCTTCTGTTATTGTGATAAAGTTTATTGTAGCACGAGACTTTTTTTCCAACCTATGCAAAATGATCTTTACTTGGTAAGCATTTTACCTCATGAAATAAAGTTTGATCCCTCAAATATCATGTGAAAAGGGGGCTAGAATGAGTGTCAAAGGATGACTTGTGTAAAGCCTTGCTAAATTCATAAATATCTCAATTTGACCCTTAGATATTTCTCTCAAGGGAGTCAAAATGACCCCCTTGGAAGAAATTTTAAAGGGTCAAAACTGAATTATATCAGTAAGATTTTAAATGTTGGATATTATATACTATTTTGAATTCTATTAATTACTTACTTCAAATCTTCACAAGAGAAGGTCAATAGACTTTTAAACTTAGACAATCTTATTCACATTTTTTCTCTTTTTGTTGTTTTGACCCCCTTTGAATCAATTCAATTTAATGACTTCTCAATTTTAAACTCTAGCATGTGGCCTGGCCCAATATAGAACTTTGAAATCATAAATCCATGTAAGAAAACATTTAACTCTCTGAGCCTGGTTGGGACATGATTCTTAGACCCTCAAAGCGATTGTACTTTTAGGTAGCTCTCTCATCTGAGTAATCTAGTTTTACTGACATTAAATTTCATGATAACTACTTCAAAAACATAAGCAGTCTGAAAATTTATATTGAACAATGCAGGAGGGCATTCTATTCAAAACGTTACAATTTAATTTTAGTTTGGGTCCATCAAAATTTGGCATTCTGATTAGATGAAAAAATCAGTTTTAGTTATCAATGAAAACAATTTTGAATACACAGTTATTTTGTAAGCTTCGATAGAAATAAGTCCTCTTAAAAAGTTATTTTTTTGACAAATCTTTCCATTTTTGTGTCTTAACATCAAATTATTATAAGATATGAAGAGACTTTTTTATGAATTTGATTGAGGTATGAAACTAAAACCTTATCACACTTGTGTATGAATCTGCTTTTCATATTCATTCAGTGTGATGAGTTTTTTAGTTTCATAACTCAATGTAATCAATAAATATATTATTCATCTCACTAATGAAATCTATCGATATTCTTGGACAGATGTTTCAGATAAGCCTCTTTTTTTAATTTGACCTTGACCTTTGAATTATCTTAAAGTCTATTACATACGGCATTTTGGCTCAAGATGATATGCAGTTATGCCAATTTATTTAGGAATCCATTGCTAAATGTGGTAGATATGCACCAGAAAACTTAATTTTAATGTTTGACCTTGAGCTTTGACCTTGAACTTAGAGACTAAAGCTATCTCAAATTTTACAGCTAATAAAACTGATAAGTTCTAAAGTTAAGTATTATTTTCTGAATCAAACATATCTAGGATGCTGTGAAGAATATCAAAAAGGACTTAAAGTTAAAATTCCTTATAATAGTTGGAACTTGGAAATAAAATACTAAAACAAACTTCTTTTTCATGATTTTCTATTTCAATACATCTTTTTTCCTTAAAAATCTTGAAAACAAAACTACAAAAGATATCTCTATGAATACATAATTTTCAATATTAATTTTCAACCTATATCCAGACAACATTTTGTTTGTGAATCATGAATTGTTCCTAAAAGGCAGTTGTTTCAGAAATTTGACATCAAATCTGTCAGATAAAATTGATCTGGCAGAGGTTTCTGATAAGGGTAAAGGGCAAAATGCCAGTCTGGGATCTTTATTTCTCAATTAAATCCTACATTGTGGGTACTCATTTGATTTTTCTTCCCAAGACAATTCTAATGAATAACCACAACATAGCACCTGTGCAAATATAGTTAAAATATTCTAATCTAAAATCCAAAATACCCCCTCTTTCTGTAGCTCTGTTTTGGTTTGTTTATATCATGGTGTCTGGAGCACCTAACAATGGATACCTGGTTTTCTCACACCAGTTCTTACATTACATTCTTTCCTAGCCTCGAGCTGCTATCTCAAATAGGTTTACAATTATCAACCCATTGGTTGTAGACAAATAGTCTAAGGATGAGTGCCGCTGTCTGGGATTGAACCCGGGACCTCTTGACAGTCTGACACACTACCAACTGAGCTATGACGGCGGTAGCTCTTTCTTGGTATCAGAGGATGGATTTTAATGAGATCAATCATCCACAGGCAATTGTTTCATAACCTGAATTTGTCCGACAGATTGTAATACACATGTAGTACTCTTGTGCTTTTTATTCAAAACCAAATTTAAATTCAGCAGGATTGGTAAATTTAATTACCCTGAAGAACAACAACATACCATAAAAACAAAATAATCTAACAAATACAGACCTAGGCTGTAGAAATTATAATCTGCAAAGTCCATATACATGTATTTTTTATGTTAAAACACTGTTTAGTTATGTTTTCACTGATTAACAATCAACATTCAATCTTACAAATCAATAAAAAAGCTGTGTGTTCAGGATAAAGTCAAAGATGACTAATAGACTAATACCACTCACCAGGGCTTTGTCCCAGTTCTGAAAATGAATTTCTGACTTAATTCAATTTTGACCTTGACCTTTGAGACTCAAAAAAAATGCAACACTTTCTTGGGTCATGAGCAACAACTGTTTTAAGTTTCTTGATTCTTAGTCTCTTTGTTTTAGATTTAGGATGCAGACATGAAATTATCTACAGACAGACGAAGAGACAGACAAATGAATTGACGGATGGATAGACAGACATGTCGAAATCAATAAAACCCTTGGGGGTATAAAAATGCATACAAAGCGTTTTAGAAATGGTACCTTGTTTTGCATATGCACCTGCATTCAAATAGGGGAACCATTTTTGAACATTTGCAAGCCTTTTCTCATCCTTACCACACAGAACATGGCTCTCAACAACTTGGGCCAATGAAACAACGGACATTGGAACTCCTGAATCTCAGTAATACCAATCAGTTCCACCAACAAAGGATATAGTATACACTTCACAAAATTTTACAATCTGCGCTCAAAATAACTCCCTTTTCCTAGCTTTAACAAATTTTTACATATCACAGTACTATCTCTCTCCTCCCATCCAACAACCTGACATGAAGCCATAATGAAGCTATATCCAATACATAGTCCCCTCTTGTTATGTCAATATCTAGAGAATTACTGAAACACTTATGAGGTTTCCATAATGTAACTTACATAATTCACAATTAAATACAAAATAACATGTTTGTGTCTTAAAATATCAACGTTATCTGGTCGAAGTTTGGAGAATTTATCATGACAAGGCTTGCTTTGCCAAGTCATGATAATTTGTCGCAGCCGAAACCAGATAACATTGATATTTTAAGACACTTACATGTTATTCTATTGATCATGCAATCATTTTCAGCGCTTAATTATAATAAACCCTGGGAGATCAAAGAAATTAAGGTGAAAGTGTATGCAAATTGTTTGCAGTAATTAAGGTAATGGACCTGTGATAGATCCAAAACATTTTGGAAGTAATGAACTTTAACAGTGTTAACCGAGGTTTCCTAATGATTTTCATTAGGAAACCTTGGTCAACATTGTGAAAGATCATGAGTTCCAAAATGTTGTGTAACTATTATGGTTCAGCTACCTTAAGGACATTGACAAAACAATAAAGAACTGTACATTATTACGGCTGTTCACTCT
Source organism: Fragum whitleyi (assembly GCA_948146395.1). NCBI lineage: Eukaryota > Metazoa > Mollusca > Bivalvia > Cardiida > Cardiidae > Fragum > Fragum whitleyi. The sequence goes on along the minus strand of OX411546.1, from coordinate 12,070,921 downwards.
TCCAACACTTTAGCTTTATCCTGTAACTCATATTCCAATGGTATACTAGTCTGTGTTTCCCACAATTCCCTGTAATAACTGTTTGGGTTTGACACAAGTTCTCTGTGTGTTCCTTTCTCCATCACTTTGCCATTCTTTAAAACTAGAATAATGTCTGCATCTTTCACTGTGGACAGTCTGTGAGCTATCATTATTGTGGTCCTGCCTTTAGTTAATGAGTTTAGAGCTTCCATGATGGACTATAACGTGAAACCAATACGGAATACTGAATGAGTGATCATTAAATTTAAACTAATCAAATGAGTCATCTATAAACAGATAAAAACGAGAACTTTCTGACTGACAAATTTAATATATTTGGCAGTCGCAATATAACTGCAATTATCTTGAAAGTAGCCTCAAACCCCATACAAACATTCTTTTTTTTTTAATAAATTTTGAATTAGTTATTACACTAGTGTAATAATATCCAAATTAAAACATCGTATTCAACAAGGTTGTTTCACTCCTGAAATATATGTCATATTATATAAGCCAGTATGTCGAATTTAAAACAATTTCAATTGTGCGCCATGGACAGACATTGAGCAAACTGGACTGCCAAACATTGCAATAAGAATATTCTCAGACCACCTTATCTTATCCTATCTTGCTCAAAAGTGCATAGTGAAGACTCTTGTCAGCCTATGTGGATGTGAGGCTGGCCAGAAGCTTTGCTATGCTCTCATGTAAAATTGTTGTAAATGTCACACACTTTCTCTGATATATCTTAGACCTCTGAGTAGATGTACCAATTTGTCTTAATTAAATGTTTGTCATAACAGTCCCTTTTTTTGAGGTTAAATACAAGAGAAATTTGTGTATTTGCAAATATAGCTTTTTGGGTTCTTTAGTCACAATTTTGACCTTATTCCTGAGCAATCATGAGTATATTTACACCTACTTTTTCTGTAACTGAATCAAGGGATGATGTGGCTTCGTCATAAATGAATATTGGAGCATCCTTCATGATGACCCTGGCTATGGCAACTCTTTGTTTTTCACCCCCTGTAATTATGATAGTAGACAGAGATCAAATTAGAGGGAGTTTTCTTATTATCATTATCTATTTTTCAGGTTGTTGAATTCCCATGCCTAACTTGTTTGACGAGGGTTTCTTTTTTTGTATAGATAAGTATATTTCTCTAGGCCTCTTTCCCAAGGACAAATAATTACCAGAAAAAATCTCAGGATGGTACTACATAGATCTTAAAGATTAATTGTTTATATCAAAGGTTAGAATACTTTGTTTTTAAAGAAGAAAATGCTGGAATCCAGCATTTTCTTAAGAAAAAAAAACGTTTACTCAAAATTCAAAATTTTTCTATACTTTTTTTAAGAACAAGCTCCTTTTGATCCTGGACAAGCAGAAAATCAACTTTTACTTAACAATGAAGAAATATGGGACAATCCAATGAGTACCAGCAACATAAGGTAAATGCTATTAATATTAATATTCTTTGATCTTAAATCTGAAATATCCCCTCTATCTGTAGCTCTGTTTGATCAACAGTGGCAGATCCAGAGGGGGTTTGGAGGTTCAAGCTTATTATTTCTTATTGCTACATAAATTCAATGAACTGTGTTTTTACTCGGATAATAAACCCCCTTTGCAGAATTCCTGGACCTTCTGCAGATAGACAATTTTCTGTTTATCAGTAAAAAGATTTTAAAGAGTTATTCTATTCTTTTATTGAAATTTAGTTTTGCAATTTCAATGGGCTAAGGCTTCCAGTGAAGACATTTACATTTGACCTATAATAGTCATAACTTATTATCCACAATTTATCGATTCAATCTAATACAGTTCGATGGCTCACGGCAAAACAGTCGTAACTGCCTATAGGTTTATAGGCAGTTACAACTGTTTTGCCCTGAGCCATTGAGTTAAGAAAGATCAGATAAGCCATCTTTACCTGATAATTTTAATCCTCGCTCCCCAACCTGAGTATCATACTGTTTGGGAAAGTCGTTGACAATCTTATCATGAAGTCTCGCAACCCTTGCAGCATTAAAAACATCATCAGCTGTCTTAGAAAGGTCCCCATAATGGATGTTGTTAAATACAGTGTCGTGGAATAGCACACAGTCCTGGAAAATTTAAATAAGATTTAACTAAAAATTGTCACAAAGCAGTCAAATACCCTCAATCTACACTTTGTACCAGGGGCCCATTTTACTAAACTTCTTATTTATGGTAAGTCAAAATCACAAATTGTACCTGGTGTTTAAATTCATTGTTAGATTCTGTCTTGCAATATCTCATTGGAATTGTCTGAAGGAGACAATTCCAATGAGATAATGCATGACAGAATTCCATGTTTAGTTACAACTGTAGAAGCAACTTTAATTTTCGACTTACGCAAAAAGATTGTAAGATGTTTAGCAAAACAGGCCCCAGGTCTGTAAATGATTTTCAGAAAATGTTCAATTGTAATTTTGACCTTTGATATTTGTGACTCAAATACAAAAGGGCACCTCTTTTGGTTATTGGCAACAATTTTCTCGATTCTAGGTCACTTTGTTCCTAAGTTAGAGTCTGAAAACGAAAAAGGTCTACAGACAGAAAGATGAACAGACAGAAAGACAGATGGACTCATCGAATTCCCCATCTACTTCATGGGTGGGGGGTATAATGAGATTTACCTTTATATATATCATAAAACTGAATCTTAATTCTTATGCTGAATTATACCCTTTTTCTGAATTACATCAAAATGAAATGGCTGAAAGGTTGAGTTACATTTCTTTGGATTAGTTTTCTTAAATTGGGGTTTAACATTGCTTTCAACAGTATTTCAAATATATTGCATCAGCTTTTGTACCTGCCATTTTTTTTCTATGATTTTCCTCTACCCATACCATTCATCCTAATCATTTTCCAATAATTCAGAGACAAACAAAACATACAACAATTACTTTTGTAAAATGACAATTGTAAATTGGTAGAGCTGGGGATCAAATTCAGGACCTGAAGATTGAGAACTAGATGCATTGGCCAACTGGGCTCAGCACATTTTTTTTGGGAAAATAGTTTTTATAAAGGGATCTGGTTGATAAGGGAAATACAGGTTGTATGGACTATGTATCTAATACCATACAAATATCTGTGTGATAACATCCCGTATATTATTTTTTATGATATCACATAGTAATTTTTAGAACAATGATATAATGCGGTTATTTTTAGAAACTTGCATTTCAGTTAGAAACTTCGACATAACAAGACAAATAGAGGTTATTAGATAAATATAATACATACTTAGTGTATTGTATGAAAAAAATATCTAACTAGGTTGTGAAAATTGATAATTGTCTCGGTAGAGCCTCGACAATTATCAATTCTCCAAACCTCGTTAGATTTTTTTTTTTTCATACACAACAATAAGTATGTATTATATACACGTATATAAGCATCACATACCTGAGGTACTATACCGATAGATCTTCGTAAACTTTCTGTGCTCACGGTTTTGATGTTCTGGTTATTGATTGTCACTGATCCATTGTCAGGATCGAAAAAACGGAATAACAATCTAGCTACAGTGGACTTCCTATAAACAAGCAAAATATAATGTTAAGGCTAGAAAAACATTTTAGAATAACAACATTTCTTCACATCTATCACCAAAATCTTCCAATTTCATTTGTATTCTGATTCAATAAATCAGAGAAATAAGTTTAGCAAAAAATCAAATTGGCTACCAAGTAATTTACAACTTCAAGTAGGAAATATATTGATTCATCAATTTAAAGATATATAACAGCTTTCGTAAAATAATGTAATCCCATCCCTAATGACATCATTTTTTCACTGTAAAAAAAAAAGGATCACTATAAGCTCTAAGCTCATTAGCATATCATTACACTAGTGCAATACCACCTGTGTAATATCAAAATTATTCAAAGGGTTATTTTTACACCCCAACACACTTCATATGAAATTTAGTCTGACTGACCCTGATCCACTCCCACCAACAATGGCCACAGTTTTCCCATTAGGTACAGTAAAGGATAAACCATCTAATATCTTCTGTTCTGGTAGATAACCAAATGTCACATTATTAAACTCAATACTGGCATCTTGTTTGGTGACCTTCAACTCTGGGGCTGAAGCTGTGGCCTGGATAATAAAGAAAGTTGAGAGAAAGACTGTGTTCATCTAACAAAATTTTATCACAATAAAACAAAAATTCTTATTTCATAGTATGTCTCCCATTTCCAAAACAAACCTCATGGTTTCAAATAATTACAGTAAGTAGAAACAGAAATAAAACAACTTTCATGTAAGACTTTTCCAATTTTTTTTAAGGTTTGCTTTGCCCAGTAAACATGACCTATATTCCCCTTTGAAGTACTGTCTTTTTTTATAATTTACCTATTTTATTTTGAATGAGGTTTAACACCGCTTTTTATAATCTTTCAGCCATATTGTGGCGGCAGGAGCACCTAAGACCCAATAAGTCTTACTATTACAACCACTACACCCTTTCCTTGCCTCCAGCTGCTATCCCACTGAGGCTTACCACCTGTTGATGGATGATAATTTGATGAAAGAATATTTGCTGCGCCCAGGAATCAAACCTATGACATCTTGTCATTGTTCATTCTTTATACATTTCCCATCAAAATTACCCTCTACTCACCAAGACTTTGGGTTCCATTTTCAGCAAGTTAAACATGATGCTCATATCAGTGACTGCCTGTTTGGTGTCTCTATACACAGACCCAAGAAAGTTGAGGGGTAAAGACAACTGAAATAGTAACCCATTAACCATCACCAAGTCACCAACTGTCATTGTTCCTGGAGAGAGAAAAATATGATCAGTGACTGACTTACTGTCTGTTTGGTGTTTCTACATACTGAACCAAGACAGTTGAGAGGAGAGGTAATGACAGCTGGAAGAGTAACCAATGGGGGACTTTTGTGTGTTATCTCCCTTGTTTTTCTTGTGGATAAAATCAAAGGTGCTCCAAAATCGTAAGTAGTCCTTTAAGATATTTGCCTTGGATTTTATCCATTGTTTGTATGGGGAAGTTGCGGATTTTATTTTTGTAAATGCAAAATTCTTAATTATGTAATTTGTATTTATGTTAATAGTAGAGTAGAAAATATATACAGTCAACTCCCGTTTCATCGACATCCTTTACATCGACATTTTCGTATACCGACACTAATTTGTTGGGAATGGATTTGCACAGTTTATTTTTCTCCTGTTACAACGAATTCTCGTTTTCCGACATCCACACAAAATATAAGGGAACGAAAGTGCAAAATCCCTATATGTTGTTATTCAATATATCGACACATACCTGGGAAATACCTACCGGCTATTTTTAGCACCTTGTGGAAAAGTGTTAATTAATAATGCACGCATGTGTTCTAAATTATGCTGATGTGCGATTACAGGTTTTCGGCTTCAGCGATTATCGACAATTAAACTACCCAGAACACAATACCCTCGCCTGTTAATCCTTGGTTGGTTGAGGGTGATATTGTTGTATCTTATTTACGAAACTAGAAAGCCATGAATGGCTTGTGTCGCTCCACAGGCTTGAATTTCTTGTAACAGCAAATCTAAGTTTTGACTAGATTTTTAGATATTTTGGCTTCTACTGATGTTGAAAAGATTTTCAAAGTTTCCACTATTATAACATATAGAGAAATTACCTCCGCCCATAAAAGACATATTTTTCTTCAAATCACAATAATTTTTGGCTGAATGATAATGGATCACTCGAGGATCATACTAATGAAGTTTGATTGATATCCATCAGTAACATTCTGAGAAAATGATTTTCAAAGTTTGCACCATATAACATATAGAGAAATGACCTCCGTCCATAAAATACATATTTTTCATCCGATCACAATAATTTTTAATAGACTGATAAAGGGTCACCCAAGGATCATTCATGTAAAATTTGGTTGAAATCTATCTGTTAGATTCTGAGAAAATGATTTTCAAAGTTTCCACTATATAACATATAGAGAAATGACCTCCGCCCATAAAATACATACTTTTCATCCGATCACAATAGTTTTTAATAGACTGATAAAGGGTCACCCAAGGATCATTCATGTGAAATTTGGTTGATATCTTTCAGTTAGTTTTTGAGAAAATGATTTTCAAAGTTTCCACTATTTGACATATAGAGAAATGACCTCCGCCCATAAAATACATATTTTTCATCTGATTACAATAATTTTTGGTAGACTGATAAAGGGTCACCCAAGGATCATTCATGTAAAATTTGGTTGATATCTATCACTTAGATTCTGAGAAAATGATTTTCAAAGTTTCCACTATATAACATATAGAGAAATGACCTCCGCCCATAAAATACATATTTTTCATCCGATCACAATAATTTTTTGTAGACTGGTAAAGGGTCACCCAAGGATCATTCATGTAAAATTTGGTTGATATCCATCTGTTAGAACCTGAGAAAAGTCACTTTTTACCATATTTGGACATTAGCCACGCCCCTTAAATCCATGTTTTTCATTGGATCAAAATTTCTTGAACAACTTTGAAAGAGGGTCACCCAAGGATCATTCCTGTGAAGTTTGGTTGAAATCCATCCAGTAGTTTCTGAGGAGAAGATTTTTAAATGAAAAGTTTACTACCGGACGCACGGACGCACGTACGGACGGACGCACGACGGACACAACGCCATGACAATAGCCCCAGTGGCTTTCAGCCAGTGGAGCTAAAAAAGAATAGTTACACCACTTTGCATTTGACGATTTCTATTTGACCATCTTTTTCTTGGATTTTTCTCTGCAAAAATGGCAAGTAATTATTTTTCTTTGTTTAATTGTAAAGCAAACGTCTTGATTGTACATTTTGCGTTGATCTATTTTGATTAAAAAATGGCTGAGCCACCAGCAAAGAGATGTCAAACCCTACTCTCTGTTGAGAAAAAACAGATGATTTTAGAAAAAAAATACCACTATTAAAACCTAGAGAGTGCATGGAAACTTTATCATTCTGTAGATAACAATGTTCACAATCAAAGACAGAAATGTATCAAAGATTTCTTCAAAGTGATAATTTACAAGTTCAATATTCAGTTTAAAGTGTTGTTGACTTGTAATCAATATTCAAAGGTAAAGTAAGAGTATATAACAGTTTTACAGTGTATGTTGTGAGTAAATGGCATCACCTTCGAGTTAACAGGTTGATTTTCAATACACCGACATTTTCGTTATAACGACATTTTTGTCGGGAACAAACATGGTCGTTATAACCAGAGTTGACTGTATTTATTTTACACCAAACATATCTTATGAATTGCGCAATATTTAATTCACAGCTCATCTTTATATCTTAAAGTGCAAAGAAAATAAGGATAAAACCCAAGGTAACCACTGATTTGGACCCTTCCTCCTTTGGAAGTATTTTAAGGGAGATAACCAACCGATATCCCTCATTGATCATCACCAAGTCACCAACTGTCATTGTTCCTAGGGATAGTGATACTATCTAATGGACTATATATGACAACTTCTCCTGATGAGATTATTTAATATTTCAACCCTTGTAATGCTGAACATGGAATACTCCCTCTCTGGCAAAATGCATATACAAAGATCAGTCTGCACAGATGTGCCGTCTGATCTTAGTCTATATCACTTAAATTTCCTCTTTAAACCAAAAAAGTTGAAAATTATATTTTTAAAAAGAAAAACCAACTGACAATGAATGCATCTAGTGCTGTAGGCGCATTGATTGTAATGCAATTTTTTTATCAAGGGTTTGAATTGGCATGACAAGAGTTACTTCACATCAAATAAATGTCATTTGAAAAAACAGATAACAAAACCTAATACAGTCGAATCTGTGTACAGCAGCCAGTCAAGGGAGAAGGCCAAATTGGCTGCTGTACACAGATTGGCTGCTGTTCACAGTATCCTTAGGGCGGCAATTTTGTCATACCACTTTTGCTTAGCTCATTACCAGATCACAAAACTTTAGACTTCTCCAAATTCTAAGCAATTCCAAAGTTTTATTTTAAGTGTTTGTCATTAAAAGAATAAGGAATTATACCATTTAACATAAAAAAAATATTGTGAAAATATCTTGTTTTAAGTATTTTTAACTTGTGCACAATATTTTCCCTCTATATGTGCTTTTTCATTTTGCATTGTTACTTTACATTACTTGTGATGTAAATATCTATCACTTTCACACGATCCTCTAGAGAGAGGAACTTACATTTAGAGAGCGACATTATGGCGAGAATTGATATCAAAAGCAGGTTTTCTTCCATTTTAAAGACCTCGAGAAATCAGTTTGCTAAATGTGTAAACAACCTGTAATGCTCAAGATCATTTTATTTAAAGAGACCTGGCAACTGAGAAATTCCATATCCTTTAATTAATTATCATCATTTAAGTAGATCAAATAAATAATAATGGCCAATTACACATCATTTAATCGACAACACGGGATTAAATCGATAATTGGTTGTTTATAACTTGTACATTACGATAAAGCGACTTCGGCTATTTACTGTAGTGGTGATTATCAATTTTTTCAAACACGACTAATCAAGTTGCATGTTTTGTCAGATGACCGTTGTATAGGTGTGATATACAGTTGGAATTAGACCAATTAAGGTGACCGCCGGCCGCATTTCAGGAGATCACGCTATTCACATTCCAATTTAAGAAGGAATTTGCACGGGGGGAATTCGAGTGGCTGCTGTCGGCAGATTGGCCGCTGTGCATAGTTGGCCGCTCACACAGATTTGACTGTACTTTAAAATCAAAACCACTCCCTTTATTTAGAGCTTCATAAGGCAACTTTTAATGATTTTATACCAAAAAAGCTGCTTTATCAAACAGGTCAGTAGACACAGATGGATGAACAGACAACTCGGGCCAGAACATAATATGACCCTTTGATGTGTAGTAACATACCATAATTCAAATCTATGGAGAGTGCAATTTGAAAAGAAACAATCCAATAATGTAGAAATTGTTTTTGGAAAATGAAGAAATTGCTTGTCATGAGAATTTTTTTTAACAATCTCCTTGAGTTTTTCAATCACAGCAACAAGCAAATTGTGGGACGTATTAAATCCCATAACTGATTTCAACATTTTTTTCCCTACCTGCCATGATATTCTGACTAGCTAGAATCATGATGGCCGTCAAGCCTACACTAAATATAGCGTTCTGTCCCCAGTTGAGTAGAGAAAGACTGGATGTGGTTTTCAGTGAAGCTTGTTGGTATCTATACAAACAATTGTCATACTTCTGGGCTTCGTACTTCTCATTGTTGAAATACTGAAATTGAAAATATTGATGTATCTTAAATTTTTTCTTTACAGTGCCATGATTTTTATGTTCCGCCAGGCTTGTACTTGAGAAAATATTCTGCAACAGGATGTGTTCATGGACACTTCTGCCCTAGAAACAGCATTTTTATAAATTTGACCTTTACCTTGTCAGATGGCCTGGACATTTAATGATAATTATTGATGAGAGGAATCTGGTTGCCAAATATGGAGTTGTAACTCAAAAAGTCTGAGAGATACAGGAAATTTTAAGTTACCAGGTAAAGTTTTCATATACAGATAGATCTACACCAAAGAAAAACAATATGCCCCTGATCTATCAATTCATAAATGAGACAAAATGTGAACATTTTTGGTAAACTTTTTTTAAAGCACATCATTTTGCACATGTTTGCTATGCATTGTCATGACATCATTTGTTTATTTGACTCCACTAAGATAGCATCAAAAGGATGCAGAGTATGATATTTTGGTAATTTCACTGGTTTCCCCAGTTATTTCTCAATAATTCAATGAAAACCATTGAACAAGAATTTCCAACTTATTTTAGGTGAGAAGGATGGAAACAGTGTAGAGTCCATGGTCCCATCTGGGCTATGTAATTTTTTCAGAATAAAAAGTTAGCTCCATGTTGCTCCTCTCCAGGTCTTTCAAGGAGTAAGCCTACCTGTGAGAGTTGTAAGTCTTAAGGCTATAGCAGCCAAGGGTGCCATGTGTAAACAGTCAACTTGCAATTCAATGATTGACATAGAACTAGACCTTAAGGTAGTGGCCCTTAATAGTTCCACAACATTTCGGAACAAATGATGTTTCACAATGTTAACCTAGGTTTCCTAATGAAATCATTAGGATACTTTGGTTCACACTGTTTTAGCTAAGGAGGTTCGCTCGGCTTTTTCCTACTATTAAACTTTTCTTTAAACCTGATTTTTTAGAAAGATATAAATGTTTTATTTCGATTTTTGAAAGCAAAAAATGGGGTCACCGTGCTTAATTTTTTCTCAGAGCCATACGAAAATAAGAACCAAAAACATTTAGTGCACTTTGAATTACATTGAAAATTACACCTTTGAATTGAAGTTATTATTTTGGGCAAATAAATATTCTGAGAGCAAATGATTTATGTTTTATTCAAAATCGACAACGAATTCCACTCATTTATTAAAGAAATATGAAATTTTAATGATGCAAAAGAATATAATGACAACCTTATTCTGTGCTTAATAGAAGTATTTTTCCTTTAAAATCAAGGGCTACTAATACATGCTTCACAGTAAAAAAAAAAAAGTTCTACTATTAAACTTTTTTATTATACTCTCAATATAAATTTTTTACATAATGAAGAATATTTTGACTTGGAAAAAAGTTGGGTCACAGCCTTACTTTTTTAGTTATTTTGAGTCGTTCGTTAAAATAAAAGCAGGAAATTCACAAAAAATGATTAAATTTCAAAAACATATTTTTCAATATGGGAAATAACAAATTTGTTGGTATTTTGGTTCAGGGATATGAGGTAGGAGTTCTTTTTACCATATTCATAAGTTTTATTTGCTTTTTTCTGAAAAATAGGCAAGGTGTAACATTGAATACTTGCTTCCCCGAAAAATGCCCCCCGAAATTGGGAGAAAAATAACTTTTTGAATTTATACAAATTTTTACATGTTTTGACTTCCTTACAAAAAGCTCTATATCCATTTACATAGTTAGAATTTTGATTCAAAGTTACATCACGATTACAGAAATGTAAATATTTTTTTGATGGCGGAAAATCCAAAACCGGATGTGCGGATGTCCTTAACACTGTTAAAGTTAATTACTTCCCAAGTTGCAGAACTATTAAGGGTGCACTATCTTAAAACAAATCTTTATCTACTTGCTTAACATTTACACACAGATATTGAAGACAAAAAGAGTGCAAGACAACAAAACACATTATGACATACCTTGACGGTCTCATAATTGATTAATGAATCAATTGCCTGATTACCAGCTTCATTATCAGCCTTATTCATCTGTAGTCTATATTTGGTCCTGAAATTGGATTAATTAATGAAATCATTGATTAAAGAATCAATGGCCAAATTCAATCTCTTGCATTTTTTTTTATCTCCTGATGACCTCAAGGGATTTTAACCCTTCAAATTAGTGTTTTGAAAACTTCAAGATGTTATCAATCTGCTTTTAAGGTTCCAAGATAATTGAAGGAAAATTAAAGGGTTGAGAGATTAGGTGGGGGTTTACTGAGTTTGTGACACAACATTGATTGCAAATTTGCACTGAAAGGAAAAATCTTTAAGTTCAAGGAAGGTGGTTTAAAAAAAAGGGGGGCAGCAGGGAAGATACTTTACACCCTTTAAAAGTAAGTGTTGTATTTCATGTATTCAACATACGATAAATCAATTTATGAAGCTTCAGAATAATTAAAGGCAACAGTGGGTGAGGTTTGTTTTCACGAATGATCAATAAATCTTTTATTATGAAAAGCAAAATCTATATTTCTACTTGTTGTGAAAAAAAATAGCTTTAGTTTTTCACTCAATGAAAGATTAATTGAGCATGTGCATGAGATTTCCAACAATTTCAAATATGCCCATAGCAAAGACTCTGACAAGTCTGTGCATCTGCACAGTCTGTCGAGAGTCTTTACTATATATTTAGTAAGTAGATAAGGTCTTAAAATATATGTAGACAATGAGATAACTTTATATTTGCAGTATGAGGCTTTCTACGCTACTCAAAGTTTGCACCACAAGAATATTTCAAATTGTTGAAAATGCCAGGCACAGGCTAAAGTAAAATCGATCTTACACTGAGACATACAATTATCATTGATTTATTAACTCACCTCCATTGTGTAATTCCTAGGGTAAATACACCATATGACAGAATACTTCCAAGCCCAACCAAGGAAAACATAAGGCCACATTTTACATACTGAAAGTAAGGAAGACATAATGGGATCAAAGTCCTCTGCAATATTTATGAAAAAACTTCATTTTCGCGCTGATGTGTACATGAATAAAATTTGATGAAGGAAGAGTTACATGCAAGAGGTAGAAACCGAGGGAGGAGCCTGAGGATTTTGCTTTGCATATAACTCCTCCCCCCATCAGACTTTATTCATGGATAAATCAATGCTAAAATGAAATTATATCCATTATAACACAATCACAATTCTGAAATTAGTTCTATTCCTTTTTTCTGGGTGTAAATTTACATTTTCCAGGATGTAGAAAATAATAATAAATCATAAGGAGAATTTTACAGAAAACAAAGCACATCTTTAGTACTTTGGGTTATATGCAACATCAAAAGCATCACATTCACCCAAAGATGAGGTATGACATCATAAATGGACAAAGCTATCTGTGTACACAGTACAGTACAATACATGACATATGAATTTTATTGCGAATAAAGTTCTATGTTATTCTTCTTATTTCATAAATGCATTTTAAGTCATGTGCAATATTTCATTAACAAAACGGGTTACATTTTCATTATTCAAGTATGATTCTTTGATTAAGGTTAGAAAATGGTAAACAAAAATAAGTGTATACTTTTTACTTCTTTTACCATACAAAATCTAAGCTCTATACTTCAGAATTTTTGGATAAACAACTGTTAAGTAATTATTAAAAAACAAAACACTCTGGTATAGTTATGATCAATTGCACAATCATTACAGGATAATAAGAATTTGTGATCATTACCTTTCCTCCCTTTCATTATTCAACATAATTTATCATGAAAAAGAGCAGAAGATTCCCAACAATTCCAAATATGCGCAAACCAAAGTTTCTGACCAGCATGTGCATCCGCACAGTCTGGCCAGAGTCTTCACTATACATTTAGTAGCTAGATCAGGTCCTAAAGTATCTGTTATTTTGTATTTACACTATGTGGCTGTCTATGCTGCTCAATGTAAGCACCTTACGCACATTTCAAATTGTTGGAAATGTCACACACAGGCTCAATTCTTACTAATATACAGCAGTTGCACATAATAACTTAATCAAGAATTTCTAAGTTCCAAAAGGGTTAAATTCCACTAAATTTAACATCAGATTAATGAATCTTTGTCTATAGGCTGATATAATGGGCAAAGGAGCATGTGCCAAATTTTCAGGCAAAATCTTGAGCAGAAAAAGAGATATTACTGATATAACAGTTGCATGTAAAAACTCAACCAAGAATTTCTATGTCCAAAAAGGGCTAAAATTCCACGAAATTCAAGATCAGAGTGATCAGTCTTTGTCTAGAGGCTGATATTATTGGGACAGAAGTATGTGCAAAGTTTCCAAGCAATGGCTTTTGCAGAAACAGAAATTTTAAACAATTGCATGTAAAAACTTAACCAAAGCATTACACAGACACCAATGCCGACACATCGGTGACAGGTATAGCCCCCATATTCTATGAATAGTCCAGCTAGAAATATATTTACCAGAATTCCAAGGACTAGAGTCACCTCAAACAATGTAGGAAAGAGATTCAGTACAATCGAACTGATCACGGTGTTTATACCTCTGAAAGTGTAAAAGTTTTTTCATGAGCAAAATAAAGTACATAGGATAAACAATCCCCTGAAACTATTATAAAATTAGGAATGTTAATTGAGCCATACCCTTTTTCTGTCTTCAGAGTTTTCAAACAGAAATTGGCCTGACAAAATATCCCTGGGTCAGTTGCCTGTTACCTTGGCAACATGTTTCTAGAAGATGCATATTTATTTGGCCCAATTGTAATTTTGTTCTTGAGAAAGATAATAACCATCTTTTTAAGATGGAAAATTTGGCAATGTCTCATTAAAAGATGATGATGATGATTTTTCCTTTGCTGACAATGTTTACTCAAAAATGAGTCATCAGAATTTTAACAATTCCCACGAAATATATCATTATGATAGTTTCATCCAAATATCATTCAATGGATGACTATCCTTAATTAAAGACCCAACTGGGACTATTTTTGAATAAACAATGAAATAGCAGTATACATTGTATTGTAAATAGACCCTTTTCCTAACTCTTTTTTTTTATTTATCTATTTTTTGTTGTTGTTGTTTTAGGTTTTTGTCATGAAAAGAAGTAAGATAAGTATAATTTCATCTTGCGAATATTTAGAAAAGAAAGAAATTGCTTGTAAAATGGTGTGTTATTAAAACACTTATGCCCTTTATACTTGTTCAGTTTGGACAAGTCTACAATTTAGAAAAGTGAGAAAGTGTAAGATAAGATTTGTTTACCTTGATCCCCTATCAATAGCTTTTGCCAGTGCACCTGTCTGTCGTGATAGATGAAAACTAAGATCTAAACTGTGGAGATGTAAGAACACTTTCTGAGCAACAGTTCTGATGGAATTGTGGGATACCCTCGAGAAAACTGCATTCTTCAACTCATTGAATAGCGATGTTGTTGTTCTCGCTAAACCATCTTTTGAAAAAGAAATAATACTTCCTTTGAAAACATTTCTAGAGAGTGTTTAAGTGTTGCTTAACATGTTTTTTTTATTTTTTTGGTTTTCAACATACCAAATATATTCTACCTCTGACCTTTGAAGGATCTAAAAAAAAATTTCCTACAGCACATCAACTAATTGAGGAAATTCCGATGGCCAAAGTTTTTCAAAGTCCATCCATTTGTGTAGCAGCTTTGCTCAAACTAAGCTCCATTTTAAAGTTTGACCTCAAGCTTTGACCATGACCTAGGAGCTATCCTATGATGGACCTTGATATACCTTTTCTTCAAACAGAACAGCACATGGAGATGCCATACTCGGCTGAAGGTTCTTTATATCCATGATTGTTGTTAAGCTACACACTTATTCTAATGTTTGTAAAAATAGAAGTATCAATTTAAGGATATAATCAAACTGTGAATCATTCAGATTTTTATCTAAACTTACATGCTAACAGAATTGACGTTGCCCCAGTCAGAATCGTTGACGATGCGTCTGCCATTGACAACCAGTTGGCTGAATCATTCAGATGATCCACTGCATATTTAAACAGGAAGGGAACGGTACAATTAACACCCTGAAAAACAATCAGCAAGGAGATAATATTTGAGCCACTGTGTGACATTTACAACATAAACAATTTAACATGTCTGTAAATTGCAGGTACAGGTTCAGCAGTCCAGATAGTAGGATTATACATCAAGATTACAATTGAGCCTATGCGTGACATTTCCAACAATTTCACAAGTGCGCAACATTAATACTCTGACAAGCCTGTGCATCTTCACAGGCTGGTAAGAGTATTCGATGTGCGCTTATAGATAGCTATGGACTTATTCTGACTGTGCAAGATAGTAACATTTTTGATGCAGCACAGGAATGTACAGGTAGCTGAATGTCTGTCCATCACGCATGCATTAACATGTTGGAAATGTCACGCACAGGCTCAACTCATATAATTCAAGGGATCACTTCTATTTACAGACTACTTTTTATAAGGGGCCATCATAAAAAGATCCTTTCACCATAAAAAAAATCTCAGTACAAGGTAGCAAATTGTCACAAGATATGCCTGTTGCAGTGCTTGATGCCCAAGTATGAAAAGCAATAAATTGAAATAAACAAAAAATTAAGCTAGGTAGAGTTACAGTTCTTGCACACTGCACTCCCTAACCATGAAACCTGGACGCCATGGGTGATCCCATATTATTGCATAAAATAAGCGTTTTTCGGGTCGTCGTATATGTTAACAGACAAAACCCCGGGTGTTAATGGCAGAAAACGTGTATTAAAATTCACGAGCTGTTAACGCCCGGCTTTTTATACTTAAATATCCTGGATTTTGGGCCCATACAGCTTATCAATTTCAACAGTACTTTTTTTCTGCAACATTTATTGACTTCAAAAATATAAATCATTGCATTTTATTAATAATATGTTAAAGGTTCAATTTTGACGAGTATACCATATAATAAGTATAATTCAGCGAAAAAAATATCTATGGTTAATGTCAATTTAGAGCGTAGTTTAAGACGTTGATCTAATTCCCACGTTAAATTTTGTGAAATCATGAATCAACCAAGCAATGGTGGTGTAATCAAAAGTGATGGTGCAATTCATGACGCTTTTAAGCCAGAGTTTTCGTATGTTTGTGGCTTGTTTTGAAGCGTTTCTATGAATCGATCTTTGCTGAAACTAGAACTGTCGCAGAGCGGACTTATACCCCCCACAAGCACTTTGTCAGAATGCAAGTGCTATTAGTGCAGGATGTGTTTGTATTAAATATTGAGGTCATATGCAGCATTTGCATAAAGTTTCATGATTCAAGGTCACTTGGTTTTTTGAGTTAGAGTCCAGAAATGAACATTAAAAAAAATGACTGTGACCTTGACCTTTGACCTATGTGACCCCAAAACAAAAGGGGAACTTTCTTGGGTCATAAGCAACATTTGCATAAAGTTTCATGTTTCTAGGTAGCTTGGTTCATGAGTTAGAGTCCGGAAACAAAAAATGAACAAAAATTGACTGTGACCTTGACCTTTGACCTATGTGACCCAAAAACGATAGGGCACTTCCTTGGATCATACGCAACATTTGCATAAAGTTTCATGATTCTAGGTCGCTTGGTTCATAAGTTAGAGTCCGGAAACGAAAATTGAACAAAAATTGACTGTGACCTTGACCTTTGACCTTTGGGGCCCAAAAACGATAGGGCACTTCCTTGGATCATAACAACATTTGCATAAAGTTTCATGATTCTAGGTCACTTGGTTTTCAAGTTAGAGTCCGGAAACGAAAATTGAACAAAGGCTGACTGTGACCTTGACCTTTGACCTTTTTGACCCAAAAACAATAGGGCACTTCCTTGGGTCATAAGGAACATTTGTGTACAGTTTCATGATTGTAGGTCACTTGGTTCTTGAGTTAGAGTCCGGAAACGAAAAGGTCTACGGACGGACGGACGGACGGACGGACGGATGGACAGACAGACAGACATGGTGAAACCAATATACCCCCCTCTACTTCGTAGGTGGGGGGTATAAAAATACGCTAGCCTTTCTTTTTATGCAATAATAGCATCAATTCACGTTTTTTGGGGGGCGTTACCATTTGCAGAGACCCTCAAAATGCATTAACCTCCTCTTGCTTTGCACTCGGGAGTTTAACCATTTTTCGGGTCTCTGCAAATATTAACGCCCTCAAAAAGTTGAATTAACCCTATAACATTTCCTGTCTATCATCGATATGTTTATATTAAATCTTGTTAAATCACATTAGAATTTTTGATTGTCTCAATGAGTGTACTCTAATGGGATCAATAATCATAGGAATCAGTAATAAATATGCCACAATCTGATATGCTATCAAAATGACCTGTCATGATAATCATGAAATATTATATTAAATGACTATATGAGCTTTTTGGTGGTCCTCTGCATGGTCTGCTTAACCCGAGTTTTACTGAATTTTTCGAAAAGATATAGATACTCCGGCATTTTCATTTACAGATCGAAAAAAGAAGGCTTTAATCAGGCTGTTTAGCGGCAAACGCTAATAGCATCTGCACTAAGTGCACTATGAAAGAAATTACAGACAGCAACTCTATATTAATTAAAGACAAACAATACACAAGGTTAAAAGGTTTACAACATCACAGAAAAGGGAGAAAATTCCAATCACATTACATTTCTTTTTCTGGTGCGTCTTTCTTTGGTATTCATGATCACAAGGATCATTCATGTGAAAATAGTTCAGAAGTTTCATTTTACAAGAACATTTTAAAAGACAAAGTTTACAACACAATACACTGATAAATGGACAAATGATGGACACAGCACCATAACAAAAGCCCCTGTGGACTTCGGCCAGTTAAGGTAGTGGACCCAAAAGAATTCCAAATCATTTTGGACCTCACGATCTTTGACAATGGTAACAGAGGTTTCCTAATGAAATCATTAGGAAACCTCGGTAGACACTGTTCAAGTTCATGACTTCAGAAACATTGCAGAACTTTTATGGGTCCACTACCTTAAGCTAGAAACTGTCAATATCAATTAGGAAATGAATGTAATCTTAAAAGTATCCCTTATCAAACTTTAGACAGTAAACTTAAATGATTATAAAAGATTATAAACATGTATTCATATTTTAAAGAATTTAACCCACATTATTAATAAGAGATGTTTGTAAAATATTTATGTCCCCCCATAACAGCAGGTCAATGGCCTATTCATTGTCAATCAACAAAGGGCAATAACTCACAAAATATAATTAGTTGGGTTATGGTTCTTGTGCAGTGCACTTCTCCTTAATGAGATCTATCCACCTGTGAAGTTTCATAAGTTTGCATACTTTCTGAGATACGCTCCGGACAAAAACGGTCTACGGACAGACCGACTGACGACAAGTGGAAAGCAATAAATACTCCCTCTTCTTCGAAGGGGGATTTTATGAAATAATATTTCTATGATTCATTTACATCATCTACAATATACATGTATTTATTTTACCTTAGCAGCCCCAAGTAGACTCAAGGACAGTATAACCTGTCCTTTCAGATCCGGTCTATCTTTCGGCCATATAAACTTCAACATGGACCGAACAATCTCTGATGTCGGAACCTCTTTCTCTTGTTGTAATTCATTTGGTGGTAAATGTGCCCCATGAAATCCAACTCTTGATAAGATTTGGAAAGGTGGAACTGGGGATTTAACCTGAAATCAGATGGACAACAACATTTGAACAATTTGAAATGCGCGTGAGGTGATAACATTGAGCAGCGTAGACATTGTAAATTTATTGTTACCTGATGGTGTACAAGTACTTCGAGACCTTATATATCTACCAAACGCATAGTGAAGACTCTGGTCAGACTGTGCAAATGCACAGGCTGGTCAGAGTCTTTGCTATGTACATATATGAACTTGTTGGAAATCTCATGCACAGGCTCATTTCTCATCCTCAATACTGAATGGTTATTATTCAAACAATTGCTCACAGGTTAACCTTTGTCATGCTGAATAAAAACCTGGCAAAATTGTATTAAGATATATAAGATTCATTAGTGTAAGGTTGGCAAGACAAAGTAAAAATACAACATAAGTTAAAGAAGCTTTTGAACTGACATTTAAATCAAAGTTCTGATAACTTTGAAAACACTTCAAGTTTAGTTTAAGTCAATTTATAATTTCAAAATATATTTTTCAAACTCTTCTGATTAAAAAAGGAAATCGGTTGGCGTAAACCAAGATCTAACTGCAAATTTGTGCAGACTGACCTTTGTCCACACCTCCTGCCAGAGCAGAAATATCCAGGATTCAAGATGACAACAGTTCAATGTGAAAAATATATTGAAAAATTCAGAAATTTTATGAATGAGTCTGGGTGTGACAATTTCAACAATTCAAGAAAGAAGATGTAGATACTGAGCTGCATAGAAAGCCCCACAGGGCATGTAGAATATTTGTTAAGAGTGCAGTTGGACATTGCATTTGTAATGTGATAATCGGATGGCATGCCGTCACCATCTGACAATTGAAGTATGTTTGAAGGAAAATTTAACTGGGTCTCTAGTCTAAAACAGGTTTTATGATTTAGGAAATATCTTTGAAAACGATTTATGAGAAAAAAAGCTTTAGGCATAATCCCGGGAAATCCCCATGTGGGGGTATCCCGATTTTGTTGATCATGATCACAGAGACGCTTGATTTTTTCTGCTTGCATAGGTCAATAATTGCAATCCAATAAAATAAAGAAATTTGATTGGTTTAAATTGCGTCACGTGAGGAAATCCATTGCACTTTATTTCTGTATAAAATGCAATAGGTCTTTCGAAATTCGATCTGCAAGTCCTGTGCTGTAGGAACTCGAATTAACCTAGATCCCGATCATCAACGCAACAATGCTATTCGAACTGTTATAAATTAATATATTTTCGCAAGAATTTATGATTACAAGCATACAATTCTGATTCTGAGCCGACCTAAACTTAGAAAACAGGGAGTCGACGAAGACCTTCAAGCAACCCTCTCAACTAAGACCGACCACGCCGTTTTTGTTTAAAAATACAGACTTACTTGGCAGAAACAAGCTTTTTTGTCATAAGTACCTCTACGAATTTCAATGTTGTCTTTTATTTGCGTATCATTTGTTTTACTATATGACATTTCACTTTGAAAGCGAGATAAACAATACACGATCTAAAAATAGATCATGTAATTTATACGCGCAGAAAGTAGACTTGAAGCTTAAATGTTTGGCTGAGTATTTCAATAGTTTCTTCGATCTAGATGATTGCAATAATAAGGGACGGGTGTCTTTTTCACTGCGTTTATTTGGGTATAAAGTGCAATTGCCTTAGCACATGGCTTAATCATAACGCCCTACGGGCGTTATTTGCCATGTGCTAAGTCAATTGCGCTTTATACCCCAATAAACGCAGTGAAAAAGACACTCATCCCTATATATAGTACACTGAAACTGAACTTTTAACAATTCGTTCATTTTTACTCAAACCAATTACATTTTGATATCGTAACACGATACAAATATTATTGAAAAATTTACCCGTCTGTAAAATTTGGTCTTGAGCGGGATTCAAACCAAGAACCTTTTACACTACAAGCGATGACCATATCCACTACGCCATGCTGCCATTCTTATTCATTAAGTGCCAAACAAGGAATAGTAATAAGTGTGCAAATGTCGCTCACCGATATACACCTGCTTTAAACTACTCGTACGCATATTACAAGATCTTTTAATTCAAACTTACTACCCCGAAAACTTGCCAGTTAGAATACAAATATATATCAATAGCCGAGGTCCAACGTAATGCCAAGTAATTAAAAGTAGAACCATATACAATTTTCAACAATTAAGCGTGTGAAAGTTTCATGTCGAATTCAGTCCAAGCAATACTTCATTTATACCGAAGAATAGAAATGATTGAGTGACTTTGCCTTCAAAGATAAATTTTAAATCAAGCGACGATTTCCTCAATTTCAGTTATTAACTAACGTTTTGCTAGCTAATTGTTATTGGTAGGGAGATACCGGTAGTATATATATAGCGGCGATGTTTTAAAAAAGTGTTTTAAATGTTGTCTGCAAAGGAAGATATTCCCGGGAAAAGGGTTTCTTTGGGGGAGAGAATCTTAAAAAGAAAGAGAAAACGGGGCTTGGCTTTTTTGGGGGGAAAACAAGGTGAAAAATGTTTATTGTATGGTATGGCACTTCTTGGTGGGGACTTGCCGGTAGTATATATATACTACCAGCAAGTCCCCACCAATCATTTTAAACAGTAGAATTCACGGAATGAAGTGTTATATTTCAAATACTGACATTCTCCTCGGTTTCTGCTATTCGAGATTGTCAACCCAGATACATTTTACAAAAAAAAAAAGCTGAATTTGAGAACCTTTCAATATACCATCAAATTTTTAAAAAGATATATTGTCACACTCGTTGTCATTCAAATAGATATAGGAATTTCGCTAAGCTTTTCTGACTGTGTATTTCAGTCTTACTAAGTGTCACTTAAAACTGAAGGGGTTAAGTGCAATTCTAACGGTCAAATTCACATCTGGCAAGTAGCCACGGGGCATATTGACCTAACATACCTCCCGCTTTCGGACCTTTTTGTAAGAAGGTTACTGATTGGTACGCCTCGTTTTCTGTTCTGTGACGTCACGCGTACAAAAATTACCCATTCAATCAGCCAAGGGTAAGATAAGTAAATCATTAATAACCCTTGGCTCGACAAGATGTCATTCAGTAAAAATGACTTCATAAAAGGTAATAATTGATTTAATAAAGTTGGCTTAATATAGCACGAAGTTTCTATTTCGAACTACTTTTCATGAACCTGCAGCTGATAAGTAAGCTAAAGTCAGCCTCATTTATATAAAATCAAGCGCCTGGGTGATCAAGATCGAGGATTTACACGAATTTGCGTGTTTCTTGAAAATAATAAATGTAAAAATCCCGATGGGGAGTTCCCGGGATTATGCCAAGCTTTATTCAGGAAACTTCAAGCCCTAGGACACACTTTAAAGGTAAAACAATAAATATCAAAATGCTCAAAAAATTGTTCAAGGACCGAATTATTCAAGGGCCGAGTTGTCTTCATCCAAAGTTAACGATATTTACGTAATTATATCCATGCGATGCGATTGTATGGCGATTAAGGATACTGTTTCTTGAAAGATGTTTAAGTGATCTACACGAAACATTGATCAGGCTTTGATAAGAAGGCTTTGAAGTCTGTTGTAGTAGGAGTCTCTGGCCAAGATGCCAAGCAGCTGACATTTTGGTTGTGAGAGTGACCTCCCTTCTTCAATGGTTTGGGTAAAGTCATAATCACAAAAAAGATGCAAAATTAGAGGTGTTTGGAAAAACTTCTTTAATGCTTTCGATGGTTTATCTAGGAATAACCATAGACTGGTCACATTGTCGACTATTATAAAAGCTTCATACATGAGTCGACTGTAGAACCCGGTCTTACTATTTACCCCGGGAACCCCGGGAAACCCCGGGAACTCCGAATTACAAATTATAGTAAAAGAATAGTTATTAAATTCCACGTCAACTTTAAAATCAATATATTACCAAGAACTTTTTTCACAAATACAAAAAAATCAAAATGTATCGACCCAAAGGTTTAATCAGAGAACTAACACTACTTATTGTTTTGATGTGTGGCCGTTGTAATGCTTTCTGTAATTGTCCTACAAAAGTCAACAAAAATATCATATCGAAGTTGTTTGCAATCTCTCTTAAATGCGGTATAGAAAAGTGATACTTGTACGCAATGTTTAAATATTTGTTTGAAATGTGACATAACTTAATTTGTAATAGCTTTAACATTTATAGAAAAAGGTGATACTTTTATTTTTTCACTCACTTGTTAAGCAGTATACTAAAAACAAATGGTAACATCAGAAGAATATATTCTGATCTAAACCTCGAAAAAGAACTTGAATCAGCCAAACTGCAGGGTGAACTATCAGTACTGAGCAAGAAGACCAACTCCGTAAATACTCAAATGACTATACTACAGAAAGATATTGAACGTTTGGAAAAAAAGACTAGAAATTAAGAATAGTGCCCTAATAGAATTGAAATAGAAATTGTCTACGCAAAGGACGGAGATGATTAAAATGCAAGATGAAGTTCTTGCCTGGAAAATCCACGATTCTAGGGTACACGACTCACTTTTACAGAAAATGTCCAACGAAGCAGAGTCCATGGTTGATAATTGGTCAGGAAACGAGACACAGACAGGAAAAGTCCAAGATAATTAAACCAAGGCGAAGAAGCAAAGTGTTGACAATAAAGCTAACAATAAAACTCCTAGAAAGTAGCTGACCAATATAACCCTAATACAAGGAAACCAGAGAGATACCAACTAAACCAGGAACAATGATGCAGAAAATATTCAAGATAAGGAGAAGGCTATAATTATAGGAAATTCAAATACCAAGTACATTAATACCAAGTTTCTATTAAACAGAAATTTAGGTGTTGAGAAAATAAACAAATTATATCATTGAGGAAGGAAAAGAATATATCAAATTTATAGACAATGAAAGAAATATGTATGTCGTTTTCTTCATTTAATTGAAAATGACATACCTAATCAAACTCCTGATGAATGTTCTGAAAAAATAATATAACTATCAAATGCCAATACAGGCAGATTTCCAAATGCTAAAATTATCATATCACTTGGTCTTCCTCGTAGTGATGATGATATTATTAAAAAAAATGGTAAACTTAATGTACTGTTGAAAGAGAGAATTACAAGCAATAAAAACATATTAATATGTGATAAGGGTAATCTTTAGTACCGTGGTAAGCCATCAAATTGTGAACTTGCTGGTGATGGAAGACATTTGACAATGTTAGGTACTAGAAAACTAGGTGGGAATATAAAAGGGTCTCTAAATGAGGCTCTAGGTATATTCAAGTTAGATAAAATAAGAGGCTCAATTAACAATCAAAGACACTGGAAAAGCAGTCGTATGGGAAACGGATGGACTTATAATTTTCAAAAGAATAGTTCAAGTTAAATGTAAAACTCTAAATTTTCATTAAGTCTTTGTTACTGGAATGTAAAGAAATTAATCTCAAAGCAAGTAGACAAATCAAAAGACAATTTATTCATTCAATCTATTGAGAAGAATGATACCATTGGGCTAGCAGAAAATAAGTGTAATGGTAGTCTGATTCATTTTGATAAGTGCCAGACTCATTATGTTGAAAGGAAATCTGCAATGGTAAACAAAATTATGGTGATATAGCTATATTAGTATATTGGTATGGTATAGCAGTTTCAACTAGGTATGATAATGAGTACCAATTCTACTAATCGAGTACTCGGTAA
Source organism: Fragum whitleyi (assembly GCA_948146395.1). Classification (NCBI taxonomy): domain Eukaryota; kingdom Metazoa; phylum Mollusca; class Bivalvia; order Cardiida; family Cardiidae; genus Fragum; species Fragum whitleyi. The sequence goes on along the minus strand of OX411546.1, from coordinate 12,046,228 downwards.
CCTTTATGATCGAGTACTCGGATAGAATTCACGACCTTTTATCATCGACTCTGTGTTTCAAACATTGATTGAAAGACGGCATTTGCATAATATCTTCATTCAAAATCACAGATAAGATGATTTGTTCGCTTATTCATTTGAAGAAACGGACATTTCTTTAATAGTTGCATTGAATTGATTGAATTGATTGAATGGAGTTTAACGCTGCTTTCAACATTTTTCAGTTATATCGCGGCGACTGGAGCACCAAACAATGGTTTCCCGGTATTTCTCTTACCAGTACAACTACCACATCCTTTCCCAGCATCAATCTGCTTTCTTACATAAGTCTACGATTATCGACCAATTGGTGAGAGACAAATAGTCGGAAAGAATGAGTGACGCCGTCGGGGATCGAATCCGGGACCTCTTGATTGACAATCCGACGCGCTACCAACTGCGCCATGACGGCGACAGTTGCCAAAAGAATGTTTTTTTCTCGGCGTTATTCGTCGTCTTCGTAAGACCCAAATCAAGTGACTACAGTATCGATAAGCATGAGTAACAAGGTTTTTGTTTTCTACATTTGACACCCTAATCTGTTGCAACGAGGCATATCTTAACACGAAGCGTTTTCTGGTCTTCGGTACTTGTGTGCAGAATGTGCATGTTGTGTCTAAAGCACATTAATTGAAAGCAGCTCTGTTCAATAGAAAAGTGTTAACAACTTAAAAGGAGTTTGGCTTTTAATTCAGATCTCATTATGTCTTCCTTGTTGGTCATGACTTTTTTGTAGATCTGATACGTACTGCCGACCTTGAAACATATACATGTATATATACAACTTTCCTTACATCCGTTACCACAGAATCATCCCGTGTAAAAAAATATTTGTTAACATAAGTGAATTTAGTTGCCCGATTGGAAATATTTTTGAGCACAAATAAACAAGGGCTCCTATTCCCGTGTTCTCCAATCCCATTTTCGAGAAGGAAGTTTCGTTATGACTGGATGGTATTCGTGGAATAACCAGAATATTTTGAGCGAACAGTCAGAAGCTTCTTTTCCGTTTTTTCTGAGAGAACTGTCCTGTTTTTGAAAGAAAAAAAATATTACCCCTATCGCCATATGAATGTTTCGATTTTGTTTGTTTGAATGGGTTTTACTCCGCTTTCAACAATTTCGCAGTTATATCGCGGCGGCCGGAGCACCTAACAATGGATTCCGGGTATTTCTTTCACCTGTACTACCATTACACACTTTCCTAGCCTCCGACTGCTATCTTTCATAGGTTTACGATTATCTACCCATTGGTGAGACACAAACGTCGGAAAGGATACTTGCCTCCACCGGGGATCGAACCCACGACTTCCAGATTGGAAGTCTTATGCTGAATGTTTCGAGCAAGTCCAATTATATTTGTAGACTTAGTTTGAGCGAAAATCCATTAACTTTATCCTTTGCGTAAACGAGAAATGGTTAAAGGAAGACATAAAGACCGATGAACGGGAACAACGCTGTCGGTATAGCTCTTCTGATCGTCGATCAGTAGAGCTGAATAAACCCCAAATATTACTTTCATAAGTATTACACATTTAGAAAAAATATTTTCGTGTTCTTCCTAAAGAACAAAGTATTCTAGAATAATGGAACTTTATTCGATTGTGTCCTATATTTGGGGGCTAGGTAGGTCAGAGATCAATGTTTCAACTGGACTTTGTTCGACATACTGTTTCCGGACTCTAACTCGAGAGCAATCGTGAAACTTTGGCTTTCGGTTAAAGTCCTCCCGGACAGACAGGGCATGAGCCACTTCATCTCTTAAACCAGATTGAAAAATCCTATCTTATCCTGACTTGGTGGACATTATCCCCTCGATTAAAAATTAAGGTGCGGACATTGTCCTCCACTTCATAATTCGGCATCCCCTCATCTTAAGCCTAACGTAAGCTGCAGTTGCGAGGTTCTCGCAAAAAGAAAAAAAGCTCCACGTGTCCAATGGAAAACTTTGAAACAGGTAACGATGGCGTCATAAACAAGAGGCCAAAGATGGCCAGTATCTCTCTACTGGCACTTAATGTGAAAATGCAAAATTGTATTTGTATTGTATTTATCTGTTATGGTACATGTAAGGAGTTTGGGTCATTCAACTGCCCCTTCTATATACAAAAAAGACAGTCTGCCCAGCTTAACAATAGAATTTAAATGTGCCCCGTCACGAAAAAAGGGACCATCTTGGAACTCTGTAAAATGACTATTTGAAAAAGAGATTGGGTCCAGCATTTGTTAACCAGAGGTCGCATTTCAAAAATTCTTTCACTGAAAGGTAGATTGAACATTCTAGATTCAAAAAGTTAGCTCATTATGAAAAGTTTCTACCCTAGTCGGTCTGCACAAACTACGCACTACCCAGATGGTCCCATTTTGCGTGACGGGTCACAAATATAAAATATCAAATTGAATCTCTACATTAGCACACGCAGTTGCACATCATTAGACCCATACCAGTATAGCAAATCCAAATTGGGAAAGGGTTATTTCAAAACCATCAACTTCATTACGGCTGGATAAAATTTGTCTGAATTTGAACAGATTGTAGACACATGCACTTACTAGGTACTACTACAACCTTTATGGCAAATATCTTGTGAACGCAACTCCTTCATGGAATAGTGGCCTTATTGTAAATTTTCTTATAAAACAAACTGTACATTTAAGAGGAAAGTTAAAAAAATTGTCCATTTAAGGTTTTAATTGATACTTTCAAAGGCCATTCTTCATCCTGCGAACAGGAGCATAATTACGCCTTTCAATCTGTTGATGTACCTTCACAGTAAAGAGGGCTTTCATTTTAATAATACCCCTTTTGGTGAAGCTGTTTGTGTAAACGGCACTCTTGTTGTTGTTGTCGTCGTCGCCATGCGAAAACTTTGACATTTTGTCATATATCTGGTTCTACTGAAGGCATTCACTTGAAATTGGCAAACTTTTTCACCATCAAGACAGCAACCTATACTATCAATGGGGATAACTCAAAATGCATCTTGCGCAAATTATGCCCCTTTTAACTTAGATTTTTATCCAATATCCAGCAAATTTATCCACCAAACAGCAATCAACAGCCGAGTGTAGGCGGTGCTTGTGTTTGTATACGCAACAACCCATATCACACGTGATTGACAGTCGATCGCGCTACCAACTGCGCCATGACGGCTTGACGGGAAGAAAGACAACTGATTAATCTGTGTCCAGGCAAAAGGAGTGTGATAGTTCTTGGATTGACCTCTTTTGGTGGTAGTAGTTAGCAAGTAGAATTGTGGAATGTCTATCCGTTGATTGATGATTCTATAAACAATGACTTTTTTGCTCTTCTTTCCTGCAACTGAGGCCATTCTAGATCTTGTAGCATGGTTGTGACGCTACTGGATCGATGATATTTGCCAGTTAGGTACCACAATCGTTGTTAAATCGTTGTTCTCAATCGTTGTTTTCGAGATCTATGTAGACATGGGCCTCTTGGATCCGTTTCGATTCGTTTTTATATCTGCCAGTCCGGGTTCCGATCCATAGCTCTTAGCTTCAAACTCGACTGGTCGAGACTTCCAAACTTTATTCAATCTATTTTAATACTATTTACAATTTTCATAATATTACATCACTGGACGAACTGTTCCACTCATCTACAATCCTTTTCGAAAATAAACTTTTTCACAACCTAGTATTACAACGTTGTTTGAATATATTTTTACTATGAGCTTTAGAATGCTGGTATTGATAATAGATTTTTGGAAATAGCCTAGACTTATCAATTTTGTCATGACCATTCTGTACCTTGTATACCTATATTATATCGGATCGTAATCTTCTATATTCCAGTGTTGGCAACCCAAGTGTTTTCAGCCGCTCAGTTTATCGTATATCTTTGAGTTCTGGTGAAGTTTTGTCGCTCTGCGCTATATATTCTGTATCTTTATTACATCTTTCTTGAATTCGGGTGACCAGATAGGGCTACCATATTCTAAATGAGGTCTTACTAATATTTTGTTTTATATAGGAAGATTTCTTTGTCCAAAAACTTGAACTTTCTCCTTATAATGTCATGCTTAACATTTGGTTTGCCTTCTTGACCTTAGTGTCTATATGTTCTTGATAGCCTAGGCTATTGTCTATAGTTACCCATAGGTCCGTTTCAGAGGATTTCAGTTTAATTTTTGTTTTGGATAGAGTGTATTTTGTGTCGTAACCTTTTCCTAGGTGTAAATGGCTGCACTTTTCTTGATAAAATTTTAGTTGCCACTTTTGGGACCATTCATCAAGCTTATCAAGAACGTTTTGTAAATGATACTGATCTTGTTTATTGTTTATTTGAATAAATTTTGATGTCATCTGCGAACAATTTTGCCATGTTTTTGAAACGCTGATCTTCTTTTTACCATTTCTAATTTTCCTGTGTAGTTTTTTCTTGTAGAGGTCTCAGATCATACTACCACATTCTATTGTAGGGCGATAAAGGTTTCATAGCACAGGTCCTTGGCAGATTTTTGAAACTATAAGGTGTTTCTAGCTATGAAGGCCCTTGTTTTGTTAGCCTAGTTTCTTTACCGTAGTTGGGTCAATATGTTCTTTCCGTGTCAGGGATTTGTGGATTGTCAAGCCGACGTACTTTGCAGATTCTGCGGATTCTAGGGTGTGCCCATGTATGGTATATGGTTCAGTAGTAGCCCTTTTCTTGTAATCATGGATAGACCGACATTTTTGAGAATAGAATTCCGTCAGCCAATCTAATTCCCACTCCTGGAGTTTGTCTAGATCTGAATGAAGGGCTCTTGCGCCTTTAAGGTGTTTGATCTTTCTATGAACTACACAGTCATCGGCAAATAAATGGACAGGTGATTCGTTAGAGGCGAATTTATAATTCGGAAAGGTCACTGACAAATAGGAGAAAAAGGAGAGTTCCAAGAACTCTGGCGAAGGTATTTTTGCTTTTCTATATGTTGAACATAGTGGTCATCAAAGCAAAAATGCAAAGGATGCAGAGGTTGTCTGATGAAAATTCTTTATTTTTAGCAAATAATTATTTTGCATTTTGCATTGTTAAATATTGCATCTCTTTTGTTCATTTAGTAGAAAGGGATTACAGTCTATATAATGCTTCCAACCTATTGTTGTTTACTTCCGGATTTTGTGACACATGTGAAAATTCAAGAAAGTAAACAAAGAAAATAAATTGTAAACGACTATGGAACCAGATCTGATTCAAAACTCCATTATCAAAGATATATATACTGAAAATGATTATGGATCTAATTTCAAACGTTTGAAAATTACTGACAATGTGAAGGAGCTGCAGACAGTTTTGAGAGACAAGTAAGCCATAGTCGCGCACTGGTTATTACCATATTGCTCAAGATATTTACAAATATTATAGTATATTCTTACATAATGTGTATGAAGAACTCAGAATGTTATAGTTTATTTACAGACATACAGTCAACTAACCAGTTCTTAGTCCTATTTATAAGACCCGACATACGTTATTTTACATGTTGACTTTTATCATGTATGTTGGGTCTTATCAGTTTTCTATTTGCGTCCTTGTGCAAATCCCGATGAAGAAACGGTTCGCTGTTTGGACACAAAATACACATGCTTTAAGAATGAAATGCCAAGCAACCTATATATATATACTAGGAACAATGAAATATGTGTCGCATGCAATAATTTATGAGAAGTGAACTTACCAGATCATTAATTAATCCCTATTGAAACTCAGTAGCCCTGTAAATAATGTTTTCCGCTGGCGAAACAATGCCGAACATTCCAATTAAGTAAACAAAAACAGCACGTGGAAATGGTGGAACCACTGAGCTTTACAGTCAAACCGGCCCCTCGTCAAACCGGCCCCCGGTCAAACCGGCCCCAAATCGGTCAAACCGGCCCCAATATCGATTTTCCATCGGTTAAACCGGCCCCTAAAACCGGCCCTAATATAATTAAGACAATAAAGGGTGATAATTTTATAGCAACGCAATGCTCCGTGAATTTTTTTTTTTTTTTTTTTTTTTTTTTTTGAAAGTTGTGTTGAGTGCCGTCTAAGAAAAAAGAGACACTATGAAAAGTTTATTTATTCATTTAAATTGCCTATATCTCGAACTCTTTGGCATAAATACTCATCAAAATAATCAAGAAAATTATAAACAAAAGACCATTTTAAATCAGTCTCTCGTAATATAATTTTCATGGGGCTATTTTCGAACTTTTTTTTTTATTCTTTTTCAAACGTTGACTTTGTATAGTTATTATTTTATAAAGCCATTTTGAGTACAAATCTTCTTTGAAGTGTTTATGTTTAATTAGTCAAATAATAGAATTGATAAGATTGTAACATACGGTCGCCACGCATAATGTTTAACCTTTCAATATATTGTGCGAAAATTATCGATGTGAGTAATAGCTTTTCAACTTTGCAATATACTCAAATAATGGTAAAGAAGCTTACAAAAGAATACTTTATACACACATACTTCGGCTAAACAATTAAAAAAATGATAAAAATAGACTACCAAATTTAAAGGGTTGCATACCGGATGATAAAATGGTGCGATATGGTTTGAAAATATTATGGGAACTGAAATGAGAACTAGGTATACAAAAAGTTCCCTTTTTTTATAATGTGTATACAAGTATACAAGCATCTCACGTAAGACCCAGAGACTTCTTTTAATTTTTAAATAGTGCTCTTGTTGCACCCCTTTAAATAAAAAAATCGATCCTTCAATATAATTGTGACTTTCTTAAAGTCTGTACAATAAATATCACTGTATGGAAACTCTGTACGCGACGTTGCAACGGTATTTTGAACATGGCGGACTTCAGTTCGATTGCAACGTGTATGTATCAAGCTTTGAAAAAATGATCCACTATTAGTAATAGTTTAATGTTATATGGCGCCGTTTGTGTATAAATTGCTTCGATTATCGTGTTTTCGTTATTTTTTTTTTTTTTTAAAAAAGGAGCACTTCGTTAAAGCAAAATTACACAGAAACGTTGTCATGTGACGTTAAAACACGAGTATCAACGGATTATTTATTCAAAGATTGTAACTTTAATGTAAGGATTACCTAAAGGGTCGTATATTTAACTCTTTTTGTACCAAAAGTGAGTGACACATTCTTTTTCAGTAATGCATATCCGCCATCTTTAAGCTACCACTGCAAAGTTGTGTACATAGTTGCCATACAGTGAATATGAGTCTTTGCACAATATTCAAATGGTACAGATTATTGAAGTCATAATTGTTTTTTTGCATCGCATTGGTCAACAAATCGGTGATACGGTGCGACACGGTTGTTACTGCTTGTAAAGATATAGGAAGTAACAAAAGTTTTGTGCTGCCTGTTCCTTCGAAGCATTCAGGCACAGATCTGATGCTACACTATTTAAAATTTTTACCCCGATCACATAACATCATTTCACTTAAGTTTTTTTATGCGGGGACTGCTTTCGAACGTCTCATCCGAAAGACAATTAATTTGTTAGTGTGCCAGCCTGGGTTTGAACCCACGACATCGAAATTCAATGGTTTTAAAGTTAGGTGTTCTACCAACTGACCTAATCGGGGTATTTAGGTGTGTGTGTGTATTTCCGTTTATTTATTGTCGCTACCGTAGCACATGCCCATATGAACGACGCCCCCCAGAAGACGGTTAGTTGTGGGACGGGTTACGGGGGATAGTGCAAGAATACATGACGAAACTACTGCTGAGATCCGCCATGGTTCTTTAACGTGCTCGGTGTAAAGCACCGACTCACGGGGCCTCGGTTTAACGTCTCATCCGAAAGACAATTAGTTTGTTAGTGTGCCAGCCCGGGTTTGAACTCACACCGTCAAGCTTCAATTTTAGGTATTTAGGTATTTCTAGTTGGTATTTAAAGCATTGATATAATCACCCAATTTGGTAATTGCGGTTGCGACAAGAATGTTTAAATCATACATATGTTTCAATAGCGTGAAACAAAATTAAAAAGGTTTGTATGCCGAAAACGAGTTAAATTAAAGGCATGCTTTTAATGATATACAGATTTTTGATTACCATTGATCTTTCATTGTAATATTAATTAAATCAACAAAGACCTTTACAGATTATTGATTGGCATCGGCCTTTAATTGCGTTATTAATTTAACCATCAAACACTAAGAAAACATGAGTTAAACCAAACAATGCATAGCGCGTGTAAAAAAGAAGACAAACGCGGTAATATCTTTTATGTTCTTTTACATATTTCTTGTACATTACATTGACAAAATAATTCTGTACAATAGAGCCGATTTTTTTAATTCAAAATATCACGATATATTTATTTTATTCAACATACATTTAGCGCACGAAATAATATAATTAAGCTTAAGTTTTTCACGTGGGGACTCTAAAATATGTATATCATGGACCAATTTATTAAAAGTTCGTAGGTTCAAAATATTAGAGTAAAATAATTGTATCAAACAAAAAAATGAAAATAAATAGGGGTCGGTTTGACTATTTCTTGGGGCCGGTTTGACCGATTTGGGGCCGGTTTGACCGTTTTCTGAGTTGAGGGGCCGGTTTGACTATTTTTTGGGGCCGGTTTGACCGTTTTGGGGCCGGTTTGACCGGGGGCCGGTTTGACGAGGAGCCGGTTTGACTGGAATTATTTCAACCGAAATGTGTATTAAAAATAAAGTCTACACAGTCATTATATATCACACAAAATTAGGTAAAAGTAACACGATTAAAGGAAAACAGAATATTTAAATTGGGACTGAATGCGTGGAAAAGAAAATATTAACCTTTTTTTTTAATCCGTCGTCTGTTCTATTCCATTATATATGCCTCGGGCACAAAAAATACAACTTTTATACCCGTCTGTTTCTATAAGGTTTTCTGTTGTTTTAATTCTGTTTTACTTACCGATCTACTATTCCTTTTGGTCTCTTAGTTAAACCGACCGTCATTACGTAAGAATGGTCTGTAATTTGGTTTAAAAGGGCCATTAGCTGTTTCTGCAAACTGTAAGAAGGACCTATTTCTGAATTGTATTCGGTCAAAACGGCCCAAGTGTAGTTTTTTTGAACGATTATCTCTACGAAAATTACAAAAGCGTTTTTAAGATGAAATTTACCAAAAGCGATTTGAGTTTTATTCTCATATTTTCTCATTGTTACGTCTTTGCTAGTTTTTGTCATTTTTTTTCCAGAAAGTTCCCCTGATATTGAATGTGATACATGTATATTTGGTAGAAAATACTCTAATACTGTAAGAAAATGAATACTTGGATTGTGAATTTATCCGAATATTACCATTTCTGACCAAATAGTCTTGTAGAATGCTCTTCTTGTGCTACGATTTATTACAATTTTCATAAAATGAAAGTATTCTATAGCTTCGTTATGCTAGTGTTCTGTGCACTTAAATTATGGTCCTGTAGGTTGTTATCCTATAAGAAAACGTGTTTAAAGCTCGTTCATGCATTTAGTATCCAGGGTTCTCCCCAGAAAATTTTGAAGGTGTAGTGGCATATGCGCGCGGCTATATTGTCAGATTACTTTGTATTTCTGTTAATAATAAAGGATGGTTACAGTGGTTTTACTGGATAAGGATTTTGATATTTGTGAAGCAGAACTTCTGTTTTGCTGAATATATAATTTGATTTGAACTTTTTTTTCTTTGACACCTTTATAGCATCTCATAAATAACTTAACTCCAAAATCATCAATAAAATTTTACATGATGGCTTAAAAATACCCCCCCCCCCTTCCCCTTGTATCCCTTCCCTTTAATAGAATATACTGTGTACTAAAAGACTATTACAAAAGAAATGAAGAAAATTGGAATATTTAAGAAAATTAAATTAAAGAGTCAAAGAAAACAGTAAATCAACTGCACTTAGGCTGTGTTATGCTCATATATTTGAGAGTTCCAAGGACAGCACTGCATGTATTGTCAACTTTTATAGGTCTCTATTTAATAATGTATATAAGGAATTTTTAAAATCCTTGGGAAGTCCTTGTATGATTGAGGAAGGCCCTTCTCCTGAAATAAGTAAAAACTAGATTCTATTACAGTTATTTTCTAATGTGTTTACAAACCCTTTTCATATCTTCCCCCCAAAAATATCTCTAAGAACATTTTTTTATTCTACAATAACCATGTAACAAATTTAAAAGTTGATACCTAGTTTGTTTAGAGAAGCCTGTGACAGGACTTTAAGTACTTTGATTTTACAAGGTTTTTTTTTTTCTTCATTTTTTTTCTTCTTTTTTGTAATATTTATTTCCTATATCAATTTGTATGACCTAATTTAGAAATAGAAACAGAAATAGAATTTATCTTGATTTCAATTCTGGAATGAACAAAAAAAAAGAAAAAAATGTTTTGGGTTGAACATATAAGGGTACGAATCTAGTTAAGAAATGGCGTTCCTGTGGAGAATTATCAAAAGTTTTGTTTCAATTTTCTAACTGAAATTAGATGTAATGTCCATATTAATTGGGTAGTAAGCTTGAGGTAAGTGAATTTTAAACAGACAGACTGTCTGCGATGTCTTATTCTGCCTAAATCTCGGTAGTAGAAAGATCGCGAAAACTGCATATTCTTGTCTATTTTTTGTTTGATATAATCAAAATTCACATTGGAACATAAAGGTAAATCTAGTTTGACTTGAGCAAATACACTGCAACTCCATTAAAACGCTGTGGTCGGGGTCCGAGAAATGAAACAGCGGAAGAAGTGGATGGTATCTGCTATAACACTGTACCCCCCTGCAGCCGCCGATTTCCCCCCCCCCCTCCCGCGGTGAACAATAACGTATCGCGGAAACCTAACAGACACAGCGTCAATATTGATAACGATATCGGATATCTAAATATAAATGTACATATTCAGGCCATCGTATTTTATATCGTTAAAACTCGGCAATGAATTGAAGAACAAACGTGGTTTATTACTTTGATATATTTCATTTTAAGATCGTTTTGTTGTCCTCAAGCTAAACAAAACTATCCGTTTGATAAAGTAATCTAGTTTGTAGGGTTAAACGATCGCAGACTCCTCTTAGTTCTCTGAATCCCGATTTCTCGGGCCTACCCGCCCGGCAGCTGAGAAACACCGATAACTACGATCTCAAAAGGGTAAAGTTAGTAAAATCCATAAAGTTTCATAAGATTAACGAATTTCATATTTTAAATGTTGTCTTCTGGAAAATAGGAGAAAATAATTATCTACGCAATCAAAATAAACAATACCCTACGCCCGATCGAAACTATACCAAAGTAATCTAAGCTTTCGGGGTGCAGGACCACATTCTTCGCTGAGCGAGAAAAAATGCCGTAAATTCAATTAAATGAATCTGTAGTTACGACATTTGGATTGCCGGTTTGCAAAGATCATCTTCACGATGGGTTTGACAAGATTAATTCACGGCTTTGATTATCAGATAGATCGTCAGGAAAGAAAGTCCAGACAAATGCGAAGCAACGCGGTCACCATCTGTTTCGCGCCATTTTCAGTTTCTTTGTTAGCCTCTTCGGAGTAGGAAATGTAGGTTCATATATAGCTTCCTGTTTAAAACTCAATTTAGTGAATGATAAGAATCAACGATAACAATCGGGCTTTAAATTTTCAAACCCTGTAAAACATAACTATAACATGAATAAGTTTAATGAAAAAGAAACAAAATTTTATCATATATTTACAAAAAATGTTATATTTATAAGAAAATTCAACGGGATTGGCAAAGGGAGGCAATAAACCAATGAATTGGGTAAGGGGCGAGTCGCTTTTTGAATCGTTTGTCAACCGCAGTAAATGTTCAAGATTTGAGAATAAAAAACCGGATTAGCTCAATTTACGAAAACACGGCTTCTTCTGAAATTTATTAACTTGGATTTAATCGCATGCGAGCTAGACTTTTCGGTGTCTAATTTCGTCTCTGCCGTCGACAAAGCGCAGTTGGTAGCGCGCCGGACTGTCAATATTGGGATTCCGTGTATCTCCGACGGCTGCACTCATTCTTTCTGACTATAAATCACTCACCCATCGGTTAATAATCGTAGACCTAAGTGAGATAGCAGTTTGGGGTTAGGAAAGGATGTGAAAACAACTTATTCCATCGTTTCCGGTGGATCTCGGTAAAAATTGGCAATTTTCGGTAAATGAAGTGGACTGTAAGTGGCCGTTTTCGTATTGGTACCCATCTGTTCTTCTCTGTTACTGAAAGTGAGGAACCAGTGAAAATCAACCAACCGTGAAGAAAAAATCGATAATCACCAATTAGCAAGGGTCTTATCAATTAGGGTCTTTGTGTATACATCTTCCCAGATCGCGATTATGTAATGACCGCGCGTCTGCAATCAGTTTTATTGCTCGTTTTGACCCTTTGTTCAGAAAGAAATTAAGCTGTATCGGTGATCAAATTTAAGCGTATCGGCGTTCCTAAGGTGTATCGGCAACCTGTTAAATTTATTGAAGGCGTATCAGCCCCGATACCCTATAAGGGCCTGCGGAGAACGCTGGTATCAGTCCCGGTTTATTTTTACACGAGGAATTGTCTTCTGTGTACTTGATTCACAGAGCCTGACTATACAGAGTCCATGCTTGATTCAGTTCCGGAGTGTGTCTTATCATTTACGAAATCGCATTTTAAGATCGTATATGCATGTATTTAAGTCCTTGAGTATTTCTTTTCCCCAACAGAAAACGTTTTGTATTTTTTTTGCGAACAAATTTAGTCCCGGGTTGTTAGTCAAATTAAGAGAAATCGCTTCAAATGAAATTTCTCAGAATATTAAAATTCAGTACTGTGTGTTTTCTTAACTTATCTTATCTAGATTACCTTTTTAGTTTATTATCATCTCTAAACTAAATGAAATTTCTGCGTATTTGGTGTGTATAGTTATGTTTTCATATTGCATCTGTAAACAAATGGTTTTTATTTCCCGTATTTTCCAACTTTGATAATTTTGACCTTTATCTCAGAGTACACCTTAAAGATGATACATGGATATTAAGGATCAGTATAATTATGCCACGTGAAAATTATCCAAACACGTTTTTAAACATAAGATTAGTCTCAATTTTGGATGTCACAGAATCTATCGCTGGAACTCTCCGAAACCCAGAAACCATGGAGAGACCAAGCGGCAACGAAGGAGTTCCATGCGGTTATAGGACGTTTTTAAAGATGCTTAAGACATAAGGTTTTGTAGAAAAAAAGGCTAAACAATCTTATTATATAGGTTTCTTCGGTCGCGTCCATGTCATCAGAACTTATTTCCGAACTCAACCGAATAACGGCGAGCTTTTTCCGCAATTTATGTCAGTGAAACAATAGTTGATTGGCGCATGACTGAATATACCGCGAAAATTACAGGGCTCCAGACTCACACGGTTACATTTTTCTCAAAGTTTACGAATTTTGGCTAATAATTAAAACGGTTCACAAATTCGAACATTCTATGTTACTTTTTCTACTACTTGACGATTTAAGTTCAAGTAAGCTTGTCAATATTTTCGGAGTAAATCCCAACTTAAAAAGTTTACCAAGATCATAAATGAGTAAGTAGCCGGGCTAAATCGGGTTTGGAAACTGTCATTTAGAACAACCTAATCCAAAATCTAGTTTAACATATATTGTGTGTGTATGTGTCAAGTGTCACAAAAATGTGTCTGTGAATCAACATTGTCGGCGATCAGGATATAACAACGCTAGTTTAAGTTTCGAAATACTGACATAATGTTTTATTCTGTTTTTGTTCTCCTCGGTTTTTTCCGCTCATACTAATAAGGGCTTTTTCTCATCCAATGACAGAATGATATAAATATCTAACAACATATACAATTACTCTTAAAAACAAGTTTCGCCAATTAAGTCATCAAGCAATCATCATTTGATCCAGGCCAATTTTCAAAATAGCGTTACCCTAAAAATTAACTCAATCGGCATGAGGCTGGGAACCTAATCAGGTCCCATCTTTAGACACTCGTATCTCTTTTGAAATAAAATACTTTATGCAACATGTTACACCATTGGAAAGATAAATAGATAAGCTTTGTAAAGGTGTGACTGTATTTCTATCTTCTGTTACAGCAGTGATAAAACTATTATTTGAAGTGCACAGAGAATCCCTGCGCTAATTTCTTTCGAGAAATTTGCAATCGTTTCTGTACTCGGATGCGACCGTCCTAAAAATAGCAACACATTTCGATGACAAAATCTGTTCTAATCATTAGATCTACGAACATTTTTCTCTTAACGGGGACCTTAAAAATCACATAAACAAAGCGAATTTAACATGAAAAATAAATTTTAATAAAGATATCATTTACTGCACATAATCCGCACAAACTTATATGTTTATTACATTATACCGTATATTGTTGCAGAATTTTCAGATGCAAAGTTTGGTCATAGGCATAATTTAAAATGGGCCGATTTAACCCGTGGCCGTCGATATATTTTTTCCGTTCAAACGTGTTTTTACCCTCACAAAAAAACTATAAATACCTTTTACCATGAAATTGTCTCAAATATAAATTTTAGTTTAATTCAGGAATGTTTATCAACCGTTTCTGCGCGCATTAATTTTTCGTTTAAAAAATTATGTTGCCATCCATTTTTATTTTCCCAATTCACCGCGGTGCAGCATTGGAACAAAACGGCTGGAAATGCATTGTGAAAGAGAAAGCGAAAACATTTTTTCCTTAAAATTTGACACATTCGGTGGAAATTAAGGTGAGGGACAGGTAAGAATTGATTCAGAAGTTATATGTTATTGATCTGTCGTGTTTTTCACTGTCACAGTTGCTTAAATCGCGAAATGGCTTTTGCTAACGGGAAGAGTAAAGGATACTTTTAGACGTTACACTGCATTAACAAAGATAAAACATAAAATGTCAGAATAGTAAATATTAAAAAAAGAATGGTGCATGTGTAGACATCTAAATATTTGGACTAACCAGTTCTTAACCATGACCAGTTCTGGTCTGCTTTGTAAAATATATTAAAAATATCTGTTGTGAAAAGAAATGTCAGCGATTTAATATTTTATGTCAAATGTGACCAGTCAACTCAGACCATCGACAACATACGACAAAAAATCCTATCAAAGGATTCCAACGGACGACAAGTTTTTCCAAGGCACGCGTCCCGACTTATAACCTCTTGGCTGTGTATAACATGTATTTGATTGTTTCCGTTAGTTAACTGTCACATGAAAATCGATAATAGCCATATCTGAAGTCTGATACACGGGTGCGGTAGGCGTGGCGTTTATTGACCCCAACAGCCAATCATAATCGGTTATTCGTAGACCTTGAATTCAAGCAGGGCCCCAATTAGACGAAGACAATCGTAAGACAACATAATCGACCCGATTTATTCGTAACAAGTAAATGATTAGTCTGTGTCCTTCGAATTGTCCCGAATCTTTTTTTACCTTTCTTAGAATCGGTATTTTGACTAAAAACAATTATTTGATTAAAGAAATGTTCCGAATAAAAACACAAAATGAATAATCACTACCAGTGAATCTCTGAAACGCCGTACATGTGCTTAATTCCGTCAGATAACGTATTTCGAAAATGGAAAGCTCTGTATCAGCCTACTAATCAGACAGGTGTTGAAGTGAAAAAAAGTGAATACAAATAAAGAGACAGGTGGTTCAGAAAGTTCAATTATTTCAATCTAAAAAATAAAAAAAAAAATAAGAAAAAGAGATAACCAATGCAGTTCAAATCAATCTTTTGTAATAAATATCAATTCTGAACTTTTTTTCTCAATTGACAACACCTGTAATACCATAGTCATAATACGTATCAGTAGTCAGTATACTCATTGAGCATTGTTTTGATTTCCGATTGTAGTATGATCATTAGTTGATGACTTTGCTCTTCAAACTAAAAAACGATAATTGATTTGAAACCGATTGCCCAACACTACAAGTTGAAAAATACTATCATTGCAATGTGCCTTACAGTGTTTATTCTAGGATTTCAAAAATGTGGGTGATTTCAGAACGAAGATTGACAATTGAGAAATGTGGTAGTTCATGCTCTTTGGTTATAGCAAAAAATCTCCCACAAATCCAGAAAATAGGGGGGATCTTCTAAAAAAGTGGGGGAACCCCCCTAATCCCCCTGCCTAGAATAAACACTGGCCTTTTTACCACATACATGTGTGTTTTTAGCTCCACTGGCTAAAAGCCAATGGGGCTATTGTCATGGCGTTGTGTCCGTCGTGCGTCCGTCCGTCCATCCGTCCGTGCGTGCGGTCGTAAACTTTTCTTTAAAAATCTTCTCCTCAGAAACTACTGGATGAATTTCAACCAAACTTCACAGGAATGATCCTTGGATGACCCTCTTTCAAAGTTGTTCAAGAAATTTTGATCCAATGAAAAACATGGATTTAATGGGCGTGGCTAATTTCCAAATATGGTAAAAAGTGAGTTTTCTCAGATTCTAATCTATGGATACCAATTAAATTTTACATGAATGATCCTTGAGTGACCCTCTATCAGTCTACAAAAAATCATTGTGATCAGATGGAAAAAATGCATTTTACGGGCGGAGGTCAATTCTCTATATGTTATATAGTGGAAACTTTGAAAATCATTTTCTCAGAATGTAACAGATGGATATCAACTAAATTTCACTGGAATGATCCTTGAGTAACCCTTTGTCAGTCTACAAAAAATCATTGTGATCAGATGGAAAATATGCATTTTATGGGCGGAGGTCAATTCTCTATATGTTATATAGTGGAAACTTTGAAAATCATTTTCTCAGAATGTAACAGATGGATATCAACTAAATTTCACTGGAATGATCCTTGAGTGACCCTTTGTCAGTCTACAAAAAATCATTGTGATCAGATGGAAAATATGCATTTTATGGGCGGAGGTCAATTCTCTATATGTTATATAGTGGAAACTTTGAAAATCATTTTCTCAGAATGTAACAGATGGATATCAACTAAATTTCACTGGAATGATCCTTGAGTGACCCTTTGTCAGTCTACAAAAAATCATTGTGATCGGATGGAAAATATGCATTTTATGGGCGGAGTCATTTCTCAATATGATAAATAGTGGAAACTATGAAAATCATTTTGTCAGAATGTAACTGATGGGTATCAATCAAACATGTTTTGGTATGATCCTTGGGTGACCCATTATCATTCAGGACTTGAAAATTCTACTCGTCCACTCTTCCTGCATGATTCTTTCCTTCTTTGTGTATATAAACAGGACGAGTGGATTTTGCAAAATTTCACATATGAAATTAATGTATCACTATATTTTCTTGTATAGCAGGACGAGTAGAAATTTCAAGAATTTTCAAGTCCTGATTATTCATGCAGCCAAAAATTATTTTGATTTGATGAAAAATATGTCTTTTAAGAGTGGAGGTCATTTCTCTATTTGTTATATAGTTGAAACTTTGAAAATCATTTCAACATCAGTAAACCCCAAATATCTAAAAATCTAGTCAAAACATTTATTTGTTTTTACAAGAATTTCAAGCCTGTGGAGCGACACAAGCCATTCATGGCTTTCTAGTATCTTTGTGTCATCATCATTTGTCAATACATATGTAATCCTTTCCATGCACAAGTTGGCCATACTGAAAGGGAACATACGGACATGCCAGCAAAACCATGTTTCAGGACTTTCAGTTCTTTGATTTAGAGATTGGTTACATAAAATCATAAATGTTAGCTATGGAGCTTTTTACCTACTACAAAAACAAATACAAAAATAAATTAAAGGTTTAAGTACCAGTACATAGAAAATAAGAATATCGTTGTCATATTAAAGAAGTGTACATGATAAATGCAAATTAACATCAAGTTTTTATTAGTTACGAATTTTTTTTTTATATATATATTTTTCAGATCCACAAGTAGAAGTGATTTTGTGTTTTATGCTGATAGACTGGTGAGTAAATCATTCAATTAAGAAATACAGGTGAATACAATATGAACAAAGTGTATTTGATATATAAGTTATCTTAACCCTTTGCTGTTTAATCCCTGCTTTTTACATACCTGTGATTTTATGATTGAGAAAACATTGTGAAAAAGAAGAAATTGCTTCTGACAAGCAATTTCTTTTTTTTTCACACTATTTTCTACCCTACTGAATGGTTATTTTTCAAATTAAATCCACTCTAAATTTTCGTCTGCAAAACCTTTGAATTTGGACGGGTCCAAAATTTTGTAAAACAGGAAAGTGTTAAGGGATGAAAACAGCAACCATAGTGCATTTCAATGGCTTATCATTGTAACTGCCTTTATATCTTATTTTTAGGCAGTAACAACTCAGGGCTTGTGCTAGCGTTTTAAATTTGAGAGTCATTGACCACTTGACCATAAAATTCAAAAGTGGTTTTGTAGGTTAAAAAAGAGCACAACTAATCAGTCTTTAGTAATCTAAATAACTTAAACAATAAAGTGTTTATGTTGTTTTATTTGAATATATCTTTTGTAATATTTCATAGGTTGCACCACTGGAAATTCAGTTGGTCAAAATGACTCGCCACAGGAATATTTTAGGGTCAAAATGGAATTTGTTGGAGTCAAAACCTTGGTTTAAGGGTTAAATAGGAGCCCTGCAACTGTTTTGTAATTAATCCATTAATTTGGAAGCACATCAGACTCTTAATCAGCTCTGTGTTTAGTATAACAAAACTTGGAAATCTGTTTGCAAATTTATTAAATCCAGCTCTGCCCAAAAGTGCACATACAAAACAGGTTATAATTTGCAAACAGTTTGCAAAGTTTTGCTATCCTGGACACAGAACAAGTTGTTCCAAGTCTAATTAAAGCATAATATTCATGTCTTAAGGACATACATTTACTACACCTCTATAGTAGATTATCCATTTTTCCTACTTTCTAGTATGGTTTATCGTGAAAAAATAGTGATCTTCTGCCAGAAAATATTGAAAAAAAATCTTTTTAGGTAATTTGAGAATTACAATAAATACCATAGAAATTCTAAAGACGCGAAGATTCAGAAACACGATAACACATATATCAACTTTTACTGTAAGCAGCTGTGAGAAAAAGTTATTAAATGTCATCCGTCACGCAAAAAGGGACTACTTGGGAAGTGCGTAAAGTGTTGACCCGAGTCCGACTGTGCAGATTGCGCAGACTGACTAGGATCAAAACTGATTGCACTTTGCTAATTCTCTGAATCTATAATGATCAATCTACGTTCCCATGAAAGAGTTATTGAAAAGTGATTTCTCATTGACATATACTGCACCAAATCTCTTTTTCCAATATTTATTTTACAGAGTTCCCAGATGGCCCCTTTTCATGTGAAAGGTCACAATTTTATTGACAGCAGACAACATTTCAAAGTACATTTCAAGGGTTTAGCGCAAGACTACTAAGTATATATACAATTTATATACACTTAGTAAAGGCTTTCACTGATTCCGCAATTTGTAGCTTAATCCAGAGAAAATGTAACATTTATACAAAAACATGAGAATAGCTCATAAGAAAATTGTCCACATTTAAAGCAAGAACTCCGAAAACTTCAGCAATGAGCCTAACTATTGAGTCTGTGGGACCCAATTTTGTTGATGTGACACTAAAACCCTGTGTGACGAGCCACATTTACCTGCATCTATTAGAAATTTGAAAAGAAACCTCTCCTATTTAGGAGAAACTTGTGGAAAAGAAGAAATTGCTTGTGTCAAGCAATTTCTTCTTTTCCACTATTCTCTCCCCAATTCAAAAATTTGGACTCCGTTCTTTGAGCTTGTACTCCTTATTTCATTTGAGAGTCCCCTGGATTCCTTACTCACAGAATTATAAGTGTTGAACCCTGCATTAAAAATGTCAGATTTGTTTTTGATTAGAAAACTTGAATTAAAAAATGTGAAATAAATAATGTTGTTATATTTATCTGCAGATTCGACTGGTGGTTGAGGAAGGGCTCAATCAGCTGCCGTATAAAAATACAGTTGTGAAGACACCCACTGGTAAGCAGGGGCCTGTTTTACTAAACATCTTACAGGCCTCCTAGTGAAACCTTTAAAACCTTTAAAAACCTTTAATTTCAGAGCAAACCTTTAAAACCTTTACATTTCCCCAGAAAACCTTTAAAATGCCAAAATAGCCTGTAATTCTCACTCAAAACCTTTATATTTGCTCTGAATGGTTGCTGTCCTAGCTGAAGGCAAGTAATGGCTTTTGTTCTGCATTTTCCATTCTTTAATGTGTAGTTAAAAATGCTGCTTTTGTTTCTTCCATCTTGAGTTTTTCAGAATGCAGTATATAACATAAAAAAATGACAATGGTATGACTATGGGTTCAATAAAGAAATAAGAACCTTGACAAAAATAGCCTTTATTTACTCTTTATTTTCTTCATATTTTACACTAAAAGGCCTTTATTTTCATACATTGGAGCCTTTTTAAAAACCTTTATTTTCGTATAGGCCTGCTAGGAGGCCTGTAAACAGCTTACTATCATTTTATGTGTAAGCCAAAATTAAAGTTGCTTCTATAGTAGTAACTAAATATGGAATTCTGCCATGCATCATCTCATTGGAATTGTCTTCTAAAGACATTTCCAATGAGATATTGCAAGGCAGAATCTAACAATGACTTACAATTAATTTTTGTAGAAGTTTAGCATAACTGGCCCCAGGGCTAATAATAAATAGAGTTATTTTGGATTACAAGTTTGAATTTCATAAATATTCTTGAACAAACCTTATGTTGTGGGTACTTCTTGGTACCATCTTGTCAAGACTATTCCAATGTTGACCTACAGCAAAGGGTTTTGTTGAGAAATAAATAAAAGGTTGTAGATTGTATATTGCTTTGCACTTGCTGGTAGGTAGGTCCGTTCGTTCTTCTGAAGACCTTTCTTTGTCCTGAGTGTTGTATCTCAAAAAGTTTGTTAGCTAGAGTCATGAAACTTCACAGGTGGATAGATCTCATTGGGGAAAAGTGCAAAGTGTAAGAACTATAACTCTAATTATCATATTTTGTGAGTAATTGCCCTTTTTTGATTGACAAAGAATATGCCATTGATCTGCTTTATGGGTGGGGGTCATAAATGTTTTACAAACATCTCTTGTTCAGGCTGTTGATACTCCCTCTTATCTGTACAAAAAAAAAAAAAATCCCGACAAAAACCTGAAGCAATTTTAGATAACAAATAGGATTTAGTAAGAATTGAAATCTTATATCTTTTCACTAAATACTTAGTAATCAAAATTGACTTGTTCATATGTCTCATAAAAGTTCAATTTCGTCCCTTGAATGGGCACTTGACAAGAAAGTTAATATATAAATAATTTAATGTAGAATTTCACTGTATATCTGTCAATCTTGTGTTATATCTGTAATGATATCTTCTGTTATTTACAGGTGATAATTATAATGGGTTGGTGTATGAAAAAGGAAATTGTTGTGTTAGTATAATGAGAAGTGGTAAGTGGGTCTTAATTAGTCTACATATATTTAATACATATAGGATATTGAATGAAATACTTATTTTATTAAACGAGCCATCTACAAACAGATAAAACTTCAAGGCTTTGAATCTAAGGATGAGAATTCAACCAAATTTTACAGGAATGATGCTTAGGACATGCTCTTGAGGATTCCTTTAGGGTCTTTTAATCCTGGTTGGGCTGATAACTTTGGCACTTCGGGCTGTTGAGTCGCCCCAAAAAGGGCCCCTTATGGTAAAATATTAAAAAATCTTGTTCTATGAAATTACTGGTTAGAATTCATGCTATTTCAAAGGAATGAAACCTTAAGTTGTGCTCTATTAGAATTTCTCCTGAAATTTTGATAGAGGATAAACATTGGTGCTCTCAAGTCAGCTAAAAAGGGTGCCATATGACAAAATATGCAAAAAAATAACTTTTTTTCTGAAATGAAATTTAGAATGCAAATATTGATGTCAAGATTGGTTTTTTGACAGACCTCTCTGAATTCTTTCTTGATTATGGTGCTATGTCATGGAAAAAGGGGCCATTTAAGAGATTAAGAGAGTATTTATGGATTTCATTGAGGTATGAAACTCAAAACCTTATCAAATTGTATCAATACACAAAGCAGTTCATACATGAGTGTGATAAGTTTTAAGTTTCATACCTCTATAAAAATCAACAAATATTATCTTCATATCTTATGATTTGATACATTTGTATCATTTAGCAAAAATGTAAAGATAAGTCAGATAAGAAACAGACATCTATTATGTGACCATTTTTATTATATAACCATTTTCAAAATCCCCTTATTTAAATGAATATATCTTAAAAAGTAGTAAGAGTTTGTTTACAAATTTGTGACCCAGACAATTAAAGGTGGCCGCTGGCTGCATATTCACAGTAACTCTCAAGAGCAAATTGGGCGGATGGACCTGAGCTGGCCACATACAGCAGTTTGGCTGCTATTCTCAGGTGACCACTCGCCCAGTTTTGACTGTATCAGTTTTGTGAAAACCAGTGCTTGGAAATCATAATGTTTAACCCTTTCCTGTTTTACAAAATATTGGACCAGTCAATATTCAAAGGTGTTGCAGACAAAAATTTAAAGTGGATTTAATTTGAAAAATAACCATTCTGTAGGGTAGAAAAAAGTGTGGAAAAAGAAGAAATTGCTTGTCAGAAGCAATTTCTTCTTTTTTCACAATGTTTTCTCAATCATGAAATCACAGGCACGTAAAAAGCCGGGATTAAACAGCAAAGGGTTAATGTTTAACAGGTGAAGCCATGGAACAAGGTTTAAGAGACTGTTGTCGATCAATACGAATCGGTAAAATTCTGGTCCACACAGACGAGGAAACTCACGATGCAAAGGTTGTGTACTCAAAATTGCCTCCTGATATAGCTCGAAGAAAAGTGTTACTAATGTATCCTATCATGAGTGAGTATATTAAGCATTTCAATTGAAATACTGACAAATGAGCCTGTGTGTGACATTTCCAACTATTTGAAATGATCATGAGGTGTAAACATTGAGCAGCATAGACAGTCACATACTGTATATATGAAGTTTCCTGATTGTCTACAGCTACTTTGGGTCCTTATCTATCTACTAAACGCATAGTAAAGACTCTGGTCAGACTGTGCGGATGCACAGGCTGGTCAGAGTCTTTGCTTTATGCATATTTAAAATTGTTGGAAATCCCACACACAGGCTCAAATGATCTAATTCCAATGTTTAATTTTCTGACATCATAAATTTTCCAAGCTATATTGTTTAAACAAAAATGACAATGCAAAGCAAAACTGAATTTTTCAGGCATAGTTGTTGGTTTTGAACTATCTTAAAGTGTTTCTTTGATATAAGTTTGAAACTGTTGAAATAAATACTCTAGTCTTTCTCTATATGCAATAAAAGCATCATTTTAGTTATAGCTCACCGAGCACTAAGTCTGTCGTCAGTTGTGTGAAGGTGTATGTCGTGTGTTGTGAGTTGTCATTATTTACCTAGTGGACACTCTAGAGGCCATAACTTTTGCTTGATCAACTTGAAAAAAAGTCAGATTGATTGTCTTGATAAAATCTCTGACAAGTTATGATAGGTAAAGTGGTGTCAAATCATATTTTTGGCCCAATCAACCTGAAAATGAGTCCTCACTCAACCTGAAAATTGGTAAGATTGATTGTCTTGATAAAATCTCAGTCAGGATCAAAATTGGGTCAAGTAGGGTTTGAAACTAGGTCACAAGGTCAAATTTTAAAAATCCATGTAGACACCCTAGAGGCCATATATTTGGCTCAATCAAGCTGTAAATTGATCAGATTAATCATCTTAAAAAAATTGTGATCAGGTTTGCAATTGGGTCAAGTGGGATCAAAAACTATGTCACATGGTAAACATTTAGAAAAAAACTTGTAGATACACTAGATATGATAATTTTGATTCTATCAACCTAAAATTAGGCAGATTGATTGTCTTGATGAAATCTAAGTCAAGTTCGAAATTTGGTCAAGGGGGGTCAGAAACTAGGTCACAGGGTCAAATCTTGTAAAAACCTTGTAGATAACCTAAGATGCCATATATTTGGCTCAATAAACCTGAAAATTGGACAGATTTATTGTCTTGATGAATATTAGTCAAGTTTGAAATTGGCTCAAGTGGGGTCCAAACTATGTCACGAGTTCAAATCTAAGAAAAAACTTGTAGACACTTTCAAGGCCATATTGTTGCTCAGTCCTTTAGAAATTTGGTTGGTTTCATGAAATCTGGGACAAGTTTGAAACAGGTTCAAGAGGTCAGATCGGTTAAGGGCCATTTTGGCCTTCATGTTTTCTATTATTAACAATTGCAGAGACCCTCAGAATGCTTTAACACAACAAATTTATGAGTCTCTGCAAATGTTAACACCCTCAAAAATATGATTCAATGCTATACCGTTAGAAGAGGTTTAATGTATTACTGTAATGTTCGTCTAAGGTACAGGTAATACAGTGAAGAAAGCTTTAGAAGTCCTCAAAGAGAACAAAGTGCCAGAGAAAAATATCATTTTACTGAATCTCTTTATAACACCACAAGGTAAGGTATTACATGAATATACTCTTCCTAATGTAGTTCACATATTCAGTGGCCAATTTATAGACTTAATTGTCCTCGTGAATGATGATCTTGCTCTGTAACAAAAAAGGGTTAGAAAGGTAGCAGTGGGCAGAACAATTTAGAGTTTGGTTCAGGTCCATTGATTTTTGAGATTACCAAGAAATTTCAGTTTTCCGGCATTTTTTTTTTCTTAACCCTTATAGATATCGAGCTGATTTTTGGCATGTGAGTCTGTGTCAATGAGTTATGGAAAAAGTTTGAGTTTGGTTGCGGTCCATTGATTTTTGAGGAAGATTCGGATGCTCAACTTAGAAAATTACTAGGAAATTTCAGTTTTCCAATCTTTTTTCTTAACCCTCAGAGATATTGAGCTGATATATTTGAGTCAGTATCTATTAATTACAGAATAAGTTTAAGTTTTGTTCCGGTCCATTGATTTTTAATGAAGATATGGATGCTGGACTAAGAAAATTACCAGAATTTAGTTTTTCGGACTTTTTTTCTTAACCCTTGGAAATATTGGGCTGATATTTTAGTCCCCCAGTCTGCGTCAATGAGTTATAGAGTAAGTTTGAGTTTGGTTCCATTCCATTGATATAGGGGACTTGTTATTGCCATGCAGTTCTTCAAAGTGCTTGTTTTTGTTCACATAGGTCAAAGGTCAAGGTCACAGTCAGCCTTGGTTTAATTGACAAAGCGCTGGTTGGGGGTATTTGTCCGCTTTCAACAGCTCTAGTTTCCAACAACATAACTATCATATTATCTTAAATTATACTGAATTTTGTGAGATATCTCTCAGAATGTATAGAAATATTTGATAAGAACGCTGGTACCATTGCTTTTTCCTAAAATTATCTTGAAAAGTGTGTCCAAATTTATATATCTGTACAAATTTTTACCGTTTTCCCCTACAAGAAAAGGGCAAAATTATATTCTGATATGCTCTTTTAGTTATTTTGACCCCTTAAAAATCAGTTTTGACTCCCAGAATTTCACGAGCCCTGATCTTATTTTTTTCCTTGGCCCACTCATCCGCGCCATTGGGTCTATTCCAGGAAGCAGAATTGAGTAGTATGAATCTAAGTTTTAAGAACTTGTATCCCAAGTTATTATAAAAACATAGGTTTAAACCAAACTATATTTACAGTCCAACTTGCGCGAGCGACCACGTCTATTAAGCAACCGTTTGTATTAAGCGACCAGTTTCAAAATCCCCTTCTTCAAATGGAAATACAGTAAAATCTCAGTCGTTCGCACGCCGGTGATTCGTAGGTATGTGTTGGTTCGTATACATTCTTTGGTCCCGATTTTTTTCCCTCTTTATCTTTGTAAGAAGGCTCTGAGTAATTCGCACGTCGGTGGTTCGTAGTTCGTAGCCCGTGTCAAGTCCTGAGAGTTTCCAATTATCACAAATTAATATGTTTAATCCGTAGGTGTGAATTGTGCTATCAATAGCTGTCCTAGGTGTAACAATAGATATATACCTTGATTTTCACACCTGTTGATTGGTATTAATCGAAGTAATTGTTTAGCATTAATATTTACAGGCATTGTTTGATTTGTAATTTTTTGGCAGGTTTAATCGAATAAAGGATCAATCAGTGACCTTAATTATTGTATTTCATATGGCTTTCATACCGATTATGCATCTATGACTCTGCAAATCTTCCAAGACTTGATTGTTAGTTTGACTTCCACACAGATTCATCGTAATGCCGAACTTTCATCGTCCACTGAATGAGTTCTCAAAATGATTTGATCCAAAGGGAAAACACTCTGATTTAGTTAATATTTGACATGTAAATACATGTATAATTGCCGAAATTACTTTATGTAGGATTTAAATATGAACATGCGAGATTTGTTGCGTCCTTACTCTCTACAAAATGGTCTTGTTAGAACTTGCTTTTAAACATATTCCATAGAACATTAGAGTAAAGCCACAAATATAGGGTACCTTAAGACCATGACCGATCTGAGCCATCATAAGACTACCTACCGCTTGACATTGGTTGGTTCGTACTATGTTTAGTTTGTATAAATTGCCCCGGTCCCTTGGGATACGAACCACCGAGACTTTACTGTATCTTAAGAATTAGACATAATTGGTCTAAAAATTATTGTGAATGAATCATATGTTGTTAAAACTCAATAGAATCGTCACTAAGACGATTCTATTGAGTTTTAATAACAAAGGATTTTTGAGAAAATTGCACTCAATACATATATACATGTATTCAATTGAAATTATGTTTTCTTATATGTAAACAAAACATGTTCTAAGTGATCACTCTCTTTAACAACCACTTTTTGACAGTCCCGTAAGTGGTCGCTGAATACAAGGTTTGCTGTATATGAAGCCTTTATGTCTATTGCAGCTGCAGAAGCTATAGTGGACAAATTTCCAGAAATGACAATCCTTACATCAGAGGTCCATCCAATAGCGCCAAACCATTTTGGACAGAAGTATTTCGGTACAGCATAATAGTCATAAAGTCAAATAGAGATTACAGATTGTGTATATACTTAACCCTTGTCATGCTGAACCCAGAATATTCCTACTTTGGCAGGAGCTATAGACAAACACCAGCCTGCACATATGTGCAGTCTTATGTTAGTCTACACCTCCTGTTTCTCACTTTCAAACCAGAATTGTCAATAGATTTAGTTTTTCATATAAAAATTGACCTACAGTTGGAACTTTCAGTGCTTTTTGCCCTTTGATTTTGATGAAATTTTTTAGCCAAAATTTATTCAGTATGACAAGGGTTAAATGATCCGTTATCCAGAAAAACATGTCTAAATGAGAATGACATTGACAATAGACTTCAACTACAATTTTAAAAAAATGCAGTTTTTTATCCATAAAACAAACAAAAATAAGTAATTTCCAAAAGGAAAAAGATGCTTCATACCTCTATATGAATCCATTTTCTTAAAAACTGAATAATTTATGCAAAGAAAGAGATGAAAAGGGGAAAATTGAGAAAGTGTTTCAAGTAATTTCTCTCTTTTTCTAAATGTTTTCTTCAATATTTTACAACATCTTTTCAAAATTAAGGAAAATTGAGTATGAGGATAAATTCTTTCAATTTTAATAAGCTAAAGGCAGTCGACCTGTAATAGTTCGGCAATATTAAGGAAAGTATGATCTTTCACAATGTTGACCAAGGTTTCCTTATGAAAATCATTAGGAAACCACGGTTATCACTGTTAAAGTTCATTACTCCCGGTATGATGCGGAACTGTTACGGTTCCGCTACCTTAAATTGTTTGTTTTGTATAAACTGGATTAACTTGCTAAAATTACCAATTGACGTCATTTAGGCATTTTTTTTGATAACTGATTGATTTAAGACCTTTGCTTGGTATATCAAATGAAAATGAAGGAACTTGGGTCAAGGTGTGTAGGTAGACATGAGAAAATGTTGAAGGAAAATAAGAAATAACTACAGACCTGCGATTTGTGTATTAGTTAAAATTTTACAATATTTATCAGAAATACATAAGAAAAAAAAGATGTTTGATGTTCAAAGAAAGAATAAAAAACATTAATTTTTACCTACATTGAAATGAAATAGATCTATATGATAATTACAAGATTTATGATATGTTGGTGTGAAGCAGAAGGAGAAATGTTGGAAGTGCCTATATCAGTATATAACCCTTGAAATTTGATACTCGCTAGGTATTTAAATATCAAGGGAAAAGGTTTATTTTAAAATACACAGTGATTTGACATTTGAATGTTTACTACTGCTGTGCAGTAACATTTTATTCCAACTTGTCAAAAGTTTGTTTCTTTAATCTTTACTCAACTTCATGCTGTTCCGTATATTCCTGCTCTTATGTGCTTACACAGACACAGCATAGGCTAAGATCAGCCTGAACTGACGTGCAGTCTGATCTTAATCTACACTGCTGCTTTTTACCAAATAATTGTGGAAAAAGTTTGATATAAACTGGTTGAAATGTCTCAAAAAGAGGCACGTTGCTTTAAATTCAGCAGGATAAGGAATGAGGGTTGCTCTTAGTCCTTTATTTGGTATGGTTGGGTACCTTTCCACTGGGCTGTTCATAAATGTATGTTGATTAACAAAGAATGTCCACAACACAAACGCTAACAGCTTCTCTAAATAAGCTTCACAGAATAATTGAAGGGTCACAAAGCAGTTTCCTAAAAAAAAAAATCCTTGAATTATTAAAAAAACAAAAAAAAAAGAAAAGTGGCCTAGAGAATTTTGACAAAGAGACCCTTATTGCCAAAAGAGAATCTCAGGCTCTTAGTTTATACTTATTTATTTTAGTTTAATTTCGACAGAAGCTTAACCCCTGTTATGCTGAATAAAAATCTTTGCAAAATAAATGTAAAACCAAAGTGCTTCAAGCACTTGAAGTTACCACATGTGAGTTAGTATTGATTTCGGAAATGCATTGCATTACACCTTTCTGGTATAAAAATGAAATTCAGGTGGTATGAACTAAGATCAGACTGCACATATGTGCAGGCTGATCTTTGTCTACACCTCCTGTCAAAGCAGGAGTTGCAGGGTCTCAGCATGACAAGGGTTAAGCTATTAGAGTCATTCTCAAACACTCAATCGAGATGTGTTTCATGTCTTAGAGATGTCGACATTTACTGATTGCCCTTGTGGGTCTCTTGTTTGAATAACATTTTATTACTTTTCATTTTGTTTGGTGTAAGTATTTTCTAGTCTTAAAATCATTGCTGTCTTGCATAATCTTTTCATTTTGTACCTTTGATTACATACAAATGGTTGTTAAAGGTTTTAACCCTTGTCATGCTGAACCTGCAATAATCCCCAAATACAGATGCAACGCAGATTTAAAACCTATTCCAACAAAATACTTTCAATGCTGCTGACAGAAAGAGCTAAGGTAAACTTAGTCAAAATGACAAACAAGCAATTTCCTCATTGTCCACAATCTTAAGATCCCTGAAATGCTATTTTTTTATACGCCGCCGGATGCGGACGTATATTGGCGTCATCTTCTCCGTCTGTCTGTCAGTCCATCCGTCCGTCCACTTTTCTTGTCAACGCAACTCCTCCTAAGTTTCTGGCTGGATCTTCTTGAAACTTGGTCAATGTGATCATCTCAATTGGTAGATGTGCATGAAGGAAGGATTTTACGGTTCGCTGATTTTTGCCTGAGTTATGCCCCTTAAAAACTTAGTCTCTGGGTCCACTTTTCTTGTCAACGCAACTCCTTCTAAGTTTCTGGCTGGATCTTCTTGAAACTTGGTCAATGTGATCATCTCAATTGGTGGATGTGCATGAAGGAAGGATTTTACGGTTCGCAGATTTTTGCCTGAGTTTTGCCCCTTAAAAACTTAGTCTCTTGGTCCTCTTTTCTTGTCAACGCAACTCCCCCTAAGTTTCTGGCTGGATCTTCTTGAAACTTGGTCAATGTTATCACCTCAACTGGTAGATGTGCAGGAAGGAATGATTTTATGGTTCGTTGATTTTTGCCTAAGTTATGCCCCTTAAAAACTTAGTCTCTGGGTCCACTTTTCTTATCAACGCAACTCCTCCTAAGTTTCTGGCTGGATCTTCTTGAAACTTGGTCAATGTTATCACCTCAATTGGAAGATGTGCATGAAGGAAGGATTTTATGGTAAGTTGATTTTTGCCTGAGTTATGCCCCTTAAAAACTTAGTCTCTGGGGTTTATTGCCTCAGTTATGCCCACTTAAAATTTATTCTCTTGGGCTTATTGAAATTGCAGCCTTGTGATTGCAACTCTTCCTAAGTTTCTGGCTGGATCTAAATGAAACTTGGTGGATGTTATAACCGAAATTGGTAGATGAGCATGAATTAAGGATTTTATGGTTCATTAATTTTACCCTAAATTATGCCCCCTTAAAACTTAGTATCTAGGGCTTATTTAAATTGCAGCCTTTTGAATGCAACTCCTCCTTACTTTTTGTCTTTATTTAAATGAAACATGGTCAATGTCATCACCATAATTTGTAGATGTAGTCATGGATCAAGGATTTTATGGCTCATTTATTTCCCTGAATTATGCCCCCTTAAAACTTAGTGTCTGGGCCTTATTGAAATTGCAGCCTTGTGAAGGCAACTCCTCCTTACTTTTTGTCTTGATTTAAATGAAACTTGGTCATTTTAAATTTGGTTCTGTCAAAATAAGTAGTGTCTACAATTATTTTCGTGAAACAGCAAAGTGGCGGAGTATTTTGTGACGATGGCACTCTTGTTCAAATTAATCAACTACACACTTCTTATCTGCAATTTCTTTGAATTTGGACAAGTCTAGAATTTTGTTGTCTGGTAACAGGTGAACCTTCTGTAAGAATAATTTTAAAGGAAACCTTCTGACAAACCAAGAAATTGCTACTCTTTTACCCAAGTCTGTCTTACTTTGTGAAAATACATAGAGAGATTTGATAATGTACAGGCATTACAGATATACAGGATCTGTTTTGGGCTTTTATTTGAGACAAACTGATCTGACCTTAACCCTTGTCATGCTGAACCCTGGAATATTTCTGCTTTGGCAGGAGCAATAGAAAAACGTCAGCCTTCACATATGTGCAGTCTGATGTTGGTCTACACCACCTGTTTCTCAATTTCAAACCAGTATTGTAAATAGATGTAGTTTTTAGCCCCACTGGCTGAAAATTCTTGAAATTTCTACTCTTCCTACTAGAAAGAAAAATATAGTGATGAATAAATTTCTTAAGTGAAATTCGCAAAATCCACTTGTCCTGCTTTCATGGACAAAGAATGAAAAAATTATGCAGGACGAGCGGACGAGTAGAATTTTCAAGCCCTGATTCGTTCTTAAGCATGAGGTGTAGTAGATAAAGATCAGCCTGCACAAATGTGCAGTCTGATCTTAATCTTAACGACCTGTTTGTCTTGTTTGACAAAAAATCGCTTAAGGACTTAATTTTTAAGTGAAATATTTCTTCATACAGTTTCTTTTTTCAAAGCCTTCAGCAATTTGATTTGAGTTTCATTCTGCAAAGTATTAAATTCAGCATGACAAGGGTTAAGCAAGTATATGATTGAAAAGTTTTTCAGCAAGCCTTGGCAAGCTTAATAACTTTTCTATTCTGGACAAGATTTACAGATTCTGTTTCTCACATATACACTTATTTTTGTATTTTTAAAACCATTTTATGGAATGCTCAGATGACAGAAATACTATGATAATGTCAGTTAGATGACATAATTTAGATAGAGGATAGTCGTTTGTTTCAGTGTAAGATCGATTTATATTTCATTGAGTGAACAACAAAGCTATATTTTCACGAGTGGCAGAGCCACGAGTGAACATATAGCTTTTGTTTTCACGAAATGAAATATTAATCTATCTTACACGAAAAACAAACGATTATTCTATTTCTTTAATGCAATGAGACAAAATGTAAAATTTCTAGGACATATTTTCGTAAAGCGCGTCATTTTGCACTTGATTGCTATGCAATGTTCATTGTGACGTCAGATAGTATGAAATGCACAAAAGTAGGGTATAAGTTTTGGATAATTTCACTGCATTTGCGGTGAGATTATCAAGTGATAATCTACTGTTATTTCTCGATAAACCACCGCAAAGCATTAAAGA
Organism: Fragum whitleyi; assembly: GCA_948146395.1. Lineage (NCBI taxonomy): Eukaryota > Metazoa > Mollusca > Bivalvia > Cardiida > Cardiidae > Fragum > Fragum whitleyi. Next base: position 12,014,040 of record OX411546.1, on the reverse strand, counting down.
AAATGTGGTCTTACACATGTGTAAGACAAGGATATCTCTGATGGGTGTTTTCTTCGGATGACAATAGTGGCTATGCAGGGATAATTCTGGCTCAGAATTGCATGTGCTAAAAAACTCATCCAGTCGGAAATTATGAGAAATACTGAGTTTTCAATGGCAAATTGAACCAAAACCTTTGTTAGAAATACATTATGCTGTGAGATTTTTCTCTCATTTAGCCAATTTGAATGAGATTTCTGGCAGAAAAATGAGAGAATTTGCACAGATCTCTCCCAAAAATGATCCCTTACTATGTGAGAAAAATGAATATTGTTTTACATATTTTATCTCTGTTTTAATGCCATTCGGTGTGGTATTTTAACTGTCAAATGTTAATATTATTATGACATGGGACATGTTAACAATAATTTGGAAGGACTTTTAAAATCCATGCTATTGCTATAGGTTTGTTGTTGTTATAAACGGGGTTTCAGAAAAGAGGGAGTAAAGCCAGTCTAAAATCTTCATTTCACAATGAAACCCTATGTTGTGGGTACTCATTTGAATCGTCTCAATGAGACATTCCAAATGAGTACCAACAACACAGCATTTAAGTAAGGAATAATGAAATATTTGAATTTGAAAAAAAAACCCTCTAGCTCTGTATAAACATGCAAAATTGAAATTGAATTACAATCCCAGTATTGACCTGAAATTCACATGTTTTGGATTGTGCAAAAGTAAATGTTGCAAACTGTTCGTAAATTATTCCATGCTTTGCATGACATTTGCATGCAAAGCGGGGTACAATTTGCAAACAGTTTGCTGTGTTATCCTGAACACAGGACTTCAAAATAGTGTTCTGTATCACAAATGATTTGTGAAAATGTGACTGCCTCGGTGGCCTAGTGGTAAATGCACTCGACCCCTGACCTGGAGGTCCGTGGTTCGAGCCCCACTGTCGGCGGGGTGTGTTTATGGGCAAAACACTTAATAGCCAGCCCTAGTTCACCCAGCTGTAAAAATGGGTAGCAGTGGGTTTAAACCACTGCCTCTCTCTCGGGAACATGAAACATCAGGATTGAGTGTTCGAGAGCGATTCTATAAGCTTAAGCTTTCGTCGCAATCGAACTAAAATAAATTAGTATAAACTAAATGATTTGTTGCAAAAGTTAGAGAAATTCAAAACAACCTTGCATGTAAAATCATATTCAAAGCAGGATTCAATTCCTAGACATTTGTAAATTTTAAGGTCACATCAGGAATTTAAGGGTCGCTGGCAACACCTTTAGCTGAGAATCATGGAGTGTGCTATTGTATTGTACCAAAATGTGTTCAAAATATGATCTGAATGGTCCAAATCTTTCGGGCTTCTGAGTTACTGTTTGAAAGAAAATATCATGAGTAAAGAAGAAATTACTTGTCAAAATAGAATGCTACGTTTTTACAATCCATTTTCAACTGTATATTGTTGGTATCATTCTAAAACATCATAACTACAGCTTAATTCAAGCTGTAGTTATGATGTTTTAGAATTACACCAATGATATGTCTACATAGGAAAGTAACCTGATGTCTTGCATGCTTTTCTGAAACTAAGAATAGCTTATTTAAGACATTTTCAATTTTTTGAAATCTACTTAGTCAAAAAATTTTAATTTTTCTAAATAAACATTTTGCCTTCAAAAAAACTCTTTGCCACAGCTTAACCAAAGCTGTTTACCTTGGTGTTAAAATTAAATTGACAAGGCAAAACTTGTTGTAGAGTCAGAGATTTCAGCCAATGCTATTGCTTTAAGTTTTTGACCCAAGTCACCCTGCATAACCCATGCAGGCTGACTGGGGTCAGTACTTTTCCTATAACCTGGATGGTCCCTTTCCATGTAGCGGAAGTTTTGTCAAAATATATTTTAATATGACTGTTATATGATAAGAAAATTTGTTTGTGAATGAATTTGTAAATTGATGTCATGAAATTAAAAATATGTTTGCAAGGAAGCGAGTTGTGAAAAATACTGTTCTTTCTTACCAGACCTTCATAGATGGGTGAAAGGTATGTACAGTTGAAATCTGTTAATCTGTTAAATTAAGCACGGATAAATTTTCATAGCTTCTTGTCAGACAGATGTATTGCCAAAGGTCATACAGTCAATCTTGCTTGAGCAACCATGTCTATTAAGCAACCATTTTTATTAAGAGACTGTTTTCAAGTCCCCTTTTTAAATCAAAATATCTATTAAAGTTGATATCACTGGTATAAAAGTTATTGTAAATGAATCCAATGTTGTAAAAACTCACCAGAAATGTCTCAATGAGATGATTCTATTCAGTTTTAACTGCATAGGATTATTGAGAATTTTACAATAATATACATATTTAGTCAAAATTAGGATTCTTATTTGTAAACAAAACATGTATTAAGTGACCACATCTTTTTGCTCACCAGTTTGGGTGGTGACCAATACAGGTTTTGACCTTTTTAGCTTGACTATTCGAAGAATAGGGGGGGCTATTCCAGTCACCCGGGCGTCGGCGTAATGCTTTAGTTAAGTTTTTACATGCAAGTGTTTAAAATCTCTGTTTCTATTAAAGCTATTGCTTTGAAACTTTGCACATGCTTCTATGACCATAACATCAGCATCTAGATAAAGATTCATTACTCTGAAAATGAATTTAGTGGAATTTTAACCCTTTTCGGACTTAGAAATCTTGGTTAAGTTTTAACGTGCAAATGTTGTTTATCTGTAATATTTCTGTTTCTATCAAAGCTATTGCTTTGAAACTTTACACATGCTTCTGTGGCCATAATATCAGCATCTAGACAAAGATTCATGACTCTGATATTGAATTTAGTGGAATTTAAACCCTTTTCGGACTTAGTTACTCTTGGTTAAGTTTTTACGTGCAAAAGTTGCATTTCTGTAATATCTCTATTTCTACTAAAGCTATAGCTTTGAAACTTTGCACATGCTTCTGTGACCATAATATCAGCCTCTTGACAAAGATTCATGACTCTGATATTGAATTTATTGGAATTTAAACCCTTTTCGGACTTAGTTACTCTTGGTTAATTTTTTACGTGCAAATGTTGCATTTCTGTAATATCTCTATTTCTACTAAAGCTATAGCTTTGAAACTTTGCACATGCTTCTGTGACCATAATATCAGCCTCTTGACAAAGATTTAATACTCTGATATAGAATTTATTGGAATTTTTACCCTTTTCGGACTTAGAAATCTTGGTTAAGTTTTTGGGTGCAAATGTTGTACATTGTATATCAGTTATAGCTCTAAATTCTACCTAGCCTTTTACTTGGAAACTCTACACATGCTTTTGTTACCATGATATCAGCCTCTTGAGAAAGATTTATTACTCTGATATTGAATTCAGTGGAATTTTAACCTTTTTCAGACTCAGAAATTCTTGGGTAAGTTTTTATGTGCAAATGTTGTACAGCAGTTATATCTCTAATTCTATTAAAGCTATTGCTTTCAAACTTTGCACATGCTTCAATGATCATAACAACAGCCTCTTGATAAAGATTCAATTCTCTGATATTGAATTTAGTGGATTTTTAACCCTTTTTTGTCTTAGAAATTCTTCATTAAGTTTTTACGTGCAAATGTTGTATTTCTGTAATATCTCTTTTTCTACTATAGCTGTTGCTTGGAAACTTTACACATGCTTCTTTGACCGTAATATTAGCCCACAGAAAAAGTTTCATTACTCTGATATTTAATTTAGTGGAATTTTAATCCTTTTCAGCCTTAAAAATCTTGGTTATGTTTTCATGTGCAACTGTTTTATGTTAGTTGTATCTCTGTTCCTACTAAAACTATTGCTTTGAAACTCTGCCCATGCTTCTGTGACCATAAAATCAGCCTTTAGACAAAGATTCTTTTCTCTTGACTTTCATTTTATTGAATTTCCAATGTCAATATTAATTTGCTGTTACTATCCAGCACTAGGAATAGTCGAGCTTCGCTGTCCTCTGACAGCTCTTGTTAACTCCACTGGCCAAAGGCCATTGGGGCTATTGTCATGGTACTGTGTCTGTCGTGTGTCTGGTTGTAAATCTTTCTTTAAAAATCTTCTCCTCAAAAACTTCTGGATGAAATTTAACCAATCTTCATGGGAATGATCCTTGGGTGACCCTCTTTAAAAAATGTTCAAGGATTTTTCATCATTTTTAGCTCCACTGGCTAAAAGCCACTGGGGCTATTGTTATGGTGTTGTGTCCGTTGTGCGTCAATCCGTCTGTGTGTCCGGTTGTAAACTTTTTCTTTAAAAATCTTCGCCTGAGAAACTACTTGATTAATTTTGACCCTCTTTCAAAGTTGTTCAAGATATTTTGATCCAATGAAAACATGGTTTTAATTGGCGTGGCTAATTTCCAAATATGGTAAAAAATGAGTTTCCTCAGATTCTAATGGATGGATACCAATTAAATTTTACATGAATGATCCTTGGGTGACCCTTTAGAAGTCTATTAAAAATTATTGTGATCGGATGGAAAATATGCATTTTATGGACAGAGGTCATTTCTATATATGTTATATAGTGGAAACTTAGAAAATCATTTTCTCAAAATCTGATTGTTGGATAGCCAAATCTCACTGCAATGATCCTTGAGTGACCCTTTATCAGTCTACCAAAAATTATTGAGATTGGATAAAAAATATTTATTTTATGGGCGGAGGTCATATCTCTATATGTTACATAGTGGAAACTTTGAAAATCATTTTTCAGAATGTAATTGATGGATATCAACCAAATTTCACTGGAATGATCCTTGAGTGACCTTTTATCAGTCTACCAAAATTTATTGTTATCAGAAAAAAAATATGCATTTTAAGGGCGGAGGTCATTTCTCTTTATATTATATAGTGTAAACTTAGAAAATCATTTTCTCAGAATATTACTGATGGATATCGATCAAACATTTTTGGTATGATCTTTTGGTGATCCTTTATCATGCATCCCAAAATTATTCTGATTGGATGAAAAATATGTCTTTTATGGGCGGAGGTCATTTCTCTATGTGTTATATAGTTGAAACTTAGACAACCATTTTCAACATCAGTAGTACCCAAAATATCTAAAACTCTTATTTGCTTTTACTAGAATTTCAAGCCAATGGAGGGACTCAAGCCATTCATGGCTTTCTAGTTAAAATCATTTTCTCAGAACCTATTTCATGGATATCAACCAAATTTTACTGGAATGTTCCTTTGGTGACCCATTATCAGACTGCACTAATTTATTGTGATCAAATGCAAAATAAGTATTTATCAATCGGAGGTCAATTTCCTATACGTTTTCATTGGTATTGCATTTTTCTTAGTAGAAATATTTCAGCACATGACACATAAAAACACTTCAAATAAACATTCATTCACTTAAATTCTTGTTTAATCACATTAGTAGAATCAGGCCTATGGAGCAAATCACCTGGGGCCCGTTTTACTAAGCTACTCACGAAATAATTAATCGTAAGTCGAAATAATTAATCGTAAGTCAAAATCCCAAATCAAACCTGATGTTTTCATTCATTCTTATATTCTGCCTTGCAATATCTCATTGGAATCGTCTTTGGATGAGATGATACATGGCAGAATTCCATATTTAGTTAATACTGTAGAAGCAACTTTAATTTTTGACATGCGCAAAAAATGATTGTAAGATGTTTAGTAAAACAGGCCCCTGGTCAAGCAGCTCTAGTTTCGTCACCTGAGCATGACTGTAGTACTCACTGTGAGCTTTTGTGATCTAGCTGTATTCTGCGTCTGGTCGTCCGTTGTCTGTAAAAATCTTGTGTTCTCAAGATGTCACACTTATGGCCCAATTTTCTTGAAACATAGTCAGAATGTCTGTCTACATAAGTTCTCTGTGAAGTTTGCAATTGGATCAAGTTGGGTCAAAAATGAGATCAATGGGTCAAATTTAAAAAAAAAAAACTTAAAAAGTTTGATGAGTCGCTGGTTGCTTGGATGAAATGTTTGGATTGTGCTAGTGTGAGAACAGATAGAAAACGGAGGGAGGGTTCAAAAGCTACCGCAACATAATGTTGAAAGTGGCGTTATAGACCAAAACAAACCAGTTCTTCTGTCAAAGGCCCTCGAGCAATTATTTCATGTTATCTCAATAGTGATTGACAACTTATAAAGTTTTGTTAAATTTTAGATCTGATAAGTTCATAGCTCGAGGTAAATTTTCTTTGGGTGACCAAAAATGTTGTATCTACAGCTTTATCCAAGCTTGGATTAAGCTGTAGGTACAACATTTTGGTCGGACACCGACGGTTCTAAACGAAGTTTCACAAAATTTGACCTATGTTGAGTAACTGTTGTCTTCTATTTATATATCTTGTATATTGCTTTAGATCTTGGTCGAAGTCTAAAATTCGAAACACTCGCTTAAATATAATAAGTCTCCAAGACCAATAATTGTTGGACACATACGTGTATTTCGGTTCTCTCAAATTTTCATTGATTCAAGCTGATCTTAACCTAGTCATGAGCAGGTATGATCCAAAATCCAGGAAAACATTCCTAAATCACAATGAAATTGAGTAATGACTTAAACTTCAATTTATGAAATATACTCTTCCAAAAAAGTTTTGTGGCATTGAATACATATTTCAATTAAGACAAAAATATCATTATATATTGAAAGTCCGTCAAAGAAGGTGGAACCCAAGCTTCTTTCCATTAAATAAAAAAAAAGAATAACCGTTTCCTGATCAAAGATTTGAAATGGTGACGTCGATTAAGACCAATGCGTCGAATGTCGCAGGCACGACCTCTTGAATCTTGCCCTGTACGTTTTAATCCTGAGATTTTGCGCCCTCAAGTGACTGAGAATGTCTTTGAAGATGCGGTAACAGTGAAATCACTCAAACGTCGTTGTAGTATTCGCCTTGCTGGACGAACGTTGCTTTTACGTGTCAGACTTATCTGGCACTACACGTAAAGCAGTGAGTCGCGTAAAAGTGGTGCTAGAGGTTGGAGATACTGTGTCCCGAAACAGCAGTCATTTACAACGGTTTGTCTTATGAATCCTGCCTTTAAGCGACCTTTAGCACCATGACGTTGTTCCTTCGTACATTTATCCATATTTCATTTCATATCTGTGCAAAGACGTTTGATTCAAAAAGATAAAAAAACGATTTAGTAGTGGCATTTCATCCACAGCATAATGAAGAACTCTCAGTACTATCTATAGAATCTAAAAGTGCACGTGCTGTGTGAGAAAGGCAGATTTTGCGTAATTAGACGTTGACGTCGTTATGCAGAAACGCTGTAACGTAATTCATCGCAATATGCGTGGATTTCTTAAAATATAATCACTGTTTGCAGAACAATCACCTGTCATCGAAGTGTTAGTCCTATTTGAGAAAAAATTCGATTTTAATTCAGTGAAAGAACTTTTTTTGAAGAGTATAATTTCATTTTCGCCTTGACGTGTCGGTGAATTAAGTCTGGTGGAGGAGGACTTATATGCAAAAGGTAAAATCCGGATGTGACATCCGATTGGCCTCTTCTGAAAACGATCAATTTCTAAAGTATTTCTTTTATGGAGGACCAAGATTTTTTTCTTTCTTTATTTATTGTTATGTTTTTGTTTTTTTTTTTTCATTTATTTATTTTTTGCATGACGAGTATACATCCACAATTTCAATTGAGTGATCAAAAGTCAATTTTGTCTATACAGTGTATAGACAAAATTGACCTTTGATCACTCACTCATACTTGTGGATCTGTATATAGCATCGTTGGTTGGGAAAATGTAAATACAGTTTGAATAAAGCCCTAGTTACGACATGTTGATTTCATTTTGACGATATCGACATGCATTTATAATTTCTGATTTACCCCTTATCTGAAAAAAAAAAACTTGGCTCAAGGATATACCTATATTATCGATATGTATGTACATGTACAAGGGTGAGCGGTTTGCCCTCTGGATCCGCGCGAGCTTCATATTACAGTCGAAATTGCTCGAGCGACCACTTCTGTTAAGCGACCAAGTGTATCAAGGCAGTGGACCCGTAATACTTCCCCAGCGTTTCGAGAGTAACGAACTTTAACAGTGTTAACCGAGGTTTCCTAATGATTTTCATTAGGAAACCTCGGTCAACATTGTGAAAGATCCCGAGTTCCGTAGGTTGCGAAACTATTATGGTTCCACTACCTTATGCGACATTCATAAAAAGTCCCTTCACCGAAAGGGTAATCTTTGTAAAAGTGAGCATTGTTAAATCAAAGTTTGTTATAATTGAACATACTGTTGTTGGAACCCATAAGAATAGTCTGTAGTTAGTTCTAACATCATATGATTCCGTAAAACTTATCATCGCGGCCACACCCAATACAATCTTTCATGATTTGCCCTTTTTAGTTCACCTGAGCACAAAGTGCTCAAGGTGAGCTATTGAAATCACTCACAGTCCGTCCGTCCGTCAATAATTTTTTAAACATCTTCTTCTGAACCACTGGGTCAATAAAGCTGAAACTTGACAGGGATGTTCCTTGGATGAAGTTCTTTAAAAGTTGTTAAAAGAAAATAATTTTACCCAAAACTCTGGTTACCATGGTTACATTAAGGCTAAAAGTGGCCGAAAATCTTAGAAAGAAATCTTCCTCTCCTAAACCACAATGCCACATAAGCTAAAACTAGGTAGGGATGTTACTTTGGTGAAGCCATTTAAAAGTTGTTAAAGAATTCAATTTCATCAAAAACCTGGTTGCCATGGTAACGGAATGTCTGAAAAATGGCCTAAAATGGCTGATGATATAAGAAAAAATTCTTCTCCTCTTAAACCACTAGGCTTGGTAACGGAAAGTCTGAAAATGGCTGAAAATATTATAAAAAAATCTTCTCCTAAACCACTAGGCAAATCAAGCTGAAACTTGGCAGGGATGATCTATGGGTGAAGCTTTTTAAAAATTGTGAAAAGTATTTCATTTCTTCACAATCTCTTGTTTCCATGGTAACGGAAAGGCTGAAAAGGGTCCTAAATTGCCAAAAATCTTAGAACAAATTCTTTTCCTCATTAACCTAAGGCTATTTTTTTAAACTTAGCAAGGATGTTCTTTATGTGTAGGTCTACTAAAGTTGTTAAAAGAATTTGCCATGATTAGAGAAAAGTTGAAAATTTACGAAAATTTTAAAAAAAAAATCAAATTGCAGTGGGACGCAATTAAACCACCCTAAATGTACATCAAACAAATTCTGGTATTCATGACATGGTTGACAAGTTATGAGTTGACTTACTCATGTAAGCGATATAGGACCAGGACCATCATGGTCCTCTTGTTTACCCCTTTAAAATCAATTTTCACCCCTAGAATAACCCCCTTGGAAGTTTCTAAGGATCAATTAGGATATTTTCTGAATTTTGAGGGTTTAAGGGTCAAACACGAGCCCTGGGTCACCTTAGCGGTCACTTAAACGTAAGTTTTATTGTATAATTTCCATAGAGGACCGTGACTGTTGAACTTGCAGTGACCATAAGTGGTCACTATTTTGATGCTAATGTTACGCACTTAGTAATTACATCTTAATCACCTATCACTATAATATCTCGCATCATATCTTAATTAGGTTGAATAACTTTACAATTGGATTTTACCCCAAGGCAAAATTTTAGACATGGTTAGGCCGAGGAATTTTTGGATACTATTTTGCAATTCTGTATATGCATAAGTTTTGATACTAGTAAGAAAATGGATGTCAAGTCAATCTATTCAATTAAAGCAAATTTGACTCTTCCACGGTTATCGTCATTTATGTTTTTATTTATAATTTTAGCTACATTCTGCTACTTATCAAGCAGTTTATCAAACATCAGTAAAAGCCTGTTTCTCCTTTGCAGATGACAGATTCAATTGTTGATGTCAAATTTTTTAGCACAGTTGTTTATGCAATCCCAGTAACATAAACATACACTGGTTATTTTGATTTAAAAAAGGTGACATTTTCCCAATTTAAACTCTTTTTACGAGCATTTTGACAATGCATGTGCATACTAATTTTACATATATCACAAATAGTTTGCTTGCGAAAGGAAGTACATAGAATATATGATTATAAGATTGTCTTCCCCCGAAAAGTATTTAACTTATCATTCATTGATTAAAATCGCACTTTAGATTAATTATTGAAGACTATGAGAGAAGAGAGAAAACAGAACGAAATAGACAGCAATGGTCTTTTGATGAAAACTTGAGTGCAGATTCCTAGTAAGAGTCACAAGTTGTCAACACCTTTGTATGTTTATTTCCGTTTATTTATCGTCGCTACCGTAGCACATGCCCATATGAGCGACGCCCCAGAAGACGGTTAGTTGTTACGGGGGATAGTGCAAGGATACATGACGAAACTACTGCTGAGATCCGCCATGGTTCTTTAACGTGCTCGGTGTAAAGCACCGTCTCACGGGCCCTCGGTTTAACGTCTCATCCGAAAGACAAGTCCTTTGTATATGAAATAAGAATTGAAATAAAATACAATGTAGCTAAATAGGTAAGGGCCTAGGTAGACCTATGTGGGATAGTAGTTGGAGGCTAGGAAAGGATGTGATGTGATGTGAAATACACGGAATCCATTGTTAGGTGCTCCATCAGCCGCGATATAACTGAAAAATTGTTGAAAGCGGCGTAAAACCCCATTCAAACAAACAAACAACCCTATTCTCAATTTCCTATTTTGAGGGAAAAATAACGAGGGGCTGTAAAACCCCTTCCCCTTCTCATATCTTATTCCTGCGGTCTTAACGGATGCCCAAGTTCCCTCGAGGCAAATCGGGGAGTTATTCTAAAAATGATTTCAATGCAAGTTGATAGAAAGACAAAATAATTCCCAAACTTGGCAGGGTTTCAAAGACCCGCAGAGCGATGCTCATCTTCTCTAGCAGTCGAGGATAATGCCCGCTACATGTTTTATACTAATGAATAGATTACGTGGTTGGCATTGCATTGGCTAGAGAATATGCTCGATACTGTCCACGTTTACAAGAGGTCCGAGTGACGGGTGAAATCCAACTCATTAAAAGACGACATAAATGATTTTAGCTCTGTCTAAATTCTTAGATGATGCAGCCAAATTTTTTTGTTGGTGATTTTTTTTTCATAAAAAAAATGCCTTTCGTACGGAAGAAGCATTTTCGACATTTTTTGCGGATGCTATTTCTTCAGAAGTACCAAAAAGCGGGAATATATGGGAATGGGGCCTAAAATCATAGTATAACCGCTATCAACAAATGGTGACCTATGCTTCAGTTGCTTTGACCCTTATGCGCTTGACATTCACAATCTATGATCTATGTTGACTCCAGCAAATGGCACCCAGTTTATTATGAGAAGTGATGTTATCATGTTTATATTGGCTGCCATTCAGCCATTCCAATTTCACTTTATCATGGCAAAACCGATCGAGTGTGCAAATCAGCAACTCTAAAATAGAATTTCATAAGTCTCTGATCAGAGTGTGCATAAACAGATTGCTCTTTATCAAATGTGACCCTTCACGAGAAAAGGAACCATCTGGGTAGTGCGTAAAGTGTCGACCCTAGTGAGGTTGTGCGGTTTGCGCAGACTGACTATGGTCGAACTTTTCGCAATGGGCCTATTTCCTGAATCTAGAATGTTCAATCTACCTTCCAGTGAAAGAATTTTTGAAATGCGACCTTTAGTTGACCAATGCTGCACCCAATCTCTTTTTCAATTATTCATTTTACAAAGTTCCAAGATGCTCCCTTTTGCGTGACAGGTAACAAATTTAAGTTTTGCCAAAATGTCAAGGTGTCGCATGCATGTGAACTTAGCTTTTGGTGAAACTTTTTATATAAATACTGTGGCAAAATGTTGTTTTCGTAAATTGGCACGACAGAAAGGTTTTGCGAAACAGTAATTCATAGAAAAATGATGAAAGTTCAATTAATACGAAAACAATATTTAAGGTTTCAAGTTCTTTCAAGAATTTATAAAAGGATATTTAACAGGGCAAAAAAAGCTATTCGTGAATTTTACGAAAACAATGTTTAAGGTTTCAAATTTTTTCAATGGTTTATAAAGTGAGAATTAACAGGACCAAAAATAGCTTTTCGTGAATTTTGCCCTTAAGTGGGCAAAAATGATCCTCTACAGGATGTTTAGGGTCAAAATGGTTATATACCCCAGATTAAAGTGCCAAGCATGGGCCCTCCTTCTGTTAACTTGATGCGATGTTTAAAAATTGGACAAGCTTTTGTTTCAATCTTTCATACTCTCACGTATATATCCCGCTCATCCCGACCTTGGTCACATTCCACTTCTATTAAGAATATTTATCAAAAAGAGACTAAAGAAGTATTAACCCTTGTCATGCTGAATAAATATTGGCTAAAAATTTCCACAAAATCAAAGGGCAAAAAGCACTGAAAGTACCAAATTTATGTCATTTTTTATTTGAAAAACTAAATCTATTGGCAATTCTGGTTTGAAAGTGAGAAACAGGTGGTGTAGACTAACATCAGACTGCACATATGTGCAGGCTGATATTTGTCTAAAACTCCTGCCAAAGCAGGAATATTCCGGGTTCGGCATGATAAGGATTAACTATAGAAAATATTGCCTTTTTTGTTAAAACAGTCTGTTATGTTTACATCACTTGGGTTTGTACAAACATTTTTTTTCCAATATTTGACCTCATCAATCAAATCCGATTTCTGCCTTCTTAGCCGACTCTAGCGTATTTTGGCCTGGTTTAGCAGGCCACGGGAAACAACCCTGTATCCTGGAAATTGACTAAGAAAAAGATAATTGAGTCAAAAACCGCCGGGACAACGTGTGTACTACGTACCTTTTTTTTGTGCTCACACGCGCACTAGTATACGTCATCAACTTTTGTGCGACACGAAGTGCTTTGTGTGTTCAACGCAGTGCTTGCAGCATATCACTACGCTGTGCTAAAATCGAAGTACTGATAGTACTGAAGGCGATGGCACTGAATAGACGAAACAACACACGAAGTCGATTTTCTGGAATATAACCTTGATTATTCACCTTGTCTTTATCATGTATACCAGGTCTCTAACTTATTTTCTTACTTATTACTGCCAAAATCATTGCTGTGTTAAAAATAGATAGCTTTTATATTTGATCTTGACGGATGACCTTGCTAATAGGGAAAAGAAGAACAAACTAACAAACACTTTCTCCTTTCTCCCTAAATTATCTAGAAAATTTAAAAAGCCTTGCCCCATCCTTAAATCTTTAAACAGACGACAGAAATTTAGATTGACCAACTTAGAACAGGTTGCAGACAATAAATCAACATGAGTGTAATTTGATATATATCTAGGGTAGAATTTAAAAAAAATAATGGTGTATGAGTAAAGGATGGACAGTATTGTGGGAAAGGGAGAAATTGACTCTATCAATTTCGTTTGTTCCCACAATGAAATAAATCTTCTTCGTGGAACTCAATTCAATGTAAAAGAAAGAGCCGACGAGCTTGTGCCCCTAGAAAAATAGCATTACTACGATTGTTAGACGGAATGATCGAATGGATAAATTGTCTGACCAATCAACTCAACTAGAATTATAAAAACGCGAGTCGCGCCTGTCCGCAAAGCGATATCGGTTGTAGCAATCTGGGAATTACTTGTTTTTGGCGGACTCAGCGCTATATAGTGAGCATACCGTTCGACATTTTTCCTTTGAAGTGAGTTCGGAATGTGGCTTACGATCTCTATAGGTAAATGGAACCCTTGGTTTCCCTCGCCTAAAAATCCTTGCTAAAAAGATTTTAAAAAATGGAGTGCGTGCTTTCAAATGTCCCCTTGCCTTCAGGCCTTCAGCGCGTTTAGCTCTTTGATTGGCTAACTGATTGCGTAAGAAGTAGAATGTAGCTAATACATTCATACTTATTTTTCATTTCAAATGCATATATATAATATGAATTTTGAAAAAGGAATTGCAAATATTTTTCTGAAGATGACAACCATCAAATTTTATTTTGGACCGATTATTGACGTTCATTAGAGAAAAGGGAAAATATAGCTAAGAATGCAGATTCGATTATGGGGCCTCAATTTGTCAACACCTAAGTAGACACATGTATATAAGAAATATCCACGAACTGGCGATTTTCCAGTTAGATTATCAAAACTATTACAGTTTATCATCGGATGAAATGTGGTTGCACTGGTGTTAGAAGTAACGGGAATCCATGGGTAGGTACACCAGTCGACGCGGTATATCCGCAACTATGTTTAAGTTCATATAAAAAAAAACAAGCCAAAGGAGGAGGCTTCACAATATCCTTACTTTATGCACATCTTTTTTATGCCCCCCCCCCCCCCCCCCCCCCCCATTCGAAGGAGAGGGGGTATATTGCTTTGCACTTGTCGGTCGGTCCGTCGGTAGACCTTTTTTTGTCCGAAACGTATCTCAAAAAGTATGCAAACATCTCTTGTTATCAATTAGTTGTTGGAAATGTCACGCATTCTAACAGCCCGTCCATCTGGCGATTATCCAGGTTATCAAAGTTATTACAGTTTATCATCTTATAATTGGGGTGTTTCCTCAGAATCATGACAGACAGGTGATATATCGCACTAATAGGAAAAGCGTTGCCAGCATGCTAGCGTCTTACACGTTGATGGTGTAGATATACAAAGTAGTAAATGTTAAGTTCAGTTGAACGATAATTCTATGTCAGCCCGATAAGCGTAGTTGGTACGAGGGCGTAACTCCCATTACGCAATTTACGCAAGTGCGTAAAAGAAGTAATCCTATTTTGAAACATAGCGTGGATGAATTATCATATCATCGAAACTACAGCTCATTTAAGCTGTAGTTTCGATGTTTTGATTATTCACTAACGCTTAAGTCATAAAAAAAGGAGCGGACGGAGGGCATTCATCTTTGGCCACTCTTCCACATTTTGACTTTATCCTATATAGCCTTTGGTTGTCGCCTGCTGAGTGCGTATAAATTACAAACTCCTAGATACGCCTATGGTTGGTAGAGCACTGGACTTCATTACAACTGAAGTTCGATCGCGTGGGTTCGATTCCCGGCTGGCACACTAACAAAACTAATTGTCTTTCGGAAAAGACGTTAAACCGAGGTCTTATGAGACAGTGCTTTTCACAGAGCACGTTAAAGAACCATGGCGGATCTCAGCAGTATTTTCGTCATGTATCCTTGCACTATCCCCCGTAACAACTAATCGTCTTGAGGGCGTCGAGGGCATTAGCTACGGTAGCGACGATAAATAAACGGAAATACACAAACGATCATTTTATTTACCTACAGTCTATGTTGCTCGAACGACCGCGTCTATTAAGCGACCGTTTTCGGCATATATACATGTATGGCGACCGTTTCCAAAATACCATTTTTATATAAAATATATAACTATATATAATTGCTCTAAGAATTGTTGTAAACGAATCTTATGTTGTTAAAACTCAATAGAATCGTCTCATAGAGACGATTCCAATGACTTGTTACAACATAGGATCATTGAGAAATTAGCAATAATATACGTATCCAATCAAAATATTGTAAACAAAACGTGTCTGAAGCGACCACTTTCCATAGCGATCGCTTTTTGGTGGTTCCGTAAATGGTCGCTAAATACACGCTCGACTGTACAAGTACTAAGTTACATTTCAACTTATATAACTTCATGATATTCAATTTACCAAGGTGGTGATTATGTGTGACCTATCATAGAATTTTAGCCAACAAATACTCCCTTTACAAAAGGCCATAGCTGCTTTTCGGGTTAACTTTTCCTGAATTTCATGAACTTCAAAATTCGAGCAAAACTCAGTTCTATGTTGATCAAATGATCTAAAATACAAATTACTCGGCGTAAAACGATTTTTGTTGCACAGATAACTATATCTTTTAGGGATGGTAACGAGTACCAATTTTACTAATCGATTACTCGTTCACCTTTCCGATCGAGTACTCGAGTACTCGGATGGAATTGAGGACATGCATTTATTCTGTGTCTTCAAACGTAAAGATATACGGTATTTGCTGCATATTTTCGGCCGAAGGGGCAGTTGAAATGGCATAATTATGATTTCTTATTTATTTTAAGAAACGGGAAATTGTAAAGTGCATGCTTAGGGAGTGTCATCATAGTTTCTCGGTAATATTTCCATGCGATATTCATCGGTTTTATACACAATTTTCGGTTGTGAAAGACAAAGGAACTACAAAATCGATAAGATTGTGTTACAAGGTTTTGGAACGACGCTGCAACCTTCCATTGATCCGAAGATCCACGTAAATCGCACTGTCCCTGAAAAGAGTACCAAAAATCGAAGGTGCGAAAAGTTACAAAATGACGTGTATTGCTTGACAGCAAGTCTTTTAGAACAATGACAGTTGGCACTTGATGATACGATAGATAAGACAATCGGCAGGCGCCCAGGTGCTGCATACATTATCTTTAGCTGAACAGCGTTTCATATGAAAGATAGATATTATGAGAAAATATGAAAAACGAATTTGCTATTATTTCATATTTAAACCGATTAATCGATTAGTAAAATTGGTAATCGATAATCGAACGTTCGACCGAGTACTCAATTAATCGAATACTCGTTTCAATCCCTAATTTTTTCGAATCCCATTGGGGTCGATAATTTTATTTTTTTTCATCTGGCCAGGTAGGAAATTTTTTTACCTGACTGGGGTGAGAAATTTCTCGTTTGGCTGAAATGAGAAATTTTTCAGCTTGGTTAGGAAGAAATTTTTTCAACTGACCAGGTAGGATTTTTTTTTTTACCTGACTGGGGTGAGAATTTTTCGTTTGGCTGTAATGAGAAATTTTTCAGCTTGGTTTGGAAGAAATTCTTTCATCGGACCAGGTTGAATTTTTGTTTTACCTGACCCGGGTGAGAAATTTTTCGTTTGGCTGTAATGAGAAATTTTTCAGCTTGGTTAGGAAGAAATTCTTTAATCTGACCAGGAAGGAATTTTTTTTTACCTGACCTGGGTGAGAAATTTTTCGTTTGGCTGTAATGAGAAATTTTTCACTTTGGTTAGGAAGAAATTCTTTCATCTGACCAGGAAGGAATTTTTTTTACCTGACCCGGGTGAGAAATTTTTCGTTTGGCTGTAATGAGAATTTTTTCAGCTTGGTTAGGAAAAAATTCTTTCATCCGACCATGAAGGAATTTTTTTTACCTGACTGGGATGAAAAATCTTTCGTTTGGCTGTAATGAGAAATTTTTCAGCTTGGTTAGGTAGAAATGTTTTCAACTGGTGTAGTCGCGATGTGTATAAGGGTTGTTTGTACTGCCTTGTCGTACAAGTTAGCCTCAATAGCGACGTAGTAGAGCACGCGCTTTGGGATGTAGAGGTCCCGGGTTCGAATCCAATTGAGGTCGAATATTTAAATTTTTCATATGGCAAGGTAGGAATTTTTTTTACCTGACTTGGGTGAGAAATTTTTCGTTTGGCTGTAATGAGAAATTTTTCAGCTTGGTTAGGAAGAAATATTTTCATCTGACCAGGTAGGAATTTTTTTTTTACCTGACTGGGGTGAAAAAATTTTCGCTTGGATGTAATGAGAAATTTTTCAGCTTGGTAAGGAAGAAATTCTTTCATCTGACAAGGTAGGACCTTTTTTTTTTACCTGACCCGGGTGAGAAATTTTTCGTCTGGCTGTAATGAGAAATTTTTCAGCTTGGTTGGGAAGAAATTCTTTCATCTGACCAGGTAGAAATTTTTTTTTTACCTGACCCGGATGAAACATTTTTCGTTTTGATGTAATGAGAAATTTTTCAGCTTGGTTAGTAAGAAATTCTTTCATCTGACCAGGTAGGATTTTTTTTTTTACCTGACAGGGATGAAAAATCTTTCGTTTGGCTGTAATGAGAAATTTTTCAGCTTGGTTAGGAAGAAATGTTTCAACTAGTGTAGCCGCGATGTGTATAAGATTTGTTCGTACTGCCTTGTCGTACAAGTTAGCCTCAATAGCGACGTGGTAGAGCACTCGCTTTGGGATGTAGAGGTCCCGGGTTCGAATCCCATTGGGGCCGAATATTTTAATTTTTCATCTGGCAAGGTAGGAATTTTTTTTACCTGACTGGGGTGAGAAATTTTTCGTTTGGCTGTAATGAGAAATTTTTCAGCTTGGTTAGGAAGAAATATTTTCATCTGACCCAGTTAGGAATTTTTTTTTACCTGACTGGGGTGAAAAATTTTTCGTTTTGATGTAATGAGAAATTTTTCAGCTTGGTTAGTAAGAAATTCTTTCATCTGACCAGGAAGGAATTTTTTTTATACCTGACCCGGGTAAGAAATTTTTCGTTTGGCTGTAATGAGAAATTTTTCAGCTTGGTTTGGAAGAAATTCTTTCATCTGAACAGGTAGGATTTTTTTTTTAACCTTACTGGGATGAAAAATTTTTCGTTTGGCTGTAATGAGAAATTTTTCAGCTTGGTTTGGAAGAAATATTTTCATCTGACCAGGTAGGAATTTTTTTTACCTGACTTGGGTGAGAAATTTTTCGTTTGGCTGTAATGAGAAATTTTTCAGCTTGGTTAGGAAGAAATTCTTTCATCTGACCAGGAAGATTTTTTTTTACCTGACCCGGGTGAGAAATTTTTCGTTTGGCTGTAATGCGAATTTTTTCAGCTTGGTTAGGAAGAAATTCCTTCATCTGACCAGGTAGGAATTTTTTTTTACCTGACCCGGGTGAGAAATTTTTCGTTTGGCTGTAATGAGAAATTTTTCAGCTTGGTTAGGACGAAATTCTTTCATCTGACCAGGTAGGACCCTTTTTTTACCTGACCCGGGTGAGAAATTTTTCGTTTGGCTGTAATGAGAAATTTTTCAGCTTAGTTAGGAATAAATTCCTTCATCTGACCAGGTAGGAATTTTTTTTTTTACCTGACTGGAATGAAAAATCTTTCGTTTGGCTGTAATGAGAAATTTTTCAGCCTGGTTTGGAAGAAATTCTTTCATCTGACATGGCAGGAATTTTTTTTTACCTGACCCGGGTGAGAAATTTTTCGTTTTGCTGTAATAGGAATTTTTTCAGATTGGTTTGGAAGAAATTCTTTCATCTGACCAGGTAGGATTTTTTTTTACCTGACTGGGATGAAAATTTTTCGTTTGGCTGTAATGAGAAATTTTTAGCTTGGTTAGGAAGAAATTTTTCAACTGGTGTAACCGCGATTGTAAAAGGCGTGTTTGTACTGCCTTGTCGTACAAGTTAGCCGCAATAGCGACGTGGTAGAGCACTCGCTTTGGGATGAAGAGGTCCCGGGTTCAAATCCAATTGGGGTCGAATATTTTAATTTTTCATCTGGCCAGGTAGGAATTTTTTTTTACCTAACTGGGGTGAGAAATTTTTCGTTTGGCTGTAATTAGAAATTTTTCAGCTTGGTTAGGAAGAAATATTTTCATCTGACCAGGTAGGATTATTTTTTTTACCTGACTGGGGTGAGAAATTTTCCGTTTGGCTGTAATGAGAAATTTTTCAGCTTGGTTAGGAAGAAATTCTTTCATCTGACCAGGTAGGAATTTTTTTTACCTGACCCGGGAGAGAAATTTTTCGTTTGGCTGTAATGAGAAATTTTTCAGCTTGGTTAGGAAGAAATTCCTTCATCTGACCAGGTTGGAATTTTTTTTTACCTGACCCGGGTGAGAAATTTTTCGTTAGGCTGTAATGAGAAATTTTTCAGCTTGGTAAGGAAGAAATTCTTTCATCTGATCAGGTAGAAAATTTTTTTACCTGACCCGGGTGAGAAATTTTTCGTTTGGCTGTAATGAGAAAATTTTCAGCTTGGTTAGGAATAAATTCTTTCATCTGGCCAGGAAGGAAATTTTTTTTTACCTGACCTGGGTGACAAATTTTTCGTTTGGCTGTAATGCGATTTTTTTTCAGCTTGGTTAGGAAGAAATTCTTTCATCACACCAGGTAGGAATTTATATTACCTGACCCGGGTGAGAAATTTTTCGTTTGGCTGTAATGCGAATTTTTTCAGCTTGGATAGGAAGAAATTCTTTCATCTGACCAGGTAGGAAATATTTTTTTACCTGACTGGGATGAAAAATCTTTCGTTTGGCTGTAATGAGAAATTTTTCAGCTTGGTTAGGAAGAAATTTTTTCAACTTGAGTAGACGTTATTGTATAAGGGGTGTTTGTTCTTCCTTGACGTACAAGGTAGCCTCAATAGCGACGTGGTAGAGCACTCGCTTTGGGATGAAGAGGTCCCGGGTTCGAATCCCATAGGAGTCGAATATTTTAATTTTTCATGTGACCAGGAAGAAATTTTTTTACCTGACTGGGGTGAGAAATTTTTCGTTTGGCTGTAATGAGAAATTTTTCAGCTTGGTTAGGAAGAAATATTTTCATCTGACCAGGTAGGAATTTTTTTTAACCTGACCCGGGTGAGAAATTTTTCGTTTGGCTGTAATGAGAAATTTTTCAGCTTGGTAAGGAAGAAATTCTTTCATCTGACCAGGTAGAATTTTTTTTTACCTGACCCGGGTGAGAAATTTTTCGTTTGGCTGTAATGAGAATTTTTTCAGCTTGGTTAGGAAGAAATTCTTTCATCTGATCAGGTAGGAAATTTTTTTACCTGACCCGGGTGAGAAATTTTTCGTTTGGCTGTAATGAGAAATATTCAGCTTGGTTAGGAAGAAATTCTTTCATCTGGCCAGGAAGGAAATTTTTTTACCTGACCTGGGTGAGAAATTTTTCGTTTGGCTGTAATGCGATTTTTTTCAGCTTGGTTAGGAAGAAATTCTTTCATCACACCAGGTAGGAATTTATTTTACCTGACCCGGGTGAGAAATTTTTCGTTTGGCTGTAATGCGAATTTTTTCAGCTTGGATAGGAAGAAATTCTTTCATCTGACCAGGTAGGAAATATTTTTTTACCTGACTGGGATGAAAAATCTTTCGTTTGGCTGTAATGAGAAATTTTTCAGCTTGGTTAGGAAGAAATTTTTTCAACTTGAGTAGACGTTATTGTATAAGGGGTGTTTGTACTTCCTTGACGTACAAGGTAGCCTCAATAGCGACGTGGTAGAGCACTCGCTTTTGGATGAAGAGGTCCCGGGTTCGAATCCCATAGGAGTCGAATATTTTAATTTTTCATGTGACCAGGAAGAATTTTTTTACCTGACTGGGGTGAGAAATTTTTCGTTTGGCTGTAATGAGAAATTTTTCAGCTTGGTTAGGAAGAAATATTTTCATCTGACCAGGTAGGAATTTTTTTTTAACCTGACTTGGGTGAGAAATTTTTCGTTTGGCTGTAATGAGAAATATTTCAGCTTGGTTAGGAAGAAATATTTTCATCTGACCAGGTAGGAATATTTTTTTACCTGACTGGGGTGAGAAATTTTCCGTTTGGCTGTAATGAGAAATTTTTCAGCTTGGTTAGGAAGAAATTCCTTCATCTGACCAGGTAGGAATTTTTTTACCTGACCTGGGTGAAAATTTTTTCGTTTGGCTGTAATGAGAAATTTTTCAGCTTGGTTAGGAAGAAATTTTTTCATCTGACCAGGTAGGATTTTTTTTTTACCTGACCCGGGTGAGAAATTTTTCGTTTGGCTGTAATGCGATGTTTTTCAGCTTAGTTAGGAATAAATTCCTTCATCTGACCAGGTAGGAATTTTTTTTTACCTGACTGGGATGAAAAATCTTTCGTTTGGCTGTAATGAGAAATTTTTCAGCTCGGTTAGGAAGAAATTCTTTCATCTGACCAGGTAGAATTTTTTTTTACCTGACCCGGGTGAGAATTTTTCGTTTGGCTGTAATGAGAAATTTTTCAGCTTGGTTAGGAAGAAATTCTTTCATCTGGCCAGGAAGGAAATTTTTTTACCTGACCCGGGTGAGAAATTTTTCGTTTGGCTGTAATGCGATTTTTTTCAGCTTGGTTAGGAAGAAATTCTTTCATCTGACCAGGTAGGAAATTTTTTTACCTGACCCGGGTGAGAAATTTTTCGTTTGGCTGTAATGCGAATTTTTTCAGCTTGGATAGGAAGAAATTCTTTCATCTGACCAGGTAGGAAATATTTTTTTACCTGACTGGGATGAAAAATCTTTCGTTTGGCTGTAATGAGAAATTTTTCAGCTTGGTTAGGAAGAATTTTTTTCAACTTGAGTAGACGTTATTGTATAAGGGGTGTTTGTACTTCCTTGACGTACAAGGTAGCCTCAATAGCGACGTGGTAGAGCACTCGCTTTTGGATGAAGAGGTCCCGGGTTCGAATCCCATAGGAGTCGAATATTTTAATTTTTCATGTGACCAGGAAGAATTTTTTTTACCTGACTGGGGTGAGAAATTTTTCGTTTGGCTGTAATGAGAAATTTTTCAGCTTGGTTAGGAAGAAATATTTTCATCTGACCAGGTAGGATTTTTTTTTTAACCTGACTTGGGTGAGAAATTTTTCGTTTGGCTGTAATGAGAAATATTTCAGCTTGGTTAGGAAGAAATATTTTCATCTGACCAGGTAGGAATATTTTTTTACCTGACTGGGGTGAGAAATTTTCCGTTTGGCTGTAATGAGAAATTTTTCAGCTTGGTTAGGAAGAAATTCCTTCATCTGACCAGGTAGGAATTTTTTTACCTGACCTGGGTGAAAATTTTTTCGTTTGGCTGTAATGAGAAATTTTTCAGCTTGGTTAGGAAGAAATTTTTTCATCTGACCAGGTAGGATTTTTTTTTTACCTGACCCGGGTGAGAAATTTTTCGTTTGGCTGTAATGCGATGTTTTTCAGCTTAGTTAGGAATAAATTCCTTCATCTGACCAGGTAGGAATTTTTTTTTACCTGACTGGGATGAAAAATCTTTCGTTTGGCTGTAATGAGAAATTTTTCAGCTCGGTTAGGAAGAAATTCTTTCATCTGACCAGGTAGAATTTTTTTTTACCTGACCCGGGTGAGAATTTTTCGTTTGGCTGTAATGAGAAATTTTTCAGCTTGGTTAGGAAGAAATTCCTTCATTTGACCAGGTAGGAATTTTTTTTACCTGACACGGGTGAGAAATTTTTCGTTGGCTGTAATAGGAAATTTTTCAGCTTGGTTAGGAAGAAATTCTTTCATCTGACCAGGTAGGAAATTTTTTTACCTGACCCGGGTGAGAAATTTTTCGTTTGGCTGTAATGCGATTTTTTTTCAGCTTAGTTAGGAATTAATTCCTTCATCTGACCAGGTAGGAATTTTTTTTTACCTTACTGGGATGAAAAATCTTTCGTTTGGCTGTAATGAGAAATTTTTCAGCCTGGTTAGGAAGAAATTTTTTCAGCTGGTGTAGCCGCGATGTGTATAAGGGTTGTTTGTACTGCCTTGTCGTACAAGTTAGCCTCAATAGCGACGTAGTAGAGCACTCGCTTTGGGATGTAGAGGTCCCGGGTTCGAATCCCATTGGGGTCGATAATTTTAATTTTTCATCTGGCAAGGTAGGAATTTTTTTTACCTGACTGGGGTGAGAAATTTTTCGTTTGGCTGTAATGAGAAATTTTTCAGCTTGGTTAGGAAGAAATTCTTTCATCTGACAAGGTAGGATTTTTTTTTACCTGACTGGGGTGAAAAATTTTTCGTTTTGATGTAATGAGAAATTTTTGAGCTTGGTTAGTAAGAAATTCTTTCATCTGACCAGGTAGAATTTTTTTTGTACCTGACCCGGGTGAGAAATTTTTCGTTTGGCTGTAATGAGAAATTTTTCAGCTTGGTTTGGAAGAAATTCTTTCATCTGACAAGGCAGGAATTTTTTTTACCTGACCCGGGTGAGAAATTTTTCGTTTGAATGTAATAGGAAATTTTTCAGCTTGGTTAGGAAGAAATTCTTTCATCTGACCAGGTAGAATTTTTTTTTACCTGACTGGGATGAAAAATTTTTCGTTTGGCTGTAATGAGAAATTTTTCAGCTTGGTTAGGAAGAAATTTTTCAACTGGTGTAACCGCGATTGTAAAAGGCGTGTTTGTACTGCCTTGTCGTACAAGTTAGCCTCAATAGCGACGTGGTAGAGCACTCGCTTTGGGATGTAGAGGTCCCGGGTTTGAATCCCATTTGGGTCGATAATTTTAATTTTTCATCTGACCAGGTAGGAATTTTTTTTTAACCTGACTTGGGTGAGAAATTTTTCGTTTGGCTGTAATGAGAAATTTTTCAGCTTGGTTAGGAAGAAATTCTTTCATCTGACCAGGTAGAATTTTTTTTTTTACCTGACCCGGGTGAGAAATTTTTCGTTTGGCTGTAATGAGAAATTTTTCAGCTTGGTTAGGAAGAAATTCCTTCATCTGACCAGGTAGGAATTTTTTTTACCTGACACGGGTGAGAAATTTTTCGTTTGGCTGTAATGAGAAATTTTTCAGCTTGGTTAGGAAGAAATTCTTTCATCTGACCAGGTAGGAATTTTTTTTACCTGACCCGGGTGAGAAATTTTTCGTTTGGCTGTAATGCGATTTTTTTTTTTCAGTTTGTTAGGAATTAATTCCTTCATCTGACCAGGTAGGAATTTCTTTTTTTACCTGACTGGGATGAAAAATCTTTCGTTTGGCTGTAATGAGAAATTTTTCAGCCTGGTTAGGAAGAAATTTTTTCAGCTGGTGTAGCCGCGATGTGTATAAGGGTTGTTTGTACTGCCTTGTCGTACAAGTTAGCCTCAATAGCGACGAAGTAGAGCACTCGCTTTGGGATGTAGAGGTCCCGGGTTCGAATCCCATTGGGGTCGATAATTTTAATTTTTCATCTGGCAAGGTAGGAATTTTTTTTACCTGACTGGGGTGAGAAATTTTTCGTTTGGCTGTAATGAGAAATTTTTCAGCTTGGTAAGGAAGAAATATTTTCATCTGACAAGGTAGGAATTTTTTTTTATCTGACTGGGGTGAAAAATTTTTCGTTTTGATGTAATGGGAAATTTTTCAGCTTGGTTAGTAAGAAATTCTTTCATCTGACCAGGTAGAATTTTTTTTTGTACCTGACCCGGGTGAGAAATTTTTCGTTTGGCTGTAATGAGAAATTTTTCAGCTTGGTTAGGAAGAAATTCCTTCATCTGACCAGGTAGGAATTTTTTTTACCTGACACGGGTGAGAAATTTTTCGTTTGGCTGTAATGAGAAATTTTTCAGCTTGGTTTGGAAGAAATTCTTTCATCTGACTAGGCAGGAATTTTTTTTTACCTGACCCGGGTCAGAAATTTTTCGTTTGGCTGTAATAGGAAATTTTTCAGCTTGGTTAGGAAGAAATTCTTTCATCTGACCAGGTAGGATTTTTTTTTACCTGACTGGGATGAAAAATTTTTCGTTTGGCTGTAATGCGATTTTTTTTCAGCTTAGTTAGGAATTAATTCCTTCATCTGACCAGGTAGGAATTTTTTTTTTACCTGACTGGGATGAAAAATCTTTCGTTTGGCTGTAATGAGAAATTTTTCAGCCTGGTTAGGAAGAAATTTTTTCAGCTGGTGTAGCCGCGATGTGTATAAGGGTTGTTTGTACTGCCTTGTCGTACAAGTTAGCCTCAATAGCGACGAAGTAGAGCACTCGCTTTGGGATGTAGAGGTCCCGGGTTCGAATCCCATTGGGGTCGATAATTTTAATTTTTCATCTGGCAAGGTAGGAATTTTTTTTACCTGACTGGGGTGAGAAATTTTTCGTTTGGCTGTAATGAGAAATTTTTCAGCTTGGTAAGGAAGAAATATTTTCATCTGACAAGGTAGGAATTTTTTTTTACCTGACTGGGGTGAAAATTTTTTCGTTTTGATGTAATGGGAAATTTTTCAGCTTGGTTAGTAAGAAATTCTTTCATCTGACCAGGTAGAATTTTTTTTTGTACCTGACCCGGGTGAGAAATTTTTCGTTTGGCTGTAATGAGAAATTTTTCAGCTTGGTTTGGAAGAAATTCTTTCATCTGACTAGGCAGGAATTTTTTTTACCTGACCCGGGTCAGAAATTTTTCGTTTGGCTGTAATAGGAAATTTTTCAGCTTGGTTAGGAAGAAATTCTTTCATCTGACCAGGTTGGATTTTTTTTTACCTGACTGGGATGAAAATTTTTTCGTTTGGCTGTAATGAGAAATTTTTCAGCTTGGTTAGGAAGAAATTTTTCAACTGGTGTAACCGCGATTGTAAAAGGCGTGTTTGTACTGCCTTGTCGTACAAGTTAGCCTCAATAGCGACATGGTAGAGCACTCGCTTTGGGATGAAGAGGTCCCGAGTTCGAATCCAATTGGGGTCGAATATTTTAATTTTTCATCTGGCCAGGTAGGATTTTTTTTTTTTTACCTGACTGGGGTAAGAAATTTTTCGTTTGGGTGTAATGAGAAATTTTTCAGCTTGGTTAGGAAGAAATATTTTCATCTGACCAGGTAGGATTATTGTTTTACCTCATTCATCTTTATTTCCTCCATATTGAAGATTTGTACAAACATACATCTCATACAACACATACAAAGCACAAATAACACAAACAAACAAATAATACAACTACAGCAAAATATAATATTATACGAAAGTGAGTGTGTGTTTGTGTGCATATGCGTGCGTCTGTGCATGTGTGTGCGTGCGTGTGTGTGTGTGTGTTTGAGAGTGCATGGGCGCTTTGGTGCTTGACTGCATGTGTTTTGTATGCGTGAGTGTTTTTTTGCAGTTAGCTATAGTGAGAATCAGAAGGCGACCAACTCTAGACCTATTTACCTCCCCTTTTGACCTCCGATTGAAGGCCAAACTAAGGGAGATAAGTAAGACTTAATTAAGGTATCTAAAAGTTATAAAACCAATTTATTTGCAACTTTACCGAAACGAAAAATAAAATTGCAACTTGTGGTTCTAATTTAAATGCAGCAACCCTGTTTATAATTTCTTAAGAGCGAAACCTACTAAAGCAGGTCCAAATAGAATACATAAATCTTATAACAATTAAGTAAAATTGCATACAATCAACATTAAGAAGGTTATACATGACAGGATTAACACCAAATAGTGTACATAGATATTGTTCGGATGACATAGATTGTAAGGCATTGAAAATATTAGGGCCACAAGTTGACTTTATAATTTCCTTGAATTTATTACTACATGCCTCTACAAAACTACATTGAGTCAAAATATGCTCAGTGACACTAACAATAATTTGTTCTCCCCCACAACGTGAGCATGTCGCTTCATTGTGACAAAGATATGCTATCAACTGTGCTACAGAAAAACATGCGTATAATAGCTCGGGGTTTTCCAAAGCAAAGTTCCACAAAGGACTTGTAAGATATGTAGGCTGAACTTTTCTATATAAAGCGAATTCTGGCAATGAGGTTTTTAATTCCCATTCGTTCATAAAATAGTTAGATATAGCTTTGTTCACTTTATTTTTCCAGAATAATTTACTCGGAAAAGTACCAAAATTTACAAAATTATGCAAATAGGATGTCAGATTATATTTGTCTAAGAGTACAAAAACATCGTAAATAAAACCATTCTTTGCATCATGTGATAAATATGAGCATAAGCGATACAAAAACATTCGTTTTGATGCATAATCGCTTTCCAAGCGGCAAAGTTGACCAAAGAAAGACAGTTTTCTTTTTTCAATATCTGCTTGTAATGGGAGTGAGCCAATCAAACCAAGTACAACATCAGTTCTAGATCTGCGTTGGAGACCTTGGATTTGTTTAAGACAAAGCCTGTGCGATCTTTCTATGGTCAACATATTCCGCTCAGATAGCGACCCGATGAGCTCGCAACCGAAAAGAGCCCTCGGTAGAACTACACTATTGTAAATTTTAAGGCTAGTTAAAGGGTTTAAGCCATTTACATGCAGTCCCTCTTTTATAAGACCAAAGAAATTGCCCCTGATTTTCCTATCAACACATTTCACATGATCTAAAGGATTATCATATTTACTTTTCACAATGCCCAAGTGATTGAAATGTTCTACTTCGTTTATAGCATCGTTGCCTATCATCCAAATAGTTTTTCTGCGATTAAACTGTCGCTTAGACTCATTAAATGTTAACACGGCGCATTTCGTAGGGTTTTATTGGTAACGCCAGAGGCACGAATACTTGTAGCATATAGAAATCATATCTTGCAATGACTTACTTGACAGTGACAAAAGCGTCATGTCGTCAGCGAATGACGGGGCGCAAAAACTGTTCCTTTCAATTTGGAAACCAATGTTGCTTCTTACCAATTCGTCGATTAAGGGATTTATATAAAGTAAATATAAGTAAGGGGACAACACTCCTCCCTGTCTGGTACCCTGCATAATGGGGAACCAGGTAGAATAATAACTATTGAACAGAACGCAACTGGTCATATTTGAGTGTAGAGATATAACAATTTTCAGAAGTTTAGGACCCACTCCTATTCTGTTTAGTATATAATATAACCCATCATGCCATACTCTGTCAAAGGCCTGGCGTGCGTCTAAAAAGCAGACAAAAAGTTTGCTATTATCTTCTTTTGCAAATTTTACACTTTCACTTAAGACAAACGACGTCATTACACTGTTCATATTAGGCTGGAAACCACCTTGTAAGGGATTAATGTTACAAGTTAAAATTCTCTGAAGGCGCATAAGCAAAACCTTTTCAAACAGTTTCAATATAGAAGAGGAGAGAGTAATCGCTCTGTAGCTATTTGGATCATTCTTCGGTTTCCCCCCACCCTTAAATAAGGTTAATATGATACCACGATTAAGAGCATTTGGAATATAAGCATTACAATACATCTTATCGAAAAGAATGGTTAAGCTGTTGAGAATAATTTCTCCTCCATTTGTAAGATGTTCATTATAGACGTTGTCTATACCGCACATTTTGCCCGTTTTTAGTGAAGCAATTGCAGCTTTCACTTCGTCATGATTAATATGATCGTTATCGGAAACGTTTGGAAGCTCTTTTATAGACTGGACGCTTCGAACAATATCATTATAATGACTAGAGTCATAACTACTGCACTCGGTATCAGAATAAAGTTTTGAAAAATGATTTCCCCATTCCTTACAAATTTCGCTCGGGTCTCTTGTAACAACGTTATTGAATTTAATTTCGTTACAAGGGCTTTTATGAGATTTAGATTTACGAGAGTTAAATAGTCTCCAAAACAAGCCACAGTCTACCTCAGCTGCTTTATCAATATCTGTATTGATTTTTTGCAAGTATAAAAATGACAAGTTTCTCTGCATTTTTCTGAATTGACGCTTCGCATCTTTATATGCAACAAAAGAATCGAATTCCTCTCCTCTTGGTCTTCCCGCCTCGATCCAAACACGGCGTTTACGTCGCATAAAGCCGTGTAACCGACGGAGATCAGTAGACCAGTACGGTTTCAAAAAGGGGCGGTATGTAGCTGAAGGGAGGCAACTCTTTGAGGCTTCCTTAATTTCTTTTACTATACGCTTATAGAAACTTTCTATAGACCTATCGCAATCAGGTGTACCGTTAGCAAAATCAATATTAGCCTGTTTAAGTCCATTACTTAAAACAGATGAAAATTTAGAAATATGTTCCGTGTTTACTTTGTGCCATTTTATTTTCGTTTCATTTTGGAACAGAGTATTTTCTTCAATAAATGTTGCATTTGTTTGAATTTCGACCCTTAACACAATAGGTCGATGGGAAGACACATTAAGGAAATTATCATCTAAAATACTGCAATACTTCACACTATCGCATAAATCTCTAGAAATAATGATATGATCGATCAACGATTTATTACTTCCGTCATAGGAAACGTAACTAGTATCTGCACCGGTGCAAAGTGACCAGGTAGTGACAATACTTAGATTTAGCAAATTGGTCATTTCACACAATGCGTTACCTCGGGAATCAATCCGCTTTAGAAAAGTATTGTTATTTATATGAGCGTTGAAGTCGCCCATTAATATAACAGATCCTTTTTCCGAATACATGGACACAATGTTATACAAAAATTCAATGCTTTCTCGATATTTTAAAATACTATGGTTAGAGCTGGGCATAAACACCTGTATAATATAAACAAAGTCATTTCTACCCAATTGTAATTGTATGCCGATGATCCTGTCATGATCAATGTTAAGAGATGAGACACGGCTATTGATTTCTTTTTTCCAGAATAGTGCCACACCTCCCTTACCTACTCTTCTTCCGCTTTTATAATACAGATCTGAATCGCTTACACCAAAACCATAGTAGTTCGGGTGTAAATCATTCAGAAAATGAATATCACCAGGACATAACCAATGCTCTGAGATTCCACATATATCTAAATTCTCTTGTTCTAGAAAATTGCTTAAATAATAAGCACTGGAAAGTATTCCAGTGGCATTCCAGGTTCCAATTGTAATTTTATTATTTATAGACATGAATGTAAAAAGGTGTAGTATGTACTCAAAGTTAAGATAAATACACAGTTCTACTACAAACCACAGAAGAATTTTAATTTGGTTAATATCCATAGCCATCTTCGTAATCTGCATACCCAGCGGGATACGAGTGACTATGCTTATCACCAGTACTGTAACAATTTTGATCAGATTTTCTGTAGTCATAGCCCGACTGCGGATATCTTTGACTATCATAATTATCGACCTGACTTTCGCACGGTTCGTCGTAACTACGATGATATTGTCTACGACCATTTTTATTGTTGGTTTTACCATAATTTTTGTTAGCTACATCGTTCGATAAATCATCATCGTTTTCGTTTTCACAATCTTTTTGTGTGTCAGTTTGTTTTTGAAACTTTTTGCGATAGCCATTTTGAGACAACCATGGTCGACACGTGACACCCTCCGGCCAGAAATCTGACTCTAAGAGTTTACTTGAATGGTGCGCCTCAACGTTTAGTCTAATTGTCACAGTTCTACCAAGTCTATTCCTGAAAATGCGGATCATAGTAACCTTCACACCACGTCGTGTAACGTACTTAGAAAATCTATCTGGTGTGATAGTAGGTTTAAATCCACCAACGTAGAAACGTTTTGTCTTTTTAACTATATGCTCTATGAAATCGTCGTCATCACATTGACTTTGTGCAGGCTGAATATCGTTCGTAAAATCGCGATTTTCTTTTTGGTATCGCTCATACACAATATTGTCATTGCGCGATGTTTTCCTATTATAACCTATATGAACAGGTATGTTACTCGTACTACCACTAATATATTTTGTGTTCGACACTGGGATCGAGTTTGGGATTGTAGAATGGTCCACTGCAGTTTGATGATGACTAGAATTAATCCTTGGATCGGCGCCGAACTCCTGTGGTTGAATGAATGGTCTGGAGGATGAACAGTGGATTATATTTTCATGGTGGCCAAAACTAATCCTTTGCTCATTACCGAACTCTTGTGGTTGAGTGAATGTTGACGGTTGATTCGGCACTTGAGATTGTTGTTTCTCTGATTGGTTATAACCCATTCCCTGAACATACATATCATATTGATTCACTATCTGCGGTATAATTGACGGTATAGCGTTAACCGTATTATTCACAAGCGCGTCGCGGTATGTTTCACTGTTTTGGGACAATTCGGGTGGGAAATATTCCTTTTGGCTGTAATGAGAAATTTTTCAGCTTGGTTAGGAAGAAATTCTTTCATCTGACCAGGTAGGAAATTTTTTTACCTGACCCGGGAGAGAAATATTTCGTTTGGCTGTAATGAGAAATTTTTCAGCTTGGTTAGGAAGAAATTCCTTCATCTGACCAGGTAGGAATTTTTTTTTTACCTGACCCGGGTGAGAAATTTTTCGTTTCGCTCTAATGAGAAATTTTTCAGCTTGGTTAGGAAGAAATTCTTTCATCTGATCAGGTAGGAAATTTTTTTACCTGACCCGGGTGAGAAATTTTTCGTTTGGCTGTAATGAGAAATTTTTCAGCTTGGTTAGGGAGAAATTCTTTCATCTGGCCAGGAAGGAATTTTTTTTACCTTACCCGGATGAGAAATTTTTCGTTTGGCTGTAATGAGAAATTTTTCAGCTTGGTTAGGAAGAAATTCTTTCATTACACCAGGTAGGAATTTATTTTACCTGACCCGGGTGAGAAATTTTTCGTTTGGCTGTAATGCGAATTTTTTCAGCTTGGATAGGATGAAATTCTTTCATCTGACCAGGTAGGAAATATTTTTTTACCTGACAGGGATGAAAAATCTTTCGTTTGGCTGTAATGAGAAATTTTTCAGCTTGGTTAGGAAGGAATTTTTTCAACTGGTGGAGACGTTATTGTATAAGGGGTGTTTGTACTTCCTTGACGTACAAGTTAGCCTCAATAGCGATGTGGTAGAGCACTCGCTTTGGGATGAAGAGGTCCCGGGTTCGAATCCCATAGGAGTCGAATATTTTAATTTTTCATGTGACCAGGTAGGAAATTTTTTTACCTGACTGGGGTGAGAAATTTTTCGTTTGGCTGTAATGAGAAAGTTTTCAGCTTGGTTAGGAAGAAATATTTTCATCTGACCAGGTAGGAATTTTTTTTACCTGACTTTGGTGAGAAATTTTTCGTTTGGCTGTAATGAGAAATTTTTCAGCTTGGTTAGGAAGAAATTCTTTCATCTAATCAGGTAGGAAATTTTATTACCTGACCCGGGTGAGAAATTTTTCGTTTGGCTGTAATGAGAAATTTTTCAGCTTGGTTAGGGAGAAATATTTTCATCTGACAAGCTAGGAATTTTTTTTTACCTGACTGGGGTGAAAAATTTTTCGTTTTAATGTAATGAGAAATTTTTCAGCTTGGTTAGTAAGAAATTCTTTCATCTGACCAGGTAGAAATCTTTTTTGTACCTGACCCGGGTGAGAAATTTGTCGTTTTGCTGTAATGAGAAATTTTTCAGCTTGGTTTGGAAGAAATTCTTTCATCTGACAAGGCAGGAATTTTTTTTTTACCTGACCCGGGTGAGAAATTTTTCGTTTGGCTGTAATAGGTAATTTTTCAGCTTGGTAAGGAAGAAATTCTATTATATGACCAGGTAGGAAATTTTTTTTTATCTGACCCGGGAGAGAAACTTTTCGTTTGGCTGTAATGAGAAATTTTTCAGCTTGGTTAGGAAGAAATTCCTTCATCTGACCAGGTTGGAATTTTTTTTTACCTGACCTGGGTGAGAAATTTTTCGTTTGACTGTAATGAGAAATTTTTCAGCTTGGTTAGGAAGAAATTCTTTCATCTGATCAGGTAGGAAATTTTTTTACCTGACCCGGGTGAGAAATTTTTCGTTTGGCTGTAATGCGATTTTTTTCAGCTTGGTTAGGAAGAAATTCTTTCATTACACCAGGTAGGAATTTATTTTACCTGACCCGGGTGAGAAATTTTTCGTTTGGCTGTAATGCGAATTTTTTCAGCTTGGATAGGATGAAATTCTTTCATCTGACCAGGTAGGAAATATTTTTTTACCTGACAGGGATGAAAAATCTTTCGTTTGGCTGTAATGAGAAATTTTTCAGCTTGGTTAGGAAGGAATTTTTTCAACTGGTGGAGACGTTATTGTATAAGGGGTGTTTGTACTTCCTTGACGTACAAGTTAGCCTCAATAGCGATGTGGTAGAGCACTCGCTTTGGGATGAAGAGGTCCCGGGTTCGAATCCCATAGGAGTCGAATATTTTAATTTTTCATGTGACCAGGTAGGAAATTTTTTTACCTGACTGGGGTGAGAAATTTTTCGTTTGGCTGTAATGAGAAAGTTTTCAGCTTGGTTAGGAAGAAATATTTTCATCTGACCAGGTAGGAATTTTTTTTACCTGACTTTGGTGAGAAATTTTTCGTTTGGCTGTAATGAGAAATTTTTCAGCTTGGTTAGGAAGAAATTCTTTCATCTAATCAGGTAGGAAATTTTATTACCTGACCCGGGTGAGAAATTTTTCGTTTGGCTGTAATGAGAAATTTTTCAGCTTGGTTAGGGAGAAATATTTTCATCTGACAAGCTAGGAATTTTTTTTTACCTGACTGGGGTGAAAAATTTTTCGTTTTGATGTAATGAGAAATTTTTCAGCTTGGTTAGTAAGAAATTCTTTCATCTGACCAGGTAGAAATCTTTTTTGTACCTGACCCGGGTGAGAAATTTGTCGTTTGGCTGTAATGAGAAATTTTTCAGCTTGGTTTGGAAGAAATTCTTTCATCTGACAAGGCAGGAATTTTTTTTTTACCTGACCCGGGTGAGAAATTTTTCGTTTGGCTGTAATAGGTAATTTTTCAGCTTGGTAAGGAAGAAATTCTATTATATGACCAGGTAGGAAATTTTTTTTGTCTGACCCGGGAGAGAAACTTTTCGTTTGGCTGTAATGAGAAATTTTTCAGCTTGGTTAGGAAGAAATTCCTTCATCTGACCAGGTTGGAATTTTTTTTTACCTGACCTGGGTGAGAAATTTTTCGTTTGACTGTAATGAGAAATTTTTCAGCTTGGTTAGGAAGAAATTCTTTCATCTGATCAGGTAGGAAATTTTTTTACCTGACCCGGGTGAGGAATTTTTCGTTTGGCTGTAATGAGAAATTTTCAGCTTGGTTAGGAAGAAATTCTTTCATCACACCAGGTAGGAATTTATTTTACCTGACCCGGGTGAGAAATTTTTCGTTTGGCTGTAATGCGATTTTTTTCAGCTTGGTTAGGAAGAAATTCTTTCATCACACCAGGTAGGAATTTATTTTACCTGACCCGGGTGAGAAATTTTTCGTTTGGCTGTAATGCGAATTTTTTCAGCTTGGATAGGAAGAAATTCTTTCATCTGACCAGGTAGGAAATATTTTTTTACCTGACTGGGATGAAAAATCTTTCGTTTGGCTGTAATGAGAAATTTTTCAGCTTGGTTAGGAAGAATTTTTTTCAACTTGAGTAGACGTTATTGTATAAGGGGTGTTTGTACTTCCTTGACGTACAAGGTAGCCTCAATAGCGACGTGGTAGAGCACTTGCTTTGGGATGAAGAGGTCCCGGGTTCGAATCCCATAGGAGTCGAATATTTTAATTTTTCATGTGACCAGGAAGAAATTTTTTTACCTGACTGGGGTAAGAAATTTTTCGTTTGGCTGTAATGAGAAATTTTTCAGCTTGGTTAGGAAGAAATATTTTCATCTAACCAGGTAGGATTTTTTTTTAACCTGACTTTGGTGAGAAATTTTTCGTTTGGCTGTAATGAGAAATTTTTCAGCTTGGTTAGGAAGAAATTCTTCCATCTGACCAGGTAGAACTTTTTTTTTTACCTGACCCTGGTGAGAAACTTTTCGTTTGGCTGTAATGAGAAATTTTTCAGCTTGGTAAGGAAGAAATTCCTTCATCTGACCAGGTAGGAATTTTTTTTTACCTGACCTGGGTGAGGGTAGGATTTTTTTTTTACCTGACTGGGATGAAAATCTTTCGTTTGGCTGTAATGAGAAATTTTTCAGCTCGGTTAGGAAGAAATTCTTTCATCTGACCAGGTAGAATTTTTTTTTACCTGACCCGGGTGAGAAATTTTTCGTTTGGCTGTAATGAGAAATTTTTCAGCTTGGTTAGGAAGAAATTCCTTCATCTGACCAGGTAGGAATTTTTTTTACCTGACCCGGGTGAGAAATTTTTCGTTTGGCTGTAATGAGAAATTTTTCAGCTTGGTTAGGAAGAAATTCTTTCATCACACCAGGTAGGAATTTTTTTTACCTGACCCGGGTGAGAAATTTTTCGTTTGGCTGTAATGCAATTTTTTTCAGCTTGGTTAGGAAGAAATTCTTTCATCTGACCAGGTAGGAAATATTTTTTTACCTGACTGGGATGAAAAATCTTTCGTTTGGCTGTAATTTGAAATTTTTCAGCTTGGTTAGGAAGAAATTTTTTCAACTGGTGTAGACGTTATTGTATAAGGGGTGTTTGTACTTCCTTGACGTACAAGGTAGCCTCAATAGCGACGTGGTAGAGCACTCGCTTTGGGATGAAGAGGTCCCGGGTCCGAATCCCATAGGAGTCGAATATTTTAATTTTTCATGTGACCAGGTAGGAAATTTTTTTACCTGACTGGGGTGAGAAAATTTTCGTTTGGCTGTAATGAGAATTTTTTCAGCTGGGTTATTAAGAAATTCTTTCATTTGATCAGGTAGGAATTTTTTTTTTACCTGACTTTGGTGAGAAATTTTTCGTTTGGCTGTAATGAGAAATTTTTCAGCTGGTTAGGAAGACATTCTTTCATCTGACCAGGTAGAATTATTTTTTACCTGACCCGGGTGAGAAATTTTTCGTTTGGCTGTTATGATAAATTTTTCAGCTTGGTTAGGAAGAAATTCCTTCATCTGACCAGGTAGGAATTTATTTCACCTGACCCGGGTGAGAAATTTTTCGTTTGGCTGTAATGAGAAATTTTTCAGCTTGGTTAGGAAGAAATTTTTTCATCTGACCAGGTAGGAAATTTTTTTTACGTGACCCGGGTGAGAAATTTTTCGTTTGGCTGTAATGCGATTTTTTTCAGCTTAGTTACTAATAAATTCCTTTATCTGACCCGGTAGGATTTTTTTTTACCTGACTGGGATGAAAAATCTTTCGTTTGGCTGTAATAAGAAACTTTTCAGCCTGGTTAGGAAGAAATTTTTTCAGCTGGTGTAGCCGCGATGTGTATAAGGGTTGTTTGTACTGCCTTGTCGTACAAGTTAGCCTCAATAGCGACGAAGTAGAGCACTCGCTTTGGGATGTAGAGGTCCCAGTTTCGAATCCCATTGGGGTCGATAATTTTAATTTTTCATCTGGCAAGGTAGGCATTTTTTTTACCTGACTGGGGTGAGAAATTTTTCGTTTGGCTGTAATGAGATATTTTTCAGCTTGGTTAGGAAGAAATATTTTCATCTGACCAGGTAGGAATTTTTTTTTTACCTGACTGGGGTGAAAAATTTTCGTTTTGATGTAATGAGAAATTTTTCAGCTTGGTTAGTAAGAAATTCTTTAATCTGACCAGGTAGAAATATTTTTTTTACCTGACACGGGTGAGAAATTTGTCCTTTGGCTGTAATGAGAAATTTTTCAGCTTGGTTTGGGAGAAATTCTTTCATCTGACAAGGTAGGAATTTTTTTTTACCTGACCCGGGTGAGAAATTTTTCGTATGGCTGTAATAAGAAATTTTTCAGCATGGTTAGGAAGAAATTCTTTCATCTGA
Organism: Fragum whitleyi; assembly: GCA_948146395.1. Lineage (NCBI taxonomy): Eukaryota > Metazoa > Mollusca > Bivalvia > Cardiida > Cardiidae > Fragum > Fragum whitleyi. Next base: position 11,977,016 of record OX411546.1, on the reverse strand, counting down.
CCAGGTAGGATTTTTTTTTACCTGACTGGGATGAAAATATTTTCGTTTGGCTGTAATGAGAAATTTTTCAGCTTGGTTAGGAAGAAACTTTTTCAACTGGTGTAACCGCGATTGTAAAAGGCGTGTTTGTACTGCCTTGTCGTACAAGTTAGCCTCAATAGCGACGTGGTAGAGCACTCTCTTTGGGATGAAGAGGTCCCGGGTTCGAATCCAATTGGGGTCGAATATTTTAATTTTTCATCTGGCCAGGTAGGATTTTTTTTTTACCTGACTGGGGTGAGAAATTTTTCGTTTGGCTGTAATGAGAAATTTTTCAGCTTGGTTAGGAAGAAATATTTTCATCTGACCAGATTGGATTTTTTTTTTTACTTGACTGGGGTGAGAAATTTTCCGTTCGGCTGTAATGAGAAATTTTTCAGCTTGGTTAGGAAGAAATTCTTTCATCTGATCAGGTAGGAAATTTTTTTACCTGACCCGGGTGAGAAATTTTTCGTTTGGCTGTAATGAGAAATTTTTCAGCTTGGTTAGGAAGAAATTCTTTCATCTGACCAGGTAGAAATTTTTTTTGTACCTGACCCGGGTGAGAAATTTGTCGTTTGGCTGTAATGAGAAATTTTTCAGCTTGGTTTGGAAGAAATTCTTTCATCTGACAAGGCAGGAATTTTTTTTTACCTGACCCGGGTGAGAAATTTTTCGATTGGCTGTAATGAGAAATTTTTCAGCTTGGTTAGGAAGAAATTCTTTCATCAGACCAGGTAGGAAATTTTTTTACCTGACCCGGGTGAGAAATTTTTCGTTTGGCTGTAATGCGAATTTTTTCAGCTTGGATAGGAAGAAATTCTTTCATCTGACCAGGTAGGAAATATTTTTTTTCCTGACTGGGATGAAAAATCTTTCGTTTGGCTGTAATGAGAAATTTTTCAGCTTGGTTAGGAAGAAATTTTTTCAACTGGTGTAGACGTTAGTGTATAAGGGGTATTTGTACTTCCTTGACGTACAAGGTAGCCTCAATAGTGACGTGGTAGAGCACCCGCTTTGGGATGAAGAGGTTCCGGGTTCGAATCCCATAGGAGTCGAATATTTTAATTTTTCATGTGACCAGGAAGGAATTTCTTTTACCTGACTGGGGTGAGAAATTTTTCGTTTGGCTGTAATGAGAAATTTTTCAGCTTGGTTAGGAAGAAATATTTTCACCCGACCAGGTAGGAATTTTTTTTTACCTGACTTGGGTGAGAAATTTTTCGTTTGGCTGTAATGAGAAATTTTTCAGCTTGGTTAGGAAGAAATTCCTTCATCTGACCAGGTAGGATTTTTTTTTACCTGACCCGGGTGAGAAAGTTTTCGTTTGGCTGTAATGAGAAATTTTTCAGCTTGGTTAGGAAGAAATTTTTTCATCTGACCAGGTAGGAAATATTTTTTTACCTGACCCGGGTGAGAAATTTTTCGTTTGGCTGTAATGCGATTTTTTTCAGCTTAGTGAGAAATAAATTCCTTCACCTGACCAGGTAGGATTTTTTTTTTACCTGACTGGAATGAAAAATCTTTCGTTTGGCTGTAATGAGAAATTTTTCAGCTTGGTTAGGAAGAAATTCCTTCATCTGACCAGGTAGGAATTTTTTTTACCTGGCCCGGGTGAGAAATTTTTCGTTTGGCTGTAATGAGAATTTTTTCAGCTTGGATAGGAAGAAATTCTTTCATCTGACCAGGTAGGAAATTTTTTTTACCTGACCCGGGTGAGAAATTTTTCGTTTGGCTGTAATGCGATTTTTTTCAGCTTAGTTAGGAATAAATTCCTTCATCTGACCAGGTAGGATTTTTTTTTTACCTGACTGGGATGAAAAATCTTTCGTTTGGCTGTAATGAGAAATTTTTCAGCATGGTTAGGAAGAAATTTTTTCAGCTGGTGTAGCCGCGATGTGTATAAGGGTTGTTTGTACTGCCTTGTCCTACAAGTTAGCCTCAATAGCGACGTAGTAGAGCACTCGCTTTGGGATGTAGAGGTCCCGGGTTCGAATCCCATTGGGGTCGATAATTTTAATTTTTCATCAAGCAAGGTAGGATTTTTTTTACTGACTGGGGTGAGAAATTTTTCGTTTGGCTGTAATGAGAAATTTTTCAGCTTGGTTAGGGAGAAATATTTTCATCTGACCAGGTAGGATTTTTTTTTTACCTGACTGGCGTGAAAAATTTTTCGTTTTGATGTAATGAGAAATTTTTGAGCTTGGTTAGTAAGAAATTCTTTCATCTGACCAGGTAGAATTTTTTTTTTGTACCTGACCCGGGTGAGAAATTTGTCGTTTGGCTGTAATGAGAAATTTTTCAGCTTGGTTTGGAAGAAATTCTTTCATCTGACAAGGCAGGATTTTTTTTTTACCTGACCCGGGTGAGAAATTTTTCGTTTGGCTGTAATGAGAAATTTTTCAGCTTGGTTAGGAAGAAATTCTTTCATCTGACCAGGTAGGATTTTTTTTTTACCTGACTGGGGTTAAAAAAATTTTCGTTTTGATGTAATGAGAAATTTTTCAGCTTGGTTAGTAAGAAATTCTTTCATCTGACCAGGTAGAAATTATTTTTGTACCTGACCCGGGTGAGAAATTTTTCGTTTGGCTGTAATAAGAAATTTTTCAGCTTGGTTTGGAAGAAATTCTTTCACCAAACCAGGTCGGATTTTTTTTTACCTGACCCGGGTGAGAAATTTTTCGTTTGGCTGTAATAGGAAATTTTTCAGCTTGGTTAGGAAGAAATTCTTTCATCTGAACAGGTAGGATTTTTATTTTTTTTTAACTGACTTCGATGAAAAAAATTTCGTTTGGCTGTGATGAGAAATTTTTCAGCTTGGTTAGGAAGAAATTTTTCAACTGGTGTATCCGCGATTGTAAAAGGCGTGTTTGTACTGCCTTGTCGTACAAGTTAGCCTCAATAGCGACGTGGTAGAGCACTCGCTTTGGGATGAAGAGGTCCCGGGTTCGAATCCAATTGGGGTCGAATATTTTAATTTTTCATCTGGCCAGGTAGGAATTCTTTTTTACCTGACTGGGGTGAGAAATTTTTCGTTTGGCTGTAATGAGAAATTTTTCAGCTTGGTTAGGAAGAAATATTTTCATCTGACCAAGTAGGATTATTTTTTTAACCTGACTTGGGTGAGAATTTTTTCGTTTTGCTGTAATGAGAAATTTTCAGCTTGGTTAGGAAGAAATTCTTTCATCTGACCTGGTAGGAATTTTTTTTTACCTGACCCGAGAGAGAAATTTTTCGTTTGGCTGTAATGAGAAATTTTTCAGCTTGGTTAGGAAGAAATTCCTTCATCTGACCAGGTAGGAATTTTTTTTTTACCTGACCCGGGTGAGAAATTTTTCGTTTGGCTGTAATGAGAAATTTTTCAGCTTGGTTTGGAAGAAATTCTTTCATCTGATCAGGTAGGAATTTTTTTTACCTGACCCGGGTGAGAAATTTTTCGTTTGGCTGTAATGCGATTTTTTTTAGCTTAGTTAGGAATTAATTCCTTCATCTGACCAGGTAGGAATTTTTTTTATCTGACTGGGATGAAATATCTTTCGTTTGGCTGTAATGAGAAATTTTTCAGCCTTGTTAGGAAGAAATTTTTTCAGCTGGTGTAGCCGCAATTTGTATAAGGGTTGTTTGTACTTCCTTGTCGTACAAGTTAGCCTCAATAGCGACGTAGTAGAGCACTCGCTTTGGGATGTAGAGGTCCCGGGTTCGAATCCCATTGGGGTCGATAATTTTATTTTTTCATCTGGCAAGGTAGGATTTTTTTTACCTGACTGGGGTGAGAAATTTTTCGTTTGGCTGTAATGAGAAATATTTCAGCTTGGTTAGGAAGAAATATTTTCATCTGACAAGGTAGGAATTTTTTTTTACCTGACTGGGGTGAAAATTTTTTCGTTTTGATGTAATGAGAGTGAGAAATTTTTCGTTTGGCTGTAATGAGAAATTTTTCAGCTTGGTTAGGAAGAAATTCTTTCATCTGTCCAGGAAGGAAATTTTTTTATCCTGACCTGGGTGAGAAATTTTTCGTTTGGCTGTAATGAGAAATTTTTCAGCTTGGTTAGGAAGAAATTCTTTCATCACACCAGGTAGGAATTTATGTTACCTGACCCGGGTGAGAAATTTTTCGTTTGGCTGTAATGAGAAATTTTTCAGCTTGGATAGGAAGAAATTCTTTTTTCTGACCAGGTAGGAAATATTTTTTTACCTGATTGGGATGAAAAATCTTTCGATTGGCTGTAATGAGAAATTTTTCAGCTTGGTTAGGAAGAAATTCTTTCATCTGAACAGGTAGGAATTTTTTTACCTGACTGGGATGAAAATTTTTTCGTTTGGCTGTAATGAGAAATTTTTCAGCTTGGTTTGGAAGAATTTTTTCAACTGGTGTAACCGCGATTGTAAAAGGCGTGTTTGTACTGCCTTGTCGTACAAAGTAGCCTCAATAGCGACGTGGTAGAGCACTCGCTTTGGGATGAAGAGGTCCCGGGTTCGAATCCAATTGGGGTCGAATATTTTAATTTTTCATCTGGCCAGGTAGGATTTTTTTTTACCTGACTGGGGTGAGAAATTTTTCGTTTGGCTGTAATGAGAAATTTTTCAGCTTGGTTAGGAAGAAATATTTTCATCTGACCAGGTAGGATTTTTTTTTACTAGACTGGGGTGAGAAATTTTTCGTTTGGCTGTAATGAGAAATTTTTCAGCTTGGTTAGGAAGAAATTCTTTCATCTGACCTGGTAGGAATTTTTTTTACCTGACCCGGGTGAGAAATTTTTCGTTTGGCTGTAATGAGAAATTTTTCAACTTGGTTAGGAAGAAATTCTTTCATCTGATCTGGTAGGAAATTTTTTTACCTGACCCGGGTGAGAAATTTTTCGTTTGGCTGTAATGAGAAATTTTTCAGCTTGGTTAGGAAGACATTCTTTCATCTGGCCAGGAAGGAATATCTTTTTACCTGACCCGGATGAGAAATTTTTCGTTTGGCTGTAATGAGAAATTTTTCAGCTTGGTTAGGAAGAAATTCCTTCATCTGACCAGGTAGGAATTTTTTTTACCTGACCAAGGTGAGAAATTTTTCGTTTGGCTGTAATGAGAAAATTTTCAGCTTGGTTAGGAAGAAATTTTTTCATCTTACCAGGTAGGAAATTTTTTTTACCTGACCCGGGTGAGAATTTTTTCGTTTGGCTGTAATGCGATTTTTTTCAGCTTAGTTAGGAATTAATTCCTTCATCTGACCAGGTAGGAACTTTTTTTTTACCTGACTGGGATGAAAAATCTTTCGTTTGGCTGTAATGAGAAATTTTTCAGCCTGTTTAGGAAGAAATTTTTTCAGCTGGTGTTGCCGCGATGTGTATAAGGGTTGTTTGTACTGCCTTTTCGTACAAGTTAGCCTCAATAGCGACGTAGTAGAGCACTCGCTTTGGGATGTAGAGGTCCCGGGTTCGAATCCCATTGGGGTCGATAATTTTAATTTTTCATCTGGCAAGGTAAGACTTTTTTTAACCTGACTGGGTGAGAAATTTTTCGTTTGGCTGTAATGAGAAATTTTTCAGCTTGGTTAGGACGAAATATTTTCATCTGACCAGGTAGGAATTTTTTTTTACCTGACTGGGGTGAAAAATTTTTCGTTTTGATGTAATGAGAAATTTTTCAGCTTGGTTAGGAAGAAATTCTTTCATCTGACCAGGTAGGATTTTTTTTTACCTGACCCGGGTGAGAAATTTTTCGTTTGGCTGTAATGAGAAATTTTTCAACTTGGTTAGGAAGAAATTCTTTCATCTGATCTGATAGGAAATTTTTTTACCTGACCCGGGTGAGAAATTTTTCGTTTGGCTGTAATGAGAAATTTTTCAGCTTGGTTAGGAAGATATTCTTTCATCTAGCCAGGAAGGAATTTTGTTTTACCTGACCCGGTGAGAAATTTTTCGCTTGGCTGTAATGAGAAATTTTTCAGCTTGGTTAGGAAGAAATTCTTTCATCACACCAGGTAGGATTTTTTTTTTACCTGACCCGGGAGAGAAATTTTTCGTTTGGCTGTAATGCGATTTTTTTCAGCTTGGATAGGAAGAAATTCTTTCATCTGACCAGGTAGGAAATATTTTTTTACCTGACTGGGATGAAAAATCTTTCGTTTGGCTGTAATGAGACATTTTTCAGCTTGGTTAGGAAGAAATTTTTTCAACTGGTGTAGACGTTATTGTATAAGGGGTGTTTGTACTTCCTTGACGTACAAGGTAGCCTCAATAGCGACGTGGTAGAGCACTCGCTTTGGGATGAAGAGGTCACGGGTTCGAATCCCATAGGAGTCGAATATTTTAATTTTTCATGTGACCAGGTAGGAATTTTTTTTTACCTGACTGGGGTGAGAAATTTTTCGTTTGGCTGTAATGAGAAATTTTTCAGCTTGGTTAGGAAGAAATATTTTCATCTGACCAGGTAGGAATGTTTTTTTACCTGACTTGGGTGAGAAATTTGTCGTTTGGCTGTAATGATAAATTTTTCAGCTTGGTTAGGAAGAAATTCTTTCATCTGATCTGGTAGGAAATTTTTTTACCTGACCCGGGTGAGAAATTTTTCGTTTGGCTGTAATGAGAAATTTTTCAGCTTGGTTAGGAAGACATTCTTTCATCTGGCCAGGAAGGAATTTTTTTTTTACCTGACCCGGTGAGAAATTTTTCGCTTGGCTGTAATGAGAAATTTTTCAGCTTGGTTAGGAAGAAATTCTTTCATCACACCAGGTAGGATTTTTTTTTTACCTGACCCGGGAGAGAAATTTTTCGTTTGGCTGTAATGCGATTTTTTTCAGCTTGGATAGGAATTAATTCCTTCATCTGACCAGGTAGGAACTTTTTTTTTACCTGACTGGGATGAAAAATCTTTCGTTTGGCTGTAATGAGAAATTTTTCAGCCTGTTTAGGAAGAATTTTTTTCAGCTGGTGTTGCCGCGATGTGTATAAGGGTTGTTTGTACTGCCTTTTCGCACAAGTTAGCCTCAATAGCGACGTAGTAGAGCACTCGCTTTGGGATGTAGAGGTCCCGGGTTCGAATCCCATTGGGGTCGATAATTTGAATTTTTCATCTGGCAAGGTAGGAATTTTTTCTACCTGACTGGGGTGAGAAATTTTTCGTTTGGCTGTAATGAGAAATTTTTCAGCTTGGTTAGGACGAAATATTTTCATCTGACCAGGTAGGAATTTTTTTTTACCTGACTGGGGTGAAAAATTTTTCGTTTTGATGTAAAGAGAAATTTTTCAGCTTGGTTAGGAAGAAATTCTTTCATCTGACCAGGTAGGATTTTTTTTTACCTGACCCGGGTGAGAAATTTTTCGTTTGGCTGTAATGAGAAATTTTTCAACTTGGTTAGGAAGAAATTCTTTCATCTGATCTGGTAGGAAATTTTTTTACCTGACCCGGGTGAGAAATTTTTCGTTTGGCTGTAATGAGAAATTTTTCAGCTTGGTTAGGAAGACATTCTTTCATCTGGCCAGGAAGGAATTTTTTTTACCTGACCCGGTGAGAAATTTTTCGCTTGGCTGTAATGAGAAATTTTTCAGCTTGGTTAGGAAGAAATTCTTTCATCAAACCAGGTCGGATTTTTTTTTACCTGACCCGGGAGAGAAATTTTTCGTTTGGCTGTAATGCGATTTTTTTCAGCTTGGATAGGAAGAAATTCTTTCATCTGACCAGGTAGGAAATATTTTTTTACCTGACTGGGATGAAAAATCTTTCGTTTGGCTGTAATGAGACATTTTTCAGCTTGGTTAGGAAGAATTTTTTTCAACTGGTGTAGACGTTATTGTATAAGGGGTGTTTGTACTTCCTTGACGTACAAGGTAGCCTCAATAGCGACGTGGTAGAGCACTCGCTTTGGGATGAAGAGGTCACGGGTTCGAATCCCATAGGAGTCGAATATTTTAATTTTTCATGTGACCAGGTAGGAATTTTTTTTTTACCTGACTGGGGTGAGAAATTTTTCGTTTGGCTGTAATGAGAAATTTTTCAGCTTGGTTAGGAAGAAATATTTTCATCTGACCAGGTAGGAATGTTTTTTTACCTGACTTGGGTGAGAAATTTGTCGTTTGGCTGTAATGATAAATTTTTCAGCTTGGTTAGGAAGAAATTCTTTCATCTGATCTGGTAGGAAATTTTTTTACCTGACCCGGGTGAGAAATTTTTCGTTTGGCTGTAATGAGAAATTTTTCAGCTTGGTTAGGAAGAAATTTTTTCATCTGGCCAGGAAGGATTTTTTTTACCTGACCCGGGTGAGAATTTTTTCGTTAAGCTATAATGAGAAATTTTTCAGCTTGGTTAGGAAGAAATTCTTTCATCACACCAGGTAGGAATTGCTTTACCTGACCCGGGTGAGAAATTTTTCGCTTGGCTGTAATGCGAATTTTTACAGCTTGGATATGAAGAAATTCTTTCATCTGACCAGGTAGGAAATATTTTTTTACCTGACTGGGATGAAAAATATTTCGTCTGGCTGTAATGAGATTTTTTTCAGCTTGGTTAGGAAGAATTTTTTTCAACTGGTGTAGACGTTATTGTATAAGGGGTGTTTGTACTTCCTTGGCGTACAAGGTAGCCTCATTAGCGACGTGGTAGAGCACTCGCTTATGGATGAAGAGGTCCCGGGTTCGAATCCCATAGGAGTCGAATATTTTAATTTTTCATGTGACCAGGTAGGAATTTTTTTTTACCTGACCCGGGTGAGAAATTTTTCGTTTGGCTGTAATGAGAAATTTTTCAGCTTGGTTAGGAAGAAATATTTTCATCTGACCAGGTAGGAATTTTTTTTTACCTGACCCGGGTGAGGAATTTTTCGTTTGGCTGTAATGAGAAATTTTTCAGCTTGGTTAGGAAGAAATTCTTTCATCTGACCAGGTAGAATTTTTTTTTTACCTGACCCGGGTGAGAAATTTTTCGTTTGGCTGTAATGAGAAATTTTTCAGCTTGGTTAGGAAGAAATTCCTTCATCTGACCAGGTAGGAATTTTTTTACCTGACCCGGGTGAGAAATTTTTCGTTTGGCTGTAATGAGAAATTTTTCAGCTTGGCTAGGAAGAAATTTTTTCATCTGACCAGGTAGGAAATTTTTTTTTACCTGACCCGGGTGAGAAATTTTTCGTTTGGCTGTAATGCGATTTTTTTCAGCTTAGTTAGGAATAAATTCCTTCATCTGACCAGGTAGGAATTTTTTTTACCTGACTGGGATGAAAAATCTTTCGTTTGGCTGTAATGAGAAATTTTACAGCCTGGTTAGGAAGAATTTTTTTCAGCTGGTGTAGCCGCAATGTGTATAAGGGGTGTTTGTACTGCCTTGTCGTACAAGTTAGCCTCAATTGCGACGAGGTAGAGCACTCGCTTTGGATTGTAGAGGTCCCGGGTTCGAATCCAATTGGGGTCGAATATTTTAATTTTTCATCTGGCCAGGTAGGATTTTTTTTCACCTGAGTGGGGTGAGAAATTTTTCGTTTGGCTGTAATGAGAAATTTTTCAGCTTGGTTAGGAAGAAATATTTTCATCTGACCAGGTAGGATTTTTTTTTACCTGACTGGGGTGAGAAATTTTCCGTTTGGCTGTAATGAGAAATTTTTCAGCTTGGTTAGGAAGAAATATTTTCATCTGACCAGGTAGGATTTTTTTTTACCTGAGTGGGGTGAGAAATTTTTCGTTTGGCTGTAATGAGAAATTTTTCAGCTTGGTTAGGAAGAAATATTTTCATCTGGCCAGGTAGGATTTTTTTTACCTGACCCGGGTGAGAAATTTGTCGTTTGGCTGTAATGAGAAAATTTTCAGCTTGGTTAGGAAGAAATTCTTTCATCTGACAAGGCAGGAATTTTTTTTACCTGACACGGATGGGAAATTTTTCGTTTGGCTGTAATGAGAAATTTTTCAGCTTGGTTGGGAAGAAATTCTTTCATCTGACCAGGTAGGAAATTTTTTTCTGCCTGACTGGGATGAAAAATTTTTCGTTTGGCTGTAATGAGAAATTTTTCAGCTTAGTTAGGAAGATTTTTTTAACTGGTGTAGCCGCGATGTGTATAAGGGGTGTTTGTACTGCCCTGTCGTACAAGTTTGCCTCAATTGCGACGTGGTAGAGCACTCGCTTTGGGATGTAGAGGTCCCGGGTTCGAATCCCATTGGGGTCGAATATTTTAATTTTTATCTTTATTTTATTCAATTTTAAATATACACATTATCACCATGAAAATTCTCAGAACAAGGAGCATGGTAATAATTCCGATTGGTATAGCCTTTTAGATCAGTCACCTGAGCGCAACGTGGTCAACGGGAGCTTTTAGGATCACCCTTAAAAACCTCGTCTTCTCCTGAACCACTGGTCCGATTTCAATGAAACTTTGTCAAAATATTCCCTGGGAGACCCTCTTTAAAAATTGTTCACAAAATTCTGATTGGCACATGAATAAGGGCGTGGCAGGGCGTGGTATTTTTGCACTTTGAAATCTTATAACGACATCTCCTCCTGAAACACTGTGACGATTTTAATGAAACTTTACCAGAATGTTCCTTTGGTGACCATTTAAAACAATGCGCGATATTTTTTCATTATCCCATAAATAAGAACGACATCCCCTCTTTAACCATTGGGCTAATTTCAAAGAAACTTTACCAAAATGTTCCTTGGGTGACCCTTTTCAAAAGTTGTTCTCGAAACTTTGATTGGCCCATAAATAAGGGCGTGGTAGGGCGGTGCTTATCTTGAACCCGAAATTTTTGGACAGCATCTCCTACTGAACCACTAGGTTTATTTCAACAAAACTTTACCGGAATGTTCCTTAGGTGACCGTCTTCTAAAGTTGTTCAAGAAATTTGGATTGACCCCCAAATATTGGTGTGGCAGGGTGGGGTAACCTGTCCCCATATCATAAATGTTATATTTCATTATAATGTTTATCTTTTCTTTTAAAAGTTTCCCGAATGAGAAATTATCAGATGGATTCCCTCGTGAATGTAGACGGAAAAGACATAATTCAAGGCGGATTAATAAGACTTAATTAAAGAGACAAATATCCTGTTTGAGGCAAAACGTTTAAACTAGTTTCCATGTACACGGAAATCCGAAAATCAGCCTGAAATTACTTAACTACTCCTACACTTCATAATGTGGTTATTTGACCGTTAAATGAGATGATAGAAAAAAATAAAAATAAACAAGATATTAAAAAAATGTTTATCTTTTCTGTTTGAAGTTTCCTGTGTGAGAAATTATAAGATGAATTCCGCCTTGAATGAATATAGAAAAGTTACTGATTTTAAGGCGGACTCATAGCAGGTAATTGAAGAGACAAATAATTCCCATTTCAAAGAGAAAAGATGAATTAAAAAATGGATCAAAAACTTGTATTAATCCACTTCTAATTTGAAATTATAGAAAACCTTACACATTAATAGGGTTGAGCATTTTTTGTAAATGAATACAAGTAAACAATACATGTTATTCTATTAGAGGGAAGGTGGTTACCCGGGGGTTGGGGACTGAAACAGGTTGCCCCGGCTGATTTCTAGGGTAATGTGTCCCCGGGGACGTGTTACCCCGGGGTAACCTGTTACCCCGAGATAACGCATCCCCGGGGACAAGTTACCCTTTGACAGAGGCATAAGTAGCAAATGTAGACAAATTGCGCACAGTACGAAAGTGGGTGTTATAATTGTCTTATCGTATGAAGACCTCGGAAATGGTATTGTTCGTAAATGATCATACAATCGTCATGAACTACAGCTTGAATAAGCTGTACTGTGGTTACGACGCTATGATTATTTACTTATGGGAGACCAGGGCCGTTTGATACACGGGGCTAGTTGATACACCCAGTTCGAGGACCTAAGTAATCTGAGATGTTGCACTTGCCAATTTGTAGATTAAACAAGTCATTTCGGACATTTCGCTTTAAACAATTCATTTCGGACATTTCGCTTTAATTCGTACAAATCTGCGATCGTTCGATGGATTTTTTCATTCATTTGTGTATTTAATGACTACCTTTGAGTACAAAAGTAAAATTTAGGATTTATCCTGAATTTGTTATTTCGTTAATATCAAAGGAAAATTTAAAATTCTATACGGTTCACAATAGAGGCAGTGGAGTCGGCAAGTGTTACAGGGGCATTATTTGGACCAGCCTTTGTAGTTGAAGAACATGATACAGAATACTAAGGAATATGTGACCCATCACGCGAATAGGGATCATCTGGGTGGTGCCGTTATGGAGTGAATCAACTAGCACATTTGTTTCTGCATCTAAGTTTGAATTACAATTGGTGCAGTTCTCTATTACCACCGGGGAAGGATGGGTATTGAGGACATTTTCCTTTGTTATCACGATACTCTGTCTTTCTTTTCAGTATCTCCTGGTATAGAGAAATACAGTGCCAAGAACACTTTGCTGCGGTCAGTCAAAGAATGATGCCTGAATTCTCCTGAAATTGGCTTTCATTCTGTTGCTGACCCAACTTAAATAAATCTTTGTAAACGGCTTAATTTTTAAATTCAATTTTCTATTCCGAAAATTAAGAAATAGAGAGAAAAAAACTTATTTCTCTTTCTCTAAGTAATATAATCGAGGGATGCCATGATTGGTCGTGAAAAAAGAATTTTCCATGTGGGTCATTCTATTTCCTTTCCGTTAGTTTATATGCAAGGGACGGACAAAAACAACAATGGCGGCTGCGTTCGATGGGATCAAAACATCGCGGGTAAGTTGTAATTGTTCTTTGCTGCATCAACTAACGCCACAACCTATAAGGAGACGCTTAGGTAAACGAGATATTTTTTTTCTGAATGACTTATCATATATTTCCTTGCATGTTTAGATTGTTTGAGGCAACTTTTGAAAGAGAAACTTCAGAAAGTGTCGGGTGTCTCCAATCATTTTTTCCGGGAATCGCGAGTCACCGAGGATCGCGACCCGTCGAATAACTCGGCCCGGTCAACTCGGACAAAATATATAGCCTATAGTGACGTAAACTATATTGCATGAATTATGTATAAGTTTTGTACAAAAATTAATGATGCTGTTATTACCTCTTTTCTCCTAGATTCGTGCATCTTGGAAATACCTGGATACCTGGATCGTAGGGTCAATATAGTAGATATAATCTGTCGTGACCCCTCTGATATGCTGTTTTGGTAAACTTCTCCAACATGTAAAGTGACCTTGTTCGTCTCAGAGTGCATAACAAGACGGTTTAAATTTATTAATGTTCCAAATAATGTGTGTATCCTCTTTTCTCCTAGATTCGTGCATTCTAATAATAACACCCATGTGCACATTGATAAGAATTGAACATAAAAATATTTATTTAATTTTCTATTGCAGACTTATGTTATCTAATTTAAGATAAACAAAAAATAATCATAGTCTACAAATTTATTTCAATATTTTACACTAAAGTGCACTGGGTAGCAGTCTCCGTCCGTTATTCCGAGGTTCCGTAACTAAACTTGTCCGGAGCATATCTTCTAAAGTATAATAGCTATCAACTTGAAACTTCATGGCTGGATAGATCTCATGGAGGAGAAGTGCAGTGCACAAGAACTACAACTCTAGCTTGCATAATTTTGGAGTTATTGCCCTTTGTTATTTTCAATACTTAGATTTTGTCTGGAGCATATCTCCTTAAGTATAATAGCTATCAACTTGAAACTTTATGGGTGGATAGATCTAATGAAGGAATAGTGCAGTGCACAATAACTACAACTCTTGCTTGCATTTTTTTGAAGTTATTGCCCTTTGTTTTTTTTAATACTTAGATTTTGTCAGGAGCACATCTCCTAAAGTACAATAGCTATCAACTTGAAACATCATTGGTAGATAGATCTTATGGATGACAAGTGCAGTGCATAAGACCTACAACTCTAGCTTGCATGATTTAGGAGTTATTGCCCTTTGTTATTTTTAATACTAAGATTTTGTCTGGAGCATATCTCCTAAAGGATAATAGCTATCAACTTGAAACGTTATGGGTAGATAGATCTCATAAAGGAGAAGTGCAGTGCACAATAACTACAACTCTTGCTTGCATAATTTTGGAGTTATTGCCCTTTGTTATTTATAATACTTAGATTTTGTCCGGAGCATTTCTTCTTAAGTACAATAGCTATCAACTTGAAACTACATGGGTGGATAGATATCATGGAGGAGAAGTGAAGTACACAAGAACTACAACTATGGCTTGCATAATTTTGGAGTTATTGCCCTTTGTTATTTTCAATACTTAGATTTTGTCTGGAGCATATCTCCTAAAGTATAATAGCTATCAACTTGAAACTTTATGGGTGGATGGATCTAATGAAGGAATAGTGCATTGCACAATAACTACAACTCTTGCTTGCATTCTTTTGAAGTTATTGCCCTTTGCTTTTTTTAATACTTAGATTTTGTCCGGAGCACATCTCCTAAAGTACAATAGCTATCAACTTGAAACATCATTGGTAGATAGATCTTATGGATGACAAGTGCAGTGCATAAGACCTACAACTCTAGCTTGCATAATTTCGGAGTTATTGCCCTTTGTTATTTTTAATACTAAGATTTTGTCTGGAGCATATCTCCTAAAGGATAATAGCTATCAACTTGAAACGTTATGGGTAGATGGATCTCATAAAGGAGAAGTGCAGTGCACAATAACTACAACTCTTGCTTGCATAATTTTGGAGGTATTGCCCTTTGTTATTTATAATACTTAGATTTTGTCCGGAGCATATCTTCTTAAGTACAATAGCTATCAACTTGAAACTACATGGGTGGATAGATATCATGGAGGAGAAGTGAAGTACACAAGAACTACAACTATAGCTTGCATAATTTTGAAGTTATTGCCCTTCCTTATTTTTAAGACTTATATTTTGTCCGGAGCATATCTCCTAAAGTATAATAGCTATCAATTTGAAACTTTATGGGTGGATAGATCTCATGGAGAAGAAGTGCAGTGCACAAGAACTACAAATCTTGCTTGCATTATTTTGAGTTATTGGTCTTTGTTATTTTAAAGACTTATATTTTGTAAGGGGTTTATCTCTTAAAGTACAATAGAATCCTTAATCTATTAGGCTTCAGTTTACTATCAAGCTTTCACGGCGGGGAATGGCCATGTCCGACATGGCTCTTGTCCTTATTATTTTGATAATATTATTTTTTGTTTTTAGCTCCACTGGCTGAAAGCCACTGGGGCTATTGTCATGGCGTTGTGTCCGTCGTGCGTCCGTCCGTGCGTCCGTGTGTCCGGTCGTAAACTTTTTCTTCAAAAATCTTCTCCTCAGAAACTACTGGATGAATTTCAACCAAACTTCACAGGAATGATCCTTGGGTGACCCTCTTTCAAAGTTGTTCAAGAAATTTTGATCCAATGAAAAACATGGATTTTATGGGCGTGGCTAATTTCCAAATATGGTAAAAAGTGAGTTTTCTCAGATTCTAATTGATGGATTCCAATCAAATTTTACATGAATGATCCTTGGGTGACCCTTTATCAGTCCACAAAAAATTATTGTGATAGGATTGAAAATATGCATTTTATGGGCGGAGGTCATTTCTCTATATGTTATATAGTGGAAACTTTGAAAATCATTTTCTCAGAATCTAAGTGATGGATATTAACTAAATTTTACTTGAATGATCCTTTAGTGACCCTTTATCAGTCTTCCAAAAATAATTGTGATCGGATGAAAAATATATATTTTATGGGCGGAGGTCATTTCTCTATATGTTATATAGTGGAAATTTTGAAAAACATTTTCTCAGAATGTAATCGATGGATATAAACCAAATTTCACTGAAATATTCCCTGAGTGACCCTTTATCAGTCTACCAAAATTTATTGTGATCGGATGAAAAATATATATTTTATGGGCGGAGGTCATTTCTCAATATATGTTATATAGTGGAAACTTTGAAAATCATTTCCTCAGAATGTAATTGATGGATTTCAAACAAACATTTTTGGTATGATCTTTGGGTGACCCATTATCATGCAGCCAAAAATTATTTTGATTGGATGAAAAATGTGTCCTTTAGGGGCGGAGGTCATTTCTTTATATGTTATATAGTTGAAGCTTTGAAAATCATTTTCAACATCAGTAGAACCCAAAATATCTAAAAATCTAGTCAAAAATTATTTGCTTTTACAAGAATTTCAAGCCTGTGGAGCGACACAAGCCATTCATGGCTTTCTAGTTAATAATACTTGTCGGACACCAATTCTCGCAAATGGTACCAGCTCTTGCCAACAGACCAGACAGTAAAGAAGCAATATCAATTTACAACAAATTATTTTCTAATAAAGAAATTTTTGTCAACATAGTTTGTAATTTAGAAGGGCTTCTTTTCTGTGAACTGGGGCAGGGTTCCCAAAAAACCCCATATGGGGGTGATTTACGCCCAAATGGAATCTTGTACCCCCTAATTATTGCAAGCAGCTTTCTTTGTCTCATATAGAGGGGGTATATGCATGCTGCAAAATAACCATTTTTACCCCCATTTTGAAGAAGCAGTGGGAACACTGCTGGGGTGATTGGCAAGAACTGGTACTTTGCGAAAATTGGTCTCTAACTAGTATAGATAATATCTATTTGGTGTTTGAATATGTGCAATTCTTTTTATTGATTCTTAAAATTCAATTGAACTCTTTTTAAGGCAGAATCATATGTATATTACCTCACTGTCACTACTGAATGAAAATTGAAAGATAGAGAGGATAATCGTTTGTTTCAGTGTAAGATCGATTTATATACTAATCAAAAGTTCAAAGGGCCACCTTACATTTCTCAATTTTTCACACATTTTCCGCTTTTATTTTGAAATGCGAATTTTGCCTTTTGAAAGAGTGGCCATTCTGTCAGCATCCAGACCAATTATTGTGCTAAATCATGCATCAGGGTGTCCTAAAGCCGGATTCAAACGCATGTACCCTCAAATTCAAAAGTCACAAAAATAGCAATTTTTAGAGAAATTGAATTTTTCGGCACACGAAAAACGCAAATCCTATCAATATTTTTCACTGATACCAGTTGTAAATCGCATGTGGAGTTCTAAACATTAGAAGAATTGCCACAATTATCTACACATACCTTATCCTAACAAGAAATGTCAAAAATACCCCACCCACCAATGTTAACTTTGAAATCGAGGGTACTCCTACATTCGTTTAATTTTAAAACAATTCTTTTTGAATTTTTTTGCTGATTTTTTTCGTTGACTTCATAAATGATTTAGCTACGTTATTCAAGTGAAAACTGATTTTAACCATGCGCCATTTATTACATATGACCAAAATAGCAAGTGGCCGCTTAGGAGTTTTGATGAGTATATTTCATTGAGTGAAGAACGAAAGCTATATTTTCACGACAAGTGAAAATATAACTTGTTGTTCACGAAATGAAATATTAATGGATCTTACACGAAAAACGAACGATTATTCTATTTCTTTAATGCAAAAAGGAAACAAAATGTGAAATTTCTATTACATATTTTTGTAAAGCGCGTCATTTTGCGCGTGATTGCTATGCAATGTTCATTGTGACGTCACTTATTTCACCCCGCATAGATGACGTCAGATAGAATGAAATGCACCAAAGCAGGGTTTAAGTTTTTGATAACTTCACTGCTTTTGCGGTGAGAATATCAAGTGATAATCTACCATTATTCCTTGATAAACCACCGAAAAGCATTAAAGAAAGTGTATTTGTACTAATCATACTTAATGAATTATCAATAAGATAATGCTTTTAGTATAAAATGATTTTGGGCCAAGTTATATGTTGGGCAAAGTTGCCAATGGGCCGACTTCAAAATGGGTCGAGTTGACCGGCTACCGTCACATGAGTGGGCACTCTCTTACAAACTTGGCATTTTTTGCACTGTGTAAGCAACTTTCACAACGCCAAATTAACACAATCAAACCAATATCAGCAATTTTTCTATACTAGTCTAAAAAAGAGATGTTATTCAACATAAATAATATTCACCCCAGTTCAGTTCACCTTGAAATCTCCTTGTGTCTTCTTTTTTCATTGTACTTGTGCAGATAAGATATTTGAAAATGGTATTATACAATAAGAGTAGTTGATTAAACTTGGTTTGTTAAGTACTCTAAAGGCACAGAAAGAAGATCAACAGGGTTTGACACAAACTGGTTTGAATGGGCCCCTGGATCTCTGAAGAAAATGCCTATGGATGTCCCTAATATTAAATATTGAATTTCAGCAGTCTGGGCCCCTAAACTTAAATTGTCAGTTTTTTATCTTGTCAAGCTAGTGATGGGCAGATTAATCCATTACAATCAATAATCAGTTTGTTTTAGCTTCCAATGGTGATAATTGACTAAGAACAGGGATATTTCTGGAATTTTTAAGGATGGGCCATTGAAATGGGCCAATGGCCCATCTCCCTTTCATTTACATGTAAAATCTAGGATTTCAATGGGCCATCTGCAAAATAGCTGGGCCATTTGGAAAAAAGGGTGGGCCGAAGAATCCTTAATACCTATCCTAGATTAAAATAAGCATTGGATTTGAATAGTTTATATATGGGGCCCATCCGAAACTATCATCAGATTAAGTCTATCACAAATAATTTGTCCTCAAAATCAGTTCGGCCCATCCCAGAATGATCCCTGAAGAAATTTCATTATCGGTTTTAAAATCAGTTCTTTACACATAAACAAAAGCCATTATATATTGTTTGATTGCTCAGTGAAAAAAACACAGTTATAACTGCCTATATGTTTTTAGACAGTTACTACTGTTTCACGCCATGGAGTTGGTAGAAAAAAAATATGCAAAATGAGTCTAGGTCATGAGTAAAACTTAACTTTAAAATTCTACTCTTCAAATGATAATATTGGATGTGCTTTATTTATTTCTAAGAAAACGATTGTACAATCGATCATAAGTTGATTTACGCTTCCAACTAAAAAACAATTATCGATTGAGAATTGAAACCGATTGCCCAACACTATGTCAAACCCTGATTTTAAGTATTGATTATTTTGTCTGTATTTTAGGTGTCTCCAAGATTCTTACACGGAAACTCAACAAGTCATACTTGGCTGTTTTCTGCTTTTGCTGAACTTATTGGTATGATGTGGATATAGTTTTAACCCTTGTCATGCTGAATAAAAAATCTTGGCAAAATTGCAACAAAATCAAAGTGCTTAAAGCACTGGATGCACTAAATGTGATAAAGTATTCATTTTAAAAATCAAATTTTCTAGCTTTTCTGGTTTCAAAGAAGGAAAAACAGGTGGTATGGACAAAGATCAGACTGCACATATGTGCAGGCTGATATTTGTCCATAGCTCCTGCCAAGGCAGGAATAATCCTGGTTCAGCATGACAATAGTTAACATTATTGACAGGGCCTATGTTTGACCCTTAAACCAGGGTTTTTACCCCAAAAAATCTGAAAATATATTCTGATCCCTAGAATTTTCTTTTTTCCAAATTGCATCTTGATTCTGCTGCAAATCATAAATGTATTTACTATTAGAATAAATTTTCCCCTTCATATCTTTACAAGAGATTCATATGAAATAGGAATCTCTTGTAATAATAGGAAGAAGAATCCTTGTTTATTGTTCTGGCCCCTTCAACCGCAGTTTTGACCCCTAGGAATTCATAGTCAAAAGCTAGCAGTAGCCCTGATTGAGCTATTTTTACCCCTGGAGGGCTGACAGTGGTCCCTGGTTTAATCCCTAATACCTTGAGCCCTTGACCAGACTTACATTCAGGATGACAGAACAGTGTAAACTGTTTGCAATTAAATACCCACTTTGCATGCAAAATTAAATATTGTGGCTAGACTTATACAAAGCCTTGATGTGGGTTCTCAATGAAATTGTTTCATCAAGATGATTCAAATGAGAAACCACAACATAGGGTTTTTGAAAAATAAAGATTTTAGATTTGCACAACCACCTCTTATCTGTGCTTTTGTTCAACAGAATCTTGTATCTATCAAGTTTATGCATCTTGTAGATAATGCCTATGATCCTGATGTACATGCAAGCGAGATTTGGATTGACGTTCGACAAATCAACAACCATGATTGTATCACGTTTGTGGACAATGGAAATGGGATGACACCAGACAAACTCTACAAAATGTTGAGGTACTAATTACTCTCATTCTTTTGCTTAATATTGTACATCTGTTATAATAAAATTGATTTCTTGGTCCTAATAATAGCTTTTGATGAAAAAAATCATATCACAGGAAAAATGACTAACAATTTTTTCTCAGGGGCCCAGATTATCAAAATTTTATATTTAATATTAGGATAATATAGGCAATTACCCAAATATTCTAGAGGCCCAGCCAAAAATCTAGTGGCCATGGGCGACTGGGCCCCTGCTAGTCTTTTTTCCCTGCATCATTTATAATGTAATCAGGTAACAACAATGTGTTTTTGTGGCTCCTAGAGCATAATTACATCAACATATTTTTGGAGGATATATAGGAGTCAGCTTTACAGTCCATAGGTCCATTGATCGGTTTGACTGTAGCTTTTGTGTCCCCTTTATTTCTCATCAACTAATGGACAGATTTCATTCAAACTTTACAGATGTGATCAGTATCAAGCAGTAATGTGCAAGTGAAATTTTGGTATCAATCGATTGACTTTTGACAGAGTTTGTGCCCTTTGATAGAAAATTGCTTTTCATTATTGACAAGCGCTTGTAGGGGGGTATTAGTCCACTTTGCAACAGACTAGTTATATCTTTAAGTTAAATCTTAATCTTTGTTGTTATAACATATTGTGGGAATGTGTGTCCAAATTGAATGAGGGTGGTTTAAAAGAAGATTTTGTTATGATAAAATCCAAGTTGAAAATTAAAAAGGACAAGTAAGCTTATTTCATAAGATATTGTTATCCTGTTTCTTTAAGGCAGTTTCTTTAAGGCATATGACTTTTCCATTTTCAGTTTTGGTTACTGTGAAAAGGTTGCTGTCGGTAATATTAAACCTATTGGTTTCTATGGTAACGGGTTCAAATCTGGTTCAATGAGGATAGGGAAGGATGCCCTAGTGTTTACACGATGTACGTCATCGATGAGTGTAGGAATGCTATCACAGACATACTTACAGGCCATTTCAGCAGAAGCAGTTGTTGTGCCCATCGTCACATTTGACCTACCTTCAAATATCCTTTTGTTTGCTTACAGACATTTGATTTGTTAAACACTTAAAAATAACAATTATAGCAAATACAAATATATTTGAGCCTGTGCGTGACATATTCAACAATTTCACACATGCGTGAGGTACAAACTTTGAGCAGTCTTGAAAATGACTCAATGCAATAAGAATATATTATGCTGACCTTCTGAGGAGCCCTTACGACCTTATTCATCTATACAGTGCATAGTGAAGACTCTGGTCAGACTGTGCGACTGCACAGGCTGGCCAGAAGCTTTGCTTTGCACACATGTGAAATTGTTGGAAATTTCACGCACCGGCTCATTTTTTTTTTTTTTGTCTTTCTTGAATGGTTGAAGATGTAAACATGAAAATTGGTAAGTTTGGCCTCAACAAAAATATTAAACTGAATAATTTTGTGAAATTATATCAAGTATGCTATCAAAATCATAAACAATCTGCTAATTATAGAACAGTGATGTGAAAAGACGGATTTTGTCCACTTTTCCATGTACAAGTAAAAGATAATTTTCTACTTGTCGGGGATCAAAATTAACTTTCCGCAAAAAAGAGAATAGATAAATGAAAAGATAAATATTGAGAAAATATTTTTTTTTAAATAAGAAAATGCTGGAACCCAGACAATCTCTTCTTCCCTTTGATACACACAATAGGCTAATATATCTCTTAGATCTATTTTGTACCATTCCAATCATTGACCTGGTATTTACTTGTTCAAGGATAAGTAGCCTAAAAAATGTACTCGTCTGCAGGTAGAAAAGCCCATGTCGGACAAGTCAGGCATGAGCAGGGTTTGACACTAACACCAGTCCTCAGGCCCGAGACCTGTTGATTTTAGGGAGGACTGGTAGATGTTACCATTTTGCAGGTCCTTCAGGCCTGTAGTTAATGGCAGTATTTAGTATTTCAAATCTGTCCAGTTTTGAAAAAATATTGCCTTTCCAAAACTAAAATTTGAATTGCCAAAAGGTAAACATTGTAGAAAAAGAAGAAATTGCTTGTCAAAAGCAATTTCTTCTTTTCAAACAATGTTTTCCTTGCAGATTATCTCTTAAATTGCTAAAACTCAAACATGCTTTTAATGTAGGACCTGTTGTTATTAGGGAGGACCTGTAATATTTAGGGCTAACAGGTCCTTCAGGCTGGTAGCAAAATGTTGTTACCTTGCCTAGAATATTTCATCTTCACGAGTCAAGGGGTATCGAATTGATAACTTCTTCTCGAATACCCCTTGACTGAATGAATAGGAAAATTCTGTACGATTTATTTTTAGCTGACGAATCAAAAGGTCAAACACAATCTATGTAACTGCCAATCGGAGAGCTTCTTACAAACAGCATCTGTACCATTTAATCTCTATGGCAACCTTTCATATACCGACGACTTTGTAGATAAACCCTTCATTCCAAGTTTAAAGAAAACGCGTTGCTTTTTTTGTATGTTTTTATTAGCTCACCTGAGCACATAGTGCTCAAGGTGAGCTTTTGGGGTTACAAGATGTCTGTCGCCCGTCGTCCGTTATGCGTTGTCCGTCGTTAACATTTACCTTGTGGACACTCTAGAGGCCATTTTTTTAGCCCAATCAACCTGAAATTTGTTCAGAATGATTATCTTGATGAAATCTCGGACAAGTTCGAAATTGGGTCAAGTGGGGTCAAAAACTAGGTCACGCGGTCAAATCTTAGAAAAAACCTAGTGGACACTCTAGAGGCCAAATTTTTAGCCCAATAAACCTGAAAATTGGTAAGAATTATTATCTTGATCAAATCTTGGACAAGTTCAAAATTGGGTCAAGTGGGGTCAAAAACTAGGTCATGTGGTCAAATTTGAGAAAAACCTTGTGGACACTCTAGAGGCCATATTTCTAGCCCAATCAACCTAAAAATTGGTCAGAATGATCATCTTGATGAAATCTCGAACAAGAACAAGATTGGATCAAATTGGGTAAAAAACTAGGTCACAGGGTCAAATCTTAGAGAAACCTTGTGGACACTCTAGAGGCCATATTTTTAGCCCAATCAACCTGAAAATTGGTCAGAATTATTATCTTGATCAAATCATGGACAAGTTTGAAATTGGGTCAAGTGGGGTCAAAAACTAGGTCATGGGGTCAAATCTTTGAAAAACCTTGTGGACACTCTAGAGGCCATATTTTTAGCCCAATCAACCTGAAAATTGGTCAGAATGGTTATCTTAATGAAATCTGGGACAAGTTCGAAATTGGGTCAAATACTAGGTCACAGGGTCAAATCTTAGAAAAAAACTTGTGGACACTATAGAGGCCATATTTTTAGCCCAATCAACCTGAAAATTGGTCAGAATGATTATCTTGATGAAATCTTGGACAAGTTCAAAATTGGGTCAAGTGGGGTCAAAAACTTGGTCACGGGGTCAAATCTAAGAAAAACATTTTTAGATTGTTAATTCAGGTGAGCGATTAAGGGCCACTATGGCCCTCTTGTTTGGTGACTGGTTGATTTATAAATTCAACAAAATATAATTCAATTCCTTTTATCATAATTAATTCGAAAGCTAAGCTTAGTTTTCATTATTATTGAACATAGTCTTTATTCTTATAATATTTCAATGTAAACTAAAATTACTCTATTTGCTGTATATGAAAAAAGAAAGTATTGTTATTAAATAACACCCTGTCCTCGATGGCTTGCATTATTGTCAAAACATGTGCTCTACCCAACGGTCAAGTGAAGGCACTACTAGATGACAAACTTGATGATCTAAGACTGTTTCAACTTTAAAAACATTTTGATTTCAAATAAACAAGACAAGAAATTTTAGGTGCTATACTATTTTTGCCGACTTAAAAATAACATGCAATGGTGTGCGCAACTCCTCCTAAACTGTCAATGGGAATTAGCTGAAACTACACACAATTACTTTCTATGATGTCTAGTTGTACATAAGACCTTCAAAATTCAAATCGCTCCAGTCATTCCTGAGAAATCTTGAATTATCTGCCCTTGAATTTAACGAAAATCACTATTTTTTGTGTGCGCAACTCCTCCTAAACTATCAATGGGAATGAGCTGTAACTAGACACAATTACTCTCCATGATGTCTAGTTGTGCATAAGACCTTTGAAATTCAAATCGCTCTAGTCATTCCTGAGAAATCTTGAATTATCTGCCCTTGAATTAAACGAAAAACACTGTATTTTGTGTGCAACTCCTCCTTAACTATCAACTGAAATGAGCTGAATTTAGACACAATTACTCTCTGCGATGTCTAGTTTTGCATAAGACTTTTCAATTCAAAATTCTCCAGTCATTTTTGAGTTATCTTGGATTATCTGCCCTTGAGTTGATGAAAAACAAAATATCTTGTCAGCTCATTTTCTCATACATTTTGGATGGGAATGAAAGGAAACTTGCCATAACGACTCTGTAGGTTGGCTATTTTTGCTTAGGACTAAATATATTTTCATATTTAAAGTAGTTCCTGATTTATCTGCCCTTTACTTCACAAAATAGTTAAAAAAAATTTTGTGCGTGTGTGTGCACAACTCCAACAAATTTAATTGGATTGAAATGAATTTTGCCATTATGTAACCCTGATATTTGGTTATGCATAAGACTTCAGAAATTCAAAAAGCTTAGGTCTTTCTTGTATTATCTGCCCTTGAATTGATTGAAATTCACTATTTTTCTTTTGTGAGCAACTCGTCACGCTTTGAATTGGAATGAACTGAAACTTGCAAAATAACTGTTTGGCATATAGTTGTGGTCATACTATGTTATGGCAGAAGTTGTCTATTTGTCTGTTTGAAATACTTTTAGCTATCATCCAAGCTCACGTTACTGACAAGCCAAGGTTACTGACAAGCCCCATCGCCGCTCTGCGAAGCTCTTGTTAGAAATACATCTTTTATTGAACATTGCACGGTATTGCTTCGTTTAAATTATCGTGAATAAATTGTTTCATAGCAAGTTTCAATTTTAAATTCATCGAAACCTTGTGACTACCTACAACACAGGTATCTTCAAAATTAAAATAAATGCATATATAATAAATTCTTTTAATTTCTCTTAGGTCACTGTATGTGCTTAAAGAAAAATCTGATGGAAAAGACAGGGGATAATTTCTGAAATAAAGTATTAATTTGAAAGTTCAACTCCACTTTCATTTCTATAAATTATTTCTTTAGGATGGCTTAATTATTGAATTCATTCCAAATTCCAAATTTCACACACTTCAATATAGAAACATTCTGCCTTATTGGAGTTCCATTCATTGAGGTTTAAAAACAGTGCAAACTTAAACCGGTATTGGTAGATTGAATAACTTAAAAATTCAAAAAAAACATTGAAAAACCGTAATAAATCGAGGGCAAAAAAGCTGAATTTGAGAACCTTTCAATGTACCATCAAATTATTAAAAAGATCATCTTGTCTAGCGAAGGGTTACGAATGTTTTACTTATCTTATTCGAGAAGAAGTTATCCATTCGACACCCCTTGACTCGTGACGATGAAAAAAGATATATAATCACACTAGTTGTCATTTGAATAGATATAGGAATTTCGCACAGCTTTTTTGATTGCGTATTTCAGTCTTACTAAGTGTCACTTAAAACTGAAGGGTTTAAGCGCAATTCTTAGGGTTAAATTCTCATCTGGCAAGTAGTCGCGTGGCATTTTGACCTAACTTACCTCCCGCTCTTGGACATTTTTGTAAGAAGGTTACTGATTGGTCTGCCGCATTTTCCATTCTGTGACGTCAGGCAACAGCCAAGGGTAAGATAAATAAAACGTTCGTAACCCTTGGCTCGACAAGATGAGAATATTAAGAGAAATCCTAAACTGGCATGCCTTTAACTTTGTTACAGTTAGCAACATCGTGAAATTGACAAGATGAATGTTTTGGAATGATATTCGAATGAAATTGAATGAGTGTGTGGAGCAAGTTTTGAGTGAAATTAAAGGGAGGTAATCCAGTATTGCTAATTTTGTTCAAGATGAACAAAATTAGCTATATGGATTACCTGCCTTTAATAAGATATACATTCTTTTCTATTTGTGTTTCTTTGTGGACCAATCAGACACTTTAAAATACACATCAACCAATATGATTCTAAAAATAATTTCATCAATTACATTTAAATGTTGATCGATTTGAACCATTTAGAATTTTTTTTATGAATTCGGAGCTTCTTTGATCCATAAGAGTGAGTGTTCGGAGTGAAAGAATGGAGTGCTGAGTGACATATAGAATGGCTTTGATTGTAGTGGGTGTCAATTTCACGATGTTTTTAACTGTAGGTAGGGTAGAGAGCCATAGACAAAGATTAGTCTGCACGCATCAATTCATTATTGCTAGCCAAGGGCTGTCAGCCCACTTTGTTTCCATTTAAGGAACAAAATTTAGGCTAGAACCTTTGGCTTGCAAAGATAACTTATATCTATAATTTTTTTTGCCATTAATCATCTATTAAGTTATACTTTAACTTTCAGATAAATTATTATTTAATTTAAAATAACAACCTAGCCTCTTGCAGGGTTTTAACGGATGCAGGTTTTGCAAGTCTTATTCTCACAAATAAGAAGCTAGGACCCTCAAATATGATGTGAGTCCCATAGACCCTCTGGGAACTATCTTCAGAAAAGAATTTTAGACTGTTTTAAACAGTCTTCATTTCTTTCTTGAATTTTACCCCTAGACATTCATACATACCCAACACTTTCTTTACCTTTAACCAGTAAATAACACTAAGGTTACATAAAAACAAGACTATTGCTAAGAATAATAGATTACTTCTAAAGCAGGGACTCCCAAAACATAAAGGATGGACACCCATAATCCCAATTACAGTCAATATTGCTTTGGCGACCATGTGCATTCAGTGACCTTTTCTGTTAAGAGACGACTTAGAGGTCCTCCTGTAGGCTTTTACTCTAATTCATTGCTCTATTAAGAGACTTTTGTCCAACGTCACTGGTAGCTGACATTTTTGGGTCAATTCCATGTAATTACATATGATTCTATAACATTGTAAAATTTTTTTGTTCGATGTTAAACATTTAAGTAAATGTAAACATTGAACATGTAAACAAATCGGCAGACTCATGATATTATGTAATTGACGAAAGATAAATAAATGGCCTAGCTTTAATAAGTAACACTTTGTTAATGATTGTCACTTTCTCTCAGCTACAAAATTTTTGAAATATTTTAATATTTTTAGGGGAAATGGTGGGGGTAGGGGGTGGGGGGTTGAGTTCCGAGAGAACACTTGTATTTCAATGTTTTGTACTCAGCAACCATTTTATTTAGGGACCATTTTTATGATGTCCCTTGAGTGGTTGTTTAAGACAAGATTGACTGTATTAAGTCATTTGGACCTCGTTTTGTTGATGCCATACTTAAAACCATGCTCTTGTGTTTACTTTTAAAACAACATTTATTTAGTTCCTTAATTAATGTGTACAGTTAAGACAGAACACACCAGAGTCTCTAGCAAACATGAAGGCCATTATGAGGCACTCCATCTTTAACTCAGAACATCAACTCATCAATGAGCTCAGAGCTCTGGAGAAAATGCAGACAGGGACCAACATCATCATATATAACCTTAATAGGTACGTTTGAATAGAAACAATTAATAACTTTAAAATAACCTAGTTCAGTTTTCATCAGGATGTCAAAACCTTCGCAAATGTTTTAAAATTGCAGTCAACTTGTGCATGTTAGTACAGGTGTTAAGAAGCGCAATATTTCTGAAATGTGTTGCAAATTTGTTATGCCCCCGTATCGAGAGATCGGGGGCATATTGTTTTACTCATGTCCGTCTGTCTGTCTGTCTGTCCGTCCGTCTGTCCGAAAACTTAACCCGAAAACTTAACCTTTGCCTTTTCTCCAAAAGTATTTGACATACAAAGCTGTACACCAAAGTCAAGGTCATGTGATAAGGTCAAGGTCATGTGACAAGGTCAAGGTCATCTGTAAAGGTCAAACTTAAAAAAAAAAAAATGCTGTCTGGGGGCGTTTGTGTTTCACAAACACATCTTGTTCTCATATGTAGATGCAATTATGAAAATTTAAGGTTTGAAAATGACCCTGCTGACAAAAAAATTATAGTGGTCAAAAAATGATGTTTTCAGACTTTTAACTACACTTGCCGAAGGCCAGAAAGCTATTCTAATGGTGGTCTGTCCATTGCGTGTGTGTGTGTGTGTGTGTGTGTGTGTGCATGCATAAACTTTTCTTTAAACATGTCATCCTAAACCTATGGGAGGATTTTTACGAAACTTGGCTAAAATGTTCCTTTGATGATCCTCTTCTAAAGTTGTTCAAGGAATTTTCACTTTTGAAATGGTTGCCTTCAAAACCAATGGACCAATTTCAATCAAACTTTGCAGGATAATGTTCCTTGGGTAAATCTCACATGTTCACAAAAATGTCATTTCCTCTTGATGTGTATAGTATTACTTCATTGTTAAAAATTCATCATCAAGATATATCTTTCTTATAAAAAAATAACTCTTTCTATTTAGAATCAATACTAATATATATTTTGGAAAATGGTTTTCCATATAAGGTTTAGCCTACTGTTTCTGTCCATTTTTGCCTCTTCACAAATTTCCTTGTAAACGTTCATATCTGACTGAGTTTCTCATTGATAGATTTGAAAGCCAGTGGAATGATACAGGCCCTCTTTCGTCTCTTGTTTAGGGTTGTAACTCTGGTTTAAGAGTGTCTTGACTCTGAATTTTGGTGTTTTTTTCAGGGACAAATCAGGCAATTACGAGATAGATTTTGAGTCTGACAAATTTGACATCAGAAATCCAGAGACGTCTATGAAAGATTTCTCTTCCATCAACAGACCCATCCATCAGGCTAGTCCAGAATATAAAAGATCTCTCAGGGTTAGTACTCTACCACAACTTGTACAACTGTTTGTTCTTTATATTTTACTTTGTTGAAACTTAATAAAAGATTTTAAATTGGCTTTACCCTCTCTTTCCTATACCTTTGAATTATTCTAAAAGTGTATCAAAATGTAGAAGTGTCTGTTAACATGTAAAAATTGTTCTAATACTTTGTTTCAATATTGTATTTCAAACTGTGAATGAAGGTACATGTAAAGCTAATGTTTTTCATAGAATATTGTTCGATATTATGTTGAAAACCGCAAATGGAGGTAAAGGTAATATCTTTTCCAGGAATATTATTCAATTATGAACCACAAATGAAGCCTTTTTTTTAGAAATATTGTTGAATATTGTATTTAAATCTGCAAATAAAGAGCAATTCTAATATATCTTTTGCAGGAATATTGTTCAATATTGTATTTAAAACCACGAATGAAGATCAAGATTAGAGGAAAGAAGGTTGCCACCAAACTTATCAGTAAATCTTTATCCAAGACAGAAACAGATGTTTATAAGCCATCATGGCTTGTATCCTTTCTGCAATATCATTGAATTGTGAATACAGTCAATCTCAATTTAGCCACAATGTCTATTAAGCGACCAATTTCATTTTGCGACGGTTTCCAAAATCCCCTTCCTAAAACCAAAATATGTTGTACAGTAGATAGTATTGGTCTAAAAGCTATTATAAACTAATCCTATGTTGTAAAAACCCAATGAAATCGTCATATTGAGATGATTCTGATGAGATTTTACAGCATACCATCATTAAGAAATTCCCAAAAAGGACATTGTCAGTAAAAAATACGGTATTTATTCTAATAATCGCCCATATTCTAATAATCGCCCATCCCCCAAAACACCGCTCAAAATCGGCCATTTTAAGACCAATATTCGGAAAAGGTTGGTGATTCTAATAATCGCCCATCCCCCGATTTGAGAAAAATTGCTCGAATGTAAACTTCCAAATTATTCCAACAAATACTAAAAAGTTCATGCAACACCTACGACAAAAACAAAAAACGCTGTTGATTCGTTTACTAAGATGAACTGGCATTCGTTTACTAGAGCTACTGAAGATCGGGAATTGCTAGTGATCTTTATGTTTGCGATGGTCGTGACTGCATGATTAACCCAGATTTGAATAAGTTCTGTGTTTTATCCTCAACACTGATTATCACAAACATTTTCCAAGTCCGATGTCAAAGAAAGAATACGTGCAAGATTTCCGATCAGGCGCAGCTGCGTTTTCAGCTTTCACTGACGGAAAAATGAATATTTTTTGTCCGAAACATGGGACTGTATTTTAATCTAAAATTACGATATTCTTAACAAATAACTAAATAAAAAGATATTCAATGATTTTTCTTTAAAATCAGAATTAAGTCCGAGTAACAAACTGGCCAATAAAGGCAAATTAAATAAATATTTTTGTCTCACAACAAGGTAAAGGACGCGGAACAGTTTATTTCACACAGAGGGTGAACAGATGATCAAAGACGCCGACGGCTATTTTTGGAAGTGTTGCCAGAACTTGCACGCGCCCAACGCTTGTCTCGGTAGATGCCAAACCCTTTTAAAATTATTATTTGGCCGTCTCTTTGTGACTTTGTTGCGGATTTTAGAATTGAGGAAAACAGGATACATAATTTTATTTTCGCAACAGGTAGGCGACACGACTATTTCCTATTACGGCATTTTAATCCATTTCTTGTAATTTAGCAAAAAAATACAAGGAGCAAACAATAGGTTAAAATTGAAATGCGAAGTGAATATTAAAATAAGTGCGTGCAACTACTATGATCGAATGTAGTTCCGATCCTTTGGAATCATGACTGCGATATGCGGTATATTCTAATCTACGCGAACGAAGAATAATACAATTTTCTGAAACTGGAGAATCATTTATTGAACACTACGATCGACGGTCTAGCTTAAGTTTCAAAATCTGAACAGAACAGCAATGTCGTCGGCGTTATCACTTGCCGATGTCGACAGTTTTATTTTTTTTCGGGCTCCGTATCAGAGAGAGAATTCGTTAGCTATTTAATGATCAATTAACTTTCAATTTATTCCATTGTTTTATGATATCAGAATATAAATACATTGTACATTCGCGAGAATCCCTTGGTTTATGTTAAAGCAGCGTGTCGCTCGGTTTATTGAAAAACGGTGACGATGGGCAAACTGCAAGGTCAGAGTAGTGTCATTATTATGCGTCTTTGTTCCTCATTTTTTGAAATTTATTTTGTATTTATCAGATACATATCACATTGTCATTGTTTAGGGACATTGTAGGTCCGTACATAGTAAGTTTGAGTTATTCCCCAACAGAATACCTCCAATAGTCGCCCATGTTTGACTGCGTTGAACATCACTTTTCTAATAAACGCCCGGGCGATAATTAGAATAAATACGGTACATGTATGTTCAATTTTTCTAAGACAAAATATATGCTAACCTACTTTTCTCTTTTATGACTGCTTTTGGTGGTCCCTTTGGTGTTTTCTTCATACAACTTTTACTGCAAATTAAACAGAAGATTAGAATTGTGACAGAATTTGGAGACCACACTTTTCATTCAAAGTCTTGAAAGCTATCTGAATGATTGTCTCAATGGACTTCAGTATTTATTTTTAAAATACAATTTTTAAATGTGTCTGTTTTAAAAGGAAAGTCATGTTGTAAAGATTAAGATAAGTCTGCACATGCAGGCTGATGTTGATATCTAATTCTTGCCAAAGCTAGAATATTCCGGGCTCAGTAAGATTAAGGGTAAAGGAAATAATTATGGCTCAAAAGTCTAAAACTTTATCAGAATTTTTATCTGCATGATATCTTGAGACACATTTAAGCATAACCACTTAGACTTAAATAAGTCACCTTGGCTAATCTGTAAAAAAAACTTTTGTACATATTAGACTTCATTTTTAGCTTCATAAAAATTCCTGGAAACTTTGTCTAATTGTTTGCCTTCATAAATGGCTAAATGATCTGGAATATACTAGTATGGGATCAAAAGCTAGGTCACTAGGTCAAGACTTGTAAAAAAAAAAAAGATAAATCCTCTCCTGCTGCTTCTTTGAATAGTTCTTTTGTCCTTAACTCTAGATAGCCTAAACCAATTAGACTTACATTTGGCTTCACAAACAGTGTAGACCCAGAGAATTATGGATTAATGATGTACCATGAAAACCGGCTTATCAGAGCATATGAAAAAATAGGCTGCCAGAAACAGGTCAGCTGACAATTTTTCTCTCTAATCAGTTTTGTCCATTCGGAACATCGCTCGGACTTCTCCGTAACTTGAAAAGTACCTCGGACATAAGTGTAGTAATTTTGGGTCATTTTTTAGGTAATTTGGCTCCTGGTGGTACTTCGGTTAATACGCATAAACAAAATCACGTTTTGTAAATTCTTTCCGATCATCTTTCGAGATCTTTTGGGCATTTAATTATTTGATGACAAAATGCAGTAAGACACTGCGTTTTGTTATCAAATTATGATATGCCAATTATACTTATTTCGCTGATTTTGTTTTATGCAACATCATCTTTAGTGGGATCGTCTATGTTTGTGACATCATAAACCCACGTGCAAAATGACGCACTTTCATGGCTGCTCCCGTATTATTCCCGAGGTCTATTCCTTAGAATCGGGGAAGGTTCCCGATTGAGTTTTGTCTTGTCTAAAATTCTCCCTTCGAGTACCTGTAAAGAACAAGATATGTCATCAGTGGCTCAGTGCAAAACTGTTGTAACTGCCTATAAATATGTTTATAGGTAGTTAGTTACAACTGTTTCATGCAGAGCCATTGATGGGGTTTAAATGCAGTCCATGTAGCTGTTGTTTTTCAAAGCTTGATCTGTACGAATTTGTTCAAGTCCATTTGCAACAAAAAATTTAGCTTTTAGAGACCCTGAACAACTCACTGCCACTCAATTCTGACAGTGCTAGCCACTTATATTTGTGTCTCAGACTTACAAAACCTGTGTCCCTTAAAACCCATTATGATGTGCCATAGTTGCAAAACTTGCAAATTATTTTGTAATAAGTTTGAGTAGTCAAACCTGTTTCAGCAAGCACCTAAAGGACATTTAAAAAGTGATTACTTAAGACATGTGCTTGCTACATACAGGTTAATTTAGGTCCATTTTCTTCAGTTGGGAACTCGTGAACTTTTTCAAAATACAAGTTGATTGCTCAATACTAGAGCTGGGATGAGTATTCGAGTGCTCAGGTATCATGTAGAGTATTAATCCTACTCGGGTCCTGAATCATCCACCTGTTACAACTTGAATACAGTATTGTGACTTTAGATTACAGTACACGTGTATACAACTGACATGTCAAAATAGCTAGTTCTACTTATACCCGACTATTGTATAAGCACTATGTACCTTTGGGGACTACTTCAGAAAAGAATTGAAGACTGTTTAAAATAGTCTTCAATTGTTTATCTGAAGTTGATTTCCAGACGGTCTTACGGAATTAAATCAGATAGTTTTGAGAGTCCTGGCTACTTTTGCAAGTCTCAGACTTGAAACACCATGTCAGAATTTGTATGTTTGAACCCCCTTCACATTATTCTTGATCCACCTTAGTTGATAAAATGAAAATATGACCTGTAATCATCAGGTACTTGAGTACCCATGGGTGAGGAGATCTCAGGCACCTGGGTACAAAATTTCTATTCGTCCCAGTTCTACTAAAAACAGGTGGTCAATAAGAGAGGTTTGACTATTTCTCTGTTATTGTTTCAGGCCAATATTTCGTCCCAGTTCTACTAAATACAGGTGGTCATTAAGAGAGGTTTGACTATTTCTCTGTTATTGTTTCAGGCCAATATTTCGTCCCAGTTCTACTAAAACAGGTGGTCAATAAGAGAGGTTTGACTATTTTTCTGTTATTATACCCCCCACCTACGAAGTAGAGGGGGGTATATTGGTTTCACCATGTCTGTCTGTCTATCTGTCCATCCGTCTGTCCATCCGTCCATCCGTCCGTCCGTCCATCCGTAGACCTTTTCGTTTCCGAACTCTAACTCAAGAACCAAATGACCTACAATCATGAAACTTTACACAAATGTTCCTTATGACCCAAGGAAGTACCCTATTATTTTTGGGTCATGTAGGTCAAAGGTCAAGGTCACAGTCAGCTTTTGATAAATTTTCGTTTCCAGACTCTAACTCAAGAACCAAGTGGCCTACAATCATGAAACTTTATATAAATGTTCCTTATGACCCAAGGAAGTGCCCTATTGTTTTTGGGTCATGTAGGTCAAAGGTCAAGGTCACAGTCAGCCTTTGTTAAATTTTCGTTTCCGGAATTTAACTCAAGAACCAAGTGGCCTACAATCATGAAACTTTATGCAAATGTTGCTTATGACCCAAGGAAGTGCCCTATTTGGGTTATATAGGTCAAAGGTCAAGGTCACAGTAAATTTTTGTTAAATTTTCGTTTCCGGACACAAACTTGAGAACCAAGTGACCCACAAGCATGAAACTTTATGCAAATGTTGCTTATGATCCAAGGAAGTGCCCTATTGTTTTTGGGTCATATAGGTCAAAGGTCAAGGTCACAGTCAATTTTTCATGAATTTTCATTTCTGGACTCTTATCTCAAAAACCAAGTGACCCAGAATCATGAAACTTCATGCAAATGCTACATATGACCTCAATATTAGTTACAAACACATCCTGCACTTATAGCACTTGCATTCTGACAAAGCGCTTGTGGGGGGTATTAGTCCGCTCTGCGACAGTTCTAGTTGTTTCAGGCCAATATTTCGTCCCAGTTCTACTAAAAACAGGTGGTAAATAAGAGAGGTTTGACTATATCTCTGTTATTGTTTCAGGCCAATATTTCGTCCCAGTTCTACTAAAAACAGGTGGTCACTAAGAGAGGTTTGACTATTTCTCTGTTATTGTTTCAGGCCAATATTTCGTCCCAGTTCTACTAAAAACAGGTGATCACTAAGAGAGGCTGACTATTTCTCTGTTATTGTTTCAGGCCAATATTTCGTCCCAGTTCTACTAAAAACAGGTGGTCAATAAGAGAGGTTTGACTATTTTTCTGTTATTGTTTCAGGCCAATATTTCGTCCCAGTTCTACTAAAAACAGGTGGTCAATAAGAGAGGTTTGACTATTTTTCTGTTATTGTATCAGGCCAATATTTTGTCCCAGTTCTACTAAAAACAGGTGGTCAATAAGAGAGGTTTGACTATTTTTCTGTTATTGTTTCAGGCCAATATTTCGTCCCAGTTCTACTAAAAACAGGTGGTCACTAAGAGAGGTTTGACTATTTCTCTGTTATTGTTTCAGGTCAATATTTCGTCCCAGTTCTACTAAAATCAGGTGGTCAATAAGAGAGGTTTAACTATTTTTCTGTTATTGTTTCAGGCCAATATTTCGTCCCAGTTCTACTAAAAACAGGTGGTCACTAAGAGAGGTTTGACTATTTCTCTGTTATTGTTTCAGGCCAATATTTTGTCCCAATTCTACTAAAACAGGTGATCAATAAGAGAGGCTGACTATTTCTATGTTATAGTGTCAGGCCAATGATCATGGTATAGGTGTGGTGGAGGCCAACTTTCTAGAACCCATGATATATAGGCAAAAACAACAACCACTTTTCTTACCTTTCCCTAGATCGGACATTGTAAATCAATGTCACCATTACTCTTGCTGCCACAGAGGTACAGATAAGAGGGGGTAAAGCCAGTCTAAAATCTTTATTTCTCGTTGAAACCCCATGTTGTGGGTACTCATTTGAATCGTCTTGACCAGACGATTCTAATGAGTACCCATGACATCGTTTTTGTGCAAGTATAGATGAAATAATCTAATTTGAAACCCAATTTCAATCTACCCCCTCCATCTGTAGCTCTGCTTGAAGTTGCAGCACCTGTCACAGCAATGCTGGATTCTGAATTGGAGGTAATAGTCTACATATTTGGCGACCAAAATAATGTCCTTTACTGATCAATACAAAATTTCTTTTCGTCCCAGTTCTATTAAATACAGGTGTTTGCTAAGAGATGTTTGACTATTTCTACGTTATTGTTTCAGGCCAATGATCACGGTATAGGTGTGGTGGGTGTGGTGGAGGCCAACTTTCTGGAACCAATACACAATAAACAGGACTTCAATAGGACAGATAAATATTCGTATGTATACATAGATGTGGATAGAATTGGATCAGCTCTGCTTCAAGATGGAAATATTCACTTAACGTTTATGAAATGGAATCCTACTTTGTTTGTGGTTATAATATGATCAACGGCACAGGAGTGAAATTACCCTGTTGAATATTTTTGATATTACACAAGTGTTATTACACTAATTGAATAACTATGTAATTAAGCTTAGCATGCATAGCAACATTCTAAATTTGATGTGAAAATGACCCTATAATGTATTTGATGACATCAATTTGCAAACAGCGTTATATGTTTTGCAGAATAACTTGAATCCATCAGTTTCTGGAATTTCCTTGATTTATGGCAAAAATTCATGCCATATTATAAATTGAATATATAATTTGTGTTCATAAAATACAGAATTTATCTAACTCGTCTTCAAAAACAGAGATAAAAACTTGGTGCAACCTCGTTCTTATAGATGACTCGCTTGATAAATTTCTTATTAAATGACCACTTATCTAATATCCTCTAAATACACATGCAAAGGAGGGATAAAATTTGACAATCGTAGAACATTTTCATATTGAAAGCAGAGCAGGATTATGTATGTCACAAAATAGGTTAGAAAAAAAGTATAGTGTAGATTTAGTGTTCATTTATGTAGCGAGAAATTCTGTCAAATAAAGAGAGGTCATTCCTTAAAAGCCGCCGTCATAGCGCAGTTGGTAGTGTGTCAGACTGTCAATCTAGAGGTCCCGGGTACGATCCCTGACGGCAGCACTCATTCTTTCCGACTATTTGTCTCTCACCCATGGGTTGATAATTGTAGACCTATGTGAGATAATAGCTGGGGGCTAAGAATGTGATGGTTGTACTGGTGAGAGAAATACAAGGAATCCATTTTTAGGTGCTCCAGCCACGGTGATATAACTGAAATAATGTTGAAAGCGGTGTTAAACTCCATTCAATCAATCAATCATTCCTTAAAGCAATGGGTACACTTGTTTGCTCATTTGAAGCAGATCTCCTTGATGTGGAATAATTAGAAAGATTGGCCATCTACTTTCAACCCAGTACCAGGTTACTTTAAGTTAAGACATTTCCAAATACAGTGGTCTCGCGATAGCTCGAACACACACAGGACTGACCAATTTGCTCAAGTCATCGCATGATTCGAGTTAATGCCAGTAAGCAAAAATGTCCTCTATGGAGATGTTTGCATCTTTTTTCAACCCTACTACCTTTGCAAAGTTTGCCTTCCTAATATGCAGTACCTATGTAAAATACTCATCGAGGAATAGTATTTTGAAATATATAACTCTGATTTAAAACTACTTGTTTAATTTTGCGATTTAATTCGATCAAATTGTAAGGGTTGAAAAGAGAAAAATCCACAAAAGTTGATGAAGGCGTAAATTTTAGTGGACTCTGTTCTCAGAAAAAAGGCGGTTGGCTTGAAAAAAAGGCTAGATTTGGGATTTGAGAGGCAAAAAAACAAGCATATTATTTCTTCCTCATAATATTTTCGCTGCTAGTGTTGCTGAATGACAAATTTTTAGACGTTTTATCAGTCAGAAGAATGGCAAGGTTGCAAGCAATTCCTTCTTTTCTCACAATGTTTTCCTTAGTGTTAACTTCCTCTGTACCTCAAATAACTAAATAGTAAGGGCGTTTCTTAAAATGGCATCTTTAAACAATGAAAGGAGTTCACAAACTTTTTATAATTTTTTTCTGGAATGTATCAAAAAGTTTTGTTCAGCAGATAACAAAGTTAAAGTGAAGCGGGATTCAAGACATTTTGAAATAGAAGCATTTTTCTTAAACCACGTTTATGTGCCGAACACTGTCGATTTGTGACTGAAACATTGAAACTAAGAATTAAACAGTTGTAGTTATAATGTTTCTGTGGGCAATCGTTATAAAGATGAATAATTTTCCGAATTAAGAGGATGACTTTCGAAGACTTAAAAACGATAATGAGCATTGATTCTACAAAAATTTTCATTTGTTTTATGATTGTTTCAAAGTGTCTAAATTATTTTTTGGTCATTAAATTCCCATCATTACACTCTAAAATTGAATAATGTGGAATACAAGGTGTGAAAACAATTTGTCTGACTCTTCGATACCCTGTGAAAAAGGCGTAAAGTATTCTTTACAATAAGACAAAATAACAAATACGCATTTTAAGTTAATTTTGATGCAAAACAATAGATGTCAGAAAGGTGCAAACCCCTTTGCTTGAGGGAATGCAGTAAAATTTGACCACGGGACTGAGATTGCTGCTCGAGTGATCGAGCTATCGCGTGTTCGAGTTAGTGCATTAATAACCAACAAGAAAATAGAGAAAGACGTATCGGGACTGGAGGATCAGCTAGAGCTTTTGCATGAATTAGAGTTTTCGCCCTCTTGAGATAACGCGAGACCACTGTAGAAACAAGCTGCATACATGATTAAAAGTGTTTAAATAAATGCATCAAAATATAGAAAATATTGTTTTTAAATCAGAAATTGCTTTTTCAAGCCATTTCTTGTTTTCTGACAATCTTTTCCAAAGCTATGTAACTTAACTTGCCAAAATCAGGGATTTAAGGTAATGGGTCCATATTTTCCAAATTGTTCTGCAATAGATTGAAACGGCAATAATAGCTTTGTTGGTAGCACATTGTACTGCAAATCTTGACTTACAACTCAGGTCTGATCCAACACATAGCACACGTCTTTTCTGGCATTTGACTCCACCAATGGGTGGATAATCACAAATCCGTGTGGAATGAACAGCAAAAGGCTTAGAAAGAATATTGTAGTTGTACTTATGATAAAAATACCAGGAATCTATGGTTAGGTGCTCAAACTGTGGGGATATGACTGAATAATTATTAACCCTTGTCATGCTGAATAAATTTTGGCTAAAAATTGTCATTAAATAAAAGGGTAAAAAGCACTGAAAGTACCAAATACTGTATAGGTCATTTTTTATTTGAAAAACTAAATCTATTGACGATTCTGATTTGAGAAACAGGTGGTATAGACTGACATCAGACTATGTGCAGGCTGATGTTTGTCTATAGCTCCTGGCAAAGCAGAAATATTCCGGGTTCAGCATGACAATGGTTAAAATCGGGGTTTAACTCAATACAAAAGAAATCAATAATAGAGTTTTATATGTAAATGTAAACCACAAATCTAATCGCTACATTGTATACTATTTCAGTGCTTTTATGCAGAATGCATCATCAAAGTTGAATGATTACTACTACGAAAAAACTAAAATGGAGAATCCAGATTCAGCATCCAATTTGTAAGTTTTCTTATATCCCTCTTTCTTCATTATTAGATTGTAAAATCTTTGAGCTGGTGGCTCGGATGAAATATTGTAGTTTAGGAAACACCAGGAAATCATGTGCAGGTGCAACAGACGGCCAGATATAACTGCAGTTATATAGACAAATGGCCTAAGACCCCCATACAAAGAAACAGACATGCAAAACAAAATTTTACTCTGCCATTCATTCAGGATGACCAAAAGGTGCAAATACATGCAATTGCATGCAAAGCGGGATATAATTGGCAAACTGTTTACTGTTTGGTCATTCTGAATGCAAGGCTGTTCTTAGATATAAAGGGTTAGAGCTCAAGATATAGAGGATAATCATTTGTTTCAGTGTAAGGTCGAATTATATTCATTGAGTGAACAACAAAAGCTATATTTTTCACGAGTGGTGGAGCCACGAGTGAAAATATAGCTTTTGTTGTTCATGAAATGAAATATTAATCGATCTTACTCGAAAAACAAACAATTATTCTATTTCTTTTATGCAAAAATGGGACAAAATGTGAAATTTCTAGGACATATTTTCATAAAGCGTGTCATTGATGCTCATGATTGCTAGGCAACGTTCATTGTGACGTCACTTATTTCGCCCCGCAAAGATGACGTCGGATAGGATGAAATGCACAAAAGCAGGGTATAAGTTTCATCTCATGATTTATACTCACCTGATGGGAAACATACTTAAGGATTATATTCCGTATATAGTCCACAAAATCCGCAGAATAAACATAATAAAGCGTCTACATGTAAATCACGTGATCAACTCTAGACGCTTGGTGGAGAACCCGCACACCTCAGTTTATTTCCAGCGTGCAAAACGTTCACATCCGCAGGTAGTTTCGTTTTCGAAACTATTATTTTTCTTCGTATTTAGACTGATATTATCGGAGTTTTGGAGTTGTTATTGGACTCTTTGTTTCATTATGTCAGATATTGACAAAGACGACGATTTATCGTCGAGAACTTCGGTTTCCGAAACGCCGAGCAAGTCGGGTAAGAAATCCAAACGGACTCCGCGTGCCAGCAAGAAGGAATTGGAGAATTTACGGTCGGAATTTTCGACATTTCAAGGTATAGTCGATTCCATAGATTCTAAATTGGCTCTCTTAAACGAGTTCTTGACGTCGAAACGTATTTCTCAGAATGATAAGGACAAGGAAAACGACCCTTGTGAGGTGCGTAGACCTTGTCGTCCTTCGGATAACGTCCCTTTAGGGGAGCGTAGACCGACTTTACCCCTGGGCAATTCACTCAATGCTGATTTTGGAGTGTCAGACCCATGTAGAGAAGATGATGTCTTGTCTCTGCAGCCTGGACAAAAAGAGCGACAAGAGGTAGATTGGGCTACTTCTGAAAGATGCTCTAGTAGATCTGGAAGTGATGTGGTTCTAGTAGAGGAAGATTCTAGTATGCCTGATCGTTTCTCCAAGTACAATAGTAAAACAGCTGCACTTTTAAAAGAGATGTTTGGTGAAGATGCTGTGACAACATCTTCAGTGCAAAAATCTGGTATCACATTGGATGAGGCCCAGATTAATGTTATTGAGACTTCTTGGAGGTGTATTGATCCTTCTAAGTTGACTGCATATAAAGACAGTTATCGTTCAGTGTTTCCAGTTAGTGAACAGTCAGAATCTTTGTTGAGTGTTCCCTCTTTGGATAACATGTTAGAGACTATATTAGTTAGAAAATATGGAAGTAAAGCTTCTAAGTCACAGTCTCTCTGTTCTCAACCCCTGAGATCACTTGAGAAATTAGCATACCAAGGTCAGCATGCAGCTCGTATGGGATTAATCATAAATTCTTATTTACAGCAAGCCCTTGGTAACTTGCTAACAGTTTTGAAAGATAAGAATGTCAATGTGGACAGTGCCATTCAGTGTGTTCGCGACACGTTTGCTATGAGTACTAAGGCTTTGGATCAAGTGGCCAGAGCTGGTGCTTTTCACCATCTTATTAGACGTAGAGCTGCTATGTCTGATTCAGGACTTTATGACATTTCAGATATGAAAGATCATTTGTACCGTTTACCATTATCACATGAAGGGGTTTTTGGTATAGGATTAGAGAAAAAACTTAAAGATAGAAAAGAGTTACAAAATCAATTATGTGATTTATTGCCAGATAATGATAGGAAAAGGAAACAAACGGTCTCTTCTCATTATCAGTGGAAAAAACCAAGGTATGATGACTCTAGTCGTTCCAGGTCTCAGAAACGTCCTAGTGTTGCTGCTGGTAGAGGACAGTATGGTTTTCTGAAAGGACATGATCGCAGTAATTCCAAGACGTCAGGGGTGAGTACTTTTCGTCCCAAAAGCAAACAACAATGACGTGATATGTGTGCATCCAGAGATACCGGTTGGGGGTCGCCTTTCTCATTTTTACCAAAAATGGACCCAGATCACAGACGATCAATGGGTATTGGACACAATTTTAAATGGCTACAAGCTAGAATTCAATCAAATCCCAGCTTTCAATGGGATACGACAGACAAGAGTTCCAAAAGAACAATTACATTTTATTCTGCTGGAGGTAGAAGAGTTATTACAAAAACATGCAATAGAGGAAGTACCTCTTGCAGAGAGGCAAAGCGGTTTTTACAGTACGCTTTTCCTAGTACCCAAAAAGACGGGAGATTTAAGACCGGTTATCAATCTGAAACCCCTCAACAGGTATCTCAGGAAGCAACACTTCAAAATGGACTCATTAAAGTCAGTTCTCAATTTGGTACAAAAAGGAGATTTTGCTTTTTCAATGGATCTCAAAGATGCTTACATGCACATTCCGATTTTTCAAAAGCACAGGAAATTCTTAAGGTTTGCAATTCAGCAGAAAGTTTACCAGTGGAAATGTCTTCCATTTGGACCTACATCAAGTCCCCGTGTCTTTACCAAAATAGTTTCTGTGGTAGCAGCCTATTTAAGACAACAGAGTCTACGTCTAGCAGTCTATCTAGACGATTGGTTAGGGCTGAACAGAACTTGCCAGAATTTGGGCAGAGATCAATTGAAAATGCAAGATCTTCTTCTGCAGTTAGGCTTTATGATCAATGCAAAGAAATCAGTATTACAACCAACTCAAGTTATCACTTATCTAGGAAACATATTCTATCTGAG
This sequence comes from Fragum whitleyi, assembly GCA_948146395.1. Classification (NCBI taxonomy): domain Eukaryota; kingdom Metazoa; phylum Mollusca; class Bivalvia; order Cardiida; family Cardiidae; genus Fragum; species Fragum whitleyi. Next base: position 11,934,354 of record OX411546.1, on the reverse strand, counting down.
TCTAGGTACAGTGCGTCCAACTTCAGACAGACATCAAAAAATAGTCTTTGCAATCATGACTTTAGCAAATTCAAGGTCAGTGAGCGCCAAGGAGTTTCTGCATCTCTTGGGGTTAATGTCCTCTTGTATAGAAACCGTAGCAAATGCTCGCCTTTATATGCGACCAATTCAGTTACATCTACTAGCATTTTGGAAACCCAGTTCAAGGGATTTGTCATATCAAATACCAGTTACACAACATGTAATAGGTCATTTGAAATGGTGGTTAGATTCAGTCAATGTGCTAAAGGGCAAATCTTTTCTACCATGGTCAGCAAACCACACGTTAGAGACAGATGCATCCAATCAGGGTTGGGGTGCGTGTCTGGGTTCATTGTTTGCCCAAGGGACTTGGTCTCACCAACAGAAGAAGTCTCACATAAATTGTCTGGAATTGGAAGCAGTGTTTCTAGCTCTACAGAATTTCATTCATTTACTCAGGGGTCAAAATGTACTTATTCGATCAGACAACACAACAGTTGTCCAGTACATCAACAAACAAGGGGGCACAAAATCTCCGTCTCTGTGCATAATAACATGGAAATTGTGGCAGTTTGCAATTCAAAACAAAGTTCAACTGAAAGCAGCTCATATTGCAGGGAAATTGAACACTCGCCCAGATTTTTTGAGCAGACACAAAATACAACCAACAGAGTGGAGCTTACATCCTGCAGTAACACATCAAGTGTTCAGTCAGTGGGGATTTCCCAACATAGATCTGTTTGCTTCAGTTCACAATCGGAAAGTTCAAGTTTTTTGCTCATGGGTTCCCCACCAAACTGCATTAGCAACAGATGCGTTGACAATTTCGTGGGAAGGAATGTATGCGTATGCGTTTCCTCCACTTTGTTTAATTCCCAGAGTATTGAATCACATGAAGCAATTTCAGTGCAAAATAATTCTAATAGCTCCATTGTGGCCAAGACGACACTGGTACACCACTCTGTTGGAACTGACGGTAGCTCAACCAATAATTCTTCCGCTACGGAAGGACCTATTGGCTCAGCCTGGAACCAGAATTTATCATCCCAATCCGGAGGTGTTCAAGTTGACTGCATGGCTGCTATCAACAAACAATTCAGAAAGAAAGGATTTTCTAAAAAAGTTAGAAAACTTCTCACAGCCAGTTGGAGATCTGGCACACAGAAGGATTATGCTTCAAAATTCAAAAAATACTGTAGTTGGTGTAATACAAAACAAATTGATCCATATTCAGCATCTTTAAATGAATGTGCAGAATTTCTAGCTTCTTTGTATAAAGATGGCCTTCAGTACAAAACCATAGCTGGATATAGGCCTATGTTATCTTCTGTTCTAGAGCCTATTGATAAATTTCCAATTGGTCAGCATCCGTATATTATTAGACTCTTGAAGGGAGTGTTTAATTTACGACCACCAGTTAGTAGACTTGTTCCAGAGTGGGATCTACCTAGAGTACTGAAGGCTATACAAAAGTATCCTTTTGAACCTTTAATGAAGACGTCATTAAAATACATCACTTACAAAACTGTTTTTCTTACAGCAATCACGACGTTTCGGAGAGTCAGCGATCTTCAAGCGTTAAGATTGGGTGAAGATGCAGTTTCAATCCTTCCAGATGGAATCTCCTTTGTTCGACAAGGTTTGGCTAAGCAAGACAGACCAGGTCATTGCGACTCTAAGATTTTTGTGCCAAAATTTAATTCCAATAAGTTACTAGATCCTAAACGGGCTATTGCTATTTACTTGAAGAAAACGGAGCCCTTTAGACACAAGAACGGTAAAGAGGAAACAAGTTTGTTCCTTACTATTAACGAACCTCACAAGAAAGCGTCGGCTCAGAGATTAAGTTCATATATTATTGGGACTATCCGAGAGGCTTATGAGGACAAAACGTTGAAGGTTACAGCTCATTCTACTAGAGCTTTAGGTCCATCTTGGGCCCTTTACAAAGGGGCATCGATCAGGTCGGTTTTGGAAGCTGCAGATTGGTCGAGAGAGTCGACTTTTATTAAGTTTTATAGGAGAAAGGTATCTCCACATGTGTTACAGTGATTATTATACATTTAAGTTAAACAAAGAAGTTTATTTCCAACGGATTTGGTATGGAATATTGTTTTAGACATGTATTTGACACAGATTGTGTAATGTTGTACAGTGCTTCATGTATGTATATACAGACAAACTATGATATATAGTGATCCTGGAAAGAAAGAAGTTTCCTTATTGGGATATACAACTATTTGGTGGAACAGTTAATTTGTTAGAAACCATCCACATCCAAGGTGAGATTGCTTTGAAATCTATCCTTAAGTATGTTTCCCATCAGGTGAGTATAAATCATGAGATGAAATTACTTAATTTGTTTATCAAATTAGAATTTTACGAATGGATTTATACTCACCTGATGGGAGGTTCCTCCCGCCTCCCCATGGTTTTTTACAGGAGAGGATGTTCACAGTTTTACACGATTATAAACTGAGGTGTGCGGGTTCTCCACCAAGCGTCTAGAGTTGATCACGTGATTTACATGTAGACGTTTTATTATGTTTATTCTGCGGATTTTGTGGACTATATACGGAATATAATCCTTAAGTATGTTTCCCATCAGGTGAGTATAAATCCATTCGTAAAATTCTAATTTGATAAACAAATTAAGTAATTTTTGATAATTTCACTGCTTTGCGATGAGATTATCAATTGATAATATACCCTTATTTCTTGATAAACTACCGAAAAGCATCTCATAAATCATCAAGCAAATCCTGTATTGTGGGTACTCATTTATGTCCCAATAGAGATCAGTAAAAGGCAATCGTAATGGTAGACCCAGATCAAAGAGCTCCTTGACTAGCATTTGAAACTGGGTCTACAATGTTTGTTTGGACCTGTCTGTCTGAATATAAAGAGTCTTGTTTAAAACTATTTATCTTACATCCATTGGGAAAGAAGTTCTTTGAATGTAAATTAAGGTAGTGGACCCATAAAAGATCAGCAATGTTAAGGCAGTAATGAACTTTCCACAATATTTTTCCTTGGGTAATGCAAATTTTAGTATTGGAAAATCAACTGTTTTTCAAAACTGGACAGATTAGAAATGCTTAGTTCTCAGGGTCCAAAGAATCCACTCGTCCGCTCGTATTTACGAGTAAGAAATCCCGGAGGACGAGTCGAAATTCAAAGGCAGTTGTCCTTCCATACGAGTGAAGAATGAATGGCATTTAACCATTATGTCTGGTGTCAGGATAAACTTGGATATAATACAAAAAAGACTCTTCGAAAAAGTTCACGGTGATAGAAGTTCGCAACAACTGAACTGTAAACAGTCATGTACTTTGATTTCTAAAAAAAAAACTTCCGGTTTTCGCATGATTGGCCCGGTACCCAAACTTCATAAATACAAATCGATCTCACTATCAAGGAAAGTATCAAAAAAAGAAATAAATTTCCCCCTCTTTTGTTCATTTCTACTACTTCTTTTGTCGCTTATAGCCACAATCATTGAAATTTACCCGAAAAATCCATGGTATTGTACATATGTCCCAATCTTTTTACTGGTATTTATTGCCCGGAATTTAATGTTTTACTAATGACGCAAGAAATAGTACTTTCGTTTCGTCTGCACTTCAAGATGTCGTTTTCAGATACAAAACATGGTCTTTAACAATCCCTAGGCCTATTGAAGGGCGAGTGACAATCAAACCAGGATGAGTTACTTTTTCAAGTCACTTGCCCTGCAGGACGAGTGCCTTTTTCTGAATTCTTTGGACCCTGGTTCTTCCATTACTACAGGTCTAAAGGACCTGCAATGTGGTAAGATCTACCAATCCTCCCTAAAATCCGCAGGTCTTGGGCCAGAGGACTGGTATTAGTGTTGATCCCTGCCTATAGCCACTGACTCTAGTATGATTATTAATTCCAGAATACCAGCATCTCAGCTTCCAGACTGGACGTGGGCTCAGTGTGAAAACTGTCTCAGTTGGAGAAGGTTACCTACAGGTTATACTAAAGATCTGCCAGACAAGTGGTATTGTAGGATGAACCCAGACGCAGCTTTCAAGTATGTTTACCCTAAACCGTTTGTTTGAATCTGTCCCCATCAGCGTAAAGGGCAGTGTATCAAACTTTGTCTTCCACCAATGGGTTGATAATTGCGGACCTATGTAGGATAGCAATTGGAGGCTAGGAAAGGATGTAGTGGTAGTATTGGTATGAGGAATACCAGGAATCCATTGTTAGGTGCTCCAGTTGTCCAAATATGACTGTTAGATTGTCAAAAGTTGCGTACAGCCCAATTCAAACAAACAAACATAGGAAAATGTGCTTTTATTAAGCAAATTTTATTGTTTACACATCTCATACAATTTAAGACAGAATTTCATAAAACTTTCACATGTTGCTCATCATGCACCTTGCAGAATTAGTAGTTGTTATTCAAATTTATAATGAGTAATGGAAAAACGTGCCTTTATGTAAAATTCCTTATTTATATCATTCATTCGATATTTATTGATGAAATCTCCTGAAACTTTCATAGAATATTCCTTTTCATCTGTCCATAGGCATATTTCTGCTGTTTTGACTTGTGATGACATGTCATTGAAAAAGGTGTCAATATGTAAAAATCCTTTTTAACACATATCTACATCAGACTTACAGAAAACTTAAATGAATGATTAACATTACTTAACCCTTTCCTGTTTTACAAAATTTTGGACCTGTCCAAATTCAAAGGTTTTGCAGACGAAAATTTAAAGTGGATTTAATTTGAAAAATAACTATTCAGTAGGGTAGAAAATTGTGTGGAAAAAGAAGAAATTGCTTATTAGAAGCAATTTCTTCTTTTTTCACAATGTTTTCTCAATCATAAAATCACAGGCACGTAAAAAGCAGGGATTGAACAGCAAAGGGTTAACTTTTCCATATTATTGTAGTAAAGTGATCTAATCCCTTATTATTGATGTTTTTTGATTATTTGCTTACAAATAAAATACTATTACATTGTATAAACTTTAGGTTAACTTGGAGTGCCAGTGGAGAGATATTGGCCCTCTTAGGCCTCTTGTTTCATGAGAGGGGGGGGGGGGGGATGTGTATTAGCCTGCTTTGCAACAGTCTAGTTTACTATTGTTTAGCACCTAAAAGTTGCCAATACTGTATAATTGTGACAATTTCAGTCGTTGTGACATCCCAGAAGAACCAGAAGATGATGATGAGGCCCTGCAAGTGACTTACAAGAAAACTTACAAGAAATCTGTGTAAGTTAACCTTATAACTGTTAAAAGACATGGACAATTCTTAAAATGTATTCTCAGATTTCAGATTCTCAAAAGTAAGGTTTAGAGAAAGCTAAACATTGCAAATACTCAAAAATTAGGCTTTTTGAAAGCTTAACATTGCAGATCCTCAAAAATTAGGTTCAAAGGAACCTTATCATTGCAGATCTTCAAATATTAGGCTAAGTGAATGCTTAACATTACAGATGGTCTAATAGCAGACATAGTGAATGCTAGATATTGCAGATTCTCAAAAATTATGTTTAATGAAAGCAAACATTGCACGTCTACATCAAAATGCTCCTTGCAGAACAGTATGTGGATATACAATGCTTATTTGGACCTGTTTGTCCAAAGAGTTTGGGTCATTATGATATATTTTAAAATAGAAAATTTAAAACAGTTGAGAAATGTTCATTGATAAACATTCATGAGATTGTTGACCATCAGATTTTAAGTTGGTGTCTGGTGACTGAACACACACAAAAAAGCTCTAAATATAGATGTTTAAGGTAACTGCGGACAGATAAAATGGTTGAATTTTCGACTTTCTTAGAACCTCACAATAATTGCTGAGATTTATATTTGAAATGCGGGCATTAGCTAACACACAATGAAAAGGGTCTGAATCTCGTCCAGTTGACGTCGTGACGTCATTAAGGGGCCAACCCTTTTTCAACCCGCCAAAATCATTATTTGCAAATATTTTCTGAAACAATCGGCCGATTTTTACGAAAAAGGTTTCTTTAAGAAAGTCCAAGAACGCCTTAGCTAGTCGTTTAATTTCCGTGCACATTTAAATAGAAGAAAAGGCCCGAAACGCTATCTATTTCGTGATTTTTTTAGATTTGATGTTCCTTTTTTCACATCTTTTTGTGTAATTGGATAGAAATTTCTCAAAATTTTGCCCGGTGACCTATGCTGAATTTTTGTTATTTTGTAGCCGAAAGAATATGTTTTGCATTAATCAAATAAAAATGATATGTCTTCGGGTTAGATTTTTTATTAAATTCGATTTTCCGAAGTTGTTACAACATTTTTCGCCGAATTTGACGTCGCACCAAAACCATCAGTACTATGCTTATATGGCGCCAATCTTCGTGTAATAATACATTTTAAAATATCTAAAATTAAGGATTATTGTAAAATATAAGATTCACAGTATCAAATCCGAATGTCAATTTAAGAAATACAAAAAAATCACTTACTCTTTCATCCATTTAAATAGTCAGCTTTTGTGAACATTTGACGCGACGTTGAAATATCCTTTGATTTGCCATATCTTCGCGGAATCGAATTTTACAAAAAATCTTACCCGAAGACACATGGTTTTTATTTCAAAAATCTTGAGCGGAATGGTTTGGCAGCAACATTTCTAAATTTCAGGATAGGTCACCGGGCAAATTTTCGAGAAAAGGGGCAAAATTTTCAGTTACTGTACTCGAAAACAGCAACGCAGAAGGCATTATTATTTAATACGTTACCGTTTATTGTATTTCTTACACTTATATCTTCATATCAATATCAACATGACATCGGACGTCCAATTACGAAGCAAATAGCCTTTTCGGGATAAAAATCGGCTTATTATTTCCAAAAATAATGGACAATTACTGATTTTGGTCCCTAAAAAGGGGTCGGCCCCTTGATGACGTCATGACGTCAACTCTACTTTATGAAATTCCATCATATGACCGAAATATGAAAGCGGGTACTTAAAAGTACAGTTTTATCGCATGAGGCATGATTTGCAGACAATTTAAAATTTGGACATAAAATGGCCCACTATGTGTCCGCAGTTACCTTAAGTTGAGTAATCTTCAAGTTGGGGTAAATACTTAGTTACTTCTTAAATGAGGCTTACAAGCAAGGTGGGTTTCTTTTCTGGCTTATCTGTGACCAATTATGAAATCAAGAATATTGCGTAATTATTGTAAAATACAAATGTCTCACTAAATATGACCTTGCCAATAGCTGTGTAAGCCAAAATGGGCAAATAATATATCAGGCAAAAATAATTCTATGGCTCAGTGCGAAACAGTTATAACTGCCTATAAATATATAGGCAGTTACAACTGTTTTCGCGCTGAGCCATCAAAATCTCATTTACAGTCAATATTGATTGAGCAACCATGTCTATTAAGGGATCATTTTTATTAAGTGACTGTTTTCATAGTCCCCTTCTTGAAATCAAAATACCTTAAAAAGTAGATTTTATTGGTCTTGATATTTTTGTCATTTTACCCCCCACCTACAAAGTAGAAGGGGGGTATATTGGTTTCACCATGTCTGTCTATCTGTCCATCTGTAGACTTTTTCGTTTCCGAACTCTTAACTCAAGAACCAAGTGACCTTGAATCATGAAACTTCATACAAATACAGCTTATGACCCAAGGAAGTGGCCTATTGTTTTTGGGTTCTATATGTCAAAGGTCAAGGTCACAGTCAGCCTTTGTTCAATTTCTGTTTCTGGACTCTAACTCAATAACCAAGCAACCTAGAATCATGGAACCTCATGCCAATGCTGCTTATGACCCAAGGAAGTGCCCTATGGTTTTTGGGTCACATTGATCAAAGGTCAAGGTCACAGTCAATTTTTGTTCAATTTTCGTTTCTGGACTCAAATTTGTGAACCAAGCAACCTAGAATCATGAAACTTCATGCAAATACTTCTTATGACCTCAATATTTGTTACAAACACATCCATGCACTAATAGCTTTTATCTTTTGACAGAGTGCTGGTGGGGGGTATAAGTCCGCTTTGCGACAGATCTATTGTAATTCTATTTTGTAAAAACTGACTTGAATCGCCTCAATGAGATGATTCTGTTGAGTTTAAACAACATTGGTTATTGAGAAATAACCTATTACGTACACATTCAATTGAAATTATGTCTTTAATTTGTAAACAAAACATGTACTAAGCGACCATTCTGTTTGACAACCTCTTTTTGATGGTCCTGTTAGTGGTTGCAATCTGCGCAAGAACTGGTCAATTTTCCGGGGAGCAGAATTGATAGGGATTAATCTAAGTTGTAAGAACTAGTTTCCAAATTGATGTAAAATAAATAAGTTTTTAAAGCATGTTAAATAAACAAAGGCCTAATACCCAAATTATATTTGTTTATTGTATTTTTAGGGAGAAGGAGAAGAAGCAAGCTAGACTAGAAGAGGTATGTATGAATGAGTATATTCAGTAAAATTCAACCCATTGCCAGACAGTCAAATCTTGAACTGGTTCAAAATGAAAATGATGGCAGACACTATTTCAGTATGCAGCTTGGATATTGCAATTTCTCTTTTTCTCACAGTGTTGTCCTAGATATTATATTTCAACTAAACCAAGCTAATATTGATGGGTCAGTGCAACACTATTGTAAGTGCCTATATATTTATAGGCACTTACAATAGTGTTGTGCTGACCCCTCTAATTATTATGTGGTAATGGGTTACAGACCATTTTGGAAAAAAAGGTTTCTTTTAACCCTTAGTCAAACCCTGAGTCGTTAGAAGTACATTAAAAATGGTATCCCCTTGCTTGCTCTAGAGAACGGCTTCTAAGTAAAAAAGGGACATAATTTAAAAAGACACCAAAATTAATGAAATTTGCTGGGAGAAAAGCAGTCTATTCAGTCAGGAAGTCTAACTTCAGTCTGTCTCCAATTTCTTATGTACCTGCATTGAAAGATAGGGGGTATATTGTTTCACAGTTATCCATCTGTTCATCTGTCTGTCTGCAAATCTTAACATAGCCAATTACTTCAAGGCTATTTAAGATGCAAAGTGCATATTTGATATGATGATAGATCTCTGCTGTGCATATATAGATAAGGTGGTCAAAGCCATCTAACAATGTAGAGATCATCGGTAATGGTCAAAGTTTTGAAAAATTGTCGTTTTAGGGGCATTCTTGTTTCACAAACACATCTTGTTCTTACTAGAGCAATATCTTGTCAACTTGAATGGAACTCCATATATACTATTGGCATAAAGTTAAACATATTGTATTTAGAATTTCAAATAGAATGTGTGGGACTAGAAAAATGAAAATAAACCAATTTTCCAAGTTTGAATTCCAATTTATTTCAAGACCAGATATAGAGGATATTGAATGAGTTGTCATGGAATACTGAATTTATTAAACAAGTCATCTATAAACAGATAAAAACAAGCTGTGTCGAGTTTAATCTTTTTATAGATGATGAGTTAAATAAATATTGTATTTTATGAGCACAAATTTTATATTCTATCTATAATATGACCCAAATTTTTGCGAAAAAACGTCAAAATTCTTGAAATTCAATGTTTCAATTTTCCGCGAAACTTATAACGCTGCTTGAAACTGACGTCACGAAATAAACATTACATCGTCATTTTCCCGGTTACAAAATAGCGTTGCTATTCGCTCTGAGCTCATTTGCATAGTTATTCCACTAGTGTAATAACACCTGTGTAATATCAAAAATATTCAACGAGGTTATTTCACTCCCGAGACGTAGGTCATATTATAAGAGTGATTATTCAATGAGTTAACCAATTGGCACTTTCACTTACATGAACACTGAGTATGTGTATTTGAAACTAGACTTTTAATAGCGAAATTGGCAGCACATTAACTTGGTGGCCAAAACACATCAAGTATCTTAAAGTAATACTACAGCATTAATGAAATCTTCAAGGTTTCATCATTTTGGTTATCACTTTTAGAATGATAAGTGAAATAATAACTTGCAGTCCATGGCTTCTGTCAACTTCCAGTCAGTACTGTGTAATGCCTCCCCTCTTTTGAAATGACGACTCAGCACATTTTGATCTTCAAGGCCACAAGTTGTATGCCTTACACATTAGAATTCCAATTACCTTCTGCAGATGAATCTTACAAATTGTCAAGGATTCCCAACAAATCTTAAAAAAATGTGCTTAACCTTAAGCCAATAGTATATATTGAGTAGTCAGCGCAACACTATTGTAAGTGCCTATAAAGATATAGGCACTTACAATAGTGTTGCGCTGACCCATTTATATGATCTCCAGCTGATATTGTGCTGATGTTTAATAACATTATTTTTGATCTGAGGTCTTGTCACTGAAAAAAAACAGAAACTTATGAAAAGAATGGATTTTTTTTGCAGTAATTGCCCTTTAAATTTGTCTGACCTTTACAAAATAAGCCATCATTTTGTCTTAAATATGCTCTACAAAAAAAATTAAATTTTGACTTTATAATTGGTACTTGATATGGGGCCTACAGCACTTGTAATGAAGTGAAACTTTCCTCTAAGGTAGTAGAACTGTAATCATTCCCCAGCGTTCTGAAAGAAATGAACTTTAACAGTGTTAACCGAGGTTTCCTAATGAAACCATAAGGAGACCTCGGTCAATATTGTGAAAGATCATGAACTATTACAAGTCCACTACCTTAATAGCTCTTGTTCTCCCATTTCTAGGAAAGAAGGTTAAAGGAGAGAGAACAGGAGATCCAGAAGAAAGAGAAGATTCTACAGAAACAAATCAAAACTGTCAAAAAGATAGCTAAACAACAGGAGGAACTCGCGGTAAGTGTCAAAGAAGAAAGAGAAGATTTTACAGAAACAAATCAAAACTGTCAAAAAGATAGCTAAACAACAGGAGGAACTCGCGGTAAGTGTCAAAGAAGAAGGAGAAGATTTTACAGAAACAAATCAAAACTGTCAAAAAGATAGCTAAACAACAGGAGGAACTCGCGGTAAGTGTCAAAGAAGAAGGAGAAGATTTTACAGAAACAAATCAAAACTGTCAAAAAGATAGCTAAACAACAGGAGGAACTCGCGGTAAGTGTCAAACTGACTTTGTTGACAAAGACAGAGGTATAGATGAGAGATGAGATGAGAAGCATTCTAAAATTTTTATTTCTCAATGGAAACCTTTTATATGGGTCTTTAAGATGATATTAATGAGTATTTTTTACTTTGGCCTTTTTCATAGAAAACCCGAGGTATTACCTTGGCATCATTCACCTTGGTGTTGGCATTGGTCTCACAAACTTTTACCTTGGTCATATCTTTGTTGTTATTGAATAAATATACATGAAACTTGACACACAGTAAAACCCCTCCTTCTGACCACCTCAGAAATACGGGCACCCTGCTATTACAAATGATTTTTGACAGAACGGAATTATTTGTTCTTTATTTCAATGGTCGCGAACCCCTCTAATGCGAGCACTCCGCTACGACCACTTATTACAGTATGAACGCCGTATAATGCACAATTACGAATCCTGCTAAAAAGACCAATAACTTCACACCTCCGGATGGACCATCCGAATTTCATGCTATGTAAGTTCGACACTAATTGGGTGCGAATGCATAAACCATGGATTATTGGATTTTTCGATGTCAGGATTAAACCTCTATTGTGTTTTGGTGTTATTTCTAATTAAACAACTTTTAAGTGGCCAATTGTTTTCATACACCACATTCTTTTATCATTGAAAGATTTTGTTACATGTTTACCATAGTAAAGAAACCGAAAGTAATGCGAATTCCGGCAACTATCAGGAATTCGCTTTCAGCGATCTTCAGACCGGTTTTAATTAGCAATTAAAAGTGATTGTAAATTAGCTTATGATTGATAGGTTTCGTGTTTAGGAAAAAGATTTTACTGAATGCAAGCGCTACATTAACAAGTCGACAATAAGTTGCCTTTATTATGATATAAATAATCCGAGGTAGGATTTCAAATCAGATCAATAGAGCCCACTCACCGAGAGCTTCGGTGCAGGGAAAAAGAGGTCTTTTTTTTTTAATCAAAAGCAAAACAAACAATTTAAGACAAATCTTTGCAGCAGAAAAGTCTCTTCTATGATAGGCCTTTGTCCTAGTTTTTGCATGAGCAATCATAAGAATTTAACTTAGTTCATTACTCTCGAATTGAAGAGGATTTGTATGATTATCCATTATGAAATGAGTAATTTCAAAGAATAAATTTCTACCTTTTGAGAAAAAAAATCCTTGTAAATGCATTTTAATAGAATTAATTATGTAATGTAAAAATACGCGATCAAGTTTCAATTACAATAAAATAAAATAAATATAGTCTTTTCTATTAGCAATAATTTGTGTTGGAAGTTATCCATCTGACCAAACCTCAGAATAAAGACCACCCCGCTATTAAGACCACTTTCAAAAGGTACCCCAAGTGGTCTTGATAGAGGGTTTTTACTGTATGTGTTCACCATTACAAGAGTTATCCTGAATATCAATGGGGGATAACTCTGGAGGCATTTTAGTCAGAGATATGCCCCTTGTTTTACTTGATAAAACCATAACACCTGATTGATCTAAAGTACATTTCACCCCACCAGGGGGACAGTTAAAATGATTCTCTCCTAGTGGAAAGTGGGAAGGAAAAAGTTGTCCTTGAAATACCATTCCTGATTGCATTTTCAAAATAATAAGCTGAATTAATGAAAAATATATATAAGAGATGAAGAGAGAATTGATTTCATTGGGGAATGAAACTAAAAACCTGATCATACTGTATGCATATGCAAAGCAGATTCATAATGGGTGTTATTAAGTTTTAAGTTTCATATCTCCATGAAATCAATTCTCTCCCTCTTCGTATCTTATACATTATAATTTAGTATTATGATGCAAAAAATGCAAATGTATAAATAATAAATGGTTTTCTCACAGGACTCTTACTTATTGAAGCTTACAAAATAGCAGTGTACTCAAAACTGTTTTCATTGTGAGAAATTAAAACAATTTTTCAGCCAATCAGAATGCATGAAAAATGATGGAAGCATCTAAAATTAAATTTTTAGGTTGTTATTTCCCTGAAAGGGTGAAGATGTTTGACCGAACAGTCCATGTAGGTGAACTGCAGTTTGCAATAAGCAGTCAAATGGTTATAACGGCTCAAAAACTCAATTGATTTTACGAGAAACTAAAGCTTCTGTTTCTTACTTGGTTCCATTTAACCCTTTGCTGTTTAATCCCTGCTTTTTACTTGCCTGTGATTTTATGATTGAGAAAACATTGTGAAAAAAGAAGAAATTGCTTCTGACAAGCAATTTCTTCTTTTTCCACACTATTTTCTACCCTACTTAATGGTTATTTTTCAAATTAAATACACTTTAAATTTTCGTCTGCAAAACCTTTGAATTTGGACAGGTCCAAAATTTTGTTAAACAGGAAAGGGTTATAAGATTGTCAAAATTTGAAGTATATGAATTTGTATGTAATGTATTAATCAGGTGTGCACTGCTTTGAAAAATTTACTTTAGAGGATTCCATTACTGTTCCACACAAATCAGACTTTACAGCCAGGTCATTTGGGATATGAAATTTTGGATTTCGAGAAGCAAATCATAGGCACTGTTCAGATACGTAGTTACTGTTCAGCTTATCTGTGTCTTGTTTTCCCCCAAATCTATGGTAAATTTTCCAAAGTTCATTCACGTCATGGAAAAATAAAATTATTAAAACTTTTTTCATATCCAGGAGGTCACATCTAGTCAAGATAAAGTGGATCGCAAGCCTACTATTGGAGATTTAGAGAAAGCCAAAAAGTCAATCATGGCCTATCAGGAGCAGATGAAGCAGAAAGAGCAGACCATCCAGCAATTGGAGGAGCAGAAGAAGAAGATTGAGGAGAAGAGTCAGGCCATGTTGAGAATGGCTGAATCACTGAAATTGTCCACAGACCAGGGCAGTGTAAGTCAAAATAGGGAGGGGTTTAGGGTTGGGATGTTGGTTTTTAATTAGTCCCCCTTAACTTCTTTCCCCATAACTTTTCCACTTCGATTTTGTCTCTATGAAAAATTCATTACATATACTGCTTGATAAAAATAAAGTTACAATGTTTAAGTTACAAAGCAATTATCAAGAATTTTATAGACTATTGTATTTATCAAAAATATTTAACACTATTAGCAGTAATGGATATGTATAGAGGATATTGAATGAGTGATCATGGAATACCGAATTTATTAAACGAGCAATCTATAAACAGATAAAAACTAGGCTATGCCAAGTTTTTATCTGTTTTAGATGACGAGTTAAATAAATTTTGTTTTTTATGAGCACAAATTTAATATTCTTTTTATAATATGACCCAAATTTTTACAAGAAATTGTCAAACTCCTTGAAGTCCAACATTTCAACTTTCTGTGAAATCTATAATGCCGTTTACAACTGACACCACAAATATAAACATTATGATGTCATTTGTGCAATTGCCTTAGCACATGGCCTAAACATAACACCCTACTGGTGAAATTTTCCACGTGCTAAGGCAATTGCTCTTTATACCTCAATTAACGCAGTGAAAAAGACACTCATCCCTATATTATAATTGAATTGATATTTTGAATTACAGCAGTAACCTGTGATGTTTGTATTTCAGAATCTGCTAGAAAAGATACAAGCTATAACTGGTACAGATACTTCAGCTGTGTCATCTAGTAGGTGAGTGGTTTTAGACTGTTATTACATGATGAAATTTATTGTAATTGAAAACGATTTTTATGTCCCTGCATTGAAAGATCAGGATCATATTGTTTATCATTGTCTGTCTGTCTTTCCATCCACCTGTCTTACTGTCTGCAAAACTTAACAAAAAAAACTTAACCTTGTCAACATCTTCAAGCCTATTCAAGGTACAGGGCCTAATATTTTGGCATGGTGAAAGATCTCGATGATATACATCTGCTGATACTAAAGTCAAGGTCATGTGGCAAGTTCAATGTCATCCGTGAAGGTCAAAAGTTTTAAAAAGAAATTGCTGTTTTGGGGGCATTCTTGTTTCACAAAAATATCTTGTTACATCCAGGTTTAAGTATTTTTTTAAGGATAGAACTCAATAGTATGCATCTGCTTAAGTCAAAGTCATCTATGAAGATAAAATTAGATGAAATTCTTAATTTGTTGTAAATTAAGGAATGGTGCTGTGTTGTCTCATTGAGAATTCTGTAGGATTCATCCCTTTTATTTTTTCAGTGGCAGTTCATCTGGACTGAGAGCACCAAAAAGGAAGAATGAAATGTCTGGTGGTAACAAAACAGATGGTGAACCAGAGGAAAAGATTGTCAAGATAAAAACAGAAGAAGGAGGATTTATTCCAGTCAAAATAACAAGTACTGGGAAAGATGAACTTATAGATCTCACTCTAGATGAGGAGGATTTAGATCCAGGGAATAAAACTACTGACAATACTAACAATGAGACAACTTCTGGTCTAACTGAAATGGAAGATGTGAAACCTGACAAAGCTGAACTAGATAAACAAATTGAAGAAAGTATTAAAGATAAAACAGCTAAAGAATCAGATAAGATGGACAAGTCTGGTCAATCTGGTTCTGTTGAGAAAGCAGATGAACAGATAAGTGAAAAAGATAAAGACAAAAGTGAAGAAAGTGAAGTAGACAAATCTTTAAAAGAAAGTGAAACAAGTCGAAATGATCTTGAAAAGTCAGATAAAGTTCAAAAAGAAAAGGTGAAAGATAAAAGCAAGGATGCTGAAAAAACTGACTCAGAAACTAAAACCAAAGAGAATGAGATTAAAAAGGAACTGGTTTCAAGCCACTGCCAAACTGTGCCAACCATCATGAAATTCGCAAGTCCAGAGGAAAGAGAACTGTTGAAGTTGAGCCCTGTGGAGCAGAAAGAGATGATGTTGCTGAAGGCTCGCGAGCTGGACGACAAGGAGAAGGAATTAGAGGCGACCAACAAACAATTATCAAGTTTGCAAGACAATATCTGGAAACTGCTGAAGATCATTGTACCAGATTTTGATTATGGTGAACCAAACAATATTGAGAAAATTATTTTGGATTTTATCAGGGTCAATGAAGAACAGGATAGTCAAAATGACTGAAATGCTGTCTGTAGCCCTTTTGGCTTTTTTTTCAAAATGTTAGACTAGTCCAAACTGAAAGAATTTGCATATGACAAGAAAGAGTGCTTCCAATTTCGGGAAAAAAACTGGGGGAAAAACAGGGTTTGACATTAAGGGGAGTCCGGGAGTCTGAGGCTTCTAAATTCAAAGGCTGCACTCCCTCATTTTGCAATTCAGGAGGGCAATGGACTCCTTTATCATAAATGAGAGTATTGAGTCTAAAATCCAGAGAAAGGTTTCTTATTTTTGGAGGACATATTGTGGAAAAGAAGAAAATGCTTGCCTCAAGCATATTCTTCTTTTCCACAATATTCCCCCTTAGTATAAAAATTTGGACTCCTAACTTTTAGCTTGAACTCATTTATTTCATATATTGGGAGTCCACTGGACATCTTTCCCACAGAAGTTAGTGTCAAAACCTGGGAAACTGGATAAATGTAGGAAAAGGAGAAATTGCTTTCTACAGATGAGTTTGTACAATGGCTTTAAACTCCTTTCAATGAATCATACCCATATTCTATAGGACATAAGTTCTGTATCTATTAATGTTACATACACATAATAAACATGGATATTCCAGGGCTTGTGATTGACCTGTAAACCTGGGTTTTTGACACGCCATATTAACTCACCGAAATTCGATTGGTACAATCTATGCAATGTAGATTATATAAATCATTACTTCCCAACTACTACTACCAGTATATGGGATTTATATGAATGAATTGACATAAACAATAAATTGTCTCTACACACATTATTGCTTATGTTGGTTCATTTATAAAGATCATTTTATACTTTTAAGGACTTATAAATTCATATGATTTACTCTTATTGTTTACCCCTTCAAAACCAGTTATAACAGGTAACCCCCAATATTTTATGGTCAGTGGGTCAATGACTCCTGAATATGAAAACCTAGCGAATGCCCTGTTATATGTTAGTGTCTGTTAATCTATTGTAAAGTATCATTTTGCGTGAGTTAATTTTGTAATAACTTACATTAAACATTTAGATATGTGACCTATCACATGAAAAGGGATCATCTGGGTAGTGCAAATAGTATCAATTCTAGTCAGGCTGTGTGGACTGCAGACTGACTTTGTTAAAAAAAAATGTTTGCTCTTGGTTAATTTTGTGAGTGTAAAATGATCATTTTACCTCTTTGTATTAGAAGTTTTAAATTTCAATCTCGTCTTAACCTCTGTTTGAACCAATGTGTTTTTCAAATATTTATTTCGTGGAGTATTCAGGTGGTCCCTTTTTTGTGTGACGGGTCACATGTATTTGATGCGAAACCAAAATGGGTAGTTGTGTGATAGATATCCACATATTGGGGAAGTACAATATAATATACCATCAAAAGCTATTTTGTAATGGGGTAATAGTTTAGAAAGTTTGGATAAAAAAGAGTGATAATTTCAAGCAGATTTTGAAAGATATGTTCAAATATTATTGGTTTATGGCAAAATACATGAATTGTATAATGGATTGAAGTCTAGTGTGGGTGTTACTTCCATTGTTGAGTAGACATTCTGAGCCACTTGTGTAGACAATTGAAATTTGATTTAAAGAATATCTTAATGGTTTAAAACAGGGTAAAATATAATTGAAATAACACAAGAAAATGGTTCAAAAGATTGTTAGAAGGTGCTTAACTCTTGTCATGCTAAATGAAAAATCTTGACAAAATTGCAACAAATTTAAAGTACTGGAAGCACTAAATTCACTAAATGTGAGTAGGTATTCATTTTGAAAATTAAATTTTTAAGCTTTTCTGGATTCATAAAAGGGAAAAAACAGGTGGTTTGGACAAAGATCAGACTGCACATTTGTGCAGGCTGATGTTTGTCTATAGCTCCTTTCCAGGTTCAGCATGACAAGGGTTAAAAGAAAAGCATAAACAACTTACATGGTTAAAGGTTTTCTGAGAATGGGAGAAATTCTCAATTCAAGGGAAGTCTAGCGAAATATTTTGTTTGAAGGGACCATTAGGAAAGTTTGAAAAGTGTTATTCCTGATCAGACTGACAAGATTGTGCAGGCTTTTTATTGTTTGAAAACTATTGATTTTATTATGGTCATTCTACACGACCATATTTATCTCTGGTTGACCTCTGTGGTAAAAGGGTAACTATCAAATATTGAAAATTTTTCAATTAGAAAATCTTTGGACGGTCCCTTTTAGCATGAGAGGTCATATTTGAGCCATTGTGTGATATTTCCAAAAAATTTCACAAGTGCATGCCATGGACACTCACATTAGCCTACACATCTGTACTGTTTGGTCAAGAGTCTTCACTATGCACTCAATAGATAGCTAAGGAATAGTTGTCTCCGCTCACAATCCGAAAATGTTCTCAATATATTGTATCAATATCTAGGCTACTCAATTGTGCATAGTTGAAATTGTTGGAAATGTCATGCACATGCTGAGTGGCATTTCTAAGCATTAGAAGAAGAAATTGTGTTGTGTTGTAAAGGTTGATTGTGATTTGTTTTGTAGATAGAAGACAAAATGCAACTGAGTGTTTGTAAAGAACCTGGATTCATTAATATTTAGGATGTCTCAGGGGTGCAAATTGTTTGCAATTTATACCCTGCTCTGCTCACAAGTGCATGTGGAGAGCGGGGTATAATTTCCAAACACTTAGCACTCTTGTCATCTTGAATGCAGGACTGAAGCCAAGCCGAGTTGTTGCAAACCGCTGGTCATGATAGCGAATTTGGTTTGTAGAAAGTGTTTTTCTATAATCATGTATTCTACGTATTGTTATGTTTAGTTTGTTGGAGTTTGTACTAGACTTACTAGATAATTATGTTATGGAGTAGTATAGTAGAATTATATACCTCCAGAGCAGTGTTGTTAGCTGATAGAACTATTATATGATAAATGACAAAATTTTAAACTAGGCTATATACATGTACTGAGATGTTAAAGATGGCATTTTCCATTATTTCAAAAGTTTTGTTTGAATGGAGCTTGTTTTGTTTTGGCTGGACAGACCATCATTCTAAAAGGCCATTTAAACTTCCTCTTACTGTAAATAGATCAGTTTTGACTTCTGTCATCAAGCAAATACAATGTAGTACGCCACAATTTTTGCATATAGAGAACTTATTCTTCAGATAGTTTACTTGCTTACTTACACTGTTGAGACTTTGTTTGTTGAAAAATTAAACTTACAAAACATGTATGATTAATTTGTCACAGTAATCGTTAGTGATGATGGGTTAATGCCTTTAAACATAATTTATTCTAGATTTCAGTCTTTGCTGGATGAAAAAAGTAACCTCATCTCAACCTCATGTTGAGTATCTAGGTTTTCTTCCTCATGAAATATCTTAGCTTTCGTGTGTGTTAAAAACTACTAATGTAAACTCTTCACATTGAGGTTTCAGTTCAAGACTTTACTTAGTGTCTAAACGATGCATAGAACAGTCTTGCACTGAACCCTCGAAATGTGTAAAATTATTAAATTCTCTTGATATCTTTCTTTCCATCCTTTCTTCTCTCCGTCTTTCTATCCTTTTTACGACCTTTTTACGATCTGTACACAACTACGTTTTTGTGTACCAATTGCTGATACCTTGTATGTGATCAAAAGAAATTGTATAGACAAAAGTCTCATTTAATTACCCATAGCCTCGCATTGATATTCTGCATTATTATTCAATTGGCAGGGCGTGGCTTAGCCGTGATTTAATTTGGCAAGTTTTCAACTTTTCAATACTTTTGGTTCTTTCAAAGTTAGTGGGCAATTATTATTAACGCATGAAAATAACTGTATCCTTAAACCAAAAGGATCCACGTGGTTAGAGGAGGTCAACACATTTCATCCTTTGGTTACCAAAGCCTCGTAACTTCAGCTTAGAAAGCTGAAGTTACAAGGGTTTGGTTACCAACCTTCGATTTAAGGTCTCAAGTTATTGATATCGACTCTCTGTAGAAGTAAGTCATTTTAAATAAAAGCTGATTTACCTTAACCTTAAGTGCAATGACCCATTTCTTAGGCTCTGCCTTACCAGGGCATTTACCAATGGATAATATATGCTTAATCTTATATCTACTTTGTTTGCTTACACAGAGCAACAGATAGAGGGAGTAATTCAGAAATGAGTTTCAAATTTATAACAACGAAACTTACATTAACCCTGTGTTGTGGGTACTCATTGGAACTGTCTTGAAGATTCCAATGAATATGCACCTACATCATTGGGTTTTATTGGATGGGCTGTTTTTGGAGAAAACCCAAGGTATTGCTAAAGCCATGACGTCTTTGTTTTTGTCAGCAAGCTATATTTTTGGCATTTTGTGATAACTCTGGTTCTACTGAAGGAATTCACTTGAAACTTGGCACACATGTTCACTATCAAAAGAGGAACCTATAATATCAAGGGAGGTAGCTCTAGATGCATGTTGTTTGAATTATGCCCCTTTTTGGACTTAAATTCTTTAATGACTATCCAGTACCCAACA
Source organism: Fragum whitleyi (assembly GCA_948146395.1). Classification (NCBI taxonomy): domain Eukaryota; kingdom Metazoa; phylum Mollusca; class Bivalvia; order Cardiida; family Cardiidae; genus Fragum; species Fragum whitleyi. The sequence goes on along the minus strand of OX411546.1, from coordinate 11,913,697 downwards.
GCTGAGATTAGGAACCCATAGGCAGTGTTCTTGTTTAGATATCACAATTTTACCCTCTGATATTGATACATGCTTAATTGATCACTTCAGTTTCTTACACAGAACTGCAGACAGAGGAAGTTATTTTTTATATCTTAATTTCAGCAATGCTTTCACACGCCCTGCCTTAAGGTATTCATCGGAAATATCTTCATAAAACGTTTCTGATAAGAACCCACAACATAGTTAATTACTGAGAAGCAACAATTTTACTGCCTATTTTCAGTACCCTTACTTACAATCAATTTTGTTCCCATGAAATGTATAGCTTGTACAAAAAGTTAATAATTCTACTCTTGTTTTCATCATTTCTTCAGGACATGAAGATTATTTTATAGAAGTTTTTATCATTAACCATTTAAATCTCTATCTACATGTTTGTGAATGTCTGATTATGTATTGTTTTTTAAGACATACAGTATTCATAATGTAGCTTTGAAGTTGTTGTTTATCTTGGTCAACCAACTGCATTAACACATTGTTTTACCATTGTATGTCTGTCTGTCCATTTGTCGGTATATGTGTTGTCTTTAAAACTTAACCAAAAAACTGAACTTTTATATTTACCTGAAACCTAGAATGGTCATATTTGACACGATAATAGATTCTTTAGATGTCAAGGTCAAGGTCATGTGACCAGGTCATGGTCATCAATCAAGGTAAAGGTGTTTTTAGCTCACCTGAGCACGATGTCCTCAAGGTGAGCTATTGGGATCATAGAATGTTTGTCATCAGTCGTCCGTCGTCCACAATTTCTTAAAACATCTTCTCCTCCTAAACCAGTAGGCCAATCTTGATGAAACTTGGCAGGGAGGTTCCTTGGGTCAAGCTCTACCAAAGTTGTTCAAATAAATGAAATTAACCCTTAACTTTCCCTTTACCCTTAACAAAAAGGGTGAAAATGTGAAAATCTTTAATAATCTTCTTCTCTGAAATCAGAAGGCAGACAGCTTTCATATTTGGTATGTAGCATCATCTAGTGGACCTCTACCAAGTTTGTTCATATCAAGACCCTGGGGTCATATTTAGGCTTTGCCCGGGCCCAACCCTTTTTACATAGAATCAAAGAGTGAAAATCTTTAAAAATCTTCTTCTCTGAAACCAGATGGCAGACAGCTTTAATATTTTGTGTGTAGCATCACCTAGTGGGCCTCTTCCAAGTTTGTTCATATGAAAACCCTTGTGTCATATTTGGTCTTTGCACGGGTGCATCCCTTTATCTCTTAAGAGCACGATGGGTGAAAAAATGAAAATCTTCAAAAAATCTTCTTCTATGAAACCAGAAGGCAGACAGCTTTCATATTTGGTATGTATTATCATCTAGTGGACCTCTACCAAGTTTGTTCATATCAATACCCTAGGATCATATTTGGGCTCCACCTGGGCTCAACCCTTTTTACATAGAAATGAAGAGCAAAAATCTTTTAAAATCTTATTTAATCCAAACCAGAGGGCACACTGCTTTCATTTTTGGTTTGTAGCATCATCTAGTGGGCCCCTACCAAGTTTGTTCATATCAAGACCCTTGGGTCATATTGGGCTCGACCCAGGCGCATCCGTTTAAGCTCATCTGAGCATGATGGGTGAAAATAGGAAAACCGTCAGAAATCTTCTTCTCTGAAACCAGAAGGCAGACAGCTTTCATATTTAGTATGTAGCATCATCTTATGGACCTCTTCCAAGTTTGTTGATATCAAGACCCTGGGGTCACATTTGGGGTCCACCCGGGTGCATTCCTTTTCACATAGAATCAAAGAGCAAAAAGACATATCTGTCTTGCTCTTCGCTGAAAACGTTCCATGGTATTGATCTTAGGCAATTATCTTCTTTTTGACATCTGCCTATCTAATTAATGTGTTGTCCCAGGGGTCAAAGAGACTCAGGTGAGCGATCTAGGACCATCTTGGTCCTCTTGTTCTTAGTATAGTCAGGGACTCTATACAGTACATTTAGGGTCTGTGGTAGTGTGGTATAGTGAAATCAGTCTGATGGTAAGTTAAATTTCCCTTCTTCATTCAAGATTCAAAGGTTAGTTTAACACAGGACTGTTTTAGAACAAAAAAAATCAAGTTATTGTGATGACCTTGTCATCAACGGTGTGGATGTAGGTGTAGGTGGTGTGACAAACCTTAATCTTGGCCATATATCAATTACTGATTTAATTTTAGTTGAGTCCATCTATGTTAGTGATGTCGCGCACGGTAATGCGGCACTAAAATGTAACGTCAAAATAGAGAATGTCGATTATGTAACGTTAGCGCCTAGTTTCTTTTGTCGAAAAAAAGTTCAGCGTAATTATTATATTACTACCTATCACTATCTGCAGCGATAGGAATGTCAGAATATATAGTAATCTGTTTTAGGAAAAAAGACCCTCGCGAGGTATGAAAAATGTCTCATGATTTTAAATTTCGCATAGGATTATTGGATGGTCGCTTAGCCCCCTGAAGAGTTAATCCCATATTCATTTCAAATCTGAAGATATATTTGGTTGGACGCTTCTTTTGAATCTTATTCAAGTTATAATGCAGAAAAAAATCTAACATTGTAAATTCTTACCCTATTGTTATTTCAATGATCAGTTCGAACCACCAGCAGTTTGTTCATATAAAGTTTAACGTCTAAAGGAAAATGACGCATCCTGCCATTATTTTTTAGTTTTATGTTTAGAAAGTTGTTACATTTTGCTGAGCTTCCTTAGAGCTCACTTTTTTTAAATCCATAGAACAGCGAGTTACAGTCTGAGAATGCAAGTCTGTTTTTTTAAAAAAAAAAAATGAAAATAAATACTATAAAATTAAGATGAGCGATTTTGCCCGTCCCCTTACACTAATCTGCTTTTTCCACACTGATATTTTCCTCGCATGGAGTTCCGCTTTCTTCCTTTTATTTTTTTATTTTTTTTTTTTTTATTCTATTATTTTTTGAAATAGCGGTTTTTATCAACTCTTTCTACGTCTGAGGGCTCGCTGGTGTTGTATTTTCAACGAAGCAAACATAACGTCGTTATAAGAAAATGCGCGTTTTTCAGATATCGTTCCACACGAACTAAAATCTCTTTTGTTTTTAAATATTTTTCCTTGAAATTTTAATATGGTTGTCAAGAGAAAAAAAATATTTCTGGACTGAATTTAAATTCTTGTATAATGAAAGGAACTGCTACTTTTTAGCGTATAAAGAATAGAAAACCTATGTTTATAACAATCTGAACAGATTTCGTTCCACACGATTTTCAGGTTATAAATTGTCCATTTAAATCTGAAAATGATACTTATTTACATATTCAATAAATACAGAATAATAATATTTTAAGTTTAAAAGTTGGTTGCGATTGGACCATTTTTAATGAAAATATAAAGGAAACTCGCCATTTTTTCGGCGTCTTAATTTATGATGTTACGCTTCACTTTTTGTTAATCATAACTCAATGTTTTTCTTGTTTGTTCTTAAAATTCGATCTCCGTTGGTTAAATTATTGGATGTCATACCAGTTCCAATTTGATGTATTTTCAAGAAGTTTAAACATAAACAAACTGTAAAAAAAAATATAAGATGTTTGTCTTTCGGTGATGCTTTCATGGTACATGTTACACGCGTTTTTTCGCGTAAATTACAAATTGAAACCCCATTAAGTTAAATTCTACTATGGTGAAAGTAAGGAGTCTTGTAAAAATATGTTTTAAAACAAATGGGTTGCGTTTTTTACAAAGTGTCGCATTACCGTGCGCGGCGTCTCGTACATTCTGATTGGACTAAAAATTGTATTCACTACGCAACGAAAGCAAATTTGTGTACGCAGCTATTTTGTAAGTTTCACCCCATGAAAAGTCTATTTTATTATGAACAAATCTTTGCGAAATTTACTTCTCTATATTTATTAAATGATAATATATGAAGGGATTATTTATTGATTTCATGGAGGTATGAAACTAAAAACCTAATCACACTCATATAGGAATCCGCTTCGCAAATTCATACAGTATGATTCTGTTATTACTTTTATACATCAAAGAAATCGACATATACTCTCTTCATCTCATAATTGAGGAAGATATTCTCTGAAAATTGTTATGTATTTTCAATATCACAAGAGAAATTCATACTATCAAGAGAGTTAACTCTTAAAACATTTGATAAGAAATTACTGGTATGCCATTTAATGCATCGCCGAAGGTGGACATATATTGGTATCATCTCCATTTGTCCGTCCGCCCCGATTTCAGAACGTATGTCCGTGCGTACGTAACAATCTTGTGAACGCAACTCCTCCCTCATTTATGGACCGATTTTTAAAAGAAAATTTTACAAAATGTTCCTCGTCAGCTGACCTTGCGCAAATTGTCACTGATTTCATTTAAGGGTGACTTCCAAAATAGTTTGGCACAGTTGTTCCCTGGATGAGTTCTAATATCATGCGAAGAATTTTGAGAGTCAAATTTGAGGAAAAAATTCACACACTATAATTTAATATAGGTAAGTTCCGTCATCTGTAATTTATTTTTCTTTTTTAAGTGTATATGGCTACTATTAGACACTTTATGAGGGGAAATACGGTTTATATTTTCTGGAAATAGAATGTCTCTATCCTTTTCCGAGGGGTCTGTAAGTACAATCAATCTTGTTCAAGCGGCCGTGTCTATCAATTGACAATTTTTATTAGCTCCACTGGCTGAAAGCCACTGGGGCTATTGTCATGGCGTTGTGTCCGTCGTGCGTCCGTCCGTCCGTCCGTGCGTGCGTGCGTGCGTACGTCCGGTCGTAAACTTTTCTTTAAAAATCTTCTCCTCAGAAACTACTGGATGGATTTCAACCAAACTTCACAGGAATGATCCTTGGGTGACCCTCTTTCAAAGTTGTTCAAGAAATTTTGATCCAATGAAAAACATGGATTTAATGGGCGTGGCTTATTTCCAAATATTGTAAAAAGTGAGTTTTCTCAGATTCTTATCAATGGATACCAATTAAATTTTACATGAATAATCCTTGGGTGACCCTTTATCAGTCTACAAAAAATCATTGTGATCGGATGGAAAATATGCATTTTATGGGCGGAGGTCATTTCTCTATATGTTATATAGTGGAGACTTTGAAAATCATTTTCTCTTAATCTAACTGATGGATATCAACCAAATTTCGCTTGAATGGTCCTTGAGTGACCCTTTATCAGTCTACAAAAAATCATTGTGATTGGATGAAAAATATGTATTTTATGGGCGGAGGTCATTTCTCTATATGTTATATAGTGGAAACTTTGAAAATCATTTTCTCAGGATGTAACTGATGGAAATCAACCAAATTTCACTTGAATGATCCTTGAGTGACCCTTTATCAGTTTACAAAAAATCATTGTGATTGGATGAAAAATATGCATTTTATGGGCAGAGGTCATTTCTCGATATGTTACATAGTGGAAACTTTGAAAATCATTTTCTCAGAATTTGATTTTTGGATATCAATTAAATTTCACTGGAATGATCCTTGAGTGACCCTTTATCAGTGTACCAAAGATTATTTTGATTGGATGAAAAATATACATTTTATGGGTGGAGGTCAATTCTCAATATGTTAAATAGTGCAAACTATGAAAAACATTTTCTCAGAATGTAAATGATGGATATCAATAAAACATTTTTGGTATGATCTTTGGGTGACCCATTATCATGCAGTCAAAAATTGTTTTAATTTGATGAAAAATATGTCTTTTAATAGCAGAGGTCATTTCTCTATCTGTTATATAGTTGAAACTTTGAAAATCATTTTCAACATCAGTAGAACCCCAAATATCTAAAAATCTAGTCAAAACATTTATTTGCTTTTACAAGAATTTCAAGCCTGTGCAGCGACTCAAGCCATTCATGGCTTTCTAGTTGAGTCACCTGGTCCCGCAAGTGGTCACCTAATACACATTTTGCATGTAATCTCATTACAGTCTGCAGTCAAGGCTGACAAATAATTGTGACTAGCGCATCATTCAAAAGAAAGGCCAATTGCAAAACGATTAAATCTAAGGCAATATTTTGAAGACAACACATAAATATGATGTAGAAGCCTGAAGATGGTGCCAAGTGACCCGTTAAAGTAAAGGGGGCCATTTTTTAAATCTGTAAAATAAATTTTTGAAAAGGGTATTTGGTCCAGCATAGGTCAACCAGAGGTTGCATTTCAATTTTTGTTCACAGGAAGGTAGATTGGTCCGAACATTTATCCATTTTTAGCTTGACTATTCGTAGAATATGGGAGGGGACTTTTCCGGGCGTAAGGATATATGTGCAGTTCATTCGGAACACCACTCGGCCAATCTCACGATCAACCTCGGATGTACATAGACGGACTATTTTTAAAAATTACGGGAAAACCTTTGAAAAAATCGATGACGTCGGGTAAAATGGCGTTAGCCCTCGAAACTTTGAGTGAAAATGTTCGACGTCGCCAACGCTACTCGTTTGAAGTTACTGACGTAAAACCATCGTATCCTTATATAAATAACTTTAGATTCGTACATAACGGCTGATAAATCTTAATTTTTTAGAATGATTCGTTATTCTCAAAAAATTCTTTCTTACACTGTTTCCGCCTAACAAAATGTACAATTTCGTTACATACCCATCCGCCTTACATACATCCGAGGTCTGTTGTAGTTAACGGAAATGGCCGAGTGATGTTCCGAATGATGTGCAGTTGTGACAAATCTATGATTCATCTAAAGACATTTTGGAAATTTTGCACATTCTTCTTTCACCATGTTATTATCCTTTGTTTTAGGAGATATCAACCATTTTTGGACTAGGAAATCTTTTCCATGTTTTTTCCTATGCAACTGATATATATTCTGTAATGTATCTGTTTCTACTAAAACTATTGCTTGGAAACCTTTCACATGCTTCTTTGACCACAATGAATTGCATTAGCCTCATGACAAAAGTTCACCATTTTGATACTTCACCAAATTTCTTCAAATAACGACATTAGTTTTCTGTGACAATCTCAATCTAGCAACCTGTCCAATAAACGAGCTTCGTTGCCCTCCGATAGCTCTTACTAACTCTATCGACTGAAGGCCAGAAGAGCTATATAGCGATGGCGTAGTACCCGTCCGTCTATCTGTCTGTCTGCTTGTCCGTAAGCATTTCTTTTTTACGCGTTAAAATCCACAAATATTATCGGGATCTAATTGAAAATTTAACTTGATTATTGTATTAGTTCCTTTCAAAAAGTTTCTTTCAAAAATCGAATACACGTAGATCCATTGGAAAGCGTAGGAAAGGGGGCCTTTCGCTCAGAATATTCTCGTTTGCGCGATTAAGTTCACAAATGTCAATGAATAAACTGCAAACTTTCGCAGGCAAAATGTTAGGTCAAAAGGAAGGTTCCTTTCGAAAATAGGCTTATCCGTCAGAATACACAGGAAATGTAGTTTATAGATTATTTAATCTTAGTTATTCTTTGTTAACGAGATTAAGTTCACGGATATTTACAATTTTCTCACGAAACTTTCACATTATGTTTCTTTGGACAATGAAGAACGTTTAGGTCTATATCTACAAATGCTAACGAGCAAATCATAGCAACACGTTTAAAAAAACCAACAGCCATCGAAATCTTCGCATTATTTGAGAAAAAAAAAACACTTCTCAATCAGCGCCAAAGAACTTTTTTCATAGTATTTATAACTCCAGGGATCAACGCTAATACAAGTTCTCGGGCCCGAGACCTGCGGATTTAGGGAGGACTGGTAGATGCTACCATTCTGCAGGTTCTTCAGGCCTGTAGTTAATGACTTTACCAAGTATTTCAAATCAGTCCAGTTTTTCAAAAATGATGCCTTTCCAATGCTTGTATTTACAATGCCAAATGGAAAAACATTGTAGAAAAAGAAGATATTGCTTGTCAGAAGCAATTTCTTCATTTCCAAACAATGATTTCCTTGCAATTTATCCCATAAATTGCTAAAAAATCATACATGGTTTTTATACTGGACCTGTTGTTATCGTGGAGGATCTTTAGTATTTAGGGCTCATAGATCCCTCAGGCTTGTGGCAAAAAGTTGATAGTGTCAAACCCCGAATTTACTGGTCGACGATGTTTGAGTGTCTAAGATTTAGGTCTGCCTTGGACATCTCGTTATTGGTCAAAATGTAAGTCTGAACTCATGATAAATGACAAAAGTAGCCACGGTCAAACTATTTATAAATATTGGCCTAAACTTCGGACATGACCGTTTTGTAAGGACTTCAGTGACCATATATGGAATATATGATTTGGAAAATAAATCATCTCTTTAACGAAAACATGATTAGATGAAAAATAATAATTAAAAAACACAGTTCATTCATTCTCAATAAGCGGGTTCATTCAAGGGGTAAAAAATCGACCATCTCAAATTCGTAAGCTTTTGTATAGACCCCGGCGACATCCAGTGCACCCGCTTAATGAGAATGAGTGAGTTATTTTTTTTTTTTTTTTTTTTTTTTTCTAGGCTATTCTAAGAGTCGATATTTGGACAAGTCTAGAACTGGTAGTCCTTTGTCTAAGAGATACTCTGGTGTGGCGGACAACAATACCCGTCCGGGATCAGAAATAAGTTGGCTCAATGACTGAGACGGAAAGAGAGAGGGAAAGAGAAAGAGAGAGAGAGAGAGAGTAGCTCAACCCCCTGGCTTGCAAACGATATATGAAAGTCGACATAAATAGATAAGTGAACAAAATGGATAACTATTTTTTGCTTTTAGATATAGTCTTTTAAACAAAATAAAACTCCAATGATATGCAAGCAAGACATGTAACATATTTTTAAATCACACGATTAATTATTAGCACTCGTAATTTACATGTACAAAAGTGACATTTATATGTGATTTGAAGAAGAATTGGAAACGACTTTTAAAAGTATTCGTTTCAGTTTGCTTTAAAAACTTTAAATAAAAAATTGCTTTAAAATCGAGAAATCTTACCCACAATCATATGTAAAAAAAAAAAAATTAAAACTGATTTCCCAAAAGAATGTGAAATCATTATAACCCAAGTGGCTAAGCAATACTATTTGATTTAGGCCAAAAACCTAGACTCAGCAAACAGTATGTATTTAATCATGACATGTATTCGTACCTGATAAAGTTCTAATGATATGTTCCTGTGTCAAGGTCGGTTTGCATGTATCGTGTCCTTAAAGTGACTTACAATTACATACATGTCAGTTGATGTACGGTCAACCAGGCTAGCTTTACGTTTTCAGCGCATTAAATCGAGGGGGTCAGCGCAACACTATTGTAAGTGCCTATTAAATATAGGCACTTACATTAGTGTTTCACTGACCCCCTCAAATGTTTTTTTCTACATTTTCTCTAGTCCAAATTGCTAAGTTTTGGTTTGATATGGGCCAAAACCTAGACTCTATTCGTACCTGCTGAAGTTCTAATGATATGTTCCCGTGTCAAGGTCGATGTGCATGTATCGTGTCCTTAAAGTGACTTACAATTACATACATGTCAGTTGGTGTACGGTCAATCAGGCTAGTTTTACCTTTTCAGCGCATTAAATGGAGGGGTCAGCGCAACACTATTGTAAGTGCCTATTAAATAAAGGCACTTACAATAGTGATGCACTGATCCCCTCAATTTGTTTTCAACATTTTACTCCAGTCCAAATTGGAATAGGTTGCAGTTAGATGCTGGGTTACCGGAGCTGGTTTGCCTTTTCCGATTTCAAAAAAAATTGTCTGGTTTAAAGCGAATGAGGTTGCAGACGAGAAATAAGAATTGATGCAATTTTGAAGAGAAACTGGCGACCATAGGTAGAAATTTTTTGTTGAAAAATCAATTTCAGTACTAATTGCTTTATTGAAGCATTTTCTTTTATTTCTACATTATTTTCAAACGAACCCCCTCTGAGGAGTAAGAAAACGAACTCCCGGGAGTTTTGTATGACGTCAACAAAATAGGGTACCAAATACTAGTTACCCTTATAAGGAGACCCAACTTAAATTATAGACTCCTTTTAACTATTCTTATACTTAGCTCAAATAATGAAAAAAAATATCAGGATTAGTCAGTGTCACTAAGTAATATATGTATATGTATAACCCTATATGCGGAAACCCAGGGTCGCCCTTTTTTGCTACGCTATATCGACTGTCGATATAGCGTAGCAAAAAGGGAGACATCAGGATATCCGAGGGTGGATATGTATAGTTTTGGGGAACAACTTCAGAAAAAAAATTGAAGACTGTTTAAAAGCAGCCTTCAATTCTTTTCTGGGGTTGATCTCCAGAGGGACCTATCGACTTACAGCAGATATTTCAGACGAGATTCAGACACGCAAACTCAGCGTCGCTTAAACTCCTGCTAGAATCTGTATGTTCGAACCCCCTTTACAGAAATCCTGGATCCGCCATTGCTCATAAACGATCAACAATTTTGTCAAACCTGTAAAACAGTGGATTATTAGTAGGAATTTCGTGCATATTAGTCAAAAATAAAAGTACATACATATACACGTAATCACCAACGTCCTATAAAGTAACCTTATTTATGTAATCACATCATAATATGCATTCATGGCGCATGTAAGAACTTTATACCGATCATAAATTATAACTACAAATATCCTTAAATTCGTGATAAATAGTATTTAGGATAAGATGAGATTATACATTAATAATTTACAAGATTATCTAGTTTAAGATTAATTTATTAAAAAAACAAACAAAAACAAATAGATAAACAAATGAGCTTTGTTTAAGACGTTGGTACTCTGACAAGAATTTAGACGCGCGATCTATGTATAACCAACTCGTCCATGGCGAGAGATAATAATGCGAGGGGTCAGCGCAAGTCTGTACTTAGTGTATACACAATGAATATACTTAGTTCAGTCTTGCACTGAACCCTCGACATATGCGCCCCATTCATAACCTGAAGGACCGTGGTTCGAACCTCACTGTCACAGAGGACTCTGTATGAGCGAAAAGCACTAGTCAAATCCAGTTGTTACATTGGATAGCAGTACAGTTTAAGGTAGTAGACCCGTAATAGATCCGCAACATTTTGGAACTGCTGATCTGTCAGGATGTTGACCGAGGTTTCCTAATGAAAATCATTAGGAAACCTCGATTAACACTGTTAAAGTTCATTAATCCCGAAACGTTGCAGAACTATTACGGGTCTACCACCTTAACCATTTCTTCTGTCTCACCTATTGGACGTGAAAGCGCATGAATTGAATGATTGATATATAGGCCTAATGAATAATATGCAATATTTATGGGGAAATTCAAATGGCAGCCCGAGAGACGCGTGAGATGATGTAATAATCTAAAATTCACTGTAATATGCATGCGCAGAAAAGACATTCATGTGAACGGAGTTACCCACTGGTGGTAGTAAACAAACTTCTAATTTACCGCTACAATAATTAATTTACCATGAAATATCGTTATCCCATTAAGAAATGTGATAAACTCGTGCAAAATACTAAATAAAATAAGAAAAAAAGTATTTGTTATTTAAAGTAATAGAGAATATTTATTTTTTTGTAATCGAATTGTTGTGCACTATTCTCGACGCCATTTTGGAACCCAAGTAACACCGGCCTGACCCAGGATCAGAAGCGTCGAGGTTGAAAGGTTACAATGACATCACTAGTGTCGAAACCGAGGCCGTTCTGATGGAAACCCGGTTAACTCGGGTCGAAACCGAGTCCGATATGAACTTACCCTATGATTCAATGAAATAGAAATTGATATATTGCTGAACAACCTTACAGGTATAGATCTGCAATTTCAAGTGAGTGATCAAAGATCAATTTTACATTGAAAATGATAGGAGATAACGGTTTCTCGGACCTCACTCTTTCTTGCGGAACTATAAACTATTCATGTTGTGATAACACACCATACCTTAAAAAGATATACACATTTACAAAATTAGAATGACATATATGACATATGTGTTTATAAAATAAGTCAAAATAAATTGCTTGCTTAACTACGTTTTGGGCTCGAGTTTTATACCAACGTTTGTAGTAGTACCTGGGTCGTACTTTAGACTGTACTTTGTTAAAATATGAGCTAATTTTATCCAACAGTCATGCAGTTGCTTGTTCTGTACAAAATGACCCATTTCCACAATGTTTTGCTATACCGCTATATCTATGGCTGTCTTATGTTGCTTAATTCCTTGTGTTCATAAATAGCTTCAATTTGATATATAATAGGCTATACCTGGACATTTGCCTTTTTCTTGGCAAATGAAGTGTTTCAAAATTGGGCCTCAAACTCTTTACATGAACCTTAAATTAAACCGACAATATCATATACGGCATTTCAGCTAAGGGAATTCGTCTGTTTAAATGGGGGTTTACACCCATTTATATCGCGGCGGCTAAAGCACCTAACAATGGATTCCGGGTATTTCTCACACCAGTGCAACCATTACATCCTATCCTAGCCTCAAGTTGCTATTCTTCATAGGTCTACGATTATCAGCCCATTGGTGGAAAACTAAAAGTCAGAGAGGATGAGTGCCGCCGTGGGGAATCGAACCAGGGACCCGGCTTTTGAATGATAGTCTGACGCGCTACCACTCTGCTATGACGGCGGCTTCAGCTTAGGGAAAGTGTCAACTAGAATTTCATCAGACAAAAGTGACATTAATTAAATATAATACGATTACAAAACATGTCAAGGTGAACTGAGATCTTGAATTTCAAGAAAACTAGTGCACCATTTTGTTTGTATATCTTGATAGCATAAATGTCGTTCAGTATTTTCAAAGAATATTGTCAAAAGACATAGTGGGTCCTTTCAAACTTCTGTAGATCTACTTATCAAGGCGTTCTTTTTTTAACATTCTACAATTAAAAACATCGTGAAATTGACAATTATTCCGATCAAAACCATTCTAGATAGTTCAAGGCACTCGGCGCTCCCTTTATTCATTCTAAACACTCACTGAAATCATGCAAAAACGCTCAAAACTCACTTAATTGATGACATCAAAAACTGCATTCAAAATAAAAATCGCTTGAAAAAATACGCGATTTCACTGACTTTTTTAAAGTCTGTAAACGTTGCATAAAAGGATTCGTGAAGACATGAAAGCTATAAATAGGACCGGTATGCATAATTTATTAAAGGGAGGTAATAGATGTCGCTAATTTTGAACATCCTGAACAAAATTAGCGATATTTGATTACATCCTTTTAATACCATTCAAAACTCACTCATCGCACTCATTCAATATCTTTCTGAAACCATTCAAATATCATTCAGCTTGTCAATTTCACGCTGTTATTAACTGTACCATATGTGATACATAGCTTGATGAAAATAAAGTGCACGCAAGAAGATACTTCATTATTATTATTATTATAATTATTTTTATAATTATTATTATTATTATTTTTCTTATTACTATTATTATCATTATTATTATTATTATTATTATTATTATTATTATTATCATCATCATCATCATCATCATCATCATCATCATCATCATCATCATCATCATCATTATTATCATCATGAATACTACAGGCTTAATCAAAGGCGGTGGTGGTTAGACATATCCTTCCGGCATTCATGTCTCCCAACAATTGGTGGATAATCGTTAACCTAAGGGAGATAGTAGCTCAGTGGCGGATCCAGAGGGGACCCGGTGGATTCGAATGAACCCCCTCTGTATCCAAATTACTTCATCGCAGATCACAAATTCGATCAACAAGAAAAAAAAGAGAAAAACAATCCCTTTTGACAGTGTTCATATCATAGGAACTTGAAATTCTACAAACAGAATACATGTATATCTAATGTACAGAGCCTTTGAGCAATAAGTTCCATAGTATCCCTATCTATATAGATAGGGATTCAATGGAACTAATTACTCAAATTCGGTGCCGACATCGAACCCCCTTTATAGAAACTCTTGATCCGCCACTCACGGTAGCTGTATGGTAGGAAGAGATGGACAGTAGTAATGCGAGAATCCATTATTTTGCATGTACCCCAGTAGCCGAGATATGCATGTAAAAATGTATAAAAAAAAAAAAAAAAAAAAACGGCGTCAATCCCACTCAAACGAACTAATCTTTAGAATTCGGTCGGCTTCCTAGGCCAGTTTGTCCGAACTGGTATCAAGTTAATCGGCTTATCTGGCCGAGACAACCTTGCTTTGTCCATGGTCAACCTGACGTAACTACACGAGTGACCACGACTTTATTCGTCGTGATCGAACTTTTTATTGACTGTGACGTAACATTGCATTATTAAGTAGATTTATTGTTCTATATTTGATTTTGGTGACTAAAGATGTGGCCGTAATGATTGTAGGGCGAACTGCGGGTCTGTGAGAGTTTCAGTGAATGAACTCATTAATTACTTGAAAGATATAAAGAGAGTATTTGTTGATTTCATTATCATTAAGGTATGAAATTAAAACCTAATCACACAGAATGAATACGCGAAGAGAATTTAAACTTAAGGGTGATAATTTTTCATACATCCGTGAAATCAACATATACATATCTTAATATTTAATATCATTAACTGCTGCAAAAGTCGGCGAAGATTTTTCCATAACTTGATGAGCGGATACATTTGTTACGGGACTAAATTATGCGAAAGCTTTCAAAATATTAGATGAACAGGCGGCAGTAACTTAACTTTGCATTAGGTCCTATTAAATTGAACACAGCTAGATCCAACATTTTGAGAGGAGAATTTTTAGTGCACTCTGAGATACAAAAATGGCACCGTCGGCTGAGAGGAAGATTTTCTCGCATGCACTGACTTGGAAAAACGGTCACAAGTTACGATTGTATTACATTTTTGATAAATCATCACACTTACTGATAGGTCTATTGAATTAAAAGATATAAAGATATTTTTTGCAAATTTCATGGAGGTATGAAGCTACATGTATAAACCATTTCGCACTCTAGAATGAATGCGTTTCATTTATTATTCATACATGTATATATTTCTATATAGATCTAAATTTAGAAAAGTATCTCTATAAATAAAGCCTTGAGGAACAGAAGGAAAATTTTCAATAGATTGTTAAGGATTATCATTATCTACGGAAGATAACGAACATGGTCGTAAATACCCGAACACTAATCGCTCTGCCCGAGGTCATTGCCGATCAGCTGTGATCACGCACGCGATCACGTCAAGGCCTCATGTTCTATTTATAAATACGGGAAATTTCCACTAGAATGCGTGATCGGGGTCAAATGTATATCATAAAGAAAACAACGTGCACACAGCATTCTTTGCTTGCATCAGAGAGTGAACGGTTGGAAAATAGAAGGCTTTTTACACGAAATTGAATGTGTCCAGTTATAAGTGAATTGTTATTTGATACCTTCAACGGAACTTGAAGAAATTGGATCTTAAATCAGGTAAGACTACATGTTTCCATTTATCTATTGATTGGGAATTTGGCCATATCTTGTGCGATTGATTAAATTTGTCGATTTAATTTTTAATATTAGAAAATTCACAGAAGTACAAGTCATCAGGTCCTTTTTACGATCTAAATATTCACACATTGTTAATAGGTAACTCTTGACTGTCAAACAACATATTTTAGACTGGTTTTAAAAATTTGACAAAATATATCTCTGGGGCCAACTAATTACTGATTAGAAAGGCAAATAAAATAAAGTCGGTACTTACATGCTTATTTTATTTTTTTTACTAGATCGAGAGTCTTAAATAGATCTAATAATAGTATTTATAGGCTATATATACTATTAGTTTATTTTCAAGATCGATACCCTTTTATTAGTAGATCTAATACAGGATTCATTCGATCAAAATAATTGAGTAATTAATAAAAACTAACTTGATAATATCAAATATTATCACGTAGGCCATGTGTTTGACTATCGGCATATCACGCAATCCAATACCTGTATGAAATGGGTCAGAAAGTATAACGTTAGATGTCCACAGGGCCTTTAATAATGGTGCGGTGATGACGCAAGGTCAATAAATATAGACAAAGAAAGCCAATTACCTTGCCCTTTTTAGACAATTATGATGTTCAATTAAACATTTTATTCTATTATTTACATTTACTATTTATTATTTTATTTTTTTATATTGTGGAATCTTGAACTAATTTTAACTGTACGGTGTTCTTTACCACTCGGATTTTACTTAGCATGCACTTCTGCGGAAATCTAGGGGTAAACACTTAATTTTCAGCATTTTTCTACCACATACTATGTAGAATTATATGTACGACTGCACGATGGAAAGTTTTGGGTAACATGCTTCAATTTTGGGGTAAATCACTCACACTTTGGGGTTTGGGGCCCGGGATCTTTAGAAACGATAGCTGCAAGTTGAAAGAGCTAAAATTAAACAGGGGAAATTGGTCAACTGAAATATCGTAACTACAGCATAAATAGAGCTGTTACGAGATTTTGGTCGACGAATGACGATTATTATTACGGCCACGAAATTTAGCAGAACTTCACCATTTAACTCGTTTTCTTCGAAAATATTTTGTATAATCAAGCTGTAGTTACGAAGTTTGGGCCGCAAACAAACGGTGTGTCGATAACATTCAGAATATCAATAATGATACATGTTGCTAGATTTATATACAAATGACGTTTCTTCTTCTAACAATGACGTTCAAATTCCTCTAATTTCAGTGATGGAGCGATCAAATCCGATCTTGATCCACTACAGTAGTGACACCAGTGGTAGACGACGTCGTTTGTCTGACGAAGCGATCAAAAGTGAAAGAACCGAGATGCGAGGCATAATTATTCTAATCGTGTGCGGCCTATACGCCATCAGCATGTTCATATTGGCCAAGATTCTGTCCAGCTTGTTTTCGTCGCTTTTGTTATCTGGTAAGTGAAGTCTACCGATCGTGATTTTGACTGGAAAGGGCTCTTCTAATTAGCCGATCAAACATAGTATCAACAGCTTAGATTATACTGAAGATACGAGGTTTTGAGTCGCCCAACAACACATTCATTGGCATAACGTTAATAACTTAATATTAAAAGCAAATTTACCTTAATAGAATTTTGAGGTTTCAGTCATTGGAAGATAAAAGCAATATAGAAAAAGCGAAACACCTGGACATGAAATAATTTTATACAATTCTCGTGCTCAACTGAGAATTTCTCTTTCTTCAGATCAAATATTTCTTCAGATCAAATATTTAATTCTATTGTAAATAGTAAAAAGATACATTATGCGGAAATGAAATATTAGACTATAAAGCTGTAGATCTAATAAATAGATGAAAAGATCTCGAGATAAGTAAAAGTAGAGAATTTTAACCCTTTCCTGTTTTACAAAATTTTGGACCTGTCCAAATTCAAAGGTTTTGCAGACGAAAATTTAAAGCGGATTTAATTTGAAAAATAACCATTCAGTATGGTAGAAAATAGTGTGGAAAAAGAAGAAATTGCTATTCAGAAGCAATTTCTTCTATTTTCACACTGTTTTCTCAATCATAAAATAACAGGCACGTAAAAAGCAGGGATTAAACAGCAAAGGGTTAAATAGACCCATAGAATTTTAGTTTAATTTTCATCAATGACTTATTATTTATGATTGTATCTGCTATCTTTCAGTTAAATCCATGTTTCTGACTGTCAGAATGGGAGATACGAGCAGCCTGACCGTGATTGATGAACCCAGTCACCTGACGAATGTTGCTTCATTTACACGAGCTAGACCGGTCTCTCACGGCTGAATGGTTACCGCTTGATCATCATGGTTTTAACTTTCACCGTGACGTCATCGGTGTCAGCCCGTCATTGACTTCAAAGTCGCATGGTTTTACGAGGGTTTCGTTGCATATTTGACGGTGACGTAACGTCTGTGTTTACGTCATTGTCGGGGTGAACGAAGCTCTATACCGACGTTCCTGAAGAAATACTACCAAAAGAGGACTCGGAGCCTTTAGTTTAGGAGTCGGCAAGGGGTACCAATGTGTCCGATCAGCTGTTAAATAGACTTACAATGAGAAATTACATTGTGTAATTGACGTAAGTTACTTGTGACTTCAGTTTATGATTTGTAAAATATACACCCAGCGGTTGTTTGGTGTTGGCTTTTAGAATCTTTGATATACAATGCTGAATTCGACAAATTCTTGACAGTTACTAGTATAGTGTGGTAGTAATCATTACGATAATTCAACTGATTTTAGAGTCTTCAATAATTCGTAAATTAGGCTATGCGGACATGATGTGTATCCATAATGACGCATATCGATGGCTCAGTACGAAGGTAGTGGACCAGTAATAGTTCCGCAACGTTTTGGAAGTAATGAATTTCAACATTGTTAACCGAGGTTTCCAAATGAAAATCATTAGAAAACCAAACGGTTTATAGGTAAAATTCGCTATTTTGACTCGTCGATTGCATACAAAGATACTGTTATCACAAGTCACAATAGCGTATTCGAGTTATAAGTTTATTACTTCCGAGAGGTTGCGGAACTATTACGGGACCATTACCTTAAAGATAGTTACAATTATTCTGCGCCGAGCCATGCTTTCCATGATTCTTAATTAAATAGTAGCGCTTTGTTCTAAACGTAACAGGATGACCTCTGCCGCGTTATCCATTTTCTGTACCTGTTCTTTATTCTACGATGGTGGTCCCTTTTTAGCATGACGGGTAACAATTAACTTTTAAGTTCGTTAACCAGACTATTCAAGATATTATCTTGAGAACCTTGACACTATTCAACCTGAACTTTCGCCGTACATAGACCTTGCTTTTAGACTTAAAACCACTTCAGGAAGAAGTTACAAGATAAAGTTTTTGAATAGATTTCAAGGTCCAACATGAAAATCCTTTCTTGTTGTAAGTTGTCTTATTTAACTTGCATGCTTAGCTACAATAAAGGATCTAGGTTAAGAATGTATGGCTGGTTTATTTATGAAAATATAATCATGATTCCAAGAAAATAAAAAGAAAAAAGATTTTTTTTATTATGGTATAATTTTGAGTCTAATTCAAGCGCGCATGTGGTTAGACATAGGGCTACCGAGACAGTATGAAAACACCAAGACAGAGCGAAGATCGAGGATATTTTTTTTTGTGAAACGCTTTGATAATGAAAAACCGCTTTGCACGTGCAAAGGAAAGGGCGCACGGGGTATCATTGCAAGACGTTCTCAAAGGTTCTTGCATACTGAACTAAGGGCAGGTCGAACGTTTAAGCTCAACAAAGAACCCATCAAAAAATCGTTAAAAACCGGCGTTATCAAACTCGAAAGTAGTCCAATACACAATTAGCTTGGATAAGTTACAAGTTTAAGTACTAGATTGTCTTTCGAACTACTTCTATAACCCATGAGTTAAGAATATGTAAGTCAAATCGGGGTATAGATAGATACTGGGCCTACTTATTTCTCGCCCGCTGTGGGGTCGGGTGTAGACTGGTCTCACTGTCGCATATCAGAATAGCCTATTCTAGGCTATTCTGATAGTCGATATGTGGACCAGTCTAGAGCTGGTATCCCGCTTTCTAAGAGATACTCTGATGTTGCGGGCAGCAGTACCCGCCCAGGGTCAGAAATAAGTTGGCCCAATGAAAGGAAACGTGACAAGGGAAAAGTATTGTGTGGTAGTCTAGAATAGACTCCACCATTTGCAATAAATGGGTGAATGTGCCTATTATCGAAATTTAATATGAAGAATACAAATTCATCATGTCTCGAATAAATTTGAATTGAATGTTTTTTATACGTCCATCGAAAGATGGGATGTATTATGGAATCACCCGTGGCGGTCGGGGCGTCTCCTTATGTCCGATTGAATTTGAAACTTGACAGTTATGTTTCTCTCTTTTGTAGTGTGCAAGAACCTTAACTCTTCATAGCTTAATTTTATAGTAATTTCCCTTTGTTGCTTTTCTTAATTAGGCATCCAGCACTGCAACAGGTGTATCTTGTTACAATCTGTTGCCTTGTTTAATAAATGAAAACACTTTAATTTTACACAGAGTTGAGTTTAAAACCAGACTACTGTCAGTTTCGCCAAAACATCGTGTTTACAACTAATTTAGACTGAAGAAACAATGTTTTGGTCGTCCCAAAGATATCATTATAATGAACAAATCGAGGGTTTAGCGCAAGACTGTACTAAGTGTATATACACTGTATATACACTTAGTACAGTCTTGCACTGAACCCTCGAAATACAAAGTACAGATTTTAAGTCGATTTGCGAGTTTAGCGCTGTGTTTAGGAAGACAGAACGATACAAACTGTTGACAAAATATATCCCGCTTTGCACACAAGTGAATATACAAAACGGGGTATAATTTGCAAACAGTTTGCACATTTTTGTCATCCTTAACGTGGGAAAAATTCCATTCATACTGCGTCATCAGCGAGAGAGTGTTGGGTATATTACATATTCGTACAAAAATAGTTTATCAAGTTTAAATAATGTTATCAATGTTTTATGTTCTAATTGTCGGCTAAATGAATCTCACTTTAAATTCCCGAGAGAATAAAATACTGAAAAAAAAATTCTTATCTTGTCATTAGTTAATAAATGCCATAACGAATTTCTATTCAATATATTAAACAGTGCTGTTTTGGTAACCAAAAGAACCAACGGGCGAGAATGAGAAGTATCCTTAGTTAATAGCACCGCAAGCGGATGCCGCGCTCAGCTACATGTCCATGATAGTAAAAAATCTAAGTCAGAAAAAAAAGAATCATTTTGACTAATGTATTTAGAGTTGTCCGTGTAGCTTGATCTTGTGATGGGGAATATCGGCACATCGATGGCTCAGCGCGATACAGTTGTAACTGCCCATAAACATAAAAGGCAGTTACAACTTTGCGCTAAGCCATCGGCATGCTAAATTTCAAGCAGAAATCTTCAAAAAATGCTCGGATATGGATAAAGTTCAAATTGTCACGCTGCTCTCTATTACTTCCATATCTACGCTTAACCCGACAGGGTAATGACAAATATGACGCTTTGTTTCAAAGCAGCAGAGCAAAAAAAAGGGGAAAAAGAAAAAAAAAATCGTCACGCATTGTTAATCTTTCAATCCGAGGATTTGAAACACAAAACTTCAACGGACTTGCAGCCGAGCGTGACATCTGCTTACGACACTTCTAAATCAGTCTTTCGTTCAGGATGACTAATAAAACTGTGTAACAATTTGCGAATTATAGCCCGCTTTGCGCGCAAGTGCACGTGCAAAGCGGTGTATGATATGCAAACAGTTATCACTGTTTTGTCATTCTGAACACAGGGTAGGATTATTGTATGAAAATGACGTGAAGATATGATAAAAGTGTCTATAATCGTAAAAGGTTCAAGATTTTAACAGATGCCAATTCTTGAAAACAAGCGTAAGAGAAAAATAAGAGACATTTTCAGGGTTCATAGCCAAAGACTGGACACGTTAAACCATCGTCAATGCGTCTATGCTTATCAGGCTGTTGCCGCCATCCCCAAAAATCATTTAACCCTTTCCCGTTTTACAAAATTTTGGACCTGTCCAAATTCAAATGTTTTGCAGACGAAAACTTAAAGTGGATTTAATTTGGAAGATAACCATTCAGTAGTTTAGAAAATAGTGTTGAAAAAGAAGAAATTGCTTGTCAGAAGCAATTTCTTCTTTTTTCCACTATGTTTTCTTTATCATAAAATCACAGGCACGTAAAAAGCAGGGATTAAACAACAAAGGGTTAAACAGTGATTTCTCATTCATTTTATGCTGAAACAGGAGAAACTCGATGGTTGCCCATATCTACGAGTATAGAACTCAAATTTTACTAGGCCCGTATCAAAAAAAAGGAACAATTTTATACGAGAAAGGACGAGGTTCATGAACATTAGAAATTGGCCCAGTAAAACCAGCATTTTTCACATTTCAATGAACACAATTTAACCTACTTTTTAAGCCTCCCTCCCTTTCGAAGAAGAGGGGGTATATTTTTTATAAATTGTCGGTCGGTCGGTCCGTCCGTAGACCGCTTTTTGTCCAGAGCATATCTCAAAAAGTATGCAAGCTAAAATCATGAAACTTCACAGGTGGATAGTATATCTCCGTCAAGTTGAGATGAAGTGCAGTGCACAAGAACCATAACTCTAATAATAAGGCTAGTAAGGTTTTTGTTTAATTATCCAAATTCCAAAAAAAGATACCTTCAATAACAACAGACATAAAAGATGTAAAGATGTAAAGTTACGACAACGCCAACGCTTACAGACACGCTAAGGACGTCAATGTGTGTTAATAACTCGACTTGTTTGTTCCAAAAAGCCAAGCTTACAAATTGATTGAAAGATGGAAAAAATATTTTAAAATTGAATAATTATAATTATAGGGAAAAACGAAAAATACATTCTCAAGTTCGAATTTGATCCTTATCAATATTGAGTACTATATATTATATATGATAGTTATCGCTCAAGGTCAATGTTAGCGAACTGCATGTGGTCAGCACATCACGTGGTCATGAGCAATACCTGTGGTCAATTTTGACCAGTCGGATGACCCCAAAGTAACACTCTCGGCCTCGAGTAGTTAGATGAAATCGTTTATCCCAGTAGTCGACGAGAAGATGTGCAGATTATCCTATGATTTAAACTTGAACACTGCAGATAGGTCTTTCTTTGATTTTATTCGATAGATTATCGAGAGCTTACGATAGATTATCTCTTGATAAACACACCGCCAAACCAGTGAAATTACAATAAATTATACCCAGCTACCGCCATCATTTACCGTAGAAATCACGTGCAAAATGACGTGCGCTTTCAAAAAATTTGTCCTAGAAATTTTTTGTCTCATTTTTGCATTTAAGAAGGAGAATACTCGTTTCTTTTCGAGTTAGATCGGTTTATATTTCATTGAGTGAACAACAAAAGCTATATTTGCAATCGTGATTCCACGGCTAGTGAAAAAAAGCTGTTGTTGTTCACTGAATGAAATATAAATCGATCTTTCACCGACACACATGGTTAACTCTATTAGCCCTGTAGAGCACCTGACTTCAAAGTCGGATATCGTGGGTTCGATACCCGGTCTGCAACACTACCAACCTCATTGGCCAGTTTCGGATGAGACGTTAAACCGAAGTCAAGTGAGACGGTGCTTAATACCGAGCACGTCATTGAACCATGGCGGATATCAGCAGAAGTTACGTCAAGTATCCTTGCTGTTATCCTCTGTAATAACTAACCGTCTTCTGAGGGCGTCGCTTATATGAGCATATGCTACGGTAGCGACGACAAATTAACGGAAATTCACACAATGAAGGTACAAGCCTTTTTACTGCGTATATATTTTAGTTACTTTTAAACCTTGAAGAGTTTTATTTTATAGGCTAAGCACCTTTGCACCTTTGTTTTTCGTTCTTTAAATTTCAATATACGATAGCTGCTCGGAAAATGGATTTTAATCCGAATCCGAGGGTAAATCAAGTACCTCTCCTCCCACCCGAGAAACCGACCAGGTGGAAAGGACCCGGGTCATACGGGGGGGGGGGGGGGGGGGGTCGGGTAAGGGAGGAGGGGGAATCTACAGGATGATGAAATAAGGCGCACAATTTCCCACCTACTTCTAGAAAGAACATTTCCTTAAACACACCCGACTACTAGAAATGCACAGTCACGCAAAGAGGTCCACATGAGATCTCTGTAAATATATATTTGAGAATTAGGTTGGTTCCAGCAGAGGAAAACTACAGCTCATATTTTGACAAGGAAGTTATGTAAAGTTGAATTATCATTTTTGTGTTAAGAAATCTGCCGAGTAGGGTAAGTTAGTCCCTAGTCAGACTGCCGCGGTTTACTGAATAAAATTCCGTTAGACTTGCGGGTGTCAAAACAGGTTCATACGGATTTTTTTTTTTTTAAAAAAAAGGCTTCATTTTACTTTTTTGATTTTTTACATCATTGCATAAGACTTGCGTGAGCAAACGTTAGGTTTTTTTTATATATATCATTTTAACCAAAAGTATTCTGTTTTGGTAAACAGAAAACGCGAAAGGTAGAAATTATTAATGGACTGAAAAGATATTTTAAGCGTTCTATAGACGGTTTCGCGACTGAATTTATATGAAATCTTGTCCATCCCGTCGATCCTTATTTTAGGCCACGAACCAGTTCTGTTGTTAATGCCCTCAGTCCCTGCAAATCATAACATATATATGTGACCCGTCACGCGAAAAGGGACCATCTAGGAACTCCGTAAAATAAACATATGAAATGAAAGAATATAAGATTGGTTTTAGAACAGGACAACCAGAGGTCGCAATTCAAAAATTCTTTCACGTGAAGGTAGATTGATTATTGAAGATTCAGAAAATCAGTAAAGTGCAAAAAGTTTCGACCCTAGTCAGTCTGCGCAATGCGCGCAGTCTGACAAGGATCGACACTGTACGCACTAGCCAGATGGTCCCTTTTACGTGTTGGGTCACATACCGTATTTTGAATCTGACCTATGTTTATTCTGCGTTATTATTCAACTGGCAGGGCGTGGCTTAGCCGTGACGTAATTTGGCGAGTTAAGTTTTCAATATTTTGGGTTCTTTGAAAAATGAGTCCGCAATACTCATTAAAGCGTGCAAATAACTGTTCCCTAAAAAAAAAAAAAAAAAAAAAATGATTAACGTGCTCAGAGAACCTTAACACATTTCATCGTTTGGTTACCAGTTCTCGTTGCCACTAAAACTACGAGTTTTATAAGTTCTTAAGTTATTTACGTCGACTATCGATAGAAGTTAAATAATTTAAAAAAAAGAGCTGATTCTCCGTAACCTTAAATGCGCCGCCGTCATAGCGCAGTTGGTAGCGCGTTTGACTCTCATTCTAGAGGTCCCGGGTTCGATCCCCGACGGCGGCACTCATTATTTCCGACTATTTGTCTCTCACCAATGGGTTGATAATCGTAGACCTATGTGAGATAGCAGCTGGAGGCTAGGAAAGCATGTGGTGGCCGGTTTGTACTGGTGTGAGAAATACCAGAAAACCATTGTTAGGTGCTCCAGCCGCCACGATATAACTGAAAAAATGTTGAAAGCGGCGTTAAATTCCATTCATTACATTTTAACCTTAAGTGCAACGATCCGTTACTTAGGCTACGCCCCGCCAGGGCAATAATCATGGACAATACCCACACATTTTTAAGCCCAGATACAATACCCGTGACCGTGACGAAGATGACTATCATGATTGCCATGGATAGGCCTACACCGACATCCGATGGTCCTGTCTTATAGGACACAACCTAGGATACCATAATATCGCCAACTGAGCTGCAATTTATTTGACCTGCACCTGAATATCTCAGCATAGCTCAGGTCAGAATTTTGTTTCTAGAAACATTTTGGAGGTAAGCTTCCAGGTCATCGAATATGTCCTCAGGAATTGCTCGAGATTTTTTTTTTTTTTTTTTTTTTTTTTTTGGGGGGGGGGGGGGGTGTTAGGGGGGGGGGAGGGGGAATGTCACTTTTAATCATTGGGAACGGGTCCTTTACAGGGTACCAAACAAAGAAGGGGAAAACCCAGACAGATATAGTTCCGCAATTAAGAGTGAGTGATTAAAGGTCAATTTTGTCTATACAGGTATAGACAATATTGACCTTTGATCCCTCATTTAAATATGTGGATCTATAACAAAACAAACAATTACAAAAACAGCCACGCTGGGGTCACATAATGTAAATAACGTGATCAACATGCATGGTGTGGGTGACCTAGACAGATACGTGACGGGTGATATGTGATTACCGTGTAGTATTTATAACGAACTGCAATATTTACGAAAACTAACTCGACTCTTTATCAGTAGGCTGCGTGGTCTGGGGCATACGGTAAATCATTGATCGCGTACTACAGTCCATGCTTCGTTTATATTTTAAGCGACCTTTTTTCAAAATATCCTTCTTAAAGGTAGTGGACCCGTAATAGTTCCGCAGCGTTTCAGGAGTAATAAAACTTAACAGTGTTAACCAAGGTTTCCTAATGATTTTCATTAGGAAACCTTTGTCAACATTCAAGTTCGTGAGATCCGAAAGGCATCGGAACTATTACTTGTCCACTACCTGAAATAAAAATATCTTAAAGAGTAGATATTATGAGTCTATAAACTATTATAAACGAATCCTATGATGTTAATAAGAATCGTCTCAATCAGACAATTCTGTTTATTTTTACATCATAAGGTAATTGCGAAAATCGCAATTACATAAATCTTCAAAAAAAAAATGTTTCTAATTTGTTGACAAAACGCGTACTAAAATCAAAGCACTGAATGTGCTGATGAACGTCCCTGTTGACAGAAATATTAAAAATATAGGCATTATATGGAAATGCGGCTAATCGAAAATACCAATCAAATTTTTCTTGCCACGCAAATCAAAAGTCACCCAAGTATCTTTTCTTTAAATCTTGATTGAATAATTTTCATATATCGAAACAAACTCTGCTTATAAATGGGGAGACTTTCATGATAATATATATTCCTTCTGTTAAAGGGTCCCCTGGGATAACTCTTGTGAGATTTGGATGACATTCATTCATTCAGCTTCTAAGAAAAGGATCTCGCCAAACAAACTATATGAAACTGACCTCCGCTCATAAAAGGCATGATTTGCATGTCAGTAATCATGCTAATATTTTACAGACTGATGCAGGGTTACCTAGGAATCGTTTCTCTTAAACTGTAGACGAAATTGACTTTTTTAATTAGATAGTTGCATTGCCAACATTACTTACCTAACGTAATTTCAATTTAAGAATCGTAATAAAAGCAGCCACTCGGAACTTTCGACGATTGACGCTCATTTAACCACGGCGCGATTGCATGCTGTTTATAGACATGTTATCACGAGTCACGATAAAGATCGAGACGCATTCGTTGTTAACGGATTTCACCAGACTGGTTACCGTTTCATATGCTACTACGTGTATAGGTGTATACGGTATAAACAACAGTGGTCTGTTCAGGAGGTCACGACCTAAAAACACATATTTCTGACAAATTACTACGGATACTTGCGATAACTTGCAAGGACTTGGAGCAAAAATATAGTGTGTGTCTATACAGTTTACAGACACATACTAAGCCATCGAAATGTTAAACGCGGATAACCTATACGCACGATTAAAATTTGCTACTTTTTTTTTATTTCAAATGGGGTATATTTTCATTGTCTTCACACGATAAAGAATTCTAGTATCAAGCCATTAACAAAACAAACAGTGATTTTGCGGAAAGAAGTCTTGAGAAATGCTAAATTGAACCTATATAGACACTTCTTTAATTCGAAACTATTAAGAACCTTCTGGGTGTTGCTTATGTAGTTACACTAATGAACGAAAACGTTCAGCATTCTGCTAAGCGACCGTTTTTGGTGAACCCATAAGTGTTAGATTGTTTCTTTTCTGGTCAAACCTCGTAACTACAGCTTGTTTTACATACTACTTCCAGGCCTACTAGCGATTTTTTTGTCCTTCATTATCGTGCAAGGCAGATCTGCAGGGGCGTAAGCCCTATGCGAACGTAAGTTTTGTGAAGGTTTCGTAATAGGCAGAGCGAGATGTTAGGATGGGCGTGATCGAGACGCACAATGAAATTAAGGGGATGAGTTCTCGAATTGAAATATGAAGAGGTTTAAGGATGAAAAAAAAAACACTCAAAATTATGAAACAATGTTTCCATTATTTTATCATAGTTGCAGACCGATGCACCCTTCTCAGGCTGAGTTTTTGCAAACTAAATGTCTAGCAGACGTCAGTAAATATATAGAGGATAATCGTTTGTTTTTCGTGTAAGATCGATTTATATTTCATTGAGTGAACAACAAAAGCTATATTTTCACGAGGAAAAATATAGCTTTTGTTGTTCACGAAATGAAATATTAATCGATCTTACACGAAAAACAAACGAGTATTCTATTTCTTTAATGCAAAAATGAGACAAAATGTGAAATTTCTAGGACATATTTTCGCAAAGCGCGTAATTTTGCGCGTGATTGCTATGCAACGTTCATTGTGACGTCACTTATTGCGCCCCGCATAGATGACGTCAGATAGGATGAAATGCACAAAAGTAGGGTATACGTTTTTGACAATTTCACGGCTTTTGCGGTGAGATTATCAAGTGATAATCTTCCGTTATTTCTCGATAAACCACCGAAAAGCATTAAAGAATATGTCCTACTATCTGACCTAGTGGCATATCACGATCATGTTTTTCTTAACTGACTCATTCAGGGTTTTCATTCAACTTGTCATGTCCTTGCTAAAGATACTATCAGTAAGTACATTCTAGTGTGATCGTACTTTAACCAGACGGCCGAAGAATGAAATTCAAAACAACCCTTTCCATAAAAATCACTCTTCTTGACTCCTCCAAGAAAAGCTTTGAAAATATTGTGGAAAATGAAAAACTTGCATGTCACAAGCAATTTCTTAATTGTTCTCAATGTTTTCTCTCCCAATGAACAAACAAATACTAAGATTTTTAAAGAAAAAAACCAAAAAAGTGTCTTCTGCAAAATTCTTTTAATTTGCACCAGTCTAGAGTTTCATCGTCAGGTAATGGGTTTAAGTATCGATATTGCCAAGTTTGTTATCAAATGAATATGCAGTTAGCTGATATTATTTTCGTTTTGTATGGGGTCTAACAAAGCTTTCAGTCATATTGAGGTGGTTTGAGCACCTAACAAGGGATTTAAGATTATCGACCCATGGACGGGAGACAAATGTGGGAAAGGACGTGTAATGCCGATGGTATGCGTGTATTTCCGTTTATTTATCGTCGCTACCGTAGCATATGCCCATATGAGCGACGCCCCCAGACGAAGGTTAGTTGTAACGGGGGAAAGTGCAAGATGCATGCCGAAACTACTGCTGAGATCCGCCATAGTTCTTTAACGTGCTCGATGTAAAGCAACGTCTCACGGGACCTCGCTTTAAAGTCTCACCGAAAAACAATTAGTTTGTTAGTGTGCCAGCCCGGGAGTCGATCCCACGCGGTCGAACTTCAATGGTGTTGAAGCCCGGTGCTATACCAACTGAGCTAATCGGAATGACGCCGTCGGGTATCCAACCTAGGACCTTTTAGATGATAGTCTAGTGTGCTATCAACCAGGGACTCTAAATATACATGTATATTTAGGCTCCGTGTACCAACTGTTGGTTATACATTTGATAAATAGATCTACTGAGAGTTTCCAAAAAAATAAAATTATCGTCACATATCAAACACATGTAAAAGATCCATGAAGGGCCATTTCTGTAAAAATTGGATAAAATCTTTCCAGTTTCAGAGATAGTAACTTTTAGAGTTCTCATGAAACGCGTTCAGCATTAGCTGGTATATTGAAATTACTTCTGTTCAATACATATAAACTAAAAACCTAATCACAATCATGTATAAATCCGCTTGCGTATTCAAATAGGGTGATTAGGTCTTTAAGATTCAAACCTCCATGAAATGATTGATTGATTGAATGGAGTCTAACACCGCTTTCAACATTTTTTCAGTTATATCGCGGCGGCTGGAGCACCTAACAATGATTTCCTGGTATTTCGCTCATCAGTACAAACACCACATTCTTTTCTAGCCTCCAGCTGCTATCTCCATGAAATGAACAAATTGAGAAATAAAACCAATTTTTCAGAATGCATGAAAATTGATGGAATCAACCGGAATTGAATTATTTGCCATTAAATGGTAGTGCATAGAAAGTATACGACTGGGTGGGCAACTAGACACAATGCCATGATAATAATCGAAATGTCCTTCACACAGTAAAGCTAGAGGGTCATTCCAGGACAATATCTGTCTAGCCCACAGAATCATCACCATTAACTTTTATTTCACATTGTTTTCTCCACAAAATGACAAAGATTCTTTACAGTTTGTCAATTAATGCGCTTGAATGTGACATTCATTACCCTTCAATTCACAGAGAAAATGCCTTCAAATTGCACATCTTCTCTTATTGAACATTTGTGTGAATTTTTTTTGAAATCCAGCCATAGATGAAGCAGTTAGGCTTGCAATAACTAGATCAGTCGCCAAGTGGACTAATACATCCCCAACAAAGTTCATATATGACCTTGACCCACAAACAAACAAAAGTGTAATTCCTTGGGTCATGGACAACAATTGCAAAAAGTTTCATGCTTCTTGGCCACTTTGTTTTCAAGTTAGATTTAAGTTAGTCCAGAAATTAAAAGGGTCTATGGACAGACTGATGGACGGGCAGGTGGGGTGAAACCAGTTTACTCCCCTCTTCGTAGGTGGGGATGAAAATATTTGATTATAAGTGTGACCTTCACCTTATAGCTACAGAAAAACTCCTCCATATGGCGGCACCTACACACTGCGAAGAACAATTGTGGGAAATAACTTGGGAATCCATCAATTAACATAGAAGTTATGGCAAGGACAAATCCACCCAAAACGGTCAACAGTTTGTTTGTTTTGGGTTTAAAGTCACTTCAAACTTAACAAAACCGCACACAATGGTCAACAGAACCACCAACAATCATAAATATACACAGAATTGAAATTTTGGCAATAATGATTTGCTAACCCCAAGCAACATAGACTAAAATAGCTTTCCGAAAATTATTTCATCGTTCTCCACAAATGTTTCTCAAGTTTAATATTCAGTGGCAAAGAAAAATAGAAATTGTGGGAATGGTTCAAGATTGCGATCATAGTAAACTATGCACAAAGAAATTAGCTACAAATTACTCTCAATTCAGTTTAAAATAGTTTATTTCTCATATACATGTGTACATGTAGATAATTTTATTCTAAAATCCATTTTGCAAACATTGTTTTCATTCTATATTTCCTCTAAAATAATGAACCTTCCTGATGGTAGCTTGTCTGCCTAAATTTCATTTGATTGAAATTACATCAAGCTTGTGATTCTTTTTCAGATTTGATGTTATTTTTCTCTAAACAACAATTACTTAAATGATTGTTTAGAGGAATTAACCTCAAGTAAAAAGAGGAAAAGTAGCTAGACAACAATTTGATAAACTTTGCTTCAGAAAAAGAGGAACAAATAAAGCTCCCTGTCCATGTTTGAATAGCTTCTGGGACCTCTTATTCAGAGAAATATTGTATATACCGGTAGACATTTCATTTAAACAGGGACTTTGTAAGAATAGGTACATTTTAGCAATAAAAAGATTATAAATCAGTTCTCGAGCTAGTCTTTGAAATTGGGGAGGCTTTAAATTTCAACCATGATATTCTGGGGGGTCAAAATTCAGTCTCAAGGGGTCAAAACAACAGAAAAGGTAAATTGTGTGTGGAATTTTACAGGTTTCAGTGTCAATTGACCTTTTGTTGTAATAATTTAAAGAGAAAAATAAATCAGTAGAATTCTAAATAGTATACAAGATACATTCTTGAAAATTTGAGTGATAGAACCAAGTTTTGACCCTTAGAATTTTCTCTCCAGGTCAAATTGACCCCCATGGGAGTGATTTCTAAGGGTCAAAATAGTATATTTTCAAATTTTGAGGGTCAAAACTCTGGTTTAAGGGTCAAACACGAGGCCTGAAATTGACGACATAAACTTTAAAAGGAAAGCATAATGGGTACATTATTTTTTTTTAAAAAATAAGAAAAGGTACCACACTGTTACTTTTCTACACAGAAATTTCCAAAGAGAGATAAAGAAACAAAGAAAAGAATGGAAAAACAAACACATAATATCACAGACTGGATTGGATAAAAGTTTAAACGCTGAAGACCCTTCATGCAAAATGGAACCGTTTAGGTATTAAAGTGTATCAAGATCAAACATCATTTCAATGGCTCATTGCAAAACAGAAGTAAATGCCTATAACCATAAAGGCAGTTACAACTGTTTTGTGCTAAGCCATAGATTTGCAAATTGATGAGATTCAGAAATGGTTAACTAAAATAGACATCTAATGTTTAAGTATAACAATTGTAATTTTATTGAAAAATCTAAGAACTAAAAGTTTTGACACTGATCAGCCTGCATAATCCAAACAGCCTGACCTGGGTCAATACTTCATGTATTTCTGATACATACACAGATCTAGAGTTTTGCTCAGGGGGAGGGTGTCCACTAATAGTTTTTATTTAAATGATATTCCTGCATATTTGATCTAGTTCATTTTGCAATGAAGGGTTGCACTTTTAATACAATACTAAACTACTCATATCATATATGATTAAACATCCTGAGAATTGCAAATCGATGGCTCAGTGCAAAACAGTTGTAACTACCTACAAACATAGGTGCTTCTAATTTTGTAACTGCCTATAAACATATAGGCAGTTACAACTGTTTTGCACTGAACCATCAAAATTTTATTGAAAGAGAATATTAAAATACCAAAAGTCACATTGGGGAGTTGTAGTTAAAACTTCTGTCTGTTGCTACAAATATATAGACACTTACAACTGTTTTGAACTAACCCCTCAATATAATCCAAAGGGTCAGAACAAAACTATTGTAAGTGCCTATGATTATATAGGCACTTACAATAGTTTTGCACAGACTCCTTGAATAACCCTTGTGTTAAAGATGAAGTGTTCCCAAAACATTAAAGGAATGGTACCCAGTTTTGAATGTGGATGATCATGCAAAGTGAAGTACCATTTCAAACATTTGTAAACGTTTTTCCATTCTGAACACAGGGCAAGTTTTAAATTCAGAAAGGCTTATCTGTTATATACTTTAGTTTATTCTTTGCCTTTTGCCATACAATCACATGTTTTTACTCTTGGAGAAAAGAGTCATGGACTTATTGTTGAAAATAGATACCGGTAAGTTGCTTTAAACACACCATTCTCTTCAAATTAAGATTCATTTTTCAAAACATCATTTATGTTTGACTTCATTTAACCCGCCCTGCGTTCAGAATGACAAAATGGTCAAACTAAATATTTGAAATATATACCATTTTATGCATGCAAGAACATGTGCAAAGCAGGGTCTAATTTTCAATCACTTTTCTCTGTTTTGTCATCAACATATCGACTGCTAAGCGCAAAACAACATATAGGCAGTGTCAAATGTTTTGTGCCGAGCAAATACTATACAATATTATGACATCATTGGTTTATTGGCTTTGCTTAGGTTTGAAAGAAAGATTATCAAGTTATAATCTACCATTATTTCTCAATAATTCACCTTAAAGTTTGCAATGTTTTATTATCCTGAATGCGGGGCTAGACTTGTCTCTTATTTAGTTTCGATGTAATGGAGTGTGACAGCAATTTTTTTAATTCACATACACTATAACCACATTTAACAATCCCATGACAGATCATCTTTGCGAAGAGTTGACTGTAATTTTTTCATGTCTTTTAAAACGTTTAACGAAATCTGTCGAGCACTTGACGGCCTAATTTGAACCACACCTGTCCCTGCACCCTTTGGCTTTATTGTTGTAGTGACTTCTACTTCCCCGTTATATTTATGTGACCTTGACACTCGCGGGGAGCATGACTGCGCTGACCTTGGTCTAGCCCTTTGCACAGGTTGGTCTTCTGTGTCCGATAACTTTGGTGACTTTGCTTTTTTCTTCTTCTTATTGGCCATCTGTAACATTATACAAAATTAAGTTTACTGACAGATAGACAGACACTTGTAGGCATTAGCACATCATAAGAGGTCAATCAAAGCCTCATAACTCCAGCTTATTCAACCTGTAGCTACGAAGTTTTGATTCCCCATCAACAACATGATCATGGTCCACAGATAGAGCTTTAGTTTGGAGATCAAAAGGTTCTGGGCATGACCACCAATTTTTGATCTTCTATATGCCAACACATATAGAGCAAGTGCTGGTGTATTTTTTAACACTTTCCTGTTTTACAAAATTTTGGACTTGTCCAAATTCAAAGGTTTTGCAGACAAAAATTTAAAGTGGATTTAGATTGAAAAATAACCATTTAGTAGGGTAGAAAATAGGGTGGACAAAGAAGAAATTGCTTGTCAGAAGCAATTTCTTCTTTTTCACAATGTTTTCTCAATCATAAAATCACAGGCACGTAAAAAGCAGGGATTAAACAGCAAAGGGTTAAGATAAATAACCAAGAGAGATAAATCTAAGTGAAAAAAAAATATTACCCAATCAATGGGAAATAAATAGAGGATAATTGTTTGTTTTAGTGGAAGATTAATCTATGTTTTATTGAGTGAACAACTAAAGCTGTATTTTCATGAGTGGCAAAGCCAATAGTGAAAATATCGTTTTTGCTGTTCACAAAAAGAAAGATATATATATTTTAGTAGTATGATCTTACACACACAAAAACTATTTGTTCTATTTCTCTAGTGCAAATATGGGATGAAAAGTGAAATTTTTGGGACCAATTTACTGAAAGCATATCATTTTGCATGTGATTACTATGCAACATTAGAACATCATTTACTGTTTGGACTCCACTTAAGTAACATCAAAAAGTGTGAAATGAATGCAAGTAGGGTATAATTTTGTGATTATTTCACTGATTTGGCAGAGATGATCTACAGTTATTTCTTGATAATTCACGCAAGAGCATTAAAAAATACGATTGAAGCACTGATACTGGTTAAAAATATAGTACCCCTGATCTTATCATAGAAGGGACAAAAAAGGAAGATTTCTTTCCAGTTTACACCTTTTTTTTAAAATTCTTTTTTAAAAAAAAATTGTTTAACCTAAATTTCTCAAGATTCATTCTTATAGACTCCTTTTAAATTCTAATCTAGATGGTTTTGTTTGTTTGAATTGGATTCTACACCACTTTTAATATTATTTCAGCCATATCATGGCCTCTGGAGCACCTAACTATGTATTCCTGGTAGTTTTCACACCAGTACTACCATCACATCCTTTGCTAGACTTGAGCTGCTATCCCACATGGGTCTACGATTATCAACAAATTGGTGGTAGACAAATAGTTGATAAGGATGATTGCTGCCGTCCGGGATCAAACCCAGGACCTCTAGATGGAATTCAAAGGGTTACATTAAGACAGATCTCTTACTTTTTCTTGGTATCTCCTAATCTTTGATATTTGTTGACTTTTGGCCTCCATCCTGGCAACGAGCGAGTCCAATTCTCTCTCAAGGTCCTCTCGTATACGAGGGTCTGCTGTATCACTAATCTCTTTGGAATATTCTTGATGCTCGCTGTAATGTGAAATCAGTTTCTTAAAACTCCTTATTGATGGCACAGTGTGAAATAGTTGTAACTCCCTATAAACATGTAGGGAGTTACGACTGTTTTGCACTGAGCCATCACTATGGAGTGTGACATTCTTTATTACTTCTTATCCAATCTATGTTGTGGGTACTCATTATCATAATCTTGATGAGACTTTCAATGAGTGCAACTATTGAATTGCTGGTTGCAAGAGATTGGGTTTTTTTTTCAATCATTTAAAGAACTTCAAAATCAAAGGGAGGGAACATGCTCATCATTGAATTCTGTTTTAAAACCACAGTTATCTTTCTTAAAGTTGTACATTCTTCCAGTTGTATAGTCCGTTTGACTTCTATATGGACCAACATTTCGCCAAAAATCTCAGAAATGAATTAATGAAGCATATTTTTTACTTGTCATATCATATTTTCTAGCTAATACCATGACAAGTCTTATTTTTGAGAACTTTTTATTGTAAAATAATTATTTTGTCTGTCCGTCTTCATGTTAAATTTCAGCTTTTCATACCTTCTTGTGTCTGTATTAAATGGAACAGTGAATTGTATAACCAGAAATAGTACTGATTTGCATAGAGGTCGAGTCAAAAGTGTAAGATTTTAAGCGAGTTGTTTAAGTATAAAATCAAGTATTTTTATAAAA
Organism: Fragum whitleyi; assembly: GCA_948146395.1. Classification (NCBI taxonomy): domain Eukaryota; kingdom Metazoa; phylum Mollusca; class Bivalvia; order Cardiida; family Cardiidae; genus Fragum; species Fragum whitleyi. Next base: position 11,877,828 of record OX411546.1, on the reverse strand, counting down.
TTGAATCCGCCGAAGATTTTTACTACCTTTGGATATCAAATCTGAATATATTCTCTCTTTGTTCAGAAACCGTTAGACCAGATAATTGATAAGTGTTTTTAACTATTCTGAGATGAACCCCATATTCACATGGTAAGACCAATCAAAAAGCTTTATTTAACGTAGACAATGGGAATTTCAAGAGGAAAACTTGATAAGAAGGCAAGTAATAACAGTGAAAATCATGTAATATTTATGATTAAGATGACATGACCGTTGATATGCTAATTAGCATGTCCAAACAAGGAATAATGGATATTTCACCTGTCAAATGTTTTGTATAAAACCATGTTTTTTTACAATATGTTTACAATTTCTTACTACTAAACAGCCTTTATCACCGCTCGTGTTTCAGAGCGGAAAATGTGAAAATATTATCATAACCTAGATAGACTAAATCATTATTTTGAAATCATTTTATTTTCAAAATATATTTTTTGGAATGATATTAGGCTGAAATTAAGATTTTACCACATAAAAATGCTTCATTTAAACGCAATTTTATGTAACTGATGAAAAGGTTGGTCCATATAGAAGTCAAATGGACTATATTTAAGCACTTCAGGATTGTTTATAACATTCCATCACATTACATCAAGTATCCTAAACTTGAGAAAAATTACCTCCTGAAGTTATAATCTACAAAATAATAGTAATGATAAAAGCAATCAAATATTCCTTGAAAGAACTTTTTATCACATCAGGTAGAAAATTTAAGCTCTTTATCATTTTTTTATTATTCTATTGGTATTGTTTGTAGGTCAAGCACTCCTCTTACTTGGGATTTATGAGAAAATATATTAAGGTAGTGGACCCGTAATAGTTCCACAAGGTTTTGGTAGTGATAAACTTTAACAGTGTTAACCAAGGTTTCTGTAAGAAACCTCGGTTAATATTGTTAAAGATCATGAGTTTAGAAATGTTGCAGAACTATTACAGCTCCACTACTTACAAGCTCATTCTATGGAATTCATCTTGAAGCTGCAGGAGAATATCTGCAAGGTCAGACTCTGTGGTGGGTGACACAGACCCTGACGATCCCTGGCTGGGTGTGTGACATGAGTTCATGGGGTACGAGCCCCGATCACAGAGCGCCATATTGTGAGACTTCATCAAGGCAAATACCTTCTGTACGTTAGCGCCAACAGAATGACTTGGACCCGTATTCTGAAATAGAAGAACCTGTTCAGTTAACCCATTTCCTGATGAAAAAAACCCTTGGCAACAACTAGATGTCGACATTTTTTACAAACAGCTGAGTGCATAATAAGGTTGAGAAAATTAAATTTTTGTTAAAGGGTCAATTTTCTATGAAATGCCTGTGGCTTAATCATTGTTTAAACCCTTTCATATGCAAACAGAATATTACAATGGTTTCAAACAAAAGCCTTTAACAAGTGGTATGTCAAACTTTTCTTATTGTTTCAAAATGAATTCACTATTTCTGTGAAGGTTCCTGATAGCAGAAAGGGTTACTAATACAAATGAAACCAATTCAATTTTCATAAAATAAGCCATGCTTTTAACCCTTATCATGCTAAGTTAAAATTTCTGATTTACAAACTAGATCTGTCATAAAGCGGACTGACATTCCCACCAGTGGCTTGTCCCAGTTCCATAAACTGATTTTGGACAATTGTAACCATGACGTTCTTGACCCAAAACAATTAGTCACTTCCTTGGGTAATGGGCAACTATTGTATAAAGTTTCATGAATCTAGGTCACTTTGTACTTGAGTTAGAGTCCAGAAACAAAAACGGTCTCTAGGTGACCAGACAGACAGATAGATGGATGGGCAAACAGACAGACATGGTGAAAACAATATACACCACTCTACTTCGTGGGTGAGGGTATAAAAATGCCAATTTTATTGAAATTTCAACAAATTAGACCCATGATTTTCCAACAATAGATGAAAGCAGGCAGTGTAGGCTAAGATCAGACTGCACATCTGTGCAGGCTGATCTTAGTCTAAACTGTCAGCTAAAGATTCATTGACAGAAGGAATATACCATGAACATTAAGAGAAGGCGTAAAACTAGTTTACCTTTCCGGCTACAAATGGAATGTCAGCAAGATTCAGCCTGTAATGTTTGGAAGCTTCGGATTTTTTACACTCGGAATGTCCTGTTTTTTTACTGATTACTTTCTTTTTCTTTTTGACTGGTCGTTTCTGTTTGACTGGCTTTAATTCTTCTACGAAATCAGTATCTACATGGTTGAGTATTTCATTGGCTTTTCTAACTGACTCAATCTGCAATGATGATTTTAAAATCTTTTGGAGACTTAAATGTCTGGCTAATTGGGTGAGTGGTTAGCGCGCTCAACTCCTAACCTGGTGGTTGCGGGTTTGAGCCCCACAGGAGGCGGGTAGTGTATTTGGGCAGAACACTTTACAGACAAGGTCCAAGTCTACCTAGCTGTAAAAGTGGGTAGCAGAGGTTAGAAACCATTTCCTCTCTCTCTATGTGCAGGATAAGATCTGGAATGAGTTAGGACCACGATGGGAATAAGAGTCATTTGACCCTTTATTGTGTTATCCTCAAGGTAAAAAAAAAAAGAAAAAAAAAATCTACAGCTAGAATAAAAAGTTTTTGATATGATATTTAAGTCGCCAACATAGAAAGTTTTATTTAGCATGATGACCAGTGTTTAAATTCATACATAGTTTGACAGTAATTTGCAAATTTGTCTTAAAAAATTACATATGTCCCAAGTTATTTAATAGCATGAGACAATGTCTCCAAGTTTGTTCCATGACAGGGGTATATCAAATGTAAGTGTGACCTTTGGATTTATATAAAATGTCAATATAAAAATACTCAAAAGCTCAAAATTCTTAATAGCATCGGATGCTTACACTTGGCAGTTGAGTACTGGATGGTGGATAAAAATCTAGGTCGAAAAATCGGCATAATTTGCACAATACACATTTAGAGTTATCCCCCTTGATAGTAAAAGATTGCTCTTTTGGTGGTGAACATGTGTGCCAAGTTTCAAGTATATATCTTCAGTAGAACCAGAGATATAACAAATGTCAAAGTTTTCACATGACAACGACAACACCAAAGCTATTGTAACACCTTAGGTTTTAATTTGTATTATCATGTTCTAGAGATAAGATTTGTTATTTTTCTCGAAAAAGGCAACTTTTGCAGAAAAATTTACTTTGAGACTGTTATCATATTGTGTTGAAACTATTCCCTATGGAATAATTTTGTGGTATTACATAAAATGTCTACTTTTTTTCTGATCATGTGGACATTGGCCCCTCACATCCAAAACCCTAGCAGATCGCTGATTAAAGATTAAAAATGAATTTATCACAATGCAATGCAATCAAGTCAACTGTTTACCTCTGCAGACTTTTCAATCATTAGTTTATGATGAAGCCTCTCTTCTCCTAGCTTTTCCTCAAGCTCTCGAATTTTACTCTGAAAATACAAAAGACACATTTTAAGTATGCAAGCACAATTGCTCTGTTCAATTAAATACTCTCTTTTAATTTTTTAAGTCTTCTGCAGAAACTTCATTTAGCCCATCCCAGTGCAATCCCTCTTTTGAAGTACCTGAAGAAAAGAGAGTTAGGAAAACAGTATAAAATAAAGAAATTGCTTGTAACAAGCAATTTCTATATTTTTCACAATGTTTTCTACCAAAGACAAACATAATAAAATATTTGGTTCACAGTCAACTCAGCCTGTGAATAATTCGGCCCGTCAACTCGGCCCGTTAACTCGGCCCGTCAACTTGGCCTGTTTATATATATAGGTACACGTATGACGATGCAGTGTAAATATTTTGGGGACCTTATGTGCTTTTTAAATAATCAATAAATAGATATAATCAAATACTTAATTCACCTTTTATTCAAATTTATTTTTTAAATTATTTTTTCTAAGCACAAGAGAAGAAGACACGTTATAAACGTATTAAATATGAAGATCGTAGACTTTAGTCATCAATCAGTGTGAATTTGCACCTCCTTTAAGTACACTGCCCACATTGATTAACTATCTGATAAGTGTGCTTATATACTGGCCAAACCTCCTAACCGGCCACTTAAAAAATGATGATAACTTTTTTAAAAGTTATAACATTTTAATGATATTTGATGTGTGAATTTTTAAGCATAATGAACATGGATTTCCATAATGATTTACCAATAGTTATCAAATTTGGATGTGTAATAAAGGAAAAGCTCAAAAAGCTCTAAATAGAGCTCGGGATATTACACTTTCAACAAATCAAAGTCCTCAAATCGTTAGCTGCAACCCAGACCAAAAAAAAAAAAAAAAAAAAAAATTTGAAAACATTGTCGATTTTATGTGACCTTTGACTACGCGAGAAACAGAAAGAATAGGGGGCATGGAAAAAATGGTGTTTAAATTCAACCAGCAAACCATTTTATCTAGCGAATAAGCTCAAATATGGTCTGGTGTGAAAAAAAATGTATCAAACTGTTTTTTGTTTTTTTTTCACATATCCTATATTTGGTAGCTCAACGGGAATTATCAGTCTATTTGTTAAGCATTTTTGAAGAAAACATGTTTTCTCATGTTGCGCTTTAAATTCCATGAAATAACGGTAACTTTTCGCCAAAATCATCCGGAAAGTTGCTTAAAAATTCACATAGCAAATTTCACGAAAATCCAATCACCACAGAAAAAAATATCTTTGTTTTAAAAGTGGCCGGTTAGAAGTTTTGACTAGTATATATCCATTTACTATGCTAAACACTATATAAGTTATATACAGGCCGAGTTGACGGGCCGAGTTTTACACAGTCCGAGTTTTACGCGGGCTGAGTTATAAACAGGCCGAGTTGACAGGACACCAAATATTTCATCATCTTTAGATTATGGTTTGCACTTTTTTTTTAAATTTGACAAAGGTAAAATTTTGTTGTCTTGTAATGGGTAAAACATACAGACCTGTAACCAAAGCCTTTTCACCAAGATCCAACAGTTAAAATAAAAGTTGGGTTATAGTCTGTTTCTATGCCAGGCATATTCAACCAACTTCACACTTTAACCCCCAATCATTGAATTGCAAGTTGGCTGTTAACATACGGCGCTCATAGGCAGCCACAGCACTCAGACTTACATTCTAACAGTGGAACATTATTGGCACTTAAACATTCATGGGAAGTGGTCCATACACAAACAATATTATACAAAATGATATTGAATCAATATGATCCACACACAACCAGTTATTTTGTCAATCTATGGGTTTGACAATATTATTGATTGCCAATTTATAATATTGAAGATTCATTCAATTATTTTGTCAACAAGAGATGTTTGTAAAACATTCATGCCCCCTTTAAAAGGAGGTCAATAGCCTTTTCTTTGTCAATCAACAAAGGCCAATCACTCGCAAAATATGATGAGTAGTGTTTTGGTTCTTGTGCACTGCACTTCTCCTTCATGAGATCTACCCACCTGTGAAATTTCATGATTCTAGTTTGCATATTTTTTGAGATATGCTCCAAACAAACAAAAAAACAAGATGTGTTTGTGAAACACGAATGCCCCCGTAACATCGATCTCTCGATAAGGCAAAGGTTAAGTTTTCGGGTTAAGTTTTCAGACAGACGGACGGACAGACAGACGGACATGAGTAAAACAATATACCCCTGATCTCTCGATACGGGGGCATAAAAATACCAGTTAACGGTTGGACCAACCAACAGACAGACTGACCAACAAGTGCAAAGCAATATACCCCTCTTCTTTGAAGGGGGCATAATAATATCAATTGTGAATGGACCACTGTGAGTTGTCACAAAAGAATTTTTTGAATAAGACCCATGACAAATGGGCTAGGCAAAAATTTGTGATTAAGATAACTCAAATAAGCAAATTTGTAATTTATTTAACATGAGCACTGCAAGCACATTCATTCTTGATAGCAATTCCTTGATAGTGAAAAATTCTGAGTCTATTATAGAAGTACAATTCTTTCAAAAATACAATTTGAGCCACATTTAAGAGTAAAATATATCTAATAGCTGAGAAATGGCCAAGGTTAATTTTTGTCATGCTGCAAACCCTTACACCTATAATAACCACTGGACTTTTTTGTTGTAAAACAGCCATGCTAAAAATAAGTTCTTTTTCTTTTTAAGGACACAGGTCAAATATAAAGCACAGAGTCAACTCAGATTAATGCTGAACAGTAAAGGTCAAGTATATTTACATATAAATATTAGCTTTCACAATATCACCCATTTACAAAATATTGGGTCTAAAATACCATTATATACTTGTGATATACTTCTCTTATCTGTACAAACAGATTTGAAAATGTTTATTCACAAAGTATGCAAATAGCTGGCTTATTATTCAGTCTATATCAACCCATTCCCACATGATCTAACTTTTTGACAGCAATGAAGAAAATAGGCTTTCGAGAAAACATTCATTATGGACAATGAAGAAATTGCTCATGACAAGCAATTTCTCCATTGTCAACAATGTTTTCTATTCCAAGAACAAACATTTTCAAAATAACTTCATCTAAAAATTATCTTCTGTAATGCTTTTGAATTGAACCAGTGAACTGGAAAGCCATGAATGGCTTGAGTTGCTCCACAGGCTTGAAATTCTTGTAATAGAAAAACAATGTTTTGACTAGATTTTTAGATATTTTGGGTTCTACTGATGTTGGAAATGATTTTCAAAGTATCTACTATATAACATATAGAGAAATGACCTCCGCCGTTAAAATACATATTTTTCATCCTATCACAATAACTTTTTGTAGACTGATAAAGGGTCACCAAAGGATCATTCATGTAAAGTCTAATTGGTATCCATCAATTAGAACTCACTTTTTACCATATTTGGAAATTAGCCATGCCCATTAAATCCATGTTTTTCATTGGATCAAAATGCTTGAACAACCTTGAAAGGGGGTCACCCAAGGATCATTCCTGTGAAGTTTGGTTGAAATTCATCCAGTAGTTTCTGAGGAGAAGATTTTTAAAGTTTACGACTGGACGCACGGAAGCACAACAGACACAACACCATGAAAATACCCCCAGTTGCCTTTGGCCAGTGGAGCTAAAAAACAACAGCCCCAAACTAAGATACAAAAATTTTGAATGAATTCTATATTTCTTTTGAAATCGACAAAGATAAAATTCTTTCATCAAGCAGACAACCAAAATGTGTTTGATTACTTTTTTTCAAAGTTCAGATGAGAATAAAGTCTTTGTTCAAATTTCAAACAGTGATATTCAAACATGTCTGCATCAGTCTTTTAGACTTCAAATATGTAAATGAGGCGTACTTTACGGATCAATTTCAATAGAATTTAATTTATGCGCTATAAGATAACATAGAAAGTAAACAGAACAGAATAATGGGGTCTATTAAAATTTTGCAGATAGATATTGTAATCAAATCCTTATCCTAGATAAACATTCATTCATGATGAGGAAGAAAATGGCCAATTTGCATTGAAAACTTACACAGAAAACATTGAGGAAAAAGAGAATAATTTCTTTTACTAACAATATTATCAGATCTGTCCTTTTTTCGAATTTTATTTCAGCATCCTTAGAACATGTATCTTTACTTTTCACTTACAATCCTTAACCTACTGAAAATGGTATTTCTTTCAAAATTCCCATTTTAGGCACATTTCAATCAGTCTGATTCAAGTTCTTCATACTATAACTAAATAGAAAATAGCTAGAGTAGGCTAAGATCAGACTGCACATCTGTGCAGGCTGATCTTAGCCTACACTATCTGCCAAGGTTTTGTGTGCAGTAGGAATATATACTTTGAACAGCAGAAGGGTTGTAAAATATAATATAATTTCTATACATGTATTGGCAAATAAAAGCATGTATAGATGTACAAGTTTAAGTGAGTGATCAAAGGCCAAATTTGTCTATACACTGTATAGACATAATTGACCTTTGATCACTCACTTAAACTTGTGAAACTAAAACATGAGTATAAAAAGTTAATCCAAATACTCAGCGTCCCCCTTTTTTCCCCTCTTATTATTTTACTAGATTTAAATGCCCCTTTTTTCTCATGTAAAGACTTGGTTTTCAAACTTGCCACTCAAAACCCATTATTACTACATGACCTCAAGCTTTCTATTTTTGTTAAGATTTCTAATGGATTCAATTGAAATTTTAACAATACGAGCAAGTGATAAAATGATCATAAATGGAAAGCAGTTATTATAAAAAGATAATTTTGTTAGCCATTTTCCAACCCAAAGTAGAACAATACATAATAATATGGCATGGATTTATTAAGTAGGATTTGTGGTCACAAAAAGTTAATGTACAGCTAATTAGATTGAAGGAGAGAAGGAGATAATGGTACAAATAATCATGCTCTTTTCAGTTTTGCCAGGGTACAAAGTTATCAAGAGAAAGACAGTAAGGCATACAGATAAATTTCCATTCGTGGCCATAGAAATATCTAAAAAAAAATCAAATTTATTTTTAATGCAATTTTCTTTTCTCAAGAAAGAAAAAAATAAATAAATAAAAAAATAAAAACAATGTAAATAATAGTGAAAAAAAATACTGGTCTAATTGAAAGAGCTTGCAGACGACAACTGGTGCAATTTGAAAAGAAAACATCCAATTCAGTAGAAATAATTTGGTAAATAGACTATCTTCTTACATATGTGACCCGTCACGCAAAAAGGGACCATCTGGGAACTTTGTTTAATAAATATTTGAAAAAGAGATCTAGTCCAGCATTGGTCAACCAGAGGTCGCATTTCAAAAATTCTTTCACTGGAAGGTAGATTGAACATTCTAGATCCTGAAAATAAGCACATTGCGAAACAGTTTCGACCCTAGTCAGTCTGCTAAAACTGCGCAGTCTGGCTAGGGGCGACACTTTACGCACTACCCAGATAGTCCCTTTTTGTGTGACAGGTCACATATATAAGCATAGACCTGGAAGTAAAATCTATGGACATAACACGAAAAGATTAAGTTGTTCGATAAATCATCACATAATTTACCTCTGCTAAAGACTGGTTTGCTGTCAATTTGATGTGCTCTCGCTCCAATTCCGCAATCTTCCGTAAATTACTCTGGAAGTCGGGGGACATTGGATCACTTAGCTTGGGTTCAGAATCTATGAGGATGGCCTTTCTGACAGCTGCAGTTTTCTCCTTATCTGCTATATCTACCATATTCTTCATGTGGTCTAACTGTTTCTCTAACAAATTACATCTCGTCTCTGCGGCGGACAATTGAGATTCCAATTCTGAAAGTAACAAAGAGAAAGTATTTTCAAATGTATTACTACAATTCTTCCAGGCTGCCAAAAGGTCACATCTTCAGCTTGAATAATGCTATAGATGTGACATTTTGGTTGCCCCTAAAAGATATATAGTTGTCAAACATTAATGCCCACATTATGTTAATTTTTTCTGAAGTCTGATATTGACGACCCTTTCCTTTTAGATGACTATGAAATTGGTATCAGCAGCCCTATGCTCAAGATAAAGGCATTTGCAAAGTGTTTTAGAAATTTTACATGTGGGGAACAATTTCCAAACATTCACAAATCCAGGGTTCAAGGCAAGACTGTACTAAGTGTATATACAATTCATATACACGTAGTTCAGTCTTGCACTTAACTCAAGAAATATTTTTGTATCTTTAACACAAAGCAGATGCATATTAGTGAGAATTGTCATCATGTCAAATAAACCCATTGCAAGTTAAAAAGGCTTGAGGAATTAAAAATGTTTCAATTTTTCTTCTTTGAAAATATGTTTTGCTAAGTTTGACCTTGAAAGATGACCTTCACCTTATCAGAACTGATGATAATGACCTTAGTATCTGCAGATGTCCTTGTCATATGGTCAAAAGCTACAATGGCATATGTTTGTATTGGTTAAACACAACTTTCAACATTATATGAGTCCTAAAAGTGACTAGTGGTCCTACCCATGGTATCCTGTTGTTTCTCACACCAGTACAACCACAACATTTAGTCTGGGCTACCAGCTACTAAAGTGACATTAAATATACATGTATAAACAAAAATACAAACACTCAGTTTAACTAGCCTCTTACCTTGGTTTTGTTTGGAGACCAGTGTCTGTTTGGGTGGTCTTCTCTCATTGTCTTTCTTGAGAATATCACTATATTTACTGGTCTCTGTGGCCAGAGACTTTAGATTGTCTTCAGCAGCCGTTCTGTCTGCTTCTAACTGGTGAATTCTCTCTTGGAGATTCTTTAGGGCATTTATCACAGCTGTAAACAGAAAATAAGATCATTTTCAAATTGACCTTAAAAGATGACCTTGAACAATTAAGATGTCCTGGACCTTGTCAAATGAGAATAAAAGTCCATTACTCGAATATAAGGTTATTTCAACACTCTTAAACCTTGCCATGCTTAACCTGGAATATTCCTGCTTTAGAATGAGGTATAAACAAAGGCCAGCTTTGTCCTTGACCTCAACATATGATGGAAGCATTTTAAGGTCTTGTCCTAAACAGGCATCATGTGAATTATGAAGGCTTTATCACTTACCTATCAAAAATTATGGCCAATGTAATTTTTTTATGTTTAACAATTGTGACAAAAGAAAAATACCTTGACAAGCAACTTTGACTTTAGTATTCACAGAAATATCTTGTCACAAGCAATGCACATGTGAAATTTCAAGACTTTATCACTAACTTATCCAAATTTATGGCCAATGTTAAGGTTTTTCTTCTTCACAAATTTGACCTTGAGGACTGACCTTGAAATATGACCTTGAAGATAGTATCATTTGAAAGGTCTAGACCCAAGCAATCATCTTATGAAATATTAAGGCTTAACCACTTATCAAAAGTTATGGCCTGTGTTTCAATTTCATGTAGAAAAAACTAACCTTAAAAAAAGATATTGACCTTGACAGATGACCTTGGCTTTGGTATTCACAAAATGGTCTTTTCACAAGCAATGCACATGAGGAATATCAAGGCTACAACCAATCCAAAGTTATGGCCAATGTTAAAGTTTCAATTTTTCACAAATTTGACCTTGAAAAATGACCTTGACATATCATCTTGATCTTGGTATCAACACAAGGGTCTTGTCTCAAGCAATCATCATGAGAAATATGAAGGATCTATACAGGGGCATAAAAATGTACAAACGCTGTGTTGTTTGCACTCATTAGAATTGATTCAAATGAGTCCCCACAACATGGGGTTTCCTTGAGAACTAAAAATTTAAGACTTGCTTCACCACCCTCTCATCTGTACCTCTAGGTATGTGACCATCTGCAGCTTTATAACTGCATTACAGTTGAAAGCAACTTTAAGTCAAATGCAAGTAAACGAATATCATAGCTGGCTAAAAGCATCCCTACTCATTCATTTCTAGGTTTCCTAGATGGTATTAAAGTGTAAAATGGATCAAGTGTCAATAAATGGATTATAAAAAGGCCTTTATAGAATAGTTCAACTGGAAGCAAATTTCAATTACTTTTTTTTCAATAAATAAACACAGGTTTAAGAGCCCTGTCAATCAAATATTAAACTCTGTATAAACCTTTTCACAAATAATTTAACCCTTTGCTGTTTAATCCCTGATTTTCACGTGCCTGTGATTTTGCTATTGAGAAAACATTGTGAAAAAAGAAGAAATTGCTTCAGACAAGCAATTTCTTCTTTTTCCACACTATTTTCTACCCTACTGAATGGTTATTTTTCAAATTAAACCCGCTTTTAATTTTTCGTCTGCAAAACCTTTGAATTTGGACAGGTCCAAAATTTTGTAAAACAGGAAAGGGTTAAACTCTGTATAAACCTTTTCACAAATAATCTAATATGTATTTTAACACTAAGAAGAGATATTCATTTGTCAGTGCAAAAGTATTGAAAGAGCATATAAATACGGCACTTTGCAATAGTTTTGCTCTAACTCCTTGAAATGTTGATGTGCATTATTTACATACTATTTATTTTTTTTATAGAACTCTTTCTATCTTTTAAGTACTACTGTCCATTTGATTCAAAAGTAGCCTGGCTGTTTGCTTTTATCGTTTTGTGTTGAGTTAAACATGTTATTTCCATTTCTATTTTTTACAGGGGATTTTTTTAGATTTCAAATTAAATTAAATTTCAACAACACTTTCAAAAAATCCTATATTGAACCAGGTCTTGAACTGTAATTTATTATTCTAGAATGATCAATGACCAGTTCTTGAACTTTATTGCAGAGGTTCTCTACCTTTTCTATTTCCTTCAGGATATTTGGAAACCGATTTATATGGAGGTCTTTCATAGTCATCATTGACAAACGGTTTGGTAGGAGGGTAGTCTATATACATGGTGGATTCTGTGTCAATGTCGACGCCAGAACCTAGTGTCTCTCGTGTTGGCTTCTTTCCCATTAGTAATGTTGAGTAATTCTGAAAATAGAAATGAACATCTGAAAATAATGTGCTTGTTAAGATCGTTTAATGTCACTTACTTGTCTATCAAGCAACAACTCGATTTTCTCTTTTTCAAAATCTAATTTTCAATGAAATCTTTAATCTTATATGGGCTGGAAAATAATACATGTATTAGTGACTGCAAAAATCCATCAAGTCAAACAATGAAATGCAAATTTAGCCTGATTGCAATAGAGTAAGGTAAAAGGTATCACTCTGCAATGAGAGCTGGTGTTGTAGAACTATTGTACCTTTGCTATTTTTCATGCAATTCTGAGAGATAATTAAATAAGACAATAATTTTGCTGAAAGTATGTATACAAAATTACCAAAAATCTGGGTGGAAAATTATAAATTTATCCTAAACACAATACTAAGAGAAAAGTGCAAAATTATTGTAAATAAGAACCTAGAATATTTTTGCTCCAACACTTCAATGATCCCCCTACCCCCATCAAGAAAGTGTAAGGAGAGTATGAGATACCATGGCATTCAAGGGGCTCAAGTTTCTTGTCATAAAGATTTATAACTTAGTGAAGTGGCTCTCTTAAAATTCTTTCATCAACTTAAGATAGTGCTAAGCTAAATAAAGTTGATGGTAACTTACAAAACACTGTAACTATAGCTTGAATGAAGCTGTAGTTACAAGGTTTATGAAGTATTTTTAAGATATCAATATCTACATTGTGATAATTTGTCAAAAGAACAAAACAGGACTTATCAAGACTCACACTTCATGTTGAAACTTGATACTCAACTAAACCTTTCCGTATGCAGCATTTAATAGGAAATTTTATAGGAAAAGAAGAAATTGCTTGTTACAAGCAATTTCTTCTTTTTCCTCAAAATTTTGTCAAGTATGTAATCACAGATATGTAAAATTGCTGTACTACAATTTGATAATTTGTCAAAAGAACAAAAGCTTAACTTATCAAGACTCACACTTTTTGTTGAAACTTGATACTCATTCAACTCTTTCCCCTTTAAGAAATTTGGAGAAAATATAATGGGAAAAGGAGAAATTGCTTGTTACAAGCAATTTCTTCTTTTTCCACAAAATTTGTCAAATACATCCTCACAGATATGTATAATCACTTTAGTACAATTTAATAACTTGTCAAAGGAACATTACTGGACGTTTCAAGACTCACATTTCTTGTTATAACTTGATACTGCTTATTTCGAATCATTATGTTCCAACTAGCATGAAATCAAATTGATCCATTATATGGATTAGATTTAGATAGGCTTTTTTTCTATTCTTATAAGATTTAATCAATTGTGCCACTTAATTTCAATTTTGTTTCAAACTGATTTGTGCCTGCGCATGACATTTCCAACAATTTCTTGTGTGCATGATGGACAGACAGTTAGCACCCTCGACAATCAAAGTATTCATTAAAATTGAATTTCGGTTTTGAACAGGGACTCTAGGTCCGTAGCCATCTGTGTAGTGCATAGTGAAGACTCTGATCAGAGTGTGCGGCGGCACAGGCTGATCTGAGACTTTACATAGCCCACATGTGAAATTGTTGGAAATGTCACGCACAGACTGATTTCTTATTTTTGAGTCATTTAAACCAGTCAGTGGTATAAGTTACTTCCCTCACCATAAAATAGTGTAAAGCATGCATTGTTGGTTTGCTTGAAAGGGGATTTACACTGCTTTCTAAAATGTTCAGTTACATCTCCATGGCTGGAGCACCTAACAATGGATTTCTGGTATTTCTATCACCAGTACTACCATTACATCCTTTCCTAGCTTCTAGCTGCTATCCCACATAGGTCTATGATAATTAACTTATTGGTGGAAGACAAATAGTTGGAATGGATGAGTGTTTCTATTGGAATCAAACTTGAAACTTTTGAATGAAAGTCTGCGGGCAGTTTTGGCTAAGATCAGACTGCATGTCCATGCAGGATGATCTTTGTATAAAGTGTCTAGATTAACTCTGTTTACAGATGGAATTTGTTGTGAACAACACAGGAACTGTTTAATACAGCAATATGCCTATTTCTAAATCCTAGGAGTAAAATTTCTCAAATATGCCCAAAATACATTCAAACTGACATTGTCAAAGTTAAATAGGACTACTGTATGTTTTAGGATAGTAAGTCTATAAACAGATAAAAAGAGAGAGAATTAAAAAAAAGGATACTGGTCATAATCTTTTATTCAAAAGAAATATATAAGAAACAATTAAAATCTATTTTTCCTTTACTTCCATAGTTTGTAAAATATTACCTTCAACATTCATTAATGCATCTACTAAACATGAATGTCTTATGTTTAATTTAGTACCTCCAAAACTTTTGACCAATGAAACAAACTTTGTGTGAAAAGAAATTCCTTATAAGCATTTTCTCTATATTCATATAAAACCACAATATTTTCTTTTTCTGAAAATCACTGATAATTAATCTCAAATCAAATATTGATGGCTCAGCTTGAAACAATTGTAACTGCCTATATGTTTATAGGCAGTTACAACTGTTTTGCACTGATCCATTGATATGGCTTCTTCCACCAGAGTCTTTCAATTAAAACCTGTCAAAAGGATAAAACAATGCCTTAAAGAAAAGAGAATTACCAAGTAATGAACACCAAAATATATCTAGAAATATCCAATATATAGTCAATACTCAAACCGTTCAATAAGGCAAGCTCGTAAATGCAAATTGAAAACATAAATAAATCAGCGCACGATACCAGAACGGATATGGTCATTCATGAATATTTATAGCTGTATATGGGCAAGGCCCAATATCTGCGGCAGGTCACTAAATCAAATGAAAGCTAATCTGTCAATATCTCGATGGCATTGATTTTCCCTTCATTGAATTTTCTATCCTTTCTTTTAGCTGACTTCTATTTTGTTTGAGGCATAAAATATTGCTTCAAATATAAAAACACTTTGATTTTGAGAAGCATTATTTTCCCTAAAAGATGATTTGTTTTGAACTTTGAATTTCATATACATTGTTATTATGATTATCAAGGCACCAATTCTAAACGTTTTTGATTTATGAGAGCTTTGCCTGAAACTGGTTCTGTCCCACTCTGAGAGCCCATTTTTCTGTGATGGGATAAAATGTCACCAAACCCCAACAACATCCATAAGGTCAGGTGTCCAGGAATAATTTGTGAAAGTTTCATCCATTTCAGCCCATATAAGAAGGAGGATCAATTTTCATTAAAAAAAATTGACATAAATGCCTCTTTTTAACATGACACAGTAGAATTTCACCAAACACAAACAATATGAGCTAAGTCTGAGTTGATAATGAACATTCTGGTAATGTTTCATGCAAATTAGTCCATACATGAAGGAGATCTGTTGCAAGATTGGGACAGTCACATTCAGACAGTCGGGCGGATGGATGAACCAAAAGCAATGTCACTTATCTATCAATGCAGGAGCATTTATTGCATTATCTGCTTTCAGCATGCTTTTTTATTTACGACCCATTACACAAAAAGGGACCATCTGGGTAGTTTGTAAAGTGCCTAGTCAGACAGCATGTATTGCCCAGACTTTTCGCAATGTGCATATTTTCTGAATCTAGAATAATCAATTTACCTTCAAGTGAAAGAATTTTTGAAAAGTGACCTCTTGTTGACCTATACTGGACCCAATATCTTTTTCAAATATTCAATTCACAGAGTTCCCAGATGGTCGCTTAAAGGGTCTCATTTATATGGAAGCTGCCAAGGTTTATAATTAGCATGACAAGGGTTAAAGATACATATTAAGGTAATTGTTCCGCAACATTTCGGAACTCATGATCTTTCACAAAGTTGACCGAGGTTTCCTAATGATATCATTAGGAAACCTTGGATATTAACAATGTTAATTTCATTACTTCCAAAATAATGCAAAACTATTATGTTCCACTACCTAAATTCTAATTCCAGCCTGACACACTGTAGATCTATATAGTATATGTATCATATGTCATACAGACCATGATTATTTCAGTTAACAAGATTAATGTATAACATAATAGATCCCATTAAAGTAATATATTGTATTAAGAATAATAGCCTGAGTCAAACAGGCTTGAAGTCATTCCATAGATTAGATTAAATTGAAATTTAAACCAGTTAAACCCCTGGGCAATTTATTTTTTCATTATACAAAAACCCTGATCCAAATCGTCTTTTCAAAATCTTATATGAATTTGTTTTTTCTTTATCATTACATTATGTATATCAATCTTGACCTTGAAATGAAAAAATGCATATAGTTAATATAGGTACCACTGATTGGTATTCCTTGGTTTAATTGACCTGAATTTGACTTCTGTGGAAAAAATGCTTAAATAACAATTACCGACATATTTTATCAATTAACAAAATATAATGTGTATTAAATTCAATACCCTTTGTTATCCATTTCTATGAAAGCATGTGCAAAGCCGAGCAGGAATAATCAAATTTTTATTAATATAAAAAGCAGGAGTCAGATTCCGGTCAATAAAACCGTGCTATTTCTGCCTACAGCACGCTAATATTAAAGTTCACAAGTTTACAAGTCAACTTGCAAACATAACTTTTTTTTCAGCTGACAGACAAAAAATCATCAGACCAATGCACAAAGCAACGATGACATAATAATGTCCATTTCTTATCCCCTTCGAGCATGGGTCAGGAGTTCTGAGAAACATATTGTCATCAACTTGAAACAAAAGAATCATTTATTTGGTCCAAATTAAAGTTACAGCATTTTACTTGCCAAATGAGAATTAATTGAAAGAAAATTCCATTTTGAGTTGGACCGTGCTACCCCAACAACCACTCGGAAAAAATTGCACAAGACCAGTGTTCAGAATGATAAAACAGTGCAAACTGTTTGTCAATTATGCCCTGTGTACACGCAAAGCGGGATATACTTGGCAAACAGTTTGCACTGTTTTGTCATCCTGAACATAGGGAAGGACATAATAAAAACAATACCAAGAAGTGTATATTACCAAGTTGTCCATATAAGGAAATATGGAGACAACATAGTTCCTACAACTTGACATACTTGATGAAGACAGACTACTGTAGATGGAGTTACTACGGCTCAACATTGGATCTGAACTGCAGGAGTCATCGCAGCTCTCACACAAGTCCATGGTGAAAACAAATCAACTTCAAAATGTTATCTCAGCAAGCCCAACTCGTTTGTAAGTAATGAAGTTTAATTGTATTGATGGCTGAGGTTATTGATGGCTGAAGTCTGTGATTTAGTTAGGGTGGTGGACCCATAATAGTTTCACAGCATTTTGGAAGTAACGAACTTTAACAGTGTTAACCGAGGTTATGAAAATCATTAGGAAACCTTAGTTTAAACTGTTAAAGCGATTAATTCCAAAACGTTGCAGAACTATTATGGGTCCACTACCTTAATTAGATTATAGAAGAAACAAAAGTCCATTACAGATGGAGTCTGCTTACACATAAATAAGATACACATATGACATGAGTCCAGATAGCTCCTAATTGAGATTGACTTTCACAATCAGGTATGAGCTTCAGCTTGTGACATTTCCATCATGTGTGCAAGGCACAAAGATTGAGTATTATTGCCATTGTCACCACACAACTCAATAAAACATTTGGTGACTGCCTGAAGAAGTGTTTAAGACACCTACAGAGCATAAAGCAAAGACTCTGGTCATGCTGTGCGGCTGCACAGACTGGCCAGAGACTTTGCTTTGCACATATCTTGATGGAAATGTCACACACAGTTCCAAATATAAATGAACTTATCAGTCCAAGCCAAAACTCATACAATCTCAAGCTATTCCAAAATAAATACCACACATTATCAAAAAAAAACCCCAAAAACTTCACAAATTAAATCCAGAAACCACTACATTATACATGTAACTGAAGATGAGTATTTTTCCAAATCAGTACCACTAGTCTATTGTTAATTAATAATAATCATAGATATATGAAACTTTGGTTCCAAATCAATAGTATCAGACAATCAATGGTTTCCAATAGGATCATGAGATAACATTCCATAATTAGTCCTTGCACAAAACAATAACATCTCAGGGGTGTAGCTTACAGAAATTAAAATGAGGGTAATCATTTGTTTCAAGTGAAATATCATTTTATATTTCATGGAGTGAAAACAAAAGCTATATTTTCACGATGTAGTAGAGCCACAAAACACAAGTGAAAATATAGCTTTTGTTTTTTCACAAAATGAAATATAAATTGATCTTAATAGAAAAACTAATGATTATTCTTTAATGCTTAAATGAGTCAAAATGATAAAATTGTTGGACAATTTTTTCAAAGCATGTCAGTTTGCACATGATTGCTATGCAACATTCATGATGACCAATTGTTGGGCTCTGCTTAGATGACTTTTTTTAAAAAAGTATTTTGGCTCTATGGCAACCAGAGTTCTGCATGGATTTCAATTCTGTTAAGTATTATGAAAGCTCTTGACCTATCTGTGAAGTTTTGTTAACTAGAGGCACTTGAGCGCCTGATTCGCTCCACAGGCCTGAATATCCAAATAATGACTATTAGAGGATGATAAAGCTGTTTAAATGAGAATTGAAGTGAATGAATGAGTGAATGTTTATTTCAAGTAAGTAAGGGTCATATGCTGAAATATTTCTGCATAAAAATCTCATGATCAGTGAATAACAAGATTGACCTCTACCTGTTACACAAATATTTTTCATTTAATCACAATAATTTTGTGCAGTCTGATAATGGGTCACCCAAGGATCATTCTAGTGATATTTTGTTAAAATCCAAATATAAGAATTTCAAAACTAACAGAATGTTACCGCACAATATACTGGTGTTGGTCTGCAAAATTTTGATTGTAGATCTTTCCACTTTTAATTAAACACTACTAAAAGATGTTACTTCACAATTGTTTGTCATCAAAAGAAAATTCTAACTAATGATAGTAAGAAGTAAAATATTCAATCCAATATATTTATTTTATTCTGCCTAATGCCTTAGAGTGCAGTAAACTCAACTCTTTCTACCCCACTCTGAATGTCAGGAGGTCAGAACATCATTTTACACTCTGTGCAGATTCACCCTGCGTTCAACTAAACTCACCAATTCTGAGTGGGTATTCTCAGGCTACTTATTTCAACTAATGTTTCTATGCATTTGAATTTCAACAAAGGTTTTGTTCCTTCTAATCTATAATCATTACACCTATTAAATTTAACAAGTCTAGAAAAATTCATCATTGAGAAGATACCAAAAGGGTGATCAAATATTCACTTTATATGTTATATTACCCTCTACCAATAAATAAAATATGCTGTTCATCTAATCAAATATTTTTTTGCAGACTGATACAACTTCACAGAAATAAAATTTCTATGATATCTAATCCATCTGTTTAACCTTTCAGGATAGTTTGTTTTACCCTATATATGAAGAAATGACCTCTGCCCCTAAAAGACATATTTTTGATCTGATCACAATATTTTTTAATAGACTGATAAAGGATCACTAAAGAATCATTCTAGTAAAAATTTGGTTGATATCTATCAATTAGGTTCTGAGAAAATGATTTTCAAAGTTTACACTATATAACATATAGGGAAATGACCTCCGCACATAAAATATATATTTTTTATCTGATCACAATAATTTTTGTTATTCTGATAAAGGGTCACTCAAGTATCATTCATGTAAAATTTGGTTGATATCTATCAATTTGGTTCTGAGAAAATGATTTTCAAAGTTTTCACTACATAACATATAGAGAAATGACCTCCGCCCATAAAATACATATTTTTCATCTGATCACAATGATTTTTTGTAGGCTGATAGAGGGCCCCTCAAGGATAATTCATGTGAAGTTTAATTGGTAAATATCCATCAATTAGTTTCTGAGAAAAGCCACCTATTACCATATATGGAAATTAGCCACGCCCACTACAGCCATGATTTTCAACCGATTAAAAATCTTTGAAGGAATCTGATAGAGGGTCACCCAAGGAACATTCCTGTGAAATTTGATTGGAATCCTTCCAGTACTTTATGAGGAGAAGATTTTTAAAGTAAAAGTTTACGGACGGACGGACGGACGCACGCACGGACGACGGACACCTCACCATGACAATAGCCCGCTGGCCTTTCGGCCAGTGGAGCTAAAAACTCTTGACCTATCAGTGAAGTTTTGTTAAAAACTTATGTGTAGTTTGGGAGGAGAAGATTCTTTAAAATTGATGAAGGACAGACTGACGGTGCTTAATTAAGGTGAGCTAAAAAGGGCAGCTAGAAGATTGTCCAGCTTCTAGGATAGCCTTAATTTACTTCTATTAACAGTGTTTTAAATTCATATTAAGGAACTGAATATCATGCAAATCAGATCATTAGCTTCATATATTCTTTGTCGATATTGTTCGTTTGCATCTACAATATTTGCAACCTCAAACATAGACAATATTATGTTCTGTAAAACATATATTCACCCAAAGATGGGTATAAAAAATTAAAAAGTTTTGTTCATTGAACATTGGACAAAATCAATCATATGCCAAACTGTGGGTCATTTTTAAAATCAAGATGATTTTGATACAAATTCAAATTAGAATATTTACCATATTTCACAGTAAACGGTAAATTCCATGAATCAAACGAATTGCAATGCCTGATAACCATACTATGTGTTATAACTTCAACGTTAATCCAAAAGCAAACACTGCCAATATACCTTCTTATATAACAATATCAAACCAAAGAAATATTTCACACTGCTCTATCTTCTCTATCATTTATTTCTTTTGATAATGTATGTCCTTGTACATTTTAGAACTTTTTTATCCCTCCTTACTTAAAATTTGTTTTGAAGAAGTCAGGATATGTTAATTTGTACAAGAACTGCTGAAATGTGGATGAGCAAGCCCCAACCAATTACTTAAAGTTGTTGACCTGCATTAGTTCCACAACATTACAGAAAACATGGTCTTTAACAATGTTAACCAAGGTTTCCTAATAAAATCATTAGGAAACCTTGGTTAACACTGTTATAGTTCATGACTTCCAAAACTTTGCTGAACTATTAATGGTCCACTATCTTAAGTTACTAGAAAGCCATGAATGGCTTGAGTCACTCCACAGGCTTGAAATTATTGTAATAGCAAATCGTAGTTTTGACTAGATTTTTAAATATTTTGGGTTTTCCTGATGTTGAAAATGATTTTCAAAGTTTCCACTAAATAACATATAGAGAAATAAACTCCACCCATAAAAGACATATTTTTCATTCAATCACAATAATTTTTGGCTGCATGATAATGAGTCACCCAAGGATCATACCAATGAAGTTTGATTGATATCCATCTGTTACATTTTGAGGAAATGATTTTCAAAGATTCCACTATATAACATATTGAGAAATGACCTCCACTCATTAAATGCTTTTTTTTTCATGCGATCACAATAATCTTTGGTAGACTGATAAAAGGCCTCTCAAGGATCATTCAAGTAAAATTTAATTTGTATCCATCAATTAGAATCTGAGAAAACTCAGTTTTATTTGGAAATTAGCCACGCCCATTAAATCCATGTTTTTCATTGGATTAAAATTTCTTGAACAACTTTGAAAGAGGGTCCCCAAGGATCATTTCTGTGAAGCTTGGTTGAAATTCATCCAGTAGTTTCTGAGCAGAAGATTTTTAAAGAAAAAGTTTACGACCGGACTGAGGGACGGATGCACAATGGACACAATGCCATGACAATAGCCTCAGTAGCCATCGGCCAGTGGAGCTAATAATCCAGATAAATGTCTATTTAATGTTTGGTTTAATCCTATTTAATTTACATCCGCTGGGAAACAAATTCTTACAACTTAGATAAATCCCTATTGCCTCTGCTTCCTGAAATATTTACCAGTACTCGCGCAAAATGTGTGGGCCAATGAGAGAACCAAGATTGATAGCCCTCCTGGGAAATTGGGAATCAAACTGACTGGACCTTTTGGTCAAGAAGCCAACACTCTACCTCTAGACTACGAACACCACTCAGGGTTCGTATTTGACCCTTTAACCAGGGTTTTGACCCTCAAAAATGTGAAAATATCTGATTTTGACCCCTTCATTTTCTATCAGAAAGGGGTTATCTTGACTATTTAAATTTTCAGTATTGCATCTGAAAACTGCCGCAAATTATGAATTTATTGAAATAAATTGTCTCCTTTATATCTTTATGAGAGATTCATATTCATATGATTCTCTTATAAAGATGTGAAGGAGATAATTGAAGATTGCTTGATTTTGTTTGATACATGGTGATCATAACCTCCTCTAGAATAGAACAAGAGGACCAAGATGGTCCTAGATCGCTCACCTGAGTCTCTTTGACCCCTGGGACATCACATTAATTAGACAGGCAGATGTCAAAAAGAAGATAATTGCCTAAGATCAATACCATGGAACATTTTTCAGCAAAGAGCAAAACAGATATGCCTTTTTGCTCTTTGATTCTATGTAAAAAGGGATGCACCCGGTTGGACCCCAAATGTGACCCCAGGGTCTTGATATGAACAAACTTGAGAAAGGTCCATAATATGATGCTACATACTAAATATGAAAGCTGTCTGCCTTCTGGTTTCAGAGAAGAAGATTTTTGAAGGTTTTCCTATTTTCACCCATCATGCTCAGATGAGCTGAAAGGGATGCGCCCAGCTGGAGACCAAATATGACCCAAGGGTCTTGATATGAACAAATCTGGTAGGGACCCACTAGATGATGCTACATACCAAAGTGAAGGCAGTGTGTCCTCTGGTTTCGATTAAAGAAGATTTTAAAAGATTTTCGCTCTTTGATTCTATGTAAAAAGGGTTGCACCCCGGGCAAAGCCCAAATATGACCCAAGGGTCTTGATATGAACAAACTTGGTAGAGGTCCACTAGATGATGCTACATACCAAATATGAAAGCTGTTTGCCATCCGGTTTCATAGAAGAAGATTTTTGAAGATTTTCGTTTTTTTACCCTTCGTGCTCATAAGAGATAAAGGGATGCACCCTTGCAAAGCCCAAATATGACCCAAGGGTCTTGATATGAACAAACTTGGTAGAGGCCCACTAGATGATGCTACTTACCAAATATTAAAGCTGTCTGCCATCTGGTTTCAGAGAAGAAGATTTTTAAAGATTTTCGCTCTTTGATTCTATGTAAAAAGGGTTGCGCCCGGGCAAAGCCCAAATATGACCCAAGGGTCTTGATATGAACAAACTTGGTAGAGGTCCACTAGATGATACTACATACCAAATATGAAAGCTGTCTGCCCTCTGGTTTCAGAGATGAAGATTTTTAAAGATTTTCATATTTTCACCCTTTTTGTTAAGGGTTAAGGGAAAGGTAAGGGTGGATTTCATTTATTTGAACAACTTTGGTAGAGCTTGACCCAAGGAACATCCCTGCCAAGTTTCATCAAGATTGGCCCACTGGTTTAGGAGGAGAAGATGTTTAAAGAAATTGTGGACGACGCACGACGGACGACGCACGACTGACGACGGAGGACGGACATTCTACGATCCCAATAGCTCACCTTGAGGACTTTGTGCTCAGGTGAGCTAAAAATAATTAAAATTGCAAAGGCTCACTTAATAACTATTCATTTCTAGACATTAAGAAAAACTTGACTGAAACAAAATCTTGTGGCAGAACCTATAAATATGTCTCCATCACCTGATGTGGGATTGACAAAAGTCAAGTAGCTCCATTTCTATACATAAGCAATTTCCCCTATGATTTTGCCATCTGATTAAACCATTTTTAAGATTGTTTGTCTTGATTGATAAATGCAATTCATTTCTCCAGACATTGTGTCTGATCGTATCATAAAAGATCTTTTTCTTACGTCAAAACTTCTTCTAAACAAACATAAAAGATTACTGTGCAAACTAATAACTCATTTTGAATCCATCCGAAATTATCATCTTAAAGATAATAAATCTTTTTTCAACCAATATTGCAGCACAAAACTGAAGTCATGGGATTTTATTTTTCATGGGTTGAACTTGAACTCAAACACTGTTATGGGGGGAGCTACAAGTTAAAGAGGCCTGGTTAACCTACTACACACTTTTAAGCAAATTGAAAGCAAGAAGTTATAGGCTTAAAGCCCAGTAGACTTGCATATATTGTTTTTCTGTTCAACATTTAGCTAAAGATACCATCAGACTGTTACTGTATTTCTGATGTATGGAGATTTCTTCATAAATTGAAGTAAAAACTTGGTAAAATATGTAACATTGGGGTTGAATTAATATTATTAAGTTAATTACCTTCCTTCTTTGCTCTTTCCTCCAGTTGCATTTGTCCAGAAATGTGACGTATTTGTGTCTAAAGGATGGCTTCATTGGCATAATCATTTTACCAAAAAACTTTCTTAAAATAATCACTCAAAATTTTCTGATGGTCAGTAATTCAAATTGAAGAAAGATAGCAGAATTGGCCTTAAAATGCTCAAAGCCATACAAGAGCACCTCCCTTGGATGCCAACACTCAGCTGCAGGTACTGGATAATGCAAAAAATCTAAGTCAAAAGGGGCATAACTCTTACAAAATGTTTCAGAGTTATTCCCCTTGATAATGTGGATAGCTGTTGTGATGGTGAACACACATATAGTCTGTTTGACTTCTATATGGACCAACCTTTTCACCATTTACATAAAATTGCATTTGAATGAAGGATTTGTATGTGGTAAAATCTTAATTTCAGCTTAATAACATTCCAAAAAATAATTTTTGAAAATAAAATGATTTCAAATAATGATTTTGTCTATCTAGTTAATGATAATATTTTCACATTTTCCGCTCTTAAACACAAGGGGTGATTGAGGCTGTTTAGTTGTAAGAAAATGCAGACATAATAGTAAAAGTACCTGGTTTTATACTAAACATATGACAGATGAAATGTCCATTATTCCTTATTTGGACATGCTAACTAGCATATCAACTGTCATGTCATCCTTAACTTAAATATCACATGGTTTTTACTGTTATTACTCGCCGCCTTATCAAGTTTTCCTCGTGAGATGCCCAACGACTTGGTTAAATAATGCTTTTTAATTGGTCTTAATATGTGAATTTGGGGGTTCTTCTCAGAATAGATAAAAACAAGAGGACCATGATGGTCCTATATCGCTCACCTGAGTAAGTCAATTCATAACTTGTCAACAATATTATTAATACCAAAAATTGTCTGATGTACATTTAGGGTGGATTTAAAAGAAACAGACTTTAATTTCCTCCTACTACAATTTGATTTTCTTTTTAATTGCAAACAAAGTTATTGATGGAATTAATTTCAAGTTTAGTAGACCTAAACCTAAAGAATATCCCTGCCATGTTAAAGATATGCCAAATAGTTATGGCAAAGATTAACCTTCTCTGATATTTTTGGCAATATTTTGACATTTCCAATACCATGTAAACCAGAGATTTTGATTGAATGAAATTATTTTTACAATTTTGGTAGAGCTTCACCCAAAGAACATCCCTACCATGTTTCAGCTTAATTAGCCCAGTGGTTTAGGAAGGGAAGAAGTTTTTCTAAGATTTTCAGCAATTTTCATCCATTTTTCAGCCTTTCTGTAACCACGAAACCAGAGTTTTTGATGAAATTAAATTCTTTCAACTACTATTGAAGAACTTCACGGAAGAAACATCCCTGCAAAGTTTCAGCTTGATTTGCCTAGTGGTTTAGGAGGAGAAGAACTTTTTCTAAGATTTTCAGCCATTTCGGCCATTTTTCAACCTTTCCGTTACCATGGAAACCAGAGTTTTTGATGAAACTAAATTCTTTTAACAACTTTTAAAGAGCTTCACCCAAGGAATATCTCTGCCAAGTTTCAGCTTGATTGGCCTTGTGGTTTAGGAGAAGAAGATAGTTTTCTAAAATTTTAAAAATTCTGAAAAACAAATGATGAATCTCGTCATGGTATAGATTGGAAATTATGATATGTCGAGAAAAAAAATATGTTTCATTTACTCATTTCTGAGATTTTTGGCAAAATGTTGGTCCATATAGAAGTCAAACAGACTATAACAAGTTTTATAAAGATATCTTCAATAACATCAGAGATATGACCAAGGTTTAAACTTTTACCTCCAACATCTATGCCAACAACAATGCGAACAATGCCAAGGTGACCACAATACCTCTGTTTTTTTCCTCAAAAAAAAAACAACCAAGCCAAAACTTAATATAAGCAAATATTAGCTTGGAATGACAGAGAAGCTATTTTGCATCATCCCTTTATTTTTAAAGTCTGTCCTCAGTGTTGAACCAAAGTTCATTCCTCATCTTATTTAAAGTCAATAACTATGGCAAATCGGTAGTTGTTTTTAAAAATTCATAATCTACATGTTTTCATCGGTCTTAAAGAGCAGTACTTGTTAGAAATTCACAAAAAATAGAGACATTTTAAACCCAAGTTCAGTTTATAATTAATAGAGCTAATCTAAAATTCAAAGTTTCATATAATTCTGATCTTCTTGCACACAATAAATCTGTCAAATTTTTGTAATGAAAAAAGAAATATAAAGAAAAACACTGATAAATTACAGTTAAAAAATGATAACAGCAACTCTATTAGCTTACAGTTACAGTTTGCACCATGATTTATGAAAAACAAACTATATTCAGTTATTAATGATGCCAAAATATTTGATAGTAATACTCTTATGACATCACTTCACATTTCATTTCTACCATGTAGAAATATGAGCTATCAAATACTTAAGACAACAAAGTTTATGCAATGGATGCTGTAGAGCTGCAGATAGATGGGTATTTTTTATTTCAAATTAAATTATTTCAACAATTCTTGCACAAATCCTATATTGTGGGTAGTCATTGGAATCGTCTCGATGTCAATGAGACGATTCAAATGAGTACCAACAACATATGGTTTAACAAGATAAATAAAGATATTAAACTGGCAATATCCCCTCTTATCTGTTACAGTACCTCTGCATGCTTGAAAAGAGTAGACTTATACCATGGATTGTGGGTGCCTGTGAACCTCCTGTCTATTGAGTGATAGATCTTTGACAAAAACTCCTAGTCTAAATTGTGACGACGGCAGCACTCATTCTTTCAGACAATTTGTCTCTCACCAATGGGTTGATAATCGTAGACCTATATGAGATAGTAGCTGGAGGCTAGGAAAGGATGTAATGGTTGTACTGGTGAGAGAAATACCAGGAATCCATTGTTAGTTGATCCAGCTGCCGTGATATAAGTGAAATAATGTTGAAAGCGGTGTTAAACTCCATTCAATCAATCAATCAACTAAATTGTGAAATAGTTTAAACAAATACACCACATGAGGATTTAGAGTTATCCTCCCTGAAAGTACAGGTTGCTCTTTTTAATGAATTTGATCAAAAAATATTATGAGGTTTGAGCATTAAACATACAAAATGCATTACAAAATCACCAAATTATCACTCAATATAACAACTGTTGAACAATGATGCCAACAACAAGGAGGCTTAAGTAACATCCCTCAGTTTTGATGAATAAATCGTCTTAACAATATGAACATTAATTGTTAAGATACAAATTACACTAAAAATCTTACATAAAGTCCCAGGAATGACAGATTTTTTTCAATTTGAATGCCAAATTTTAGGTATAAAACATCCATAATTTTGGAACCAGATGAAATATTTAAGTGAAAAAAACACAAGAACCCTAGTTTCACCAACACACAGTGTCACAATAGATAATCACAGTATTGTCTATTATCAATGTCTTCTTACTTAAATTTTGTAATTATTTGGTAAATTAATTAAATAAGTTTATACATGTTCTACATGCTGTCATTGTTTTAAAATGATGCTCCATTGATTTCTCACCCTTCAATCTATCTTCAGTCTATAACCTAGGGGATGATCAACTGATAATCCCCAAAATCATCTGAACAGTTTAATGTTTTTTTCATTATTTATTTAAGATGTGATAATGACTGACCATGCAACAATTACAGGTATCAGTTTTCTGTGTAGCTGATGAAGACAGAGCGATCTGACCTTATGTAAACAAATTCTTCCGAATAAATCCTAAGAATTCCATGATGCAAACAAGTGGTCACCCTGATGCAACATACCAAACTGTTGATGAAACATTTATCACCTTTAATGATCAGCTAATTGAGATTTGGACTGATAACGCAGAGCACCATTATGGTGCTGTTTCTACACCTAGAGTATAGACTGTCTTGTCAAACATTATGAAGGCACTGGAATTTCAGCACTGGGTGTAGTAAGTATATTTTGCCTACAAACCTCTTTGAATTTGGACCAGTCTAAAATTTTAATACAGTCAATCCTATGTTAGCGGCCACCTGTATTCAGCAAGCAATCTGTCTTAAGCAAGCGGCCACTGAGTTCCCAAATTAACCAAATGCACTCAAATTGACCTGTTTTAAGCAAGCACCTGTCTTAAACAAGCACTTTTTGAATGTCCCTTGGGTGCTTGGCACTACTTGCTTCAGACAAGTTTGACTGTAATTTGGTTATGATTTAAAAAGAAACATGAAATGAATTTAAGTTAATGGGGTTTAATGATGTTTAAAGAATTTCCAAGTCATATCCCAGTGACTGGATCACCTTACAATAGATTCCTGGTATTTCTAATCCACCAGTACTACGAAAATTACATACTTTTGGAGCCAGAAATGTCCACTGCTACTCGTCCTGTTTGTCTCCAAGCAATGGGTTACTAATCATAAACACATATGTTTATGATTACCCATCCACTGGTCAGAGGCATACATCCGCAAAGTGCCCCCATCTGGGATTGAACCCAGGACCCCAATATCTTAAGTTTTTTCTCTAAACAGAATAGCCATTACATTAAAGTAAGAGTCAGGATTTCATTGATCTTTGATAGATGTAACTTAATTAAGGTTTTCTATCAATCAATTATTCAAGAAACAACCATGACTTTATTGCAAGAATTCACAACCCTTCCAGAGTACACTTTTCTATTCGCTATACATGTAGTTAAATTCTGAATATTCTCAAAAGTACAATGTCTTTTCTAATAAAAGCCCTTCCCCCGTAAGTATCATCTGCAGGGATCGATGCTAATTTCTGTGAATAAGGAGTCCATTGGATGATTGGACCCTTAACTGATGATATCAAGGAGGCCAAGCTAAAAGTAAGGAGTCTGAATTTTCCATATTGGGAGAACATTGTTGATTTTGTTTGTTTGATTGTTTGAATGGGGTTTTACATCAATTTCAACATTTTTTCATTTATATCGCAGCGGCTGGAGCAACTTACAATGGATTAATTCCTCAATTATTTCTCACACCTGTACTACCATTAAATTCTTTCCTAGCCTCCACTACTGCTGCTATCCCACATTCAGGACTACAATTATCGAACCATTGGTGGGAGACAAATAGTGGGAAAGAATGAGTGCCGCAGACGGGATCAAACTTTGGAGAATATTTCGGAAAAGAAGAAATTGCTTTTTACAAGCAATTTCCTCTTTTCCATAAGTTTCTCCCCGAATGATATTTATACTACTTCTACTAAATACTACTATAGCAATATGTAGGCAAATGTTACCTTCAACAACTTTTGTAGTGAATAAATCTACAGGTTTTAACAAGGGTTGAAAAAGAATATAATGCCCTATGCATTCTTTTTTGTTGTTTCTGTTAAAACTTTTTTGTAAAAATGTGGGAGTCCATCAGACTCCTTACTTGCAAAATGAAAAAGAGTCCCAACTGGTAAACTACAGGAGTTTAATCAAAAAGTTTCTCCACCCAAATAAAATGGCTTCCTTTCAAATTACTTCGTCATTCAAGCAAATGTTGTCTTCAACAACTTTTGTAGTGAAAATATTCTTATATGTTCAAGTGAGTCCATTGGACTTCTAATTTGAAACAAGAGGACCATGATGGTCCTATATCGCTCACCTGTGTATCTTTGTCTAAATAAACAATTATCAAATTTTCCAGCAAAAGTCGTAATTGTACTTATAAAACTAGTGGTCTCTTGAGTGTTAACAAGGCCCCTTTTCCCGTAATATGGCACAGATCCTTCTTATTTTCAAAAGGGTTCATCTTTGTGACCGGGCCAACATTCTGTCCAGGTTTCATAAAGATTGCACCATAATTGTGGCCTGTACAGTGTCAACAAGAAAATTGTCATTAAGGCCCCTTTTCCTGTGATTGGGCCTTGATCCATCCCATTTTTAATAGGGTTCATCTTTGTGACCTAATCATCATTCTGACCAAATTTCATGAAGATTGGACAATATTTGTGGCCTCTAGAGCGTAAACATGAAAATTGTCATTAAGGCCCCTTTTCCTGTGATTTGGCCTTGATCCTTCCCATTTTCATTAGACTTCATCCTTATGACCTGACAAAGATTCTGACCAAGTTTCATAAAGATTGGACCATAATTTTGGCCTCTAGAGCGTAAACAAGAAAATTGTCATTAAGGCCCCTTTTCCCTTGATATGACTCAGATCCTTCCAATTTTCAATAGGGTTCATCCTTGTGACCTGACAATTATTCCCACCAAGTTTCACAAAGTCTGAAAGATTGCACCTTATTTGTGGCCTATAGAGTGTAAACAAGAAAAATGTCATTAAGGCTCCTTTTCCCGTGATATGGCACAGATCATTCCCATTTTAAATAGTGTTCATCCTTGTGACCTGAAAATCATTCTGACCAAATTTCATGAAGATTGGACCATATTTGTGGCCTCTAGAGTGTAAACAAGAAAATTGTCATTAAGGCCCCTTTTCCCGTGATATGGCTTGGATCTTTCCCAATTTCAATAGGTTTCATCCTTGTGACCCTGCCAACCTTCTTACCAAGTTTCATGAAGATTGGGCCATAT
Source organism: Fragum whitleyi (assembly GCA_948146395.1). Lineage (NCBI taxonomy): Eukaryota > Metazoa > Mollusca > Bivalvia > Cardiida > Cardiidae > Fragum > Fragum whitleyi. The sequence continues at coordinate 11,846,483 of OX411546.1, read as the reverse complement.
TTGTGGCCTCTAGAGTGTAAACAAGAAAATTGTCTTTAAGGCCCCTTTTCCCATGATATGGCATGGATCCTTTCCATTTTCAATAGGGTTCATCCTTGTGACCTGACCAATATTCTGACCAAGTTTCATGAAGATTGGATTATATTTGTGGCCTCTAGAGTGTAAACACTTAAATTGTTGACGTCGGACGACGAACGACAGACGACGCACGACACACGACGGACAACGGACATTCAATGATCACAAAAGCTCACCTTGAGCACGATGTGCTCAGGTGAGCTAAAAAATGAAGGAGTCCCAACTGATGAACAAGGAGTTTTAGACTCCCAGACTCCCCTTAGTGGCATTGTTTAACTCTGGGGAATGGGTAAATTCTTTACTTTCAGATCAATAATACTTAAATAAACCACTGGTGTGAAATTGACAACTATTTGTGTTAGAGTACTTTGAAAAAGAAGAATTTATTTAATAAACATTCCAAATGTTTACAATAGATTTACTCTCTGATAAGTAAATTTGATTTAGTTCCATTCAATTGACTGATAACATGTATTATTTACCCCCTTAAAGGCCATCATTTTAACTAAGAAAGGTCCAATTTGAAAGAATTGATGAAGACAGCATTTCAACAACCTAGGATACTCTAGGGTCTCCCTATTTTCTACGCTATGTCAATAAAGCATAGCAAAAAGGGGGACCCCTGGGTGTCCGAGGATGGCATTTCAAGGTTTATTTCAATGAGATTTGTTTAGGTTACTAACATTAAAAAGAAAACAGAAACTAGAAATGTGTCAAAGACACTGGTGCCGACATCGACAAATGCATAAATTTTTTCCTGACCCATAACAATAGGCATAACAGGAAAAACTCTTTGCATGACACTAGAATTCACCCAGGGTAACAACTGTGCCAAGTTATTTGGAAAGTCTTCCATAAATGTAAGAGCTATGTCCAGACAAGAATGGGACAATCACAGATACTCTCACACACACAGACAGCTATCTTCCACTTAGATATCAGAGAAGTGAATCTTTGTATAGAGACTAATACTTTGGTCACAGACGCAGATGCAAAGTTTCCTAGTAATAGCTTTAGTATAAACAGATCTTTCACACAGTTGCATGTAAAAAATAAAACAAAGAAATAACCCAATGCTGACGCCAGAGCCCAGGTGACCAGAATAGCCTATTCTAAGTAGCGATATCAGAGGAAAATTAATTTTGTAAAATCAACCAGATAATTTGGTTTGGTTGTTATCTATGAGGTCTATGAAGACATTTGCTGTTTATTTTACCAAAATCAATTGAGAAATAAGGAAGGTATTGAAGTTTAAAGTTTGCCCATTACCTCCCCTTTTCTGTCACTTGATTTTAAGTTTCAAGTTGAAGTACATAAAATGCGCTAATAGATACTCAAATGCGCTCATATTCACACTAAAGCGGGCTATTTGAACTCCTAATAAATTCCTCTTGTCAAAACAGGATAGAAGTAAAAATGAAAGGTGGCTTCAACATTGACTGTCATGAAAGCGAACTAGGGTAGTTGCCTATGAATAGCCTAGCTAAAAAGTCACAACTTCTTCATGTACCGTATTTACCCTAATAAACTCTCCCAGGTGCAATACATAACATGGTCCTGGAGCTTTTATTTAGTATGCATTTTCTAATTTTAAAAGACCATTGAAATTGATGCCTTTCAGGCCCTTTTCCCTTTAATTTGAGGTGATTTTCCTCTAAATGATTGTTTAAAACAAATTAATTATCTCAAAAAAGAGAAGAAGACTCAAAAAAGTTCCTAAAATTTATGTACTTTAAGTGCGTTTTCTTAGCAAAAAGATGTAGACGAGCTACAATTAGGGTCCGGAGCTATTATTAGAGAAAGTAGGGTAAACATTTTGTTGAAATTCAACATTCAAGTCTCTGACAAAATAAGGAGCTTTTAATCCACTATGGAGCTTAAATTCTTGCTCATCATAAGTCAGTCTGAAATCTCAAATTAATCTAAACTCAATATTACATTCATTATGCACAAACTTGATCGATATTCATATTTTCATTGAAAAATATGAAACACTCACCTTGCAAGGATTTCCACTTATTCTTAAACATCCATTTACTTAACTAATATATAAGTTCAAATTGTTGACAAAGCTAACACATTGGTATAATCACATATTTAGCATTTTCTCAAGTTCTATTGAATATTTCAACAAACAATAGGATTATTGGTCACAATACACACAAACAAAGGATTAACTGTTTCAACATGTACTGACTTTTACCTACTAAACTTTAAAAGGACTGTACAAGAGTGTGGAATTTCAATGCCTGACATAATTGTCAAACTTGGGCTCTTTAGCCAGCAGATAAGCAGATTTTTCAATAGGAACTTGTCCAAGGATGGGTGGGTCATAATCCAAAGTTATGGGCCAAAGTGCCATTCAAAATGTATTAATAATTAAGTAGTTTAATTTATAGATAACATTAAATTTTGAGAGAGGAGAAATTGCTTCCAAAAGCACTGGTGCATTTTCCAGGAAGCAGAATTGCGTGGGATTAGTCTAATTTGAAATAACTTGTTTCCCAATCAAAATAAAATAAGTAAGATAAAAACCTTTAAACCAAACTGCAATAGATGTGTTCTGTACTTTTTACCTCCCTTGCAAAATTTTGTATTTCCACTCCCCACCCTTTTTGTATATCATTTTAATGACTTCGAGGAATTAAAAATCACAAATTCACTAATTATAAGAAAGCCATGAATGTCTTGAGTCGCTCCACAGGCTTGAAATTCTTGTAATAGCAAATCAAATTTTTGACTAGATTTTTAGATATTTTGGGTTCTACTGATGTTGTAAATGATTTTCAAAGTTTCCACAATATAACATATATAGAAATGACCTACGCCCATTTAAGACATATTTTCCATCCAATCACAATAATTTTTGGCTGCATGATAATGGGTCACCAAAGGATCATACCAATGAACTTTGATTGATTTCCATCATTACCATTCTGAGAAAATGATATTTCAAAGTTTCCACTATGTAACCATTGATATTGAGAAATGACCTCTTAAGAATTTAATCCTTAGTCCATGTTTTTCATGGGATCAAAATTTCTTGAACAACTTTGAAAGAGGGTCACCCAAGGATCATTCCTGTGAAGTTTGGTTGAAATTCATCCAGTAGTTTCTGAGTAAAAGTTTTTAAAGAAAAAGTTTACAACCGGACGCACAGACAGCCTGACGCTACACCTTTGGCCAGTGAAGCTAATAGTGACAAAGCTTCATGCCCAAAAACAAACTTGCCTTATCTAGACTTGCCTTCAGAATTTAAAATAATATGCAAACTTTTAAATAAATTGCTGAAAATTGCACAGAAAAGCATGTGTAAAGCAGGCACAATTTAAAAAACATTTAAAACATTCCCATCCTCATCCTAGGGGAGGACTCAAACCCATTACTGATTAGGAGGCTGGTGCTCTTTAACAACTGAGCTTTTGAAAAAAGATTTTTTTTGTAAGAAGGGCAAGTCTAAACCTATATATAGATATGAATAAAGATAAGATATTTAAAGAATATTGAGACTGTCAAAATGATTTAGAACACAGATATTAGTCACAGCTGGTCAGGTTTAAGTACTATTGATATATATCTCTATAGAAGTTCTTTTCACAAATAATTAGTCAATGCATTACTTAATTAGACTCAAATATTGTTACTATGAAACTTGCAGCTGAGAAAACTAATTTCTTTCCTTTTTCCCCTTTAATACTGACTGCATTAGATAGAAGTAACAAAATTGCTCTTGGTTTGTTGCTTTGTATGGGGTTCAACGCCGCTTTTGATTAATCTTTCATTTATATCCCACAAACTGGAGCACCTAACAATGAATTCTTGGTATTTCTCACACCAGTACTACCATTTCATCCTTTCCTAGCCTCCAGCTGCTATCCAACATAGATCTATGATTATCAATCCATTGGTGGGAGACAAAAAATCGTCAAGGATGAGTGCTGCCGTCAAGGATCAAACACTGGACCTTTTGTCAGAAAGCCTGATGCGCTACCACTGCCCTTAACATTTTGAGGATCAGGGCATAGCTTTTGTGAGTACATAAAACAATATATATTTCTCCGTAAATAGCTTTGACAGACAGTATAGACCAATATCAGCATGCACAAACATGCAGCCTGAATTAACCCTTGTCATGCTGATCCCAGAATATTCCTGTTTTGTCAGAAGGTGCAGACAAACATCAGTTTGCACAAAAGTACAGTCTGATCTTAGTCTGCACCACCTGTATTTCTTGTTTGGCCAAGAATTGTGTAAAGATGTAATATTCAAGAGAAATATTCACAACAAACTCCTTCACTCACACTCAGAGTCATCAACACTTTAATTTGTGTCGTTTGTAATTACATAGGTCAACCAAATACTCAAACCTACAATGTTGAGGTTTGAGGTCCAATCTTCAACTGAGGGTTTTTCCTGAGCTAATTAAGCTGAGAATGAATGACTGGATAAGTACTGATCAACTAGTATTGTATCAAGCCAATGTGTGAATAAATGGAATTTGATAACGATCTTACTTCAACACGACAAAGGACTGTATAGTCACAGGCCAGTGACACTGAATACCCAGCCTTGTGTCTTAACTAACAATAATCTGGTAATTAGTAATTTACAGAGGCATTGATAAGAGGGGGTATAGCCAGGAAAGTGGTTCTGCAATAAGCTGCCCGAGTCGTCCTACTTGTCCATTAAGCTGCATAGACAAGCAGATTTTCATGGCTAGGTTGTCCGTAAACAAGTGAAAAAATCTCTAGAGAAAAATATTTTATTGCATGTAATCCCAGTAGGTCTATTTCTTGGATACTTTTAGTTTTTTTAGCAACATCAATTTTGTTTCAATATTTTGCAGACTCTTCAAAATTCAACGGACAAGTAGGTTTTAGATACAGACAAGCCAGTTTGTGATTGTTACTTGTCCATGGATAAGCAGACTTTCAAAATATCTAGGAACCACTGCAGGACAAAATCTGCGTAAATTTCTCAATGAAACCCTATGTTGTTGGTACTCATTTAAATTGGCTTGATGAGACAATTCAAATGAGTACCAACAACATAGTTTTGTGCTATTATAATTAATATACATTGAAGTGAAATCCAAATTACCGCCTCTATCTTTGTCTCTGATTTATTGCATTAGCTCTTCTGACATTCCATTAGTAGAGCTAAAAATCTTATTTATATCTAAACTTCCTGGCATCCAACTTTATATAATCATGCATTGTATCAGAATTGAAAAAGGAATCCAATGAGCCATTTTTAGTAAAAATTCTGTGGTGTAAAATTATGATGCAGATCCATCGAGGGGGAGGGGATGGTGCTGTCACATATTTCAAATTATGTGTCTACTGAATTTTAAGTAAGATAATTGCAGTATGTGCAGCTAAATGACACACTGACAATATAGTGTATTTTCGTGTCAACTAGGCCTGTACGCTGCAAATCCATTACAAGGCTGTGGGTAGGGTCTAAGAAATGAAAAAGCAGAAGAAGTGGATTTTTTTGCTAACAATGCTGTACAGTACTTCAAAACCCCATACCCCTCCCATTGCCCCCACACACACTACTGAAAAAAAAATCAGACCTTTGAAACACCAATTACGATCTCAAAAAGATATTGTTAAAAGGCATAAAGTTTCATAAGATCAACAAATTTAGAATTCTAAAATTGTTTTTTAAAATTATTGCCTATGACATTTTTACCATTTTAACTATGGCATTATTACCTATGGCATTTTTACCTCTCACATTTTTACCTATGACATTTTTACCTCTGGCATTTTTACCTACATTCGAGTAAACACATATTGATCTGAGCCTATACTAGTGTATTTAATTGTAACCTAAATAATTTGAAAGTTTATCTCACATTAAACTTATAAAAAATGAAAATAGTTACTACTAAGAGACACCTGTTTTAGTAGTAAGAACAAAATAGCCAAATGCTTGAACAAAAAAAATATTTAGAAGGGTCGAAAATATCTTGGGACGAATATTACAGTGGTTTTTAAAAGTTCACATATGTATTCACATCATTCTTATTAAAACGGATTTGTTTACTTAACCTTTTAAACACATTTATACCAAGACATTTAAGGGTCTTTTTTCTTCAAATTATTCGTTTAAATAATTTAGGATCAAGACCAAACATGATGCGGAAATGTTTTAATTTTCGGTTTTAAATTAAAATTAAATGGGCTTGCATTATTATGCTTATGACCAAAGGGATAACATTGATTAAATTACCTCAAAATGGCTACTGTCCATATCTGGTTCGGATTAACTTTAAATGTTTTCAAATAGTTTCGATTATCTGTCAAAGTTTGTTTTGATTTTGATTGCAGGGCGCCGACATTTTGAAGTGCCGAAGAATTTGATTGGTCGGTGAAATCGACTCGAACACCTGTCTATTTGAGTTTAAACTGGTAACACTAAAAAGTGGCTTATGGAAGACTTTTGCCTTCCTGACATTGTCTTGATATCTGAAACTGTCAAGATAAGTCTTTCTACTAAGAAAATATTTCAAAAAATTATCTAGAGCGAATGGTCAAAATCCCCTCAAAGCAAACAAACACCCTTGATCTTTTCTCAGTCCGACTAGCCCTCGCACATCAAGTTTTAACCCTCCCCAGCCTTGCGCAGTACTCAGACAATGGTATTGTCTTTCAAGAACTCATATTAAACCGGGGCCACCCTATCCAGCCATTACGCCCAATAAAGAACTATACAAATGTAACAAAACAAACTGGGATATGATAAAATCACCCGTCTCCAACAACTTCCGTCCCTTGGCAAGCCCAACCATGATGACCCTAACAATGCCAGACGGTGTCTTTTAAGAAAGCCTTAAACCGTTCTTGCAGCAAAAGCATCCCTACCAAATTCTGCCCTGGATCACCCCAAAATTAAAAAGGCCTATCATCAAACGCGATAAGCTCTACCCGGCGTAAGTTGAGCCCCAAAACAAGCCGGACCCCGTAAACAAGAGGAATATTAAAGATCCCAGAAATCTTCCATCCAAAAACTTATGATCTTCATACTGGTCATCATATAGTATGTGGCGGTTATAATCTTCAACTTAGATTCCCGGCCACTTAGAAAAAAGAAACTATATTATCATACATTACAAGAAAGAGAATGTTGGCATACGCCCCCATGTATGATTCACACAGACCCAGTCTCAAAAGCCAACATTCTCTACAAACAGTTTGAATCAGTGTTTACCCCTATGAAACCCCTTAATCTGTCACATCTCTGCTCAAGGCTGCTAAAACCCACCCGTTCCAACATGAGTGAAATAGGGGAGACCGGGACAAAGTGTTACACGGGGCAAAGTGTTACGTTTGATTTTTTTTCTTTTTGAATTGATTGATGACCCAGGTGTTATTTCTTAGAAAAGGGCTTTTTGGTTATGCATGTTTTGCTGTATGTTAAAGACATAAAATAGGAATGTTCACTTAAGAAAAATCAGAAAACGATTTTTGTGACACAAAAGTAAATTCTTACCGTCTTCGTAAATATCCGCCTCGTATGATATTCAAGTACAATAAATAGAAAAGATATGTGTTTTGGGGATACTTTGATCCTGAAGCTGACTTATGTGTACAAATTGTTGTATCATTAACCTTTCTTTTCTTTGCACGAGTGTATTTTCCGAAAAGTTGCCATTGGGGCAAAGTGTTACACAGAACATGGGGCAAAGTGTTACAGAGCAACATTTTGCGCACATTATGTTTAATACGATTATTCAATTTCCAGATAACAAGATTTAGACTGAAACGAATTACAAACAAGCTTCAGTATGTGTACGAAAAAAGATAAATTTCCTGTTGCAAGAGTAACCACCTTTTCTCAAAATGCTTTGTGCGCTATATACTTGGGCATGTTGAAATGAGGATTTGGCGGTCCAATGGGCCAAAAAATTTATGTTTGTGGTAAATTACATTTTTTTATATAATATAATTTCATTAATGTAGAATTTAAGAGACTTAATATGAATAATAAATGCAATTTAGCCAATATCAAGTTATGTCATTGAAGACTTGTTCGAAGCTATAGTAGGTCCCATTAGTCACTAATACCCATAGATTTTAGTCAAGCTAAAGTGATATATTTTCTTGATAAAAAAAGAAAAAAAATAAAACTTTTAGGATGTGGTCTGAGTATCTTACCATTAAGGAAACTTATTGAAACACGTTGTATGGCGCGAGAACGGCACTTTTTTGTCATGGATGACTAAGTCAGTGTGTGCGAAACTTGTGGTCTGAATTGGAATAAAATTTGGCCTAAAGCCTTTCATCTTTACCCAGGTATTGAAAAAGCACACAGAAGTAGTTCTCGTGGCGACTGCCATACCATGTAACACTTTGCCCCGGTAGGTGTAACACTTTGCAACAAAAGCCCGGGGCAATGTGTTACATTTACCGATGTTTTTGTCTGCGTATAAAATCTATATAGTATGATGAAATTGTTTAATTAAAGTATTTTTTAGTTCGAAATTCGTTGAATTTTCGATACATATATTAAAAAAATTCAAAACAGCTAAATTGTCGTAAAATTTGTGAATTGTTTGAAAAATGTAACACCTTGCCCCAGTCTCCCCTACTTGTCACCATTGATCGCCCTTGACAAATCACGGATCTTCACGGATATCACAGATTTGAATATTCAATAAATAATGCAATATATTGATGGAGCAGAGAAACTCCTTCAAGGTCTATTCCACATGAGACTTGTGGTCCCGATGAAATATCCCCTCGCATTCTTAAAGAATTGGGCCATGAAATAGCCTCCATCCTTTCAAACTGGGGGCCAACTTATTCAATCTGACCCTGGGCGGGTACTGTTGCCCGCAAATCAGAGTATCTCCCAGAAAGCGGGATACCAGCTCTAGACTGGTCCACATATCGACTATCAGAATAGCCTAAAATAGGCTATTCCGATATTCGACAGTGAGACCAGTCTACACCCGACCCGAAAGCGGACGAGAAATAAGTTGGCCCTGGTATTGTCCCTGAAGACTGGTGTGGGGAAGAAAATAGTTAAACTAGTATTCCAGGTGCGTCATGTACTTTAATCTAATATGAAACTTGTTTACAAACAATACGCCAATAACGCCGCAAAATAATTACGTAACGTCACGTTCATTAAGGCAGACGTGGGATGACGTTACGTTGCATTTTGCACGTGAAGATAAATAAATGAATGAAAGTTATTTCCCACATACTCCAGACCGCGAAAGTGATTAACTCAGTAATCCTCAATACTTAGATAAATGATGATGATCATTTTTTAAATTGCATGAAATAAGTGTCCATTACGATCAAATGAAATTCTATTGCGCGTAAACTTCGATAGATGATCAATTAGAGTCCTAATAGCCACTTTTATAAATATACACAAAATCGTTACACAAACTTAACACTCTAGGGGATACAGTTTTGTAATTGCGCGATTAGCAAGTCCATTTTTAGTTTTGATTTTTGCCGCACGAATCATTCCGTCGTTTCCCTAGTACAGTTATTCAACCACGGCTAGTTTCCATTGGGATCGGGGACAGTCATCGAGGATTTGTACAACTCCTACAGCTATCTTCTTTTTATTGCGCCCATTCGTCTGGTGTCGTTCCCTCAAGGCAGTCAAGTACTCGTGACGCCATCTTTTACGAAAATGGCTGATTAACATCGCCTGCCTTGTTGCTCGTTCCGTTAAATACGACCCACCTATGTTTAGGTTCTCTATGTCTCGTCTTTCTGTATAATGTGGTAACGTCGTTATTCGTCTACCATATGATAAATGGGATGGCGTCAATATCTCTGGTTCACGTGTTGTATCTGAGGTCACGTATGTAAGTGGTCTATCGTTGAGTACAACTTATATTTCTGCGATTATCGTTTGAAGGGCCATAAGGGTGACGGAAGAATGTCCGAGAACTTTCTTCAATTTTGATTTTGTAAGGGAGTTAAGACGTTCCAAGAATCCTCCGAACCACGGGCTTCGGAGGCATATCCCATACACTTCAAGTTACCTGCAAAAATTGAGAAAGTTAAATAAGTAATTAAGATGTAGCCGCCGGATCCAGAGTCGATTCTGGGAGGGTAGGCCGTGTGGTTCTACCTATTCGATATAAAGTTTCGTCGAGAACTTGAATTCAATCAAAACTTTGTAATACTAGTCCTAACATGCCCACTGTGCCCGCTGGAAAAGGCGACATATGATGTAATCGATATGTTTTAAAAGTTGATTGGCACAATTTATACTATACGGTACAAACGTCGGAACGAAGAGGGCCCGAGGTTCAATTTCCGGTCGCGGTTGAACCGATTTTGTAAAAAAAGAATAAAAAAAATCCTCTTTTCTACTAGATTCGTTCATCTTAAAGATAATAACTGTGTGTGCATTCAATTGTCGATCAAAATATTTACTTGTTTTCGATTGTAGAGTTTTGAATATATTATCTAATGAAAATAAACAAAAACTAATGACAGTCAAAAAGTTCAACGGCATTTCAGTCATTAGCTTTACTCGATAGTGCACAGGGCCTGTTATACTAAACATCTTAAGATCACTTTTTGCGTAAATCAAAAATTAAAAGTTGCTTCTACAGTAGTAAATTCTGTAATTCTGTCATTCATCATCTCATTCGAATAAAATTCACGTAGCTGAGCGTATACTGCGCAGTAAGTCGAAGTAAGCCGTGCTTACGCGTAGAGAGTAACGTAGTGCAAACTCGGGAGTTTGACCGTAGTGTCTTGGAAATTGCAAAAAATGTTCAAAAGTCTATTCACGGTATAGTAAGTTATTTTGTCCCTAATTTAGCCGTACTGTCACAGTAGTTGACCCCTGTTTATCCGTAAATCGAAACTCACTGCGGCCTTTTGGAGACGACTCCAATGAGATATGACAGGGCAGAATCTAACAATGAATGAAAACACCATGTACGATTTGTGATTTTGACTTACGATTAATTTGTTCGTAAGAAGTTTAGTAAAACATGCCCCTGGGGTGGCGAGTCTAACTCTGTCTAGAACTTTGGATTCGTGCATCTGATTGAGGGGGTTTATTTGGGTCTATGATAGAGATTTTGTCCCGTTTTTATCACTTTTCACTATGCTTAACATAAGGTTAGTTCACCAGTGATAATTTTCAACACTCAGATTCGCCCAAGTTGCACAAAAAAGGTATTATTTTCAAAGATGGTATGCCGAAGCTAGTTGGCCATTTTTAGAACCGGTTTCTTTGAATTTCATGACTAATAAGTTGCTTATACTGGAATAAAAAACATAATTTTAAGGGGTTTTACCCAATTTTTCACTAAAAGTAAGATGTTACAATGATTTCAAAATCAATATTTGAGATGATCAAACAATAAGATGAGATATGAGATACCGGCAATTAGGTTTACAAAATGCCTCATCATGAACGCCAGAGATTTGACATGCACGAATCGATTGAGAGGGCACGCATTGCCATGATGAGAAACAGGGGTATAGCATGTATATCAATCATGTTCGAACCCGTTCACAATCAAAGCTATTTGATAGTTGACCCTTTTCTACTCTCGCAAAATATATATGAGTCATTAATGAGATGATAAACGATCCTCCAATTATCAATTCGTCGGGGAACAAATCTGATTAAAAATGATCACTTTAAATTGTGTAATAAATAGCTAAAATACAACCAGGAATATCATTTATTACCCATCATCAAGGTAGTATAATTACAAACGCAATTACTGAACTATTCGTTTCAAAATGACATAAACCCAATGGCCTTTTTGAAGCAAATATCCGTACCAGCCTAATTAGGACTTTCAGCACTTTGATTTCGTCTGTGGCGAAAATACCCGATTCGGTACGGAGATTACCGATCGCTAGTAAACAACCAGTTATGTCTGCAATGGTAAAACTTGACGTTTCAGGAATCGTGTACGGCACAGTCTCAACTTTACTTGATAGGTTTGATTCAATAATATTAAATCTGATCATGCTATGAAAAAAGAGATTTAAAAAAAATCAGATTAGATTTTGTGAAATTTCAACAAAAGTCATCAGTTTTCGCGCGGTCTTGTATCAGTTCCTTCTCGATTTGTGCGTGAAATAGCACAAGAAATTATTAATCTGAAGGGAAAATCATTCCATGTCTAGAAGGGTAGCGTCATTACGTCATGTTTTGCTACGAAGTTCGACACTAACTTTTGTAGATAAGAATTGAAGTGCCCACCTTATGGCTTATTCATGAAATAATGGAGTCCAAACTAGAAATAAGGAGTCTGATTTTTCAAATTAGTAAGAACGTGGTGAACAAGAAGAAATTGCTTACCAAGAGCAATTTCTTCTTTTCCACAAGTTCCTTCTAAAATGTTATCTGCATTATCTCTTGTTGTGTTCAGAGCTTAATTAAACAAATTGACTAACAGACAATTGAAACTACTGTTCGAATGATGTTTGCACATGCTGTTTCAGATTTTTTCATAAAATACTGGTCGGGTTAATGACATGGGCTCCACTGGCTGTCATGTCACTGAAAAATGGTACCATAAGATGAAATATAAAAAAATCTTCTTCTCTGAAACTATTGTTCAGAATTCATCTTAACTTCATTGGAATGATGTTTTGAACATTCTGTTTCAGATTTACTCGTATAATTATGATGAGGCTCCACATGCTGCAGGGTTTGACACTAACTACTTTAAACCACCAGCCCAAAGGACCGATATGCTTGAAATACTACGGGTCCTCCCTGATACAGGGCTTGAAATTTCTACTCATCTGCTCGTCCTGCATGATTATTTCCTTCTTTGTCTATATAAGCAGGACAAGTGGGCTTGGAAAAATTTTAGTATTGAAATTAAAGTATCACTATATTTTCTATTTGTGGAGGATGAGTTAAAATTTCAAGAATTTTCAAGCCCTGTGATATAATAACAGATCCTCTGTAAAACCACATTTATTTTGAAGCCAATTTAAGGAGTCAATTGACAGGAAAGCAGTGTGGGAAAAGAAGAAGTTGCTTTTGATGAGCAATTTCTTCTTTTTCTGCAATGTTTTCAATATGGTACTAAAAATAAGTTTTCGAAAAGCAATTTTTTCTCCAAACTGGACAGATTGGGAATGATTTGTTCATTAACTACAGGGCTTAAGGACCTGCAACATGGCAGCTTCTGTCAGTCCTCCTTAAAATCCACCAGCCTGGAGCCCAAGGATTGGTGTTGGTGTCGATGCCTTGGCTACCATGTCACTGAAAAATGGTCCCATTGATGAAATATAAAAAAATCTTCTTCTCTGAAAGTACTGTTCAGATCTCAAACAAATTACACAGGAATGAATCTTAGGACATGGTCTTTCAGATTTGTTCATAAAAAACTGATCAGACTGTTGACATTAGCTCAACGAACGGGCTGTCATGTCATTGAAAAATGGTTCTATAAGACAGGGATGTGGAATTACGACTTTAACCCACTTGTCCATGGACAAGTAAAAGTCGATTTCCCTCTTTTCAAGGATCAAAATGAACTAGCCCTTTAAAATGAATGGATAATTATTGAGAAAAACATTGTTTTTAATGAAGAAAATGTTGTAACCCAGCATTTTCTCCATTGAAGACCATGTTTTCTCCACTTTCATACAAACAAAAGGGCGAATTTCTTTCAAGATCTTTTAAGTACAGTATTGAAATTTTCTCTGGTATTGACTTGTCCTCGGACAAGTGGCCAAGAAAAATGTACTTGCCAGCAAGTAGAAAAGCCCATGTTGGACAAGTCGGGCATGGGAATTCGACACCCCTGTATAAGATGAAATATGAAAAATCTTCTCTCTGAAACTACTGGTCAGAATTAAAAAAAAAAATTAATTGGAATGATCTTTAGAACATGCATTCTCACATTTTTTCATGAAATTCTGATTGGGCTGATAACATGGGCTCCACGGGCTGTCCTGAAAAATGGTCCTTTGAAATATTAAAAAATCTTCTTCCTTCAAACTATGGATTAGATTTCATTCAAGCTTCATTGGAATGATGTTTAGTACATGCTCTCTCAGTTGTGCTCGTAAAATTTTGATCCGGCTGATGACATGGGCCCCACAGGCTGTTGCGTCACTGTAGAATAGTCCCATGAGATGCAATATAAAAAATCTTCTTGTCTTAAACTTCTGTTCAGAATTCAACCAAACTTCTTAGGAATGATGATGATAACTTGATCTTACAAATTTGTTAGAAAAAAATTTGATCAGGCCAGGGGTTGACACTTACTCCTGAGATTTAGGAGTCAATTGGACTCCTAACACATGAAATCAAGGAGTCCAAGCTCAAAGTAAGGAGTCCAAATTTTCATAATGGAAGAACATTGTGGAAAAGAAGAAATTGCTTGTTATAAGCAATTTCTTCTTTTCCACAATGTTCTAACAAAGAAGATGTTTTTTTTTCTCAAAACAATACAGGATGCAAGCAACTGTTTTCTTCAACAAATTGTGTGCATTTGTTTTTCAAAATATTTCCTTTTAACCCTTGGAGTCCAGCTGACTCCTTACTTGCATGTCAAAGGAGTCCAACTTGTAAACAAGTAGTCTCGGATTCCCCTTAGTGTCGAACCCTGCAGGCTGATGACATTGGCTCAACAGGCTGTCACCTCACTGAAAAATGTTCCTGTAAGAAAAAGGGGCTTTCATGTAAAATTCCTTGTAAAAATGAAACCTTCATATTTTGTGGATGGATTTACTTGAAAAGTTACATCCAATGGTCTTATCACCTGGCTAATGTACATTTTGTGGCTGTTTGACCCTATGATGATGTGTAACAAATTAACTTGATCTTGCTATAAAGTGCATGGCAAAGATTTGGATGCTGAGCCTAGGGAGTTTTAACTGATTACTTGAGGTGCTTCAATGCTTAGAATATGAATTTTAGATTTCTTGTTCAGATATATCACATGATTTAGCTGAATTTCTATGACACGGCGAAAGATATCCCAATTGAAAATCTTAATGTTCTTAAGGTAGACCACCCCTAATGGGCACTTCTGCAAATCAATTGTAAACTATTACTATCTCATATAACATCCTTTTAGGGTCTTCTATGTGAAATATTAAAACTTTTTACCGTAATATAATGATTTTATATAAATTTTAGTGAAACTACCCCCCCTTCGGACAAGACGTCTAAAATAAAAGCACCACTTCAGTCATAAAATCAGCAAGATTTTCAAAAGTAATAGTCCATTTTCTATAAATCTGGTATCAAAATAATCAGAGTTCATTGCTCTCTCAAAAAATATCCACAAAGTAAAAATAAAATGGCTCATTGATAAAATATGACAAAAATTATGACCTGTCCTACTGTAATTTTCCGCCTTTTTTTACTGATTTCCGTATATTTTCACCAGAAATCTCATTAAAAGGACCAACTTTTAGAAATGGGGCATACATAAGTTATATATCACTTTTTTCTACACTGCCTAAGCAACACAATATAGAAAACCTAAGACGTTTTACCGTACAGAACTTAAAATATTTTTATTTGAAGTTGTATACCCCCATTTTCACAGTTGCATCTTTAATAATCTATATTTCAACATAAGACAAATCATCAAGGTTAAAATACTCCCAAATCATCAAAGTTGTTTCTTATTTGTTATATTAATATTAACTTACTATGTCTACATTTAAAAAATAAATCTGAGGTTCTTAGTGCCATTTTAGACTTTTTTGTGTCTTTTCTGCCATATTCTGCCAAATGTCTTATTCAATCTAAGATATCATATTACAGACAAGAACAGAACCAAAAACATCTTACAGAGTAAAGCTGTTTTTGTCAAGTCTATGTTTTGGGTCCATAAAACAAAATGAAATGAGACAATTATGACTTGCTTCTTAAATTTTAAACAATTGTTTGATAAAGATTTACAATCAGGGGCAATAACTCTACATTTTTACCAGATGATAAATTTACAAAATTCTTGAGAATTTTATATTTTGTGATAGATTAAAATTCATGACAAAAACTTCTCTTTAAAAAACAAGGATAAATAGTATTTCTAAACAAGAGTTTGATATGTGCTAACCAACAAATTTTAACGTATAGAAGAAAACAAGG
The DNA here is from genome assembly GCA_948146395.1 of Fragum whitleyi. Classification (NCBI taxonomy): domain Eukaryota; kingdom Metazoa; phylum Mollusca; class Bivalvia; order Cardiida; family Cardiidae; genus Fragum; species Fragum whitleyi. The sequence continues at coordinate 11,830,319 of OX411546.1, read as the reverse complement.
GGAATAATTCAATACTCAAGTAGATGTCTTATTCTGTTGCAAAAGGGGACATAAATCTGACAAAAGTTACCCCTCTTGATATTATGGATTACTCAAGATAGTGAAGATACTATCATACCTGCCAAGTTTATAGAAAATATCTTCAATACTAACAGAAATATATGGCCAAATTTCACCTACAACTACGTCCATAGGTCTACATCCACCTATATCTATACTGACAACAACAAGGTGATCACAATAACCGACAATTGGTTTTAAGCGTTATATATCGAAGCTTATTTCCTTAAATAGGCTATAACACCACTTTTAACATTTTTTTCAGTCCTATTGACCCTAATCATGCCAAGTTTCACGCAAATGCCTTTCAATTATAAATAAGACCATGGAAAAATTTGTCAAGCTATCTGCACCTATACTGACAGAGTGACAACAGTAATTCACTTTTTTGTTTAATTTCAGCAGATCTATCAAGATGTGTATAAAAACAATAATGTCCCCAAAATAGCAATTCTTGAGAAGTTTGGTCTTGATTATTGTCATTGACCCTGTCAGATGACCTTGACCTTTTAAAGTGTGGATTGAAGAGAGGGGTCTTCATGCTAAGTAAATGCATTATCAGCTGAATAATGTTGAAGTAAAGGGAGAATGTTCTGTTTTCAGCTTAAATTTTCATAGGCAGATGGACAAACAGATAGACAGTCAGAGACCAGTAAGCAATATGACCCAGATCTATTGATGCAAGAGAAGAAAAATGACAGATCTATACAACTGCCATTTAGTCCTCTAAATACTTAAGAAATCTAAATTGGTTTTACTGTCTCCAAAACATTTAATTATTATATGTTTTTACTACAAAACCATGAAAATATGTACCTACTATATATCAGTAGTCAGGTTTCAGATAATTAGTGAACTCAGGATATAATACTATATTACTCCAGGGATCAAAGAAAATGCATTGTTGTATCCGAAAGTCATTATTTCTTTTTATTGGTTTGCCCGAAATACTCAGAATTAAGGAAAAGGCACATGAAGAAATATTTTTACACTTGGCCATCTTTATATAAATTTAAAACACTTTTAACCTCAAACTCTAAAAAGGAAATTATTCACACATCTAAATATATTTATTTCGCAAACAAAATGAGAAATTAAAAACAAACAAACAAACTTTTAATTAATTCTAATATTGAAGCCACCGTACCCTGTGACTATTGTTTTACATATGTATTGATCTTTGTTAACCTATGTATGTTTTGTACTATGTATTGTAATATGTAGCTAGAAACACGGTAAGTGTTTAAAGCTTTTTTGGAATTAAATGGTAAATGGTAAATAACCCAAGAGAAGGACTACATTTGCACCATAAAAATCTACTTTTTATACTGAACAGTGTACATGAGTGCCTGAATGTATGATTCAGCCAATGAATCTACACATTTTCTATGAATTGGTTTCACCACTTGAAGAAACATCCATCCTGGGCCACACAGAAGAAGTACACATTTAACCCTTGCTTTATTGAGATCTGTTTAACTGTCTGTTTTTGAAGTCACCCAGACTCCAAATTTTGTAACTCTGTTTTAGGTATGGTTTGATGATATGTAGAACTGAAAATACAGACAAATTAAAAATAAATTTAAAAGAAGTGATTGATTATGAAACACTTAAGAAGCTGCAAGTTTTTAAATGTCAAGTGATAGACTTTATCTAGAAACCATTGGCTTCCACAATTGATCAAATTTAAATCTCAGCAAATATGGCACTTTAATTTTAACAGTTTTGAAAAGACATTTTGCTTCAAAGTGAAAATTTGGACAGATAGATTTTTCACCCACTTTTATTATGTGCAATGAAATAATTTATCAATAAAGCTGCAGTGTATCATAATCTTTGATATTGATTGTAATTGTTTCTACAAAAGTATACAATGGATATAAGTCTTTTCAAAATTACAAGTACATTGTATTTAGATTCATATTTTAGATATGTAACACAAATGAGCACACTGACAATATTATTATCAAAGACCAAAAACAAGAATTATTCAAAGATGGAGATTTTTTACATGGGTTTATGAAAACTAAAACAGATGAAGATTTTTTTATATAGGTGTTTGAAAACTAAAAATTGTTATTCTGAATGAGGCAGCATCATAAAAATAAGTATCGCCATACAAAAAGTAGATAAAGGTTGTGTTTTTATACCTAGATGGATTAAACAAGAGTGCCATCGTCACAAAATACGCCGCCACATTGCTGCTGTTTCACAGAAATAATTGTAGACACTACTTATTTTGACAGAACCAAATTGAAAATGACCAAGTTTCATTTAAATCAAGACAAAAAGTTAGGAGGAGTTGCCTTCACATGGCTGCAATTTCAATAAGCCCCAGGCACTAAGTTTTAAGGGGGCATAATTCAGGGAAATAAATGAGCCATAAAATCCTTGATCCATGTACATCTTCAAATTATGGTGATGACATTGACCAAGTTTCATTTAAATAAAGACAAAAAGTAAGGAGGATTTGTGTTCAAAAGGCTGCAATTTCAATGAGCCCTAGATACTAAGTTTTTAAGGGGCATAACTCAGGCAAAAATCAACAAACCATAAAATCCTTCCTTCATGCACATCTACCAATTGAGGTGATAACATTGACCAAGTTTCAAGAAGATCCAGCCGGAAACTTAGGAGGAGTTGCGTTGACAAGAAAAGTGGACCCAGAGACTAAGTTTTAAGGGGCATAACTTAGGCAAAAATCAATGAACCGTAAAATCCTTCCTTCATGAACATCTACCAATTGAGGTGATTACATAGACCAAGTTTCAAAAAGATCCAGCCAGAAACTTAGGAGGCGTTGCGTTGACAAGAAAAGTGGACCCAGAGACTAAGTTATCAAGGGGCATAACTCAGGCAAAAATTAACGAACCATAAAATCCTTCCTTCATGCACATCTACCAATTGAGGTGATAACATCGACCAAGTTTCAAAAAGATCCAGCCAGAAACTTAGGAGGAGTTGCGTTGACAAGAAAAGTGGACCCAGAGACTAAGTTATCAAGGGGCATAACTCAGGCAAAAATCAATGAACCGTAAAATCCTTCCTTCATGCACATCTACCAATTGAGGTGATTACATTGACCAAGTTTCAAGAAGATCCAGCCAGAAACTTAGGAGGAGTTGCGTTGACAAGAAAAGTGGACCCAGAGACTAAGTTATCAAGGGGCATAACTCACTGCAGGCTGTCTACCGATTCCTATATTCCTATTAAACTCCTATATTTTGGGTCCAAATCCTATATTTTTAAGCACCTCCTATATTCCTATAAAACTCCTATATTTTGAAAATATTTCCTATATTTTTAGCTCACCTGAGCACGAAGTGCTCATGTGAGCTATTGTGATCACCTTTCGTCCAGCGTTCGGTGGTTGGTCGTCGTCCAGCGTCCGTCAACAATTTCTTTAAACGACATCTCCTCCTAAACTACTAGACCAATTAACACCAAATTTTACAGAAATGTTGCTTAGGTGGTCCCCTTCAAAAATAGCTAAAAGAATTGAAATCCATGAAAAACCCTGGTTGCTATGGCAACCAAAGGTGAAATTTAAAGAAAATCTTAAAAATTCTTCTTCTCCTCAACCAGGAGTCCTAGAGACTTAAAATTTGGTATGGATGATCAGTTCATAGACCTGAATTAGAAAAGCTAAAATCATATCTGTTGGGCCACCAGGTGTGGAGCACCAGGGGGGAGGGGGTAGAACTTTGGGTAAATTTTGTAATCTTCAACCTTCTTCTTCTTTGGAACCTGGATCCCTACAGACTTGAAAATTGGCATGGATGATCAGTTCATAGACCTGAATTAAAGTAGCTAAAATCATATCTGTTTGGCCACCAGGTGCGGAGCATCAGGGGGAAGGGGGTAGTACTTTTGGTAAATTTTGTAATCTTAAACCTTCTTCTTCGGAACCAGGAGCCCTACAGACTTGAAAATTGGCATGGATGATCAGTTCATAGACCTGAATTAAAATAGCTAAAATCATATCTGTTTGGCCATCAGGTGCCGAGCACCAGGAGGAGGGGGGTAGTATTATGGGTAAATTTTGAAATCTTTAACCTTCTTCGGAACCAGGAGCCCTACAGACTTGAAAATTGGCATGGATGATCAGCTTGTAAACCTTTATTAAAATAGCTGAAATCATGACTGTTGGATCACCAGGTGCAGATCATCTGGGGGGAGGGGGTAGTGCTTTGTTGAAAATTTTGAAATCTTTGACTGTCTACTTCTGATGTACCAGAATCCCTAAAGCCTATATTTTTGACATGAATGATCAGCTCTTATACCTTATCTGAAATAGCTAAAATCATGAATGTTTGGCCACCGGTCGCAGAGCACCAGGGGGCGGGAGGGTAGCTTTTCAGAGCAATTCTTAAATATTTAACCTTCTTCTTCTGATAAACCATGTGCCCTATAGACTTGAAAAATGGCAAGGATGATCAGCATATGGACCATAGTTAGAATAGCTTAAATCATAACTGTTGGGGCACCAGGTGCGGAGCCACCGGGGAGGGGGGAGTGGGGGATAGTACTTTGTAAAAAAAATTAAATCCATAACCTTCTTCTTCTTCTGAACCAGAATCCCTACAACCTTTATATTTGACACAGATGATCAGCTCATAGACCCTATTTTACATAGCTATAACCATGAATGTTTGGCTACGATGCAAAGTGCATTGGGGGAGAGGGTAGTATTTCAGGTCAATTTTGAAATTTTAAACCTTCTTCTTATGATGAAGTAGGAATCTTACAGGCTCTAAATTTGGCATGAGTCATCAGCTCATATACTTTATTAATAAAAAAGATATAGACATGATTGTTTTGTCACTAGGGGCAGAGACCCAAGAGGAGGGCTAGTGCTTTGTGGTAAATTTAACAATTGTTAGAAATTCTACTGAACCAGAATTCCTACAGCTTTTTCATTTGATATAGAATAATCAGCTCATAGAACTTAATTTAAAAAGCTATTATGATTGTTGGGCCACAAGGTGCGGAGCAACAGGGGGGAGAGGGTAGTACTTCAGGTCAATTTAACATTTGAACTTTTTTTAAAGCTCACCTGAGCTCAAAGTCCAGCTTCTGTCCTTTGGTTGTCGTCTCCGTCCATCAACAATTTCTTTAAATGACATCTTGTCCTAAACTACTGGGCCAATTTACTCCAAATTTTACAGAAATGTTTCATAGGTGGTCCCCTCAAAGATAGCCTAAAGAATTGAAATCTATGAAAAACTTTGGTTGCAACCAAAGTTGAAATTTAAGAGAATCTTATAAATTTTTCTTCTGATGAACGAGAAGCCCTACAGCTTTGGAATTTGTCTTGGATGATCAATTCATAGACCTTAATTGTGAGAGCTAAAATTATAACTGTTGGGCCACCAGGTGTGCATTACTAAAGCTATCCCAGATACTCTCTTGTTAAATGATCTTGCAAAAAAAAAACAGACTGATAACAGTTCCATTTTGGATCTTGTATTTTGAAACAGCAATAGTAAAACTGAGACTGTGGAATCTTACTGGTCTGACCATAAGATTATTTTCCTTTACACATGAATTTGTTACAGTTCAATTTTTCAAAAGAAATGCAAGTTACCCTTAGGTGCTTTGACTCAGGTGAGCGGACCAGGGCCAAAGGAAAATGTATTGCCGATATATGATCAGATAGCAAATATTGCTTTGATACTGCTCTTTGCTTCTTTATTCTTCAGGTAAGAGAATCTCTATGTCTTCCATAGCATCACCATCCTGTATAATGCTTTGGTGCACTTCATCTGTTCCTCGTCACCTGTTCGGTCACCTACAAGGCAGTTGAATAGGACACCAGCCTTTAGGGTGCCAATTCAGGTGATGATGATCATGATGATGTTCTACAGCAGCCTCCTGTCTGGACTGTGATGCTATGGAACTGAAAGGTTACTTTATCTAGACATTAATTAACATAGAAAAAGCAAGAGTGGAGGTAAGGATTGTTAGTATAAGAGTGTAGGATAAAGAATTTTCACTGGAAAAACTCCTATATTTTTACTCTAAATGAGCTAAAAACTCCTATTTTTTTAAAAAAATATTCCTATTAAAACTCCTATATTTTTTAGAAGACCTGGTAGACAGCCTGAACTCAGGCAAAAATCAACGAACCGTAAAATCCTTCCTTCATGCACATCTACCAATTGAGGTGATAATATTGACCAAGTTTCAAGAAGATCCAGCCAGTAGTTTAGGAGGAGTTGCGTTGACAAGAAAAGTGGACGGACGTACGGATGGACGTACGGATGGACGGACGGACGGACGGACGGACAGACGGAGAAGATGACGCCAATATACGTCCGCCTCCGGCGGCGTATAATAATAAAAACTAGAAAGCCATGAATGGCTTGTGTCGCTCCACAGGCTTGAATTTCTTGTAATAGCAAATCTAAGTTTTGACTAGATTTTTAGATATTTTGGCTTCTACTGATGTTGAAAAGATTTTCAAAGTTTCCACTATTATAACATATAGAGAAATGACCTCCGCCCATAAAAGACATATTTTTCTTCAAATCACAATAATTTTTGGCTGAATAATAGTGGATCAACCGAGGATCATACTAATGAAGTTTGATTGATATCCATCAATAACATTCTGAGAAAATGATTTTCAAAGTTTGCACTATATTACATAAAGTGAAATGACCTCCGCCCATAAAATACATATTTTTCATCCGATCACAATAACTTTTGGTAGACTGATAAAGGGTCACCCAAGGATCATTCATGTAAAATTTGGTTGAAATCTATCAGTTAGGTTCTGAGAAAATGATTTTCAAAGTTTCCACTATATAACATATAGCAAAATGACCTCCGCCCATAAAATACATATTTTTCATCCGATCACAATAATTTTTTGTAGACTGATAAAGGGTCACCAAGGGATCATTCATGTAAAATTTGGTTGATATCTATCAGCTAGATTCTGAGAAAATGATTTTCAAAGTTTTCACTATATAACATATAGAGAAATGACCTCCGCCCATAAAATACATATTTTTCATCCGATCACAATATTTTTTTGTAGACTGATAAAGGGTCACCCAAGGATCATTCATGTAAAATTTGGTTGATATCCATCAGTTAGAACCTGAGAAAAGTCACTTTTTACCATATTTGGAAATTAGCCACGCCCATTAAATCCATGTTTTTCATTGGATCAAAATTTCTTGAACAACTTTGAAAGAGGGTCACCCAAGGATCATTCCTGTGAAGTTTGGTTGAAATCCATCCAGTAGTTTCTGAGGAGAAGATTTTTAAAGAAAAAGTTTACGACCGGACGCACGGACGCACGTACGGACGGACGCACGACGGACACAACGCCATGACAATAGCCCCAGTGGCTTTCAGCCAGTGGAGCTAAAAACCTCTTGATTTGCTCAAATTCAATATAGTTTCAAAGTGTCTATTTTACCAATAAGTTAGAATTCATCATTGTTTTTGTGATCCATGTAGAGAAAAGGACCATCTGTAAACTCCTCAAAATAAACATTTGAAAACAGATTTGATCCAGGAGAGGTCAAGCAGTTGTAAATTTCAAAAGAAAAATGTATGAGAAGGTTGAGTGCTCAAATTTCAAGAATGAATTATTTTTTCACTCAAAAATATTATTCAAGTTCTTACAATGTTAAACATACTGTTAAATCTTCTGTATGCAGATCCAAATGTTTTAACAGTTGTGTCCATAGAATGCATTACTGGCTAGGAAAGTAACACAGATAACTAGGGAGGTTCACATCCTATCACAACAAATATCTGAAAGACAGAAGAAACTCACATTTAAAACAACATGTTACACAATTATCCAAAAGATTGTGAATTTTCCAGGAACTCACTTGAATTATTAGATCTAAGTACTTTTTCTCTTGGGGGGGCGGGGGGGGGTGTGTTAAAGATTGAGGAGGTTTGACCTTGAAAGATGAACTTATCAGCTGACCTCGATTAAATGATAATCTCCATGCATATTTATCCCCCCCCCCCCCTTTCGAAGAAGAGGGGGTATATTGCTTTGCACTTGTCAGATGGTTGGTCAGTCCGTCTGTTCATAGACCTTTTTTTTTGTCCCGAGCATATGTCAAAAGTATGCAATTAAGAATCATTAAACTTCACAGGTGGATAGATCTCATTGAGGAGAAAGGCAGTGCCAAGAACAATAACTCTTCTCATCATATTTTGTGAATTATTGCCCTTTGTTTATTGACAAAGAATAGGCTATTGACTTGCTTTAATGGGGGCATAAATGTTTTAAACATCTCTTGTTCTACATTGTGTCTTAGTTAAGCTCTAAGCCAATGGTAATTTCAAGTTGAACTTTCTTGATTGTTTATTCAGCAATCAACCTGTAAAAACACTCATAAATTGCTTTGTCTGAATCCTATATTGATGAAATTCATCAGCTGTTTGTTTATTATTGACTAGTGATACACTTGTGAACTTGAAATCGACAGGCTAGTCAACACCTATTTTAATTTTGTATATTGGTATTGCATGGCCTACTTATAGCCTATGATCAGCCAGGTCATCTGATGCCCTAAGGCTAAATATTGAACACATCTCAGACTTTGAGACAACAATATCTAAAGTAAATTAAGGGCAGAAAAGATGTGACCGACATGGGACTCAAAACCCCCTCCCCCCCCCCCCCCCCTCCCCCCCGGAATACTAGCTTGGCACTCTTAACAACTGAACTAGCTGGGCACCTGGCCATGAGTCTACCCTCTGTTGATCACTTCATATCAACAACTTGTCATCACTGTCTGACAAATATGACATTGAAAAGTCATAAAGCTTTTATTACTAGAAAATGATCACTTCATCTTGTTATTGCCAACATGAGCTCAGGCTATTTTTACCCTGTCATCAATTTAAAAGTAGGTCAGCTGAAGGGTTGAAATCTATTACAGAAATAGGGAGTTACCTGCAAAGTATGTCTTTATGTTGATTAGCAGATAATCTGTAACCCTCCTCTAAGTGTAGCACTGAATCCCTAAATGGTGGGTATGAAGAGGCTATCACTTTTGAAATCGAAACAGGATAGACATCAACTGTCAGATCAAAACGTCCAGTTCAACAAACCGGTGTCCATTTTTTCACTTTTTGGGACGGCTCTCGATTCCTATCTCACATCTTTCATCATATATAAACTATTCATATCGAATTTCAACCAAGATCCATCTGATTTGACTGTGATTCTATTTGACTTCTTCGTAAACCTACTTTTCCTGTCACGAAAACTCATGACGTTGTTGTTGTCGTTGAAATCGAAAGTAGAAATTCGACCGATTTTTTTTACTTTTGCATTTAAAAAATACTAATTAATACATTATTATTCATGATTTCACATTCAATGACGAATAGAAAGTAATTTCGAGGAAAATATTCAGAAATAAAGATGATTTAGACGCAAATCCGATACAGACCGGAAATCGCCGAGTTGCGATATCGTTAATCACCGGAAACCCGACGAGTGCCGACATCGGCCGATGATTTTGGTTTTCATTAGGGGGGGTCTGCCTTAATTTTATGAAATGCATCTCTGCTAATTTGAAGGACAAATGTATCTACCTCATGTCTCCATGTTTATGTTATGTTATAATGCTATGTTATGTTATATAGTTGCATACAGAGCATGGTTAAGAATTTAATGTTGAACCTGGAGAGTTTTAACTGTCTACCTGCTAATTTGAAGGACAAATGTGTCTCGTGTCTTTATGTTTATCTTTATGTTATGATATCAATAATAATGTTATGATGTGTTATACAGTTGTATTCAGAGTATGGTGAAGAACTGGATGTTAAACCTTGAGAGTTTTAACTGTCTACCTGCTAATTTGAAGGACAAATGTATCTATCTCATGTCTTTATGTTTATGTTATGTTTTAATATCAATAATTGTGTTATGTTATATAGTTGCATACAGAGCATGGTTAAGAATTGGATGTTAAACCTTGAGAGTTTTAACTGTCTCCCTGCTAATTTGAAGGACAAATGTATCTACCTCATGTCTAAAAGAGGATGGCTCAGTGATAGCAACATTGGAAAGGTAAGAATAACAATATTGGCCAGGTTTGACTACCTCATAACTGCATATTTTATTCTTTAAAACACTGCAATGAATATTTAAGTTTTTAGTTGCTTTTGCCATGTCAAAAAGTGATTTCATATTTTTCGTGAATGGGGTACATTTCGAGGGGTGAACGGAAAACTGTCGTAACTGCATTTTTTCAAAAAATGATTTTTTTTATTAATTGACATTCATTTACCATTATACACATTTTGAAAAAATCACTATGTTGAATTCCATCATTAAATGACTTAAATTTTGTTTGTGCAAAAGTGTCGTAAGTGAAAGCTTATTTTTTTACAAACGGAAAACTGTCGTAACTTGAGTTACATACACTTTTCCATTACACAATTTACTATAAGGACTTAGAATATTAACGGAAAATTGTAGTTAATAGGATAATATTGATTCATATTCTAAGTTACATTGATGTCATTTCAGCAGAAATGTTCTAAACTAGTGACATAGAAAATTCTGAACTATTAAGGTAGTGGACCCATGATAATTCCTCAACATTTCAGAACGCATTATCTTTCACAATGTTAACCAAGATTTCTTAATGAAGTCATTGGGGAACCTCCTTTAACACTGTTAATGTTCATGACTTCTGAAATAAGTATTACGGGTTCATTACCTTAAGGAATACTGAAGATATATTTGCATGTGCAAATACATGGGTGTGGACCGGATGTACACACCCCCTTATTTGTATAGATTGAAACTTTGTTTACAGACCCTACAAAAGTCTTTGGTTGATAAATTTTCCTAACTGGCAACTCTTAGAGAAATACTTCATTGTAAATAGAAACAAGAGACACTCTTTTTGTAACAAGGAAGTTTTAATCTATCCTCAAGACTTCACTTTCCTGAGAGGGGGTTAGAGACTTTTAAAACCCCACTGCTACCCAATTATACAGTGAGGTTGACGGGGGACAGTAATTAAGTGTTTTGCCCATGGGTCTCTAATCATGTACCTTCAGACAACGAGTCTAGCTTCTATACATCTCAGTCACCAAGGAAGTGTTAGCACCTAACCATAGATTCCTGGTATTTCTAACTAGTAATCTTAAATGTTACCCTAATTGTAGCATTTCACTGCTTGCTTGCAACTGAGTCTGACTATGTGAACAAACAAAAGATTTTAAGAACAAATAGATATTTTTGATGGCAACTTTTGTTTACTGGTACATGTGTCAAATGTGTTGATAAAATTGAGTTGCTATTAGTTTGATTTTATCTTAAAATCTTATTTTGTCAAAACACATGGACACTAGCACTGAATTCGGCATGTCATCCCCCCAGTTCCTCTTCAAATTCACTTTTCAAATAGTTCCTCATGCAAACTAGGTTATTATTTCTCAAATATTTAGGAATGTTTTGTAATACTGAAGGCAGTGTAGGAATTAATAAGTTCCCTAATGACAGCTAAACCAACCGTTATTGGGCTGTGCCCTGTGTGAATGTGTAACAGAATATTAGCTTGGTACAAAGCAAAGAATTCCCAATTTTTCAAATTAATTTTTCAATGTTTTTCTTAAATCATTAAACAAATGCAAAACCGGCAATTTGTTGACCTAACAGTTTGGTAAAGCAGTGATTATGAAAGATTCCCCCTTATACTTATCTGTATGTAGAATCTGGAATCCAACAATTGGGCTTTTTCAATTCTCATTGAATTTGAAAAACAACAAAAGTGGGGATATATAGGGCAACACTGCATGCAAATTATAAAGCTCTAGGTATAATTTTCTTTATGCTGAGAATATTCAATTTTATGTGAATTCATGGATACCATGGTTGACAAAAGGATGACTTTGCATGTACAGCATGTTTAAGAAATATTTGGCTCATAGTTATTTGGTAATAATGTATTTAAAATATCAAGTGAGGAAACATTTCTGAGATATTTTGCAAACATTCATCTTGACCTTGTCTTCTCATAACACTAAGGACCATTTTTAGCTCCAGGCCAGCGAGCTATTGTCATGGAGGTGTGTCTGCTGTGTGTCTGGGGGTCAGTCTGTCCCTCTGTCCATCGATGTGTAAACTTTTTCTTTAAACATCTCCCAAACCAATGGGCCAATGTTAACAAAACTTGGTAGAAATGTTCCTTGGGTTACCCACTTTTAAAATTTGTAAAGAAATTTGGATTGACCCCGGAATATGGGCATTGTAGGGCGTGGCATTTTTGCTCCTGAAAATCTTGAAAAATCTTCTCCTCCCAAACCATTGGGCTGATTTCAAGGAAACTTGGCATGGATGTTCCTTAGGTGACCATTTACCTAATCTCCTAAATTGTTAAAGAAGTTTTGGTTGAATAATTTCTTCTCCTTCAAAACCTTTGGGCTGAACTCAATAAAACTTGGCATGAATGAATGTTCATTGGTTAACCCTTTACTTTTATTGATCTTGCACTTATTATGGGCTAGGCAGGGCATGGCTTTTCTTCATTTTTCTCCTCCCCTCTCATTTGATCAATTTTGATCAAATTGGTTGTGAAATTTTGATGAGCCCATAAATGTGGGTGTGACAGGGCAGGGCTAATTTTCACTTTAAAATCTCAAAAATCTTCTCCCAATCAATTGGACTAATTGAAATGAATGTTGGTATGCATGTTCCATGAATGACCCTCTACTTGAATTGTTCCTGAAAATGTGTTTAGAATGTTTTAATAATTGCAATCACCTTAATGTTTTAATAAGATGGGTAAAGGGTATGCAGGTTAACGGTGATAAGTATTTTGGTGTGATGTGGGCCAGACCCATTTAATCATTATAAAATAGGTCTTAAGAGATTTCAAAGTGTTGTTTTCATTCAAAGTAAACTTTATGTTAGGAAATTCTAGAGGTGTTAAAGCCAGTGGAGCGATACAGGCCCTATTGGGCCTCTTGTTTAGATTATAGTGATCTGGTAGAGTATTTTATTTGAAACAAGGTCATCATGGAGGATGTGAACCTCAAAGACATTTATTAAAATTGTTACGTGTTCAAAAACATAAAGATTTAAATTTCCAACATTGGTGGCTATGTTGCTTTAACTTATAAGCATCTTTCCATCACTTATTATGTACTGTAGATACATATATTCCAAATCAAAATTCTGATCATGCTCTTCTCTGATATAATTGTAGACTTGAATAAGCAACACAATATTGCCATTATTGACCAAATAACATACATGTCTATAACACTGGTGTGTTTTTTTCTATTTTTTTGAAAAAAAAATTCCTATATTTCTTCATCCCTGTTTTACATCTGCAGATTTGTACAGATTTCCTTCTTATCCCAATCTAAATCTAAACAAGAGCCTTTCTTGACACAAGCTTTGCTTGATTTTAGGTGTTTGGTTGTGACAGATTTTCAGTTGAATAAGAGGAGTAAAATGACCCTTAATCTATCACCTGACTTGCAACTCAAGTAATCATCTGGAAGAATCTCTTGAATCTGTAGTTTTAGAAAATCTATTTCATTGACAAGATTTTATCCTAACTTTGGATCATAAACCTTTTTTTGGGGGGTGCACAGTCTTCATTTATCATAAAAATTAATACAGTGGAATATCTATATGTCGAACTTTGGGGGACTCACCAAATAACTTCGACAAATAGAAAGTACGACGAAGAGATAAAAGGCGATCTTCGGGACGAAGACATATGCGGCCATCATCACACTTATGTACGACCGAAACTGGTGGCGAATTAACGGACATATTTGATTATCGTGATGAATTAATCGAATATAAAAGATGATATTTATTTTTATTTACATTTTTTTCGTTTATAAACATCATATATAACATACATCTGAATCACAAAGCAAAAACATTTTCAAACAAGCCATTTATTAACAAATTTACATGTGCTTACGTGTACTATTAGATCTATGAGACAATGACCTTTGTGTGAGAGGTTTACATTTCGCGTTTCTCAAGCAAAAACATGTCTGATAATGATTTCTGCATATACAATTTAATGGACAAATCATTCTCGGAATGGTTTCCCAGTCCTTCCTTGGGTACGTCATGTCGGTCGAAGTTGATGGGAATCCCCCCGTGTCTACCGGGTACTTCACCAAGTCCCGCGTGGCATTGGCTTTATGTGCTTCCGTTGTCAATGAGATTTACAAATTTAACGTCGTAGGTCACATGCATTTTGCTGACCCTTTTCATTTCAAAACAATAAATTACTTAACCTTTCACATTCTCTATCTGTAACAAACAATCAAACCCAATCAGGTAAACAATCGATATCCAATACTGAGATCGCGCGTGTCAATTACTGTGTTTGACAGGTCGAACGTGTGAAAAACTACCTTGATTGCAATTATCATCAATAAAAGTTGGGGTTCGTCGTAAAGAGGTGTGAATGCACACAAACAATAGTGATGGGACCTTGAAATTGGTTCGACGTACGGAAAAATTTCGAGCAATGGATAACGACGTATGGAGGTTGAAATACATAGAAATAAAGAGTAAATAGATCGGGACTTGAAAAATACTTCGACATAGAGATAACTTCGTCTTATGGACATTCGACGTAAAGATATTTTACTGTACTCTGACCCAGAATTTTACAGAAATAAAAGGGATCTTTCTCATGATAAAACAAACATTTATTTTCAGCATGTTTGAAAAAATTGAACATAAATTACAACCTCTACCTTGGTAACAAGTACATAATCTTTTTTTCCCTGACACAAGTGGGAATACCACCAAAATCATTAGGAATCTTTATTATGATCAGACAAACCGTTTGAGCCAAAATTGTGACCTCTGAAATTTTAACCTGGAAATTATCAATAAGGGCCTTTTTCCCGTGACATAGGTCAGAATGTCACCTAAATCAATAGGGATCTTCCTTTTGACCAGACATACTCAGCAAGTGGTAGGGAACCCTCTAGAATAGGGAAAAGAATGTTGTGTTAGGGCCCCATTTCCTGTGACATAGGTCACAATGTCACCTAAATCAATAGGGATCTTCCTTTTGACCAGACATACTCAGCAAGTGGTAGAAATATTGTGTAAAAATTATGACCACTAGAGTGGTAAAAAGGGAATTATTGTTAAAGTCAATTTTCCCATGATATAAATGATACTGCTCCAAAATCACAAGGGGTCTACCTTTTGATCTGACAATCATACTCAGCAGGTTTGAGAGAGATTGAGTTAAAATTGTGACATCCAGAGTGGTAACAAGGAAATTGTTGGCGCTAGACAATGAATGGTGCACTCTGGACGCAGACATTCAAGTATCACCTTGAGGATTATATGCTCAGCTGAGCTAAAAAGGAATGTTATTCTTAGAATAACTGAACTGTCGAAAAGCAGACTATTATACCCCTTCAAGTGCTTGTAAATAATGTATGTAGAATAGACTACTCTAATTCTGATTTAGAAAAATATGCAAATTTGAAAAAAAGTTTCAAAGAAACATCTTTAATAATGACTAAGATATGGCCAACTCAGAGGTTAAAGTTGTCAAATCGTTAAACCCTACAGTTTCTCAACTTTTTGTACCAAAACAATCAAAATTCAAACAGGATTATCTAGGGTATTCCTTTTCTGCATGGATAATCTAATATGACTCTTAAAAGGATTTGCCATAAGGAGCTATATTTGGTCTTCAACATCCATTTTTTTTTCATTAAAAAATACCCTTGATTCCCAGGTGAGCAACATAAAACCGCAACAGTCCTCTTATTTCAATGTTAAGAGAATAGATTTTGTACTTCAATTTATATTGTAATGTATTATTTTAAGAAATAAATTATCAAATGTTGTTAAATCAAACAAAATGTGTATGGAAAACTGTAGCTAACTGCTTTTACGACAGTTTTCCATAATTTCTTTTATCAGGTTTTTATGATTTTTAGTTGTAAAACTGTCGTAAGTGAATTAACATTAAATATTAAACAAACTAATATTTTTTTTCATAAAACACATTATTGCAATTGAAAACTGTATATATTCTCAATACTTTTTTGCATAAAAACTCTTGTGAAAATGAATAATAACAAAATTGAACAGTTTTTCCTCTCTCCTGTAAAATTTTGTGAAAGTCACTTACGACAGTTTTCCGTTCAACCCTCGATTTAGAAAGTATAATATCTGATATATCTTAGCAAGTTTATGAGTGAGGAACAAAGACTTAGTGAGAATAATCCATAACTAGAAACTGAATAATTCATATTATACTTATATGATAATCTTTATCTGACCATTCTTAACCCTTGGGATGCTGAATAAATTTTGGCTAAAAGTTTGCTTCAAAATCAAAGGAAGCCGCGGCAATAGCGCAGTTGGTAGCGCGCCGGACTTCTAATCCAGGGGTCTTTATTCGCATGGGTTTGATCCCCGGCTGCGGCACTTATCCTTTCCGACATTTGTCTTCCACCAATGGGTAGATAATCGTAAACCTATGTGGAATAGCAACTGGGGGCTAGGAAAGGGATGTGGTGGTAGTACTGGTGTGAGATATACCAGGAACCAATCGTTAGGTGCTCCAGTCATCGCGATATAACTGAAAGAATGTTGAAAGCGACGTAAAAACCCCAATTCAAATCAAATTCAAATCAAAATCAAAGGGCAAAAAGCACTGAAAGTACCAACTGAAGGTCAATTATTATATGAAAAACTAAATCTATTAACAATTCTAGTATGAAAGTGAGAAACAGGTGGTGTAGACTAACATCAGACTGCACACACATGCAGGCTGATGTTTGTCTATAGCTCCTGCCAAAGCAGGAATATTCCAGGTTCAGCTTGACAAGGGTTAAGATGTATACCTCTGAATAGTGAATAAAAGTATGTTAATGACAGATTGTCAATACAAAGCAGCAGATCACATAGTTTCATTCCTTTCTTCACCTAAATTCTATAACTCTAACAATTGTCTTTGGCTTTACGGGCCATTGATTTGCATGGAACATGAAGCCAGGAAGATAAAAAAAATCAAAGGCCTGTCTTGGAATAGCTGCTAGTAATGGGCTGATTGATCAATATAATCATTAATCAGTTGGTTTTGGCTTCCCATGCAGATAATTGATCTAGAGATCTCATAATCAATTAATTGGTTATTAATGAGAAAATTGCAACCATTTATTTTTAACTCACCTGAGCACAAAGTGCTCATGTGAGCTATTGTGATCACCTTTCGTCGGGCGTCCGTCCGTCGGTTGTCGTTCATCGGTCGGCGTCCGGCGTCCGTCAACAATTTCTTTAAACGACATCTCCTCCTAAACTACTAGGCCAATTAACACCAAATTTTACAGAAATGTTGCTTAGGTGGTCCCCTTCAAAAATAGCTAAAAGAATTGAAATCCATGAAAAACTCTGGTTTCTATGGCAACAAAAGGTGAAATTTTAAGAAAATCTTTAAAATTCTTCTTCTTCTCAACCAGTAGTCCTACAGACTTAAAACTTTGCATGGCTCATAGACCTGAATTAAGATAGCTAAAATCATATTTTTTTGGCCACCAGGTGCGGAGCACCAGGGGGGAGGGGGTAGTACTTTGGGTAAATTTTGTAATTTTTAAGCTTCTTCTTCTTCTGAACCAGGAGCCTGGTAGATTTGAATATTGGCATGGATGATCAGCATATGGACCTTTATAAAAATAGCTAAAATCATGACTGTATATTCACCAGGTGAGGAGCATCAGGGGGGAGAGGGTAGTACTTTTGTGAAAATTTTGTAATCTTTAAGCTTCTTCTTCTTCTGAACCAGGAGCCTGATAGATTTGAATATTGGCATGGATGATCAGCATATGGACTTTTATAAAAAAAATAGCTAAAATCATGACTGTAGATTCACCAGGTGCGGAGCATCAGGGGGGGAGAGGGTAGTACTTTTGTGAAAATTTTGTAATCTTTAACCTTCTTCTTCTTCTGAACCACAAGCCCTAAAGACTTTAAAATTGGCATGGAGGATCAGCTCATAGACCTTAATAAAAATAGCTAAAATCATGACTGTAATGCCACCAGGTGTGGAACACCAGGGGGGAGGGGGTAGTACTTTTGTGAAAATTTTGTAACTTTAACCTTTATCTTCTAATGAACCAGGAGCCCTACAGACTTCAATATTGGCATGGATGATAAGCATATTGATCTAGAATAAAATAGCTAAATTCATGAATGTAGGGCCACCAGATGCGGAGCATTAGGGGGGAGGGGGGGTAGTACTTTGGATCAACTTTGAAATCTTTAACCTTATTCTTCTCCTGGATCAGGAACCCTACAGACTTGAAAATTGTCATGGGTCATCAATATATTGACATTAATAAAAATAGCTAAAATCATGACTGTAGGGTCACCAGGTGCTGAGTGTCTTTGGGAGGGGGGTAGTACTTTGGATCATTTTTGAAATCTTTAAACTTTTTCTAATGAACTAGGAGTCCTACAGACTTGAAAATTGGTATGGATGATCAGCATATGGACATTAATTGAATTAGCTAAAATCATGACTGTAGATTCACCAGGTGCAGAGCATTTTGGGGGAGGGGGAGTGCTTTGTTAAGAATTTTGAATTCCTACAGCCTTTATATTTGACATGGATTGAACAACTCACTACAGAAAACTTCAAAAGTCTCAGACTCACCCTGTATATCTGGCATAGATTAGCTGATCACAGACCTTTTATGAAAAACGCTTAAATAAATAATGACCAGGGGAGGAGCAGAGGGGAGTGGAAGGATTATTTCAAATGTTATCTGATTGAATAAGTGAAAATCTCTTTTTCTGTGGTTGCATGGACATACCTAGGTAATGAAGCTTTTTTCTCAGGTGAGCGACCCAGGGCCAACGGCCCTCTTGTTTGAAAGATTATTGTCACTTATTTAGTCTGGGTCACTTATTATTCTACTTATTATCCTTTTACCTGAGAAGAACAAAGTATTTTAAACAAAACCTGAGAATGGACCTACACTTAACCATCAGTGGTCAGTGACCACCAATGCTTGAGTGTAGGTCCATTTCAGATACACCAAAGGATACAATCCATATCATTGTTTTTCATTAACTATATGATTAAAAGATAAACAGTTTTTAAAAGATACCTTGTTATGCCATAATGTACATTGATTGAAAATTTGATTGATTTCTAACAAACCAATTGTTATATCGATCACTAGTTGATTTCACTCTTTTGACTTAAAGCCAATAATCAATTATTTGAAACGGATTGCCCAACACTAATAGCGGCCCCTATTTTCTGTTTGCTTACAGATGTTACATGACAGAGTAAAGGTTCTAGATCTCGCTGACTGTGATATTGGGGATGACGGTATCACCTCTATATGTTTATGTAAACAGTTGCGGAAAATTGATCTCAATGCCAACAAGGAATCAAGGACAAATATCTCTTCTCATGGTAAAGTATTTGCTGTATATTGTTTTTGGAGACCACTCTCACCACTGTCCTGCATAAATGGTTTAAATACAATGTCTGACACCTGCGTCAGGAAGATCTTCTTTGGCTCAGTGGTTAGCGCATTGGACTTGTAAACCAATTATTTGAATATTGTTGTCCGCGTTGGTTCGATGCCGGCTCACGTCTGATAATTTTGAGCTATGCTTTGTTTGAGGACAGTTCGTATATAACATGGGGGCTTGTTCGAGATTTGACATTGAGCCATTTATGTCAGCATTGTACTGACTTGGTTAGTTCAGAAAGCACCTTACTGTATAGATAGGCTTATCGTCATCAATATATGATGACTCTTAAGGGGAGTGTGTCCTGCATAGCTTTGTTGGTTTAAATACAATGTCTGACACCTGCGTCAGGGAAGATCTTCTTTGGCTCAGTGGTTAATTCATTGGACTTGTAAACCAATTATTTGAAAATTGTTATCCGCGTGGGTTCGACACCAGCTCATGTCGGATTATTTTCAGCTATGCATCAGCTGAGAACAGTTGGTATGTAACAATATGTTGCATAGGGGTAACTATGATTTTGAAAGTTATACACATTCAGGATGTGACCAATATAGAATATATATCGGATAAAGGTGATATGTGGACTGTGACAAAAGATGAATGTCCTCTGTCAGCTCCCCTTTTCTATATGATTTTTAGTGTTGGTGAATAATCAAAACATCGTAACTACAGCTTGAACAAGCTGTAGTTTTGATGTTATGATCATTCATCAACAACATTTTTTGAAAGAGGATTTATGTCTATTACACATTTGGGTAATTTTCGTAATGGTAGTTACAATCTTGATGTTACATACACAAAAGTATGAGGGTAATGAGTCCAAAACAAAAAAACTCAAACTTTCAAGTAGGTTTACGGTACAATGTTCTTATAACTAAGGCTCCAGTAAGATAATTGCTCCATTGCAACGAAGATACCTCACCAACACCTTTTTGTGGAATAAGTGATAAGATCAATGACTGTGCACTGACAAGTGCATTTGCTTATATAATTGAATACTCTTTTAAGATTGGTGATATTACAGTGAACTTTACCTAAAACTTAAACTCTACCGGTTGTCGTGATGACTTCTAAAACAGATGAGCTGAAATTGTCTCCCTTGTATACTTAGAGTGGTAAGAAAGTTAACACCCAAAATACACTTGGATCTTTCGAATAGGAATGTCCATATGCAAAATACAATGTACGATATTTATACGAGGCAAAGATGTGTACCCACAAATTAACAATTGTGTAAATAAAAGGTTTTCATTATTGACACAATATGTCACATGCAAATTGGGTAATTCTTAAGTTGTTGATGTGTATGTAAAATTTATCACAAATTGTTTATTGATTCTGCTAGCCTGTTACCGTCCTGAAATAAAGACACTTAAATTTTTTAAATGTTTGCACAAATGAGAAATTTAACTAACACTCAACGTCATTGAGTTTTCAGTATAGTCAAAGCAGTATTGTCTTTTCTTCAAGCTGAAGGCCGAATGGGCTGCCCTCACCAAAAAATAATGAAACTTGCCCCTAGTCATAAAATAAACTTGGTCTGTAACTGATAGGCCATTCCCAGGACGCCAAATGGTGACGTGGGATAAGAATTTTGGGCACAAAATCACTACAGTTCACCATGAAAACGGTGGACATACTCGTTTTTAATGTTAGTGACTTTTCAATTTTAGGTAAGTTTCTTCAAACCAGAAAAATAAGACGTTTGCTCCTAGCCACTGATTGAAAAGCATTGTTTTTGTTTTCTCAGCACCCCATTGTCAATGAATTAAAAAACAGTTTTGCAACAAATAAAATGTTTAATGTTGTATGGGTGTTATTGTTGGTGGTAACTTTCTATTGACGCTGAGTATTGATTTGCTCAATTTTTTTTAAAAGTAAATCTGCTTGCAGAATGTGCTTCAATTTTGTCATTGTGTAATGGTTTTATGCTAAATATATAAAAATCAATGCAACACAATGAAATGATTGAAATGAACTGACTTAACCCTTTCCTGTTTTACAAAATTTTGGACTTGTCAAAATTCAAAGGTTTTGCAGACGAAAATTAAAAGTGGGATTTAATTTGAAAAATAACCATTCAGTAGGGTAGCAAATAGTGTGGAAAAAGAAGAAATTGCTTGTCAGAAGTAATTTCTTCTTTTTTCACAATGTTTTCTCAATCATAAAATCACAGGCACGTAAAAAGCAGGGATTAAACAGGAAAGGGTTAAATTCTAAATGGTATGCCTATAGGGAGTTAAAATTAATGTGTATGATAGCTGAAATTATTTTCTACTTATTTAAATTGTGCTTTCATCTTAATTTCAAAACAAGCTAAGAAGTTATAATCAGGTACTGCGATGAGGCGACCAAAATGAAATATCTACAGTATTAATACTGGTACCATATTTCTTCTTATAAAAGCCTATTATAAAATGAAATTAAATTGATGTCTTTTATGCCCTTTTCCCTTTAAATTGAGGTGAATTTCCTCTAAACAATCATATAAATGATTGTTTAGAGGTAATTAACATCAAATTAGAGAAGAAGTCTCAAAAATTTCTTATAATCTAGGTATTTGAGTGTTTTTTTCATGTTTAAAATGTAGAGGTGCTACTATTAGGAAAGGCACTTTCATTAGGGGAAATACAGTATTTTTATTTTTCAGCCTTGATAATCATAAACCTATGTGAGACAGCTGCTGGAGGCTAGGAAAGGATGTGGTGGTTGTACTGGTGAGAGAAATACCAGGAAACCATTGTTAGGTGCTCCAGCCTCCGCGATATAACTGGAAAAATGTTGAAACCATTCAATCAATCAATCAATTTATGTTTCAGCCATCAAGAATCTAGCCATATCCTGTAAGCACCTACAGACAGTGTATCTGAGACGATGTTTAAATCTGACAGACGAGGCGGTCATCAGCATATCCAGGTCCTGTCCACAGTTACGTCTCCTCAATCTAGGCGGGTGTCAGAATATTACTGATGCTTCACTAAAGGCTCTCGGAGAAAACAGCAAATTTTTGAAAAGTGTGAATGTTTCAAATACTCAGGTAATAACAGTGTTTGACCTTTACATGATAATCCTAACCTTTAAGGCTTTAACATATTTTTTGGAAAAATTGAAGCACCATAAACAAGAAATTTTCACTGATCTCTTTTTTCACTGAAGAAATAAAATGATCTTTTTTTTTTACCTTAATTTTGTAAACAATGTGGAGTCTGTGGTCCAGTGGTTAGGACCGTGGCTTTGGGATCGGAAGGTCCTGGAATCGAATCCCGACCAGTCCACAGCTTTTTTCTGAGCAAAAAATCAATTCCACACTGCTCCTCTTCACACAGGTTTATAAATGGCTACACATGAGAGTTGGATGCCAATGTGCTTTGTCTGTGTGGTTTGCCAAAGTGTTAACAGCCGACTTGTGACTCAATGAGTGTGGGTTAAGACAGTGTAAAGTAGTTAACTTAAATTTAACTTATCAATAAAAGCTATATTTTCACTAATGGCTCTGTCACTTGTTAAAATATATCTTTTGTTGTTAATTTTTCATGTAACAATATCTTTCTGTCCCAGTTGAAAATATAGCTTTTGTTGTTCACTCAATTGAATAATCAATCTTTCACTGAAACACACAGTTATACCCTATTTTATTGTTTGCAGATTACAGATTCAGGGGTGATCAGTTTAGTGTCTGGACAATGTGCAAAATGTTTAACTGTAAGTAATTTTTTTTTTTGCTCAAAAGATTTAATGCCAATTTTTATATGATTTTTAGCTCCACTGTCATGGCCCTTGGTCAGTTGTGCATCTGTGTGTGCATCTGTCTGTGCTTGTGTAAACTTCTTTGATCATCTTATTCTCTGAAAATTCTGGTCAAAACTTCTTTGATCATCTTATTCTCTGAAAATTCTGGTCAAAATTTAACCAAATTTCACAGGAATGATGCTTTGACATGCTCTTAAAGATTCCTTCTTTTGATCCTGATCAGGTTGATTACTTGGGCCCTAGGGGCTGCTTATTCAACAAAAAGGGTCCCTTATGGTGAAATATAAGAAAACTTTTTTCTCAAAAACTACTGGTCAGAATTTAACCAAATTACACAGGAATAATGATTAGGACATGCTCTTTCAGATTCCTTCTTTAAATCCGGACCATCAAACTTGGCTATCAAATTAGGTTCTATGGGTTATCGTGTCCTCCAAAAGTACCCCTTATGGTGAAATACAAAAAAATCTAATTCTCTTAAACTACTTGTCAGAATTCAACCAAATATTTTGAGATTGATGCTTAGGACATGCTATTTCAAATACAATGTATCTTCTTTTAATCCTGATCAGACTGATATCTTGGGTTCTATGGGCTATCAAGTCCCCCAAAAAGTGCCCCTTATGGTGAAATATAAAGAATTCTTCTCCTCTGAAACTACTTTGTCAGAATTCAACAAAATTTCTTGAGAATGATGCTCTGGACATGCCCTTACCAATCTCTTCATTTTATCCTGATCAGGATGATAACTTTGGTGCTACAGGCTGTCATTTCATCCAAAAATAGCCTTGTATTGCAAAATATACAAATGTCTTCTCTAAAAGAAATGATGATCTGGGCATGCTCTATCAGATTCCTTCTTTTATTGCTAAGTTGGCTGATTACTTGGGCACGACAGTCTGTCGAGTCATAAAAATGTTGGAAAAAAAAATATGAAACTACTTTGCAGAATTCAACCAAACTGCATAGGAATGATGCTTGGGACATGCTCTTTCAGATTCCTTCTTTTGATCCTGATTGGGCTGATAACTTTGGTTTTACAGGCTGCCGCGTCATCCCAAAATAGACCTGAATGGTAAATTTGAAAAATTCTTCTTCCCAGAAACAACTGGTTAGAATTAAACCAAATTTTACTGGAATGAAATTTGAGACATGCTTTCTTAGATTTCTTCCTGAAATTATGAGTTAGGAAAAACATGGGTGCTGTCCAGTCAGCTTAAAAGGTGCCATATGACAAAATATAAAAAAAAAATCTTCTCTGCAATGAATTTTTGGCTGCAAATGTTTGATATCAGTCTTGGTGATAATGTTGCTGTGTCATGGAAACGGGGGCCTTTTGGATGCAACATTTTCTTGTAACCACAGCTGTACATTTTAACAGATTTTATGAAACTTTCGGAATAGCAACTGGAGGCTAGGAAAGGGATTTGGTGGTAGTACTGGTGTGAGAAATACTAGGAATCCATCGTTAGGTGCTCCAGTCGTCGCGATATAACTGAAAAAATGTTGAAAGCGACGTAAAACCCCAATTCAAATCAAATCAAATTTATGAAACTTTCATTATATGCGACTTATCATGTGAGTATGCAGACATTAAACCTCTTTGAAATGTTATTCTGTGTCAAGGAATACAGGGATTTTTGTGTAAGATTGTTTGTTGAGCTCATATTTTTTCATTTCATACATAAACCAATCTTGACATTAGAGGATTATCTACTTACAAATAGATTATGGCTTAGCTTATAACTTTAAATAAAATTTATTTCTGTTAGGCTTTGAGTGCCAGTGGAGCGATACTGGCCCTCTTGGGCCTCTTTTTGTACATATTATGAGACAATCAGTTATGGAAAACATTATGGGAAAAGATTAATCTGTATTTTTTACACTTGAATCAAGTATGAACACTTATTTGTAACTGAGTCTGAGTAACATATTAAATGTTAAACCTTATCCGACTGAATTTAATTTTTTGCATCTGACAAATAAGGTTTTTGGCTTGTATTCATAGTACTGTGCACTAGTCTGTTTGTCAAAAGTAACCTACAAGCTATGTAGTGTTAAAAATACACAAAATATGTGCACATTCAAAAGAAATATTTTTGTAGAATGAACTGTAAAAAAAAACATACTAAAAGGATATTGAGTAAATGATCTTGAAATACGGAATTTATAAAACATGTCATCTGTAAGTAGATTGAAACAAGAGTTTTGTCTATCTGTTTTAGATGACAAGTTTAATAAATTTGGTATTTCATGAATACTAACAATGATATTCTTCTTATAATTTGATCAATTTTTTTTAGATAAATCAGCAAAATTTTTAAAATACACTGATTAGAATTTTCCAAGTATGTGTAATATTTAACACCATTATGAAATGACATTGTTACATGCATGATGATGTCATATTAACAGTGACAAAACAGCATTGCTATACTGTCTAAGCTCCTATAAAAAGTTATCACACTAGTTTAACCATTTCCTGTTTTACACAATTTTGGTCCTGTCCAAATTCAAAGGTTTAGCAGACGAAAATTTAAAGTGTATTTAATTTGAAAAATAACCATTCTGTAGGGAAGAAAATAGTGTTGAAAAAGAAGAAATTGCTTGTCATAAGCAATTTCTTCTTTTTTCACAATGTTGTCTCAATCATAAAATCACAGGCATGTAAAAAGCAGGGATTAAACAGCAAACGGTTAATAGGAACAGTTATTTCACTCTCACGCCATTAGTCATAATGCAGTTTGTATTCTATAATGTAGGAGGTTCACCTAAACCACTGTAAGAATGTAACAGATGAGGCAGTAGAGGCTGTATTACAGTTTTGTCCACTTATCAATATACTGCTGTTCCATGGATGTCCTAAAGTTACAGGTAACAAGTATAGTTATTATAAAGGAGGTTCATCTAAACCACTGTAAGAATGTGACAGATGAGGCAGTAGAGGCTGTATTACAGTTTTGTCCACTCATCAATATACTGCTGTTCCATGGATGTCCTAAAGTAACAGGTAACAAGTATAGTTATTATAAAGGAGGTTCATCTAAACCACTGTAAGAATGTGACAGATGAGGCAGTAGAGGCTGTATTACAGTTTTGTCCACTTATCAATATACTGCTGTTCCATGGATGCCCTAAAGTAACAGGTAATATTTAATGTCACAAGTACATGTAGCAAAATTGGATCAATGGACATTCTAAAGTAAAAATGAGATAAATTTATGGATGTCCTAAAGTAACAGGTAATACCTTCCCTGCGTTCAGGATGAAGACATTAGCAAAATGCCTTTGAAATGATACCACGCTTTGCACATATGTGCAAAGCGGGGTTTCATCTCAAAGCGTTTGCAAAAAACTTTTACATCCTAAGAACAGGGCTGATGTCACTAGTACATGTAGCATAATCTATTCAATGGACATTCTAAAGAAAAAAATTAATCGATGAGATCATTCTAAGCTTTTTGAACATAATGAGAATTTGTAAGAATGGTTTTGAAGTTCATACTTGCTATGTAGGGTTAATTCATGTTTTGTGGCTTGTTTTCATTTGTAGAAAAATGTGAATTGCCACTTTTATTGAAGACTTAAGTATTGAAGCAAACCGAGATTTTGAAATATGTATTCAATTTAGTTCCAGTATGAATGAGTTTGGAAAAAACCTCTTAAGCATTGCACGGTCACTGACTTTTCTTCATAATTTTTTATGACTTAGTAAAATTTAACTTAGGTATTCGATCAACATCTTAAGTTTTGCTCTATATCAATGTTGGAGTGTATTAGTGTCAGCCATGATCATTTCTTACGTGTTTTACTGATACTCTTCAAAAATGAACCTTCATAGAATGCATGAATTTATATTTTAAAAAAAAAACATTTTTCAGATAAGGATCAGTATTAATGGAATTGCCTGGAATTTATAGGCCCAGAATGTGGATATTTAAATAGAAAATGCCCAGCATGAATGGCACATGAATTTACAGATACTAATCCACGTTTTCTCCAAATTAAGGACAAGATTATGTCTGTTAACACACACACACACACAAAAAAAAATCCCAGAAAACATACATTTTATGCAATAATCAATATTATCTTTCTTATTTATAATAAAAGCAGATATGAGCCTGTATGTGACATTTCCAATAATTTAAATATGTACTGAGCAAAGACTCTGGTCAAACTGTGCATTTGCACAGTTTGACCAGAGTCTTAACTTAGCGTTTTGTAGATAGATAAGGTCTCAAAGTATATTTAGACACCCAGACAATCTTCCATTTGGACTAAGTTGAATTCTATACTTGTAAATGTTTGCCCCTCACCCATATGTCAAATTGTTGGAAATGTCAAGCACAGACTCATATTTTGATAGTAATCATCCTCTTCAGTTTGATTGCCCTTGAATGATTACATAATTGAGGTGGATTTAATGGTATTATTTATCTATCATTAGGTGCTCCAGCGGTCACTCTATGACTGAAAACTGTTTAATGTAGCGTTAAACATCATTAAAACAAACAAACAATTGATAATTATTATGCCGCCCTTCATAGAAGATGGGGTATATTGCTTTGCAATTGTTGGTTGGTAGCGCAGTCTGTCCGTTAATATTTTTTGTCTGGAGCATATCTCAAAAAGTATGCAAGCTAGAATCATGAAACTTCCCAGGTGGAATACCGTAGATCTTATTTAGGAGAAGTACGGTGCACAAAGACCATAACTCTACTCATCATATGTGAGTTATTGAGTTATTGCCCTTTGTTGATTGACAAATAATAGGCTAATAGCCTGCTTTTACGGGAGTGGGGGGTGGGGGGGGGGGCATAAGTGTTTTACAAACATCTCGTGTTTACTTTTACAGAACAATCAAGGCAAGCATTAGAAGAGCTGACTATATCAAGACAATCACCAATGAAACAAGTGACTTGGACCATCTATTGAAACAGGGCTTGTGCTAGCTTTTTAAATTAGGGAGACATTGACCCTTAAACCATATAATTCTGAAAGTTAAAACTAGTTTCGAAGGGGTCAAAAAGAGCAGAAGGTGAAAACTATCAGTCTTTAGAATAATCTATTTAACTTAAACAACATAAGCAATAATGTGTAGACGCACTTTATTGTTTATGTTGTATCATTTTGTAATGGAATAAAGAAAACAATTGGTCCATTTAATCTTTTATATTGCTTAGGTTGCACCACTGGAAATTCAGGTTGTCAAAATGACTCCCTGCAGGAAATTTTTAGGGTCAAAATTTTTGGGGGGAGTCAAAACCCTGGCTTGAGGGCCAAACACGACCCTTCTATATAATGATGGAAGTAATCTTGTTTACCCTTACCCTGCTGATTTAGATTTTTTTACCAACTATATGTAAATTTTGGAGACATTTCTACTGGTCTGCCTCAAGTCTTCCCCTTAATGATGAAGTAAAAGCACTGCACAGTGTTTATTCTAGGAGTTTGATACTGTGAGGGATTTCAGCACTAAATTGAAGCAATTGTGAAATAACTGGTGTTCCATACTCTTTGTTCATAGTAAAAAATCCCCCACAAATCAGGAAAATATGGGGGATCTTTGAAAAAAGATGGGTAATCCCCCTGCCTGGAATAAACACTGAAGCAGGCAGTGTAGGCTAAGATCAGCCTGCACAGATGTGCAGACTGATATTAGTCTATGCTATCTGCCAAAGCTTTGCATTAAGAACAGCCTGGGAAGGGTAAATTTACACTAATGTGACTACCTCTTGATAGTATATCTACAATAATCATGTTAATTTCTGGAGGGAACTTCACTAGACATTGTATTTAAAGTCATAATGTCAGTGACTAATGCTTAATTTTAGCTTTTGAAGCAGAAACAGAATTTTAGACTTTAATAGAACTCAAAATTTCCTAGATAATGATATGTTTCCGTAGCTACTATGATGCGCTCAACAGTCTAGCATCAGCACTGACATGCGATGGAATCGTTTTCTGTGATCTTTGTTAAATTATTGTTTCATGTACTTATTGTTATGATTGTTTTACATTCTTTTGGTTCTTTGATATACATATAATAGCTGAAAGTTTGGACACAGATATACAACCATGAATGGTTTATCAATTCACATGATCATTACTAATATTGATCATTTAAAATGAATATAACAAAAAAATAGCTGTAACTTGATCAAACTTTCAATGTCCCTGCAAAGATTTGGGGATTATTAATCAGTATTAATAAACTTAGTGCTTAAATTCTCACATGTAAAACCTGAAACCCCAATCCTATTGCAGTGATAATGCCAATATTTGCTGTGCTGCTATCTCTCTACAACACGAAAATTGTAAAATTTAGTCCTTAAAATTAAAAACTTAACTAAAATGTTTAACCCACCTAATTAACATTTTCGTACAACCAAAAAATTTTTGAAAGTTCAATGTTGATATTTGGCATAGAGTTTGATCTTAGGGATGTGCATCTTCTAATGGCAGAATCAAAGTCATCATTTAATGTCATAGTGTCAGTCAATGTTATTATCAGTTGAAGTGATTGTCTTTTATCAAGGTCAAATTTAAAAATGCTGTTTTGAAGACATTTTAGACATTAGTGTTCCATGAACAAAGCTTGTTATTAATTTTAGGTTTTTAGCTCACCTGAGCACGAAGTGCTCAAGGTGAGCTATTGTGATCGTAGAATGTCCGTCGTGCGTCGTGTGTCGTCCACAATTTCTTTAAACATCTTTTCCTCCTAAACCAGTGGGCCAATTTTGATGAAACTTGGCAGGGATGTTCCTTGGGTCAAGCTCTACCAAAGTTGTTCAAATAAATGAAATCCACCCTTAACTTTCCCTTTACGCTTAACAAAAAGGGTGAAAATATGAAAATCTTTAAAAATCTTCTTCTCTGAAACCTGAAGGCAGACAGCTTTCATATTTGGTATGTAGCATCATCTAGTGGACCTCTACCAAGTTTGTTCATATCAAGACCCTGGGTTCATTTTTGGGCTTTGCACGGGCGCAACCCTTTTTACATAGAGTCAAAGAGCGAAAATCTTTAAAAATCTTCTTCTCTGAAACCAGATGGCAGACAGCTTTCATATTTGGTATGTAGCATCACCTAGTGGGCCTCTACCAAGTTTGTTCATATCAAGACCCTTGGGTCATATTTGGGCTTTGCACGGGTGCATCCCTTTATCTCTTATGAGCACGAAGGGTAAAAAAATGAAAATCTTCAACAAATCTTCTTCTATGAAACCAGAAGGCAGACAGCTTTCATATTTGGTATGTAGCATCATCTAGTAGACCTCTACCAAGTTTGTTCATATCAAGACCCTAGGATGATATCTGGGCTCCACCCGGGCGCAACCCTATTTACATAAAATCTTTTAAAATCTTCTCTAATCGAAACAAGAGGGCACACTGCTTTCATTTTTGGTATGTAGCATCATCTAGTGGGCCCCTTCCAAGTTTGTTCGTATCATGACCCTTGGGTCATATTTGGGCTCCACCTGGGAGCATCCCTTTCAGCTCATCTGAGCACGAAGGGTGAAAATAGGAAAACCTTCAAAAATCTTCTTCTCTGAAACCAGTAGGTAGATAGCTTTCATATTTAGAATGTAGCATCATCTTATGAACCTCTTCCAAGTTTGTTAATATCAAGACCTGGGGTCACATTTGGGGTCCAACCGGGTGCATCCCTTTTTACATAGAATCAACAAGCAAAAAGGCATATCTGTCTTGCTCTTCGCTGAAAACGTTCCATGGTATTGATCTTAGGCAATTATCTTCTTTTTGACACCTGCCTATCTAATTAATGTGATGTCCCAGGGGTCAAAGAGACTCAGGTGAGCAATCTAGGACCATCTTGGTCCTCTTGTTTTTTTCCCTTTCCTTATATTGAGTTGTAGTGCTTGTATTGACAATTGCTATTTAAGGTAGTTTACTCCTAAAGAAAAATATTGAAACTGGCATGGCTCAGGATTTTAAAGAGTCAGATTGGTCTACAAAGACACACAAACAGAAAAAAATATGTTTATTTTATTAAAGGGAGGTAATAATTATCACTAGTTTTGTTCATCTTGAACAAGATTTGCAAATAGGATTACAAACCCTTGATTTCACTCAAAACTTGCTGTTGTTAACTGTAAACCCAATGCTATGCTTGAATGTAGCTAGTGCCTATATCGATGGCTCAGCGTGAAATGGTTGTGACTCCCTATAAACATATAAGGAGTTACAACTGTTTTGCGCTGAGCCATCAATATAAAGAGAATTATATACAAGTGTCTTAAAATGTCAATGTTATCTGGTCCAGTTTTGTAAGAGGCTTTGCTGAGCCATAATTTCTTGCAGGCGAGCCCAGATAACATTGATATTTTAAGACACTTACATGTTATTCTATTTATTGTAATCATTTTTCAGCACTGTATTGTGATAAACCCTTAAAAATCAAAGGTGAAAGTGTAAGCAAATTGTTTCTATGAAATAAACTGCCTGATATCTCTTTATGTTATCAGGCAGGTGATACAAGGTCAATACAGGCTTCAATGCATGATAAATTTTAATACTGCTAGAACAATTTGGAAAACACTGTATTACAATGTCTTCCAGTCATTGAGCCAATTTCAACATTTCTAATTAGCAGTGTGCTACCTTAAGAGACAATTTTTGTAAAATTATATTATTTAGCTTCCTCAGGAAGCAATTCGTAGTGCTTGATGTGATTATTTATTGTTGTTTCTTTTTATATTTTGTATCCATACATAAAAACATTGGACAGGGGTGAGGAATTCCAATGCCCGACTTGTCTGACACGGGTTTTTCTACCTGCGGACTAGTACATTTTTCTTTGCCACTTGTCTGTGGACATATAAATTGAGGACAAGTCTTGGAATGGTACTTGATAGAGGTAAGAGATTAATTAGCCAAGTGTTTGTATCAAAAGTTAGAAAATATTGTTTTCAGTGAAGAATTGCTTGGTACCAGCATTTTCTTCTCTTAAAACAATAATTTCTCTTATTTATCTGTTCTCTTTTTTTGCGCGCAAGTTCAGTATGGTCTTGGACAAGTTGAAAATCATATTTTACTTGTCCAGGGACAAGTGTAGAAAATGCGTATTTCCACACCCCTGCATTGGGGGTATGCTGCTACTATGTTGTCTTTCTCTCTCTCTACCAAATGTGACATTTGTTATACTATATTGGTATCATCTTCTCTGGCCGTCCTGACAGCCTCTGTCATTGTGCAGTTTGTAGCACTTCGAATTCGGCCTGTCAATCTAGATGTCCTGTGTTCAGTCCCCAATGACTGTGCTCATCCATTCCAGCTATTTGTCATTGACCAATGGGTTGATAATCTTAGACCTATACTAGATAGCAGCTGGTGTGAGACGAGGAATGTATTGTTAGGTGCTCCAGCTGCCATGATATAACTGAAAGATTAATGAAAGCGTCATAAAACCCCTTACAAACAATCAAAATAAACTGTTCATTCTGATGGACCTACATCTGAACATCTGTCTAACCATACATCCACATCTTTTTAACACAACTTCTATATTCAATGCAAGTAGTGAAAATTACATAATCTATTATTGGATTGCATATTAAATGTGTATTGTCATCTCGCTATCAAAATTAGCTGGCATAAAATTTTACTAACTAGACACAGAAACTCAATAACTTAGACATTTCTACAGGGTGTCCACGGTCAGGGAAAAGGTCAGGGAAAAATATATTTTTTCAAGGTCAGGGAATTGTCAGGGAATTTTGGAATTGGTCAGGGAATTTTACAGTTTAAGCAAAAGTCAGGGAAAAGTCAGGGAATTTTGAAATAATTGGTGTAAGAATGATAAAAAGATAAAAAAAAAACTAGGTAAGGCAGTTTCTTCATGATTGGCTATAATGATAATACTGATAATAACAATAACATTAATAATAATGTGATAAGTAGTATTCATTATTCCAAATTGTTCTTTGAGAAGAAACTGAAGGGACTAGAGACACTTAGGAATTTTATACATGATACCAAATAATGTAACATTTAAATCATGTTGAAGTGCCTAAAAGAAAGTTTATATTTTGAAATGCACACCAAAAATAGTCCAATATATTAAGATACATGCTTTTATGGGGTTAGTTTGTATTTTTCGTCATTTTTGCATGAGTCTTATTTCAAAACCCACACCCAGCAGTATAGGTTCATAAAACATGCATTATGTATGTATGAAGAAAAAGAAAAAAAAAAGAAAAAAAATATTCATACAAATAGTAATACAGTTACAGTTAGTAAAGTAAGAGTTGGAAAGGGTTGGCTGAAGGGGTGGTGGAGGCCAACATTTTCATAAATTAATGTGCAAAATACGGTAAACATAAGTCAGGGAAATTTGATTTCAGCCAGGGAAAAGTCAGTGAAAAGTCAGGGAATTTCGCTTTGCTCAAACTGTGGACACCCTGTTCTATTTTAAGGCGATCAGCAAGTTTCTAATTGCATTGTGAGAATGCCTAGGTAGTTAAATGTATTTGAGCCAATGAATGACATTTCCAACAAATTGATTTGTACATGAGTTGCAAACATTTAGCGGCCTACACAGTTTTATAGTTTAATTAAAAAGATTTTCTGTCTGTGTTAAATACTTTGAGACCATTTCTGTCTATAAAACACAGAGTGAAGATTCTGGAAAGACTGTGCAGATGCAAAGACTTTACAGAATCATTGCATGGCGCACATTTGAAATTGTTGTAAATGTCAGACACGGACTCGTTTGTCTTTGCTGATGCACATGTAATTTTGTATGTAAACCTCAGGTGTCATAATACAGTTAATTTCTGGATATATCATTGCTCTCGGGACCAATGTTTAGATAGTATAAACTCTTGTTGAAAAAAAGTCTGTTGCAACTGTGAAATCAACTTCGTTAAAACAGATATATGGTATTAACCAATTTCATTATTATCTTTGTCTACTGCACAGGAATTGATTGAGAACATAAATTGAATAGTTAAATATATTCAATTTCAATTGATTCAGTGAATGTTTTATGTTAATTATTTGATAATAAAACTGAAGAAATGTTATATTCTGTTGGTTGAGAGTTATTAAAAGAAAATAATAAATATTTAGTATACCTTCTGTTATCCTTCTTTTCTTACCCAAATCAGCTTTGTAAAAGACTTTTTTATCCTTTATAATTGAGTTAGTCCGGTTTTGATGGTAATGCAGAGTTACTGGTGATATCATTTAGAAGTTGGGCGAATTACCAAGGGTCGACACTAACACCAATTCTCAGGCCGAGACCTGTGGATTTTAGGCAGGACTGGTAGATATTACCATGCTGCAGGTCCTTCAGCCCTGTTGTAAATGGAAGAACTAAATATTTCAAATCTGTCCAGTTTTGAAAAATAATTACCTTTCCACACTAAAATTTGCATAACCATATGTTGAACATTGTAGAAAAAGAAGAAATTGCTTGACAAACGCAATTTCTTTGTTTCCAACAATATTTTCCTTGCAATCTATCCCTTAAATTGCTAAAAATCAAACATGGTTTATATGCAGGACCTGTTATCAGAGAGAATCTGTTATATTTTGGACCTACAGATCCTTCAGGCTGGTGGCAAAAAGTAGTTAGTGCCAAACCCTGATTACAATCCAACAGCTTGGAATACAAAGAAGTACCCACTTCACATTGTCATTCTCTCATGAAGTTTTTGATTTTTCTGTTAATTTTTTCCAAGATTATCCGACTTGATAACCACATTTTTTGGAAAATTTCGAGGGGTGGTTGTATGGATATGGACTCCCGTTACCCCTCTTGGTTCTGCACATGGGGCTTGTTATTTGGGCCAAATGATTTCCGACTCAGATCCTGCCCGGGAGTGAACTGGTTTGAACTGAGTTGAACTGGTCACATTATCAACTATCAAAATAGCCTAAAATAGACCATTTTGATGGTTGACAGTGGGACCAGTCTACGCACGGGTAGGATCAGGGTCAGAAATCAGTTGACTTTTGGTTAGCCAGTCAAACTTAAAAAGAAAGATAAGTGTGTAGAGTATTAGCAGTACAATATTGTATGTTCTGGTACAATTACTCTCCCTTGGATTGTTCAACTACTCCAATTTGAAACACGGTTTCCCTATAAGTAGTGGAAGTTAAGCAGACTGTTTATTCAACTCTGTATCAATGTGAACTGTTATAATGCTTTATGAGAGATCAAATGACAAGGTTGCTGTCAAAATTGAATTAAAAAATCATCCAGGTTGTCACCATATTCTTTGGACATGTGACAAGTCAAACGTTCTGCGCCTGGCTGTGCTTGAGTGAGGGGGTTGGGCTTGAAATGGGTTTGCAGAATCCGGGACATTTTAGATCCTATGTGATTGCCCTCTAATCCAGTGTATGTCCGTTTTTCACTGTATGTCACCCGTCAAATACTTTCCTTAAAAAACATCTGCTCCTAACTTTTTGGGCCAATTAACAAAAAAAAAAAAAAAAAAAAATCCAGAACTGTGCTTAGCTGGTACCCTTCCAAACATGATAGCTAAGATAATTGAAATTGTTGAAAAACTTTGTTTGCCATGACAATCATGCGTAATTTTTAAAGGAGATCTTTTAATGTCTCCTTCCACAAGATCTTTACAGCCTTAACTTTGCATGGATCATCAGCTCTTAAAGATCATGACTGTTTGGTCGCCAGCCTGTGGAATGGGGAAGACTCGGGTCTATTTAGAGCTTATTGAATTCTTCTGAACTAGAAAGCTGATGGTCTGTATATTAGGTAAGGACAATCCGTTCATAGATATTTGTGACCCGTCACGCGAAAAGGGACCATCTTGGAAGTGCTTAAAGTGTCGATCCTTGTCAGACGGCGCGAATTGCGCAGACTGACAAGGATCGAAACTTTTCCCACATTGCTAATTTTCTGAATCTAGAATGATAAATCTTTCTTTTTATGAAACAATTTTTGAAATGCGACCTTCGGTTGACCTTTTCTTGGACCAATCTCTTTTTCAGATATTTATTTTACGGAGTTCCCAGATGGTCCCAATTCGCGTGACGGGTCACATTTAAGAAAATTGCTAAAATCATAGGAGAGGGTCAGAGGGAGAGGACTCTGACCTATGAATAAATAAAAGAAATATGAGCCTGTGCGTGGCATTTCCAACAATTTGACATGCGGGTTAAATGTAAACATTGAGCAGCCCAGACAGCAATGCATTTGCAATTTTTAGGTCGCCTGGCTGTCTAAAGATACCTCGAGACCTTTTTTTGAAGAGAGCGAACAGTGAAGACTCTGGTCAGACTGTGCGGATGCACGGGCTGGCCAGAGTCTTTGCGGCTTGACGCACATTTGAAATTGTTGGAAATGTCATGCACATGCTCATATTATTTAAAATGTCTTGTTATGATTTAATCAAGTGTTTTCACTGGCATTTGACGAACGACTGATTGTGGCTATGGCTTGACAGTTTTTTGTCTACACGCTAATATTTTTTCCTTAATCTCTGCTGTTTGTTTAAAGGATATGAGGATAATATTATTTGAATTCATGCAGATATGAAACCTAACTAGAATGTATGAAAACGCGAAACGGATTCATACATTCACTGACTTATACACTGATGTTTTGGCGTGAAACATTTGGAACTGCCTATAAATATATAGGCAGTTACAACTGTTTGCGCTGAGCCATCGACTTACTATGAGTGAATATATGTTTTGGGTCATACCTTGATGAGTTAAAATCCTCTATTTTAACGTTTTGATATCGACTTTTGCGTATTCATACAGTTTGATAAATTTTTCGTTTCATACAAGAAAAAATATTTTCGTCGTCTCTTAAGGGTAGATTTCGAGATATACGAAGATTTAAAGACCAACAAATTAGTAGTTGTCTGAATTGAAAACAAATGAACATTTTATTAACAACAATGGGACAGAAAATGCGTCCATTGTTATCCGATGCAACGATAGATTCAGGATTTCTGTAAATGAGGTTCGAACATACGAAATTGGGTTCGTTCTCCTAGTATTACACAATTTTAACCCTTATCCCGCTGAATTTAGATTTTATCAAAACAAATTTCATGTTTTTTATACATATCAACGTGTCCGTCTAAATATTTTTTTCCACAAAGTTGAAGTAGATGACAGAGAGTGTATCCTAAGATCAGACTGCACAAATGTGCAGGCTGGTCTTAGTCTATTCTGTCTGCAAAAGCTTTGTTCACAAAGGGAATATGTCTTAAACAGCAGGAGAAGGGTTAATTGAATTCTGCATAAAATAAATTTAGGGCTTCAGAGAGGGTTTCTTTTGAACCCCAAAACCCCCTCTGGATCCGCCACAGCGATGAGCAAAATAGATTTACCCGTAAAGATTGTATCGTCAGCATATTATTCGGGTTCTGCTTTTTTTTGTCGGAATACTTGAATACCGATAACTTTCATTGAATTTTTAAAGTGGGATATAATGATCCGTATTCAGGCCCATCTTGTCATGAAGTTCACTTGATAACTTTTATTGATAATATTGCGTACTTACTTACATCTTACATGCATTTTCTTCCTCGCATCAATCATGTGGGGTTCGTCATAACGAAATGGTCTTCGAAGTAAATATTTCGCTGCTGAGCGACGACATCCCTATTTATCCAATAACTATATAAATATCCGTATGAAAACATCCCATATGATGTTTTTTATGATATCACATGGATGTTTTAAGAACAATGACATAATGCGTTTTTTTTTTTTTTGAAACTTGCATTTCTGTTAGAAACATCGACGAAAACAAGGCTAATAGAGGTTATAAGATAAATAAAATACGTACTTAGTGTATTGTATAAAAAAATAACTAACTCGGTTTTAGGAATTGATAATTGTCTCGACAGAGCCTCGACAATTATCAATTCTCCCGACCTCGTTAGTATTTTTTTTTTCGTACAATACACTAAGTAAGTATTATATATAACTACAGCTTGAATGATATGAATTAAACAAAAGCTAAACAAGTCGATTGATTTTTGAAAAGCTCATATGTGCCAGGTCGTTTATCGAAGGTTTTTATGTGAGATTCTCGTTGAAGCCGCTCCTCTAACAGTTCCAAAAATGTGGATATTGAGATTGTGTCTTCATTGTACCTTTTACGTCGTCTTGTACTTTTTTGTCTATCCTCGTGAACTGAAGGTGAAGGTCGTAGTTGTAGATGAATGCCATTTCCACTCCTTCTTTACCTGTGTTTTTTATTCGCCACCGAAGATAAGCATATATTGGTATCGACTTCACCGTCTATCCATCCGTAGCCGGTCCGTAATTGCAAGTACATTCATGAACGGATTTAGATAAAATTTCAACGGAATGTCCCAAGTCACCTGACCTTACGCTTATTGTGGAGGTTTGACGTTATTTTATTGCGCATTTAAGTGACGATACATATATCGATGGTACTCTCGTTTCTCTTATGTGACACATTACTAAAATAATCTTTGGGTCATTCATTGTAATTTCTTTTGCCACTTCATTGGCAATGGGCCTGCTTTATACATGTATTTTATCGTCCGCTGTGTGATTGAAATATTTAAGAGTATGTACAGGCAGTTGTTTCATAGCATAATATTGTCATATAGGTTATTATATAAGACCTATGAGTCTGTTTGCGAGATTTTTTTCTAACAATTTCAAATACACAACATGTATTCAGAGTCTTCACTATGCGTTTAGTAGATAGATAAGATGTACACCATCAGGTAGACTGGCATTCAGTCCCAGAGTTTAGATTTATAAGTAAACAAGGTGCATCGTTGGATCATATTTGTAACAAATCATACATGTAACACCTGTTACATTTATGATCACATATGTAACATGTGTTACATATATGACTCGGAAATCATATTTTGTGGCGAATATAATCGATGCCGGTTTTTGATGTGACATGAAATCACATATGTCACATATTACTACCACACATGCCGGCTAGTCTGCCAACTTAAAGCCACTAGGCTGTCACCTTCACGCCACTAAACTGGCAACTTCGCAAACATTATCAAGACGGGACATGATCAATTTTCATTGATCTCCTACTACTGCAGATGCGCAGGTTGATCTATATGATGTGTGTTTTGCCTTGAGCTCCAATCTGCAGATCAATTTTCTTGCTGTTTGGATGTTGCTGGACACACTCACGTGCGCGCTCGAGATGCACTGGTACCTTAGGCAAAAATCATTATTTCATACGTCCCTCTCTCTGTCTCTCTCTCTGTCTCTCTCTCTGTCTGTCTCTCTGTCATAATTGGTCTTTGAGCCCAGCCACAATAGCTAACGGGCGCTTCTATATAAGATCTTAACTCTCTCTCTCTCTCTCTCTCTCTCTCTCTCTCTCTCTCTCTCTCTCTCTCTCTCTCTCTCTCTCTCTCTCTCTCTCTCTCTCTCTCTCTCTCTCTCTCTATCTCTCTCTGTAACACAATTTATCTGTTATGAATGTGATCATGTACGTAACAAATGTGTTACATATATGATTTGTTACAAATATGACCCAACAGTGCATAACCAACTCAATCACAAACTAAGCACACACATGTATTGAGTAAATTTCTTTAATCTGAAACTATTAAACCAGGCTTATAGACATGAAACATTATTTCTATCTTTCTTTTTTTATATACCTCTATTTAAGAGACTGTCAAAAGTCTAACCACCAGGTAACTTTATATTTACAGTAGGTGGCCGTCGACGCTGCTCAATGTTTGCACCTCGAGCACATTTCAAATTGTTGGAAATGTCACGCACAGGCTCATACATAATAACCTATAGGGCAAAGACAGATTTTTAAGCAAGTATCTGCAAATGTGAGTAGAAGCGATATGTTGATGTCTCAACGCAAACAGTTGTAACTATTTTATATACTAGTTTATGGCCACTTTAAACCGCTTGACATTCGGCAATCAACGTTGAAAATGCTCAGAAACGATTTTTGGATGACACGAAACAATAGAAATTACACAATGATGATCAACATGATTTCAATTAGGATAATTAAATTGAACGTGATTTGAATGGTTTATCAGTTAAAATGATCTATAGACGGCCTCCTTGAAATGTGCATACCAAAATGTAGATGTTGTATTCTGGACGCTTGATATGGTGTGAATTGTGGGTAACGCCGCTTTTAACAATTTTTCGACTATCGCGACACTTTGAGAACCTAATAAATGAAAACATTTTTGTTGTAGTTCTATTCCAAGCTCTTTAATCCAGGCTTATGTAAACAAGTGCTGAGCAACAACTTCTTTTCAGACTAAATTGAAAGTTTTGTAATTACTGTCACATTTAACAAAGAGATGAAGAAAGTCTGTGAAGCGCATACACATATGAGTGTGATAAGGCTTTTCCTTTCATACTTCCTTGACATTAAACAAATTCTCTCTTCATATCTTATAATTCAATATCACAAAGCAAAATGGGGGGGGGGGGGGGAATCTCA
Source organism: Fragum whitleyi (assembly GCA_948146395.1). Classification (NCBI taxonomy): domain Eukaryota; kingdom Metazoa; phylum Mollusca; class Bivalvia; order Cardiida; family Cardiidae; genus Fragum; species Fragum whitleyi. The sequence continues at coordinate 11,789,545 of OX411546.1, read as the reverse complement.
ATACTAAAACAGATTTTTGCGGGACTACTTTTCTCGCAAGCATAGAAAATAGCTGCGTCCTTAAAGATTGTTTTCTTTAAGGAATAAAATTAATTTTTCAGCCAATCAGAATGCATGTAAGTTGATGGACACAAGTGAAATTAAATTATGTCCCTTTAAAAACAAATACTGTAATGAAGAGTCTTGCGGTCAGACTAAAATTAAAATCTACCTACTAAAATCTTCTGCTTTCTTTCTTTTTCTAGGTATTTCGCACTCACTTTAAATGATGTGTGCGCACTTGCCTTTTTATGGCGCGCGAACGGGGTCAAAAGTCAAACTACCGCTATACCCACAAAATAATAGAGGTATACCCATAAAAATGAGGGTATACCTAGATTTTTTTTATCGGTATACCGATAAAAATGGAGCTACACCTACAAATTGTGGGTAAACCGCCATATTATTACCGGTATACCTACAATATTTAGCGGTACACCGGTATTATTATGGGTTTACCGTTATTAATGAGGGTATACCTATATTTTTTCCGTCAACCAATCAGAGAAGGCGTTTTATCCAGCATTTTCTATCACAGTCACGGGCATTTTTCGTAAGTATTTCGGAATGGAAAAAGTAAAATTTATCAAAGAATAATGTATATGTTTTATATTTGAGTTAGAAGAATATAATAATTTAATAATTGAGTGTTTTTCCTACCTTTTTTCACACTTTGTATTTCATTAGTGTTTCCATGACGTCACACGCACTTGTTAGGTTATCCGATTTTTAACTTTATAAAATAAGTGTTTGATTAGGCGACTTTTCGTGATTATTCTGGTGTCAATAAAATGTATGTATATTTGAAAGATTCATGATTTGACAACAACAACAAAAATGTAAAATATAAATAAACAGCAAAAGAAAAATCAATTTTGTAAATCTATGAATGACATCGTATCGTATTTTGCGGAAATGAGCCATTTATCCATTTATTTCACATCTCTTTAAATCAACCATAACTTCTTAATTAAATGAACCTGGTAATTTAATCCTAAAGGGACAAATATGTGTGAAACAAAGAAATTAACATTCATTGGACAATAAAAGTCTGACCAATTTCCTGTGTATACCTGTCATCGCCTTTTATGACACGTGATATATTTCAATATCTAACCTTATACATTACTGTAGAAATAATTAAATGAAATGAATATCTATTTAAAAATAACAAAAGTATATATATTTCATTAATTCATGAAGGCAAGTCGACAAAATAAATAAATTTGAAAAAGAAAAAAAAATATATATATATATGAATAGATTATAAATTATTCAGAATGATTGATCGATGGATAATTCTTTTTATCAAACGGTATTTAATGACTTTTAGAGTACTACAACAATTTGTTTTTGAATAGTGCGGAATCTATTGTAGTAAAAGATGCCAGAAAGAAATTTGTCAAAGGTTTAAAAATCAAATATATGTGTGCGAAATCATGTTTCAATAGATCGATAATCAAACTGTCATTTAATTAGATTTAAATTGTGTCCAACAAGGCCCTTGCATTTTTTATTTGCTTGAACATTGGTTTCATACCCAGAACAATTTTTAGTACGCAGTATCTGTCTATGCGCCCGTAACGCTATGAAACTCCTTAACTTCAAGTAAAAATTTTATTTGATCAATTAGTATCATTAAGAAGTAAGATATGAAAAGAATATTTTTTTGAATTCATTGAGGTGTGGAGAGATTTTTTTCTAAAAAAAAATATTGAGGTATGGCACCAAAAGAACTATCACTTTACGTATGAATCCGCTTCGCGAGTTCCTACAATATTATTTTGTTTTTAGTTTTATACCCAATAAATTAAAAAAAAATCATGATTTTTCTCTATGTTAGATACATGCCTTTTTTATGCTCGTCTAGTTCGATAATGATTGTGAAAAGATTGATTATTTACTATGGAAATAAAAAAGGAAACGGAATGTCTAAAATCAATAACTTAATAAGAATAAAAAAATATTTAAATAAAAAAAAAACTTATCACAAAAAGGATAAATTATTTAGTAAAAGGTGAAATCAAAAGCACTTCATATTGAATCTTACATCAAATATTTGGCTAAAAAGTAAGTGTGTAAACACTAATAGAAACTGTCGCCTTTTCTCACAACTTTTTTGTTTATGTCATAATAACTGAATCTCAAAAGTAAACTTCTCCTGTGGACATTAAGTTAATTAAGAAAAAAAATGTTAATAATTATTAAGGGTCACATATAATTTTATTTCTTCTCATAATAGATATTTTGCCAAAAGGTCCTACTTTGAAAAATATAGTGGCCATATCGTTCGTGGCCAAAACGTCATGACCAAAACGCCCTAGCCAAAAAGTCTTTACAAAAACGTCCATGGGCAAAACGCAGATACATTCATTAGTTGAACCATAAAATAAATTGTCTTATGATATGTACCAGTATCTTCTTATTTTGGCTTTTCAGAAACGCTTGCAAATCTAGCACACATTCATTATACCACGAAATTGCGGAAAATTTCTTTTGTTTGAAATATTTCGATAATGTATCAAAATTTCCCTTCATTATATTATTCCGGATTCACCATTTATACAAATGAAAAAATATTGAAATTGAAAAGGTGCATTGATAAATATTAAGAAACGATTTGTTTAATTATTCATATAATATAAGGCACGAGTAACACAAGCTGTCTGCGACACCTTTGGATTCTCAAATATTGTGTTGAAGATAGATTGATTGGTTGATTGAATGGATTTTAACGCCGCTTTCATTTTTTCTTTTTTTTTTTTTCAGTTATATCGAAAAAAGTGCTGGAGCACCTAACAATTAATTCCTGGTATTTCTCTCCCCAGTAAAACCATCACATCCTTTGTTAGCCCCCCAGCTACTATCTCACATAGGTCTACGAGTATCAACCCAGTGGTGAGAGAGCGTTACATATCGAATAACATGCAATTCTAGCGCTGCATACGTGTACATATAATTATTTTTTTATCCTCATTTGAACCCGATTAAATTTCCAAGTGTGAGAATAATGAATATCCAAAGTAACTTTCTATATGGGTGTAAAATCAGATGAAAAGCCAAAATGTCACAACACAAAAAAACAGTCAATCAGAAATACGGGCAGACGAACGGACATACGGACGGACAAATAGATGAACTAAAACACCGAAAAATAAATAAGAAAACCCACTAAATGTCGTGCAGTTGTTAACACCACCGTACTCCAACAAAACTTAAAGCCTAGTTAACATTTGCAACGGTTTCCGTACAATATTGCTTCCTGCGATTTCCTGTATGATATTTTTGACATCGTAGGATTTTATTTTCTACGACATATGTGTTCACAAAATTTTGCGGTGTTCGCACTAATTTTCTTAGAACTAATTCAAGAATCATTGAGGTGCCCGTACGGCGATCTCAATGTAATCGTGCGATTTGTCAATAGTCTACCATAGTCTGTAAACCATGCGGCCGCCGTACGATCACCGTACGGTACCCGCGCGGGGATCGTACAATGATCCGCCGAAGACTCATAGGCAAAAGATCGCACGGTGGCCATGTGATTTCCGTGCGGGGGTCGTGCGATGCCTCAACGGCGTGTCTACAGGCTATGGTCACCGTGCCGTCTTGCTTTTATTTTTATTAAAGAAAAAAACAAATTTGTATTTCTATTTTTTATACAAAATCGCAAGAGTCCACGGCACCCGTAAAACAGTGCGATGATCGCACGGACACGGTAAGCCATCGCACGGGCACCGAACGATTTTGAGGATACGGCGACTTACTTTCGCCGTACGGGCTCCGTAAGCAAAATGTTAACTAGGCTTAATTCCCGTCTCAACAACGGTTAGAAGTACATAGTCCTGTATGTTACACAAAGGAACGTATTGGTACACCTTAATCTTATTCAAAACTTAATATTCGTGGATTTCCGGACTCGATCCCTCGTTCTTTACATTGCCTACTAAGAAGTGATCATGACCTATTAACAAGAATTATGAACACAAGACTAATAAGATCTTACGTGTTAGACAAATGGATAATTCATACATTTACTGAGCAAGTCCGTGGTTCATTGAGGACTAGCCCATGGTTCATTTAGGACTTTAGGACAACCGAACTTTTGATGCCCAAAGCGTAGGATACGCACGCGCTCGCTAACTTAACCAAACGGTTTACGTTTGCGGAAGTTGAACGGTGTGCTCGATCTTGGGCGCTCGTGTTATTCTGCGAGCGATCTGGCGAGATGACACGCATAGCAAACCCTGCTGGCTGGGATCAATTTAATCCTATCGATTAAGAGAAAACTGTAGGGCCTTTTCTTTAATCATCTTAGAAAAATATCTCTTGGTCGAGGCATTTTCGCTGACTAGTTACTTATCATTTTCGGAAAGCGACGGCCTTCAATATCCTTAACGCAGGAGCTAGCGCTTTCAATATCTTTGACGCAGGGTTGGTTAAATCTTGTAAACTGCACAAGCAGATCTATATTTTGTTCAGGTGTCAATTTAAAAATGAAGTTATTTTACAGTGTTCATCAATAAGCCAGCAAAATCACGCCACAGCAGCTGAAACAAAGCTGTAGTTAGAATTACTGCCCATTTACTGTATGGAATTGAATGAGTGGAAGGATTGAGTTTTGAATTTTGATATTTTTTTCAATATTTTTTTAAGTTACCTTTTAAATACTCTTTTGTAATTGGGTTTTTTTTTTTCAGTTTCAATTGATATTTTACATTCTCATATAATTCAATTTTAGTTGCTTGCACCAACCAAAACTTGTATTGGTTCCATACCTCAATGAAAACAACATTTATTAATAAGTAAGCTTGCTTTAAAAAGAAGTCCCAATAGAAATACCATTTGCCTCATGATATTGAATTATAAGATATGAAAGAATCAAGTATTTGAAATTAATAACCTAATTACAGTTAAACAAGAATTCGATTAACCCATTCAATTCCAGCATAGGTTTTTAATTTCATACCGTCATAAACGGGGGGGGGGGGGGGCAGTGAACAACAAAAAAAAACAACAATAACAAGATGGCCATAGTGGCCCTTAATCGTTCACCTGATTTGACAATCTAAAATAAGTTTTTCTAAGATTTGACCCCGTGACCTAGTTTTTGACCCCACTTGACCCAATTTCGAACTTGTCCGAGATTTCATCAAGATAATCATTCTGACCAATTTTCAGCATGATTGGTATAAAAATATGACCTCTAGAGTGTCCACAATGTTTTTAAAAGATTTGACCCAGTTACCTAGTTTTTGACCCCACTTGACCCCATTTCAAATTTGTCCGAGATTTCATCAAGATAATCATTCTGGCCAATTTGCAGGTTGATTGGGCTAAAAAGATGGCCTCTAGAGTGTCCACAAGGTAAATGTAGTCGACGGACATCAAGTAAACCCAAAGGCTCACCTTGAGCACTTCGTGCTGAGGTGAGCTGAAAACAAGAGGACCATGATGGTCCTTTATCGCTCACGTTAGTTTCTTTGTCATAATAGATAATAATCATATTTTCTAGCAAAAGTCATAATTTCAAATTTATGATTTGTTGGAGTGTAAACAAGAAAATTGTGATTAAGGCCCCTTTTCCCATGAAATGGCATGAATCCTTCCCATTTTCAATAGGGTTCATCCTTGTGACAAGAAACACATGATGACCAAGATTCAAGAAGATTGAATCATATTTGTGGCCTCTAGACAGTAAACAAGGAAATTGACAATAAGGCCCCTTTTCCCATAATATACCATTCAGCCTCCCATTTTCATGAGCATTTATCCTTGTGACCTGACAGATATTCTGACCAAGTTTCATGAAGATTGGGCCTCTAGAGTGTAAACAAGAACAAGATATGTTTGTAATGCCCCCATAACAGCAATTTTTTTTTCAAAGTTTGACCTTGACAGATGATCTTGACCTTGTCACATGACATTGACTTTGGTACCAGCGGATGCGGATCATTGAGATCTATCATCATGCCAAATTTGAGCTTTGTATGTCAAATATTTTTGGAGAAAAGGCAAAGGTCAAGTTTTCGGACAGACAGACAGACAGACAGACGGACATGAGTAAATCAATATGCCCCCGATCTCTCGAAACGGGGCATAAAAAATGGTATTAAGGCCCTTTTTTCCTTTGATAGGGCATGGATCCTTCTAATTTTCAGTAGGGTTCATCCTTGTGACCAGACAATCATTCTGACAAAATTTCATGATGATTGGACCATATTTTGTGGCCTCTATAGAGTTAATAGGAAAATAGTCATTAAGGCCCCATTTTCTGTGAAATGTCACAGATCCTTCTATTTTCAATAGGATTCATCCTTGTGACCCGACAAACATTCTGACCAAGTTTCATGAAGATTAGACAATATTTGTGGCCTGTATAGTGTAAACAAGAAAACTGTCACTAAGGCCCCTTTCCCCGTGATATGGCACGGATCCTTCCCATTTTCAATAGGGTTAATACTTGTGACCTGGAGAAATTTAAGACAAAGTTTAATGGTGATTGGTACATATTGAGTGTAAACTTTTATATTGTTGACGTCTGACGACGCACGACGGACATCCAATGTGCTCAGGTGAGCTAAAAATCGTCTGCATAAGATATAAATACATGTCAAATTTTCAGCTACTCATTTTCTTTTGCGATGTATTTTGAACTACAACTGATTAAGTAACCAGTACGACCTCTCAAGGTACAAATTTAATGTACAGTGATGAATGAACAGTACTTTGCAATGATCAAATTAAGAATCAAATTAAAGTCTGACAGATTTCAGTGCAGAACACCAATAGCCGAATGCAACACTGTCGTATTAATAAATGGTAAGTAAAACAGCATTGCCCTAAAAAAGGAATAGAAATATAACTTGTCATGATATTTAAAAAGGTAGCAATCATCGTGATGATAAAATCATTCTGTGCAAGTTAAAAGGCAATCCGATTAAAAGTGCCATCTCTATACTGCTATAGAGGCTTTCTTATTAATTTTTCTATGACCCCATGACGCTTCACAGATTGTATCCCTTTTCGAAAGGAACCATCCTTGTTATGGTATAATCATTCTGAGCAAATTTGAAGCAATCGGGTGTAAACTGTGGACATTTAACGTTTATTTTAAGCATTAACGAGAATTGGTGACTGTGGTGTCCGTGGTCTAGAGGTAGAGCGTCGGCCTCTTGACCCAAAGGTCCTGAGTTCGATTCCCGGGAGCGGCTATCGATCTTGGTTCTTTCATTGGCCCACACATTCGGCGCGAGTACTGGTGATTTTTCCGGGAAGCAGAATCGAGAGGGATTAATCTAAGTTGTAAGAACTTGTTTCCCAATCGATGTAAAATAAATAGGTTTAAATCAATTAACGAGAATTGTCTAATTAAATTTTCAATTGGCCCCTTTTCCTCCGATGCTTGAGAAATCGGGCCCATTTTGGAAAGGATTCATCATTGTACAATGGGTACAATCGTTCTGAGCAAGTTTGAAGTCAATCAGATGAATACTGTGGACTCTAGACGAAGATTTTCTAATTAAATTTCCATTTGGTCATTTTTTCCGTGAAGCTTGACGGACCTGGCCTATCTTCGCAAGGAGCCAGTCTTGCTCTAGTACATTCTTTCTGAGCAAGTTTAAAGACAATCGGATGAAAACTGTGGACTTTAGAGCGTTTAAGAGGCTTTTTAACTTAATATTCATTAGGCTTCTTTTCCGTGAGACTTGACGGACCGGGCCCATTTTCGAAAGGAACGATCCTTGCTATGGTATAATCATTCTGAGCAACTTTGAAGAATATCAAAATTAAGATGTTTATTTCCATTTTCATTAGGCTCCCCTTTTTCCCCTGACGTTTGACAAATCTGACCAATTTTTGAAAAGAACAATACTAGTGATTATCGAATCTTTCTGACCAAGTTTGAAGACAATCGGAAAAAGGTCTCTAAAGCGTTAACAAGCAATTGTTAACAGACGCACAGCCAGACGGACGGTCGCCGGACGGACAACCGGTATCGCAATAGCTTTTCATACATACATAAGGATTTGACCCCAATACCCAGTTTTCGACCCTAGTTGAACAAATTTCGAACTTGTCTGAGATAACATTAGAACAATCATTATGATCATATTCAGTTAATCAGGCAAAAACGTGAATACAAGGTAAATGTTGACGACACATGTCGCACGACGGACATCAACCTAACCACAATAGCTCACCTTAAGCCCTTCGTGCTCTGTTGAGCCAAAAGGACATAAATAAGATTTCGGGTATGCTAAGGGCCTGCATGTCTGTAAATCACGTCGACATTCAGTTCGGCTCTTCTGAGCTGAAAATTCACATATCAGTACAATTCAGTCCAGAACTGCCGAGCCTGTCTAAATCAATCGGCAATGCTGAAGTCACATAAAATTGGCGATGGCGACACGTATTTTTCATCGGCCGATGAGTAAATAGATATTTAATAGAAATACAAATGTTGCACGTAAAAACTTAACCAAGAAATTCGAAGTCCGCAAATGGTTAAAACTTGAACTTCACTGATTTCAATATCACTGTATTGTATCCTCGGACACTAGAGGATTGAATGACAAACGAGTATAAGCAAAATTTATGGTCTCTAGTCTACATGGTTTTGTAACATTTGACCTCTTGATCTCATGTTTTACCCAACTAAACCCAATTTCGAACAAATCAAGATTTCAGCAAGACAATCAATCTGACCAATTTTTCGGTTGATTAAATAAAAATATGGTCTCAAGAGTATCTCCAAGGATGTTAAGCCCACCTGAGCACATCGTGCTCATGACGAGGTTATGTGACCATTGAATGTCCGTCGTCCATCGTGCGTCGTCTGTCGTCCGTCGTCAACAATTTAAGGGTTTACACTCTAGAGGCCACAAATGTGGCCCAATCTTCAATTTTGGCCCAATCGTCATGAAACTTAGTCAAAATGTTGGTCAGGTCACAAGAATGAATCCTATCAAAAATGAGAAGGATACATGCCAAATCACGGGAAAAGGGGACTTAATGACAATTTTCTTGTTTACACTATAGAGACCACAAATATGGCCCAATCTTCATGAAACTTCTTCCGAATGTCGACCAAGTCACAAGGGTGAATCCTATCGAAAATTGGAATATCAAGGGAAAAGGAGCCTTATTAATTATTTTCTTGTTAGCACACTAGAGGCCACAAATATGGCACAATCTTCATGAAACTTGATCAGAATGTTGGCCAAAACACAAGGATGAACCCTATTGAAAAAGGGAAGGATCCATGCCATATCAAGGGAAAAGGGGCCTTTATAAAAATTTTCTTGTTAACACTCTAAAGGCAACAAATGTCGTCCAATCTTCATGAAACTTGGTCAGAATGTTGGTCAGGTCACACAAGGATGGACCCTATTGAAAATGGGAAAGTCCCATGCCATATCACAGGAAAAGAGGTCTAAACGATAATTATCTTATTATAATTCTAGAGGCCTTAATGTTGGCCCAAACTACAATGAAACTTGGTTTTGTGTAGAAATTATCTCCTTCATGAAATTTGCCTATTTAATTGATGTGATGTCCCAGAGGTCAAAGAGACTCAGGTGAGCAATCTATGACCATCTTGTTCCTCTTGTTTTAACATTTGATATTTTGACCTCATTTTTTCCCTACTTGGCCCCATTTTGAACTTGTCCAGAATTTAAGGAAAACAATGAATACTAGGTGAAAGACCGAGTAGCCAAGTTTTTACACCACTTGACCAATTTCAAAAGCAACCGAGTTTCATGAAGTCAATCAATGAGACCAAGTTTCAGGTTGATTGTACTAAAACTCTGCCTTTATAGTGTCAATTTTTTTTAAATGAGATAAGGTCTTGTGACCTAGTTTTTGACAATCCTTGGCCCAATTTCAAAATTGACCAAAATTTCATGTAGATAATCAATCTTACCAATTTTCAGGTTGATTGAGCAAAAAAAAGCATGTAGAGAGTTTCCAGGGTTAATTTTATGATTAAACATAGTGATATCGTTTTTGACATCACATGACCCACTTTTAAACTTGACTGAGATTCCTTCAAGACAATCAATCTGACAAATCTCGGGTTGATGGAGAAAAAAGAAATAGTTTTAGAGTGTCTTAAAAGATTAATGTTGACGACACACAACGGACAACGACGACAGACATCGCACAACCACAAAAGCTCACCTTGAGCCATTCCTGCTCTGGTGAGCTTAAAATAATTAAACACAAATATTCAAAATGAATCTGATATGATTCTAGACAAAACAAGGATGTTTAATAATTTGATTTATCACATTTTAGGACTTTCTAATCTTTCAACTAAAACCACTTTATTACAGTACTCTGCAACTCCTTGCAACTTTATCTTTTAGGAAATGGAATTTCGTAACATTCACAACTTGTGACCCATTAAAGTTCTTTCCTCTCAGCACGGGCATTTAGCATCTTTTTAATTCAATGGTATAAATGTTCTCTGTTCATGAACTGTCCACCAGTGCTTATGCTTTTTGGAATTGGTCCATCTGTTTCTGTGGTCATTGAGTCTGTTACGCACTTCACTGTGACTTTTAAACTTTGTTATGTATTGTCTTTATGAGTGGCACCATCTCGATAGAAGAATACTTTTTGATGGAATCTCTAGTGCTAATAAATCCTACACTATGGTGTCTGTTTCCTGAAAAGAGAAAACCAGATGTCCTATTTCGCTCACTGTCATCTCCTTGACTCCTCCTTATGCTTTAAAGATCATTTAATAATCACTAAATTTTCAAAGAAATACATTATTGTATTCCTATGATCCATGCATAAGTTGCTAGCCTTTTCTAAACAAGTTTCATGAAACAATATATTCTTTGATAAGACAAGCATATTGAAATACTGAGAAAATAACGCCTAGAGTAGATAAAGAGAATAAAGGCCCCTTTTCCTGTATTCTCTCATGGCTCAATACTTTTTTCAATAGGCTAGATATGAATTCTCACCAGAATTGTGGCTCCTGCTGTGTTAGCAAGAAAATTATCATTAAGACCCCATTTCCCATTTCCATCATGGTCCTCTTGTTTATTATGCATGTTATTATTCACCCCAAACGATGTCCCTTGGAAGACTCTTTACTTAAATTGATCATGAAAAATTGATTGGCCCATAAATATGGGCATGGCAGGAGGGAATATTTTGAGCCCAAAATCTTTGAACGACATCTCCAGAGGGGGTTGAATTAAATAAAACTTATCAAAAGGACCCTTCCAAATTCCAAAAGGGTTGATTCTTGTGACTCATCAGACAATTAGACATAGTTTACAAAAGTGAACCACATTCGTAACCTCTAGAGTGTAAATAAGAGAATCTTCATCAAGGCCCCTTTTCCTGTGATATCATGGATCCTTCCAATTTTCTATGGGCTCAAAATTGTGACCTGACCAATATTCTGAACATGTTTCACAAAGATTGGACCTTATTTGTGGCCTCTTAAAATTGTCATTAAGGCCCCTTCCCCTGTGATAAAGCGTGGTTTCTTCCCATTTTCAAAAAGATTAATTCATGTGACCTGACCAACATTCTGACCACGTTTCATGAAGATTGGACAATGTTTGTGGCCTCTAGAGTTTAAATAAAAAATTTATTATTAAGGCCCCTTTTCCTATGATATGGCATGTGTCCATCATGACTGGCTTAACAAAAATCCGAGATATCAAGAAGACAAAAATTGCGATTAAATTTGATACAAAAGACATTTGAGTAAAATATGTTGCCTCAAATTGCCAAAAATGTGGCCTCTAGAATGCACATAAGTTTTTTTTTAAGATTTGACCCATTGACCTCATTTCTGATCTCACTTGACCCATTTTTGAACATGACCGAGATTTGATTGAGACAAACCTTCTGACCAGTTTTCAAGATATTAGGGCCAAAAATGTGGCCTCTATAATGCACACAAGGTTTTTAAATCGGAGATTTATACCGGTTTCCAGAAATCCAGTCTGTTTGACCCAGTACATTTTTACCTTTATCTTCTGAGCAATGTGTTCAAACCAAATAATGTGTTTTCAAACACAGAAGAAACGGCCTTTTCAGTCACAATCTACAAACTTTGTTTTTATCTTATTTACTTTTCGACAAATAGAGAAGAGGCTAATACAAAATTTGATGTAATTTTCGCTTTTAGTAATTACAGTTAGTATTTTCAGTGTTTATAACAAGATTTTCGGTTGAGTAAAGGAGTTGAAACGTACAATAGGTTAACTGTAAAATAAATTTGTAGCACTTACAATGTTACTACTCTGATTTTTTTCTCGAACGGTCATTAACCAGTTGTAGGGCTGACAACCAATCAAATTCTGTTATGATTATCACTCGGTCAAAACCCACGCGTAAATTCACACCACGTGGTAGATGCAATGGACATCGTCTGCTAGAAATGTGTCAATTAAGTTGTTTGTCATTTGTCAATGGTCGTCTGCACTCTGACAGGGAGCGTGGGAAGTCTACTGGTGGAATGAGTACTGTCTACTATGTGTTAACAAATAGAAATAATTTTGTAATTTTGAAATATTTGATTTCAATGAGCACTCTGATCACGCTCCAATCCTATTTACAATAAATTCAAATTTGAGTATGAAGAAAAATTATTCAACAACAAATAAACCGACAAAAACATACGATAAACTGATAAAGGATAGCAGTAAGAGCGATCTATTTTAAGAATAACTCATGAATAATCATAGAGTGCTGCTAGATTTAATTGATTGGTCAGAAACCAAAGATATAAATAGCATAGTTGCCGATTTCACGTGTTTCTTGAGGGAAATTGCATTTATAGTATTTGGGAAAACCCAATGCTTGAAAAACAAACATGTTGGTAATCAAAATTGTAAATTGAAAAATGTTTTGTTGCTAAACAGGCTTTTAAACTCTAGAGAGAGGAATAATATTAACAGACAAGCTTTTAGCTTGGCGTGTACTCATTATAACAACGTAAAAAAATCTGCTAAGAAATAATTTAGACTAGCAGAGGGCTATCGAATCAGCAAACTTCCAAAATCGGACCCACGAGGTTGGATGAGCCGGCGATGTCCTCGAAAAGATGAAGTGTTAAGACAAAAAACTCACAAATTGGGCAAATATTTTACCAACTTTTATTGTCCAAATTTGAGCCCTTTTGATTGGCGAACTATTGCACTATCCCAGCCTCTCAATTATGTCCGATTTACAGTGCTGACAGCACTTTGATTCTAAATTTTTACCCTTGGCCCCATTTTTGACCCCACTTGATCTCATTTCGAACTTGACTAATGAATGGAGATAAACATTCTGACAAAGTTTCAAGAAATTTGAGCCAAAAATAAAGCCTCCAGGCTGCACAAAAGGTTTTTCTAAAATTTGATCCCATGACCCATTTTTGACCCAACTAGACCCTATTTCCATTTTTACTACGATTTGATAAAGGCAAGCATTCTGACCAAGTTTCATGTAATTTGGGCTGTGGTCTCTAGAATGCACACAAGGTTTTTCTAACATTTGACCCCATTTTTGACCCAATTAACCTTATTTCAAAATTGACAGAGATCTAATGGAGACAAACCTTCTGACCAAGTTTCAAAAAATTTTACCAAAAAATGTGGCCCCTAGAATTCACACAAGGTTTTCTAGAATTTGACCCCTTGACCCATTTTTTATCCCACTTGACCCAATTTTGACTACTAAGATGAGATAAAGGCAAACATTCTGACCAAGTTTCAAGACATTTAGGATAAAAATTTGGTCTCTTGAGTGCACAAAAGATTTTTCTTAAATTTGACTCCAGGGCCCCATTTTTGACTCCACTTGATCCAATTTCAAACTAGACTGAGATTTGAAGGAGACAAACATTCTGACAAAGTTTCAAGAGATTTGGACCAAAATATGGCCTTTAGAGTACACACAAGGTTTTTCTAAGATTTGACTCAAGGACCCCATTTTTGACCCCACTTGACCCAATTTCAAATTAGACCGAGATTTGATGGAGACAAACATTCTAACCAAGTTTCAAGACATTTCGACCAAAAATGTGGCTCTTAGAGTGCACACAAGATGTTGACAGACAACCAGATGCCCGGACGCCAGAGACAGCTACAGCATAATAGCTCACCATGAGCACTTCATGCTCAGGTGAGCTAAAAATGATCTTGATGTTTAATAGTTACTTCTAATTTTGGTTTAATTTACAAGTGAATAAACTATATATCAAAACAAAAAATGATCATGTGCATGGCAATAAAATGCATTTGCAACTGAAACTATATTATAATGTTTTACCAATTGATTTTTTTAAATATTTCAAAAAGAGCTTTTACTTATTTAAATTATTCTTGAAGACTTAAAGTTACTGTGAAAGAAGCTCTGGCTATAATCCACTGCTACCCAATTCTACACTTAGAGTGGCAATTAAAAGTCTAACCTTTGAAAACACCAGGATCATTGTGAAAGACAAATAAATGTCCATGCATTTAAATTTCCATATCGAAATTTTAGCTTGTACATGTCTACATTGGCTTTGATATCAAAGCAAAACCTTAGTAAGAAGAGTAAGAAAACAAGAATATGTTATATTTTCAAAGCATCATCCCCAAACTTTCTAGAGCTATGTTCAATGTTTAAGTGCCTACTTTTATTTCAATTTTTCAGATGAACTTTCCTTGAGTGCAGGATGACAAAATTTGCATACTCTTTGCAAATTATACCCTGATTTGCATGTGCACAAGCTTGCATGCAAACTGGAGTATAATCTCCATACGGTTTGTGCTGTTTTATCCAACCTTAACACAGGAATGGACTTATATCATCAAATAGGTCCTCAAAATAACGAACACAAATAGAACTGTTGCAAAGCCGACTTATACCCCCCACCAGCACTTTGTAAAAATGTAAGTGCTTTAAGTGCAAGATGTGTTTGTAACAAATATTGAGGTCATATACAGCAATTGCATGAAGTTTCATGATTCTAGATCCCTTGGTTCTTGAATTAGAGTCCAGAAACGAAAACTGAACAAAAATTTAATGTGACCTTGACCTTTAACCTATGTGATCTAAAACAATAGGGTATTTCCTTGAGTCATAAGTAACATTTACATAGAATTTCATGATTCTGGGTCGCTTGGTTCTCGATTTAGAGTCCGGAAACGAAAATTAAACAAAAATTTACTGTGACCTTGACCTTTGACCTATGTCACCCCAAAACAATGAAATTTGCAGGTGCACAACTTCATATGATAGGATTAATTACCCAATTTGGTTACTCCCTTTATGGTTACTGAGTTTTGCAATTTTAAATTTTGACTACTTCCCCCCCTTCCATAAAAAGTTCAAAATGGCATAACTAATGACTGGATCAGGATGAAAATTGCAGGTGCACAACTTCATATGATGGGAAACATCCTGATAAAATTTCAGCAAAATTGATCCAAAACTGTAGGAGGAGAAGAGGACACAAAATCAGAAAAAATGTACCCCTCCTTAAAAAGCTCAAAGTGGCATAACTCTCAAACTAATGACCGGATCTGGATGAAAATTGCAGGTGCACAACTTCATATGATTTTCAGCAAAATTGGTCCAAAACTGTGGGAGGAGAAGAGGACACAAAATTATGTCTACGGACGGCCGGCCAGACTAGCCTCCAGCTGCTATCCCATATAGGTCTAAGATTATTGACTCATTGGTGGGAGACAAGTAGTCGGAAAGACTGTGTGCCGCTATCAGGGACTGAACCAGGGACCTCTAAATTGATAGTCTGATGCACTACCAACTGCGCTATGAAGGAGTATTGATCTTAGTACCTAATATGATTCATATCAATTCAGTGAGATCTATCGTCACACCAAATTTGATTATTGTATTTGGAAAAGATTCAAAGAAATTGGCAATGTTAAATTTTATGGTTGAGGTTTGCAGATAGAATGATAGATTAACACACAAAAAGAAAGATAGACAGACAGAGAAACAGGCACTAATAAAAAATAAGCCAGAGATTTTAAAGATATGGGATGCAAAAATATTGCTGATTCTAGAATGGGTATTCTACCTTCCCATAAGATATTTTCTTAAATGTATATCAGGTTGACCTCTGCTATATATAACCTCTTTTAAAAATGTTTCAAGTAGTACCTTGATAGTTCATTTTCATGTGGTTGGTCATATCAACAAGAGTTGTCAGCAGACAAGGTAGCTCGCCCAAACTGCTGCTTGTCACAAACGGCACTTGACCAAAGATCTAAGCTCAATGTCAATTTTTTCTGTTAAAGTCCATGATCTAATATATATCAGTCTGAAATTAGAAATAAGAAAGAAATAAAGATATAATGGCCATGGGTTTAAGCACCCAGAAAATATAAGCAAGGTTAAAGTTTATTGTTAAAGTTTTCATAAGTACATAAAATGTCAAGGTCAAACTATCAAGGACCTTGGTTACTGGTGAAAGCCTATCACCTGTTGAGTTTGTGTATTAGGTTATGATGTCCCTAGGCAAAGCAGTCAGAAAATATAAGCAAGGCTACAGTTTTTGGTTAAAGTTTTTCTAAGTCCAAAAAAAAGTCAAGGTCAAGGTCAAAATGTTAAGGAGCACCTAGTGAGTGTGTATATAAAGTAATGATGTCCCTAGGTAAAACAATCAGAAAATACAAGAGGAACATGATGGTCCTAGATCCCTCACCTGATTCTCTTTGACCTCTGGGACATCAAATCATTTCAATAGGCAGATGTCATAAAGGAAATAATTTCAACACCAAACCAAGTTTCAAGAAGCCACCATTTTTGCCCAAACTTCTTGAAACTTGGTTTGGTGTTAAAATTATTTCCTTTATGAGTCATAATAAGAAAATTATCATTAAGGCCCCTTTTCCTGTGATATGGCATGGATCCTATCCATTTTCAATAGGCTTCATTTTTGTGACTTGACCAACATTCTGACCAAGTTTCATGAAGATTGGGCCATATTTGTGGCCTCTAGAGCTTAAACAAGAAAATTGTTGTTAAGGCCCCTTTTCCTGTGATATGGCATGGATCCTTCGCATTTTCGATAGGGTTAATCCTTGTGACCTGGCCAAGATTCTGATCAAGTTTCATGAAGATTGGGCCATATTTGTGGCCTCTAGGATGTAAACAAGAAAATTGTCGTTAAGGCCCCTTTTCCTGTGATATGGCATAGATCCTTCCCATTTTCGATAGGTTTAATCCTTGTGACCTGCCCAATTTTCTGACCAAGTTTCATGAAGATTGGGCTATATTTGTGGCCTCAAGAGCGTAAACAAGATAATTGTTGTTAAGGCCCCTATTCCCCTGATATGGCATAGATCCTTCCCATTTTCAATAGGGTTCATCCTTGTGACCTGGCCAACATTCTGACCAAGTTTCATAAAGATTGTGTAATATTTGTGGCCTTTAGAGTGTAAACACTTAGATTGTTGACGCGGGACGACGGACGAAACATGACACACGACACACAACGGACAATAGACATTCAATGATCACAAAAGCTCACCTTGAGCACGATGTGCTCAGGTGAGCTAATAAGCAAGGTTAATGTTTTTTTTGGTTAAAGTTTTTGGTTCAAGTCCATTAAAGGTCAAGGTCAAGGTCAAAATGTCAAGAACCTTGGTGAGCGGTGAAAGCCTATCACTCAGTGACTGTGTAAATGAAGTTATGAACTCCCTAGGTAAAACAATCAGAAAATACAAGAGGACCATGATGGTCCTAGATCGCTCACCTGCGTCTCTTTGACCCCTCTAACATCACATTAATTAAAAAGGCCGATGTCAAAAAGGACATAATTTCTACATAAGATCAATACCATGGAATGTTAGCAGCCAAGAGCAAGACAGATATGCATTTTCGCTCTTTGATTCTATGTAAAACGGGATGCACCTAGTTGGAGCCCAAATGTGACCCCAGGGGGTTGATATGAACAAACTTGTTAGAGGTCCATTAGATGATGCTACAAACTAAATATGAATACTGTCTGAATAAGTTTTTCCTGGTTTCACCCATCTTGCTCAGATGAGCTAAAAGGGGTGTGCCCTGGTGGAGCCCAAATATGGCCCCAGGGTCTTGATAATAAAAAACTTGGAAGGGCCCACTAGATGATGCTACATACCAAATATGAAAGCTGTGTGCCCTCTGGTTTCGGAAAAGAAGATTTTTGAAGATTTTCATATTTTCACCCTTTTTGCTAAGGGTAAAGGGAAAGTTAAGAATGGATTTCATTTATTTGAACAGCTTTGGTAAAGCTTGACCCAAGAAACATCCCTGCCAAGTTTCATCAAGATTGGCCCACTGGTTTAGGAGAAGAAGATGTTTAAAGAAATTGTGGACGACCCACAACGGACAACGGATGACTGACGACAGACGACGGACATTGTACAATCACAATAGCTCACCTTGAGCACTTTATGCTCATAGAGCTAATAAGCATTGTTAAAGTTTTAGGGTTTAAGTTTTTCTACGTACATAAAAGCTCATGTTCAAGGTCAAAATGTCAAGGACCTTGGTAACCAGTGAAAGCCTATCACCTAGTGACTGTGTATATGATGTCCCTAGATAAAATCATTCAGAAAATATAAGCAAAGTTAAAGTTTTTTGGTTAAAGCTTTTTCGGTTTAAGTTTTTGGTTTAAGTTTTTTCAAAAGGGTCAAGGTCACTATCTCAAGTTCATTTTGACATGGGTGCATGTCTTAAATGAAAGCCTATACCCTTGAAAGTTAATGTAAAATATAAAGCCTCTTGGATTTTTATTGATGGAAATAAAAAACTTTAACCTAATGCGGACGCCAACACCGATGCTGACATCCGAGGGTGTGACAATAGCTCTTCGGAGACTTTCGTCCCGGGCGAGCTAAAAAGGAATTGTCAATGGTATCTTTGGTAAGAATTTCATTTAGAACAAGCCTAAATAATGTCCATAAACAAGGCCCTAAAATCTGTCTCAATTTTGATAGTTAACTAGTATACAAGACAAATGTAACTTATAAATTTCTATCTTAGGGTTTGACTTAGCACCTTACATTGAAGAAGACTGAAATTATAATGCAGATTTGTGATTGAGAATGTCATTTCAAAAACTAGATGATTTTTTTTCTTAATTTGAGTGAATACATGTTCAAATTTATGCAAGTTTATAAATTTATAAATATTAAATAAGATACCCTGATACAGACAACATACAGGACTGTCTGAAACAAGTGTAATATTATGAAACTTCTGTTTATTTAAAAGTTAAAATCAATATGAATATATTTTCAAGGCTGCCATCTTACAGAAATGAAGAAGAAAATAAGAGCCAAATAAGTACAGGATGTGCTCATTTAAAACACTTATGCCTGAATGAGACTGAAACAACATTTTTTGTTTGTTATTTGACTGACCCACGACCCTGAGGGATCAACACTAACTTCTGTGAGTCAGGAGTCAATCAGACTCCCAACTAATTTTAATCAAGAGGTCCAATCTCAAAGTAAGAAGTCTGAAATTTCACATTTGGAGAAAAAATTGGAAAACAAAACAAGAGGCCATGATGGTCCTAGATCGCACCTGAGTCTCTTTGATCACTGGGACATCACATCATTTAAAAAGGCAGATGTCATAAAGAAGTTAATTTCTACATTAAACCAAGGTTCACAAAGTTTGGGCCATATTTATGGCCATTTGAGTTATTTCGAGTAAATTATCATTAAGACATTTTCCTGTGATATGGCATGAATCCTTCCCATTTTCAACAGAGTTCCATCTTGTGACCTGGCAAACATTTTGACCAAGTTCCATGAAGATTGGACCATACTTGTGGCATCTTGAGCTCTCACAAGAAATTTGTTATTAAGGCCCCTGTTCTCGTGATATGGCACAGATCCTTCCCATTTTCAAAAGAGTTCATCCTCATGACGTAGCAATCATTCTGACCAAGTTTCATGATGATTCGACCATATTTGTGGAGCCTAGAGTGTAAACAAAAATTTGTCATTAAGACCCCTTTTCCCATGATATGGCATAGATCCCTTTCAATTATCAATAGGGTTCATCCCTGAGACCAGACAAACATTCTGACCAAGTTTCATAAAGATTGGGCCATATTTGTGGCCACTAGAGTGTTAACAAAATTGTCATTAAGTCTCCTTTTCCCATGATAAGACACAAATCCTTCCCATTTTCTATAGGATTCATCCTTTTGACCTGGCAAACATTCTAACCAATGTTCATGAAGATTGGGCCATATTTGTGGCCACTAGAGTGTAAACAAGAAAATTGTCATTAAGGCCCCCTTTCCCATGATATGGCACTGATCCTTCCCATTTTCAATAGGGTTAATCCTTGTGACCTGGCCAACAATCTCACCAAGTTTCATGAAGATTGGGTCATATTTATGGCATCCCGAGTGTAAACAAGAAAATTGTCATTAAGGCCCCCTTTCTTGTGATATGGCACGGATCCTTTTCATTTTAGCAATTTTTACAAGGGACCCGATGATCCAAGGAATATTTCTGCCAAGTTTGGTTGATTTTGACTGAGAAGTATAGGAGGAGATGGCGTATTGATGAGAGCATTGTCTCTCATACAGTGTTGAAGTTACAGCAACATGTTTAGTTCTCAGTTTAGGTTTTCTAAGACAGAAAGACAGACAGGCACCAGTAAATAAATATGCGCCTGATCTATTGAAGCAAGGATAATGATACTTGTATTAATTCTTCCTTCGTTTGTATTTACTCGCATGGTTGGGTGACCAAGGCCTTTACCCAGTGAACAAGTTTAAGTATGCTTTAACTGGTGTTATTTTCTATACATACATGTACATGCAGTATAAACTTATCTGTTGGTTTTGATTAATTTTCAATGGTTTAACACCACTTTCAACATTATTGCAGTTATATTGCTGCAGCATGTGGACCTATCCATAGTTTCCTATCATTTCTGACACCAGTACAACCACATCATTTAGTCCAAACCACCAGCTGGTCATCCAACTTTGGTGTATTGTCGCTAGATGGAGTTCTCAACTTTCTGTCGTTCTTGATAGTTTAGTATTGAATTAGAAGTTTTGACCTTCACATCCCGGATTTCAACATAAAAGTTACATCTACTGCATTTCTCCAGATCCAATCAGTATTTTTTTCTTAAATTAAATGAATGAATGATAATAATGTGCATTTCAAAAACTAATAGCAATGGTTCTTTTCATGCATAGGGGAAGGGAGCACGGCCCCTAATTCCATGGAAATGGTAATGTTGAATGACTTTCTATGAGAAAAAATTCTTCACTTGTGTATTTTGCTTGACTACTGAAAATCTTTGAAAATAATTTATATACACAAAGAAAATATATTTACAAAGCAGTTTGCAAGCTGATAGCTAGAGCTCTGTAATTGTAAACAAAAATACTATCATGAGAGAACCTTGTTAAGATTGTAAAATGACATTTCAGGGGTAAATGCAGTTTTAGGAGAAATATTCTCAGATGGGAGGGGGGCAATATTTTGCCCCACTATCTTAGTTAAAAGAAATAGATGCCTGTATTGTTCCACTGGCTTTAACTTAGTTTGTTTGTATTGGGCTTTATGTTGTTTTCAACATTCTTTCAGTTATATCTAATGGTGGCTAAAGTAATAAACAATGGATTTCTGGATTTTCTCAAACTAGCACTACCATTTCCTTCTTTCCTAGCCTAAAGCTGCTATCCCACAGGTCTATGATTATCCATTACCCATTGGTCACAATGGTGAAATACAAAATTCATGTAGTTGGAAAGGATGAGTGCTGACGTTGGGAATCAAACCTGTGACCTTTTTAATAATATTCAGATGTGCTTCCGGAGCGCTTTGACGGTTGCTCTCTGCTGGTTTTAACCCTTGTCTCTTTTCTAGTTAAAAATGGAAATCAGGTGATATAGACTAAGATGAGACTGCACATATGTGCAGGCTGATCATGGTCTTTACCTCCTGCCATTGAAAGCAGAAATAATCCCGGTTCAGCATCCCAAGGGTTTTATAACATCTCAAGATTTGAATTCGAGATATGCACAATAATAAAAGACAATTGAAGTAAGGGTCATACATGGAACATTCATTTGATTGATTGATTGCATGAAGCAAAACACCTCTTTCAACATTTTTTCAGTTAAATCGCCGAGGCTGGAGCACCTAACAATGGTTTCCCTGTATTTCTCTCACCAGTACAACCACCATATCCTTTCCTAGCCTCCAGCTGCTATCTCACATAGGTCTTCGATTATCAACCCATTGGAGAGAGACAAATAGTCTAAAAGAATGAGTGTCGCCATGGGGGATCAAACCCGAGACCTCCAGTTTGAATGCAACATTCAAAGATTCATTGAAATTAGTCCAATTGATTTGGAGGAAAAGACGTTTTAAATTTTCAAAGTGAAAATTGGACCAACCCTGCCATGACAATATTCACATACGCATCAAAATTTCATGAACATTTAAGTGAGGGGTCATCCAAGAAGTATTCAAGTCAAGTTTCATTTAAATTAGTCAAAATGAGTAGGGAGGAGATTATTAAAGTTTATAAGATGTGTTTGTGAAACGCACCCCTGCTACAACAGCATTTTTTTTTGAAAATATTGACCTTGACAGATTACCTTGACCTTGTCACATTACCTTGACTTTGCTTTCAGAAGATGCGTATGCGTATGATCTATCACCATGCTAAATATGAGGCTTGTATCTTGAATAGGCTTGAAGTTGTTGGTAATGTTAAGTTTCCTTTGTTAAGATCTTAAGTTATTAGACCTGACAGATGACCCTGACCTTGTCACATGACCTTGATTTGGTACCAACAGCAGATGCATATCATTGAGATCTATCATCATGCTAAATATGAGCCTTGTATCTTGAATAAGGTGAACGATATTGGCAATGTTAGGTTTTTCCGTTAAGTTATTGACTTATTTGACCTTGATAGATGAATTTGACCTTGCCACATGACCTTGACTTTGGTTTCACCAGATGCATATCATTGAGATCTATCACCATGCCAAATATGAGATAAGCTTGACGATTTTGTTAATGTTAGTTTTTTTGTTAAGTTTTTTTTACTTATTTGACCTTGACAGATGACCTTGACCTTGTCACATGACCTTGACTTTGGTTTCAGCAGATGCATATTATTGAGATCTATCACCATGCCTAATATGAGCCTTGTATCTTAAAGGTTCAATAAATTTTTCACTAACAATTTAAGAAGAGGCTCACCCAAGAAACATTTCTATCAAGTAACTTTTAAAATCCACCCATTGCTTTGTGAGGAAAAGATGTTTTAAGAAAAATTAATGCAAGCACAGACAGACACACGATTGACACAATGCTATGACAATTTAGCTTGCTGGCCTTCGGTTGGTGGAGCTAAAAACCCTTCATTATCCATGTACAATTAAATTTTCAATATTACCTATTCGTCTCTACCTCAGCCATCTTTTCCTATTCTAATTTAATCATCTTACATTCATGTCTTAAAATAGATATCATTATTGGATAAGGTTCCTCTTATTAACCCGTCGCGTAATGGTCCAGATTTGATCGCGAGACGCACAATGTAGATGTATAGAAATGAAGTCAGTATAATCTTGCGGAAAGGTTATTTATCAAGGACGACAAAGGGAGTGTGTTTTATTTCTTATAAGTGCTAAAATTTTTCAACAAAAATTTACAGTCCTGTTGGTTAATACCTTTGCACAAAAGAAAGTCAAGTACATCAATCATGTAAATATATGAAATATTGCATATATATACAAAAATTCAATACACAACTGAACTTTTCAATTATTTTGGCAATGTAAATGGTATTTTATCAAGAAGAAACTGTCTCTTGAATTACAGAATCCGGTGATTTTAAAGACACTGTTGTGTTTAATAGACACACTTTTTGTCGGCTAAACAAGTGCAGTTCAGAAAAGAATCTAACTTCAAGTGCAGTTCAGAAAAGTATCTAACTTTAATATACCTGTGAAAGAAAAACACTGATAAAAGTCAGGAATCTTTTTTTCTGTATAATTCCATGCAAACTTAGTGTTTAAAATTGATTTAGTGATTAATTTTTTGAACATGACAAAACAGGTAATTTGCTTTTAGATTTTGTGGCTATTTTCTTGTGTTTCATGATGTTATATAACTGTGCAGCTTAAGACGATACACCGGATTTCCCCATAACTTGAGTGGAATTAAAATGCATATGGTCAATCATTTTGCTGGAAACAAAAGAGAAATTCATACCGTGTTTTACCCTATTGAGAAGTGAGTGATCTAGGATACTAATGAGCATACCTATATTGTTGGGTGACATATGACCCTATTGAGAACTTGTGTCATCCACTTATGTCAAATGTTGCATTAAAGTTAGCTGCATGAGCCTTAAAAGTAAATTTAGGAAGAAAAGTTGTGCCCTACATGAGACTCGAACATATGACCCTCTGATCACTAGCACGGCGCTCTACCAACTGAGCTTGCCGGGCACCTGATCATGAGTCTAACCACTGTCGATCACTACACTTCATTGGTTCAACTTGACTAACAGCCCCATGCTGTTAAAAGACAGCCAACTGTGTTACTGGCTGAGCTTACCAGGTTCTGCGTATTCGTTCATAGGAACAGCACTATATACCTAGTTTCTTTAATTCTATCATATGATAAATAT
This sequence comes from Fragum whitleyi, assembly GCA_948146395.1. Classification (NCBI taxonomy): domain Eukaryota; kingdom Metazoa; phylum Mollusca; class Bivalvia; order Cardiida; family Cardiidae; genus Fragum; species Fragum whitleyi. The sequence goes on along the minus strand of OX411546.1, from coordinate 11,764,840 downwards.
CTCTCTTGCTCAACAGTAGATGTGTGTGATTTTATGTCACTGTCTAGATAGGAACGAAATTCGATGGGACGAATTGAGTTTTTCATCGATACAAATTCTCTTTGTAACGTTTAACAAAGTGTTATCGAAAAAAAAACCTTTTAATCTTTAATTCTTACCGTAAGTTACTGAAATCGTTGTTTAAATGCCAGTTCAATTGATTTTTCGGAGTTAAAAACCGGTTGTCGATCTCCAGTGTAAACAAACCAGCGCCGCAGAAAAGTACGGAAAGTACCGAAAGTCGGGATGTAACGGGCATTCTGATTGGATAATGAGATTTTCATGAAAGGGGTCAAAAATAATAAGGGTGTACCTATAAATTAGCGGTAAACCTCCATCTTTTATCGGTATACTCCCATTTTTTTATGGGTTTACCCTCATTTTATAGGTTCACCCTCATTTTTATCGGTATATCGATATAATATTACGGGTATACCTCCATTATTTTGTAGGTATAGCGGTATTCTGACTTTTGACCCCGTTCGCGCGCCATACCTTTTCGAATACACGTCGATGCGCTTTATCGCTGTAATCAAAGTTTATGTAATACGCATTTGCTTTTTTGCATACATTATGCTATTTCGCTCTCTCTTATTTTGATGATGTGTTGCCATGTTTTTTCGCTCACCCTTTGTTTTTTCATAGAAATTGGATTGATATTCCAATTTTCTTCATTTGATGACATGTGCGCAATTGCGTTCTTACATACATATTACAATACTTCTAAGCTCCGTAATTGCGTTCTTGCACACATGTTGCATACTTCTGTGACCATACCATTAGCCTCTAGACAAAGATCAATTACTCTTATATTGAATTATGTGAAATTTTAACCCTTTTCGGACTCTTTGGTGAAGTTTTACTTGCAACTGATGTATATTTGTAATATCTCTATTTCTACTTAAACTATTGCTTGGAATCTCCGGAAATGCGTCTGTGTCCATAATATCAGCCTCTAGACAAAGATTCATTACTCTGATATTTCATTTAGAGAAATTTTAACCCTTTTCGGACTTGGAAATTCTTGATTAAGTTTTTACGTGCAACTGTAGTTTATCAGTAATATTTCTGTATCTACGAAAGCTATTGCTTGGAAACTTTACACATGCTTCTGTGACTATAGTTATCAGCCGATAGACAAAAATTCCTTAATCTGATATTGAATTTAGTAGTATTTTAACTCTTTTCGAAATTAGAAATTTTAATTAAGTTTTTACGTGCAATTGTTTTACCTCAGTTTCTACTTGGAAACTTTGTACATGTGTTTGGTACCAGCATATCGTCCTGTAGACAAAGATTCATTGCTCTGACTTTCATATAATGAAACTTTCCAATTTCGATATTGATTTGCTGTTACTATCCAGAACTAGGAATGGTCGAGCTTCGCTGGCCTCCGACAGCTCTTGTTGCTATACAAGTTGCTATGCTATTTCGCTCACATATATTTTATAATGTTTACATTTTTACGTAAATTCATCTCCTGTTCTTAACGGCAATTTCCTACTGTTCACAAAGCTGTCTACTTAACTTGTGAAAAAAACATTGATCTAGACTTTTTATTATTCCAAGAAATGACAAGGCTTGAAACTACACCTCCTCTCTCTCTCCTAAATCTCTTTATGAAAAGCAATGGTGCAAATATCTGTCCTGTATTTACAAGAACTTCTATTTCCCCAATTTTAACCCTTATCATGCTGAATAAAAACTTTGACAAAATTGCATTTAAATCAAAGAGCTAAATAGACTATAGTAAAGCAGTTTTTATTTAAAAAATAAACAACAACAAAAAAAAACCAAGTGAATCATTTCTGGTTTTAGCAGGGAAAAAGGTAATATAGACTAAGATCAGATTGCACATATGTGCAGGCTGATCTTTGTCGATTTCACGTGCCAAAAATTCCGGGTTCAGCACGACAAGGGTAATTTTTTACATATATTACATACATATTTTACACCTAGGACTCCATAATATGATTTTTGTCAATGAATCTACAAAAGACACGCGATATTTGTAGATTCATTTATCTCACGAAGACACGCGTCCTCATTCTCCCCAAGAAAATTCGAAGAAACGTCTTTCCGCACCTCACCGGATATTATCGACAGAAATAGACGCTCTTTTCCTGTTCCGATTGTGCAAATATTAATTACAAGGTTCTAGTCTATTTTCTGCTGTTGTTGTTTTGATTGACAGAGCAGTTTTGCATCACTGTCACGTAGTCTGCCAATGATTTGTCCGGAAAGCGGAAGTAATAACAGACAACTTCATGTCGCTTTGTGGAACAATCGAGATCTATGCAATTCTAAAATACATGTAAATCGTGCGTTGGCTTCAAAAAACAATTAAAGAAGACTTAAAGAGTTAAAATTCTATATGAGTATGATCTTTATTTGCATGATATATTTCGTCGCAACATATAAATAAATTACTGAAAGAAACAAATGAACATACAAAGTAAAATAAATTATTTTTTAATGTTAAATGATCAGTCAATGAATATCACTGAAGTATACTGGCTTTGTACGAAGGGTTCCGAAATTGAAAAAAAAAGAAGAACCAACAAAATTGAATAAGCATGTATTTGCAGAAAAGATGGAATATTAATTACATCCACAAGTATGGCCTCTTATAAACATTACAAAAAGATGTAAAAACGCCACTGCACCGTCTTACGACAATTCAATTGATAACCAACGTAGCCGTTACTAATGTTGGCTTACACCTTGCGTCTGCATGAAAAATCAAACTTTTATTTTGAAAAAGCTTGGCCGTGAGGAATGGCCAAATGTAGCAATGCCATATATGGACATGGCTGTTACCAGAGAAGAAGGAGTAAGGAGGACAAATTTTAACACCCCATGAGCTAACTGTGTGTACGCAATATGCAATACTCAATCAAAATGTGATTTTATACCTAAGTTCTATCAGGTCTGATCATGTAAGTCACGACAAAAACGCCTTTCCTCTTATTACATATATTCCCCTCAAATTTTCACGAATTATAAAAGGTATACACTTTCATTTGGGACTTAGTATTCGATTCGGAATGATTAAAAAAAAAGAAATATAAGAGGCGTTTTCTTTTGTAATGGCATGGATCGACACTAATACAAGTCCTTTCGCCCTAAAGACCTAAGGCTTTTAGGGCCGAGGACCGGTTGTAGCTGCCGTATTGTGCAGATCCTTATATTGGGGGACCTGTATGGTTTAGGACTGAATATGTATATCAGAATATTTGCAATGGCTGATTATTGACGAAGCTTGAATATTATTGCAATTCTAGACCCTGCTCAATCTTGCAAGAGCTATCACTTCGTCAAGTTTCGCACAAAACCTTTTAATTCAAAGCTCTTTGGGGGCAATCCCGAAATTTCACATCGAAAAACCGTGTAATCTGGTCAAGCCAATTACAAGACACCCTACAAGATGTTGAATTTAATGAAGGAACTGGAATCTCGCCATAAACGGATGAGAGGGAAAGCCGATAGTAATTCCAGGGATAAACACTTCCTTTGTGGTAATCAAGTTCCCCACCCACGCAAGTCCATATCGTTTGTATTGGATGGAGAAATCGATTTACGGTTTCATGACATAAACAGTCGAGACCGAAAACTAAGAACACGAAAACCTACCTTACGCGGTCTAACTTCGGAGATTTCCGTACATATTCCGGGAATCAGCCGAGTAACCACTCCTGTTAAGTTACCACATTATCTAAGCGACCATCGTAAGAAAGTCCTTTCAGCGACCATCATGAAAAGTCCATTCACTGTAAGCAAAATCTCTAAAAAAAAAAAGTGGACATTCTTAAACGAAAAATTGTTAAATATTGAATCTGATGTTGTTGGAATCCATTAGAATCATCTAAATGAGACGATTCTAATGGGTACGAACAATATATATTTCAGAGAAGAATTTTGCGACAATCTATATAAGCTATCAAAATGACCTGTCTTTTCTATTATAAGATATTGTATTAAGCGACCATCCCCATAAACGACCGCTTTTTGGTGGCCACCGCAATAGTCGCTTAACACAAGTTTTACTGTCCAGTGAAGAAACATCAATGTACTGAACGCACTGAAGGCCAGGAAATATTCAAATTTGTAAGATGAGAACTTAAAGAAGTGGTCAATTTAGGCATGTGGAAAGAAATATGACCTGAAGTTTCTTGTTCCCTTTTTTGTGTTCCCCATAATGGTCGCTCAACACAAGTTTCACCGTCCAGTAAAGAAAAAAACGAGAAGTAAAAAGTTATCTTGTCTTCCCGCACATTTTCCCCATTAAAATAACCCACAGGAACTTGAGGGCGTCAATAATATCACGATGAAACTTGAGTATTAATATTGAAAATGAAAATAATGATTGCTCCACACTATCATCCTCAGTGACATTCAAAATTGCGGGGGAAGAGCAATTTAGTAAAATTAAAGAAACATTATCAAATGTTAGTAGAAGGGAAAATTAAGTTCTCTTGTACCCAGGATTTTTTGTTATCTGAAAAAGGGAACATAGTTATCATTTTTTAAAATCAAATCTTAAGCCGGCGAATGGACCCATAATAGTTTCGCAACATTTCGGAAATCATGATCTCATTATCTTTGACAATGATAACCGACTTTTCCCAATGAAGTCGTGCTTGCTGAGCACGATCGAAACTTTTCAGTAGACTCACTGAATCTAGCTTTATTATTATTATTATTATGATTATTATTATTATTATTATTTTTATTATTATTATTATTACTATTATCATTATTACTTTTATTTTCTTTCTATGCCGTCGTTTGAATTTTTGGTAGTGTATCAGATTCCTGATCTTCAATCATTGGTTCGATCTCCAGCGGCGTCACATATCTTTTCCGACATACTTATGTGATTCACCAATGAGTGGATTAGCAGCTGGAGGTTAGGAAAGGATGTAATTGTAGTACTGGTGTGCGAAATACCTGGAATCCATCGTTAGGTGCTCTAGCCGCCGCGATATGACGGAAATAATGTTGAAAGCGGCGTTAAATCCCACTCAAATAAATAAATAGGCGGAAAATCGAAAACCTTAGTGGGATGGTAGTTGGAAACTAGAAAGGGATGCTACGGAAGCAAGTGCAAGAAATTCCAACCCAGCGTTCACGATCACCAAACTGTGCAATCAGTTTTCCAATTATACCCCGATTTGCACGCTGAGACACGTGCAAAGCGGGGTATAATTGGAAATCTGTTTGCGCTGTCCAGACGCCCTGAACGCAGGCTAGGAATCGATGTTCCATGTGCCGATCATTCGATATGGATCCATGCGATTTGACTTAGAAATTGAAAAGTTGGGCGGTAATTCCCCATTTAAACTATAATTCGTCTATAATTCGGTTCATATCAGTTCGTCTATTAGTCCGATGGTGTGAAGCTGGCACTTCAATCGTCAAACGACATCCAGGTCAGTAGACGCTGAATGTAGAGCTATAGAGACTACGCCATCTCTACATTCGCAAGAATGGCTTTATTAACACTTCTATCGGCATTCAGGTCTACAAACAAACTTTTTCAATGTAGAGCTGCGCAATCGACATTCAGGCTTATAATGAAATTTGTTGTTTTTTAATGTAGAGCTATATACAATCGACTTTCGGGTCTACATTCGTATTTTGCAAATTTAAAGCTATGCAATTTACATTCGGGTCTACATTCATTTTTTTTTTTCCTGAAAATATATCTATATGAATTCGACTTTCTTATCTACATTAAAAAAATCAAATGTTGAGATATGAAATCAAAATTTAGAACTACATGTATACTCATTTTTTTTTCAATTTGGGGCTTTGTTATCGACATTCAGGTCTACAATAAGACATTTTCTCCAATGTAGAGCTACGCAATCGACATTTATGTCTACTTTCAAGTTTTTCAATGTAGAGCTATGTACAATTGAAACCCAGGTATTCATTCATTTTCGTCGCAATACAGAGCTAGGCAATTGACATTCAGGTTTTCATTCAAACTATTTCAATGTATAGCTATGCAATCGACACCCAGGGTTACATTCAATTTTCTTAATTTAAATCTATCTATGCAATCGACATCCAGGGCTACCATCAAACATTTCAAACATTGAGCTCTTATCGGCTACAGATCTACATTGTTGTTTATAATTCACTTCGCATAGATGCTTTAAGTGGCAACAATAACTGGTGCTTCGGTATCAAAATCATTTTGGATTCATACTGTTTTTAATATATTTGGGAAAATCCTTTAAAACATAATTTGAAGGTTTTCCAACGAGATTTTAAGAATAGGCTGATAGGTGTTTTTAAACAATCATGGTTTAATAAGGTGCACTCTTGTAGAACACTCAATCTGTACAAAGAATTTAAAACGAGGTTTAGTTTTGAAAGATACCTAGACAATTTATCTGGCAATTGCAGAATTTCTATGTCTAAATTGAGGCTATCTTCTCATAAATTACGCATTGAAACTGGTCGTTATAACCGCGAACTCACTGATTCATCACGTAGATACTGTCTGTTCTGTGACTCTCAAGATAAAGAGGACGAATACCATTTTGTTCTGGTCTGTCCGATTTATGAATATTTAAGAAAAAAGTATATATGCATGTTTTATTATAATAAGCCAAGCGTTTTGAAATTTGTTACATTAATGAGTACTGAAAAAAATATCCGTTTTAAGAAATCTCGGCAAATTCATTCGTGAGCCATTTATGCTTCGTAAATCGATATGCTAGCTTCTAACTCGATTGTTCAGCGTGAAACTGTTGTAACTCCCTATAAACATATAGGGGGTTGCGGGTGTTTCGCGCTGAGCCATCGAACTATTTCACAAAGTCTTGTTCTACCTCCTCGTACAGCATACTTATTTTCAGATATATAAGACGTTAATCTCACATGTTCTATCGTATTACAATATTGCCAGTAATGATGATGGTTGCTACAATAACAATTACAGTTGTTGTTGCTGTTGTAGTAATTGTTTTCATTCTCGCAAATAAAAGAACACCACGATTTCACTCAAATTCAGAAAAGAGTTAGTATCCTTCCAAAAAATATAAATGTAGCTATGAATTTGTTCAGCTTACGGTATTGTTAATGACCTTACACATATTTAGATATTATACATGTTACTTGTAATTTGACCAGAAACTTTATGTAAGTTTGTGTCAATAAAGAATATGTCTATGTTGAAAATGTTTTCAATCTAGAGCTATGCAATTGACATTCAGGTTTACACCCAATTTTCGCAATGCAGAGCTTCGCACATTTGCATCAGATTGTTAAAGGTTTTACGGTTTTTAATATGTTCATGTTCAGAAAAACAGCTTTAAAAGACACGCTCGGAAGGGGTGGTCGGAGCACTCAAAATTTCTTACTTGCGAATCTTATATAGTAGATATTTGATAGTCATTTATTTAGATATTCACGAGGAGTTTAATATAAAACTTACAAAGTTGAAAGCAGTCAGCTTCGGAGTTCACACATGTCTATTTTCATACAAATGACATCGCGTAGTGCGTAGTTATGAAGTTTTTTAATGTCCGATTCCACGTAAAACGGCGGGAAATGGCGACGTTAACGGCGCACAAAATCATTCATAATATGGTCTGGATCGCTTAATAAGACCTATTACACCATATGATAATTCAAAATGAGGAAAGACCATAGCTGGGCATTGCACACACTCAATCATAACATATAAAAGAGGTATAAAATTGAAACTGATTATGGATATTAGAAAAAAAAGGTCAAGAACCAATGCGAGCAGCGTCGAAAAAAGGAATAAAAGACGTTTCGACCGACGTCAATCAGAACGCCTGATTTGATAAACAAAAACTAAGAGTAAGTAAATTAGCAGTGTATAGTTTTATATGACTTGATTATAAGTCGCGTCAGTAGATGATATGTATCAAGGCTTTAAAGACATATGTAAGCACTTTCGACATCATGAGAGTTTTGGAAGAGGTTCCCACGAAATCCCAGATTTCTATGAAGGGTCTATCTCGATGAATTAACGCAGTAGTGGTGTTATTTTAAGGTATTCAAACTAAACCCAAATTATTTTTCCTGTGAGTATAATACAGTAAAAGTTCCTTTTACGAAACGTCTCAAAATATAACGATAGGTTATGAAAAAATATAACATTTACTTTACCCATCCCTTCTCTAGTTAAAAGAAAAATATGATATTGTGTACCAACGCAAAAGATTGAGAAAAAGGTTTTTAAATCAAATATTTTATTGAATTCAAATCAAAAGTCTATATCAACAATGATTTGAGATTTGTTTTGACAAAGGTTCTTTCTTTGTAACAAGTCCATAGAGCCGGTTAGGACGTTACTTTGATAAGAAATGATTCAATTTTAAAACGACGTTGATAGCATGTGCCGACACTCATTTAATTGTGTTACGTTTTAAATCATATCTTCACGAGTATTGTACATAGCCCTCTGTAATTACACAAGAATTAAGAAAAAATGCCTAATCCACATAACTTGATATTTTCTTATTTTCAGTTTCATCAGACGTTTTATATAAAAGTTATCGCAAAAGTTCTCGAATTCCTGGGAAAATCCTCGTATAGGTTCGTTCGTCTGTCTTTGTGTTAGAGGTCATAAAATTGTAGATATCATAACATAATAATTTACTGAAAGAAGAGAGATGGGTGAGAGAGATAGGTGAGAGAGAGAGAGAGAGAGAGAGAGAGAGAGAGAGAGAGAGAGAGAGAGAGAGAGAGAGAGAGAGAGAGAGAGAGAGAGAGAGAGAGAGAGAGAGAGAGAGAGAGAGAGAGAGAGAGAGGGAGAGAGAGAGAGAGAGAGAGAGAGAGAGAGAGAGAGAGAGAGAGAGAGAGAGAGAGAGAGAGAGAGAGAGTTAAGATCTTATATAGAAGCGCCCGTTAGCTATTGTGGCTGGGCTCAAAGACCAATTATGTATATACAGATAAGATAAGACTTAACCAGTACGTTATAAAACCATAGAATGTCTCGAATGCTCTGTCGTCCTCTTTGTCACAAGACTGTTTTATTAGTTATATAATACCCCGTTGAAGAAGAAGCACCGTTTTTCCATTAGTAGTCTAAAACAGGCAGTTCTCGACTAATTTCCGATGTCTGTAAATAGATCTCGTCTGCAACTCATGTCGTGATAATTTCCTGTAAATCTGTTGCCAAAAATAGAACAAATGTCAACCCGTAAAAAAAAAAAGAATTTGGTACTTTCAGACCAAGAAAAAAAGGAACGACGTCGACTGTGATAAAACAACAACAACAACAACAAAAAAAAACACACACAAACAAAAAAAACCAATCGGTTGTCTAATGAAATTATTTATTGAAACCAAGAAAAGTGAAATGTAGATCCATTTCATCTTTCGCAAATAGAAATATATTCTGATTGGCTGAAAACAATTGGTTTCATTTCTAAAGAAAAACAATTGAGCCTGTGCGTGACATTTCCAACAATTTGATATATTCGTGAGGTGCAAACACTGGCTACCGTAGACAGCCACATACTATAAATATAAAGTTACCTGGTGGTCTACAGATACTTTAAGACCTTATATATCTTCTAAACGCATAGTGAAGACTCTGGTCAGACTGTGCGGATGCACAGGCTGGCCAAGAGTCTTTGCTTTGCGCATATTTGAAATTGTTGGAAATGCGATGCATTGGCTCAATTATGAGTACGCAGGTACAGTGAGTTCTAAAAGTTTTTGGACAAACACATTTTTCCATATAAACGCTCATCAAAAGCCAAAATAATGCTCTTTTTCGATGCTTAAGATTATACCATCACTGTTATTACTATTGTATCAATTAAATCTCACTTAGATTTTTCACTTGGTTTGTTATTTAAATTTCTTTATAAAGAAATTTATTGAATACACATTACATCGGCCGTAGATCAAATGGTATTTTTTCTCTAAAAAAACATTCTCTCACCTTCATAACGTCATTCAATCTATTTAGTAAGCTTTACTTATATTTTGCTACATTGCTGCACGTGCAAGACCTCACAGTTTGTTCCATATTCTATGAGCTTGGTGAGCTTTTACCGAGAAAGCATGTCCTAGTATTTAGATTGTTTTACTATCAAGGAACTTCATATTAAAGTTTTAACCCAATGTAAGGCGTTTTTATCCAAAATAAGTATACCTAACTCCAAAAGAAGCGTCCACAAAAATATGTTTTTATATTTGTTTTTTTTTTTTTTTTTTTTTTTTTAGTTTGATACATGTCAGAACTGACTATCTATTCTAGACCGTTTTTTTCCTTTTGTTTCCATGTTCCTTTCCGTAGCATCGCCTACCTAGTAAACGTGTCCCCTTAGCTCGCTGGTCGTGTGCAAAAAGGTTTATTGAAAAAAAAAAATAATGTGAATTTAAAGACAAGTTCGCAAATAGCAATAAATCGTTTTAAAAACTTAAAATTCTAGCTGACGTCAAATGTTACGTAAGAACGTTATCAGCAAAACTGGATCTACAGAGTAAAGCCTATAAATGTAGGCGTTGCGCGGTCAATACAAACTTCAAACCGTTCCTGAAATATGAAAGGTGGTTTTAAAAACGTTTAAACTGCTCTGACAAATTTGCCGAATGAATTTCAAGAAATGGTGCAATTAAGCATGTGCTTTATTCGTTGTTCGTTACTGCACAGACACGATCGCCACTGTCAAAGTGCAGTTAAAATGGGTTTTTAAATCGGAGATTTATACCGGTTTCCAGAAATCCAGCCTGTTTGACCCACTACATTTTTACCTTTATCTTCTGAGCAATGTGTTCAAACCAAATAATGTGTTTTCAAACACCGAAGAAACGGCCTTTTCAGTCACAATCTACAAACTTTGTTTTTTATCTTATTTACTTTTCGACAAATAGAGAAGATGCTAATACAAAATTTGATGTAATTTTCGCTTTTAGTAATTACCAGTTAGTATTTTCAGTGTTTATAACAAGATTTTCGGTTGAGTAAAGGAGTTGAAACGTACAATAGGTTAACTGTAAATTAAATTTGTAGCACTTACAATATTACTACTCTGATTTCTTTCTCGAACGGTCATTTACCAGTTGTAGGGCTGACAACCAATCAAATTCTGTTATGATTATCACTCGGTTAAAAACCCACGCGTAAATTCACACCACGTGGTAGATCGTCTGCTCGAAATGTGTCAATTAAGTTGTTTGTCATTGGTCAATGGTCGTCTGCACTCTGACAGGGAGCGTGGGAAGTCTACTGGTGGAATGAGTACTGTTGACTATGTGTTATAGCGGGCGCATATTGACTTGAACCTGACCTTTATGCAGAATAAATGATTAGGCACATAAATAAATTCCGAAGATACTTCGGCACGTGACGATCACGCATGGACATTCCGTTATACTGCACAAATTACAGGTATGCGTGGAGTTAGTAGTTTACCTATATACGGGGCGCCTAGTCATCTAGCAGACGATTCGATTTCAAATATTGCGACTTAGAGAGGGGATTTCAATTCATTTCCATTCAAAACACATAAATTGCATTTAAAGAAATTTGAAAATTCATATTTTTCTCACCCGCATCTAAAGATTTGTTAAATAAGAAACTCAATTTATGTATTGATTCACTACTTCATGAGGGTGACCAAATATCGCCGTTACAGTGAACAGCATGTGCGATAACGGGTTAACAAAGCTAACACGTGCACTCCAACTTAACATTTGGATTCCGCAGATAAGTCGTGATTTGTCGGGGAGAAACGACCGGTATTTAATTGATTTAAATCACAAAGGCCAGGTTTAGGTCAATATGCTTCCACTATAACAAATAGAAATAATTTTGTAATTTTTAAATATTTGATTTTAATGAGCACTCTGATCACGCTCCAATCCTATTTACAATAAATTCAAATTTGAGTATGAAGGAAAATTATTCAACAACAAATAAACCGACAAAAACATACGATAAACTGATATAGGATAGCAGTAAGAACGATCTATTTTTAGAATAACTCATGAATAATCATAGAGTGCTGCTAGATTTAATCGATTGGTCAGAAACCAAAGATATAAATAGCATAGTTGCCGATTTCACGTGTTTCTTGAGGGAAAATGCATTTATAGTATTTGGGAAAACCCAATGCTTGAAAAACAAACATGTTGGTAATCAGAATTGTAAATAGTTTAATGAAAAATGTTTTGTTGCTAAACAGGCTTTTAAACTCTAGAGAGAGGAATAATATTAATAGACAAGCTTTTAGCTTTGCGTGTGCTCATTATAACAACGTAAAAAAAATTGCTAAGAAATAATTTAGACTAACAGAGGGCTATCGAATCAGCAAACTTTCAAAATCGGACCCACGAGGTTGGATGTGCTGGCGATGTCCTCGAAAAGATGAAGTGTTATGACAAAAAACTCACAAATTGGGTAAATATTTTACCAACTTTTATTGTCCAAATTTGAGCCCTTTTGATTGGCGAACTATTGCACTATCCCAGCCTCTCAATAATGTCCGATTTACAGTGCTGACAGCACTTTGATTTTTTCTTTATTCTCGTGAACTAAACAGTACCTATCATACGCGAGAACGCGAGAATTTGATAAGAACTGCGGGAAATTTTGATGAACAAAAAGAACTCAGCTCCATTTCATTACACAAGTACTTCAAGAATATTAATTGACATTTTCATTGGCTGTGAAAAAGGAAAACTATGAAAGATTTTCGTATCAACCCACTCGTTGGATATTTGCAGAAATAGAAAGTATTATAGAAGATTAATGAATCCATTTTATCGTTAAGTTTAACTCCCCCACTGTCTGTAAGATAAATTCTCATAATACATACAATCTTAGAAACCACTTCCTGTCATAAAATATTAATTTTATAGGTTGTAGTTTATCATTCTATGTATTCTATGCAGTATTCAAGGTTATTTTCTGATATATACCTCAAATCATTTAACACTTTCCTGATTTACAAAATTTTGGACCTGTCCAAATTCAAAGGTTTTGCAGACGAAAATTTAAAGTTGATTTGATTTGAAAAATAACCATTCAGTAGGGTAGAAAATAGTGTCGAAAAAGAAGAAATTGCTTGTCAGAAGCAATTTCTTCTTTTTTCACAATGTTTTCTCAATCATAAAATCATAGGCGCGTAAAAAGCAGGGATTAAACAGCAATGGGTTAAGGGAGGCCGGGGCTAGTTGATACACGGGGCTAGTTGAAACATCCAGCATTTCGGGGTCCTTAGTAATCTGAGATGTTGCATTTGCCCATTTTAAAATAATCAAGTAATTTTGGAAATTTTCCTATGCATTCGCGACAGTTGTTTGAATTTTTATGTTCATTTATGTATTGAAAGACTACTTTTTAGAACAACAGTATAATTTCGGATTTTTTTCTAAATTTGTTGTTTAATTCAAATCAAAGGAAAGTTTAGAATTCTATATGCTAACAAGAGAGGGTTAGGTGTCGGTAAGCATCACAGGGATTTCATTTGAACAAGTCCTTGTAGATGATGTCTATAGAAGACTTTGAATATATATTGTGAAAACGCGAAGCCGATTTAAACCTTTAATTTTCAAACGTCTCTGAGTTCAACACATACCCATATCTTACGATTTAACATCGTGAAAGACGTATAGATAACTCTAAAATAAAACAGATTTATCGTTGGACTATTTTTTGAGCAAGGTTTCAAAATAGCTGCGTACTCAAAATTGTTTTCTTTTTCCATAAAATTAGATTTGAGCCTATGCATGGCATTTTCAACAGCTCACACTTGCGCGAGGTTCAAATGTTGAGCACCGTAGACAACAACACTTTGCTATAATCTTGAATATACGCAGACTGCCAGAAGAGTGATTAAGACCTTATTTATCTACTAGTAAATAGCGCATAGAAAAGCCTCTGGTCAGACTGTGCATCCACACAGTCTGACCAGAAGCTTTGCTATGCGCGAATATGAAATTTTTGGAAATGTCACGCATAGGCTCATTTTTTATCGTATCTGCAGCAAAATGTCATCAATTTCGACATTGATTTTTACGTCTGCCAACTTATTATTATTATTTTATTTATTTATTTATTTATTTATTTTTTTTAAACGCTTACCATCCTTTATATAGTTTATGAACTTTTTCTCGTGTCTGGAGTCTATTATTGGCGACAGCTGTTTAGTATTTTATATAGTAAGTATTATAAAATCTATTGTCTAACCATGTACTATACAGTTATCACTGGGTGACAACGGCTGGCTGTTGAAAATTGGTGAAGAGAGATAACGCTGGACAAACTTGTGTCGTAGGTCTTATATAGTGGCGACGGCTGATATGTGCTTTATGAAGGATGTATTGTATTATTGCATTTAAAATACGTTTTTGGGTCTTTATAGGCATACCTTATCGGAAAAAACCGAGCGTTAGCGAGAGGAAACTTGTATTAATAAGTAATTCTTGTGACGTCATTAATTTACAAAGCAACGTCGGTATAAACAAAAGTGACAGTGCAATGAATGATGTAATTTTTTCCGGCACATTATCGGTATTTAAGCCAATTTCAAAGCATTCTTATGAATTATTTTATATATTTGTTTGAATAGATATTATAGTCTTTCTTTTAATACAATGATAGCGTCAATTCACGTTCTTTCTATGATTCTAATAGAACCCCGAGGTACTGTAAAAGCTTTACGGTATCTTTTGTAAGAAGACAAACAAGTTGTAGACTCACCTTATTATTTCGTAAAATGAGAATGACTATATTCCGTCCATTTACCAAACACAGAACATTTTTGATTTAAAAGTACATTGTATTTTTCTGTCGGCATTATGTTTACGCAAGTCATACAATGAAGATGCATTTAACCTTTTTTTTAACTTGGCCGTCGATCTTTCCAAGCTAATTTTCAAACTGATGAGTTTCTTATTAAAAAGAGCATCCCCATGGGGGAATAAACGAGCCATTAAATAAACGAGTGAATACGAGGACAAAAATATTGTAATTGATGTCTCGTTTACCTTCATTGGACTCAAAATAGGCCCTACATTGATTCTCAATCTCGAAAAAAATTAAAGATTCAAAAAGAGGGATGTCTGATTTATGTCGTATAAAAGTTGGCGAATAAATAATACCAATAGATTTTTTTTCTTGAAAGAGCGGGGCTAAAATATATAAAACTTGCGAGCATATGATTCGATTGTAGTCAAAGCAATCGACTGTCATACGTTTAAGATAAAAAAAAAACGTTTATGAATCAACCATTTTAAAACGTTTTTTTTTAATCCTGAACACTGGTCCAACTCTTTCAAAACACCGCTTGGCCAAACTAATGACCAGTTGCAGTTTACGGAAATGGCCGAGGGATGTTCCGAATGAGGCCCATTTTTTTCTACCTGTACCAAATATGGTAAGTGCTTTGTTGACAACAGTGTGTCTTCGTGACTTAAATAGACAATCCCTTTGTTGTTTGTGATTCCGTTGTTGTTCACTTTGTTTACATAAAAAATATTTTACTAGTCCTTTTCTAGACCAAATGATCTCAAAACTGTTGACCCTATATTTATTGAACAAGTGGTGGAGTGGGTTGGTGGACAGGTACTAGTTGCATCACTCTTTAACATTGTCTACATGTGAGAATAATATGTATTCCATTATATAGGTTACACTTTCGGTTTCGGCGAGTCACATACCTTTTATAATGTACAGTTTAGAACATCATGAAATTGAAAAGATGAATGATTTTGAAATGAAATTGAATGAATGTGTGGGGCGAGTTTGGAGTGAAAATCAAGGGAGATAATCCAATATCGCTAATTTTGTTCAAGATGAATAAGATGCGATGTTTATCCCCCCCCCCATCACACACACCTTAATACACATACATACAGGTTCTATGAACTGCTTTTTGTGTCTTCCCCGAACCAATTAATATGAAATAAGGCAAAGCCTTAAAAGCGAGCGCAGCAATTTGTTTACTGGTTGACAAATTATTTGTTACGAGAAAGAGAGAGAGGAGAGAGAGAGGGGGAGAGAGAGAGAGAGAGAGAGAGAGAGAGAGAGAGGGAGAGAGAGAGAGAGAGAGAGAGAGAGAGAGAGAGAGAGAGAGAGAGAGAGAGAGCATATGTATTTTAAGCGCGTAATCCCAGGATCTATCAGTTGCAAAATTAATTTTCAATAATTGCACATTTCATTCTGTTATGTCTAACTGTACCTTATACCTTTAATTCAATTTTATTCTCTTGTAAAAAAACCCAAACTTTTTGTAATTTCTCCCCTGGAAAAAAAAGAGCTGAAATCGCCACAGATATAAGACTGAAAATGACTTAGTCATAGTGTAAATTTATGTGAACAACAGACAAAAGAAATCATTATTTCTGGTTGAGATTTCCCAAATTGTTAAAAAAAAATTAAAACAAGATGTGTTTGTGAAACACGAATGCCCCCATAACGGCATTTTTTTTCAAAGTTTGACCTTGACAGATGACCTTGACCTTGTCACATGACCTTGACTTTGGTACCAGCGGATGCGGATCATTGAGATCTTTCATCATGCCAAATATTAGCTTTGTATCTTGAATAAGTTTGAAGATATTGGCAAGGTTAAGTTTTCGGGTTAAGTTTTCAGACGTTTGACCTTGACAGATGACCTTGACCTTGTCACATGACCTTGACTTTGGTACCAGCAGATGCGGATCATTGAGATCTATCATCATGCCAAATATTAGCTTTGTATCTAAAGACAGACAGACAGACGGACAGACAGGCAGACGGACATGAGTAAAACAATATGCCCCCGATCTATCGATGCGGGGGCATAAAAATAGGAAAAATCAATATGCACTAGGTTAAATAAATGAGCCTATATTTCTATAGCAAGATTCAAATATCAATGTTTTTATGTTCTGATTGTATATGGCCCACTTAACATTAGAAAAAAGTTTCGAATTTAAAACCGTAGGGTTAGCAGACCTTATTTTAGTTCATTTAAATAAAGCTGATAAACTTACAGCTTTTGAATACTATAACATGATAAGAACTCGTCTTGATTAATGTCAAAACATTTCTAAGGAACTGCTTGAAATTTCCCATAGAATCTGCATTTTCTACATGGATCTACATAGGGTAATAAAGTTCACTAAATTATAAAATAGGCTACTACCTTGTCTTTTTTATTAATTACCATTACATAACACTAATCATGTATTGAGTAGATGTATGTTTGTGATGTACAATCTATTCCTCCAATACTGAATGATCCGTTCATCAGTTAAAAGATTAAGTTTCATACCTCTTTGAAATCGAGACATAATTTCTTCATAAGTTCAGATTTAATCACATTTAGCAAAAACGCAAAGATTTATCACTAAAAGCAAACATTGTTCATGGGGCCACTTTCCGCGGAAGTTATTAAAAAAATGTGTACTCAAAATTGTTTTCATTTGGGCAAATAAGAATGCATTAACATTTTTGAACATAACTGGAATTAAAATATTATATTATCTTCAGGATTTAAAAAATGCTCTTGTTCCTTGTACAGGCGGTAACAACAACAAAAGACAAACGTATTAAAATAAACTTTACAAACTAGCATTTCCTTCTTTCCCACAATGTTTTCTCATGGCCTAAAAAAGTCATTACATTCTTGTTTTCGTTATTACAAGGCAACTTTAGTCACTATTTTCTATATTAAACACATTGAAAATCGTAGAAACATCACTCTTTTCTATATCAAACACATTGAAAATCGTAAGAAACATCTTGCATGCATAACAAGTCCTCAAGTCTATAATTGAAAAAAATAAATTTCCAGACTAAATTATTCGTGACGTCATTGTTCACTATTGATGACATCAAGAATGTTTGTGTTGACATTTTAATCTAAACATGCATACATCATAAATCTGGGGGTTTAACATAATCCAGGTCGTATACGTGTTAGGATTTAAGGTAAGGATGTTAAAATTAGCCTTGTCATTCTGTTTAACTAAGACTAAAGAACATTTTGTGGGAATGACCGCGAGAATCGCTTCGGTCGGCCTCGCTTTTGGCTTTGTTTTGTTGCTTCCGGTAGAAAATAAAACTTTTATAGAAACCTCGTTTTAACGGGATAGCTTAAATTAATTTTCAATTTTTAAATCTTTCTTTTACGAACGATACGTTGAGGTATTTTTCCAATTCAATTTTTGACTTTTTTTCTATCCTGCAAGTGAATTCACTCCGGGTGAGAAATGACACGATTATTTGGTTTGACAGTATTGATGGAATAGAATAGAATAGAATAACACGCGTTACCATAAACGCTCGCTTCGCGCTCACGGCCTTTGGCCGTTCGCGAGCTGCGCTCGCTATAAGCTTACTAAATTGAATTATGTCAGCTAAATCGTGGATTTTATCTACCGGTTTTTATTTTTTATTTTGAATGTAGTTGTTGATCTTATCATTTCGAGTGATTCTGGGTCATTTTTGAATCGTAGGAGTGAGTGTTTGGAATGAAATAATGTGCGCCGAGTGAGCGATTCGGAATGATTTTGATCTGAATTACAGTCAATTTCAGGCTACTACTAACCATATGTAATAGAATTCTGAAATCGATGGCTCAGATCGAAATAGCTGTAACTGTCTTTATGTTTATAGGCAGGTGCACATGTTTCGCGTTGGGCCATCGAAATGGCATACATGTTACATGTATATACTTCTGGTATGTTCCCAGGGCTGTTGGAGTAACGAGCCCGTTGTGGAGGGGGGGGGGCAGCTTTTGCTAGTCTATCTTCCGAGCTATACTCCAAGGACGTTAGTATCTAAAGAATCATAAAGGGGCTTCCATTTTAGCAGACATTATAACAGCCCTGCGTTCAGGATGACAAAACGGTGCAATCTTTTTGCATACTATATATCCCGCACTACATGCACGCAAGTGCAAAGCAGGGTATAATTTGCCAAAAAAAAAAAAAAAAAAATGCGCTGTTTTGTCATCCTGAACGCAGGGGTTCGTGGATTTTTAATTTGTCGCGTACTACTAATCCGCATCAATTATAATTTAAAGTTTCTTTGCAACTTAACGCTCAATTTAAGAGGTATAGAGAATATTTTGTTTTCATTTAAGTATGAAACTGTATGAAAACATCAAGCGGATTCAATTGTCATTTGAATTTGTTCTTTTAGTTTTTATATCCATGAATAAATTAAAAAAAAAAAAAAACGACAAAAATCTCAAATTGAAGGAACTATACTTAATGCGAAAGGATTTGGTCTTTCAGCCAATCAGAGTTCTTATTTTTTGATAGAGAAAACTGAAAAACAAAGAAAAAAATAGCCGACAATCCTAAAAATGATATGCATGTACTATCCAAAGGCTTGAATTATGGAAAGGAGAAATAGTTTGGTTCTCCTCTGTATTCAATATCTAACACCACCTTTCAGATATCGTGTGTTGCCTCTTTAATCAGGACTATTCTTAAAAAAATAGTTTAACACACATCCGGCGAAAGGGGACCTCGATGGCTCAGTGCGTAACAATTGAAACTGCCTATAAACATATAGGCAGTTACAACTGTTACGCGCTGAACCATCGATTTTGGGTTGCTCGTAAAATATTGACCCCAGTCAGGTTCCGAAGGCTGGCTAGGTTCGAAATCATTCGCACTTTTCTTATTTTCTGGATCTAAAATGACCATTCTCACTTTCTGTAGGAGATAAGGTTTTCTGTAAATACGACATACGGTTGACCTCAGCTGGAATCAACCTTTTTTTTAAATATGTGACCCGTCATGCGAAAATAGGCCATCTCGGAACTCCGTCAAGTAAAATTATGAAAAAGAGATTTGTTCCGGTAGAGGTCAACCAGAGGTCGCAAATCAAAACTCCTTCACGTGAAGTTTGAATGATCATTCTAGATTCAGAAAATGGTCCAATTGCGAAAAGTTTGGATCCAAGTCAGTCTGCACAGTCCGCGTAGTCTGACAAGTGTCAACACTTTACGCACAACCAAGCTGGTCCGGTTTTGCGTGAAGGGTCACATACAGTTAACAACATCGTGAAATTGACATTAATCTCGATCAAAACCATTCCAAATGACTCGCTCAGCGCCCCATTCATTCATTCATTCCAAACACTCAGTCTAACCATTCAAAAACGTTCCAAACCCACTGAAAAAGATATAACCAACAACTTCATTCAAAATACACTTAGCTACAAAAAAAGCGCGATTTCACTGACACAATTGAAATTTTAAGCGCCTGATGGGTTCTTGAAGAAATAGGAGGCTATTTTCATCTTATATATTATATTTTAATTTCGTTCCAAAATCATTCCAAAATCATTCACCATGTCAATTTCACGATGTAATTAACTATAAATATTTTACCAAGTTCCCAGATTCTCGGTTTTGGCGTGACGGGCCACACATATTTTCGGAGATTCCACTATGAGTTTTCTCTTATGATATTACTGTGATTTGAAATGTTAATTGGACTATTTTTCATGTATTTTCGGTTATTATGTGGGAGGCTCTATCGAACAATAAAGTAAAGGTTGAAAGTTGAAAATTTGAATTCCCATCAGGCAAACAATTGCCTTCCGCCAATAGTCCACCTTCATTCGAGAATTTAATACATTCTCGACCTTTAAGGAAATTTTATTGTACAATATAAAACCCTTTTATTGTTGTTCACAACATATTTCTTGTTTTCACAACTCTTTGGCAGA
Organism: Fragum whitleyi; assembly: GCA_948146395.1. Classification (NCBI taxonomy): domain Eukaryota; kingdom Metazoa; phylum Mollusca; class Bivalvia; order Cardiida; family Cardiidae; genus Fragum; species Fragum whitleyi. Next base: position 11,744,121 of record OX411546.1, on the reverse strand, counting down.
CATTTTATAGTAAGATCAGACTGAAAAGCTGTGCAGTCTGATCTTAGCCTATACCGCTTGCTTACTATCAAAATATTTTGAGAAAGACTTAAATCAGACTCATCGAAATGTCCCGAAATTTTGAAATTTTGTTTGTCACAATATTAAGAATCGGTAAGATAAGAGTTAAGCGGCAAGGGGGCGATATATTAGTAAGAATATTTCAAGAACCATGTAATAAACTTTCTCATTTTGTACTTTCAGACGGGGATGGTCGGACGATTGTGGGAGTTGAAGAGTTTGGTTCCGTTTAAATAATAATAATGATATAGTAGTAGTAGAAGTAGTAGTAGTAGTAAAATAATAATAATAATAATAATAATAATAATAATAATAATAATAATAATAATAATAATAATAATAACAATAATCATTATTATTATTATTATTATTATTATTATTATTATTATTATTATTATTATTATCACTTTAACGGCATAAGACGTCGCTTTTTACAGTTTTTTCCCCAAAGCTCTTCGGCTGCAACATCTTACGATGGATTCCTGGTATTTCCTATACTTCTGCTCGATTCAGTTTCTTTTTTCAAATATGTATATATTCTATAGAATTCCTATTTGGTTCTCATAAGCATTTATTTAGGAGACTTCCCGGTAGGGTTTTTTTCACATTAAGGGACTTTAGCGATATCTTGCTTGTTACTAATTTCATTATCAATATAGCAATGATCATTATCTTTACCTTTTTCATTGAAAAGGGAGGAATATGTTAGTCATAGCCTTTTTGGAGTACATGTAATGTTGCAAATCATCAATGAGGTTGAACTCTATGACCGTCGTTGCTAGGTAATTGTGACCTCATGATGACCGGACGGTAACGTAATTGTTATTCGTTTAGACGTAAACCGTCTCGCTGTAATATGAAATTCACTTATGACAGTACATCGTGTTTCCGTGTAACACTTGTCGGGAAAAATTAGTTAAGACCGTGCACGACTAAGTGGTTCTGACGTATATGCCTGACACGTCAATCAACCGTAACGACGTTAAGTGAGTACGTCCGTCGGCGCATGTTGACCGATGGAATTCCATACGTGTGTTGCGTTTAGCCTTTGTGAACATTAAAAAATGTACCCTGCTTTGCACGATAGAACAGGCGCAAAGCGACGTACATACGTAAAGGACTGGTATACTTTCTTAAACGTTACGTTTTTGTTCTGAATGCTGTCCCGCTTTTGTCGATATAACTATACACTTCAAAATAAGTCTCTTTGAAAGTTATAAAAGAAAAAGGAAGATTATTCCGAAACAATACAACACGTCGATTGTCGTTTGTTGTTTTGTAATCAACGATGATACTTTTTATCAATTCACGTGTTTTGTAATGAATGACTCGAATGAAGAGAGACGCCAACGTAGACACCAACGTAAAATTACACACAATCTGTCCTCTTCAAACACAACGTGCAATCTCAGATTAATTGGACATTGTCCAATATGTTCTGAATGAAATGCCATAACTTCTTTAATGTTTTGATAAAACATTATAGAACAGAATTGAAATGAAAACTGGTGAAACTAACGTCTGAACAACGTTATACTGGTACTGGCCGCCACAAGATGGGATTCTTTAGACAGGCATTTGCAAATGATTCAATTGTTTTATGGACAGATTAACTCCAAGCTCTTGTGTGCTTATATGGCAACCCCCAGTGTTATGGATTGAGTCCTTTCGGTCTGATCTGAAATATTAAGGTGGTGGACCCCGTACTATTTCCACAACATTTCAGAACTCATGATCTTTCACAATGTTGACCGAGGTTTCCTAATGAAATCATTAGGAAACCTCGTTTAACGCTGTTAAAATTCATTACTTCCGAAAAGTTGCGGAACTATTACGGGTTCGCTACCTTAAAAGACGTCGAGAAGAGTACTCACGGACACGTTTTTAGCGTTATTTCAGTCTTACCGCAACTTTTAGAAAAAAAATTGTCATATGGGCTGGGTCTGATGTGCGGTCAGAAAGTTAGGGATCAGATACGAGAGGTTGAGCTTGCAGTTACATATACGACGACACGTAATTTAATATTTGTACTTATGTGCAACTTCTGGGCTCGAGGTTAAAAAACTTTTCTCATTCTCAACTCAAAATTTTCTCAAATTTCAATTTGAGATTAAATCCGTAATTCTGTTTTAATACTCATTTTAACGTATTAACATAAAAGATAATATTAATAAGTTGTTATTTATAACAACCTTTTAATATTAACTTTTATTTTTAAACATTTATTTGAATTTAAAATTTGAGAAATTTTGAGTTGAGAATGAGAAAAGTTTTATAACCTCCTCGAGCCCTGATCTTAGCCAACACTTCTTGCTTTATACTTTTATCATAGTTTTGACAACTCAGACTTTACTGGTTGAAATGTCAATTTGTTTAAAACAAAATATAAATACATCAGGGCCCGAGGTTATAAAACTTTTCTCTTGCTTAACTGAGAATTTCAAAACTAAATAAATGTATGAAAATTAAAGATAATATTAAAAAGTTGTTATTTAAAACAACTTATCAGTATTATCTTTTATTTAAATACATTAAAATGAATATTAAAACAGAAGTACGGCTCTAATCTCAAATTGAAATTTAAGAAAATTTTTAATTGAGAATGAGCAAAGTTTTATAACCTCTGGCCCTGAATTAGAGTTCACCATTCATTTTATTTCCTCCTGTTGGAGATTAATAAATAAATACATTTTGTATTATAAATTACAAACAGTAAACGATTAACAAAGTGGTAAACATGCAAGACAAAATATGTACAATATGAACTATGCAATTAGGCACGGATTGATCTATTTTAACAGATTTTCAGTTATCAGAGTAAGCTTTTGAGACAATTGTATGCGTAAAAAGCTGAGTGTTGAAGGAAACTGAGTTGTTTATCTTCTGTAATAGTACAATTTGATTCTCCATTGAGAACAGATATAACAAATTCATTCTTTGTTTTACGCTGAAGTTCGTTTGCTAGATTTCGATCGATATATTTATAGGTCTCGTTTAAATAAGATCTTTTAATGCAAGTTAAATGTGGACAATCGAACAGCACATGCGCTATTTCGTCAAAAATGACACACTGACATACGGGACATGTTGATTGGATTTCATGAGGTAGGACAACCCAAATTTTGGACAAAAGACGGATTATTTTTGGATTGATATTACACGAGTATAGTCTATAAAGCGGGCAGATACGAACTGAGGGATGCAAAAGCTTAAACCTCGTAAAATCTTCATCAATACTTATCCTGTTTTTCCATGCCTCAGTTTCGAAACTATCGACAACAGAATTGACTCTACGTTTCCAAACATTTTTAGTTGGAAGCAATCTCGAATCTACTATGAAGGCGTGTACAGTGTCCTAAAGTCCATATTTAGACAATATATTAAGAATGTCAGGAATGAATCCAAATTTTACGGATGAACAATTTTGAATATATGAGAAATAGCGTCTCAAAAATAAGTTTTTACTTAATGTATTATTCTCTAGAGTTAGAATCTTATGTAAAAACATCAGTTTCCTTCTATCAATCATCGAAGAAAGCGGGTGGAGGCCGACCATTGACTCACACATATCAGATCTAGTTCTGATATTAATCAAAATTCGGAGTTATAACAAAACGTGGCGATTTTCAATTAGAAAACCGAGAGAATATTTCAAAAGAACTTCCTGAATAGATATTTCTTTATAAAATAAATTTATTGAGGAAACTGTCTGAAAACTGATAATTGCGCAATGCCTCTTTTAATTAATGTTATTTACTTTTTGATAAACTACATTTCGGAAGATTTTTAGACATGGTCAAATTGACAATTATTGGAGACGCTAAAACAAGTCAAAGGCACGAATAGTAAAAGGAGTTTCTTTAATGTTCTAATGCTTTGGGTGGTTTATCGAGGAACAACGGTGGATTATCATTTTGATAAAATCACCGCCTTATCAGTGAAATTATCAAAAACTTATACCCTGCTTTGGTTCATTTTACCTTATCTGTCGTCATCGAAGCGGGGCCTAAAAAGTGACGTCATCATGAATGGTGTATAGCAATCACGTGCAAAATGTCGAATATTAGCTTAACGAAAATTTGTCCTAAAATGTGAAGGTCTACATTTTTCTCATTTTTTGCATTAGAAAATAAAGTAAATGTTTTTTTTCCGAGCAAGATCGATTCATTCCGTGAACAAGAAAGCCTATATTTTCACTCGTGGTTGTGCCACTCGTAAAAATATAGCTTTTATGGTTCACTCAATGAAATAATAATCAATCTTACATCGAAATAAACGAATACCCTCTGTGCATTGTGCATATGCAGATCAAGGAATGGGGCTTGGACTGGGACAGGTCTTCGCCATTCCAGAAATTTTGGCAAAGATATGGCTGTTGAGCCAGCCCTGCGTTCAGGATGAAAACGTAAGCGAAGCGCTTTCAAAATGATACCCCGTTTTGCACGTATGTGCACGTGCAAAGCGGGGTATCATCTCAAAGCGATTGCGAAACATCCTAAACAAGGTGCTAGTAATCTCGTTATAAAAGTATCATTTCGTCAGTTGGCGATCAAAATGCCGTAGCAACAGCTTAATTCGCGCTGTAGCTACTATATCCCTCCCCCCCTTGAGGAATATTATCAAATTGTATATGGTAAAAGTTGTATAAATGGACCACTTATTTTACCACAAAAACACGGTCATTTAAGATAGTGGACCCGTAATAGTTCCGCAATGTGTCGTGAACGTACTGTTTACCGAGGTTTTTTGCTTTCATTAGGAAAATTTGGTTCACATTGTGGAAGATTGTAAGTTCCGAAATGTTGCGGAATTATAACGGGTCCACTTCCTTCAGAGAATGGTCTCTTAGTAAACGTTTTTTGACAAACAAATTTATTATATCTGATTTTGCATGTTATTTGGAATTTTCGATTCTAATTAAGTTGACCAATATTGGATTCATTTACATCATTTTGAAGGCCAATTATATCTACTTTTTAGATATATTTGGATTTAAAGAATGGGATTTTGATAAAGATCGTTAAATAGACATGTGTGTGGTTGGATTGTCCCCTTGCGAAGGCTTTCTGGATCTGCTCATGATGTCAAGAGTTCAACTCCGCGCCTGCAGTTGTAAGGGAAAATCACGCAAGAATAAAAATGAAGCAAATCCGTGACAATCATTATCTTTTTGTTGTATGGTTGACAAAACAATTTATTTACAACGTATTTTCAAATTATATGTATCGATTTCTCCTCAAATCAGTAAGTGAAATTTACATGAATGAACCAGTAAACAGAGAAAAAACTGCGAAGAAGTTTTACGTCATCGGTGTCTTGTTACCAAGACAACAGATCGATTAGGAATTTGTTTCCAAAAATGGAAATTCAACATGTCTTCTGGTTGGTCAATTTATCATTCCGAAGAACCAATGACGTCAGATTAGATGCGGGTCGTAAGGTCAATAAGCTGAGTTTCATTGAGAAAATTTCCGTTCGGTTTGAAATCGGAATTTTCCGGAATAGTTCGGGACTGTATATCATGCTTGACGTAAATAGCCGAAAGGTATGACGTTAGCATTCGTAAACAGTCAGAAGGAAAACACCATCAGCTGTATTGCGTAGATCGGCTCCTACATTTATCAATTACGCTATCGATCCACAGCGTTCATTGACTAAACGCCCACGTTCTGTCGCTTTTCTTTGTCATAACCCGCCAATTACATGTTGTTTATTTTCACTTTTTAAAAGAAAATCAACATAAATTGTGTAAAACATTGAAAATTGGACATTTTTACTTGGTTTGGCGAATGAAAGTACGAAGTGGTAATTTCACTTAAAAGTATTGTGTGGGAGACATTTTAAAAGATTCTTCATGGGATTAACAACAAACAATTCTAGGAAAGGGTCTAAACTAGTAGTATCGGAAATAGGGACACCCAATTGACGCTTTGATGCCAAATATAGAAACACTAGCGATGCGCAAGTTGTTTTAGAACCGAAGAAGCCATATCATGAACGGGATTGTCTTTTGAAGGGCATTGTGAATTTTTAGTTCTTTTTGTTGTCACCATAAATAAATAATAATATAAAAAAAACTTTGTGAAACTGAAATTATTTTTTGACCGGTCGGATTTGGTTAAAATAGTTATTACCGCTGATATACGGAATAACCAAGGATAAAAAAGGAATCTTCAAACTTCAACAGGTAATTTTGTTATTTTATTTTTTCCGGTGAAATTTGTGTTCTTTTAAGTAGTGGACCCGTAACGATTCGGCTACATTTCGGAACTCATGATCTTTTACAATACTAACCGAGGTTTCCTTATGAAATCAGTAGGAAACCTCGGTTAACATTGTCAAAGATAAATCCACAAAAATATGTGGATAGTTAAAAAGAAATAGTCTTCTATTAAAGCAACGACTACGAAACCTAAAGACAGGACCATATTGAGTCTTACAATTGAGATCTTGTGAGCCTTTTTTGTCGATGCCCTACACAATTCCCGGGGTTCTATTACTAATTTTACCACATTTTGATTGAATTTCTCCATGAAACTATAATAGATATTCCTCAGAGGCGGGTAGAACCGAGGCTCGTTCAAACCCACCGAACCCCCTCTGGATCCGAGACTGCTTTTTGCGTTTTTTTTTTTTTTTACCCCGAATGCAGGATTAGATCTTGTCGGATCTCACTAGCCTGTCAATCAATTCAAGCCAGTGAAGCGACACGTGCGTGTCTAGCTGTATCTGTCCGAGTATCGAACTCGTGGCATTTGTTATTCAAATGGTTGTTGGTCTTGGCTTACCCTTTGACACACGTATGTTCCCATTAGAAATCTATGTGTAGCTTCCTTGCGTGCTTTTAAGATGAAGCACGTATACTCTTGGAAAAAGTGAAAAAAAAATATAAAGGGAATGAAATCGATTTCTGCCAGTATTGACTTGATTGGTTAGATTTCTTTCACAAGTAAAGTCAACAACCATGGGCTGTTTTAAGCAGCAGAATTTAAATTCCTTATAGAATCGGGCAAAGTGGAATGGGGATGTCGAAGTGGTCCGATCGAGAATTGAATCTGGGACTGGAGACATTTCACGGATTCCTTTTCAATTACGCGTCCGCCAAATACATTGATCAAAGATACGTGACCAGTCTTCTTTTTTAGTAGATAGATCGAGAACGGTAAAAAAGTTCACTGACAATGCTAGGATCTCAGGCAGTATACAGGTAGTAGCATCGTGAAATTGATACTCATTCATATCAAAACCATTCTGAATCGCTCACTCAGCGCTCCATTCGTTCATTCAAATCGATAAAAACTCGCTCTGAAATCTCTAGAAAACATTTCAAAATCGGCCAAGACAATCAACATTTATTTCAAATCGACCAAATTAATCTACTAAAGTGTCTATTTGGTCCATGAAGACACACAAACAGAAAAGTATGCGTATCTTATTAAAGGGAGGTAATAGATATAGCTAATTTTGTTCATTTTGAACAAAATCAGCGATTTTGGATTACCTCCCTTGAATTTCACTAAAAATCGCTTCACACACTCATCCAATTTCATTTCAAAATCATTCTAAAATCAATCATCAAGTCAATTTCACGATGTTCTTTACTGTACCATTTTGTTGCCGCACTTCACTCGAAATACCCGTATATTAGTTGACGTCATCATTTGGGGCGTAATTGTCACGTTCTCTGTCCGACCGTTTTAAGCAAATTGTCCTCGTTTCGTTCCCAGCTCACCGATTTTGCTGACTTCATTGAATTGGTGTACTTGTATCGTCAACACTCCACCGTCTCATTGATATACATTGCCAATGGCTATCAAGTTATTATTAACTATAAAAAATTTATTTCACCTATCGTGCATGCGAAAAGGGACAATTTCGGGGGAAAAACCAAAAAAAAAAAAAAAAAAAACGTGTGGACCCTCATAGTAACCAGGCTACATTCTGTCCAGAATATAATGTCTTTAGCTAGATAAAAACTAAGAATAGTCCTTCTATGTTAGACCTATTTAATATATTCAGGAGTGAAGTACCGCACAAAAACAGATTCATTACAGTCGGAAGTCTTATCACTCGTTTGGACCCGGGATATTCCAATTCACGCTGGACCCGAAAGTGGTACCACCGGGAAATGTCATCATGCCGGAAGTGCCGACCTGGAAATCGCAGGTTCACCAGGGTTGCCATTTTTCGTTCTGTTTTCATAAAGAACTTAAGTAATTCTATCACGCCACGAGCCCGTTTTACTAAACTTCTTACGAAAAAATAAATCGTAAGTCAAAAACAAAAGTCGTGCCTGATGTTTTCAATCAACGTTAGATTCTGCCTTGAAATATCTCGTTGGAATCGTCTTTAGAAGACGATTCCAATGAAAAGATGCATGGCAGAAATTCATATCTAATTACTACTGTAGAAGCAATTTTAACTTTTTACTTACACAAAAAATGATCGTAAGTTGTTTAGTACAACAGGCCCCATATCTTGACTGTTTTATATGATTTCTTGTTGGATCCTGATCACCTTTTTTATTTCATTCAATTTAGTTCCAAGATTTGCCCATTTTAATGTGTGACCATGGTAAAATATTCTACTGATTCAAAGGTCCTTTAACCACACCGTACAACCGGTTGCAGCGATGACGGGTGAGAGTCAACGATGACAGCATCGGAACATTATGCCGAGGAGACGGTAGGTCAAATAAATTCATTCGTGTAAATAAACGATTGAAGCTTTGGTATTCTAAAGCAGATAAATGATCGTGTAAGTGTTCAGCGCTTCTATAGAATAAATCTTTGCTCATATCCCTCCCAAATAAGGCCACAATCATTGATTAATTCGGAGGTTTCCCATGAAAAGTTACGAAATTAGACTTTATGCTCTCATATTTCGCCTATCTCTCAATAAATGCTATTTTAACTTGTACACAGCTGAAGTATAATCATCCACCGATATTTCTTCCAAATTTGAAGCCATAATTCAAAAAAATAAACACACAGCGGGTCCCAAAAGACGACATGTAGTAAGAAAAATATTGCCTCTGTAGACAGTCGGAATTTCACGGGGTTGTCATAGATGACAGAACTGAATTATTTGTGGTTGCCGATGTCGACAGACCCATATTCAGATTCTCGCATAAAAAATGATCATTTTTGGTGTCGTATTTTTCAATAACACATCAAAACAATTTAGATCGACATATATGCTGACATTCACGTCCACTTTTTTTTCAAATGACGTGTCACATCGAAAAATAATTCAAGGGATTTAATGTAGGATTTCAGATACTCACAAACCAAGAAAAAACAGTTGTGATCAGACTGAATATCTCGTATACGTTTTTACTTGTAATTCCAGTGACTTAGTATACATTGGACGAGTTAAAAAAGCATTTCTATTGGAAAACATAGTTGGTCTGTCTTTCATTATCTTTCGTTAACTTTCGATAATATCCACGAGTTCACAAGAATGATTTTTATTTTAGATTAAATAAAATCTTGCTAACATAGCCAGGAATTATGGAATAAAAGGAGGATTATGAAAAATCTATCTGAATCTTTTCTTAACCCTTTTTTTATTTTATGTAAAGGCCACTGAGCAATAGGAAATTACTTCGTGCAGATATATAAGAAAAGGTGTGAGGGAGATTCGATCTTCGGACCTCTGCACTGCGAATCTCTGACCTTATGGATATAGCTCATTTTCTATTTTGCTATCACGATTGGTTATATAATGTGACTTAAATGTAATGTTTGCCTATTTTTGATCCATATAAGGAATTGGGTTTCGAATACTGAAGAAGGCAAGCAGGAATATTGAATGAGCCACAGGCCAACAATGTTATATATAAACAAATTTGTTTACAAATATAAACAAAAACGGCGATTAAGGTCCTAAATCTATTTCCTTATAATAACGCTTTCTGACGCTAAACAATAAAAATGCATAAACGAAAAAGAAGATAAAGAAGAAGAAGAAGTAGTTGATTAGATTTCCACCCATTAAATCAGTGTATAAAGTCAGGTTCAAATGCACAGGGTGTTTTTTTATTTGAACTTAAAACAAAATGTTGGATTATCTTTGAGAACATGAAAAGGATAGGTTTACAAAATTGAAATGCACACTTCATGCGTGAATCACTGATATGCATATCAAATGCTAGAGAAACATGTGTAAGCAACAATCTTAAAAAGGCGCACTTGTTCCTCGAAAAAAAACTAACCGCTTCTGAAGTTTAGACATTCCAAATCACGAGATCAAAATCCTTTCAATTTGATACTCGCAGAGGGAGTTTTATTAAAATCAACCAATGTTTTTTCGGGATGTAAAATGGCACATGGAAAAGAAATTTCACATTTTACTAAGGCGTTTTTTTTTTGGCGCCAGTATGAAAAGAGTGTAAAGGGACACATCACAAAACACATGTTTTGTTACAAGGGTCAACGTAAAACTCCTTTCAAATTGTCCTAACTTTGTCAACTTTGAAAGTTATCGGTCTCTCACTAATGGGTTGATAATCGTTAACCTATGTGAGATAGCAGCTGGAGGCTAGGAAAGGATGTGATGGTTGTACTGGTGAGAGAAATACCAGGAAACCATTGTTAGGTGCTCCAGCCGCCGCGATATAACCGCAAAAGTGTTGAAATCGGCGTTAAACTCCATTCAATCAATCAATTGATATTCCTGCTTACCTTTTTAAGTATTCGAAACCCACTTCCTTACATGGATAAACAATAAGCAAACATTACATTCAAGTAACAATATATAACCAATCGTGATAACAGAATAGAATGAGATATATGCATAAGGTCAGAGACTCGCAGTGCAAGGTCCGAAGATCGAATCTCCCTCTCACCTTTTCTTATATATCTACACGAAGTAATTTCCTATTGCTCAGTGACCTATACATAAAATGAAATAAGCTTTTAGAAAAGAAACGGATAGATTTTTCATCTTTCATAATCCTCCTTTTCGATCCCTGGCTATGTTAGCACGATTTTATTTAATCTAAAATAAAAATCATTCTTGTGAACTCGTGGATATTATCGAAAGTTAACGAAAGATAATGAAAGACAGGCCAACTATGTTTTTCAATATAAATGCTTTTTTGACTCGTCGAATGTATACTAAGTCACTGGAATTACAAGTAAAAAACGTATACGAGATATTCAGTCTGATCACAACTGTTTTTTCTTGGTTTGTGAGTATCTGAAATCCTACATTAAATCCCTTGAATTAATTTTCGATGTGACACGTCATTTGAAAAAAAGTGGACGTGAATGTCAGCATATATGTCGATCTAAATTGTTTTGATGTGTTATTGAAAAATACGATACCAAAAACGATCATTTTTTTAAGCGAGAATCTGAATATGGGTCTGTCGACATCAGCAATCACAAATAATTCAGTTCTGTCATCTATGACAACCCCGTGAAATTCCGACTGTCTACAGAGGCAATATTTTTCTTACTACATGACGTCTTTGGGGACCCGCTCTGTGTTTATTTTTCTGAATTATGGCTTCAAATTTGGAAGAAATATCGGCGGATGATTAGACTTCAGCTGTGTACAAGTTAAAATAGCATTTATAGAGAGATAGGCGAAATATGAGAGCATAAAGTCTAATTTCGTAACTTTTCATGGAAAAGTTACGAAATAATCAATGATTGTGGCCTTATTTGGGAGGGATGTGAGAAAAGATTTATTCTATAGAAGCGCTGAACACTTACACGATCATGTATCTGCTTTAGAATACCAAATCTTCAATCGTTTATTTACACGAATAAATCTATTTGACCTACCGTCTCCTCGGCATAATGTTCCGATGCTGTCATCGTTGACTCTCACCCGTCATCGCTGCAACCGGTTGTACGGTGTGTTTAACGCGTGGACGAGTTTTCATTATTTTCCATCATTTTCTATTTCTGTTATCTGATTGCGTTATTTACAGTTCGGCGACAGTTCATGGATTTATGTGTCCGCAGGGAACCACATTTGTGACGTGATCGCGCCTCCCACGATCACGTGATCGTGTGTGGGAGGAACGGCGAATTCTGAGTGATTTCCCCGCTAGGAACTCTCATCGTTAACAGTCTGTTTATTTATTTATTTTCGTGTTTTTTTGTCTGTCGTTCATGTCGGCGGTGTCACAGGGCCAATGTTATTGTCCAAATTTGTAGACCCAATGGTTTGTTTGGCAATCTCTGTTTATTAGTCTCGGCTCTGGCTGTATGTCTGTGAAGATAATCAGTCGCGGATCCAGTGGGGATCGAGGGGGGGGTGTCAACGCATCCTTGTTCTTGCCGCTCATCATGGAATCGATTCAGTCCGTGGAGAAACTGAACCGAAATTTTGTATCGTCTTTAGATGACGATTCCAAAGAGAGAATCTTCTTAATTAGTTACTACTGTATAGAAGCAAGTTTAATGTTTGACTTACAAAAAAAAATGATCCTAAGATGTTTAGTAAAACAGGTCACTGATCCCGCGACCTATGAGCATAGATCGGTCCAAATTGAAAGAGCTTTAAGAGGGTGAAGGGGGCGATAAAAAGTGTGTGCTTGGATTTTTAGTGAAAGAAAACAACGGCACAAGTAGCAGAAAATTTTGTAGATTACCAAAAAGATTAATTTTAATCGTGTCCATCAATATTCGTGCATTCTGCGGATGCCTGAAAAGTTGGTGTCATTCCCCAATGAAAACAATATTGATTACACAGCTGTTTTGTAAGCTTCCGCAGAAAGTAGTCCCCGCATAAGGAATCTGTTTCTGAACTGACAGATATTCACATTTCATAGAGGTGTGAAACTAAAACCTAATCTCATTCATTTTAGAATCGGCATCGCGTATTCATACAGTGTGAATAGGTTTTAAGTTCCATACTTTAATGAAATCAGCAAATACTCTCTTCATCTCTTAAGAAAATTGAAAAATGGTTGTTAACGGCATTTCACAGTATGTTGTCGGTTATACTCATATGGACGTTCAATCCTATGAAATTTTGGATTGTTTCCCATTTTTAAAATGTGACCCGTCTCGCAAAAAGGGACCATCTGGGAACTCTGTAAAATAATACTTAAAAAAGAGATTGTGCCCAGCATTGGTTAACCAGAGGTCGCATTTCAAAAAATCTTTCACTCTAAGGTAAATTGAACATTCTAAGTTCAGAAAATAAGCACATTGCGAAAACTGGTTTCGATCCAAGTCAGTCTGCGCAAACCGCGCAGTCTGACTAGGGTCGATACTTATTGCACTACCCAGATGGTCCCTTTTCGCGTGACGGGTCAAAAATATTTTCACAGATATGAAATTAAATGGACGTTAAATCCCTGGAATTTGTGGGAATGGGTTATAAGTGATCTTTGCAACGTTATGACAGGGGAGATAAATGCTTTTCAAATCTTGTGATTTATGTTACAGGGTTATCTTTCTTTTGCTATGTAACTTTTGTTACTCCTTGTTACGTTTTATATATGTTGATTTAACTAAAATCTTAAAAATTTACTTTATATAAAGCAGTTTGATCGATGAAATTCGTATGAAAACGTTTAAAATCGTTTAGAATTGCACAACATATGGAAAAGTTTTATGTTACTAAAAATAGACACGTGGGAATATCATGAATTGTCTATTTTTAGAAAGAAAAATCTCCACTGCAGTAAAATGGAAATTTATAAGTCAAATTTGTGATAGGTTTTTATAAGAGAGACACATGAGTTTTCATTTTGATATTTTGCTTGGCTTAAAACCATGACAAAAAATCATTATTCGGAAACTAAATTCTGTTCATACTTTTTTCTAGGTCTCAAGTTAGGCGAATAAATACACACTGGTATCCCGCTTAATAAACTGACGATTTTGCGGTTGTTGCGAAATAGGAAACAGACCAATAAAGTTCACGGAGAAGGTCGGGCCGTTTCAGTGAGTAGCTCGCAGCCGAAGAATCAAGACATATTTATATTTCGTTTACCTTCAATGAAAGAGTAAAATATTTTTTGAGCATCAAGTCAGGATGGATTTAGGGGACAGCTCCGTTTGTGGACGTTTCCAAGTTCTGTGTTATGAACAAGTTAAAAAACTTGATAAAGTGATGGAAGACGCGGTGCCGATACACGGCCGTGGAAACTTCCCGACTTTGGAAGTGAAACTGAAAGACTTGGTCCAAGTTGTCCGGGAGAAATTGCGGTCAGAAGGTGTTCGAGTCCGAGACGTGCGGATAAACGGCGGAGCAGCCAGCTATATCCTTGGTAACGGGAATGACAATGTTCAGCCGTACAACGACTTGGACCTTATTTTCGGAGTGGACTTGACCAACCACAATGAGCTTCAGAAAATCAAAAATTGTGTTCTAAACTGCCTGTTGGAATTTTTACCAGATGGAGTTAACCGGGATAAAATGAGCAGTTGTAGCCTCAAGGAGGCCTATGTTCAGAAAATGGTGAAAGTTTGCAATGAGCATGGAGACCGGTGGAGTTTAATTTCTCTTTCAAACAACAAGGGAAAAAATGTGGAGTTAAAATTTGTCGACAAAGTGAAAAGGCAATATGAGTTTAGTGTAGATTCGTTTCAGATTATTTTGGATAGTTTGTTGACATTCTATGGAATTTCGGATCCAGCAACGCCAATGAGTGATAACATCTACCCGACACTAGTAGCTGAGAGTGTCTATGGGGACTTCAATGAAGCCTGGACCCATTTGAATTCTAAACTAATTGCTACCAGAAACCCAGAGGAAATTCGAGGTGGGGGTCTACTGAAGTATTGCAACCTTTTAACAAAGGGATTCAGAGCGGCCCCAAATATGGACATCGCACAATCTGAGCGCTACATGTGCTCGAGGTTTTTCATTGACTTTAGTGATGTTTGTCAACAGCGACAAAAACTAGAATCATATTTAAGCAACCATTTTAGTGAAAATGAAGATATGCAAAAACATCAGTACTTGTTAACTTTATACCGAGTAGTTGACGAGAGTACCATATGTTTGATGGGACATGAGAGACGGCAAACTTTGAATCTTATACAACAATTAGCCTGTCAAGTTTTGATGGAACAAGAACAAAAAGCGCACAATAAATACCTAGAAATGCAGCAGTTTGATGTGCTAAATGGATTAACGATAGATCAAGTGTTCTATGGTCCCGTGAACATTGAATTATCGGGCCAGTATTACTGCTTCACAAATAACGTCCCTCAGGTCTACATGGATGGGCAGTGTCCGTATTGCCCCACCCCGTACTTACAGTGCTCATGATTTTTTTTTGTCTTTTCAATAAAATTTAATGTAGAGATACTAGTGAACCAAGTAAAGCCTAGCTGTGTTGTAAAAGATATAAAAAATAAAACCTTCAGCTGGTATGTGATGTTTAAAGTGATTTCACTTGTGCATGAGTTGCCATGTATGTACAAATCCAGAATTGTTTTCTTCAAGAGATCAAACTTAAACTACATAATGACATCTATCAATTGCAAACAAAATATTCTAACTACAACTTGAATCAAGCTGTAGTTACAACATTTTGCTTACAAACTATAGTTTGATATACTGAATTTTCCTCTAGTCCACCTTATGGATTCGCACATCATTATCCAAAGCCTGAATAACCACACAATGAACTTAAAATTTCTGTTAGAATCATTAGTAAAATACAGACTAAAATGGAAACGGAATTGATTGACTGTTAAGATGCACAGGCTCATCAGAGATTTTACTTTGTGGACATGAGAAATTGTTAGAAATATCCCATACAGGCTTATATTTGTCTTTGTGTATATAATACATTAATGATTATTGATATATATTATTTCACCTCATTTTGTTTGACAATCTTATTTGAAGTCCATTTAAATCATATGTAGTACCTGCAATTCTGAGTTTTTGACAAAGATTAGTCAACTCTTACAATCAATTTCTCCATTCTGACAATGTTTTCTAACCAATTTGACGCTTATAAGTTTAATTTATACTATATATATAGATGTTATCTATTGTGAACACAATTCAAGTTCTTTTAGAATTGACCAACCTGAATTTTTTTAGGTAAATGGTCCATGAGACCCAAATTGTTAAAAAATTTCCAGGAAGTTAGAAATTGTCTTTATGAGCTTGTGTGTAAAAGGGAAATCAGATATTTTTTTTTTACATAAAGAACTGTTTTTGCAAGGTAAATGTTGTATGACATCTATGTTTGGCATTTCTTCCGGGAGCGTTTATTATTACAAATATGATATTTTCTTTTGAAAGCTGTAGCTCATTCATAGCGGTAAATGCATATGATATTGAATGATAATAGAATTTTAAATGAATAGTTTTTACATATTTACCAACAGTTTTTCTTTCAAATCTGTACAATCTTTTAGGGAAATTTGAGAAGCGATTACCTGAATTAGAATATCCATTGACTAACAGAATTGGTCATGGTTTGAGAGGAGATAACATTGGTTTAATCTTGAAACTACAGTTGATTACATTCGAAGCTGCAATTACAAGGTTTTGAGAAATAAATGAACATAGACTTTTTTCTAAGGTTAGGGGAAGTGGCCTAGAGCCCTAAAACTTTGGAGATCCAAATTACAGAAATAGAACATGGCAGGAGAAAATTTTAGGTTGGATATTTTTGAAGAAAGCTTCAAAGTTTTTTAAGTATAGAGAACTTTACCTAGTAAAACATTATGCTAAAAGTCAGATGACAAATAAAAAAAGAAAGAATTGTTTACAGGCATTATAGCCTTGTGTAAATGGGGAAATATAATTTCTTTGGGGAATACTCTTTTGGGAATAGAATTCAAAAGGGAAGGGCCAAGCAACAGCTCAAGTCACTTAGTGTAAGAAAAAAAATGATAACACTAGGGGTGTTGAAATACGCATTTTCTCCACTTGTCCCTAGACAAGTAAAACATGATTTTCTACTTGTCCAGGATCAAAATGAACTTGTCTGCAAAAAGGCAAATAGATATACTGTAGACGTTACTGTTTTCAAGGAGGAAAATGCTGGTACCCAGCATTTTCCTCATTGAAAACAATATTTTCTACCTATTGGTACAAACAATTGGCTTAATTTATCTCTTTTCTCTAAAAAGTACCATTCCAAGTTCTGTCCTCCATTTACTTGTCCACGGACAAGCGGCAAACAAAAATGTACTGTGTCTCCAGGAAGAAAAGCCTGTGTCGGACATGTCGGGCATGGGAATTCCACACCCCTGAACACTTAAAAAGATTATTTCTTTCCATTCCAAGGAGAAGATATAATTATTCATAGTATGGAGTAATCAGGAGTATTAAAACTCATCATGTCAAGAACTAGGATACAAAATCCAACTTCAAGGCTATTTTAAAATCCAATGAAACATGATTTGGGGATTTAAAGAATATTAAAGATAAATCTTTGAATCAATATTTGTATTTAAGTTCGGATAGATAAGTCCTGCTTTGTGCTTGACCTAAGTTATCTTTGGAATAGTATGTTATAATACTTAAAATAAATTTGTCGAAGTTTTTGGGTACTTCTTGATAGAAAGTCATATAAATTGGAAAAAGTTCACTTTCGAGCACAATTAGTCTTACGGTATATATGACCTGAAGTTTTTATTCAACATATGCTGTTGCAGGGCTCGTGTTATTGTTTGAAATTAAAGAGTCATTGACTCCTTAACCATTAAATTCTGGGGGTCAAAACTGATTTTAAAGGGGTCAAAACAACAAAGAAAGCAAATCATAAGTATGAATTGATTTTGCAGTTCAGGGAGTCAATGCACCTGTTCTTGTTTAGATATAAAGTAAGGAATTAATTAGTAAAACTTTAGATAAGATATAAATTCATTCATTGAAAATTTGAAGGATAACACAGTTTTGACCCTTAGAAAATTTCTGTCAGGGGGGTCAAAATGTTGTGGATAACTCATTTGAATCGTCTATGAGATGTTTCAAATGAGTACCAATAACCTAGGATTTAAGTTAAGAATAATGAAATATTTTAATTTGAAAACTGAAATACCCCATAATTTATATTGGTAGCTCTGAATTCCTCTTGGGAGCGTTTTTAGAATAATAGAACATTTCTGTAAGTTAACTTAATAAAACTTCTGCGACAGAGAGCATTTATCAGGATAAATATTTTACAATATGTGAACCGTCACATGAAAAGGGACCATCTGGGAACTTTGTACAATAAATATTTGAATAAAAGATTGGTTCTAGAACAGGCCAACCAGTGGTCAGATTTCAAAAATTCTTTCACGAGAAGGTAGATTGACTATTCTAGATTCAGAAAATTAGTAAAGTGCAAAAAGTTTCAACCTTAGTCAGTCTGCACAATCTGCGCAGTCTGACAAGGGTCGACACTTTATGCACTTCCCAGATGGTCCCTTTTTGCATGACAGGTCATATATATATATATACAGTAGATAATTCTCTGGGACTTTGTGGTGACAGATGTGTTTAATGTGCAAAAAGTACAAACTGAAAACATAACTAGGCTCTAGATAAAGGGGGGGGGGGGGTAATAACGTTATAGAACAGTTGGTTCTTAAATCCCTGTGTTGTTGGTACTTATTTAAATAAAGTAAGCAGGATGATACTAAAGAGTCTTCATATTCAAGAAATTGAAATAGAATTGTTAAATACTTCCGATATTTAAAGAAAACCCTCTTTTTATGCCCCCGATAGGGAGGCATCATAAATTTGACTTGTCCGTCTGTCCGTCCGTCCGTCCGTCTGTCCGTCCGTCATTCCGTCCAAAAACTTTAACATTGGCCATAACTTCTAAATCAAAGCGGTGTCGGGGGCATTGTCATCTTACAGTGACAGCTCTTGTTTATTATGAATCCCATTCCATTTCTTATCGTGAGTCCTTAATGCTTACTGTGGTTGGCTAAAGACACTAAACATGGCTGCGACATGATGTCAGAAGCTATGACCAGGGCCCGAGGTTATAAAACTTTTCTCTTTCTCAATTCAAAATTTTCTAAAATTTCAATTCCAGATTAAAGCCGTAATTCTGTTTTAATACTCATTTTAATGTATGAACATATAAGATAATATTAATAAGTTGTTATAAATAACATCTTATTAATTTTATCTTTTATTTTCATACATTTATCTAAATTTAAAATTTGAGAAAATTCTCAGTTGAGCCTCAGGCCCTGGTGTTCCAGCATTTGCTGTACTGGTTACAAAATACTATGTGAGGGAATAAAACGAAAACCAACAACATAGTCCTCAGACATGCTATAAGATCAAAAGTTTGCTCTAAATTTTAAGGAAAACTTTTTGCTTTATCATTCTTCATGTTGTATAATTGTAAAAAGAAAATAGACTAAGATAAAGGGACTGAATTTTATTTTATTTTTCAAAAATGCAGAATTTTATTTTTTATCTATCAAATGCTATGATGTGGGTACTTTTTGGAATTGTCTTGTCAAGACAATTCCAATGAGTATACACAACATAGGGTTTTCAATTAAAAATAACAGGTTTAGATTATATATAAATTTCATATTATCAAGAGCTCTAAAATGTGTACTATTGAGGACTTAGATCGAAATAGGATTAGGAAAGTAATATAATCTCTTTACGTAAAATGAAATTATAGGTTCAGTAAACTATTGAACAACAGTACTGAAATACCGTACCCTTTGATACTCTATATATAATTTGTTATACATAATATTTACTATAATGTCACCGTTTACTTCAGGATAGAGAAAAAAATAATTTCATACTGGAAAAAATTCTTCTGGGACTCATGGGGAAAATAATTGTAGAAAAAAAGCTAACCAATATAAGAATATATCATTATTGTGCAGATAAATCTTTTTTGAAATAAAATTCCTCATTGATTGAATACCATTGTTACATGATAAATTTAAATTGACCTCCAACATACCCTGGTTACAGAGTTTTGAGATATTCTGAAATCTAGTACATTGTTACAAATTCTTCTTTACAGTGAATACCATACTTGCTATCAACCCTTGTAAGACCAAACCCTGAATATTCCCGCTTTTACAGGAGGTTTTCAGACAAATATCAGTCTGTACATAAGTGCAGTCTGATCTTAGTCTTTGCCACCTGATTTTCCTTTTTAAGCAAGGATAGTTTAAAAACTGAACTTTCAACATAAAATGTTATTTCACTATTAGTGCATCTAGTGTTTTCAGCACTTTGATTTTAATTCGATTTGCCAAGATTCATATCATACAGCTTGACAAAGGGAAAAAAATCATTAAGTTTGATTAATAGTTAAAAATAAAACGTTTCTTCACCTTGGAATCACATTGTTTGTGAATATTTCTGTATACTTGAAAGTAAGAAAAAAAGTTGATACGCTAACCCCTATAGGTATTTGCTAATTCCAAACCTCGGGGTCCTAGACCTATGAATTTTAGGGAGGATTGGTAGAAGTAACCATGCTACTCGTCCTTCAGGCCTGTAACGAATAACGCTATTTTAAAAAAAAGTAAGCTTTTCAATTCTAAAATTTTCGTTATCATGTGGAAAACATTGAGGAAGAAGAAGAAATTGCTTGTCACAAGCATTTTCTTCTTTTCTGAAAATGTTTTCCTTACAATTTACTTCTAAATTGCTAATAGTTGAGCATAGTTTTCATGGAGGACCTGTTTTAATCAGGGAGAACCTGTAATATCAAGGCAAACAGATCCTTCAGGCCGATGGCAAAAATTAGTTAGTATCAAACCCTGTTCATGCATAAGAATACCTTTTCAGAGAGTAAATGTTGTATGGAAGAAGGTCAAGTAGTCATAATGTATTTGATATTCATGTATTGCAGTGATTTGTATGCAGCCAGTCTATCAAAAAGAAGTGGTACTTTTTTCATAGCTACAGATAGAGGGGTATTTTGCATTTAGATATAAAAGGTTTTAAATATTTTTTCACATAACTTATGAAGTGGGTACTCATTGGAATCGTCTCACTGAGACGATTCAAATGAGTACCCACAAGATAGGTTTTTGAAGAGAAGTAAAGATTTTAAAATGGAAGTATCTCCTGTTAACCTGACCTGTTTGTATTCATGCATCATCTTTAAAGAGATAATTATATCTGTATCATCAGTTGTCTGCATGCATACTGATATAGCTCCAAATAGAAGGGAGGACTTTGATTTTGAAAAAAAACCAAACCTCATCATTTCCTTCAATATCATTAGCCAATAAGGGCAGGAGAAAAGTTTAAATATTTTCAGCTAGTGAGGAAAATAACCCACAACATTTATAGCCAATAAGAGAGCTGTCCCTATAAAGGGATGGAGAGAAGCTTTCAACCTAAAAAAGTTAAACTCACAATAATAGTTTTGCGAAAAGCTTAATGTTATAAAAACAGTCGCCTTGAACAAGAATCTTGAACCTTATTGGTATTTCTAACTGCTTTCGATATAATTCTTTGATTTCGAGATTTTCCAAATCTGTTCATAATTTCGACGAAACTCAAGGGAGTGTCTTGACCCATGGTCCTTTCTTCTAGATCCAACTATCAAGTTGAAAACATTATGAGATAGGGAAAACTTGCTAATTATGCCCAAAAAAGCACAGTACAGCAGTGTCTTGGTGAATTGTCCAGACAAATTTTGTAGCCCATTTCTCGTGAACTGTACTGTTGGACAAAAATGGTGACAAATTAGGGTCATCAATCTAAATGTTGTTACACAACAATTTCACCTGTGTTTTGAATCATTAGTTTTATATACATACGCCATATTGAGCCTATTGTTAATTGAGGAGTCAGAGCAACACTTGTAAGTGCTTATAATCATATAGGCACTTACAATAGTGTTGTGCAAACCCATCGATTAATGAAGTTTACTAAAATCCTGTTCAAGTTGTCAAGAATTTCAAACAGAACTTTACCCTTTTCATGCTTAATGAAGACCCTCCCAAAAATGCAGTAAAATCAAAGTGATGGAATCACTGGATGCAATAATTATGAGATTTCATTTATTTTGAAAATCTTTTTTATTTCACTGGATATATTGAAAAAAAATGAAATAAAAAATCAGGTGGTATAGACTAAGATCAGACTGCACATATACATGTATTTTCATACCTTCTTTTATATTTGATTGCAGATCTATGTAAACTTAAGAAATACATGTAGTTACTCTCGCCAACTTAAATCATAAATTCTGTATAAAACCCAATGTTGTTGGTACTCATTAGAATCGTCTTACAAGACGATTCTAATGAGTACCCACAACATGTGATTAGAGAAAGTATGAATGAAATATTTGAATCCAAAATACCCTCTTATATCCATAGCTAAATGATTGAGGAAAAAATCTGACTGTAATACAGCTCTGTATAGATAATCTATGATAGTTATAAGTCTGTTGTTGTGTTTTGTGGAAATAGCGGTAATTATGCATCGCATGCAATTATTGCGTGTAATATACATGTAGGCATGTCGGCTTGTGTAGTCCGTTCAGTCTCTTGATGATTTAGATCAACAGATATATATGTTTGTTACAGTACAATTGTAGCAACATCCTAATGGAACACATTCCCTCATTTTAACCCTTTCCCATTTTCTGAAAGATAAGCCTTGTCCAAATTGAGAGATTTGCTCATAACTTTGAAATATAATTGAGTTTTCACATTTTTTTTTAATTATTTGATTTTTTTTGCTTTCTAATTCAAACATATTTTCGTGCCTTTGCTATTCTAGACTGCTTGGTTACATATTTTTCGGAATCGGATTTAACGTCTACATGTGCTTGCCCTTCCATTTCGATGATCAGGGCTCACATTCGAAATGACTCTAAGACAAACATTTAATCATTACCCACAACATAGGGCCTGTAAAAGGGATCTAATATAAAATGTAATTACCTCCCTTTATCTGGAGCTCAGTATGACCTTGTAACAATTATAACATGACTAGTCATCAAACCAAACTTCCTGGCAGGGAGAATCAAGTGGATCCTTGATGTAATTCTAAAACATTGTAACTACAGCTTGCTTACTGCTTTAGTTGTGATGTATTGCACTGAAAGCTTACTTCTTCTTGGACCAGTTTTTGGTTTTAGAAGTAATATAAGTTTGTGCATTGCTTGTTATATTAAACCTTGTCGTACCAAACAAAGAACTTTAGCCCTATTGCATCAAATGAAAGCGTTGAAAGCTCTGGATGCAATAAATGGGAGTTTATTTTTATTATGCCCCCGATAGGGAGGCATTATAAATTTGACTTGTCCGTCCGTCCGTCTGTCCGTCCGTCTGTCCGTCCGTCCGTCATTCCGTCCAAAAACTTTAACATTGGCCATAACTTCCTTATTACTATCAAAGCGGTGTCGGGGGCATTGTCATCTTACAGTGACAGCTCTTGTTTAGAAAATATGTTTAATATTCATTGGTTCAAATACAAATGATGTTGTACAGATTAAGATCAGCCTGCGCAACTGCCCACCAAAAAAAGGTTAAAGACTTTTCCAAATAGTCATTATCTGCCAAAAACTATAACATGAGTACTTTAAGCTGTGGTTAGTGCATGGTTACAAGATTTTTTACGCCCATTCATGTCATAAATGTCAGACTGTCAATCTAGAGGTCCCGGGTTTGATCCCCAACAGTGGCACTCATCCTTTCTGACTATTTGTCTCTCACCAATTGGCAGATAATCGTAGACCTATGTGAGAGGCAGGAGGCTAGCTGGAGGCTAGGAAAGGATGTAATGGTAGTACTGGTGAGAGAAATACCATGAATCTATTGTTAGGTGCTCTAGCTGCTGTGATATAACTTCATAAATGTTGAAAGCAGAGTAAAACCCCATTCAATCAATCAGTCAAAATAGTCTTCATCTGCAAACAACTGGCCCGACAACTTCAACCTGTATTTAATGATTTTGATAGCTCAACCATGCCATGCTTTTTTGCAAGCCCATTGACAAGAAAAAAAGGATGCACATGATTGTATTAATGAAAATAATTTAGGGGGTAGGAGACACTGTTGTCTTCTCTTACGTTTTCTTTCAAATCCATCAATTTTGTATCAAACTACAGAATTAGTTTGAATTTGTCTCCAAAATGTTGAAATCTTCGCTTCCACAGGTCTGAAAAAATAGGTCTGAAAAAATAGTTACTTGTAAGTATCTCAAAAAGATCTTAATTGGTATTTAATTTTTTAGTGAAAAAAAAAAAATACTGACAAAGCAGACTGTATAATAAAGATGTAAAATTAGTACTAATGAGGAGGGTGACCTTTTTGTCACAATATTTTAGAACCAGTACTGAAATTTGACATTTTGTAGCTGATATTTTGACAAAATTAAGCGTCATGTTCATGGCTTAGTGTGAAACAGTTGTAACTGCCAATAAACCAATTAGACCCAAAAGTAACAGTTTTTTAGTTTTGTAAGGGAATAGCAATCCAGTTCACAGACATAGTGTCTGCCTGTGACTAAAATGATATGACTAAAGCAATTTTTTAAGTTGTTACTTAACTTAGTACAGAGATATGATGGGGAAATATAACTCTGGAACCTTTACTTCTCAAATACTATGTTAAGACTTCTCATTTAATTGTTTCGATACAAATGAGAAACCATAGTTAACAATCTTTCTAAGAACTTTCGAAATAATTGAGATTGAAATTGATAAATATCGTATTTCTCCTAATAAATGCTACTTGAAGCTGTACAAAATATGGTCAGGCAGCTTTTACTTGATGCCCATTTTTTGGAGCAAATTGAAAAATAATCATCAATATTATGTCTCCCCCTTTCCTTTCATTTGAGGTTAATTTCCTGTACACAATCATTAAATAATTACTTAGAGGAACCTTACCTCAATTTAGAGGTAAAGATTCTAAAATACTTAAATTTTGAATAAAATAAATCAAAGGAAACTGGATTTTTTTTAGTCAATACTGTAGGGGTAGCTTTTATAAGGAGTATATTCTTAATAGAGTAAATACAGTATCCTCTCTCTTTAGCCTCTAAGGACAATACTAGAATAATTTGATGGCCCATAAAATGATCAATTTTGAAAATTTAATCATCTTTCTAGTTATCATTTTAAATTGATATCCATTGGTTATTGATTAAAACTTACAGATATAGGCAATCTTAGAATATTTTAATATTATCTTTTGTGAGAAACCCTAAATAAGGTATTTAAACTAATTAAAGCTGTTATTATAACATTTTGGTCGCATTAAAGAGGAAATAAAATTGCAATTTTTTTCCCCATGTGAATAACATTAACATTGCTGTATCTAGTCAAGCTGTTATTTTGAATTTTTTGCATATTTTTATTTGGTCATTATTGTAAGTTTCAAAACCTAAATTTTACAGCATAAATTGAATGCAAAATTTGTGTTAATGTTAACCTAACTTTTAAGTATTCTGGCATATTGCCAACCTTTTTACAAAGAAAGTTGCTACCAAAAATAAAAGTTGAAACTGCTTAAATTGCTTGTACAAGCATTGTCTGCATTTTCTACAATATTTGATTGCATAGAAAATTAAGAAAATGAAAGAATTCATAAACTTTGAATAAGATTTCTCCTTTGAAATTCAACAGGTAAATTAAATTTTGCATTCTGATCATATTCATTGTCAATCTAAGCCCTTATTTCATCTTGTAAAAGGACGCAATTTCATTGACCAATGCCAAAGTAGTAGCTTTATCATACATAGAGTGGGTAAATGCACAAGTATTTCCGTATGTACTTGGAATACTTTGTATTCATTAATCAGTATGCTTGGTTCAAAGTACAAAAAAATACATAGTCAAGGTTAACCTTTCCTATGCTGTTAGGTTCAAAGCTTATTCCAGCCAAATACTAAGCCTTGGCAAGCATTGAAGACTAAGATCAGACTGCAAAGGCTTGCAGTCTGATCTTAGCCTATACTGCTTGCTTAAACATAATTATTGAGATCAAAACTTGAGCCATTCTAGCTTAAATGTTCCCAAAACTTGTAAACTGTTTAAAACAAAACTTAAATCTAGCAGGATAGGGTTAACAAATTGACATGCTGGTTACAAAGTACAAAATACTTTTTCAAGGTTAACATAGTTTTATAATGGTGATGATTAGTCACAGAATCATTAAGACAATTCTATTGAATTTTAACGACATAGGATTCATTTACAGTACTTTTCAGACAAATAATTTCTAATGTTTAAGACAGGTATTTTGATTTGAGAAAGAGATTTTGAAAACGGTTTCTTAAAGAAAATATTTGCTGTATAGACGTGGTCACTCGAGCAAGATGGGCTGTATTTGTATCTTTAAACAAAACGGTTGCTTTAAGAAAATATTTGCTTAATAGACGTGGTCACTCTAGCAAGATGCCGCCACCATAGCGCAGTTGGTTAGGCATAAGACTTCCAATCTGGAAGTCATTGGTTCTATCCCCGGTGGCAGCAAATATCCTTTCCGACGTTTGTCTCTCACCAAGTGGTAGATAATCGTAAACCTATGTGAGATAGCAGTCGGAGGCTAGGAAAAGGTGTAATGGTAGTACAGGTGAAAGAAATACCAGGAATCCATTGTTAGGTGGCGCGATATAACCGTGAAATTGTTGAAAGCTGCGTAAAACCCATTCAAACAAACAAACACTAGCAAGATGGACTGTATATGCATCTTTAAACAAAAAAATCAGGACAAAATAATTGACATTTTGCACTCTTACATGACGATTGCCCTGGTTTACCTGGTGTTCTCACTATGTTTGATATATTGACACTCGGTAATCTAATTGATTATTATTTGTTTTGCCCAAACTATTGACCCCCTTTCTATAATTCTATCAGAAGTAAACAGGTCACCTATTTGGCAGGGTTATAGTATTGGTAAACAAATTTCGCCTATTTTGTTTGGTTTATATAACTCAAATATGGTAAAGTGACTTATGGTTGCAATACATTTAGAGGGGACAGCACAAGACTGTTTAAGTGTGCACTTACAATATTTTTTGTGAACTCCCAATTTGTAAAAAATAAAACAATCAAATATATAGTAGTGTATAATACAAAGACATGTATAATATTGCTCAAGTTTGCAATGTTTGCAATTTTGTTTTCTTTCACTGCGTGAAAATAGGGACCACTTTGAAAGTTTCTAGGTTTTTAAAGGCACTTTATACTGTCTTGCATACACTCATTGATTAGAATTCTTAGAATGAATACTTTATGATAATGAATTGAACATTATTTTATTTTCCACTACTAATAAAACTGGATTAAGTATCAACATGTTTATATTGTATAAATGCTAAATCTATCCTTACTCTGTCAACTGTATTGACAATAAAACTGAATCCTTATACATTGTATTGACCAATTGCCAAAAGGGCCCATACAAGATTAATCATATTGTCAATTCTATAGGTTGACAATATAATTGATCGTTTGTGGGTACAGATATAGAGGGTGGGTGATCAAATGTCAATTTTGTCTATACGGGTATAGACAAAATTGACATTAGATCACTCGCCTAAACTTGTGTACCTACTAGATATATGATTTAAAATAAAGTGTCTAAATGAATGCCAATAATAATCTTAAGGGAGTTGCAGCTTAGTGTTGTTTTTAAGTCTAATTATCTTGTCTATTTTCATTATACGCCCGTCGAAGACGGGACGTATTATGGGATCACCCGTGGCGTCCGGCGTCCGGTTGTCCGGGGTCCGGGCGTCCGGGTGTCCGGGCGTCCGGGCGTCCGGCGGCGTCCACTTCTTTGTCCGGAGCATAACTCTGTCACTTGAAGTCCGATTGACTTCAAACTTGGCAATTATATTCTTCTCATCATTGCGGAGTGCAGTGCACAAGAACCATAACTCTACCTGGCCTATTTTTTGAGTTATTGCCCTTTGTTGTTTTTCAGACTTGAATCTTGTCCGGAGTATATCTCTTAAAGTATTATAGCTAGGATCATGAAACTTCATGGGTGTATAGATCTCACCAAGGGGGAGTGCAGTGCATAAGAACCATAACTCTACCTGGCCTATTTTTTGAGTTATTGCACTTTGTTGTTTTTCATACTAGAATATTGTCCGGAGTTTATCTCTTAAAGTATAAAAGCTAGGATCATGAAACTTCATGGGTGTATAGATCTCACCAAGGGGGAGTGCAGTGCACAAGAACCATAACTCTACCTGGCCTATTTTTTGAGTTATTGCCCTTTGTTGTTTTTCAGAATTGAATCTTGTCCAGAGTATATCTGTAAAAGTATTATAGCTAGAATCATGAAACTTCATGGGTGTATAGATCTCACCAAGGGGAGGTGCAGTGCACAAGAACCATAACTCTACCTGGCCTATTTTTTGAGTTATTGCCCTTTGTTGTTTTTCAGACTTGAATCTTGTCCGGAGTATATCTCTACAAGTATAATAGCTAGGATCATGAAACTGCATGGGTGTATAGATCTCACCAAGGGGTAGTGCAGTGTACAATAACCATAAGTCTACCAGGCCTATTTTTTGAGTAATTGCACTTTGTTTTTTTTTCAGACTTGAATCTTGTCCGGAGTATATCTGTAAAAGTATAATAGCTAGGATCATGAAACTTCATGGGTGTATAGATGTCATCAAGGGGGAGTGCAGTGCACAAGAACCATAACTCTACCTGGCCTATTTTTTGAGTTATTGCCCTTTGTCGTTTTTCAGACTTGAATCTTGTCCGGAGTATATCTGTAAAAGTATAATAGCTAGGATAATGAAACTACATGGGTGCAAAAAATATTCATTCAAAATAACCTCAGTTCTATTCAAACCCCCAGTTTATACTAAGCAGTGTGACGGGCGTATCTTGTGACAATTTGGCACCTTGTTTTATAATGTCCCCACATAGAAGGATTTGGGGTAAATTGCTTCACTGTTGTCTTTCCTTCTGCCTGTGTTCTAATCTGTCTGAATCTTTCTATTGGTCTGTATGCAAAACTTAACCTAACATTGGGGATTGCTAATGACTGTAGGTCTATTCAAGGTTCAATGTTCATATTTTGCATGATGAAGGATAACTTCAATTCTTATCCACAGAAACAAAGGTGTAAAACATTTATCAAGGTTAAGGTCAATTGTCAAGGTCAAAATTCTAAAAAATTGACGCTTAGCGTACATTTATGTTTCACAAACACATCTTTTTTGTTTGTTTTCAAATATGTTTGTATTGTATACCTTGTTTTATTTGACCTGAGTTTGACCTCTTTCTAAAAATGCCTAGATAACAATTATCACCATATTTTATCAATTAACAAAATATATATTACATTAAAAAACGTTTTTTATTCATTACTATGAAAGAATGCAAAAAGTCAAGTAGGAAACATCAGATTTTTATTCATCTAAATAGCAGAGGTCAGATTCGGGTCAATTAACACTTTCCTGTTTTACGAAATTTTGGACCTGTCCAAATTCAAAGGTTTTGCAGACGAAAATTTAAAGTGGATTGAATTTGAAAAATAAACATTCAGTAGGGTAGAAAATAGTGTGGAAAAAGAAAAAATTGCTTGTCAGAAGCATTTTCTTCTTTTTTCACAATGTTTTCTCAATCATAAAATCACAGGCACGTAAAAAGCAGGGATTAAACAGCAAAGGGTTAAACTATGCTATACTTAAATATATAAATCTCCATGAACAACAATTTCTTGTATTATATTGTATGCTATTTCTTTTTGTCAGAGGTACAGATAAGAGGGGGTAACACTCAAGGGCATAGCTCACATTACGCCCATTTGTATTGCGTAATACAAATAAATCTTCTTTCGAAAAATTTCGCTGATGAATGATCATTACTTCGAAACTACAGCTTATTCAAGCTGTAGTTACGATGTTTGATTATTCACCAACGCTCAAATCATATAAATGGGGAGGGGGAGGAGGGCATGTCCACATATCGCCTTTATCCTGTTTATTCTTTAGAAGTCGCTTTCGAAATGCGTAAAAATTTCAAAGTCCTAGCTACACCTATGACACTGGTGTGAAATTTTTTTTTTTTCGATGAAACCCTATGTTGTTGGTACTATTTTGAAAAGTCTCAATGAGACTATTCGAATAAGAACCTCAACATAGTTTCTGTGAAAGTATTGTTGATTTTTTTTTATGTAAAATCCAAATCCAAAAACTATCCTCCTCCTATCTGTAGCTTGTATCTGTGATTTGAAAATGTATTACTTGAGAAGTAGTGATAAAAACAAAGCAATAAATTGTAAATGTTTATGAATCTTAAGCATCATGTCTGTTTGTCTGTCTGTCTGTCTGTCATTCTGAGTCCCAAAGATTGAGTTTGAAAATTGTCAGTAAGCTATCAAATGACATTTCCAAAGTTTCCACAATTGTGCAGTATAAAGATTTTTACGAGTCTTTTGAAGCTGCACTTTCTAATCAGAGTCTGCACCATATTGTTCATTTAGCTGTGACAGACCAGATGTAATGTCATTCATTGATCATAATTGTTTTTTGTCTTGGGGTCTAACTATATACATTTGTACGAGTCAACTGCATTTTCTTGAATATTATTGAACCTTGCTTGTCAAATTATATCAAGTTGAATTACCTCAAATAAAGAGAAATTTAATTCAGATTTGTTAGAAAACGCAAATCAAAGCAGTATGTTAAGATATTTGAAAAAAAAAAAAAAAATTCCCTAGAAATATTTACTTTTTAGATCTATACTTTTAGAAAATCCCAAAATCTTCGAAATCCAATGTTGGAAACATTTTTTTTTCTTAATGTATTGTATACAGTAAGACCCCATGATCAAAATATCTTGTTAAATATTGTAATTAGCAAAAATATTATTATTGAAATGAGAGAAAAAAAAATGTTAAAAATATTATTTGAAAAAATATTTTGTTATGCATGTGCTGTTGAATGAAAGGTTGAATTTGGTTATTTTCATGAAATGAAGACTTTATTGAATCTGTTGACTGTTTTGTTTTTGTATACATGTATGAAAAAGTAAAGAAATTACAATAAAATGCCTGCTTCTGTTAAATGCAAACTTTGTTTTTGTCTTTCTTCTAGATATCTATGATATAGATTTTGTACTAAATCATGGATGCACAAGTTTCAGTCAGTGATCAAAAATCAATTTTGTCTATACAAGTTTAGACAAAATTGACCTTTTGATCACTCACTTAAACTTGTGCATATATACTGTCGGTGGGAATCAAAATAGAAGTGCAGTAAAATGTGTATTAAGCGACCAGTTATGGCCAAAACAGTTGTTAATGAGAGAGGTTGTTAAGTAAATGTTGTTTACAAATTACAAACAATTTTTGATTTTGAACATGAATGTTCTTGCAAATTTCTCAATAACCCTATGTTGTACAAACTCAAAAGAATTGTCTCATTGAGACGATTCCAATGAGTTTTAACAACATAGGATTCATTTGAATTATTTTAGACCAATAATATCTACTTTTTAGGATATTAGGAGTTATAGAAGGAGATTTTAAAAACAGTCGCTTAATAGAAATGGTTGCTTAAAAGGTGTGGTTGCTTAAGCAAATTTGACTGGTCAAATCAAGGAGTCAACGCAAGATTGTATAATGTGTCTTTACAATGTACAAAAACTTGCTTCAATCTGGTGATGTTTTTAAACGCCGCCGGAGTTGGTTATGTGTTGGTAGCACATTCTGCGTCTGTCCGTTTGTCCACCTGTTTATCTGTCCGTTTGTCCACCTGTTTTTCCATTTCTTGTTAATATAAGTCCTCCTTCAATGATTGACAGATTTGTATGAAACCACAGTTCACTATCTTGTTATATATATTGTCACAATTTGATTATACCGTCAATATTGCCCGAGCGAGTACTTCTATTAAGTGACCGCTTTTATTAAGTTACTATCATAAAAGATCCACCCATCTTTTAGCAAAAAGTCTTAAAAAGTTGACATTCTGAAACGGAAAAAAAATCAAATCTATGAGACGATTCTAACGGGTTCGAACATCACGAGTTTTAGTCAGAATTATGCGACAACCAAAAAGTATGTATGTATGCTGTCAAAATGACCTGTATTAAAAATAATGTGATATATTTCCATTCTCAAAGCCGACCATTTCTTGGTAGTCTCCAAAGTAGTCGCTTATCATGTTTTACTGTATTATGCTGCGTCACCGAAAATGGGGCCCTAATGACTATACTATCCTGTTGCGGAATATGTATAAGTGTACCCAAGGAAGAACCATTTCTGTTAACAACATCGTGAAATTGATAAGAGGAATGGTTGTGGAATGATTTTGAATGAGTGAAATGAGCGAGTTTTGAGTGAAATTAAAGGGAGGTAATCGTAGATCGCTTATTTTGTTCAGGGTGAACAAACTTGGCAATATTTTTACCCCCCCCTTTATAAAGTATGCATACTTGTTCTATAAATAGCTTCCTATTTCTCGAAGAATCTATCATAGGCTAAAAATTTCAATACCGTCATTGAAATCGCGCAATTTTTTCAAGCTAAATTTATTTTGAATGAATTCGCTGGTTACATCTTTTTCAGTGAGTTTGGATCATTTTGAATGGTTTGACTAAGCGTTTGGAATGAATGAATGGAGCGCAGAGCGAGTGATTTGGAATGGTTTTGATCGAGATGAATGTCAATTTCACGATGGTGTTAACTATACAGACAGTCTTGATTGTCGATCTAGTATCGCATGATTACTGTTAGAACGAAAGGATATGGCTAACGGTGTGATGTTATTTTCACGAGTGTAGATAACACTAGGAAATATCTAGGTTGATAGGGCTTTTCAAGTATACAACACCGAAGAATTATATAACCCTTTACCAGCTCCGCGAATAGGACACAAAACGTTTGCGAACGTCATGAAATGCAATAACTACTAAGATCGAGTACAGTATGATAACTTATATCGAAATGGTATGGATAATGGTGTGATGTTATTTTCACGAGTGAAGATAACACTGTACGAAATAACTAGGTTGATAGGGCTTTTCAAGTATACAACACTGAAGAATTATATAACCCTTTACAGTTCTGCGAACAGGTCGCAAAACGTTTGTGAACGTCTAGAATGCGGAGAGTATTTTTTACACGTTTAGCGAACGTCAATTCATTGAACCTAGGGCATTTGTTTGAACTCATCATTAGCTACCAAGTTTTCAGGCTAGCCCCCCTCGCCCTCCCCCCCCCCGCAAAACAAACAAACAAACAAACAAAGAACCACACACACCTCGGGGGGGGGGGGAAGTATATCGGAGTCAGCATGTCGGTCCGTCCGTCTGTGGCTTTTATGTGTTATCCCATTATCACGAACTACTGGCGGATTTGATTTAAACTTCACAAATACGAACAGTATCAAGCAGAGATGTGCAGGTCGGATTTTGGTGACAGTACTTTGACTTTTGACAGAGTTGGGGCCTTTTGATTTAAAATCTCTCAACGACTTAAGAGGAATTTTATTCTAAATTCAAACACAGGCCCAGTATCCCTTTTTGGTTACGGCCCATTGACTTGACAAAATCATGGCCCTTTGATAAAAACTCGTTTCGTCCGCAGCTTTTTGATGCCCGCTTCTTTCCATGAAATAACATGTCTACTCTATTTCTCAGTTACTTATGAAGGGATTTGATCCGAACTTCGTATTAAGACCAAGCTTAAGATTGGTAACACACATCTGCTGCACTGGTGACCTTTCGTTATAGACAAAGTGGTCAACCGTAGGTTGCATTTAAAAAGACGTATACATGAATGTAGAATGATCAATCAAGATTCAGAAAAACAGAAAAGTGTGAAAAGTGTCGAATCTAGTCAGTCTGCACATTTCGCACAGTCTTACTAGGGTCGACACTTTACGCTCAACCCAGATAGTCCATTTTTTACTTTGCGGGTTACAATTCTACTTGCTCATATTTGCCCACCTTTTAGGAGAAAAATGATACATAGGAAACATCAAGAATTGCGATCGCATTTCGATACTCTGGTAAGAAAATTAAAAGAACGTATATTTATGCACATGTTTTTCTTATTTCCCTGAATGCAGAGGTAATCAGATATGTTGATGCTGTATTTGATAAAATACCCTTTGAAAATGCACAGCATTTTATGAGTTGGTTTGGTTTTTAATTTGATAGGGAGAGTTTCGCAGGAAACTGCGAACGAAGTTCCTAGTTCCTTTCGACTAAGTACTATGCCTTTTGGTCAATTTAATCGCCGAATGAGAGTATCCGGCGTACGCTGAAACAGTTTCAAATTTGTCAATCGAAATACTGTGCGAAATCATCCAATAAGCTATCTTTTGTATCAAACAGTGACTGTTCCTTACGGATCAGTGGGTTGATAATCGTGGACCTACGAGGCAAAGCAGCTGAAGGATATTATCTTACTGTGGTACTGGTGTGAGAAATACCACAAATCCATTTCTAGGTGCTCCAGCCGCTACGATATCACTGAAAAATAGTTTAAAGCGGCCTAAAACTCAACTCAAGCTTAAAATGTTTCTGAGGCCACTTATCGCCGTTATGGAGAATCCAAAGTGTATCATCATAACAGAATATCCGAAGTAAAACGAGAAGCCTAGTTGTAATTGCAAGGCTGTTAATACTGTCAGTACTGAAAACATCATTGACAATACTCGTAATTGTGCCTGTGCGTGACCGTGATTTCAAACAATTTTACATGTGCGCAATGTTGAGACTCAGATCAGGCTGTGCATGCGCACAGTCTGATCAGAGTCTTTACTATGCGCTCAAAAGATGGCTGCAGACACAAATTCGCTTTTCACAACCCCAAGTTAATTTTAATGCACTGCATAAGTTTCAAGACTTCTAAACGTCTTTCCATCACGCACCCATTACATTGTTGGAACTTTCTCGCAGACTTAATTTTTATTCAATCTTTAATTTCGTACATATTGGTGGTATTGGTGGGAGATACATGTAATACTGTAGTCGGAAAGGATGAGTGCCGCTGTCGGGGATGGAACCCGGGACCTGTAGATTAATAGTCCGACGTGTCTCCAACTGCGCTTTGGCGGCTGCTTTGCTAACGACGAAGGGACGTTTTATGTTAGTCACTTTATAACGGTTGGTCGCTCGATAGAAGTAGTATCTCGAGCAATATTTACTTTATTTTGTCTTCCCGTATCAGACTCGTTTTCTTGAGATTTCTTTGACACGTCATCTTTGAGTTAATAATCTAACTTTTTTTATTTTTACTATCATGATGCGTTTAGCTGACAACTTCTTGAAAACAAAATGGCTTATCCGGTAAACAGGACACGGGAAGTTTGAATGAGGTAAACAATGCATTTGTATAACATGAATTCGCTTTTTTGAGCATTATCGGAACCACAATATTATTGTAAACAGGGTGTATATTGATAAACCTACTGGGGCGTGACATAGGTAAATTTGCAATGCATGTGATAAATATCTATTTTATAGCTACTTCCTATCGATGAGAAATGGCTAAGACGACTAGGCACGGTGACTGTTGTCGTGGAGAACACGGTTCAAATCCCAATATTGATAAATTTCATATTTTTATCAATTATTTATATTAACAGTTCGCACTTTTTTTATTGCTTTTGGTGGGGACTGTTTACAAGACTTTTCCCAACAGAGTTTGTTAATCATATTTTCTTACCAATTTTAAAAGACGAGAGGGCGGAAAGTATAATAATATTAAAGATGTTTTAGTAGTCAAGAACTTATATAATGAAGGTGTTTAACAAATTTCTTATTTTGATTTCATCTTTTTTGTGGACAAAGTGCATTTTTACAACTGAGAAGGGATTTATGTCAAAGAGCTTCCTGGTGTCAAAAGTATCGAAGGGCAAGCTCGATTACAGAATTTTGTACTAGTCTTACGGAGGAGCATTAGGCTGCTGTCAGCATGCCCCAGAAAAAAAGGGGAAATTCTGGAAAAGCCAAGTTGCCATTAAGCGAGCAGTATTGAATATTGTTTCGACATTGAAAGGGCCTTTGAAAATCATTAAAATGTACTGTTTGTTTGAATTTTAATGTAGACAAAGAAAAAAGATAACTTAGAAATATATATTTAAAAAGATATTTTACTATTTAAAAAGACATACATTTACACAAATAACTTGCATACACAAGAGAATTCGTGAAAAAGATTAAAAAGAATAAAAAAAAAAAATATCAATAGTTAAAATCATTGATCTATGTACGACTCGAACCTATGCGCAAACAGTGCGACGTTTGGACGCCTTTGGGTACTCCATGCTAACCATTTGGCCACGGGGACTTTTGGTCGCATTGAGCAAGGTGTGTTTAAAAAAGTATTTATCTCCAATTAACTCCGGATAATTGATAGTTAACCTGCAACGTCTACAGGTGGATATTGGATTTTCCCTGAAATGTTTACAATAGCGTGTTGAGTTTATATGCGGCAAAACAAGAACTAAACTGACAAGTATGTAGGCCTACCGGTTTATTTGCCACCGTTTTGTCTGAGATTCATAAGTATAAAATGGAGGTGTAACCTTTTCAACGGCTACATTTACGATCATGAAAATGGCATAATGAACTATAAACAAACTTGGTGCACTAAGGGGGTGGGGTGGGGGGTAAATCAGAATAAGATCAGATCTCTACATTTTATCAAACTAGAAATTTTCCGGGTTGGACATGCCAAGGGTTCAAGTGTTATAACTGGTTTAATCCGGAATCGAAATCTTTAATAACAATTTTAAAAGTGCATTGTCATCACTTTTTAAGAAAGTAAAACTTCAGTATAAATCTTTTTATTCAGAAAGCAACCTTTGAATAATTTAAAGAATGAAATAAATGTTTCTGAAGTGATTTTTAATCACCTAAACAGCTGCCACTTTTTTAATATGCACATTGAAATGGTTGTAGTTGTCTATAAAGTCTGTTGAATCCTTCGAGGATTGGAGTAGGGGAAAAGTCCGCCAAATACGCTGATCTTTTACTTTTTAAGTCTAAAAAGTAGTCTAGTCTACAAAAAAGAAGAAGGATGGTGGGGCACAGGGCTCGTATTTGACCCTCAAGCAAGGGTTTGACCCCCAATAATTCCATTTTGACCCTCAGAAATTTCCTGCAGGGGGCCAATTTTGCCTACTGAGTTGACAGCAATGTAACGTTTGCAGTTTGAAGATTATATATAAATCTTTTTTTTCTTCACCAAAAGGGATCTACATAAATGAGTCAACATAAACCATTAGAGCACTTATTTAATTATGTTGATTCATATATGTTGATCTTTTATACTGTTAAACTGATAAATATATTAGTTTGCACAATTTTTGACCCCTTTTCAAGTAGCTTTGATCCCCGAAATTTCATGGTCTAAGGGTCAATGACTCCTGATATTGAAAAGCTAGCACAAGCCCTCGGGGTAAATATGTCACGGGTGTGAAGTCACACTGAAAAAAAATGAAATTGACACTTTTTCCGCTAAAAAAGCATTGAACTATTGCTCGTTCAAATCCTTTAAACGCACATAAATCTGTGATACAGCTGTTAAAGTAAAGGGTAAAAATAAAAAAAAAGGTCGAAAAAGAAGACCAAATCGATATTAATATCCTATCTACTTTGTCATATTATCACATCAATATTGTTATATACCTGTTATGAAATTGACATAAAACGCTCAGAAATGGGCCTTGCCTATTGGTTTGTATGGGGTTTAAAGCCGCTTCAAGTTTACAATTTTTCAGTCATATCGCGGCGTCTAGAGCACCTTACAATTGATTCCCGTTTTTCTCACACCAGCACTGCCATTACATCTCTTTCCAAGCCTCAAGCTGCTTACCCACACAGCCTACGATTATAAACCCATTGGTGGTAGACTAATAGTCGGGGTGGATGAGCTTGACATTCAGGGATTGAAACCGGGACATTTTGAATGATACTTCGATGCGCTACCACTGCGCTATGACGGCGATTCCTTTAGTCTTTTTGGATAATATCCTGAGAATTGAGTTCTAGATCACTCGAGGGTGCTTTTGGTTTGTATAAATTTACGACGATATAGGTGTATTTTGTAAACTGAGCTCTGACGTAGGCGCTGAGTCCATTATCATAGGTAAATCGGGTATAATTAAAAAGCAAATGATGGGAATTTAACCTGACCCCTTCACTGCAATTATGAAAGTACATGTTTGAATGAACCTTACGTTTTAAGACAAGCAATAACGTTGCTTTACAAAGTAAATTGTAAACTTTCTTAATGCGCTTTTTAAACCTATTTTATCTATTTCGAACAAATGGCACGAGAATCTAACAGTAAAGAGTTGATTTCACTGTTCACCGCGCAAAATTTACCAATACCTATATTTTATTGGGACAAAATGATAATGTAAATGTCATGTATATACCGTGCATACACCATGTACTATTTTTAATACGAAAAGGGAGACATCTGGGTAGACGGGACGTATTATGTGATCAACTGTGGCGTCCGGCGGGCGGTGTCTACTTCGTTTTCACCTTATGTCAGATTGATTTGAATTGACCTTTCCTGTTGAATTTTAATTTGTTTCAAATAGATTGCCAACTTTCTGGAAACTTCAGTAGGCTATCTCAGCGAAAATGAAACAGAAATCATCCAATCTAGACTGGTCCAACTGTTGACTATCATAAAAGTCATACATGAGTCGACAGTAGGACCAGTCTAGCATCCGATCCAGGCTAATTTCAAACTGCATATCCGTGCTGTTTGGTCTACGTCTACACTGTCTGCCAGAGCTTTGTGTACATAAGGAGAAAAGTTAATCCAATGAAAGCCTCTGGTTGTTGAGCCAGCTCAGTCCTATTAACAAATTGTTGTTTCGCGCATGATCAAAAACGTTTGTGGAGCCAGTCTAGATTTGATTCATTCTGTTTCATTTTCGATGAGAAAATCTATACTTAATGACATGTATATACAATGCATATACCATGCACTATCTTTAATACAGTAGAACTTGTGTTAAGCGACCACTAACGGGACCAACAAAAAATGGTCGTTTATAGGAATGGTCGCTTAATACAAAAAAAAGATAAATGTGACAGTTCTTTTTGATGGGATTTATAGATTGTCGGTCAAGTCATACTGAATCTTATGATGTTTAAACCCATTAGAATCGTCTTATTGAGACGATTCTGATGGGCTCCAACAACATAAGATTAAAAAATGACCAAATTTTCGTTAAGAATGTTTTCTTTGGCTTAAG
This sequence comes from Fragum whitleyi, assembly GCA_948146395.1. Classification (NCBI taxonomy): domain Eukaryota; kingdom Metazoa; phylum Mollusca; class Bivalvia; order Cardiida; family Cardiidae; genus Fragum; species Fragum whitleyi. The sequence continues at coordinate 11,704,953 of OX411546.1, read as the reverse complement.
ATAAGTGACTTTTTATGGTGGTCGCTTAATAGACGTGGTCGGTCGAGCAATATAGACTGTACTTGACCCGTCACACGAAAAGAGGGGCCATCTGGGTAGACGGGACGTACTATGTGATCACCCGTGGTGTCCGGTGTCCGGCGGGCGGCGACCACTTCGTTTTCACCTTATCTCAGATTGATTTGAATTGACTTATCCTACTAAATTTTATTTTTGTTCCAAATTGATTGCCAACTTTTTGGAAACTTCAGTCGCTTTGGCTTTATTATTCTCAGCGATAATGAAAAAGAAAGCATCAAATCTAGACTGGTCCCACTGTGGACTATCATAACAGTCATACATGAGTCGACAGTAGGACCAGTCTAGCATCCGATCCAGGCTAACTTCAAACTGCATATCCGTGCTGTTTGGTCTACGTCTACATTGTCTGCCAGAGCTTTGTGTACAGCAGGAGAAAAGTTAATCCAATGAAAGCCTCTGGTTTTTGAGACAGCTCAGTCCTATTACATAATTGTTGTTTCGCGCATGACCAAAAAAGTTTTGTGGGGCCAGTCTAGATTTGATGCATTCTGTTTCATTTTCGATGAGAAAACCTATACTTAATGACGTGTATATACAGTGCATTTACCATGTAATATTTTTAATACAGTAGAACTTGTGTTAAGCGACCACTAATGGGACCAACATAAATGGTCGTTTATAGGAATGGTCGCTTAATACAAAAAAATAATGTTAAATGTGTAAAGTTCTTTGTGATAGCATTTATAGATTGTCGGTCAAGTCATACTGAATCCTATGATGTCTGAACCCATTAGAATCGTCCTATTGAGACGATTCTAATGGGCTCCAACAACATAAGATTCAATAGTAACCAATTTTTCGTTAAGAATCTCCTTTTTTCATAGATTTTGCTTAAGGTAAGGGACCTTTTATGGTGGTCAGCCGCCTTCATAGCGCAGTTGGTAGCGCGTAGGACTGTCAATCCAGAGGTCACGGGTTCGATCCCCGTCGGCGGCACTCATTCTTTCTGACAATTTGTCTCTCACCAATGGGTTGATAATCGTAGACCTATGTGAGATAGCAGCTGGAGGCTAGGAAAGGATGTGGTGGTTGTACTAGTGGGAGAAATACCAGAAAACCATTGTTAGGTGCTCCAGCCGCCGCGATATAACTGAAATAATGTTGAAAGCGGCGTTAAACTCCATTCAATCAATCAATCTTTTATAGTGGTCGCTTAATACACGTGGTCGCTCGAGCAATATCGACTGTACTTGAAGTTTCACACGAAAAGGGGGATTTCTTGGTAGACGGGACGTATTATGTAATAAAATCAACCGTGGTCTCCGACGTCCGGCGGGCGGTGTCCAGTTCGTTGTGCCTTATGTCAGATTGATTGATTTTAATTGAACCCCCCCCCCCCCCCCCCACACACACACACTCACTCAAACATTTGATATCCGACATATTTTGTGCCCTACTGTCACATTCGAAATTCCAAGTTTAACCTATTTTGCGTGACGGGTAATGTTATTTTCAAGACAAAAATTCAAGATTAGTGAACAAACCAGTTGTCCGCAGTTGGTATTTGTATTCCTTTTTGACCTTCAGTCTATTGTGAAAAATCTTTTATGGTAATACTTAGCATGATCTTGTCATTATTTTGTAACGGATTCATGACCTTCAATGGTTAAAATTGGTTTTCCCTTTTTTTAAGATTACAAAATGAGCTTGTATAGTTCCGCAAGCAAGAGTGAGGTTCCAAAAACCGTTATCTCCTATCATTTTCAATGTAAAATTGATCTTTGATCACTCATTTGAAATTGTTGGTCTATAGCATTGTACAATTTATGTACAGTTAGTCGACGACTCAAACGATGTAATTACAACTTTAGCATTTTGATCTCCCGGAAATAGCAAGCTATCTTGTCCGGATGATTTTCATGCAAATACTTAAATCTCCTGTCAAAAAATGAGGGTGCGCGAGTAAAATAAAAGTATATAAATTTACGCTAGCATCTACAAGAACAAAGTTCATCATTTGCATCGAAATCAAATTGACAAGAAAATATGAAGTAAATATTAATATTTTGAACGCACAGTCGTAAATAGTTTAGCCAAAATTATAGACGTGAATAAAAAAGTTACTGGTGCATTGATACTTTTCACGAATGCACATCATTTTTAGCTCCACTGGCCGAAGGCCACTGGGATTATTGTCTTGGCGTTGTGTCCGTCCGTGCATCCGTGAGTCCAGTCGTTAAATTTTTCTTTATTAATCTTCTCATCAGAAACAACTGAATGAATTTCAACTAAACTTCACAGGAATGAGCCTTGGGTGACCCTCTTTCAAAAGTGTTCAAGAAATTTTGATCCAATGAAAAACATGGATGTAATGGGCGTGGCTAATTCCCGAATATGGTAAAAAGTGATTTTTCTCAGGTTCTAATTGATGGATACCAATTATAATTTACATGTATGATCCTTAGGTTACCCTTTAACAATCTACCAAAATTATTATGATCAGATGAAAAAATATGTATTTTATGGGCAGAGGTCATTACTCTATATGTTACATCGTGAAACTTTGAAAATCATTTTCTCAGAATGTAGTGAATGGATTTCAACCAAATTTCACTGGAATGATCATTGAGAGACCCTTTGTCAATCTACCCAAGATTATTGTGATTGGATGAAAAAAATGTCTTTTATGGATGGAGGTCATTTCTCTATATGTTATATCGCGAAACTTTGAAAAATCATTTTCAACATCAGTAGAACCCAAAAATATCTTAAAATCTAGTCAAAACTCTGATTTGCTATTACAAGAATTCCAAGCCTGTGGAGCGACTCTAGCCATTCATGGCTTTCGAGTTACAGCGTGTGAGACTTATGATAGAATTTCGACTTAAAAAAGTACAACATACTTTCTAAAAGAAGGTGAACTATTTCATTGAGCACATAAGACTAGACCGAAAAATTACGGCATAGACGAATTTTAAGGACTCCCAAATTCCCATTGGCGTTTTATAAGGACAAACTAAGGGATCAGAGCAAAACTATTGTAAGTGCCTATATTTGATAGGCACTTACAATAATTTTGCGCTGGCCCTTTGAATAAACCTTTAATCTCCATGTGAAAAAAGACTTCTTTTATAAAAGTTGACCTGATATGTTTGGCCCGTTTGTTTGTCTTTCCCCGTCTGACCCGGCTACTTCAATGGACAGATAAGGGAAAGGCTTTGTCACGATATACCTAATATGGATTCGTTTGCTTTAAAACTATCGTAACTACCGCTCAAAGTAAGATGTAGTTGCGATATTTTTGGAGTAAACTGTCGATTAACTATCATGCTATTGTGAAATGTAAAGATAGTCCGTTTCGACTTATCTATTAGAATTTAGAAATCCCTTTTTATATAACTGACCCAATTCCGTAATGAGTTCGTGCCAAAGTCATTTATCACGATTTAACATAGAATTTAGAAATTGGCTGATGTATTTTGAAAATAAATTTTCTTTAAATGACCTTGTTCTCTGTACAGTACAATGCAAAATGAGAGATGCATTGCATGCAATAAGATTTTGATAAAAAAAAAAAAAAGAAACGTTTCATACTTCTTGGTCTATTTTGAATGGCTTACAGTGACTGTAGGTCAACTTTATTGCCATAAGCTAGTCGTCCTTTCTACAGAGACTACACAGACGCAAGACTTTGCTCGATTGAAGCAAGTCCGGGCTAGTGCGTCTATCACTTTCGGTTTTGGTCACATACTCGTGTTTGGCTACCCAAAGTTCATTTTGAATGCTTTTTGTTAATCAGTCCTACATTTTAATTGAAACGGGTATGCCACTGCAATCGAAACAATGCAGAAATCAGACTACGGGCATGCATGGGGCTTGCAGGTCGATTTATAACGCCTCTCTTAAGTTTGGCTGCTCGGGACAAGCAATTCACATTTCAACAATTTAGTTTAGAACTACCGAGACCGGTTAGGACAGTCGGTTATTCGTCTGTTTTTCGATTATGGGGTCGTCGGTTCAATCGACGGCACGGTTAGCATTCATTCCATATTTGACAAATAGTGCCATATGTCTCCCATAGAATGGGTAAGTGATACGCCTAAGAGGGAAGGGTGATTGGTGGCTCAGATGTTCTAGCATTCCGTGAGAAACGACAAGAAACTATGGATAGTATTTTCATCAAAGGAAGGATAACTTCAAGACAATTATGGGTGTTTAAGCTCAGACGTTGGTCACGTATGATATTGGAACGACTTTAAGCGCAATGACTTGAAAGACCTATACTCAAAACATCCCGGATACACTTTCTTTTATTTCTGTGAATTTTGAAATAGACTCCTTTGTCATTTGACCACCAATAAAAACCTCATTTTACAGACATCCGGTGCTGACCATTCTTTTACCCGACGGATATTGCTTTCAAGTTTAATGTTATAAATAGCGACATTTTTATTCTATTTGGTTTCAAATCGACACAACAGCCCTAAGTAAGCTATGTGAGGTTTCTTATTTTGATAAGTATAGTTTAAAAAAAAACTTAATTGGACCTAACTTTTTGTTTCGAAGGTTCGAAGTTTTGAATGTGACAAGCAACTTCTTCTTTTCTTATGATGTTCGCCATAAATAACTCTTGCAAGGGTTTTAATAGACAAGTTATAAAAGAAACAACGATTTCAAGAATTAAACGAGAATTAATTGTAATATAACGACCCAAAATCTCAGTAATACGTTAATAACGTTATTTACGTGTTTTACGTCGTTGACGCCCGGTGAGGAACGTGTTAGAGGGTTTGTTGACCGATGGTCATGGGGAAGATACTTACATTAAACTGTCGACGTTTGATCATTTTATTGACATTTCTAATGATCAATGACAAATATCGAACGATTTATGCGTAAGAAAAACATGTATGTTCGTTTTCGTGTGAAAAAGAACTAGTTGGCCATTGCGTGAAATGGGTAATGCGACTGAGTGCAAGAAATAAACAATATCCCTAAATTATTCGACAGAGAATAGTCTTATTACTATATGTAATACGTCACGCGACAAGGGACCATCTCGAGACTCCGTAAAATAAATATTTTGAAAAATGATTCGATCCAGCATAGGTCAACCAGAAGGCGATGTTTGAAAACATTTGCATAGGGAAGAAGAAGAATCCTATAAATTCCAGAAATCTCGCCATTTGCGAACAGTTCCGACCCTGGTCGGTCTGCGCAGATAGCGCAGTCCGACAAGGTCGACACTTTTTGCACTTCCCAGATTGTCCATTTTCGCATGACGGGTCACATAGATAAAATTTCGTAAAAATTGCCCTCATAAGCTTGATTGAATAAATCGTTTTATTTTATTTTAACATTATGTGGGTCTTTTTTAGATACGCAAAATTATTTGACATGAATGATTGTGAAATTGATCTTCATTTGAAGTTTTTGTTGTTGTTGTTGTTGTTGTTATTTCTATGATTTCGTGTCAATAATATTTTCACATCTGGAAGACATTCAATTATGTTATTACATACTACATATTAAAATGCCAGATGTAAAATCAAAATAACCGTGAGAATATTATAAACTGTTTTTATGACAGATGCAATTTAAAATAAAATGCGACGGTAATCGAATGCATGTGCAGCAAGAATGAACAATTACTGTGCGAACATATTTCGTTATAATAGTTAGGAACAATTGACAACGTGGATGATTTTTTTTAATGAATTAAGAAGAAGATGCATTTCTTTCGCGTTGTGAACATGATTTGAATGAAACCGAAGTGAACAAATAATATGTCGATGAGTTCGTTCTATTTCTTATCTCCCTTTCCTAGACTATATTTACTTTTCTATAAATAGATTTGTGTGTATAAACTGTTAGATAAGACGCTTCATAATGGGGAAGATCATATGATGGACTGAGAAACGCGTGAGATGAAATAATTTAAGAATAACTATGATATGAGCCTGTGCGTGAGATTTCCAACAATTTCTTATATGTGCAAAGCAAAGACTCTGACCAGCCTGTGCATCCGCACAGTCTGTCCAGAGTCTTCACTATGCGTTTAGTAGATAGATAAGGTCTCAACGTATCAATAGACCATCAGGTAACTTTATATTAACAGTTTGTTGCTGTCTGCGCTACCCAATGATAACACCTCACGCACATTTCAAATTGTTGTAAATGTCACGCACAGGCTCATATGCTTATTTAAGACATCCATGTGAACGGAGTTCTCTACTGATTGGTGTTAAAACGATTCAAAATACAGCTACGATAATTAATTAGCACATTAAATTTCCTTATTCTATTATTAGCTTAACCTATGCAAAACAGAATTAAAAAAATATTAAAATAAAAGTTATGGAATATAAGAAAGACAATATTTTTTTTTATCGAACAATTTAATTGTTGAAAAATGCTTGGCCGAATAAATTATATATTGAAAAGTAAACTCGCCGAAGTACGTCACTACTAAGCCACGACCTGCCAGGTCAATAACATCACAGATTACAAGCTAGTGCAACCATGTAATGTTTTGCGTATTTTAAAGGGTTTTTTAAAGCGTTTATATGATTTTTAAGCATGTTGACGGTCACGGCTTTGTATGAACACAATGAATTGAGCGCTGGACCAGTTTTAGAGTAAACCTTCTCTAAATGACCACGAGGCTGAATATGGTAATATTTACAGTAAATCGTTGTTGGGCGTCCATAATGTTGTTGAAAAAAAGGTGTAGATTCGACACTTTTGTTGTAACCAACGAAGTGTTTTCGCAAAAGAGCACTCGAAAGAACCTGGTCGCGGTAAAATCTCCCAACCTCGACCGGGCCCGAGGTTATAAAACTTTTCTCAGGCTCAGGCTCAATTTTCTCAAATTTTAATTTGAGATTAAAGCCGTAATTATGTTTTATTACTCATTTTAATGTACTAACATAAAAAATGATATTAATAAGTTGTTATAAATAACAATTTATTAATATCATCTTTTATGTTTATACATTTATTTCAATATAAAATTTGAGAAAATCGAGTCTGAGCCTAAGAAAAGTTTTATAACCTCGGGCCCAGATAACATTGATTCTTTAGACACTAACATATTGTTCTCTATATCTCAGGTTGGCGATCCAGGACAAACGTTCCTCTCATTTCTTCTGGCAGAAGGAGGGAAAAGAATTTAAGTACACTTTGATCTTACAGATTTCGACACATTTTTTCACAGTTACACACGGAAATCCGACTTATATTTCAGTATTAAATGGTCATAAAAGTCACTCGTGTTACAATATAACATGATATCAATAAATGATGGCTCATTATGAATAAAATATTGTCAGTTATGATTGAATTAAACAGTGTCCTTTCGGACAAAAGCTGTCTCGTCTAGAGGTTGCGAAAAGGGTCCACTAAGAACGCTTTCCACTAAACATTTTTTTTCAACATTCAAGCTAATGTAAAAATAACTAATTTTCTTGGCCTTACTTATGTTTTTTTTAATTACTACAAGAACTTCATCTTAGTGGAGAGATTCACTCTCTAATATTTCGAGTAATTCGAACTATCTAAAAATCCTTAACGTCGTTTTGATCATTTAAGTCTTCTAAATCTCTTTATTGGGAAGATCCTACCTTACAGACGTTCAATCCGTGATTGCATGAATCAATTATTTGTGGGACAAAAAGAAGTGAACGGCGCACCGATTCTAAGGAGCCACTTTCCTTGTGACATACTTGATTCAGAAATCAGTCGTTCAAAATTGAGTGGGTTGATTTCGTTTCTTTTTACAGTTTATGAAATGTCCATTGTTAAGTATCCCTCATGCTGGTAATTTTATGAAATCAATGAACCGTAAAAACGCTATGACAAAACAGGATTGAACAGTCATATATGAGCCTGTGATTGACATTTCGAACAGTTTCACATGTGTGCAACGTTGAGACTCAGATCAGTTTGTGCGGCCGCACAGTCTGATCCGAGTCTTAACTATGCGCTCAATAGATGGCTAAGAACCTAAATTCGCTATCCACATTCTAAAAACTAATTTTGATGCACTACGGGAGTGTCCGGACTACTCAACATCTTTCCACATGCAATTTTTGGAAATGTCACGCACAGGCTCATATTGTTTTTCGGATTTAATATCAGCGTAAGAAGATCGAACTACGGTTAAGTAGACACAACAGAGAATCTTCTATGGTATGATATTGGCTAAATGATATGAAAGGAATTCACTTGTTCGTGCTCTAAATTCAAATTTACTTAGTTGCGTTTTTTAATTTGCTCAGTATATAATCAGTGTATTCAGCAGTTGGATTGTCAGACAATTTTTGCTCGTTGTTATTTCAGCAATTCATGTGTTAAAATGGAAGGTTAACACTATTCTATCACGTTATTTACTCAAAAAAGACAACAGCAACAGCTATGTTTAACATTCAACGTTGACAACAGAAATCAGGACTGACAGTACTTTGATACGTTTGTGCGACCCACTCCGTCGAGATTTCAAGGGCTTATGACCCATTTAACACCGATGTAAAATTTGATAAATTGAAGGTATCACTACAACGCTGAGGTAATAGTGCGATGATAATAAAAGATAATAAAATAGAACATAATTATCTCATAAAATACGATTCTAATAATAACACAATTTGGACTTTTATATTGATTAAATTTTCTAGATTCCTCGTGAATTGAACTCCTTTTGGGACAACTTGATTTAGAATATTTCAAATTGAGAATTTTTCCCAACAACTCCGTTATGAGCGAGATAAATTAACCGATATATTGTTTTAAAATTTCTAGGATAATGATTCTTAGAATTTATTTCCTTTTGACCATACCTGTCCCAAAACATCAAATTTAAGGATTTTATTTGATGTTGAAAATAAGTAAAGTTAGAGATATTGTTAGCTTTCGAAAACAATTTAAACTTTGATGCTTTTATCCGCCAGGATAAATGCTGAGCCGCCGTCAAACATGGCGAGAATAATATGTAAATACAGTTAGTTACAGCGTGAAATTGACAATTATCTCAATCAAAACCATCATAAATCGCTCACTCAGCGCTTCATTCATTCATTTCAAACACTCTTTCACATAGATCAAAAACGCTCCAAAATCGTTAGAAAAAATTTCGAAATCGTTCAATGCGACCAACATTTAATTCAAATCGACCAACTTAGTCCACTATTTTATTGGCTGGTGTTTTTTTTAAGTGTCTGATTGGTCCAGGAAGACACACAAATATAAAACTATGTATATTTTATGAAAGGAATGTAATAAATATCGCTAATTTTGTTCATCTTGAACGAAATTAGCGATATTTGGATTATCTTCCCTTTAATTTCACTTAAAACTCGCTCCAGCAAACCTGCCAAATGCATTCTGGTCGGACTGTGCTATTCGCGCAGCCTGACCTGGGTCGAAACTTTTAAGTCCAAATAAATTGTCTGAATCTTTAGTGGTAACTTTGCCATACTATATATTCATTGTCGAAATCAATCCACTTGTTGACCTGTGATGAATCCAATCTCTTTTTTCAATATTTGCCATCCATCAGACGAAAAAACGCCCATCTTTGTAGTACGCAAATATTCGATCATAGTCAGACCTTGGGGGATATGCAGACTGACTTCGTTCAAATCATTTTGCACTTGGCTTTTTTGCTGAACCTAGAATAATAATATTACTCTCCTCTAGCCTATAGGGCCTATAGAGGTTATTGAATAAGTAGTCATGGAATACCGAAAATATTGAACGAGTCATCTATAAACATATAAAAACGAGGCTTCGCCGAGTTTTTATCTATTCATAGATGACTCGCTCAATAAATTCGATATTTAACGAACACAAATACGATATTCTATTTATAATATGACCTGATTTTTTTGCGATAAATCGAGAAAATTCCAGAAATTTATCCGTTCGTTCGAGTTTTTCGTGAAAGACTTAACACCGCTAATAAACTGACGTCAGCAAATGCATTTTGACGTCATTATGACAACGAAAATATAACGTTGGTATACACTCTTAGCTCATTTGCATAATTATTCCGCTAGGACAATAATATAGAGGATAATCGTTTGTTTCAGTGTAAGATCGTTTTATATTTCATTGAGTGAACAACAAAAGTTATATTTTCACGAGTGGCAGAGCCACGAGTGAAAATATAGCTTTTGTTTTTCACGAAATGAAATATTTATCGATCTTACTCGAAAAACAAACGATTATTCTATTTCTTTAATGCAAAAATGAGACAAAATGTGAAATTTCTAGGACATATTTTCGTAAAGCGCGTCATTTTGCGCGTGATTGCCATGCAACGTTCATTGTGACGTCACTTATTTCGCCCCGCATAGATGACGTCAGATAGGATGAAATGCACAAAAGCAGGGTATAAGATTTTGATAATTTCACTGCTTTTGCGGTGAGTTTATCAAGTGATAATCTACCGTTATTTCTCGATAAACCACCGAAAAGCATTAAAGAAATCCTTGTATTTAAAAAATATTTAACTCGGTTATTTCACTCCATCGACTTGGGTCATATTTTAAAAGAAATTTCGAAATGCGATCTCAGTTTGTCTCGAGCTTTTTCAAGATAAATATTTTACAGAGTTCTAAGATGGCATCTAATTGATTGAAGTTCACAGATGTTTTTCCGACAACTCGGATGATCCCTTTTCCCTCAAAATTACTAGCAGAGACTAACCCGGGTCCATACCTTTCGAAGTCCCCTTTTTGAAAGGTATAGCGCTAAATCTAAAACTAGGTCAAATGATGTCAGGTGAACAAGTGATATTTGTATAAGTACATGTAATCACAAGCAATCATTTGACTTCTGTTTTTATCTTCTTGTCACAAGTTTTCAAATGACTGCAATCTCTTATCTGCATTTTACTTAACTCGTGGCTATATAATAATTTATCCATGATTAATGCCCTGGCAGGGCGGAACCTAAGTAACGGGTCGTTGCACTTAAGGTTAAAGTAAATCAGCTTTTATTTAAAAGATCTAACTTCTTCAGAGAGTCGACATAAATAATTCGAGACCTTAAATCATAGATTGTTAACCAGATTTTCCTAACTTTAGCTTAATCAAGCTGAAGTTACGAGGCCTTGGTAACCAGTTGATGAAATGTGTTCACGATCTCTAAGCACGTGAATCCTTAAGGTTTTAGGATACAGTTATTTGCACGCGTAAATAATAAATACCGACTACAATTTGAAAGAACCCAACATATGGAAAAGTAAACTCGCCGAATTACGTCACGGCAAAGCCACGCCCTGCCAGTTCATTAATAACGCTGAATATTAACGGAAAAAACCCCATTTTTAATACCTTCAATGTTATTTTCTCTGAATGTATCACTTTCAGTTTCTGTTCCGATTAAAGCTCTGTCAATTTTAATCTGACTAGAATTTATTGTCCAGTTTTATATCTATAGGTTATTCAAGGTCTTCAAATGAAACAACATAAATAACTGAATCAACCAGAAAAACAGGACTGTCAACATTATATTATGTATTCTGCGTTATTAATGACTTGGCAGGGCGGGGCTTAGCCGTGACGTAATTTGGCGAGTTAACTTTTAAATATTTTGGGTTCATTGAAAAGTTAGTCGGCAATAATCCTGTACGCGTGCAAATAACTGAATCCTAAAACCAAAAGGATACACGTGCTCAGCGAAAGTGAACACATTTCATTGTTGGGTTACCAAAGCCTCGTAATTTCAGCTTAGACAAGCTGAAGTTACGAGGGTTTTGTTACCAGCCTTAGCTTTAAGGTTTTAAGTTCATTATGTCGACTATCTTAAGAAGTTAATTTCTACTAATGAATAAAGGCTAATTAACCTTAACCTTAAGTGCATCGACCCGTTACTTATGCTCCGCCCTGCCAGGGGAAAAATCGTGGATTATACCCCAAAATTTGGAAAAAAAAATCCCGCTTTTAAACCGTTTGCGACATGTTACTCCGCTTTACACGTATACTCAAATGCAAAACTTGATAGAATTTTCAATCATTCGCAAACTTTATCCCATCCTGAACGCAGGATATGTAAGAGTTAAGAACATCCGGAAAATGAAAATATTAATAATTAAGAATTATTTCAGCAATGAATTGAATGATTGACCTTCGAAGCATTTCAAAGCGGGTTCATAAGATAGCACAAACTTCGTTCAATAGATCTTAGTTAGCGTTATTCTATCTACTCCCTTTGTTAAGTTATCGATCTGTTTAACGTTAGAAATGAACGAGAGCAATATGTGTCATTTCTTTTTTCAACAAAATTTATCTCCAAAAGGATGTTGATATAAGAAAGCTTATATAATCTTGTTTAAACCCTAAAAACATCTTACTAAAACTGTACTAAAGTTATATTGTACTTTTACGATCGGAATGCCCTTTTCAAATACGACGTTTAACAATATGACAAGAAATTAATTGAATTTAATAGCGTTTTGTTCAAGAACGCCCGAACTTACATAAAACGCCATGTAAAGGTTATGAAAAGAACTCAAACGAAAGATTCAGCTATTTAACCCTAGATTTACTTGAAAAGCTAATTCAACCGTATGCAGTCGTTGTGCTTTAATTATAGCTTGGAAAAGGCTTATATACGAGCCCAATTGCGCATCAAGATCTAAATGATATTATGATATATCTTAAAACTATACAAATTATCCGTGTGATAACATCCTATATGAATTTTTTATGATATCACAAAGTTATTTTTAGAACAATGGCATAATACTGTTATTTTAAGAAACTTGCATTTCAGTTAGAAACGTCGACAAAAACAAGACAAGTAGGTTATAAGATAAATATAATACATACTTAATGTAATGTAATTTTTTCTCATACAAAACAATAAGTATGTATCATATATATAGCTTCCAACATTTTCCCACACAAAAATACCGTTATAAATGCTGCCGGACAGGAATGGTAGCGAACCGTAATAGTTCCTAAATATTTCGGAACTCAATATTGACCGAGGTTTCCTAATGAAATCATTAATAATAATAATATTTCAAATGAAGAGACTTTATGAAAATTCATATAAATGCACCAAAAACGAAACTTTTATTTTCAAGAAAGTCTGAAACCCATCTTGGCCCTGTTGTATAAATCTTATTATCAGTTACAGGGCTCGTGTTTGACCCATAAACCGGGGGTTTGAACCCCAAAAAATCCTTCCGGCTTTCAAAATTTCCTGCAGAGGGTCATTTTGACCCACTAGATTTCAAGGGTGCCACCCAAGCAATATAAAAGATTATACAGATCAATTGTGTTCTTCATACTATTTCAAAAGATCTCTAAAAATGATACAACACAAACAATGAAGTGTGTCTTCGCTGAATTGTTTAGGTTGTTTCAGTTATAGAGATTACTTTGAAGATTGACAAGTTTCATTTTTTGCTCTTTTTGACCCCTTCAAAACCAGTTTTTACCCCAAGATAGTCAAGGCGTCAAGGACACCCTCAGTTTAGCACGAGCCCTGAGTTAAAGCTGCTCTTTCACATTTTTCACAGAAAAAATACAAAACTTGTTCTTAGATTTGGAAATGTGTGTATTTTTAGACGATTAAGAATGGCCCAAAGGCATGGGCACGAAAAACAGCATTTTAAAAAATTTTGTAACTTATTTTTTTCGAATGGTAAGATCAGTAAGGGATCCAGTCTATTAATACCTGTCTATAAATTTCAAAATCATTATATTTTTAGCGTTAGTAGTTGCTTTATTTTCAGAGTGAGTTTCGCTAAATTCAGGAATATCGATCTTTCGATGCATTACGTAATTGAATCTTATTATTTTAAGATCTTCAATATGATGAGATCCTTTTTTCCGAGTGATTTTACGAAAATTTTCAAAAATCAAATTTTCCAATCCGTCAAACGGCAGCTTTCATAAAAATTTTCGACAGAAAGTTAATTTCAGCCAATCAGGGTAGTTTTTTAAATTGTACAATTGAAACAACAAACCTGATTGGTTAAAAATAACATCCGATTTATATCTAACCAATTGTTATCTTTTATACATATATGGGCAGATCTGCATAGGACACAAATAATAGGCATTTACAAAAGAAAAAAAAGTAAAGAGCAGAATTCTTTGAATTTCAAGGTTTTATATCGTCCATTTTGAACATTCCTATATCGTGTATACCGGACATGACGGGGATTTGAACCAACGACCAAGGGATCGACGTTACATAAACATAGACAAAAAATGAACTTCATTTATATTAAACTATGATTTAAAAAAAAATCATCAATACAATCACCATCGTTTCCTCGCGAGCTTTTTAAATATTGAACAATGGAGGACATGGGGTCGAAAAGACCCGGGACCATTTCGTTAATATTTTATTTCGGTCAAACATCACATTACATTATTCATACAGATATTATCAAAATAAGACGTAAAAATTTATTGTTGTTTCAATAAAATTCACATGAATGTGTGATAACTATCTCTCAAGTTTAGATATAGGCAGTGTCATATTTCAACCAATAAACGCATTTTATGAGTTACGTTTTCTCCCAATTTAGACCGCTTCCTCATTTTTGGGATATTACTATTATAATAAACCGTGTGGGGTCCGGTTTTCTACCTTTTTTCATCTTTGGTTTGTGAAATTAAAGATAGAGATCTATTTAACAAGAATTAATTACTGCATTTCATGTTTTAGACAACAGGAGCGCCGCCCACAGGTGCTTATGCTCGGCTGTTTACTTCTGGATAGAGGATAAGATATCTAAGTCGAGAAAGGGACACAATTCCCACAAATGCAGCTAGAGTTAATCCCCTTGAAAGTAATGGCTGCTCTACAAATAATGAACATGTGTATCAGAGTTCAAATAAATGCCCTTAGGAGAACCAGACTGTTACAAATCATCAAAGTTTTTTTCACGACGGCGACGACAACAACGACAGCGACACCAAGGCTATATATATAATACATACTTAGTGTTTTGTATGAGAAAAAATATCTGACGAGGTTGGGAGAATTGATCATTGTCGAGGCTCTGCCGAGACAATAATCAATTCTCTCAACCGAGCTAGATATTGTTTTCATACAAGACATTAAGTATGTATTATTTTTATCTTTAAACCTCTTTTTGTCTTGTTTTTGTCGATGTTTCCAACTGAAATGCAAGTTTCTAAAAATAACTGCATGATATTATTGTTCTAAAAATAACTATGTGATATCATAAAAAATATCATACAGGATGTTATCCCACGGATATTTGTATAGTTATAAGATAAATATATTAAAGCAATAACTCGGTGTTTCTCCGAAAACATGGATGCAAACTTCAAGTAATAAAACTGAAACGAACTTCTAAACGGCCACTTGGTTTTTGCTGAAAAAGTAATATATTCTTTGGTATCAGAAATGGGTTGTAGTCGAAATGTATCAGGAAAATTATTAAGGGAAAACTGACCTGAAAATATGTGGGGAAAGCAGCGAATTTGGCGGGAATACATTGGTACCCCTGATTTCAAAATTAACATTAATGGGCTGGGTAATTTTACTATTTTTTACTTGTGTGAGAAACAAAAGACCCACTATGTAATTTTCTTCAGTGATTTGGTATCTGACACACAAATTAAAGCCATCGGAGTTTGTCACTTTAAGGGTCAATTTCCGAGTATTTCTTATACCGAAAATTTGAATTTCTTCGAAAATGTGCTACTTATGTGACTTTTGAGGGTTCTTGTGTTTGAATGTTTGCTACAGACGCCAAAGACCAAAATTCGAATATATTTTTCTTATAGAATATGCCAAATTAAACGGCTTGTCATATGGAAATAAAAGATACTTCTTTAAGTAACTACAAATATGTTAAAATGTGACAACGTGGACGTTTGGAAGTTCGTTTCAGTGTATTGATGGAATTCGATGCATTTATGAAATGCATATTTTACAGTAAGTAACATCGTGTGATTGACATTAACCTCGCTCAAAACCATTCTAAATCGCTCACCCGGCTCTCCGCTCATTCATTCCGAACACTCGCTCAAATCACGCTAAAACGCTCCGAAAACCTTGAAAATAATTCGAAATCTTTCAAAATGATCAATATTTCAATGGACTTGATCAAACTATTCCACGATCTTTTGGCTGGTGTGGATATTAAAGTGTCTGGTAGGTACGCGCAGACACACATTGGAAAGTATGTCTATTTTTTAAAGGGGGGTAATAAATATCGCTAATTTCGTCCAACTTGGACGAAATTGGCGATATTGGATTACGCCCCTTAAATCTTTTTAAAAACTTGCTCCACACACTCATTTTATATCATTCTAAATCCATTCCAAAAGCATGTAACGATGCAATTGCATGATGTTTCTTACTCTAGTTCAGAAGTTCATATGATCGATTGGCAACCAAAATGTCGCATCAAAAATTGCAATAATGCTATAGTTATGACATTTTGATCGCCAAATTTCAATAAATTCAACCTTCTTCCTTTGCATTAACAATAAAAGCATTTACCTCTATATTTTGTCACAGAAGATAGGCGATTTAAAGTAGTGGACCCGTAATACTTCCGCAACGTTTTGGAAATAATGAACTTTAACAGTGTTAACCGTGTTTTCCTCCTATGATTTTCATTAGGAAACCTCGGTCATCATTGTGAAAGATCATGAGTTCGAAAATGATAGGGACATGTTAGGATTCCACTACCTTAAAATTTCGTCAGTGGATCACCAAAAAGCTCGTTACTACAGGTTATTAAACTGTAGTTACCTTCTCAAGATACCTCGCCAACAATGGTTTGTTCCTTTCTCGGAATAGATTTTATTGTAGATAGTTTCCATTTTATCTTATAACTATACAAGTATCCGTATGATAACAACCCGTATGATATTTTTTATGATATCACATAGTTATTTTTAGAACAATAATATCATACAGTTATTTTTAGAAACTAGCATTTAAGTTAGAAACATCGACTAAAACAAGACAAAAAGAGGTTATAAGATAAATATAATACGTACTATGTGTATTGTATGAAAAAATATCTAACTCGGTTGTGAGAATTGGTAATTGTCTCGGCAGAGCCTCGACAATGATCAATTCTCCCAACCTCGTTAGATATTTTTTTCCATACAAAACACTAAGTACGTATTATATATTTATTTGTTAGATCACAATGCGATAATATTGTAATGAAAGCATCAAAATGCTAAAGATACTCTTACTGAATCAGATATCTATTTTCGCTTTCAATTTTACGACATACTGACAATGAAAAAACATGAACCAAAACATCAGAGGCTTTGATGCGGTAACAATGGAATGGAGACATTTTTTCTTTCGTCGATGACAACATTTGGACGTGGACATGTTAGATAAGAACGGTGGTTTCTCAAAAATAACAAAAGTACAAACAAACACCAGTAAGTAACTTTGCACCATACAGTGTGACATGTTATGACGAAAATGCTTTTATTTGAAGTGGAAATATCAATTTTGAATTTAAAGTTATACACTCTATCAGATTTGACATTGACTGATGACCTTGAAATTCGTACCAACAGGAAGGTCTTGTCACAAGCAATACACGTGTGAAGTCTCCATCATTTACCATTCAAAAAATTTGGCCAACGTTAACGTTTATATATTGAAATTAAGTGACCTTGAAAATATGACATTTACTTTGATTTACACTGAAAGGTCTTGTCATAATCAATACGCATGTGAAACATAAAGACTGTTCTTAACAGAAATGTCTTGTCACTCGCAATACGCATACAAAATATGGGGATTCTAGAAGACGCCATTCCAAAGCTAAGGCTTATTTAAAACTATAAATATAAAGTGATATTTGATTTTGAAAATGACCTTGACTGAAGACATTGAAGTAACAGTACCTTCAAAGGGGTCTTGTCACAAGCAATACACATGTGAAATATAATGTCTCTACAATTTTGAAGTTATGGACAATGTCAAAGATTTTATATAAATTAAGTGACCTTGAAAATATGACTTTTACTGTTGGCTGTGACTTTGGTATTCATTTAAAGGTATTGCAATAAGCAATACACATGTGAAATGTTAAGACTCTACCACACACCATTCAAAGGTTATAGCCAAAGTAAAGTTTGAATATCATGCATATTTGACTTTGAAAATGACCTACACATTGACTGGTGACATTGAAACTGTTACTCCCAGAACGGCCCTGTCACAAGCTATACACATGTGAAACATGCAGTCTCTATTATTTACCATTCAAAAGTTATGGCCAATGTTAAAGTTTTTGGTGGACAAACGGACAAACAGATAAACAGACAAACAAATAAGCAGACAGGACAATAATACATGTGTATGCCTTTGATATATCGATGCTGGGAAATAAAAACTGTTAACACTAATTGCAGACTTCAACAGTTAAACAGTGGAAGAACATAATGAAACTGTTTAACTCTTAACACAAATTGAAATTGTTTTATAATAAGTCTTAATATAACACTTTAATAATAAGTTTATGTACACATTGAACATAGTGCAACAGTAAAGGTTCCTACTGAAACAGTTAAACAATAAGTGCATATTGATTTTTTTTACTAAAAATGCAAACTTAATCTATATTATTCAAAAAGTGCCCGACTGGAATTGCTTGACACAATTCATTGGACAGTAAATAAGTGTAATCTTAAATTGCTAGATAAATCAATGCAGAGTGACACTGTTTAATAAATGAAGTTCACATCTTTTTCTAATTATAAATACATCCTGAAACTGTTTGATAAATACATGCAAACTGAAACTGTTAAATAAATTGATACAGACTGAAGCTGTAAAATAAATACACGCAGACCAGAACTGTTAACAATAAAAAGAGACTGAAACTGTAGAATAAATAATTGCAGTCTTAAACTGTTGAATGTATAAATACAGACATAATCTGTTAATTAAAAAAGTGCATACTAAACCAGTTATATGTGTTAGTGCAGATTGCACTATACAATAAATAAGAGCATACTGGAACTGTTAAATGAATGATTTCGGGCTGGAACTGTTAAGTTGACAATTGCATGCTGGAACTCTTTTATATGGTACTTTTCAATAAATAAATGCAGACTAGACCTGTTGAATAAATAAGTACAGATTTTGACTATTTAGTACATAAGTGCACATTAGATCTGTTCAGTAAATAAGTTTACATTCGAACGTTTTAATAAATAAGTGACGACTGGAATTGTTAAATAAGTGAATACTGAATCCGTTAAATGAATAAGTGCAGATTGCACTGTTTGATAATTACGTGGAGACAGAAGCCGTTAAACAGACAATTATTGCAGACTGTAACTGTTAAGTAAATAAGTTTATACTGGAATTGTAGTAAAGCAGTCTGAAACTGTAAGATAGACACGTGCAGACTAAAACTGTTTAATAGAACTGTTAAATGAATAAGTGCAGACTGGGACTAATAATAGACGATGACAGACTGAAACTGTTAAGTAAATAAGTTAATGCAGGACCTGATTAATAAATAAGTGAGACTAGCTTTGTTAATTGACAAGTTCAGACTGGAACTATAAAAAATATAGAAGAAGTTAAGTTTGGAACTGTTTAATACATAAGCTTTTTCTCAAACTGTTCAATCATTAAATGCGTACCGAAAAATTTAATAAATTAGTGCACTCTTAAACTGTTTACAAATACGTAAATATACATAGTAAAGCTCTTCTATGAACAAATGCAGACTAGAAGCTATTTGAAAAATTATTGCGGTCTGGGTTGTCTTTTAAACAGTATAGTGAAACCGTTCTACAAATAAGTGCAGTCTAAGACTGTTTAATAAGTAAGTGCAGACTGACAATGTTTAATTTCATGTGCATACTTAAACTGATAACTATACACGCAGATCGAAAATGAGACGTTTGCTCAGCGCGTAACAGTTTTCACTGTTTATTAATATAAAGGCAGCTATAATTGTTTTATACTGAGTCTAAGAAATACTTTGAGTATCTTAATCCATGAATCATGATTTTAGATGTCTTCGCTCTAAATAATGTCCGCAATACTTGGTGATTTTGGAAGATTCTTATCTACCATAGTCTTGAAATAGGCTGAATAAATGATAGAAGCGTCTAGAATTTTCGATTTTCCAGATATTATGTTACCATGGCAGACTTTTCGGCTAACCTAAACATGAATTTAGGCCAAGGGGTAATGTACTTTTAACTCGAATCATGAAACATGTGTTTTAAATGTAGAAGGATATATACATGTTCATTGGACCGCGTCACGGCAAAAATGTCGGAAGGGTTTCGTTTTTAAAGGTCGTAGGGGTTTCGATTTTTATCCGCAAACTTCTGAGACCCAAAACCGTCATTACAATCTCGCTGTTATATCACTTAAACCATTACCATACGACATAATATGTGACTGATTTTATATTAGAAACGCTGCAGACAACGATTTCAAGTTAATAAAATTTTGAAATGTTTGGTCTTTCTGACCAGAAAACGTCGTGAAAGTCAAACAAATGGTATATTAAAAACGTTTTTCATTTTGAAAATATTATAAAGATTATTTTCTTGAGTGTTGTAAAAATGGATTTTTTCGAAAAGGGTTCATTTATACAACATTATTCAATGTACTATCTTCATAAATATGCTGCGCTAAAAGAAAAATGACTTTTTACGTGCAAGATATTGGATCAAGAAGAGGTCGATTTTTGAAATAGAATGTAAAATGCAATAAAAATGCTCAAAATCAAATTTCGACAATTCTTGGTCTATTGATGATATGTTGGTAGAATGGGCAATCTTGAATCAAATATGGCCGAAGCGTATTTACACTGCGTTCAGGATTCAAAACGTCAGCAAACGTTTAAAAATGGTAACCCACCTCGCAATTCCAAGTGAAATTCGGGTTCATTTTTTAATCGTTTTGCGAACCTTTTCATTCTAATTTCAGGACTGGTCAGCCATTCCCTGCGTCCAGGATCACCAAACGGTGCTAACAGTTTTCCAATTATACCCCGCTTTGCACGCAGGTGCATGTGCAAAGCGGGATATAATTGGAAAACTGTTTGCACCGTTTGGCGAAACTGAACACAGGGCTGGTTATCCGTGCAGTCTGACAAGGATTGATACTTTTCGCTCTTTCCACGTTGCCTCTTTTCGCTCGATGCGACAGGATTAACAAATCCGGAGGAAATCGAAATCTTCCGATCGGAACAAGAGGTTTATTCCTTGACATTCAGTTTAACACTTTCCTGTTTTACAAAATTTTGGACCTGTAAAAATTTAAAGGTTTTGCAAACGAAAATTTAAAGTGGATTTAATTTGAAAAATAACCATTCTATAGGGTAGAAAATATCGTAGAAAAAAAAAATATTGCTTGTCACAAACAATTTCTTCTTTTTCTACAATGTTTTCTCACTTACAAAAATCATAGGGACGTAAAAAACCATGGATTGGACAGGAAAGGGTTAAGAGCGATTGAATTTGGCATGCGAAAATGCAACTTAATTTTCAAATTTTCTCAATTTTGAAATGTATATGAATATATTTATATTTCAACATTAAAATGTGTTCACAAATTTACAAAAGACGGTATTCGAGACGTATGCTATTGTATTTTATACGGATAATTTCTCATAGAACTTTTATATGACAATTTATAACATATTCGATTTTAACTGACACTTCATGTGCCCACATATTTCTAACAAAATTCAATAAGTTTTTAAAAAAATATCGTGGTATTCTATTAAACTGAAGATCAATATTCATATTTTGAAGAAAGAAAGAAAGAAAGAAAGAAAGAAAGAAAAAAAAGAAAGAAAGAAAGAAAGAAATCGCCAGCCAGGTAGAATAACTGTTTAGCAAGGTAGATAAATCAGAATAAAGCTAGTCGGTTCTGATCAGACAGCGTGGATAGCGCAATCAGACTTTAGGTAGTGAACCCGTAATAGTTCCGCAAAATTTCGGAAAACATGTTATTTCTCAATGTTAACTGAGGTTTCCAAATGAAAATCATTTGGAAACCTCGGTTAACACTATTTAGGTGATTACTTAATAAAGAATGCAGAACTATTATGGGTCGACTACCTTAATTCCATTCTTAAGAAATAACTCCAGTGTGTGTGCTGGGTGACCAAAATGTCGTATCTACAGCTTGAATAAAGCTGCAGTTACGATATTTTGCTATTCCCCTTTAAGATGAGAACATTGATTTAGAAGATCGGCTTATTTTATTGTCATAATTTTCAGTTACGACAAACTTGGTCCGGAATTAGGTCTCCTTCATAGAGCTTAGTTATTGACTTAATAATAGCGAGGCTTCAATCATTAACGATCTGTTCTACATCCTGTATTCCAAAAATGTACAAACTGTTTGAAATTTATACCCGGCTTTGTATGCAAGTGTACCTTCAAAGCCGGGCATAATTTACAAACGGTTCGCACTGGTTTGTCATCCTGAACGCAGGGCTTATTCAAGCTTCATAATTTAGCGTATTTGATGGTTTTCAGTTAATATCGTTTCAATTATCCGAGAGAGAGAGAGAGAGAGAGAGAGAGAGAGAGAGAGAGAGGGGGGGAGAGAGAGAGAGAAAGGGTGGGAGAGAGAGGGAAGAGAGAGAAGGAGAGAGGAAAGAGATGGAGAATAAGAAGGAGATAGGAGAGAGATGGAGAATAAGAAGGAGAGAGAGAGATGGGGAATAAGAAGGAGAGAGAAAGAGAGAAAGAGAGAGAGAAGGAGAGAGGGAGGGAGGAATTATTGTGTATGCCATAACTATGTAATTTTTTAATATTAATTAGAGAGAGAGAGAGAGAGAGAGAGAGAGAGAGAGAGAGAGAGAGAGAGAGAGAGAGAGAGAGAGAGAGAGAGAGAGAGAGAGAGAGAGAGAGAGAGAGAGAGAGAGAGAGAGAGAGAGAGAGAGATGGAGAGAGAGAGAGAGAGAGAGAGAGAGAGAGAGGGGAGAGAGAGAGAGAGAGAGAGAGAGAGAGAGAGAGAGAGAGAGAGAGAGAGAGAGAGAGAGAGAGAGAGAGAGAGAGAGAGAGAATGGATTCTAACTACTGATACCCACTTTACAACTGGTTGGACTGAGGCTCCGTCTGTAAAGTGTCCAGTCCAAATACACTAACCGCCTTCGGATGGACTCGAACCCACAACGATCAGATTACGAGCTGAGCACGATAACCGTTCGGTCAACGAGCTGCTAGGAACAATGTTTCTTTAACGCTTTCGGTGGATTATCGAGCAAAAACGGTAGATTATCATTTGATAAACTCACTGCTTAAACAAAAACTTATACCAGGCTATCGTTCGTTCCAACCTTTTTGACGTTATCAATGAGAAAGAGAGAGAGAGAGAGAGAGAGAGAGAGAGAGAGAGAGAGAGAGAGAGAGAGAGAGAGAGAGAGAGAGAGAGAGAGAGAGAGAGAGAGAGAGAGAGAGAGAGAGATGGAGAGAGATAATTTATATGTATGCCATTTCTGTGTAATTTTTATTGATTCATTCTTAAATATCAAATTGTTATAGTTCAATATGCAAGGTTAAATTAATAAAAAGGATTTTCTGGGAGTTATTTGCAATTATAAAATTACTACTACTTATTCGGCATGCATCCCGACATGGAGAAATTTTATCTCAACGATAACTTCCTAAAACCATGTTGAGAAAATATAAAAGGAAGGTTACTGTATTAGAAAGCTAAAGTAATAGGATGGTTATTTCACGAGGATTGAAATGATGGAGAAAACTGCTTAAAAGCAATAAATGTGACATAAATAGTTTTCCCTGTGGCCAAACATGGAAAAAAAAAAAAAAAAAAAAAACGAATATAACCCGTTTCGCTAATAAGGACCATACCGCAAATATTTGAAAATGAAATCGCATTTACACGGGTTGGTATTTGTGACTCGTCAGTTTGAATAGCATTCGGAACATCACTCGGCCATTTCCGTAAACTGCAACGGACCTCGGATGTATGTAAGGCGGATGGGTATGTAACAAAATCGTAGGCGGAAACAGTGAAAGAAAAACTAGCACTGTAGATTTAAATATTTTACAGTAAATAACGGCTGAAAAATCTTAATTTTTGAGAATGACGAATCATTCTCAAAAATTAAGATTTTTTCAGCCCTTATTTAAGAATCTAAAGATATTTATACAAGGATACGATGGTTTCACGTCAGTGACTTGATCGAGTAGCGTTGGCGGTGATGAATGTTTTCACTAAAAGTTTCGAGGGCTTACGCCATTTTAACTGACGTCATCGAGTTTTTCCAAGGGTTTCCCGTAATTTTTAAAAATAGTCCATCTGTGTACATCCGAGGTTGATCGTGAGATTGGCCGAGTAGTGTTCCGAACGGGGTTGGTATTTTTGACTCGTCAGTTTGAATAGGGAAAATCTGTGTAAAATGTCGAAATGGTCAGACTGTGCGTACCTAATCGTAACTAATGTGACGAGATGGCGTTTGTAAGCCTTACTATGATTGGTCGTTTGGCGGCTACTAAAGGTGTTCGACTGGGAAGTTTTATTAATATAGGTGAGTATAAAATCTTCCCCGTTGCGGGAGTGAAATAACCCCGTTGAATATTTTTGATATTACACGGGTGTTATTTCACTAGTGGAATAACTATACAAATGAGCCTAGAGCGATTAGCAACGCTATTTTGTAGCAATGAAAATGACGTCATAATGTATATATTGTGACGTCAGTTTTAAACGGCGTTATATGTTTCGCGGAAAATTGCAATGTTAAAATTCAAGAATTTTGACGATATTTCGAAAAAGTAGGGTCATACGACAAATATAATATAAAATTTGTGCTTATAGAATACCGAATTTATTAAACTCGTCATCTAAAACAGATAAAAACTCGGCGCAGCCTCGTTTTTATCTGTTTATAGATGACGCGTTAAATAAATTCGGTATTCAATGACCACTCATTCAATATCATCTATGTTTTTTCCTTGTCGAAAAGGGCCGATGCCACCAGAATGTCCACCTTCAGTACGTTCAGCAGTCTGATTTTGTCTAGAATTGTCGTGTATTTAAGAAAGGTAGAAAATGAGCCTGTGCGTGAGATTTCCAACAATTTCAAATATGCACAAAGCAAAGACTCTGACCAGCCTGTGCATCCGCACAGTCTGACCAGGGTCTTCACTATGCGCTTAGTAGATTAATTGGGTCTCAAAGTATCTGTAGACCATCAGGTGACTCTATATTTACAGTATGTAGCTGTCTATACTACTAAATGTTTACACCTCACGAATATTTCAAATTGTTGGAAATGTCACGCACAGGCTCAAATAATAAGATATGATAGGTACGGTATACCAGCTTCTGCTATATATATACCATTAAAGAAAAGATGTTTGAAAAAAAAATAATTATCTAAAGATATGTATGTGAAATACAATGTACATGTGCCCGAAGGACAATATTATGCAATAAATTTGTCAATGAAAACATCACATATCATTAATCTATAAATATTTTTTGATACTTACTTAGAAAACAAAAAAAAAAAAAAAAAAAACAAACGCGATATAAATATCGTACTTTTCAGATAATATGTAATATTGTCGTCTGGCCGCTAGTTATACTGTTTACTCTGCAAAAACGATAATTGCAATCTTCATTTCTAATTATGACATTTTACTAAAGTATTCCGCCATGAGAGAATGGAACCGCTTGTGTAATCATTTACAAATAGCTGGCCACATCGAATTCATCTGATATAGCAGGTTTTAATTATTAATTATAATCATAGGAAGTTTTATTCTTTGAATTTTGTTGAACGATTTTTTTGTCATATAGAGGTGACTGGAGCACCCCATTTAATATTTCTTTTACCATTTTTTCCACTGCATCATTCCCCAGCATCCAACTTCTCATACCATAACCTGCAATGACCCGTCAAGCGAAAAGTGGCCATCTGGGAACTCCGTAAAATAAATATTTGAAAAAGAGATTTGCTTTAGTACTGGCCAACCAGAGGTCTCATTTCAAAAAAATTCTTTCATGGGAAGGTGGAAATATTATTCTAGATTCTGAAAATTAGTAAAATGCGAAAGATTTCCTCCCTAGTTTTTATGCGCAGTCCGCGCCGTCTAACTAGGGTCGATACTTTACGCACTACATGAATGGTCAATTTTCGCTTTACGATTATCCCTACAACATAGATGGGGAAAACCATAATGCTTGTATACCGCCACCGGAGTGCGAGCTGTTAAAAGATTATGTTATTTCCAAAATATTAAGATGTTTTGTGTCCATATTCCCACGAACCGGATTTTGCATTGACAGTATTAAAAGGGAAAATATTTAGGAAAACAAGAGAGAATATGCTTGTTACATGTCTTTTACTCTATTTTGTAGATTCTTACCAAATTTAACACAGATTGGGTTTAAAGTTTTATTTCTTTGAATTTGGATTAGTCTAAATCTCTTTGTTTTGTATAGCTATATTAGATTTCCTCATTGACGTGAATCTTTGCTTTTGAAGGTAGAGATGTGTAAAAAAAGCGACAAGCTCGAAAAAAGCAAGGGTTTAAGTGAACCAATTGGAATTCCAGGGCAGCTGTTTATGCCAAATCAGCATGTTTTTGCCTTACGTTTTCCCTTATATAGCATTTTTCAGGAGGCATTGCCCATGTTCACATACAAGTATTTCTAAAGGTCATTCGACATTACTTCGTGTGTCAGCATTTAAGGCGTCTTTAGGAATTTCACACACTTTTGTCCGACAAAGACATTCACTCTCTTTAGATTTAATTGAGAAGCATGTTGTTCAATTGATTTTGAATTGCTGCGTGTATAATTCATGAATAACAGTCGCAAAATGAAGCGGTTAAAAAATTGCTCTTAAACAACAAACAGTGCTGCGTTTTAGATTTAATCGCTCGTGAAAGTATTTGGAAATGTTCCCCCTCTTTGCACTTTATTAAAGGTACGATGTACTTTGATTTTTTTCAGATTATCCGACTTAACAGCAATATCTTTGCTGAAATTCCAGGGAGGAGGGCCAAAGTTTCACCCTAAATCCGTAGGAAAAAGTTTTTGTGAACTTTTCTCTGTGACGAAACCTGTATATCGCCTATATAGACCCGATTCTTGCCAGGCACTAAGACGATTTACGCTCAGTCTAGCACTTGAAATAGTACATGTGCCGTCAACAATTTGTGAACATTTGTGTTCAATTACTGAACATACGAGCTCGTTTGAAACATACCCAATGTTCTACGACATACGGAAACAAAGCCCTCCCCACCACACACACACACCTCCTACCTAATTATTATGGGAAATACTTGATACGAATTGGTTCAAATATGCCAAAATATATAACAACTGAGCCTGTGCGTGACATGTCTAACAATTTAAAATTTGTGCAAAGCAAAGACTCTGGCTAGTCTGTGCATCCACACAGTCCTACCAGAGTCTTCACTATGCCATATGTATATAGGTAAGGTCTTATAGTACCTGTAGACAGTTAGGCAACATTCTAATTACACAATGTAACTGTCCGGGCTGCTAAATGTTTTCATCTTATGCAGGTGTCAAATTGTTGGAAATTTCACACACAAGCTCAATTCATTTGAAACATTCAGCAGGATGGGGGTTAATAATCAATTCATTTGTTCTTGGTTGACAAAAGCACCTTTGAGATGTCATAAATTCTCTCTCGTTAGCATGTAAAGCGTCGAACAAAATCAGTACTTATCTTTGACATTTTCTAGATGCTTCAGATGATCATGGGAAACGGATAAAAAATGCAAATGTGGACACTGCAAATGGCATTCTATCATAAATTAACTCTTTCTGGTAAAAGCACGAACCAGCTTATGGTGTCTTTGAATAGGTTTAGTGCAAACAAGCATTTTTTTTTTTTTTTTTTTTTTTTTTTTTTTTTTTTTGGGGGGGGGGGGGGTCAAAGTTTGAAACTAAAAACCTAATCACGCTGTAAAAATTTGCGATTCATATAGATTGACTGTTGACTGGTGTGATATCTGTTATTTCATATCATTTGGATTCAAGAATCTTCTTGGATGGATGTCCTTAAATTCGAAACTACAGCCAATCTGTAGTTACGACTTTTATGTCGCCCATCTAACACAGATTTGGATTTTCATTTCAGGCTACAGTTAGCAACATTGTGAAATTGGCATCCCCCCCCCCCCCCCCCCCCCCCCCCAATTTAACAGAATCTACGTATTGACCTGATTTTGCGTCTTCGCGGTCAAATCGGGCATTCAAAATACAACAATGGCAAATAAGATCCATGCAATTATTTGATCGATTTCTTTGAAATATTGATCATTTTAAATGATTTCGAAGCGTTTTTGGTCTATTTCTGATCGTATTTTGACTGATTGGAGCGGAATGATTGGAATAAATGATTGGATCGCTGATTGAGTGATTTTGAATGGTTTTGATCGAGATGTCTGTCAAAGCACGATGTAAGAAACTGTACGAGTACATTTTTACGATAAACATCGTTTTAATATTTGAGAGCATGTGTCGTGGCGGAGGTCAAGGGGCGGGACCACTCTGGAACCTTCGGCGATTCTACGGAATTGACCTCGTGAATAATGATGGCGTGGACCAATCGGGAACCTTCGGCGATTCTACGGAATTGACCTCGGGAATAATGATGGCGTGGACCAATCGGGAACCTTCGGCGATTCTACAAAAATAGACCCCAAGAAAAATGAGGGCGCAGACCAATCGGGATCCTTCGGCGATTCTACGGAATAGACCTCGGGAAAAATTAGGGTGCAGACCAATCGGGATCCTTCGGCGATTCTACGGAATAGACCTCGGGAAAAATTAGGGCGCAGACCAATCGGGAACCTTCGGCGATTCAACGGAATAGACCTTTGGAATAATGAGGGCGCAGACATGAAAGCGCGTCATATTGCACGTGGGTTTATATGACGTTACAAACATCAACGGTCCCGCTAAGGATGCCGTTGCATAAACAAAATCAACGAAAGAAAAAAAAGTGGGCATTGTATTATTTGATAACAAAACGCAGTGTTTCACTGCGTTTTGTCATAAAATAATATTATGCCCAAAAGATCTCCTATGACGAAAGAAAAGAATTAACAAAATGTTATTTTCTTCACGCGTACTAACCGTAGAACCACCAGGAGCCGAATAACCTAAGAAATTACCCAAATTACTACACTTTCGTCCGAGGTACTTTCCAGTTTACGGAAAAGTCCGAGCGATGTTCCGAATGAGGGCAGGAAATTCAGGACAACACTCGGCTATTCTAACGTTCTGTCGCAGTTTACGGAAATGGCCGAGGGATGTTCCGAATGGGGGCTGGGTTCAACCAGCTGCTACTAAGAAAACGTTTCTTTAATGCTTTTCGGGGAATTATCGGGAAATAACGGTAGATTATCATTTGATAAACTCGCTGCTTTTTCAGTAAAATTGTCAAAGACTTATATCCGGCTATCGTTCGTTTCGCCCTTCTTGACGTTATGAATGCAGGGCACAATAATTGACGTCGTTATAAACTTTTCATAGCCATCACGTGCAAAATGATGCGCTTGAAGAAAATTTGTCTTAAAATTTTCACATTGAGTCTTATTTTTCATGAAATAAACAGAAAAATCGATTAGTTTTTCGTGGAAGATCGATTGATATTTCTTTCGTGAAAAATAAAAGCTACATTTCCACTGAAGGCTACACCAGTCGTGGAAAAATAGCTTTTCTTGTTCACTCATTTAAGGACTAGTTAATCGATCTTACACTGACACAGACGATTATCCTCTATCTATTTTCTATAAGCCCGATTTAGGAATTATAGACAAAACAGCAAGTGACCCAATTGTATAACCGTGGTTCCATTTAGTTATACCTTGGTTAATTTGACCCGAATTTGACCTCTGTGGAAATAATGCTTAAATAACAATTACCGACATATTTAATCAATTTACAAAATATATATTGCATTCAATACCGTTTGGTATTCATTCCTATGAAAGCACGTGCAAAGACGAGTAGGAATAGTCAGACTTTTATTAATCTAAATAGCAGGGGTCAGATTCGGGTCAATAAAACCGCGCTATATGTATCTTGTTTACTAACAGTACTAAACTCTTCATCGGCGGATCTAGAAATTCTGTAAAGGGGGGTTCGAACATACAAAATTGGATTCGATTTCCTAGAAATACACTATTTAAACCCTTATCATACTGAGTTTAAATTTTGTTTAGCCAACATTCCTATCTTTTGGACAAATCATGGGTCTGCCTGAAGATTTTTTTCACATAAATCAAGTAGAATGCAGAATGTGCATGCTAAGATTAGTCTGCACAAATGTGCAGACTGATCTTAGTCTATACAGTCTGCAAAATTGTGTATACAACAGGCATTTATAAACAGATGAATGGTTAATTGAAATTTATCATGAAAATGTAATATTTTGGCTTCAAGAGGGGGGGGGGTAGGTTGATTTCGTTTGAACCCCCCCCCCCCCCCCGCACATTCCTCTGAATCCGCCACTGTAACTCTTGACCTGAATGCCTGGCTAATGATAGAACCGCGGCTTATCAAGATTCCAACGCCGCACAAAGCGTGGCTCAATTATGACCAGACTTCTGTTTCAATGTTTCGATCACGTGATTCTTTGTTAAATCGTGGGAGAATTTCGCTGGTGTTTTAAAATGAAATAAGACTTTTTTGTTTTAAGACAAATTCCAGATGTTTGCAATGGATCGCTGTAACATCCCTTCACTCACAAGTATCCCGCTGACAGTCAGACAGCATCTATGAAAAGACAATAGCGTTTGTGTCAAATATGAAAATCTACGTAATAACAGATACATGTATAAGATTTATTTGATTTTTATTTACCTATTTTTATTTTAATTCTTTTATATATATTTTTTAAAAAATCTAGTTTCTGATTTTGAATAAAGCTGCAATTTTAGGACGCACCTTACAGCCGTCGCTTACGGTAACGTCCATTGAATATGTTTATGCAAACTGAGGTAAGAAACGTAGGAACGGCCATTTTATTGCATGTATACGAATTTTAATTTATTTCTCGGTAAATGTTTAACTCATCAGAAGATACTGCGAACGGTTTAAACCACAGGCAATTGCTTCATTATCCAACTTTCTGTCGTAGAAGTAATAATGGCAAACTTGAGTCGGATCATGAAATCAATTGCCGGTGGTTTCAGCGTTATAAGGCCAATATAAGTAAGCTCAAGATAATCTCTTTTCCTTCACAAAGTTTTCTTTCACATAAAAGGCAATGAATGTATTTAGATCTGTAGAATCTAAACATAATTTTAGGAAGTGGTTCTTCAATATTTCAGAGGTAATCACTTTAACAGTGTTAACCAAGGTTTCCTAATGATTTTCATTAGGAAACCTCGGTTAACATTGTTTTAGATCAAATGTTCCGAAATGTTGTATAAAACAATGCAATGTAACCTATGGTCTCCGTGTCAAATTAGAAGTTGCTGCAAACTGATCAAACAGCCTGAATCTACACAACCGCAAGTGACAATTCCAATTAGCAAACTGTACACTTCCGCTCCTTCACTGTGACCCATTCCCTTCCCCATTCCAACTAAAACGGTCGTTTGTCGCTTGACGAGTCTTGTATTCTAAACCGATGTTTGTAACCCGTCATGCGAAAAGGGGCCATCTTGGTATTGCATATTTTTTAATCCTAGTTAGACTATGCGGATCATTTTCGCACTAAACTGATTTTCTTGACGTCGAAAATCATTCTATATACTTTCCTTTGAAAGAAACCAACCTCTTTTTTTAATTATTTAGTTAACGGTGTTCCCAGATGGTCCACTTTTACGAGTCGTGACGTGTTTTCAAACAATATTCAGATAAACTGAAACTTGGCACATCCACCCACAAAACCATGTCAATTTAGACAAAATAATGACAAGTCAGGTGCCACAAATGTATGGAAGGTTGACGAGACTATTTGCCGTAGTAAAAGAGTCAGCCTGAATTTTTATCCATACCATTTTATCTAATCCAATCACGCAAAAAGGGTTCATCTGTCCCGCGTTCGCGAAATGCTCTATATTTAACCCCGTTTTGTATGTGCATTCAAGTGCAAAGCGGCTTACAATTAAACGATGATAATAATAATAATAATAATAATAATAATAATAATAATAATAATAATAATAATAATAATAATAATAATAATAATAGCAATAATAATAATAATAGTAATAATAGCAATAATAATAATAATAATAATAATAATAATAATAATAATAATAATAATAATAATAATAATAATAATAATAATAATAATAATAATAATAATGATGATAATGATGATAATAATAGTAATAATAATGATAATAATAATATTAATAGTAATCATAATAAAGAAATAGATAAACCATCAATTTTGTAAAAATACAAATCTGCACTACGGTTGGAATGCTTTTCAAGACGCGAGAAGTACAAAGCGGAAAACTGTTCTCAAACATATCGCAAACTTTTTCTATCTTGAACACAGGCGTTGTTTCTTGCTTGTACAGACTGATGTCTGTTGACACTGTTTATCAATTGCATAAATCCGTTTCGATTTTGGGAAGGATTTATGAATTTACCGTGAGAAAGAAATACCCTCTATCAATATAGATTAAAATTTGAATCAAAACAAATGACATGTGCGTAACTTTTCCAGCAATTTCACATGTGCGCAAATGAAGCCAATGATCAGCCTGTGCATCCGCACAGTCTGGTCAGCGTCTTCGTTGTGCTTTGAAGATATACTGCTCAACATTTGATAAGGACCAAAATGAAAGTCCGTGCATTTTTCTTGAATATTATCATTCTTACTTATACAAGTTATATTCTTTTTCGTGTACAGAATGACAATTGCTCATCTTTTTGTTCGACGAGAATCCCGAACTAACAAATTGATAACAGAGAGAAAACAAATGTTTGAAATAAATGGATAAGATCATAGGGAAACTAAATACATTCTTCCAGTTATGTTCCTTTGCAATAGTTGAGTAGTATGGATAAGACATGATCTATTCTCTTTCGGGCGCTCGGAGATTTATTTTCGAGTGTGGCCGTCTATGCTGCTAAATTCCTGTACCTTGCTTAAGCGTGACATAATTCGATTTATCAGGCGCAGTTTCAAATGTAAACTGACCGAGAAACTTATCTTAAATCGCGAATATTTCGTGCATATTGGTCAAGGTCAAAACTTGCTTATAGTTTCAAGAAATGGACCATATACACATGCCGAGGTAGAAATACCTTGGCTACCTACCAAGTAAAAGAGACAAAAACGCTAACCAAAATATATAAACATGCATTTGTAATGAAAACAAACATGCTTTTAAGCCGCCATTTTTACATGTGCATGATTCATCGTTTACTGCAGAGCATCAGTTATTCTTGTCGACACTTCTCAAATCTAAGGTAGTGGACCCTTAATAGTTCCGCAGCGTTTCAGTAGTAATGAACTTTAACAGTATTAACCAATTTTCATAAGGAAACCTTGGTCAACATTGTGAAAATTAATTAGTTCCGAAATGTTGCGGAACAATTACGGTTCCACTACCTTAAGTACTAAAGAGAGACAAAGATACATCATCTCCCACTGTCCCCTTGGTTCCTCCACCTCACCCCAGTAAATCAGATCATCGCACTGTCTTACGACGTGAAGTTGTGTGAGTGCGGACTTCTTTTCTAAAAAAAAATATGAATTTTCTGAAATTTTCAATCTCGGTTGAAAGTCAGATTGCTTATTAATTCAATAAAATTACAACAATAATTCGAAGGCTTTTACGAGTTATTTGTTACCCAGAGCGTTTTGGACATGAGAAGTTAATGATTTTATAGTCCAATTAAGAAAAGAAAAAAGAATTAAACACGAGAAAATATAGATACACCCTATAAGTTTCACCTCGACTGTATTTCAATCTTATTTATCAAAAAGACATCTAATATTGGTATATTCTCTTTGCTTTATCTTGATATTTAAATGCTCCAGTTCGGTTTCTTTAAACATTAGGTTTTGCGGATTCCGCTTCCACAGCATTCGACCGATTATGTCGAACACACTTTGGAAATATAACACTGTTGACTTATTGCCGCTATGTGACAGTGGGTATGTATTGCCGCTACGTTATAGTGGTTACATATTCCCTTTATATGTGACAGTGGGTATGTATTCCCGCTATGTGACAGTCGGTAAGTATTGTTACTACGTGGCAAGGGTTATATATTGCTGCTATATGACAGTGGGTATGTATTGCCGCTATTTGACAGAAGTATGTATTGCCGCTATGTGATAGTAGTATTTAATGCCCGCTATGTGACAGTGGGTAAGTAATGTCACTTTGTGACAGTGGGTATGTATTGCCGTTTTGTGACAGTGGTTATGTGTTGCCGCTACGTGACAGATGGCTTAGCACTGCCGCTATGTGACAGATGGCTAAACATTGCCGCTATGTGACAGATGGCTAAGCATTACCGCTATGTGACAGATGGCCTAGCATTGCCGCTATGTGACAGATGGCTAAACATTGCCGCTGTGTGATAGATGGCTAAGCATTGCCGCTATGTGACAGATGGCTAAGCATTGCCGCTATGTGACAGTCGGTTTATATTGCCGCTATGTGACAGTCGGTTTATATTGCCGCTTGGTGACAATGCGTATGTATTTTCGCTATGTGACAGTGGGTATATACTGCCGCTTTGTGACAGTAGATATGTATTGTCGCTTTGTGACAGTGGGTATGTATTACCGATATGTAATGTCTCATCGAGACGATTCAAATGATCACTCACAACATAGGGTTTCATTGTAAAATAAAGATTTAAGACTGACTTTACCCCCTCTTAACTGTACCCCTTTTGGACCTGAAGATGCTAACCTGGACCATGCTGACTGATGAGGCTTTATTCTTATGTGAGTCTTGTTTATTCATTGTGATCCTCCTTACCAGAGGCTGGGATGCCCATCTGAGCCTCGTTAATGTTTGTGAATTCCCATTACTTTGCGCACGAGGTTGGCTATCATGGCCTCCTTCATTGAATGTGGTGACCCCGTAAGCTTGAGGTTGGGGCTGGTTTTCTGAATCAAAGTTATTCTTACAGCAGCCTAAGGTAGCCAAGGTTCGTTCATACTTTGGTCTATATACATGTATGTAAATTGTTTTGATGCCAAAAATAAGGGAAAAGAAGATAAAAACCATGTTATTGATAAGATTTTTAAAATTTCCTATAGAAATGACAAGAACACTAGGTAGTATCGCAATTTTTGAAAATCTGAATTACAGATGAATGCCCTTGTTTCCAAGACGTATTTTTCTCAAACCGTTCTCCATTTTGTGAATCAAATTGTTATTATATAATTTATTTTAACGGAAGTGGACACATACTTTGAAAACTAGCTGAGTGATACGGATTTTCAATTGTCAATGAACATGTAATCCTTGACGAAACTTGTTTGTGTTGATACATCATCTATCAAATTGGGGACAAGAACCCGGTAAATAATCATATCCTTCATAACAACATACGTCCTAAACGAGTTAACATGGCGACAATCTGTTACCCTAAATAGGATTACTTAAAGTTGTTAATCGCCCTGTTACTTATGAAGCTCAATAGACATGGCATTGTTTCTGTTTAGGGAAGGTCATTGATTCTGTTTTTCCTAATGACCGGCCCTTACTGGTATTGTAAAATCTGTATGTCAATGATGGGCGATCAAAATGTCGTAAGTACAGCTTGATTCAAGCTGTATTCACGACAATTCGGTCGCCGTTTGACGCTATGGACTGTTTACCTTACAAGAACTAGCCTAAAATTCGCCTCATTAGAATCGCTGTATGTGAAATTTACGAATCATATTGTCAAAGAAACTCTCACATGGATTGCTTAAGGGAATGACGGCTTATTTCATACCTTTTATCTGTTTTTCAATTTTTAACGTGAATGACACCCCTCCCATATTTTCATTTAATCTGGTGTTGTTGAAACTTAAACGAATGATGTCAGCCCGATCAGCACAGTTGATAGAGCACCGGACTTCAAAACCATTGAAGTTCGACAGCGTGGGTTCAATTCCTGGGCTGACACAAATTAATTGTCTTTCGGATGAGACGTTAAACCGAGGCCCCGTGAGACGGTGTTTTACACCGAGCACGTTAAAGAGCTATGGCGGAATTCAGCAGTAGTTTCGACATGTATCCTTGCACTATCCTCCGTCACAACTAACCGTCTTCCGGGGGCGTCGCTCATATGGGCATGTGCTACGGTAGCGACGAAAAATAAACGGAAATACACGAATCATCTCACAGTACACCGAGGGACTAAAGTAACGCAAACATTAGTTTTGGTAAATCTCACGGCCTTCCTAAGTGATGTTATTTCTTATTTAAGGGTTAACAATTTATTCATATGTATTTAATATCATTTGAAACAATCAAAACATTTAAGAATAGTACCCGTTTCAAGTTAACTACCCCTACTTTTGAAAATAACAACCAGCCTTCGTTCTTTGACAAAACGATCAGAGCTTAGTCCCGACCATAGAAACATCTTAGTACGAACTTCTAGTTCTGCAGGCATCGTAGCGCAATCATGGAAGGAGCAGCCGCATCGTAGTATAAACGCAGTAGCCTGGGGCCTGTTTTACTAAACATCTTACGATCATTTTTTGCGTAAGTCAAAATTTAAAGTTGCTTCTACAGTAAGAACTAAATGTGGAATTCTGCCATGCAATATCTCATTAGAATCGTCTTCTAAAGACGATTCCAATGAGATATTGCAAGGCAGAATCTAACAATGAATGAAAACTCGAGGTAAGATTTGTGATTAGACTTACGATTGATTTTTTCGTAAGAAGTTAAGTAAAACGGGCCCCTGGTCTTTAGATTGTGTAAAGCCGTTGTAAAACCGCACTTGTGAGATACGTGTTAAGATACGTAAACCTATGTGAGAAAGCAGTCGGGGGCTACGAAAGGGTGTAATGGTAGTAGTGAAAGAAATACCAGGAATACATTGTTAGGTGCTCCGGCCGAAGCGATATAATTGCGAAATTGTTTAAAGCAGCGTAAAACCCATTCAAACAATCAAACAAACAAACGCCTGTTTGAAAAATAAAAGAAGTAAAAAGAAGTCACTTAAGTCGCGAGTGAAGTTGAACAAAGAATTAAACAACGCACATGAGTTATTTGTCGTTCACCATTTTTCAAGTTACTGCACCTACAAGCAGGTTTCGTCAAAGAAAAGTCTTTCAAAACATGTCAGAACAAAAACTTTTTACAGTAGAATCTGATATGTCAGACACCTGTGTAAATGTCATGCACCAATAAGGTGGCAGTCCATCTAACTTCTATTACTTCCGGGTACACTATCATTTCTGAATAGAGTGAAAAAAAATCTAATTTGTACTGTTATAGGACGGGGTTTGCCATGGCAACTATGTCTGCGTGTGAGCTTCTTATTATACAGATAGAAACATCGTGAAACTGACCTATTGAGACATTTTTTCCAAGAAGGACGAATTTAGCGATATTTATTACCTCCCTTTAAAAAAATAAGCACGTACTTTCTAATTCCCGTGTCCACGTACAAAGAAACTCTGTGCAGGACCATACAGTTAGTGACATCGAAAAATTCATTTTAACCTCGATCAAAACCATTCTAAATTGTTGATTCAGCAATTCACACATTCAAAATTGCTCAAAAAATCGTTAAAAACATTTCGAAATCGATCAACATTTTATTCAAATTGATCTAATTACGAACTTTTTGCCTGGTGTATTTTAGTGTATCGTTACGACATACAAATCGGGAAATATGAAGATTTTTTCAAAGGGAACCGCGATATTGTATTATCTTTTTTAAATTTCACTCAAAACTTGCTCCACGCGCTCATTCAAAATAATTCCGAAATGTTTTTTTTTTTTTAAAAAAAAACACTTTATCAATTACACGATGTTCTAAACTGTATGTTCCGAAATGTTCATTCCTTCTAACTGGCTTTTGAAATTTTAGATCGTGTTTCTTGAAAGACTTGAAAAAAGATATCACTTCGCATAACATTAAACTCCGATACGCATACATCGTACTAATTTCCTTTGCACAGATAGTGCAATAATTAAAAGATATAAATCGACAGTTAATTAAATATTATCATCTGATCTGAATCGGCAATTTCACCAGTAACTTCTAAAAGAATGCATCCGTAAACTTACATATCGCATTATTTTTATTCATTCGATGAAGTACTTTCACTGGTAATTTACTCCGCGATATAACTGCTATAAATTGAAAGAAGCGTTAAACCGCATACAAACAAACAAATAAGACACAAAGTTTGGTGCTCTTTAACGATTGTCAGCAATCAACAACCTGATTCGAGTCGGTGCTTTTCGGATTGGTAAGATGGTAGGCCTTACCTTTGAAATCATTCGTCTGAGATTAAGAATATTTTCAAGTTTTCAGTTGTCGAACAAACTGTTATGGCTACAATTACATCGAGCTGTTCTGACAACGTTCGGTGGTGCTTAATTGTTACAGTTAGTTACATCGTGAAAATTGACATTCACCTCTATCAAAACCATTCTAAATCGCTCACTCAGTGCTCCATTCACTCATTCCACACACTCACACAAACCATTAAAAAACGTTCAAACCCATTGAAAAATATAGATTCAACAACGTCATTCAAAATAAATTTTGATAAAGAAAAATCGCGATTTCACTGATTTAATTCAAATTGAAAGCGTCTCATAGGTTCTTGGAAAAATAGGAAGCTATGTAATGAACTTTTATGCATATTTCATTGAAGGGAGGTAATCAATATCGCTAATTTTGTTCATCCTGAACAAAATTTGTGATATAGGAATACCTCCGATTAAATTCAATTAAAACTCGCTCATTCAATTTCATTACTAAATCATTCCAAAATCATTCACCTCGTTAATTTCAAGATGTTGTTAACTGTATGTCATGAAGTAAGAAACATCGTGAGGTTGACAAATTGAATGATTTTGGATTTTTTAATGATTCTGAATAAGTGGTTGGATCGAGTTTTAAATTACATTTAAGGGAGATAATACAATATGGATAATTTTGTTCAAGTTGAACGAAATTATCGATTTTTTTTATTATGCCCATTTGAAAAAAATCTACACATTTTTCTAAAATATGAAATAAAAATATGAAAACTTGTGTGTCCCTTTGAACACAATCAATAATTCATTCGATTTAAATACAATTGAAAAGTTGTGATCGATTCTGGGGCAATTTCGAATGATTTCGGAGCTTTTCTGTATTATTTTAGTTCAAGTGTTTGGAATGTATGAAAGGAGAGTTTAGTGTGCGATTTAGGAGGGTTTTAATCAAGATGAATGATATTTTTCTCGATGTTACTTACAGTAAGTAACATCGAGAAAAATGCCATTCATCTCGATTAAAACCCCTTTTCTCGATGATGCTGACTTTAAGTCGGATTGCAGATTCCCTTCTTGACGAACAATAAGATTTCTAGAGCGTAGGTTTGACCGAATGACTTCGGTTATGAAATAAAGTTCATTGTCATCTAAGGTGGGCGACGGTAAAGCTGTAGTCAAGATATTTTTGTCGCTAACTTATGGTGGCATATTTCTGCCACGAGATATAAGATAGCAGTATCATGATAATTTAAAGAATATCACGAAAAGAACATGTTTCCAGGAAATATTATCTCGTAAGTCAACATTTTCTCAACAATACTATCGTGATATATGTACCTTGTATCTTAGATTTTTTCTACGGCTATGCCCACTACTGACATCAAGGTAAAACTACCGCGAACCAAAAACTGACATTCGCGTCATCTTTATTTAGAATACGGCTTTCGGATTTTTTTTTTTTTTTTTTTTTTACCATTCGTCTCAGAGAAATTCCAGTATTTTACATTCAAGTCATCCGAATGAGTTTCTATTAATAGAATGTTGAATTTCTAGCAACTTTATCTTGATGTCAGCAGTAGGCATTAATCGTTATAAAAGTGAGATAACACATAACAATATCACAATAATCTTTTCAACAAAAATAATTATAATCGAGATAAAATTTCCTGGAAACTTAATGTTATCATGATATCTTTAAAATTACCGTGATACTGCTACCTCGTATCTCGCGGCAGACATATGCCACCATACCAACAGTCCTCATGTTTAGGAACATTAAAACTTGTATACGGTAATGATGAAATCGATGCTGAGTAATATTATAAAGGTGAATGACTTCGGTTAATTAACACTATCAATCATAAATTCATACATGTATCATAATCATTTCACCGACAAAAAAACGATATCTGTATGTTTGATTTAAATAAATTCGTTTGAAATTATGCGGCGTTTAGTGTGATCGATCCCGTTTGCTCGAAGATTGTTACTTTTGACCAAGCATAACAATCTATTTAGGTCGTTTTGATAGGACTGGTCATCTTTACAAGCCTAGGCTTTAAGCTAGAATATGTTCATTCGTAAGAAACATATTGGAGCTAAAGCCCTTGGCTTGCGAAGATAAGGATTGGAAGTGAGGACCACGTTTGGTTTTTAGGTTATTCGATTGATTAATGCGGACTCATTTCCTTTATTCATTTAGAATGGCTATAAATTTTCCTTGACAAAGTCAATTTTTAAATTACGTAAAACAAGGAGAGAGACACTATTCAAATTAATTAGTTAAGATTCAATAATTACCGAGTGATTCATTACTAGTGAATATAGTAATGGTATACATGTACAAAGATACGTGAATACAAAATGAGCATGTGCGTGAGATTTCCAAAAATTTCAAATATGCGCAAGGCAAAGACTCTGACCAGCCTGTGCATCCGCACAGTCTGACCAGAGTCCTCACTATGCGTTAAGTAGATAGATAAGGTCTCAAAGTATCTGTAGACATTCAGGTAACTTAATATTTACAGTTTGTAGCTGTCAGGGCCTCTCAAAGTTTACTCATCATGAACATTTCAAATTGTTGGAAATGTCACGCACAGGCTCAAATTACGTTACGTAAACATTAGTGCTGTCTCTTATTTGAGCATGTGCGCGACATTTCCAACAACTAATTATGTGTAAACATTTGCAACCTAAACAGCTACACAGTGCAATTAAAAGATTTCCTGACTGTCTAAAAATACTTTGACACCTTATCTTTCTACAAAGCGCTAAGTGAAGACTCTGGTCTGACTGTGCGTATGCACAGACTGGCCAGAGTCTTTGCTTGGCGCACATTTGAAATGTCACGCGCACGCTCATTTTTAACCTGAAAGAACGTAACTTGGGCCTAACGTACTTCGGCGAGTTGTGTTTACTTTGTTATCCCTTGTTATGCTGAAAATATGTAGGCAAAATTTGATTGTTTCAAGTTTTGTACCTGTTGTAGTTACAATATTATAAACATCCACCAACGATATTCTTCGATAGAGGATATCATTTTTTATTACGCACAGGCGTATTGTGATAGAGGTAGACTGGTCTTGTCGTTTTTCTTTGTATTTTCGGATGATATTTTTGCTCTTTTTTTCACCAAAAGCATCCTCAATCTAAGTTAATATCAATAGGTGAAAAAAAAATTCAGAGACAGGGGAATGAATTGAAATTTTTGTAATGACTTTGTTACATTTTATTCCTTTAGAAAGAATAGTCTGGCAGCCAAACCGTTATATAATAGGAGTTGAGTCCTTGATATGTGAATTCCGAGTACAGGTTGTTAGAATGTAAATTATCTAAGTTTTTGTGAAGTAAACGTTTATCTCTGAATAATGATACACTTTCTTATCTAGCTGATAAGCCCTCGACGGCTTCTGACTCTTATCTTAAAATATGTAAACAAATAACTTTAGAACAGTCGCTTCTTCCTACAGTTAGTTACATCGTGAAATTGACATTCACCTCAATCAAAACCA
Source organism: Fragum whitleyi (assembly GCA_948146395.1). Classification (NCBI taxonomy): domain Eukaryota; kingdom Metazoa; phylum Mollusca; class Bivalvia; order Cardiida; family Cardiidae; genus Fragum; species Fragum whitleyi. The sequence goes on along the minus strand of OX411546.1, from coordinate 11,662,997 downwards.
TTCTAAATCGCTCACTCAGCGCTCTATTCATTCATTCGAAACACTCACTCAAATCATTCAAAAACGCCCCAACTCATTGAAAAATATAGAATCAACAACGTCATTCAAAATAAATTTGGATAGAGAAAAATCGCGATTTGACCGACATAATTCAAATTGTAAGCGTTTAATAGGTCCTTTAACAAATAGGAAGCTATCTATAGAACTTGTATACATGTTTTAATAAAAGGAGGTAAACAATATCGCTAATTTTGTTCACCCTGAACAAAATTTGCAATATTGGATTTCCTCCCATTGAATTCACTCAAAACTTGCTCCTCACACTCATTCAATTTGTCAACTTCACAATGTTGTTAACAGTAATTGTTGTTACAACTCCACGATGTCTGTATTGTACAACTTGAAAGAAAAGTGCGACTAATCCATTTAATTTACTTTTTGTTAAACCTCATAATCAATTACATTGAATTAGATTACTTTATTGCTTACGAGATGAAAATCACGTTAAAATATACAGGTCTAGAAAATAACCTTTTGCGGGCTGCAAGAAATCCCGTATACAACAGATCACTAAATAACACTATTTCTAGTCTTGTCGACATTAGTCTTAGAGTCGACGAGCACAGAAAAGTAGATTGGTTTGTTTGAATTGGGTTTTACGCCGCTTTCAACAATTTTTCAGTTATATCACAGCGGCTGTAGTACCAAACAAATGATTCCTGGTGTTTCTTACACGAGTACTACCATTTTCATACTATCCTAGCCTCCATCTACTATCCCGGCACATGGGTCTACGATTATCGACCCATTGGTGAGAGACGAATTGTGCGAAAGAATGAGTGCCGCCGGCGGGGAACGAACCCGGAGCCTCTAGTTTGATAGTCCGAAATTTATTTACTTCCCTTAAATTTCATTTAAAACTCGCTCTAAATACTCATTCAAATTCATTCTTAATTCATTCCAAAATCATTCGTCTGGTAAATTTCCCAATTTTGTTAACTGTAACGCTGCCCTTTTTGACATGACGTTACGTCTTTTTGTGTGTGTGTGTGATGAAGTAGGTTCGATAAGTCAAATAGGCTTTTGAGTGACGGTAATTGTCTCTCATTATGTAACAAGATTCACCTGTTAGTTTTTGTGAATTCATTATCAAATTAAATACAGGTACATGTAAATTTAAGCATTTTAAACAAAGTACAGCCTTTCCATGCTTTAACCCTTTCCTGTTTTACAAAATTTTGGAACAGTCCAAATTCAAAGGTTTTGTAGACGAAAATTTAAAGTGGATTTAGTTTGAAAAATAACCATTCAGTAGGGTAGAAAACATTGTGGAAAAAGAAGAAATTGCTTGTCAGAAGCAATTTCTTATTTTTTCACAATGTTTTTTTTTTTTTCAATCATGAAATCACAGGCACGTTAAAAGCAGGGATTAAACAGCAAAGGGTTAAGGAAGGTGGATGATTCCTTTAGAAATATCAGTGTAGGAGAAGTCATCTATTTGGGCTATGTTGCATTATCTATGACAATTCTTTTCTGCTGTTTTCCCCAAAAGCATTTTAAAGCGTTTTTCTGAAAGTATAGACTAATATATAATGACTGCGACGAAACTTTGTGGGTGTAAAACACAGGCAATAAGTTTCAAAATCCGATTTTTGCCTTATACGTGAAATTCTAAAGGACACATGTCGGATAATTAGACAATTGCATGTATCCGGATGGCTAAGATTTTTATAGGTCTATGATGGTTATTAGTTTGTTGTTGTTTTTCTCTCTAGGACAATATGTGTTTGTTACAATAAGAAAAAAAAGCAATTGTCATTCGATTCTCTCTGACTTTAGCCTTTTTAGGTAAAGTTAAAGGCCGCTATATACAGTTGAGATCTATATAAAACGTTTGTTTTGAAATAATTATAAATATTCACGCTACACTGTTTTAAAGAATGCATGTTCGAAGCTTATCATAGCTGTTAAATAGCTCGTGTAATTTGTTTCAAAAGTATTGAAGTTGAATATATCAAATAACTTGCAGTCTCGTCTTTAATACTTCCCACCCTTTCTAAGATATATTCATGCTTACACAAAGCTTTGGCAGACAGAATAGACCATGATCAGTCTGCACGGAAGTGCAGTCTGATCGTGGGCTACACTGCCTGCTTAATATTTTAAAATAATTGTGTGAAAAACTTGAGACAGACAGTTTGAAAAATCTGAAAATTGGTATTTTGTTTGAAGCTAAGTTTAAATTTAGAAAAGGAAAAGTTATGCAATATCAAAGGTTCAAAGACGTCCTGCGTTCAGAATGACAAATCGTTGCAAAATGTTTGAAAATAAGACCCAGCATTGCACGTGCATTTGTGTTGGGTATAAAATGAAACTGCTTTCGATGATATGTCATCCTGAACGCAGGGCAGATATATTTGATTATATAGAAATGAATCCTCCATTTTAGAGAAATAATTGCGATTGGTTCTACTTACCATGACGTTGATTGATTGATTGAATGTAGTTTTGAGTGCCGGTTTCAACATTTTTTTCAGTTATATCGCGGCTTGAGCAACTAACAATGGATTTCTAGAATTTCTCACACCAGTACTACCATTACATCCTTTGCTGGCCTCCAGCTGCTATCTCTCATACTTCTATACATTTGTAATTATAAACCCATTGGTGAGAGACAAATAGTCGGAAAGAGTGAGTGCCGCCGTCGGGGATCGAACCCGAGACTTCTAGACTGACAGTCCGCCGCGCTACCAACTGCGCAATGACCATGACGTTGAGATGTTTAAAATCATTACTAAAGCTAGCCGGGCAGTCGCGTAAGGTTAACTCTTTCAATTATAATTTTCTTTAAACAGTCAACTCCGCTTAAAATGATAAAGGGCGTAGCTCCCGTTACGCAATTTACGCAAGTGCGTAAAAGAATTATTTCTCGGTTGAAAAATATTGTTAATGAATGATCATAACATCGAAACTACAGCTTATTCAAGCTGTAATTTCGATGTTTTGATTATTCACCAACGCTCAAATCATACAAAGGGAGCGGTTTGAGGACATGTTTAGTTACAGTCCACATATCGCCTTTAAACTATGATGCTGATTGCGTAAAAATTTCAAAGTCCTAGATACGCCTATGAATAGATCATGGATTTGCATCATTTGATTAGCAAGTGTTGATTTTTATGCGTCTGAATTTTCCATGAAGACACAAGATTAGAAAAATACACAGATTTAATCAAAGCGAGGCAAAAAAGTTTTGCCAATTTGGCGCAATTATCGTTTATGTTTTATGTCCCTTTAAATTCATTGAAAACTCGCTCCACACACGCATTGCATTTTATTCCCATTTCATTCCCAAATCATCCATCCTGTCAATTTCACGATGTTGTTTACAGTAGTAGCTCGTTTAATGAATATTTCCTGTGAAGTGAAGTGTTTTTGGTAGGCCGCAGAAGCGGCCTACCAGTATGAATGCGTTTTGAATATGACCATGGGGTATTAGGGATACATTGTTATAAAATCTGTCCAATGTTTTTATTCAAAACATAGAAAACCGTATGATGCAGCCTGGATAAAACAAAAGTTTTTCAAAAACTGTTTCGTAATGAAAATTATTGAGCAATAAAATCAGGGTTTTTGGTTATGAACTTGATTTTACAAATATTGCACATTTAATTAAAATGACTGATCATTCAGACATGTTTGACCTAGTTTTGCCTCTCTTTCCCCCTGTTTTCTGCATTTTTTTTTTACATCAAACAGGAGATACATCTATGGTTACACTCCTGTCTGTTTTGGTCTTGTTAAACATATAGTAAAAATGGCATTTTTGCGGTTTAAAAAAACACAATACTTCATTGTGCACAATTACACTCGAAATCGTTTTGGTACAAAAGTGTGTGATGACTTATATCAAAGCTCTGGTCTAGAGAATAAATGTTTCTACCTTAACCCTTTCCTGTTTTACAAAATTTTGGACCTGTCCAAATTCAAAGGTTTTGCAGGAAAAAAATTAAAATGGATTTAATTTGACAAATAACCATTCTGTAGGGTAGAAAATAGTGTGGAAAAAGAAGAAATTGCTTGTCAGAAGCAATATCTTTTTTTTCACAATGTTTTCTCAATCATAAAATCACAGGCACGTAAAAAGCAGGGATTAAACAGCAAAGGGTTAATTAATCTTATCCTGTGTGTGTTATGTAGTAGTTGTCTGGCACTTAGCATAACATAATTTCAAGCCAGTTACTGTTATTCAAACATTAAAACAATGCCACAAAAGGAGCATATCACTTTTTCTAACTAAACTATTTTGGGACAACCGAAGTAGGTGCTTTTACTTCAAAAAGGTGCAGTCTTAGTACTAGTTTGAATGACAGCTATTGAATGATAACTTGAATCTTTTGCCTCATGTTCTGATTTCAGAATTGTTTGTGCTATTATTTTGAGTCTGTATTTTATTTCTGTATGCTCATTTCTTCGGATAACTCTGCATACATCAGCATGAAGGTTGAGTGAATATATTATTCTAACAAGAGCACCGCCTATGGGTGCAACCCTTGGCTGTGCTTGGCTGCAGGTGCTGGATAATACAAAAAGCTGAGTGGAAAAAGGGACTCTTACAAAAACCCTTTTTCAGAGTTGCCCCCCTTGATTGTCTGGATAACTCTTGAGATAGTGAACATACATGCTAAATTTTATAAAGATATCTTCAATAACAACAGGTCAACAACAGCAATGCCAATGCCGCTAAAATGATCTCCATACCTCAAGTTTTCTTAGAAAACAGACAAGCTAAAAAGGCAATCACTTTACCATCATGTGTAATTCATTGTACCTATGTTGAAATAAAGTACTCCTTAGTGTATTTAAGCCGGGTGTGCATGCTAAAGTAGGGCCATTATTGTTGTTAAAATCTTTAAAATCTAGATAGGTATTGTTTGCAAAAAAATATTTTTATAAAAAAAAATACATTATTCATTGATGATAACCAAATAATTTGCGGCCTACTTTGATGCATTGCATCAAAATTTTGTCTTGTATTTATCATGAATGATTGTATCTTCACAATCGTTCTATCTTTCCACCTGTCTAGTAATTTGTACTCGTAAACAATCCACAAATAAACTTTTAAATTTCACATTTCATCCCGTGCTAGGTCGATGAACAGACAAGAACTTTTTCAAGAGCATTGTTCGTTTGAGTAAATTCTCAGATGAGTACGAAAATTGGAAAATGATACCGGATCAGGGGCCTGTTTTACTCAACGTCTTACGGTCTCTTTTTGCGTAAGTCAAAAATTAAAGTTGCTTCTTATGTAGTACCTAAATATGGAATTCTTTCTTGCATTATCTCATTAAAATCGTCTTTTTTAAGACGATTTTAAAGAGATATTGCTTGGCAGAATCTAACAGTGAACAAAAAAGTACAATTTATAATTTTGACTTACAATTAATATTTTCGTCAGAAGTTTAGTAAAACGAACCAGATGAGTTTAAAATAGCAAGAGGGAAATACTCTCTCATTTCATTACCACCGTCATAGCGCAGTGTTAGCGCGTCGGACTATCATTCAAAAGGTACCGAACTCGATTCCTGACAGCTGCACTCATTCTTTCCGACTACATGTATTTGAGTTGATAATCGCTGATATACGTGGGATAGCAGCTGGAGGCTAGGTGTGAGAAATGCCTGGAATCCATTGTTAGGTGCTTCTGGCGATAAACTGCAAAGTTTTTAATGTGCCAATAAAAGAATCTTGAATCTTGACCTTTTAAAAAAACAAATATCCTAGTTTTGACATATCAAACAAGTTAAACAACTCTGTAGGCTGATTTTAGTTTTTACTGGCAACCATACAGCTTTGAAATTGAATATTTAAAAAAATCCTATTTTTGACACATCAGTAATATTGTCTAAGATTTTTTAAAAAAAAAAGAAGAAGAAAAAGGCAGATAGTATATGCTAAGATCAGACTGCACAACTGTGCAGGATTAACTTAGTTGTTACTGTCAGTCACAAAACTTTTTTCACAATAGGAAGAAGGGTTAAATAAGATTCTACATGAAAATGAAATACATGTAATTGGACGTCAGTGGCGGGATTCGTTTTAACTCCCGGACCCCATGTATCTCCGCCACTAGGTACTCATTTGATTCAGCTTGGTAAGGCGTTTTAAATATGATTTGCTGCCCCTCGTGGACCCTTGATTGGAATAAAAGTATTGTCATTGTCATTGTCATTGGGAGTAGTCAATATTAAATACAAAATCCCCCGCTTCTTGGAATATTTCAAATCCCAATGATAAATTAATGGATAAGCGCGAAACAGTTGTAACTGCCTATCATTTTATAGGCAGTTATAACTGTTTCACACTGAGCCAACGAAATAATGTTTGGGATACAAAGGAAAATACAAATAGAATTCAATCTATATAAAGTCATTACCTCTGCCTGGCTTATCAGCATTAGTTTTTCGAGAATAAGGGAGACAATTATGTAAAGATGAGGAATGAGTGATTTTCCTTAATTTTGGCATGCAATACGGATAGCCTAGGATGCAACATTCCTTTCGTCGAAATTAATAGAAATATTCGCGAAAGGTTTAAAATGGTACCGCGCTATGCGCGAGCAGCAATATTCAAAGTGGGCAATCTTTTTTTAAGTTTCGAGAACGTTTGGTCATCCTGAAGGTAGCGGACAAGCTACCTCTTTTCTTTCGAGAAGTTATTTTCAAGGGCGTATTTACCAATACTCACATTTCGCAAGTCGGTATTAGTAATAAATCCTCTTTCGAAAAATGTCGTTGATGAATGATCATAACATCGAAACTACAGCTTATTAAAGCTGAAGTTACGAAGTTTTTGATTATTCATCAACGCTCAAATCATAGAAAAGGCCAGGGAGCGGACGGAGGACATTCACTTTTTTGTCACAGTCCATATATCGCCTATATCCCATATATTCTATTTTGGTCGCCTTCTGAGTGCGTATTAATTTCAAAACCCTAGTGACGCCTGTGATTTTTGCTCTTGGCCCAACGAAAACAGTATCATCAGCAGTTTCAATCTGTCACTCGTTCAATATAAAAACGTTTGCGAAATATTTGGGAAATGGTATCCCGCTTTGAACGTGTTCTCACGTACAAAGCGGGATGTTATTCCCAAACGTTCGCAAATGTTGTCAACTTCAATACAGAGCTTTATATATCAGAATAGAAAGGAATGTCATCTTTCAAATATTTAAAGGCCAAAGGCTACTACTGCATATATGTTTCCCTATTTGTTTACATTGTATAACAAATTATACGTGTGAACGAGGCTGCATCAATATGTAAACATGAAGTGTTTGCCAACTGAGTAGGTAAATGAACTTTTTGTGACCTGAGCATCATTGTAATTTAATAATTTTATAGCTTTTCTGTTTGTAAACGGGACCTACACACGCGAAAAGGGACCCCTAGCGGTGCTTTTGTCAATACGCTCAAAAAAGCAAATTTCTTTTATTCCATTCGATCGTCTATCGCGATCTTTTTTGACATCATAATAATTTAATAGCAAAGCGCAGTAAAATCTTTATTTCGATTGCGTTGAGTTATTGTTCAGAGTACTTTGTACTTATTACTATAATAAAATGAATTGAATCGAATTGAAATTGAAAAAAAAAAAAAAAAAAAACACCAAAAGTACTGTAATAAACATTTAGGAAAAGAAAGAAACTACTTGAAACGAGGAAGTTCTCCTTTTCCCCAAATAGTTTGCCTATTTAACGTCTTCAGTGCATATAAATCCGGTTTGTGTTTAAATGAAAACATAAAGAGGTACAAAGGATTTAGTGCTTTTTAAAGAAATAACATTATTATTCTTGTTTTATGAATAATAAAAATGCATATTTTAAGATTTGGAGTTTAAGTGAAATGCAATTCTTCTTGTCATTTAGGCATGTGATCCTGGATAACTGATCAAATATAATATTATCTGTTTTCCGAAGTTTCAAGTTTCCCATCCTACAAATTAATTTCAAGATATGCAACATGAATAACACACGGAATGTACGTTATGCAATACGTCTATAGACACTCTTGCGTCAACATAACAATGAGAGGCATCACATCATAATTGTCTCTATCATTGCAATCGACACTGTCGGTGACGTTATTGCAAGTTTCAATATTATTAAGCTTTCGCTCAAATCTGCCTTTAAGAGCGAAGTCTCAGCGCAGGTCACCACATGCTGTTTGACTAAGGAAGATACTTTTCAAGCACATATTTTCTGAATATTCAACCCCTTACGTGTGATAGGTCAGATTTCTATGGCATGACAATTTTGTTTGTTTTTAGGTTTCACTATATACACAAACGTTGTCTACGTAGTGGGAACAGCGTTAACGTCATCGGCCTGTCAAACCGCGTAACTTACGTTAAGTTTAAGTTGTATTTACGATGTTTTCTACAACGACGAGGATATAACTTGAAGTTTCAAAGTTGCTTATTAATGTTATTAGGAACAAATGAATAAACTTGGACGATAGAGGCCGAAAGAATGTTTTAAAAGATGGTTTCATTATGATTGTGATAAGAGCGCGTGCTTGACATATCCAACAATTACATGTGTGCAATGTTAAGACTCTGATCAGCCTATGCATCTGCACAGTCTGATCCGAGACTTCACTACGCGCCTTATAGATAGCATCATACATATATGTATATGCATAATCTGTGATTTCATTTGCAGAATATTTTTTCTGTACTGCGTGGTTTTACAGAAAGCTGAATGTCTATCCACTATGCACACATGCAATTGTTGCAAATGTCACGCACAGGCTCACTTTTTTAGTCTCGTCTCTCAGAGTGGAGTGTTCTTATTATCTGAACTTTTTTTTAAAAGCTCTTTGTACAAAATGTACGTATCAAGTTGTTTGCTTGCAAAGTACATTAATTTCATCGTTATATTAACAACATGAATGATGTTGGCATGATTTTGGTATGAAATTATATGCGTGCGATGGGTGAGTTTGTTTTATTTTTAGAAAAATCCAAGGGGGTAATATAATATCACTTCTTTCGTCCAAATTGGACAAACTTAGCGATATATTTACCTCCCTTAGATATAATTTACGGACTTGATTGTTTATGGGTCTTCACCGACATCTCGGACTCTTTAATTACCAAACCTGAAAAATAAACAGCGCGATAATATGGTGGACATGAATGAAATGTTGATCGTTTTAAACCAATTCAAAGTGTTTTTTGGAAATGATTGGAGCGCTTTGAGTGATAGGAGAGAAAGGTTTGAATCCATTGAATAGAGCACTGATAGAGCGATTATGAATGGTTTTAATCGAGATTATTGTCATTTTTACAACATAACTAAGTAGAGAAAATGCTACAACATAGAAGCTAGGTTACGTCCTCTAGCACCCTCCCCCGTCGTTTCACGTGTTATGAGCAGCCGAAGAAGAACTGTATTTTGGCATAATCTCGTTGACATCTTGATTTTCGCAGGCTACGCCCCCGAACTAGCGCTATTATGCGAAGCGTTAAAAATGATTGAAAAGAGAAATATGTGTGTGTCCGTAATACTCTGTTTAATGATGATTTGACGCTCGTTTGTTTTGCGTCAACGCTATTACGACTGTTACGTATTTATGAGTTGACATATTTATTATACTTGATTACCTTGTCAAAATGTGACCGAGTCCAACGACCTTCGGAATGGTCTCGAAGATGAATGGCGTATTTCGTAAAAAAAATCATTTAATGTATTGTCTGTACACCCTGTCTTGCGTTCATAACGACAAAACGGAACAACCTGTAAGCAAATTATACCCTGCTTTGCACGTGCACTTGCAACGTGCAAAACAAGATATAACTTGCAAACAGTTTGCATTTCTTTCATTTTGAACGCAATCCAGCATTTTTTTTTTCAAATGTTGTACCTCGGTTTAAGTCCTTAACATTAAATGAACCTGTGCGTTACACTTCCAACGAATTGAAATTGGTGTATGGTGCGAATAATGAGCAGCGTAGACAGTCACCTACTATAAATGTAAAGAAACCTAATGGTGTGCAAGTACTTTAAGACCTTATCTATCTAGATCTACTAAATGCATCGTGAAGACTCTGGTCAGAGCCTTTGCTATGTACATACTCGAAATTGTTGGAAATCTCGCGCACAGGCTCAAATTATCTTAACTTTGCCTCTTAGTTGCTTTAATGAACGATTAACACCCGATGGTCTGTATTCGCGACCTATTCTAAATTTTATGATGCCGTACTCTAGAGTAAATTGTCGGGTTTGAACTTTCCAAGAATGGACTATATAAAGTGCGTTTTCACCAACACAATTTAGAACAGTCTCAATTTCAAATGGTTTTACAGCACTTAAGCGGCCAGACTGAACGTTGGTCCCCCGCCCTTTACGAGCCGCCAATACTGAGAAAAAGCTGACCGTCACAGCACTGATCTATCGAAATATAGCCTCAGGGACAGAATTTCTTGCGAAAGTTTCAGAGATAGACCTTTTAGGTCTGAAGCATTTTTAAAGGGGTTGTCTATCTCTGAAAAGTAAATCAAAACGCCAAAACACTTTTTATACGAGTCAAATGCATTAAACATTGATACCACTCAAAAATAAAAAAAAAAAATCTGAAATGCGTGGCGTTTTAAGTCTTAAAAATGGAGAACATGTAAAATTCGCGTTGGTAAATTTTCATACAATTCATTCTCGGAATCATCGTTGGTTTTCTAATCCCCTTTTTTCGGTGAAAATCTCTAGAGACTATTTGTGGATGTAAAAAGAACTCCCTTTTGGATTGACGTCTTAGATTTATATATAAAGGTTATTGAAAAAACACAATACGATAAAATCAGACCGCAAAATATCTATTTCGTTTCAGGAAATATTACAAACCAATAATCTCAAGGCTTTGTGTTACGAAATGTTCAATAAGCCAATCGCTTGAGCAATTGTCCATACTGAAAACCTCAGAAACCGCTAACCTCATCATTTTCAACTCGATTAATTTTATAATTGTGACCTGCCACGCGATAAGGAACAGCATAAAAAATGCGCAAATTGTCGATCCTGGTCAGACTGCACGATCTGCGCAGACTGGCCAGGACCGAAACTTTTTGTAAATAACTTTCTTAGTAATTTTCTGATTTAAAAAGACCAATCTACCTTCCAGTGAAACGTTTGAAATACGATTTTTGATTGCCTTATTGTTGACGGTATCTTTTTTTTTTCTTGTGTTCTCAGATTGTCCATTTTCGCGTGACAAGACACAATTTTCAATAAACTTCTCGAACTGAAAACCTCAGAAACCACTGACCTCATCATTTTCAAGTCGATTAATTTCATAATTAATCGTTCAAATTCTGAGAAACTGATTTTAAATGATTAATGAAGCTCAATTGCATTAAAAAATTGCACTAATTTATGTGTACGTTTATGAATGTTAATTTAATCTGGAAACGTATCTTTATTTTAAGTACAATATTGAATGACAGGTCTTTATCGTAAACATTATCGTGAAATTGACAAGGTGAATGATTTTGGAATGAAATTGAATGAGTGGGACGAGCGGGTTTTGAGTGAAATTTAAGGTAGGTAATCCAATATCGCTAACTTTGTTCAGGATGAACAATATATTTTACCTCCCCTTATGAAATATGCATACATGTTCTATAAATAGCTTTCTATTTCTTCAAGGACCTATCAGACGCTTAAAAATTCAATTATGTCGGTGAAATCGAGATTCTTTTTCTACCTAAATTTATATTGAATGAAGTTGTTGATTATATCCTTTTCGGTAAGTTTTGAGCATTTTTGAATGGTTTGAATGAATGTTTTGAATGTATGAATGAACGGAGCATTGAGCGGGTGATTTGGAATGGTTTTGGTCAAGATGAATGTCATTTTCTCGATGTTGTTAGCTGTTAAACAGAATTTTATATTAAAGTGAACTTGAAGCTAAAAGATGAAACAACATATTTGACTTTCGATAACAAGTGTTTATTATTTTTACTTATTTTTTTTTTAAGATATTTTGGATTAAAGAAGTAAAACCTTTATTCTTATTCTCATTCGATGTAAATTCGAGAGACAACTAACAACTTTCGTTTTTGGTTTCTAGTTTATTTTTAGGAAAATGGGTGTATGAGAAAAAATCTGAATAATGCTATTTATCTTCTGACAATCCAAACGAAATCTCGCATAGAAGATGAGAAAATAAAAGAATTTATTATGAAATTGGATAGAATCAGCTTGCCTTGAAAAAGAAAATCTGACGACAGATCCCATAGACATGTTTATCAAACTTTTGGTGGATTAATGAATAGTTGTATGTTTTTTTTTTTTTTTTTTGTTGTTGGTGGTGTTTTTTTTTATTTTAATATTATTATTTCGTGTGTTAAAGTGTTAGATTATCCTTATGATTCACACGATTTATTTTGATATTCCATTTAATTTGATTTTTCAGCGCCTGTGATCACTCAAAGGAATTTGTTTGACTGATGATACAACGGCGTAACTACCAATTCACACGTTGCACACATGCGTAAAATATTTTATTTGTTGTTATTAAAGTTTAATACGCTGTGATTTTTAGCGACTAAAACATCGAAACTACAGTCTAAATAAGATGTATTTTCAAAATTTTGGTCGCAAAAACGTTTTTGAATTCTATTTCGTCCGTAACTTCAAATACGCACAATATGTACACGAGTGATAAAGGAGGACTACACCGTACTTACTTTATTAGTGAAAGGCTTCGTCGCAATCGACGATCGTTAAATACATCCATTCCATATCTCACAACTCTCAAATCCCTATCGATTCTGCTGCAAAAAGAATGATATAAATCTTTCGCTGAATGTGGTGGCCAATCGAAAAATCCAGATTGGTAGCCGATCCCAACCATGCTCTGCCTCAAGACCACCGATAAAACACAATAATTTTTGCGCCCCATGTTAGAACAGTCAAGAATAGTGAGAAATTGGCATTGTGCATAATTTTGTAATTACTTTGGAAGCGAGTTTTTACCGTAAGAATATCGAAGGGAGATTGTGGACTATCTCTTATTGCGCTCAATTTTAACAAACCTATGGGCTTAAAATTATTGAAATTAATCACGTCTAGTAATCAAAAAGATTACGGAGAGATGGTCATACACACCGTTAATACATTATTGTCAAACTATAATGCTGCGGTTATGCTATGTTCACACTGTCGTTCTGATCAAGCTCGACCAAGCGATCGAGCACTGATCGAGCTTGGTCGGCATGCGTGATCGAGGGAGTCGGGACGATCATGTGTGGTCGGCATCACTCGGGGTTCCTGCCCGAATATTTTTGACATTTTGACAAAAATACTCGTGTACGGTCGAATAGATCATTTATCGATCGAGTGCAAGATCAAGATGATCGTGAATTAAGCGTGTAAAGACCGAGTGTGATCGGGATGATATATTGCCCCACCTGTACACGATCATTCTCGACCTGTACTCGGGTTACTCCCGGCCTCATCCCGATCAACCCGAACTGATACACAATCACACTCCACTATTTTAGGAAATATCCGGGAGCGGTCGGACAGAGATCGATTATGGATTGAGTTGTTCGGGAAGCTATCTTGTAGAACTCGGGTATAAGTCGGCCAGATCAACCTCAAACCGGAAAGATGGTGATCGAGGAAAGATCGAATAGCAATCGTGCAGACATCGTGGTCGGTTGGAAATTGATCGAAGAGTGGTCGAGTTAAAGTCGGAATGATTGAGCAGACATCGGAATGGAGCTCGGGTAGAGATCGCGAAAGGGTCTTGAATACTTGCGTATGGGTCGGGTTCGATCGAGTTGTCGTGTATATGACTTTAGGTCGAGCTATGTCGGGTTTGATCGGGGAATTTAGCGGTCGAGTTGACCGAGTCCGGTATGGGAACCTATCATAAGCCACAGGATTCCCGACTGCTAATTAAGAGGGGTTTCCCGTATGTTTTCTATATGCAATGACCAAAATCGGAGAGTTGAATACATGTTTCATATTTGGGCATGGCTGATTGAATTAAAACTAGAACAAAATGTTATAATGATGATATATCGACACAATTAGCTACCGCCCATTAAGTTTTATACCAAAATCAGCTGATATACGGAAATTTGCAAATGTAATATCTCATTGTCTGACGTATACACTTTGTTACCGTCTCAATGACGAATATCATATGGTGTCATCAGATTGGTAGGTTTGAATTGGTTTAAAGGTCCTTACACTTTTTTTCGTTCTTTTCGCGGCGTCTTAAGCACCTAACAACGGAATCTTGCCTCGCGTTCAGAGTGACAAAACTGTGCAAACTCTTTGCAAATTATACCCTGATTTGCATACAAATAAGCGTACACAGCAGGGTAAAATTTGCAAACAGATTGCATCGCTTTGTAATCCTGCACTTCTGTTCTTCTTTCAACCCAGTGCCCCACCCACCCCACCTATCTTTATTTACGCCACGACGCGCACGCATTATTCAGCATTTTTGCTTATAAGTTGCAAAAACCGTTTTATGCTCGATGGCCCCGTGCGTACAGCTGTAAAAAATCGAATTGAGAACAATTCAGCACAAAGCAAAAAACGCTTCAAATTCTCAAATGTTCACTCACGTCAAACGTTTCGTTAAGAACGTTGTCAACGAAAATTCGGTCTTTTGAGACATGCTGATGAAAGTATGTTTTGTGATCACTAAAAACGTCAGACAGTACTCGATACAGCGTTCCAATTGTATTTTGAAATGCTGGTGCAACTAACCATGTACGTGTATTTCAAATTTCCCTCTAGTATTCACACCTGATATCCAAAAGAAGCCGCTTTGCTGTTTGACTATATAAATTAAAGTGTAGAAAAAGACCCGAGTTTATAAAACTATTCCATACTCAACTGAGAATTTTCTTCAATTTAATCTTCAGATTAAAGTTTAAAATCTGTTGTAATACTAGAATAAATGTATGAAAATAAAATTTAATTTAATACGTTGTTTACAAATAATAGAAATAATAGAAATAATAAAGTATTGCTATTGCCTTCTTTGTTTATTCATTAATTTCATTCCAAATTTGAGAAATGTCTCAGCTGTGTACGAAATTTTTTTATACATCTGGCCCTGAAGCGGCATTTGACATTTCATATAACATTTTAGCACCAAGTAAATGATCAGATCATAGCACTTCCTGTGATCTGATGAGCAATGACTCATTTTAACTGAAGGCAAAGGCGTAGTGTAATTATGAATTGAAAAGTACTTTAAAAACATGACGATGCTCGTGGTAAAAGTTGATAACTTTTGTTAGTAATATCGCATTTGCCTATGGTGTTTGTTGCAATGTATATTTGTAATACGTACTAAGTGTTTTGTATGAAAAATTATATCTAACGAGGTTAGGGAATTGATAAGAGTCGAGGCTCTGAACGTATTGTATTTATCTTATAATTTCTTTTTGTCGTGTTTTTGACGATGTTTCTAACAGAAATACAGGTTTTTTGACAAGTTTCTAAAATAACCTAATTATGTCATTAATATAAAATATCCATATGATATTATAAAGATTACCACATGGGTAGTAATCACACGGATATTTGTATACGTAGTTATAAGATAAATTGTTAATTACGTTCGTACCCATGTAGGCCTATGCCATGTATAATGTTTTGTATTTCGACGATGAACCATAATGTGTTCAAGATTATATTCTAAATAAAATAGTTTGTTCCGAAAAATAAAATCAATTAGATCAATATGATTTTTTAAATCATTGATATTAGAGAGAAATGCATATCTCAAATTGAGTTCGAAAACCTCGTTTTTTAAATTCAAACAGTATTTACGGGGATTTGCAACTTCGCAGACACAGTAGTTGTGTAAATAGTCCATCTTGCTCAAGCGACCATGTCTATTAGGCGACCACTTTTACAAAGCGACCCTTTTTCAAAATCCCTTTAATTTAATCAAAATATGTCAAAAAGAAGAGGTTAATGTGCTAAAAATATTGTAAATGTATCATATGTTATTAAAGCTCATTAGAATCTTCTCAATCCGACGATTCTTTTGAGTTATAACAACAAAAGATTATTGAAGAATTTGTAACAGCATACGTATTAAATAAAAATTGTTTTTCTAACAAAACGTATACTTGGCGAACATTCTCTTTTCACGACCTTTTTTATTTTTCATTTATTCATTTTTTTTATTTATTTTTTTTTTTTTTTTTTTTTGGGGGGGGGGGGCTTAAGGTGTCGCTTAATATACATTTTACTCTATATCTATTGCAGTCGTTTAGGTGAATGCCCTAAAAACTCATTACAAATTATGCAAAACTGATTTACTTTTTAAACCTTTTTAATATGACGCATGCAGTATAAGGATTCCCATAAACCTCCCTGTATTCATGATCAGGAAAATACGTTTTCGAACGAACAAAGTAAAAATAATTTGCACGTGAATCCAGGGGTTAACATTTCTCAATCGTTTCGCAAAAAATTTCATTTTGAACCTACGATACATATTAACCCCCTCCTTCCCATCCGAAATGCTCCATGATATACTAGCTATGTTAATTGGCCCATTATTATTATTATTATTATTATTATTATTATTATTATTATCTGTAATACTATTGAAACAATATAACAGCTGAATTGAATTTCGACTATACAAGATCATTTACACAGGCGTAACTTTTGCAATCTATACGCACTCTGAAGGCGAACTTAGAATAATGTAGGATGAAGGCGATATGTAGACGGTGACACAAGGTTTTGTATTCCGTTCTCTCTCCTTTCTATGATTTGGGCGTTGGTGATATTTCGAAAGAGGGTTTATTTCTATTACGCACTTGCGCAATGGTAGTTACGCCCTTGTTTTATATTGTCAATTTACGTGATTGACCATGCTATTTATCGTGAATTGACGATTGGTGTTATATCTTTAATGCCAGTGAAATTACCAAAAAATAATACCCTGCTTCAGTTCATTTCACCCTTTGTGACGTTGTCTTTTGAGACAAAGAAATAAATGACGTCATATCGTTGCATAGCAATCTCGCGAAAAACGGTGCGCTTTAGAAAACATGTCCCATTTTTTCCCATTTTTGCAGAAATAGAAAAAGAGAATAACATGTTAGTATCTCAAAATAACAATTTTTCTGGTCGAGGTTTGGAAAATTTATCATGGCGAGACTTTGCCGAGTCATGATAATTTCTCACAGCCGAGACCTGAGAAGATTGATATTTTAAGACACTTACATGTTATTTCATTTATCATGCAATCATTCAATGCTTAGGTACGATAAACCCTTAAAAAATCAAAGAATTTCAGGTTAATGTGTATGCAAATTGTTTCTAAAAATAGACTGGCTGATATCATACTTTATTATACTGCAAAGAAAATTCTAGCATTTTCATTGGTTAATGCAGACGTGACAAACATTGATAGCTACGGCCGCTTCGGTATTACCTCTAATGTTTCCTTAAGGCGCCTCGACGTGAACATAGACATAAAATTCAAACGGTAATGGCAGCCATGTTTCTCTCGCTTCGCTGATAACACGACCCGAATATACACACTAGGATACAGTTGAAAAGGATGTCAGTTAATAATGTGCAAATAAAAAATGATATAGATGTCAAAAAATACCTTAAATTTGTACAAATCTGTCCATTTAAAGTGCCAAGTTTCTCGAAGTTTAAGCCAACAAACGCTTCCATATCACAATAGCACAGAGTGTAGTAGTGTGACGTCACAACTATATATGACGTCACTTTGTACATGTTTACTTTTCATGGGGCGCATTAAGGGATATTGGTGGTTTAAAAGAAATCGGTTTATACGAACGCCTAAAATAGGCAAAAGACAGATATTTAGCCCTAAAACTTTGAAGTATAATAAAATCGTAATACGGTTTCTTGCCTGGGTATATGCCGATTTTTTCCCGGCGGTAAAAATGATGTCAACCCTCGCCTACGGCTCGGGTGACATCATTTTTCCAGCCGGGAATAAATCGTCATATACCCCGGCAAGAAACCGTATAACTAATAATGTTATCAGGCAAGTGTTATCAGGGCAAAACAGGCTTCATTGCATGATAAAATTGTGTCCACAAAGCTTTTAAAAGTCACTCTTTGTATAGACAGACCACACGTTTAGCTATATATAGGGCATAAAAAGTAAAATAATTTCAGGTTACAAAAAATGTAGGGATTAAAACGCCGACCTACCCTTTTCATATATCTTCAAAAACATAAAAAATAAAAATATTGAAACTGTGGGTGATTTCTTTTTTTTTTTCTTCGTTCTTTCAAATGGATTTTCGACAAAATATACCATGCAAAAATGCTTCAATGTTTCTTCTTTAAACTTAAAACATTTTTTTTTTTGAAAAAAGGGAATGAAACTAAAAAGCAAAAAAAAAAAAAAAAAGGAGAAAATGTTAAATCATCCGCATTAGGCATACTTGAGGTACATAAAAATCATCAATTTTCAAAAGCACGTATTTTAATCGCTTTATGTTAAGGCGTTGCTCATAATTTCACGGCTGATGGTTACTTTTCACTTCATTATTATCTACCCGTCCATTGACGTCGATATAGATGTTGATCAATAGAAGGTCGTGGGTAAAAACATTACATTCTCATGCGCGATTCCAGATATTTATTTATTTATTTATTTATTTATTTGTTTGTTTATTCTTTTTATATATTTATTCATTTATCTATTTGTTTATTTATTTATTTATTTATTTATTTATTTATTTATTTATTTATTTATTTATTTATTTATTTATTTATTTATTTATCTATTGATTTATCTATCGGTGGGAGGAGGGGTGCTACAACCAAAAATGTAACTTATATATAAGATTCTCCAGTGAGTAGGCAACCTATCGTAACCACAGCTTAGTTTAACTAACGCAAACTGGACAAATCATGCATATTCCTTTAATTTCGGATTTTCCGCCTCGATATACCAAATCTTTGTCGCGAGAACTTAATGGAAAATCCTCGCCAAAACATGACCCGAAATGTGGGATTTTACGTGAAAATTATGACAATTTTTACATTCTATTTAAATCGGAACTTTTATCTGAGGCTATAATCTAAAGGTGATTGCTTTGCACGCATGATTAGCGTTCGAAAAATAAATAAAGGCGTTGTTGTTTTTTCATGACAAACAAGAATTTAACGCACTTTGATTTGGTTATTAAGTTTCTATATCCATAACCAGGGACTCTCTTTATAGAGGGACCAATGCATGTGCGGCGTTTTTCATTTCTGGTTGAATAGGAGAAAGGTTTTATTAGTCATATATTTTTCTTTAAATTTTTTAATTTTCTTTAAACTCACCAAAATACGTAGTCTTTTTACGCTACATATATAGACATGGCGCTATACGCAAATATGAACGTAACGTTAGGTATTGTGGCAATACATCTAAGTGCCGCAAATCCGAGTGCGTAGTCATATTAAATTTTCTGGTCTCTGCATACATTAATTACGTTCTGTGCTGTAAAAAAAATTTGGCTCATTTTAACATTAGCGAACCATGAGGGCCTGTGCGCCTCAATCGTTGCAAAAGCGGTTGAGACTTTTTGCCTAAATCTTATCTATATCAATCTCTCGAATCTCGCTCCGCTGCTTGCCCCATGCTTGGTTCTAGAAGTTGGGTCCAGCAGTCCCTCTAGGATTCCATTGTATGTGCTCCAGTCGCCGCAGTTTGTAAAAAAAGCGTAGTAAAATCGCATTCTAACATTTTTTTGTTTGGAAATTTGAACACAAAAAGTATCGTTAGGTCAAAGTGTCGTAATTAATAACTGTAGTTACGATAATTTGCTGGTACACTACGGTATATAATAAATAAACAATCCGTTAGAACCCCTCCCCCCCGCCTGGAAAATATTCTGATCCGCGCATGATTTTATGCCTGTGGATACTTAAGAAAGGTTGAAGGTCGATCTTTTTGCAGTTTATTTTGAAATGATTTTAGGACTATATTGTAACATCCCACCCCCCTCCACACACCTACCCCATGCGTTTTCTTATCCGCGCATGATTTTATGCCCGTGGATTATTCAGAAAAGTTGACTCTTCAGCAAATGATTTTAAAATGGTTATACAACTGCATCGAACCACCCCCTCCACCCATCTCCCCCATGCGTTTTCTTATCCGAAAGGCTAACATGCATATAGAATAACGGGCGTAAACAACTTCATAAGAGCCAGAGTAAAGTAATTACTAGTCATCGAAGGATCCATTCCTTCAATTTGCATACTTTGTTTCAAAAAGGCGTATTACACAATAACTTCATCAAAATCGGAGGCCTGATTTTTAATCCCATCTAGAGATTAATAATTATGAAACAAAAACCTTTTCATACTTCATGAATGATTGTGGTAAGTTTAAGATTCGTGCCTCTTTGAAATCAACAAATATTAACATCATATCTTAAAATTTAATACCATAAGGCAAAAATGTAAAGATTTTTTACCATTAAAGCAGTTTTTTTATGGACCTTCTTGTATCGGAAGCCTACAAAATACCTTCTTAATCAAAATTATTTTTTTCTGAAAAAATAGGGGTTTTTCACCTATCAGAATGCGTGAAATCTGATGGAATCAACTAGAATTAAACTATATGTAGGTGTTAACAGTCAGATAACCTTGGACAACATCTGTGACGATCAGGACGACCTCGAAATACAGTCCATCTTGCTCAAACGACCACTTCTATCAAGCGACCTTTTTTATCAAGCGGCCGCTTCTATCTAGCGACCTTTTTTTTATCAACCGACCGTTTTCAAAATCCTATTCTTTAAATTAAAATATCTTAAAAAGTAGATAACATTGGTTTAGAAATTATTGTAATTGAATCTTTTTAAAGCTCTCCGAAGTCAGAATATTCTGTTGAGTCTCAGAACATAGCGTTATAAGGATTTCGAAAATACACACACATTAAATCAAGATTATGTTTCCTATTTGTAAGCAAAACGGGCATAAGCGGTCGTTCTTCTAACGACCGCATTTTGGTGGTCCCGTAAGTGGTCGCTATATACAGGTTTTACTATAAATAGCGGTTTAAATCATGACTAAAACCTGTCATGCGTTCAGGATCACCAAACGGTGCTAACACTTTTCCAATTGTAGCCCGCTTTGCACGCAAGTGCGAAGCCAAAATTCGTCGAAAAATCCCGCGGGAAAAGCAATTTAATTTGAATGCGAACATCGGAACCCCAAATTTCAAAATTAACATTGGTGGGTGGGATAATTTTAAAAAATTCGCTTCATTTTCGCTTATGATTGTCTTAAATAATGTTTTCTTTACTTTCTTCCAGTCACCTACCTTATAGGCATCGAAAGAATAGTGATACTTTAACAATATAACGGTATTTCTTCGACTGAAATTTTAAAAATTTACTACATTTTGCGAGTTTTTTTTACTTTTTCAAAGTAGGGTTGGTGTCTTCTTTTGTCTGCTATAATCGTTCTATCGCTTCATTTCAAACAATTTTTTTACCAAATTTCTTGAGAATGATTGGTCTTTGCATGACAGTAAAGTTCCGTTCAATTTATTATTTGTAAATGTATCGAAAATAGAGAAACATGAAGTGACCGATTAGAAGTTGGTTTCAGTTTATTTACTTCCAAAATAAGGGCTTGGTTGATAAATGAGTTTTTATGAAAGGCGTTGGTATAATTATCTATTCAAAAATATTTAAATGTCTACTGATCTAGTTCAAAAACATTAAAAGCTGATTAGCATAAACTGAATAAACGCATTATATTTGATTAGTCATTTTCAAGGTTTTTTAATGTATTTTCTCGCTACTTTCTCTTACTTCGCACGGATGCATACACGCTCTAATTACGGTCTCATCGTGACAAAACATTGAATGCATTATCCTCAAATGACCAATCTTGATTTAGAAATTCAACCAAGTGAAAATAGTTACGACCATAGTCAGCCTGCACAGTTCGCATATGGCGTCGCAGTATATTTGAGCCTGTTTGTGACATTTCCAACAAATTGTATCGTGCGTGAGTTGCAAACTTTGAGCAGCCTGGACAGTTACAAAGTACGACAGGAAGATTGGATGTTTGTCTGAGGACACTTCTAGACCTTATCTATCTACAAACTTCAACGCAAAAACTCTCGTCAGACTGTGCAGATGCACAGGCTGGTCAGAGTATTTGCTTGGTGCACATTTCAATCTGTTGGAAATGTCGCGCACCTGCTCATATGCCAGTATAAGGAAAATAAAAAAATCTTTCTGCCACAGATCAATCACAACATTTAAGGAATCCGAAGGAAAACTGGTTGGCGTTACACCAAAAAAATTATTAATAAGTTCGATCCCACAATTAGTGTCAGAAACAGGGCCAGAGATGCCACGTTTAACAATAGAGAGGAATGAAATCTAGTGCATCGCATACAATGTCAACCACTGCTTCAATCACTTGGTTAGCTGATTTATTTTCGTTCAATTGTGACAAAAGATAAGTTTACAGAGTTGCTCTCGATAACTCGAATCTTGTGTTTTCATGTCACAGAGATATAGACAGTGGTTTTAACCCACTGCTACCCAATTTTTTACAGCTTGTTACTGCTTCGCGTAAAGGGGCTGGCTATCATGTGTTTTGCCCATGAGAACACCCGGTGACGAAGACTGTAGAACTACGTTCAATCCATCATTCACCTATACATGTACAGTTAATAACATCGTGAAATTGACATTCATCTCGATCAAAAACATGCCAAATCACTCGCTCAGCGCTCCATTCTTTGATTCAAGCCAAAATACACGAACTCTTTAATTTCTCTTTAGGACAAATCCAACAACTTAATGTGGTTAAGTCTAGCTCTGCATCTAGCATCAAGTGGAGCCAGTTAGAAACAAATATAAGGATAAGCCTTTGCTTCAGTGTTAGATCAATTCATATTCATTTAGTGAACAACAAAAGCTTTTTTTTTTTCGAGTGGCTTGTGTTGTTCACGAAATGAAAAACCAATCGATCTTTCTCGAAAAACAAACGACTATTCTATTTCTTTAACGCACAAATTAAACAAAATATGAAAATTTTAGGACAAATTATATTACAGCGCATCATTTTGCACGTGATTGCTTTACAACGTTCATGTTGACGTCATTTTTTTGGCTCCGCTTAGGTGACGTCAGGAAGCTGTTTATAGAACTTGATTGCATAAAATATAAAAAGGAGGTAAAAATATCGCTAATTGTGTTCATCCTGAACAAAATAAGCGATACTGGATTAACTCCCTTTAATTTCACTCAAAACTCGCTCATCGCACTCATTCAACATCACTCCAAAATCATTCCAAAACGATTCACCTTGTCAATTCTACAATGTCGTTAACTTTAGTTGGTCACTGATCGATTAATTAACCGACGGCGACGGATAACTACAAACTGTTAAGGCCATGTCGTCTAGAAATTGCGTTTCAGGCATGGAGGACAGCCTTCTGACAGAATGATAGAAGGTTCTTCGTAATACTTTGGTTAAAGAACAAGTCGACCGTATACTCCTACGACCTCGTTGCTACAGCTTCATCATAATACCATTGAACCTTACATTAGTTGGCCTTTTTTCTTATTTGAAAAAAAAACTATCACATCATACAGAGGGTGTGCATGCTTTTTTATTATGTACAGGTACTTAAATTACTGAAAGCAAAAATGAATGAGCCTGTGCGTAAAAATTTGACATCTATGTGAGGTGCAAACAACTAGCAACATAGACAGTCATGTAGAGTAATTAAGGTAGTGGACCCGTTATAGTTCTGCAACATTTCGGAACTCATGATCTTTCACAATGTTGACCGAGGTTTCCTAGTCAAATCATTAGGAATCTCGGTTAACTCTGTTAAACTTCATTACTTTCGAAGCGTCGCTGAAATATGACGGGTCCGCTACCTTAAAAGACTACTAGGTTGTCTATAGAAATTTAGAGACCTTTTTTATAATCTACAAATTGCATAGTGAAGACTCTGGTCAGGCTGTGCGGATGCACAGACTGACCAAAGTGTTTGTCTATCGCACTTTTGAAATTGTTGGAAATGTCACGCACAGGTTCAAATCATATCGTTCCAAATTTTGATGCCATAATTCTTGGATAGATAAAGAATTTGGTATCATCTCTTTTTTGTCTAAATAATCATAAAATAATTGATAACCCTGTCCTTCATCAGAAGAACCATATTTTTGTAGTGCATTTTACGGAATTTCGCTGCACAAGGATCTTTTTCAAGTAGAGATCAATTTCACAGATTAACACGCTTTTTCCAAATCGGGAAAATATGCCCGGACAGACTTTCCATTTTTAGGATTTTTTACGATAATATAATAAAGTCTGGACGGAAATAGAGCCCTTAGAAACCTATTTATAGTATGACTGAATGGACACACGATGGCTAAAGCCAAATTCGTCGTTATTTGTCACCTACTACCACATGGCCATGAATTATTAATTCATGGATATTTAATTAACCATCTTATGTTTATGGAGGAATGGTGAGGCTCCATATTAATGTCCATAACGATTTTCTCTGTTTCGAATTAAAGAATATATCGGTATAATTCGGTATAATGAAGTTCGAAGTATAATAAGATAATAGCGACTTGTCATTATATTGTAAAGACAAAATATTTAACCATACACATACACATACGATATCAATTGGCTTCAATCCTAGGTATCTTCAATTAGTAACATCGTAGAATTGACTCTCGTTCCGGTCAAAACCATTCTAAATCGCTCACTCAGTGCTCCATTCATTCATTCCAAACATTCGCTCTAATCATTCAAAAACGCTTAAAAATCACTAGATAGATTAGGTCAACAACTACATTCAAAACAAAGATTGGTAGATAAACCCATGATTTCACTTACATTATTGAATTTGTAAGCGTATGATAAGTGCGAGAATACCTAAAAAGCTATTCATAGAACCTGTGTGTATATTTAATTAAAGGGGGAGGGTTAATAAATATCGCCAATTTTGTTTATCAGAAAGTTGTATGAATTTAAAAGAATAAATAAATGAAAAACAATAAGACTTATTTTCTATTTCAACCTTAAAATCACGAAATAGATAGAGTACGCAATTTAGAAAAAAATCACCTCATACAATAAAGAGAGGATATTGAATGAGGGGCAATTGAATACCGAATTTATTAAACGGGTCATCTATAAACCGATAAAAACTCGGCGTATCTGTTTATAGATGGCTCGTTTAATAAATTCGGTATTTAATAAATTTCGATTTGAAGATGATGAGTTTAATAAATTCAGTATTTGATGAGCTCAAACTTGATATTCTATTTATACTGTGACCCGAATTTTGGTGATAAAATGAGAAAAATGCGATATTTATCGATTCATGTTATTCAACGAAACATTATAACGCCGTAAGCGTAATGACGTCAGCAAATCCAGTATGACGTCTTTTTCTAGCAAAAGATGTAACGTTGTTCTTCGTTCTTAGCTCATTTGCATAGTTATTCAACTAGTGTAATAACACTCGTGTAATATGAAAAATATTCAACGGGGATATTTTACTCCGACGACGTACGTCATATCATAAGTAACGTTTCATCAAATCCTATCCATTGTTGTATGCTATAAATGATATAATAGATGCATGTAAAAAATGATATGACAACAAAATACGTGATGCGTGTTTTATGTCTCAATATGATTTTACGAACCATAAATCATATAATAAATCATTTAATTGGCTCCCTTTAACATATCCGTCCATATATCTAGACCGCGGCACGCATAGATGGGACAATCCCTTTAGTCCAACATTTGTTTAAAAAGAAACAGAAAATATGAGGAATTCTCCTAAACGTTCCGTTAGACAAAAGTAAATTTAAATCTAATTTGAGTCTTTTAACGTAAGAACAATCTAAGTATCTCTCTGTTGTTTTGTTGTAATTTGAGATCATACAGCTAATAACATCTTGAAATTGACATTCACCTAGATAACAAAAACACACCCAAATCGCTCTCTCATCGCCCCATTCAATGCGTTCAAAACACTCACTGCCTTCACTCAAAACACTCATAAATCGTATAAAAACGCTCCAAAAAGGATGGAAACTATCCAAAACTTCATTCAAATCGATTAAATTATTTGCTTGCGTGGACTCGAGAGCGTCTTATTCATAAGCGTAACTAGGGTTTTGAAATTTATACGCACTAAGAAGGCGACCAACGTAGAATATATACGATAAAGGCGACATGTGGACTGTGACAAAATATTTTAAAATGTCCTCCGTCCGCTCCCCTTTCCTGTGATTTGAGTGGTGGTGAACAATTAACACATCGTAACTACAGCTTGAATGAGCCGTAGTTTCGATGTTATGATCATTCACCAACGACGTTTTTCGAAAGAGGATTTATTTCTATTGCGCATTTGCGTAATGCGCGTACTGGTAGTTACACCCTTGTAATTTGGCGAAAAATCTACTTCATCGTAATAAAATCGTTTCTTAGATTTTTTGAGGGGGGGGGGGGGGGGGGGTAATTAGCAATTTACATATCGATAATTTCGCTTATTTGTATTAAACCAATTTGAATTTATCCAAAACTCGCTAATCGTGATAATTTAAGTTAATTCCGATTCATTCTAAAATCCTTCATCTTGTCAATTTCACGATGTTCTTATCGATACAATGCAAAGCAGCGTTAGTTTATCAGATTTTTAAGGTAAAAGCCAACGATTTAAAAAGCCAATCTCTTGCTGGAATCTCTTATCTTGTAAATGTAAAACAAGTTGCATCGTAAAACCAAGCTTGCAAATACTGACTGAGGAAAGAGCCGGGCACATTTCCGTGCGACTCAGCGGGCTCTTTTTGTAGTTGAAGACTAGATTGCCTTTTGAGATTGTTATTTTGTTACACGGTTATAAATCAAATATTAACATCTCCCATGATTTATATCATTTGTACCACGGTACATGCCGTACCAACAGCGCAGCTTGCTCTTTTTGTTGATGTGATGCGTTATGCGGAAAGGGACCATCTGGGAAGTGCGAGAAGTGTCGACCCTGGTCAGACTGCGCGAACTGCGCAGACTGACCAGGGTCGAAACTATTTGCTATTTGAAGATTTTCTGAAAGTAGAATAATAATTTTACGATCAAATGTAATTATTTAAAAGAAATCAACCCCTGAGAGACCTCTGTCAAATTCAGTTTTTTTTTTTTGTTTTCAAAAATTCATTTTACAGCAAGGTAGAATGATCATTCTAGTTTCAGAAAATCAGCCAAATGCGAAAGATTTCGACCCTAGTCAGCCTACCCAGTATGCACAGACTGACTAGGGTTGATGCTTTAAGCCTACGCGTTACAAATTTTGTCCCTTTTCGACTGACGGGTTACATTTATATTTGCAGAAATAGATGTAATGCAAAAAATAAAGGATCAAAAATCCTATTTCAAACTTCAATAGGTTTTTTTTCCCACGATACCTTTTAGGGGCTGTCAGGACAGGATTGGTGTGCTAGGGTCTAGCGATATCGTTTGCTTTTGGAGGATTTGTGTTTTCTTTTAGCCTAAATACACGAATTTTTAAATTTCTCTTTCTGATAAGTCAAACAAATAAGATCTAATGTGTTTAAGTCTATCTCTGCTTCTAACAAAAGTGAGACCGGTTAGGAAATGTTCTCTGTGATTTATCGAGTAATAGCGGTGGATTATCATTTGATAGACTCTACGCCTTACCAGTGAATTTGCCAAAAACCTGTAACTCGCTTTTGTTCATTTCACCCTATGTCATCTTATCCTAGTCCAAAAAGTGACGTTATCACAAATGTTGCATAGCAATCACGTGCAAAAACGACGCGCTTTTAGAAAAAATGTCCTGTAATTTTCGAATTTTGTTTCGTTTTGCATGGTAATCGTTTCTTTTTGTGTAAGATCGATTTATATTTCAGTTCGAGATCAACAATAGCTATATTTTTACTTGTGAATTGTGAAAATGTAGCTTTTGTTGTTCACTCAATGAAATATGAAAAGATCTTACACTGAAACAAACGATTATCCTCTATTTAAATATCAACCCAGTTGATGTTAAGGCTACAGCGTTTACATAGACATCATAAGGGGAGGTAGCCAGCCCTGCGACATTTTAGATAAAAAATGAGCCTGTGCATGACATTTCCATCAATTTCAAATGTGCGTGATGGTGAGACATCGGTTTCCTGTACAGCCACACAGTGTCATGAAAATATTCGACAACTGTGAATAAAGAGACCAGGTCCCTAGCTACCGATCGGTGCATACTGAAGACTATAATCAGACTGTGCAGCTGCACAGGCTGATCTAAGTCTTCGTGTTACGCACATGTGTAATTGTTGGAAATGTCACGCACAGGCCTCAATAATAGCTTTCGCAAAGCGTTTGAGAAATTGTACCCGATTAGCACGTGCACATCAATAAGCACTATTTTCTAACGTTGAAATATTTCAGCATCATTAACGTATGACTGTATTTTTATTAATTAAAATGTAATTCACTTTTAACCATGTCTGTCCGCCATATTGTGTGTGTGTATTTCCATTTATTTATCGTCGCTACCGTAGGACATGCCCATATGAGCGACGCCGCCAGAATACGGATTATTGTTACTTGGGAAAGTGCAAGGATCCATCACGAAATTCCTGCTGAGATCCACCATGGTTCTTTAACATGCTCGGTGTAAAGCACCGTCTCACGGGTCTCGGTTTAACGTCTCATGCGAAAAACAATTAGTTTGTTAGTGTGCCAGCCCGGGTTTGAACCTACGCCGTCGAACTTCAATGGTTTTGAAGTCCGGTGCTCTACCTGCTTATCGGGGTGACCCGCCATATTGGAAAGGGCGACACGGTTTCTACAAAATTCTACACTGGACCATGCGTATACGACTGCAGAAATAGGTTAGAACACACGCGTGGGAATAATTCGTTCAAGGATATGTTCTTTTTTAAGTTCTGTCAATCTGTCAATGAAGTTGCAAAATGAATTCTTAAATAAACTATAATAAAGTTTGGAGCTATGAAACATTTGATACTTGTTTACCATATTCCTGATTTTACTATCGTAAAAATTCACATTAAAATGTTTAATTGATTTTTTCGTTGAATTTATTGGTTTAAAAAACAGCTCATTCATGGTATTGAAAATAGACAATTTTCAATGCATAAAAACATTTCTTTCAGTTTTATTGGGTTGTCGTATGAGTACGATCGACTGTAAACTAGAACCTTTTCTATCTCATACTTACTGGACACATATTTTAGAATGCATAAAGTTAGTCAGAATACGGTTTTTGCGACGCCGGTAACACTGGGCATGTATTTATCGGGTAATCCAGTATATCGTTACGTTATATGCCATTCGATCTACCCGATAAACCGGTTTTGGGCAATAATTGTTAAAGGGTACCCATGTCGGGTTTTTTTCAGTTACCCGGTTGTCACAAAGTAGGGTTCATGCTAAATACGGAAGCCCAGTTTGTGCGAAACCTCTAACAGTGTACCTGCAATTATTCGATAATCTATGTTGTGCGATACATGTTTTAGGATGATTTCAATAATCCGTTAATCCGGTATGTGCGCTAGGTGTCTGGTTTTTTTCCGATAACCCGGTTTTACGATTATTTTTACGATGTGCATGCATCTATCGGATAATCCGGTCTTTCGAAAACAGTTATAAGAAGCACGCATTAATACGATGACCAAGATTGCGTCTTACCTTTTAGTCGATTTATTCGGTTCTAAGTATTTTATGATACCTGTGACAGGGAGCCTGCTACGAACCGGTTATCCGGTATATGTCATATCGGTTTTAAGTACAATGTATATATGTTAGAATTAATTAACAGATAACCCGATACGTTCGATACCGGTTACAGGGCGCATGTTTTGATCCAGTAATCCGGTGTGTGTAATACAGGTTTTGGAAAGAAAATAATCATCCGGTCATCCGAAATGTGTTATTTAAAGGTTACAGGTAGGATACATACATTTATCCGGTAATCCGGTATATGTGATACGAATTGCAGGGCGTGCGTTATCATTCGATTGTCCGGTCAACTCTTTTGTATGAAAGCCTGATCATGAAGGAACAGAAATACATTTGGGAAGGTTATATTCGTCCCTTTAACTATGACTAGGCGTTTCCAGCCTTACAATACTTAAATTTGACCTTAGTTTACACAGTAAACCCCTGTCAAACAACAAATGGACATGGTCAATTTGACATGTGTCTCCATTTAATCAATGTTCGACAACTGCTTCACGGCAGTCAGAACATACTTGGTAACGCATGTGTCCTATTCGACATTTTTCTCCTCCAACGAGTAGATAATCGTAAATTAAGAAGGTGAGCAGCTGGAGGCTAGATAAGGATGTAACACTGGTTGTACTGGTTCGAAAAAAAATGAATACACGAATCCATTGAAATGGGCCCAAGTTGCCACAAACGCCATGCTAACATGAAATGAAAAAAAAATCGAGGGTAAGTGAATATCTATTGTTCAAGCACTGAAAATAGTTTTGCGCAGACTTTCGAAACATTGGGATGGGGGAGGTGGTGAGTCAAAAAATGGGGCTTGAGTATGTAGCAGTTAATTATGTCAATTAATATTTTGCCCGCCATGCAAATATTTGAAACGGCGATTTTATCAAGCAGATTCCAATCTGAGGTCGCATATCAAAAAATAGATGAAGGTAGATAGAATAATCCTTCCTGATCAAAAGATTCAGGCAACTGTGGAACGTTTCGAGCGTTATCAGTCTGCGCTATTTGCGCAGACTGTAGGAACGAAACTGTTTGCACAATCCAGATGGTACGTTTTTGCCTGACAGGTACAAAATATCCCGACATTTTTTTTTATGTTACAACGAATTTAATATACCGCTTATGACATTAACTGATTGGTCAAAAGAAAGGTATCGGTAGCTCTCAATTTATTGAAAGTATAGGGTGATAGTTTGTTGCAGTGTTACATCGGTTTATATTTCAATATTTCCGATCATCAACGCAACATCGCTATTTAGTCTATTATGAATTAAGATATTTTCGAAAGAATTCACGATAACCAGCATGCAGTTTTTATTCTGAGCCGACGTAAACTTAGAAAACAGCGAGTCGACGAAGACCATGAAGCAACCCTCTCAACGAAGACCGACCACGCCGTTTTCGTTTAAAAATACATACTAACTTGGCAGAAACAAGTTTTGGGTCATAAGTACCTCTATGAATTTCAAAGTTGTCGTTTATTTGTGTATCATTTGTTTATCTTTATGGCAATTCACTTCGATAGCTCGTTAAAAAAATACATGATGTAAAAATAGATTGTGTAATCTATACGCACAGAAAAAAAGACTTGAAGCCTTAATGTTTGGCCGAGTATTTTAATTAATAATTTCTTCGATCTAGAGGATTGCAATTATAAAGGACGAGTGTCTTTTTCACTGGGTTTATTGTAGTATAATTGCAATCCAATAAAATAAAGAATTCTGATTGGTTTAAATCGCATCACGTGGGGAAATCCATTGCACTTTATTTCTGTATAGAATGCAATAGGTCTTTCGGGAAACCCCCGAAAGGACTTCGATCGGCAAGCCTGTGTTGTAGGAACTCGAATTATCCTAGTTCCCGATCATCAACGCAACATTACTATTCAATCTTTTAAGGTATTTTCTAAAGAATTTGCGATTTCAAGCATACAGTTCTAATTCTGAGCCGACGTTAACTTAGAAAACAGCGAGTCGACGACGACCATCAAGCAACCCTCTCAACTAAGACCGACACGATGTTTTCGCTTAAAAATACAGACTGACTGGGCATGAACAAGTTTTTAGTCATAAGTACCTTAACGAATTTCAAAGTTGTCGTTTATTTGAGTATTATTTGATTTACTTTATGACATTTCACTTCGATAGCGAGATAAAAAGTACACGATCTAAAAATAGATTGTGTAATATATACGCACAGAAAGTAGACTTGACGCTTTAATGTTTGGCTGATTATTTAAATAGTGTCTTCGACCTAGAGGATTGCAATTATAAGGGACGAGTGTCTTTTTCACTGCGTTTATTGGGGTATAAAGTGCAATTGCCTTAGCACATGGCAAATTTCCACTGCGTTTATTGGGGTATTAAGTGCAATTGCCTTGGCACATGGCTCAAACATAACGCCCTACGGGCGTTATTTGCCATGTGCTAAGGCAATTGCACTTTATACCCCAATAAACGCAGTGAAAAAGACACTCATCCCTATAATAAAGTGCAATTACCTTAGCGCATGGCTTAAACATAACGCCCTACGGGCGTTCTTTGCCATGTGCTAAGGTTATTGCACTTTATACTCCAATAAACTCAGTGAAAAAGACACTCATCTCTATATTGAGAGAACAACAAAAGCTATACCCCCCCCCCCCAATAGCTTTTGTTGTTAAGGAATTGAAATATCAATCGATCTTATCTGATAAACAAACGACAATTCTATTTCGTTTAATACATTAATGAGACAACATGTGAAAAAAGGACACATTTTCTTTATCGCACCAATTTGCGCGTGATTGTTATGCAACGATCATAATGACGTTACTTTTTAAGCTCCGCTTACATGACGTCAGATAGGATGAAATGAACGAAAGAGGGGTATAATTTATGATCATTTCAGTGAGTTTATCAAATGGTAATCAACAGTTATTCCTTGATAAACGAAGTTTTAGCATAAAACGAATTATTACATCATTTTCACGGGCTTTCTGCCATTTGCATAAATGGTTATTTCAGTTAAATAATATCGTTCAAGAAATATTAAATGAGTTAAGTTCACTTTTTGTACTGCATGTTCACCAACGATTGATTTAAAATCCGATTTTTTGTTTTATTAATATGTAATTATATGATAAACTTTTAAACCAAAATTGGATTATGAAAAATTCACCTGTGTGGAAGCAATATCATTAAACCTTTTTGTAGATTGTGATAAAAAGTCTTGAACACCTTAACCGAGGTTTCCTAATGATTTTCATTGGGAAAACCTCGGTGAACATTGTGAGAGATAATGTGTTCCGAAATGTTGCGGAACTAATACGGGTCCACTACCTTAACTGTATGTGTTTCAATCATGCTCGTCACTTTCATCCATTATAAAAAAAAAGAGAGAATTTTCATTCAATCGAAGGATTAAGGTTTTCTGTTTAAGATTGATCTTCGTTCATTCATTCATCCGGCATATGAACGGTTAAATTTAGTAAAGAGTCTAACCTTTTTGCGAATGTAAACTTTGCTTCTTCGATTCATCACCATTATCTTACCGCAAAATTCACGTATGATTACTTTAAAAATAGAAATTTATACAATTCAACGTCCACATTTCCTTGAACAAGGTCCCTTAATATTCTTGTTGAAACGTCTTTTCTATTCGTTTTACTTAATATTGTACATGCTGTTGTTGTTGTTGTTGTTGTGAGATAGAATTCGATAAAAAAGTGAAAACAACGCCTACAACAAGCACGCAGACTAGTCCAACGTCGTGACAAAAGCTTCACTTTTTGTAGAGAGAAAAACGATCTACTTGTATTGGATGTGTAACAGTTCCGCAACATTCTGGAACTAATGATAAAGTTAAAGTTCGGTTTATAGTCTGTTTCTATACCAGGTATATTCAACCTACTTCACATTTTAACCCCCGATCATCGAATTGCAAGTCGGCTGTTAACAAACGGCGCTCATCGGCAGCCACAGCCCTAAGACTTACTTAAATTCTCACAGGTACCCATTTATACACCTGGGTGGAGAGGAGCAACGCGGAGTTAATTTTTTGCTCAGAAAAGATTCCCGTGATCTGGCCGGGATTCGATCCCGGGACCTTTCTATCCCAAAGCCACCGTCCTAACCACTAGACCACGGTCTATAACTATGTTAACCGAGGTTTCCTAATGAAATAATTAGGAAACCTCTGTTTACACTGTTTATTTCTATAAATGACTTCCGAAACGTTGCGGAGAGTACAGTACGGAACATCGGGAATTTGACAATCCGATTGGGACGTGATTGAACGCTGAGCGGTGATTGAACGTTTGTGATTGATCGTGATTGCCCGCTGAACGCTTTTCCTTCTGATTGGATTGACTGGGTTACTGCCCCTAGATCTATCGATACTAGAGACAGGTATTTTACAAATTTTCGTCAGGTCATGTGACCCGGTAGTGACGTCATTTGATCAACGTTAAACGGAAGCTAGAAAATCGTAAAGCGTTTGGTAGCGGGTTTGCGACACGCAGTTGATCGAAAATCACGAAGAATGCGGCGAAAAACAGCAAATAATGAGTTGATTTTTTATTTTTCTTTCGTATGTTTATCTCTTAAAGAGCATATTTATATAAGCATCAGAATATCAGTACTTCCATTTTAAAAAATGCCGCCAAATTTCAACGGATATCGACATGCATGATGGTTTGTAATAACTTACTTGTTGTGAAAAATACACAGCCAATCAGATTGCCGTAAAATTTATACACTACCCGTTGTCTCTCACAGACATCGGGGTACCAGTTCACTGATTGGATTGAACGCTTTCTATGCTAAATCCGACCGTTCAATCAAATTGAACGGTGCATTCAATCATTCAATTAAAACATAAATAACGAAAGAAATTAAACGAAATATGAAAATTATATTTTTCCAAGCATTTTTTTTTAATTTATCCACAGGGGTCCACAGCAAATTACCTACCATCATGTTGTTTTGATTATTTCCCTTGAATAAAAAGCCGCCATTTACACACGCAACTGAACTCAAATGAAAAATAAACTTTTTGGAAAAATTCTCATGTTTCAAGATTTTAATCTTGAAAACCATTGGCTGGATTTAACATAAGCTTCGTTAAGAATGGACATTGATCTTATTTAAGAATACTAGGATCGCCAAAGAAATCGACAGTTGAATATGATGTCAATTTTCGGACCTCGAACCTTTCGACCTGTCGACTTTACTGAATGGGGTCATTTAGCCTACTAGATGCCGTTGACTAGTCGGGTCGCCAACGATAGTAGCTGATTCCAAAATGAAGTAAAAAAGAATATAATACTCTGTGTCTGTGATGTAAAAAAAGGAAACCTGAGCCAACCAGATGATTAGACCTAGCCCGGTCCATTCACAGGGCATTGCATCGAATGAATGAATTAGATGTCAACTTATCAGAAATTTGTCATCAATTTCATCAACTATTCTACATTAAGTCAT
The DNA here is from genome assembly GCA_948146395.1 of Fragum whitleyi. NCBI lineage: Eukaryota > Metazoa > Mollusca > Bivalvia > Cardiida > Cardiidae > Fragum > Fragum whitleyi. The sequence continues at coordinate 11,627,705 of OX411546.1, read as the reverse complement.
CAGTGATGCCTCACCAAAGCAAACAGAGTGTTTTATGTGACAAAAGCTTAAGCAAAAGAGGAACATACACTTTCTATCGGTCAATATATGTGTCACTATTTATCTATCGCATTACAGTCAATAGTTCAAAAATTAAAGTAAAATGCATGTATATAAGCAACGTTTGAAATAAAATAAGGCCTGGTTTGTCTGATTTGGGGCCGGTTTGACTATTTTTGGGGGCCAGTATGACCGTATTTGGGCCTGTTTGACCATGGGACTGGTTTGACGAGGAGCCGGCTTGACTGGTTCCCTATCTATCTACTGCCTATTTTTCCCTTTCGGGTATTACTGGCAAGTGTGTCTCTGTGCTGAATGAAAACTGTTAGTCATTGGTTAGGGTGCCAGATACATTTATTTCAGATTGTGACAAAAAGCTGGGTGAACTGGGGCTGGCTACTAAGTGCCAATTTATTAACACTTTGATGACATTTGGGCTTGAACCACTAACTTCCAGGTCAAGAATCAATTTCCTTTACCACAATGACACTGAGTGAGATACACTGTTTTATCCAAAGTGAATGCTAGAATTAGTTCTAGTTATAATCTCTCACATAATTGACCTCAAATATTTTACATCTCGACTAAAAGTGGTCAATCTATGCTGTTTGTGACTCAAAATATTTCATAATGTTAACCTAGTTTCCAAATGAAATCATTAGGAAACCTCGGTTTAACTTGTTAAAGTTCATGCCTCCTGAAATGTTGCGGAACTTTTACGAGTCCACTATCTAAATAGGGTTCCTTGTGTAAAGTCTGAGCAGAATCATAATAAAAGGGCATCACAGAAAAGTCTGAGGCAGAAGGATGTTTGGCGTATTTTGTAATGGCAGAGGGTTTTGGATTTGGTGAATATTGATTCAGAATCGACAGAGGGGAGCCTAATGATGTCTAGGAAATTACGGAATGTTTACATTTTTGCCCCTTATGAAAGATGTATGATGCTGTTTTACGACTAAAAATGGAACCGTAAATGCATTTTAAAAGCAAATTATCCATTATCTTCGATTTATAACATAAACATTATCTGGGGAAAACCTTGTTTGGGTGGGGGAATTCATTTGGGAGGGGAAAAGGTCAATTTCGGGGGAAAAATCGCCGAGGGGAATGGGACGATATTCAGCCCCAGTTTCTCAGTAAAGAAACACCTGCAAATGATAACCATTAGGAAACTACGGTTAACATTTTTAAAATTGATTGCTTTGAAGTGTTGTGAAACTATTACGGGTCCACTACCTTCAAAACCAATACTGATCTGGCAAAATATTGATCCCTGTTGGACTATACACTCTGCATTGACTGAGCAAGATGGTAACATTTTTAGTAGAATTCTAAATACAGAAAAGCCATATTACTTATCTTTTAAATTGAATTTCAATTGACCTGAGGTGTGTTTTTTTTAGGTTGAAGAATTTTAAGATTTATTTTTATTTTTTAATCGGGATATCTCTGACTGCTATGTAGAATTTCAACTAAATTGCTCGGGATATTCCGATTAAAAATCTTAAGATATCTTCAAAATCTTAATCTATAAAACACACCTCTTTGCTTGATCATTATTGTTTTATCAAATGCATTTTTTCAACTATTGATTGAATTTATCATTGGACAAGAGACAAAATTAACAAGTTTAATTCTACTTAGCTACTGTTGTTTCACCCTGAAATTGAATTTTGTCTGTAACAAATTAATCAAATGAAAAAGTTTGAGTTTAGTTTAAACTCTGAGACTTCACTTCCTGCTATTCACAACTTGACTTTATAGTAGAGTAGAATGACTCATTGATATGGAAAGGAAGGTGCTACTAAAGAGAATAAAGAATCAGATAGGCAGTTATTAAAAACAGTTTATGTATTAATTGAATAGGTCATATACAGATTTTTTTAGGGATTTTTGTTTGGTATGTCTTGTTTATAGAATTAAATAAATGTAATTACACTCTATTATGCATTTTGTAAATATTTGGTCCAATAAAAGGTTCAAATCCTTTTATTTTGAACATTTCTACAACAAGAAATACATGTGCTGATCCTGAATTTTTAGTGAAGTAGTTGCTATAGCCTTGGTTGTCGTCTTGCATGACCTTTGACATTTTGTGATATCTATGGTATTCCTAAAGGTATTCAATTGGAACTTGTCTCATATTTTCTCTAACCAAAGAACCAACTCTACTGCCAAGATGTATAAATCTAGATGCATATTTTGCAAATTGTGCCTCTGTTTTGATAATTTTTTTCACCAACAGCCAAGCATAGGCACCCACATGTGGTGCTTTTGTTTTCCATGAGAGCAGCACAAGCATAGTTGTCTATTAATAAATTTATCAGTTGGTGAGCAAAATGTTTAAGGTAGTGGACCTGTAAAAGATCTGCAATGTCTCGAAAGTAATGATCTTTAACAATGTTAACCGAGGTTTCCTAATGATTTTCATTAGGAAACCTTGGTTAACATTGTGAAAGATTATGAGTTCCAAAATGCTGCGGAACTATTACGGTTCCACTACCTTAAGCTAAACCTAAATGAGGTAGCATTTTGGTCACCCACTGATGATATATTTGTATAAATGTATTTCAATGTAATCTTTTTGTCCTGATATCCCCCCACTGGATCGGCACATGGGAAATAGCTCATCAATGCCAATGGCCATTTACCCTTCTTATGCTAAGTATAAATCCAGGCTAAATTACACTAGCTTTTAAGCAAAGTGCTGAATGTCTCTGAAAGAAAAATCATCCAACAAATTTTGTCTTTAAAATTTAGTCTCAACACAGTTCTTGGTAAAAAAGATGGTGTAGACTAAGATCAGACTGCACATATGTTCAGGATGATCCTTGTCTATATCCCCTGTCAAAATGGGAATTTCCAGGTTCAGATTGAATTGGATTAAGATAGTACACCCGTGATAGATACACGACATTTTGAGAGTAATGAACTGTAACAGTGTTAACTGAGGTTTCCCAATGATTTTAATTATGAAACCTCTGTAAACATTGTGAAAGATCATGAGTTCGGATATGTGGAGGAACTATTAAGGGTCCACTACCTCTATACAAGTCATGGCCATATTTAGCATGTGTTGTAAGCGACTCAAGGATATGTGAAATATATTGTCATCACAACTATATAGGTAGATGTATTTGGGTAACTGCTGTGGTAGTGTATCCGACACCCATTCATTTGCTCCTAGAGCCAACGTCCTTTCCTACAAGTTGTTTCCCCGAATGGGTTGATATGTTTTGTTTGCATGGGGTTTAATACCACATTCAATATTAGTGCAGTTATATTATAGTTGGCCAGTGCACTAACTTATATCCTTTCTCACACCAGTAAAACCTCAACATTTCTTGTGAGCCACCAGCTGCTCATCCATCTAAGGCGTGCTACATTTTATCGTAAGTAAAATATCATTAGCCGTTGACTCTAGTAAAATCAAAATTGACGGATGAAAGTTGGCTGAGCCGGGGTTCTAACTCGCTACCCCATGTTTGACAGCCCTGCGTTACTGCTAGGCTTAGCCCCTGTGGATTAATAATCATAAACCTATGTGGGATAGCAGCTAGAGGCTAGGAAGGGATCTAATGGTAGTGCTTGAAAAGCTGAAAAGACTCTAAGATTGTTAAAAGCAGTGTTAACCCCCTTTCTAACACACAAATTGTTGGGTCCCAGGCCCAATCTCTGATGGTGGCATCCATCAAATTTGACTTTCTTCTCCCAGCTGATGGTTCAGAAAAGGTCTTGTGTAACGGCAAATCACATTGTGAAATTGACATTCATCTAGATCAAAACCAATCGAAATCACTCGCCTAGTGCTCAAATATTTCATTCTTAACACTCACTCCAATCAATTTAAAACGCTCCAAAATCATTTAATCAAAGTGCTGTCAGCACTGTAAATCGGACATCATTGAGAGGCTGGGATAGTGCAATAGTTCGCCAATCAAAAGGGCTCAAATTTGGACAATAAAAGTTGGTAAAATATTTGCCCAATTTGTGAGTTTTTTGTCTTAACACTTCATCTTTTCGAGGACATCGCCAGCTCATCCAACCTCGTGGGTCCGATTTTGAAAGTTTGCTGATTCGATAGCCCTCTGCTAGTCTAAATTATTTCTTAGCAGATTTTTTTACGTTGTTTTAATGAGCACACGCCAAGCTAAAAGCTTGTCTGATAATATTATTCCTCTCTCTAGAGTTTAAAAGCCTGTTTAGCAACAAAACATTTTTCATTAAACTATTTGTACAATTTAGATTACCAACATGTTTGTTTTTCAAGCATTGGGTTTTCCCAAATACTATAAATGCATTTTCCCTCAAGAAACACGTGAAATCGGCAACTATGCCATTTATATCTTTGGGTAAGTTCATATCGGACTCGGTTTCGACCCGAGTTAACCGGGTTTCCATCAGAACGACCTCGGTTTCGACACTAGTGATGTCATTTTAACCTTTCAACCTCGACGCTTCTGATCCTGGGTGAGGCCGGTGTTACTTGGGTTCCAAAATGGCGTCGAAAATAGTGCACAACAATTCGATTACATAAAACAAATAATCTCTTTTACTTCAAACGACAAATACTTTTTTCTTGTTTTATATTGTATTTTGCACGAGTTTATCACATTTCTTAATAAGATAACGATATTTCATGGTTAATTAATTATTGTAGCGGTAAATGTGAAGTTTCTTTACTACCACCAGTGGGTAACTCCGTTCACATGAAAGTCCTTTCTGCGCATGCATATTACAGTCAATTTTAGATTATTACATCATCTTACGCGACTCCCGGGCCGCCATTTGAATTTCCCCTTTGGTTTCTGACCAATCGATTAAATCTAGCAGCACTCTATGATTATTCATGAGTTATTCTAAAAATAGATCTCTCTTACTGCTATCCTATATCAGTTTATCGTATGTTTTTGTCGGTTTATTTGTTGTTGAATAATTTTTCTTCATACTCAAATTTTAATTTATTGTAAATAGGATTGGAGCGTGATCAGAGTGCTCATTGAAATCAAATATTTCAAAATTATAGTTCCGCAAGAAGGAGTGAGGTCCGAGAAACCGTTATCTCCTATCATTTTCAATGTAAAATTGATCTTTGATCACTCACTTGAAATTGTAGGTCTATACAAAATTATTTCTATTTGTTAACACATAGTCAACAGTACTCATTCCACCAGTAGACTTCCCACGCTCCCTGTCAGAGTGCAGACGACCATTGACCAATGAAAAACAACTTAATTGACACATTTCGAGCAGACGATGTCCATTACATCTTCCACGTGGTGTGAATTTACGCGTGGGTTTTGACCGAGTGATAATCATAACAGAATTTGATTGGTTGTCAGCCCTACAACTGGTAAATGACCGTTCGAGAAAAAAATCAGAGTAGTAATATTGTAAGTGCTACAAATTTATTTTACAGTTAACCTATTGTACGTTTCAACTCCTTTACTCAACCGAAAATCTTGTTATAAACACTGAAAATACTAACTGGTAATTACTAAAAGCGAAAATTACATCAAATTTTGTAATAGCATCTTCTCTATTTGTCGAAAAGTAAATAAGTTAAAAACAAAGTTTGTATATTGTGACTGAAAAGGCCGTTTCTTCGGTGTTTGAAAACACATTATTTGGTTTGAACACATTGCTCAGAAGATAAAGGTAAAAATGTACTGGGTCAAACAGACTGGATTTCTGGAAACCGGTATAAATCTCCGATTTAAAAAAACCCACTTTGAATCTGTGCAAAATAATCAGCATTCCAATAAAATGATTGTATGATTTTTTAAGGCTGTCGTTGATTTTTAAGGGTCTGATTTGTCTGTAAAGACACAAATCCAGAAAAGTTTGTAGATCTTTTAACGGGAGGTAATCAATTACCACTAATTTATTGTCGATTTGTTTTACCTCCCTTGAAAATCAATCTAATTTTGCTCATCACACTCATTCAATTTCATTCTAAGGTCATTCAATTTTCAATTTCCAGATTCTTCTTACTGTATTCACTGGTAAAATACAGTGATATCAAAAGTCAATAATTAGGTGCCGAGTTTTACGCGAGCCGAGTTTTTAACAGGCCGAGTTGACAGGACACCCATACCACCGGCATAGGACTCAATAGTTAAATGTAAGAAGTTTCGATACAAGTTGACTGAAACCTTTTCATAAAAAATGCAGCCCCACAATTACCCTAGACTGCAGTTGCGGTTGTGAGTCTTATCATTCATTTTCCTCGGGAAATTTAATCAACTTGTGGTTAACTTTGAAGACCCAACTGTAGAGTAAAACCTAAATTACAGTTTGACTGGCGAGCCTGTCCCAATCTATCGATATAGATCGGGGGGTAGCTTAGATGGGACAGGTTTTCCAGTCTACATTACAGTCTCCATGAATCCGCCGTATGAAAATGAGATGCATGTCGTGGCTGGTGAGCATGTCCTTATCAATGAAATATTGGAGAGTAACATGATAGGATTGGTTTACCAGTCAATTAAAAGCACTTTCATTAAGTAATATTTCATAAGGGTAACTATGCTCTTGCCTTTAATAAAACATTTTTGCCCCGGTAAAGCCGGCCACGGAGGAGAGAAATTGTTTAAAGAAAGTAAGGAAAATCTCTCGGCTGTTCATCCTTTCATTTTCTACTGGCGGACTAGGTACGAATTGGCACTGTGGCGAAAACGGTATTTGGGTCGAACTGGAATAAGAAACGAACATTCGCAAGTACTCGTCGTCTCGCCTTTAATTTGCCTGGATGTTTCCGAAACTCGCTAGAGATATTTATTTCGAGAAGATTGTGAATTTGCTTTTTTATTTATCTATTCTATCAACAAAATGGATTATTTTTAATCAAACGAAAATAATTTCGTTAAAACTGATTGAACGGTTTCTTATCATGTAACCGATCGGAATGAGTGAACGGTTCTGATTGAACGCTTTGTAACGATTCTGATTGAACGCTGATTGTAAAATTGAGATTGAACGCTGATTGAACGCTGATCGCTGATTGAACGTGATTGCCCGTGAATGATCGGATTGTGATTGAAATGATTGTCAAATTCCCGATGTTCCGTACTGTACAACCGAGTATGATCGTTATTTCAGTATTAATCGTGTCTATAAATTCTTTCTGTTGCCATCATAGTTAATTGAATTCTAACAGGCAATATTACTCTAACATTGATACGAGTGTGACATTCGCAATTATATTTACATCTATAAATGGTATTTCAATTTATTAATTGACAATGATGAATATCTACGTCACTTAATGCTCTTGGCACTTTTTCAACACCCCCGACATACCTAATAGGGAAAATCGTGACGTGTGACCGCCCCTTACAGAATTTACTAATTGAACATGACAGAAAAATATTCATTTGTGCTACGCCGGGAGAAAAAGGTGCTATTTAGCAAGCGTGGAAAGTTTCGAACCTTGTCAGACTGCGCGGAATGCGCAGGCTGACATTAATCGACAATTTTCAAATCGTAGATATCTATTCCTTAAACTGAAATTGTCATTCATACTACTCTGGTCATTTATATGTAAACTATCGGCCAGTGAATATTACTGTGTAATCGTGCAAGAGCCGTATATGGGTCAATACAGATACTTTGAAAACAAGCAATCTTGCCTGTTTGTATGAATGGGGTTGAACGCCTCTTTCATTCTTCATTCATTCATGTATTCATGTATTCATGTATTCATGTATTCATTCATTCATTCATTTACTATTCATTCTTTTATATATTCATTCATTCACTATCCATTCATTAATGTATTCTTTAATTCATTCATTCACTATTCATTCATTCATTCATTCACTATTCATTCATTAATTCATTCATCCATATATTCATTCAATCAATCATTTATTAATTCATTCACGTATTCATTCATCTATTAATTTATTCATTCGTGTATTCATTCATTCGTTTAATAATTAATTCAATTATTCTTTCATTCATTCATTTATTCATTTTTTTTATTTATTCTTTTATTAATTAATTCATTCGTTTATTCATTTATTTTTTTCCTTTATTCAATCATTTATTCATTCATTTATTTATTCACCGATTGATTTATTCATGTCTTTTATTTATTTATTCTTTTACTCAATTTATTTTTTCATATATTCAATCATGTATTTATTCATTCATTCATTCATTTATTCATTCATTTTTTGTTATATTCAATCATTTATTCATTCATTTATTCACTCATTTATTCATTCATTTCTTTTATTTATTTATTCATGTATTCATTCATTTTTTCATTTATTCAAGCATTTATTTATTCATACTCATTCATTTATTCACCTATTTCAGGCAGCTTGAACATCTTACAATGTATGTTCTGGGTTGTGTTGTTGTTGTCGTTGGTGTGGTTGTCGTTGTTTTTCGAAAAAAAATTGATATTTCTAATTGGAAAAAATAATATGAATGCTTGATATTTATTATTTTCATAACTATACCGGTGTTACTATCATCATTATCTTGTTGTGCCATAGGTCTATAGAGGTAGAGTGTTGGCCGATTGTACTAGGGACCCCGAGTTCGAATCTAGGGAACGGCCATCGATCTTGGTTCTTTCATTCGAACACACATTGGGCGAGTGCTGGTTCATGTCCAGGAAGTAGAATCTAGAAGGGTGAATTTAGGTTGAAAGAACTTGCATCCCAATCGATGTAATATAAATAGATTGAAACCATAATTACTTGTATTATTATTATTATCATCATCTTCGTACACCAAAATTAACCTGAAACATCTGTATGTTACAATATTTAGGCGAACAAGAATTACAACAAAAACATTGTTCAAGTTGTAGGCTTGAATTTAAGTCGCCTTACAACGATATGAAATGACACGGATATTATTCTTAAGCTGCTCGTTTTAACACGATTGTCATTGGCGAAAAAATGCCTGACATCATAGAACCGTCGAATAAGAAGTTATTTTCTTTTTCCAAAGCCTGTGACGATCGTGATCAGACTGCGCCGCGTTGTACATTTCTTGAAAGAAGCCTTTACAAGTTGTTTTAAGATGCACAAACTCGAATTTGTGTAGGCCTAGTTGAAGTCAATTTCTCGTTTTCTTGTGACCTTACCCTTTAAATAACCATAACTTTTCAGCAAAAGTAATTAGTCGTGAGAAAACAGGGTCACGGCTTTTTGAACAGTTGTGAACAGAAATATAGATAAAATATGATTATCTCTTTACGCTGTACTCTAATAGAGGCGTTTTTTAAATGCTTAGTTCAGATAACATAAGGCTGTGGAACGTTGTATTATGCATGAAAGTTAATACCCGTAAAATCAATTACCTTAGAATCAATGCTAATTAACAGAAATGAATAATTTCGACGATTAGATCACTATCTAATGCAAACCCATGCAAGTTTCTTGTTGCCAGTTAGTAAAAGGATAACATACCCTGTGACGTATGAAATAGTTGACGCAAGTTAAACCTGTATGTCAACAAAACAGTATACTACAGTTAGGCGAAATTTCTTTTTTGAAAGTAGGCACAAGGACAAAGATTATTTTCTAGAGATCTCTTTTGTCAGCTTGAGAATAGGATTCATTTAACAGACAAAAGTGGTCTGAAATTTAAGAAAGAAAAGAAGAAGAAAAAAAGCCAATTCTCGACTATTTACGGCGTTTTTACTACGATACATCTGTGAAATTTACGCATGTATAACGTTTTATTATCGTCAATTACTGAAGATGAGGTAGCGTTTTAGTTACTGGGCATTATGACAAGCGTTTGGGGAAAGCCAATGGTCGTTGCACTAACACAAGAAGAACGTAGAAGGTAGAAAACCCGTAATAGTTCCGCAACATTTCGGAAGTAATAAACTTTAACAGTGTCAACCGATAATTCCTAATGATTTTCATTAGGAAACCTCGGTCAACATTGTGAAAGTTCATGAGTTACTCAATGTTGCGGAACTTTTACGGTTCCACTACCTTAACGCGGATGGTCTTCCAGAATCGTCGGAGAACGCTGTAAAACCGTTTTTGGGCGCTGGTGGTATATGTGGACAAACGGTAATTATTTGAAACAATTAGGTGATAGGACTTTTAGTATAGACCTTTACCCAATTACTAGAAGTTGGCTTTTGGGGTTCAAAAGACCTTAGCTGTGTTCGAACGGAACGAAAATTGAAGCAATATTGTGAGATCTGTTAATACGAACCAAACGGTAGGGCTGATATAGAAAGATGGCATCAGAACTTCAAGCTTTTTTATCCCCCACCCACCCCCTTCTCCCATACACAAACAATCAAGTCCACTTTGAAATAAGGCTCAATGACGACCTTCGAGAAACTCGTACTTTTAGACGTTGAAAGGAGATCGACGTACAATATACGTGAGTATCGTATTAAAAGCGTATTAGAAACGTTCAGCTACAGTCTCTGGGTTGGCAGTAAAACGTATCTATACGTTTCTCAACGTTAGTGGGATAGTTTGTTTATTCATTTATTTATTTATTCATTTTTCGATCGGTCTCATCGCAATTTGGCCGTTCGTGTGTACAGGGCCCCATCTTTGTGAAGGTGGCTGTCCCCTTAAGTGTTAGTTCACGTGAATAGAAAACTTAGTTATCATAACCCTTGAAAATCAAAAATGTACAGACTCCGACATAGAAAAAGCTTACTTTTTGTGCTCGCCCTGCTTAAGTAGTAGAGTACTTGCCCTATAAGCGAATGGTTCTTGGTTTGAGCCCCTTACTGGCTGCATGTTTTTCACTTTTGTGTCTCATTTAACGCCTACCGTTAGCCGTAACAGCGTTGCTTATATGACAAAAGTTGCATTAATTTGAAATTAAAGTATGGTGGCATATTTCTGCCACGAGATACAAGATAGTAGTATCATGAAATGTTAAACAATATCACGATAAGATTTCCTGGAAACTTTTATCTCATGGTCAAAATTTTCTTAATAATACTATCGTGATACATGTATTTGTACCATTTATCTTGATTTTTTTCTACGCCTTTGTCCTATAATGATATCAAGATAAAATCATCGTAAGCTAAAAACTGACAATCACTGTGACTATTTTTAGATAACGGCTTTCGGATTTATGTCATTTTTATCGTTCGACTTAGAGTTTTTCCGGTATTTACATACATAAAAACAAAGTCACCCGAATGAGTTTTCTATTAATTTTATCAAGAAAATAATCATGTTCAAGATAAAAATTTCCTGGATATTTCTGAAATTATCATCATACTGCTATCTCGAATCCCGTGGCATATCTTCTAAGTCGAAAATTTCTCTATGATACTATGATATTTGTTCCTAGTACAGGGTGTTTCATAATACCTGTCCTTATTCTAAACCATTATTGTTCAGATATAACTAATCAGATTACTTGTGTAAACATTCATCTGTTTCAAAGAAAAGATAACAGTTTGATTGATATATAATTTGTGTTAGTTCCTCTAATGGTGTCGATTCTGTATAGAGTCAATTATCTTAGGGATTTTTAACATGACGTCAATTTTAGGCAATAGCGACGTCGTGTTTTTTTCTTGAATTATGAAAATGATTCATCGTGTCTCCTGGCAAATAGATTGACTTATTCTCCCCTTTAACGATTCTCTTAAATCCCTCTGTACAGTATATGCTAGTGAAAGCCTTTTACCGTATATTCTTGAAAGTTACTTCAAACGAATGGGCCAAATAGACACGGATCAGGCAATTGTGACAGACGTGTCTATTCAGTCTTGAGACTGTCAAAATCTCTAGCGCATGTGTGAACGTGTTGATATCAAACACGGTTAGTGCCACTAATATCTGATTAATTTAGAAGCATGTGAGTTCACTACTTCATAGTATGTTTATAGTTTCAGCAAGGTAGAATTACTTTAAACAACGCTGTAGTTTTCCGAGAATTGCTGACAATCTCTATATATTGAATCCCTTTCAAGACTAATCAGAAATGTCTGCCACAATTGTCAGATCCGAGAGTATTTGACCTTTTCCTCTGGTGTAACTTGCAAAACGGTATGATATACAGCCATCGACTACCACTTGTAGAACAATAAAAAAGTGTGAATAAGAGAGAAACAGCCATTCCATTTGCCAGAAGACACGGTGAATTATTAATTCAAGATAAAGACCTAAGAGCCGTGTTAGTTTTCTATTCATATTTAAGTCGAAATTTCTATCGCAATATCTTATTCTGATGTCAGTAGTGGGCATTAATTGTTAAAAATACTTGATGACAAATATCAATATCACAATGATTTTATCAAGAAAATAATGATGGCCATGATAAGATTTCCTAGAAACTGTATTTAATCGTGATATTTGTAAAAGTATCATTTCACTGCTAACTTGTATCTCGTCACAATATATCCGGCGGAAACTAGATCCACCAGAAACTAGATCCACCAGATAACGAGTCGGGTACGCTAACCACTCGACCAAAGAGCCAGACTTGTTTGTTTTTAAATCTTATAAATATATAATACATACTTAGTGTTTTATATGAGAAAAAATATCTAACGAGTTTGGGAGAATTGATCATTGTCGAGGCTCTGCCGAGACAATTATCAATTCTCACAACCGAGTTAGATATTTTTTTCATACAATACTTTAAGTATGTGTTATATTTATCTTATAACCTCTATTTGTCTTGTTTTCGTCGATGTTTCTAACTGAAATGCAAGTTTTAAAAAAATAACCGCATTATATCATTGTTCTAAAAATAACTATGTGATATCATAAAAAATATACGGTTGTTATCACACGGATATTTGTATAGTTATAAGATAATGTGGATTATACTTTCAATCTTGTTGATGAGAGCATTCAAATGAGTACGCACAACTTAGGTTAAATTGTCGGATTGTTTAAATATCCAATTTCCCTTTTGTTTGTAGCTCAGTCGGTGAAACAAGGGGAAGTTGTACTTGTCCAAGCGATTGCGTGTTTGTCTGTTTCCTAATACGACTTTGTTCGTGTTTAAATATGGGAGCATGTCACGGAATGAGAACTATCTAAAACATCCGAAACATGCTTTGAAAGTTAACCTATTTCCATACAATCCAACTGAAGAAAAAAGAAATGGCTTCGGAAAACATTGTTATAAATGAAGAAATTGCCTGTTATCAGTAATGCCTTCATTTTTCATGGACTGTTGGTAAATGTCGACTCTAAATAAGCCATTCTGATCGTAGACTGGCAACTCTGTCCAATCTACGCTACCCTCCGATAGATTGAGGCAGGCTCGTCAGTCAATTTTGTTAATTGACAGTGGGACTAGTCTGCATTTTTCACAGCCTGTCCTTTTTAGAAAAAAAATACTAACCAAAGAAAGTCACCTACAACTGCCTTGAAATTACACCAGTCTAAATTGGTGTCGCTTGGTAAAGGATTAATGTGTAAGGTACTTTCGAAAAATTTTGGATAAACGGTTGACCCTTGTCAGGCTGAATTATGAAAGAGAATGAAATAAATATAATCAAATCAAACTGCTGTTAGCACTTGGTACACTGATGAGAGTAAGTATTTTTAATTGAACTTTTCTGGATTAATACAGGAAAATAAGGTGGTATAGGCTAAGATCAGACTGCACATACGTGCAGACTGATTTTTATCTATACCTCCTTTTGAGTCAGTTACATTCTGCGTTCAGCACGGAAAGGGTTTAAGAAACTTTCGTTCTCATGAATTCAGAATGAGAACCCATGTTACATTCAAATATTTTTAATTTACAAGACGAAGAGAATATTTTCTGCTTTCATGAAATGTATGATGATGCGAAGCTACTTGTATTCTTAATTTCATAAATAAGTGTGCACTGAGCCCGGCTAGCACAGCGGTAACGCACTGGACTGTCAAGTTGGTCCTCTGGTTGAGAGTTCTACCTCTAGCTCGACCAACTTTCATCCGACAATTTACAAAGTCAACGCAATTGATTTTTCTTTCACCAATGGGCGTACGCCTAAGTGTAATGCGAAGCTTGTGGCTTGGATGAAATGTTGTAGTTGTACTGGTGTGGCCATTCTGGTGTCAGAAGGCGTTATGGAAACAATAGTCAAGCGCACAAGGCGCCACAATATAACTTTAATAATTATTAGAGTGGCGTTAAGCCCCCATACAAACAAACACATCAAATAAAACGTTAGTGTCATTTTGTTTAATGCGTTCTTAAAATGATATACATGTATGTTGAGAATCATTTCAACGGTTATTTATTAGAATATACAATATACATGTATATGAAAGTCCATTCATGTATCGATGACCAAGCCTCTTGACCTCCTCGTGCATAGCAGACTGTAATTAGTTATGTGAGTGCAATAAATTATCGATGACAAAAGACGAATTTGAACAAATAATTAGTTGGTAGGCTGCCTTAAATTCGTAACTACAGCTTTAATAAGCTATAGTTACGAAGTTTAGGCTGCCTGTCCTCCAAAACGTTTGAAACAAAATAAAAGTCGGGAAATGACAGAAGTCAACAGCCATCATGTAGGAAATAAATGCCAATGTTTTGATTTGTCAATATTTTTTTTATTTCATTTATTTATTATTTTTTTTTATTTTTACATTGTCCATCTTTTCATTTCTGATCTTACTCCAAACCTGACAAATAAGACTAGATAAAAACAGTGGATGAAGGGAATATACCTGGTTCTGTGCCAAGATCGTGAGAACGTAACGACCAGGGGCCGATGTAACGGAATTGTTGAGTTGTTAAGTACGAAAGGGAGAGGTTGCTATAATTACCAAATCGCTCCCTTTCCATGATACATGTTTTATGTCAATTTGGAAGTTTGTAACATCCTTACGTTCTGTATAAAATAATAGACCGAAATAATTTATATCAAGAGCATCGCCTATGGGTGCCTATAGGCTCAGCTGTTGAGTCCTGTATGACGGATTAAAGTCTAAGCCGTAAAAGGGACATCATTTGCCCAAAATGCATCTAGAGTTCTCCCCCTTGATAGTATATGTTGTTCTTTGATGGTGGACATGTGTGCCAAGTTTCAAGAGAATGCCGAATTTAACCCGCTGCCGCAAAATAGACCAATGTGGCGGTATATGTTAAATTCGAGACCCTTATGACAAAAACTAATTATTATTTTAAGGGACCTAAAAACGTATATGTAATTACTCATGCTTTGATAATTATTCGATATTTAATTCATCAATTCACTGTCATTCAAACCCAATTTTCATAATGAGGACTTTACTTTCTTATCATTTTTTAAGGAAAGGGTAAAACATGATATTGGCATGCTAAATTAAGGTTGTCGTACTAATTTTAGACCGTCTGACACCTTTTATCAGTACTTTAACAGAAATTTAGCGTGCTACTGTCCTTAACAACAAATACAAGTTGTCAATTATTAACTTGTCGGAGAAAACGATTAAACATAAAAATAGACTTCCGTATTAACAGAGAAATCATCCCTTTGTCTCTATCTGACTCTATCTATCTGACTCTCTGTCTGACTCTGTCTGTCTGTCTGTCTGTCTATCTGTCTCTCTCTCTCTCTTTCTTTCTCTCTCTCTCTTTCTCTCTCTCTCTCTCTCGCTCTCTCTCACCCCTCTCTCTCTCTCTCTCTCTCTCCCTCTCTCTCTCTCTCTCTCTCTCTCTCTCTCTCTCTCTCTCTCTCTCTCTCTCTCTCTGTGTGTCTGACTCTCTCTCTCTCTCTCTCTTTCTCTCTCTTTCTGTCTCTGTTTGACTCTCTCTCTCTCTCTCTCTCTCTTATTGTCATTCAAATTCTTTAGTGATAAGCTTACTGTCGCAAAAACGTACGTCTTATGGTAGCAAAGAACTGTCACCTCTTGAAAAAGATTTAAAAAGATGCCCCTACCAAGGTATATGACATCACGCTTTTAATTGACATTACATCGAAAGGCGGCTGTTTCTACTGCGTTGATCGTCTTATAGGTTTATGACGAAATTAGGATTACATGAATCAATCGGCTGTGCTGAAAAGGCCACACAGAGGATAATTATAATACGTACTAAGTGTTTTGTAGGACAAAAAATATCTAACGAGGTTGGGGTAATTGATAATTGTCGAGGCTCTACCGAAACAATTATGAATTCCCACAACAGAGTTAGATATTTTTTTCATACAATACACCAAGTACGTATTATATTTATCTTATAACCTCTATTTGCCTTGTTTTCATCGAAATTTCTTACGGAATTGCAAGTTTCTATAAAAATAATCGCATTATGTCATTGTTCTAAAATTATCTATGTGATATCATAAAAATTATCATATGGGATGTTATCACATGGATATTTGTTAAGCTATAAGATAAATGACGATAGGCCTTATGCGTTTTATCTTTAAAAATCGTATTCCGAAAACAAACGCAGTATCCGACATTTTCACCTATCTTTATGGCAATAAAGAGTCACCGTACTAGACAATCCCGTATTTCGTGCTAGTATATTTTGCAACATACATGTTGGCGATGCAACATATGTTTTTGTCATCCGTTACTGACTGTTTGCAGTAATAACTTTGATCTATATATGTGATAAAAATGTCTCCGCAAAATGATTTCGAAATGATCGGTGGCACGCAAGAATGCCTGAAATCGTATAGATGTATTAAATAGTTCAAGTTATTATCAATTACTCTGTAAATGGTATGTTTTTTCGTCGCTACCGCAGCACCTCCCCAGAAGACGGTTAGTTAATACGGACGATAGTGCAAGGACACATGACGAAACATCTGCTGAGATTCGCCATGATTCTTTAACGTGCTCGGTGTAAAGCACCATCTCACGGGACCTCGGTTTAACGTCTTATCCGAAAGACAATTAGTTTGGTAGTGTGCCAGCCCGAGAATCGAACCTATGCGGTCAATCTTCAATGGTTTTGAAGTCCGGTGCTCTACCATCTGAGCTAATCGGACTGGCTATCTGATAATCCCACTTTATGGCAGTTACATGCCACCGTACCAGTCAATCCCCTATTTCGTGCCAGTATATTTTGCAACATACATGTAGGCGATGCAACATATGTTTTTATCATCCGGTGTACTGACTGTATACGGTAATAACTTTGATCTATATATTGTAATAAAAGTGTCTCCGCAAAATGGTTTCGAAATGACCGGTGTCACGCAAAAATGTCGGGAATCGTAAAGTGTGTTAACCCTTTGCTGTTTAATCCCTGCTTTTTACGTGCCTATGATTTCATGATTGAGAAAACATTGTGAAAAAGAAGAAATTGCTTCTGACAAGCAATTTCTTCTTTTCCACACTATTTTCTTCCCTACTGAATGGTTATTTTTCAAATTAAAGTCACTTTAAATTTTCGTCTGCAAAACCTTTGAATTTGGACAGGTCTAAAATTTTTGTAAAACAGGAAAGGGTTAAATAGTTCAAGTTCTTATCAACCGCTCTGTAAAAAGTGTGTATTTCCGTTAATTTATCGTCACTACCGTAGCACATGCCCACATGAGCGACGCCCCCAGAGGACGGTTAGTTAATACGGGGGACAGCGCAAGGATACATGACGAAACTACTGCTGAGATCCTCTATGGGCCCCGGTTTAACGTCTCATCCGAAAGACAACTAACGTTACGCAAGATACTGGTGACCCTTCGCGTTACAAATAGTTTTGACGTCGGCGTAAAGATAACGTTCCATTTTTACTAAACTTTTTTCACGCAAACATTTGCAAACGATATATTTCTTTTATTTAAACGCTGTTAAACTTTGCCAATAATTGTGAAAATATTCAAATACAAAAAGGTTGTTATTTTTTATGACATAAAATGGACACTGATTTCCAAAGATTCCGGCGCATACTCAGTGATATAATGCAGAGTAGGATTGTTTCGGTGTGATTTTGAAATACTCATCAAAGTAAAACTATTCGGGCGATAACAAATATTTCTAGTGGTTCAAAAATGAGATTTCTATTTACTAGAAATATTTATTTTTAAATTATAAATTATTGATTAGATCTTATTATTTATATCAAGGACTTTCAATTAAGATTTGCAAGATAATCCCGAAAAAATCGCGTAAATCTGAACCGCTCGATCTTACCACTGAAGAAATCATACTTTGAATACAAATTTGATATTTTACTGCTTTTTTATTCAGTTTGATACTATGTTTTCTGTTTAGGGTCTTCTCAAACAGTTCAGTTTATGACAGTATAATGATTTTTTTAATTATTTATTTTTTTTTCATTTTGCTTTTATTTTATTTTCATAATGATTGAAGTTTGAATCTCTATCTTGTTTCTGTATATAATGCTTCAATTTGAAGCAGTTTAATTTATTCACTACTAATCATCATAATAGTATCATCGAGTGAAATAAAATATAAAATACAATTTGTCAAATCAACCATGTAAACTGCGAATACGTAAAATCATATATATTCATCTTTGTTGCGGGAAAAAATCAACGTCGTGTTCTGAAAAACAACGTAGGTGGGACATTTTTGGGTGACTTTTGTATTTATCAATAAAATCATAACTATAAGGCCTAGAATTAAAACAATCATATTTTTGTAAACAGAGAAGAAAATGTATTTTTATATAGAAAATTAAATTCAATGCATCAAGTTAAAGATATGAAAAAAATGGATGGAAAATAGTAATTTTTAATTATCAACGTCAAAAAATGACAGTGGGACATTTTTGGTGACTTTTGTATTTTGGCAATGCTTCTTAACGACATTTCAAAGAATAAATTTATTTACATTATTCGAATCTATAGAAAAAATGTATTTTTTTATGTAAAAATCAGTATGATAAGTGAACTTTCCATAGAACGGTATAGACAAGAACACTAATTCACCTACATCGTCGTTAAAGTGGGACATCTTTTATGTTTTTAATTAATCATTCGTGCGATCTTCGTTTTTTCAACTACATTTTTAAAAAATATCACTGACAAAACTAGAAACATTATTACTTCGTCCTATTACAAAATTATCATGATATAAACGGCTAGGTAATAGAGACAGCAAAATGAAAGACCTCGATCGGAGGAAAGTGTAACGCGGGACACGTCGTTTTTACACTATTCTTAAACGTTTAGAAGGCAAAATACCCTATGCACAGTCATCATAATACGGATCTTACCAAATAATCATGTTGAATGTTATTTGATGCAAAGTTTGGTGTATATTTCATTAATTTCCAATGAAAAATACGGATTTTATAGCAAAAACAAGATAACAATGTTGACGTTTTTGTAAAGTGTCACCAGTATCTTGCGTAACGTCACCTACATGTAGTTTGTTGGTGTACCTACCCGACAATTGTATCCAAAGACCACGAGCTTTAATGCTTTTAAAGTCCGGTGCTCTATTAACTGAGCTAATCGGGCTGACTCTGTAAATAAACTTAAACCAACTTCTAATCGGTCACTCAAACGGTACGAAAAGTATTGCTTAATTTTGTTAATGTTGCATGTGTTTGGTGAGTAAGTTCTGATAACCCGTTCACTTGGAAGATAGCAAAACCCAAATTCATCAAAAAATTCTCCAAGCAATGCAATCAAACTTGCATGAGAACATGGGTACCCCAATTTAAAAAAATAACATTGGTGGATGGGTAAATTTCAAAATTCACCTCATTTACGAAAATAAACGTCTTAAATAATGTGTTCTTTTCTTATTTCTAGTCAGCTACCTTTAAGGCATCGAAAGCATAGTGATTTTTAACAACATTACGGTATTTCTTCGTCTGACATTTTTTAAATTCCCTGTATTTTGCGAGTTTTGTGACTTTTTCAAAGTAGGATCGGTATCTTCTCTTGTCTGCTACAATCGCTCTGTCGGTCCTTTTTACACATTTTTTTACGAAAAGCATTCAGATTTATGTGTCTTTGCGAGAAAAGAAAGTTCTATACAATTTTGTTCTTGTAAATGTGTCGAAAAGAGAAAAAATGCAGATGGGTATTTCCACGAAAAGTTAAAAAACTACAAAAAAGATAATCGAAAGTTAAAAAATTCGACACGGTGTAAATGAAATAATTTCCATCTTACTCACTGTGTTAATTTCGAAACGTGATACTTTGCATAAATTCTTATATAGCATTTTTGCAAGAATTATCCTTGTTTCACAGACCTGTCAGTAATTTTGTCATTGCCGAAACAAATTTGTTTAGCTATTTTTTTTATATCAAATGTGCGATATTCTTGGGCAAAATTCTTCTTATTCGACAAGTGGAATGATACTTACTGAAATATGTATGGAAATAATTACACTGTTATGTCAATGGTGACAAAAATGATGACTTTGCTTCCCAAAGATTAAATCATACATTTCCAATAAATTGTCAGTGTCGTTATTTTTCAGTCTGATAGCTGTTGACCCTGTGGTTGATAAATTAGGATCTATATATGGATCTTAATTGCAAAACAGATTTAAATATTGAATAACTCCACAAGACGACCAGTGAAATATCAAAAACATTGCCGTTTTGGTAATGACGAAACGTTGTGGTGGTGACGTAATTGTTGTGGTAATGACGCTTAATGAAATATTGACACTAACTCGACCGAAAGGCATATTTAACAAATTTAGCTGTGCTGAATGATCTTTAAATGGCCTGTGGTCTTGACATTGAATAAAGCTTGGTGATAATAATTACTTTCTCGCCAAATATGAAACTATCGGAATTAAAAGAAATAGCCATACCCATAACAGTTCGGGGAGATAGACGGACGCACAGACAGACAGGGTAAAAAAAATTGTATCCGACCATTTTGGTACAGGACCATATCAATCATTAAATAATAAAAAAGATAATGACTGGAACATTTGAATTTAATTAATAGTCAAATGAACATTTGATTCTCAAAAATTTAAAACTTTTTCAATTTCCCTCCACACTTCTAGGTTTATTTGGCAGTGTCTTTTGGTGACGGGTTCTGGTGGGTTTTCAAGGAGGGTCAGCACTTGTGCATCTTCATACCACAAAACATCATCTATTAAGGGCCAAAAGTATCTGTTTGTGCCCACTTTATGCATAACCTGAAAGAAAAGAAAAACAAAGGCTCAGCACAAAACGGTTGTAACTGTCTACTGACATATATGTAGGCAGTTACAACTGTTTCGCACTGAGCCAACAAAATAGTCTGGTGTTACAAACAGTCATTCAGTCATTATATATCACTAAACATTCAACGAGACAGTTTTTACTGACAAACAGATATTAAAAAAAAGGGTGAACATGAGTTCATCAAAGAAATATTTCCTGAGGAGTTTATCAAACGAATCTTCAAAACTTCACGCAAGGAAAAACATGATTTTTGTATACATTCTTTTAATTCAATTTTACCTTCTTCCTTTTCACGTTTTTTTTATATAGATACATCACAATTTATTGAAACCTCTTGACGTTTGCTTGTTTGTTTGAATGGGGTTTTACGCCACTTTCTACAATCTTTCAGTTATACTGCTGCGTTTGGAGAACCTAACAATAGATTCCTCTTGATGGAACCTCTTGATCCAATTCTAACGATTTGAAACAAAAAGACAACTACATGTATAATAATTCGAATTCAATTAATAAAAATTCACATAGCAATGAAGATACCTTTACTTCTATCTCTCCTTCGTCAACATCCAAAATCACACCCGGGTACGGAAGATTATCGTAAGTTACTACCACATATCTCCCAATCAACGATTCGTCATATGAAGGTTTCAGAATACACTGAAATAAATCACCAAATTTGGAAAATACAGCAACCTGAAACAGTTGATAATTGGTAGATCTCGTTGCCCGCCTCTTGACCTTTTATATTAAAGTTAACCTTCGGTTTAAACCATTGTTTTTAGCAAAATATACAATTATTGTGGACATAAAACAAATCAAATCATTTATTAGGCGACTTGAGATAAACACCATCTTTTTTTTAAATGACGGCAAATAGGTGCGGCTTACAATTATTCCACGCGATTGATTGGTCGATCGATTCTTTATTGACAATAGTGATCTATTTATTAGTACTGAAAATTCTCCGACAAAATATAAATTCTTCAATTAAATATCAATACTCCACACAATTTTTTCAACGGAGTTAATTAAGTTTATGATTAACTAATAAAGAGACATATGTGCAACCAAACGAACATTTTAGGTCTTAGTGTTTCACTGTAGTAAGCCATTGCTCATGTGTGGCACTTGGCCTTGGTTCTACATATAAACTTATATAGACCATATAAACAATAAACTGGTAGCCTGAAGTATGGATTGTTCTAGGATAAATAACCAGTCTATAAAAACATGTGCAAGGTTAGACTGGTACACTGTCAACTATCAATTTAGCCATTAGACTGGTCCCACTGTCGACTATCATAAAAGCTCCATACATTCTTGAAGTTGACAGTCGGACCAGTCTAGTGTAAGATATCTCAAAAATATATTGTTACCTTTGGTGCACAGGTTCTGTCACCCTCTTGCTCCATTTCCATATTTTGTGGCTCATCCTATTTACAAATAAGCACAGCACAATTTTAAAATTAATGACGACAATCTTTAATTTAGGAATCATGTAAAAGGAAGATAATCTTAATATGAAACAAATTGTGTTACATTAGCCTCCCTTTAAATTTATAGAAGTCAAGATTATGAAACATTGCGGGCTGAATTAAGGTAAATACTTTATTCTCAATAATTTTGCTTTAAATATTATAGTTTTTTGTAAACTTGTGATATTCTTTACAGTAAATTATTGGACTGAATTCGGAGAGTACACACAGGTTACATTTTTGGTTTCTAAATTAAAAATATTTAAATTGAAAATATTCTAAAACGTTTTCACTAGGTTACCTCAACAAGCTTTAGGCTCGTGACCCAAGGATCAAAACACTGGCAGTCAAAAGAGCAGAAACAGCTGAGTTCCCTTGCCATTATCATGTACGGTTCTGTCACAACAACCTAGTGAAATAAGAAAATAACAGCTTCTTCAAGTTTTATTCTCCACAAGCAACAAAGACCATCTGGAAACTTAGTAAACCATTTTTAAAAGAGATTAGTTCAAGTAGAGGTCAAACGTAGGTCGTGATATCAAAGGGGGTATAAACGATCACTTTAAATTCGGAAAATCAACAATTGTGGAAAGTTTTAACCCTAATTGGGTTTACTAGGGTCAACACTTTTAACACTATCCAACCGGATGGTCTTTTTCATGATGGATATCATACATATATGAAATCAACTTACACATAGATTACACATATAAATTAATCCTATAAGAATTCTGTCTCATTCGAGAGAAATCGTTTCAATTCTGCATCGGGATATTGAATTGAAAGATTTTGAGAGAGATTATGTTTCAATGGAAGTATGAAACTAATAACCTTGTTACACTTGAGGTTGAACCGCTTCTTATATTCATACAGTGTGACAGTGTGAATCGCAATCATTAAGTGTAACTAGGATTCTAATTTCATACCTCCACAAAAACATAATCTCGCTCAAAATCTTCGAAATTAAACATCATGATGCAGAAATGTAAAAATTTCGCAACTACAACTCAAATAAGCTAAAACTGTGATAGTTTGATAGCTAAAATGACGATGACTTGATTTATGTATAGGAAACAGCTGAAGAAAGTGTTATGATAATAATAAAGGTAAGTTCGCACCTGGTGAATTTTCATCGTTTGTGGAACTGGCACAATCTTTTGGGCTTGAATTTTATTTTCAATTTCAATGATTTCTTTTTCCTCCACTTCAAATAGTTTGACTTTGGTCCCAAGGCTTTTCAGTCCTTCAATTAGATCCGTTGCTTTCATGATATCTTTTTTCTGCTCATGAATCATTCTGTCTGCCTGCCGTTTAATGGCGGCACCAATTCCATCAGGAGCCCCCTTCCCATGTCCTGCCTCCCAAAAGTTCCATGTGCCCTTTTCAAATCCAAAGTGAAAAAGAAATTTTGAGAACAGGAAGAAATTTGTTTTCGAGCGATACTGTGTAGTTGGACCATCTGAACAGAAGTGAACATGTTTTATGTCGGCAAGGCTTTTCAAATATTCTAGTATTGGTGATAGATGAGCCCATATAGCTGGAGGACCGTGCTTTAAGCAATCCGACATTGTGCAAAATGAAATAGTTTGATTCTTGATGTAAAGAACACCAGTATGTAATGTTATCTGTCTCTGTGAAGCCCCAAAATGCATGCTTTGGATTTCTGTAACATATTTGCAGTTGTAATTCTCCGAAAAGTCAATGTGAATAATTGCGGATTTATCGTCGAGAGTGGACTTGAGTTCTCTTATTTTTGAATATTGGTGCCTTATATTGTAGACATGTTTGCAGAGACGAGGTAAATCATTATTTACATCTACTCCTAAGTTTTCGAGTGTGCCAAATTGTTTTTCCTTTACTGTTTTTGACTGCATTTTAACTTGAGTTTCTTCTTTTCCAGGTTCTCCAGATTTCTGCTCCCTGATGCTTTTCCACGCAAACCATGATACTTGTCTACCGTCTGCATTACTTAATTGTACAGACTTCACCTTGCACTCTAAGCATTCTCTATACATACATCTCTTATCCGTACTATTACAGGTTATTTTTTCTATGACGGTATCTAGATCGCTTGTATCTAATACTTTTTCCTGAAAAAGTCTGTAAAGTTTGAATTGGATATTTTCATGGAGTCTGCAAAGACAGGTTTGTCTGTGTTTTTCTAAAGGTTTAATGACCCAAAAAGGCTTAAGCTGGCAAAACAGACTGTAGGACATCTTATTTTCACTTTCAATGATGAACTTGGCATGTATGTTTTTTATCGAGTCATTTAAAAGTCTTATTTGGTGCTTTTCACCATGACGTGTTATTGTAGATTTCTTCCCTGCTAAAATACGTGAATTGTCATCTCGCTCAAAATATGTTACCACCTTCTTCTTCAACAATGAAGGTAATCTTTCATATCTTCTGAAGCTATTGGATGGTTTGCCTTTCTTTATTCCTATAGTTTTAGATGTGTATCTACCAAGCTTGTGAATCTTGATAAGCCTCGAGTTCGCCCATACTAATTCTTTTATCTTCTTCTTCTCTTTATTTGATGACCCATCGTATGACTTCTTTAGATTTCTGACCATGATTAAGTGGAGTGTGAGAGCTTTCCTTAAATCCTTGGACTTTAGCTTCGAGTTTACCTGGGTCTCGATTTCATTCTCTAATTTACTTGACTTACTTAGTCTATAAGATCTCTTTTTATATCTTTCTTTTAATCTACGCTCCTTATCAAGCTCTATTCTTAACTTGAATAGCTCCCTGTATGCCTGTGCTTGACCTTTTCTTGTCCTGGGCCTACCCCGCTTCTTCTGCGTACCAGGAACGGCTTCATCAATTTCGCCAGGACTTTGAGGGGGGCTTAGTTGTTCTGCAACATGTTTTGTCAGCATACTGTCTCTTTCCCTCTTTTTTCTTTGGTTCACTCTCCAGTTACGTCTTACTTTTCTCTTTTCTCTTGTGTTCATCTCACTGACTGGTTTTATCTGACCATTTTCTTTCCGTCTTTTGTATCTTTCTCTTTCTTTCTCTTTATATTCTCTGTGCTTTTGCGGGTCTTCCCTTTGTCTCATCCTCCAGAGGGCTGACCGTTCTCCACTGGTCATGCCCATATCTGCTGATCTGTTGTAGTCGAACTGTGTACAGGCGTCTCTTCTCTTTACTGTTCAATATCTGTTCATAAAGATTGCAAATTTCTGAGGCAAATGGTCTTATATCTCTTTTTTGCAGAACTGTGTGTAACAGGGCCTCGCTTTTACCTATGTAACGATCCAAGTTGTTAAGTTTAGTTTTCAAACCTGTAAGAAATAAAAGCAAAGTTCGTAGCTTTAATACATTTGTCTTCGTGTACTATTTGATTGAGTGGATCTTAATAAAAATATATGTTTCTGTGATTATCATTTAGAAATATATATACTGTAAAGTCTCTAATAGAACTGCGGGGCGTGGGGAAAAGTACATGAATTCTCTGTCAAATTGTTTTTGATATTGTGGGGATTGGTCTTTATTTAAGGCTTCAAGATTTTGTAAACCACATAAAAAAGGTCTATTTCTACCTCAGAAAATGGGGGTGAGGTAGGGTTTTATTAGAGGATACGGCTTTATTAGAGTTTTTACGGTAAATGGGAAAGAAATGTTAATTGCTTTTCATTTGTAAATCAACAGTTATCTGGATGTAATGATTGAAAGAAGTTTTGTCCCTTTTCAGTGGTGTTGTTTGTAGAATGATATTAAGGAACTTCTTTCTTAACAATGATTACACAAATCTCAATAGAAAGCAACAGCAATGACTGAGACTTAATTTTCATTTCTACATAATGTTTCATAACGTAACTTTGAATTCAAATTCGAGTTTATTATGTGGAAACCTTTATTTCAGTCATCTCCGAAACGATTACGTCATTACCACAACAGACATAAGCGTTTCGGAAATGACTGTTTCGGTAATGACATTTAATCAATAAACATGCGTCAGCCATATTGGTCAAAAGTCTTACACGTGTCCAACCTTTTATGTGTTGACACGTACACATTTACGATCAAATAAACAAAACTTGTATGTATAATTTTTCCTAGGACCTTTATAAAACAATTTTCGGTAATGACTTTGGAATTCATGTACGAATAATTTAATCAATATTTACCTAAAACATGCTGATCGCCATCACCCATTTCTCCTCCTTTAAACAAAGCGCGCCCAAAAAGTCTAAGTGACGTCATTGAGTAAGGTTTATAATGCGGATCTTGTGTTCAATTGATGATCACGTTGCCACGTTGCGGTAATGACGATTTTTATGGACTAATTTCAAAAGCTTTTTTGACAAATATCTATCACAGAATTTCTTAATTTGAAAAATAATGTTGATATTTAGTTTTACTTTAGAAAGTACATTCGGAAATATCTATAATAAAATGACTATTCAGTGAGAAAAAAATAAGAGAAGATAAGAACCTCAAGCTGGGGACACCTAAATATGCCAATTTTGTGACACATGTATGACATGAACATCTAATATAAAACAAAATTATGTGAGTTACAAAATAAGTAAGACTTCCTATCATCTCTTCTTAGATAGATAATACCCTTTCTGTTAAAATATTTTATACGTTGGACATTTTTTTCACAAAATTTAATGTATGAATTTGTGGGACGCTAAGTACGCGATTTTCATGGAATTGCCCAGTTACCGATTAGATGTTGGTTTAAGTTTAGTCTAAAATCGATTTTTGAATCGGACTGTGAAGCCCGAATTTATATAAACCGTTTTCCAGACATCCAATCTGTTGGACACACTACATTTTTACCTTTATCTTCTGAGCAATTTGTTCGCGCCAAGCTATGTGTTTTCAAACACCGAAGAAACGGCCTTTTCAGTCACAATCTACAAACTTTTTTGTCTTATTTACTTTTGCGACAAATAAAAAAGAGGCTTATACAAAATTTGATGTAATTTTCGCTTTTAGTAATTACCATTTAGTATTTTCAGTGTTTATAACAAGATTTTCGGTAAAGTAACGGAGTTGAACGTACAATAGATTAACTGTATAATAAATTTGTAGCAGTTACAATACTACTGCTCTGATTTTTTTCCCGAATGGTCATTTACCAGTTGTAGGGCTGACAACCAATCAAATTCTGTTATGATTAACACGTTGTCAAAACCCACGCTTACCGAGGCTGGACATTTACATTTTGCGTGTTATCCACTGAGCTATTTGTTCAAGACAAACAACGCAGAAACGGCATTTTCAGTTACAATCTACATTTGTGTTGATCTCTTTTACTATTGCGACAAAAAGGAAGAGGCTTATACATAATTTGATGTAATTTTCGTTTTTAGTAATTACCAATTAGTATTTTCAGCGTTTTTTACAAGCTTTTCGGTTGAGTAAAGGAATTGATATTAACTTCGTGCTGTTCTTATTTGTTGTTCTAAAAACTGTTTAATGTGATCAATGACTATCCCTGCGGAGGGGATACATTGTGAAAAAGGGGAAATAACTTCTTATATTTCATAAAAGAACAACAACAATTCCTTACTCCTCCTTCCTCTCCGTTTTCCTTCGTCTCGAGTTCTTTCTTCATTTGTCGTCTGTTGGAATCGTCTGCTTCTATAGTTGACATGGTTTAATCCTAGTCTATTTTAAGCATAGATTTCTTTGCCATTGCATTGATTTTTCTCGGTTTATTACGGTTTACGCCGTTTTCGACTGATGTGGTCATAATGAGCGGCTGGAGCACCTAACCATGGAATCCTATTGTTTCTTGTTTACCAGTACTACCACAACACCCTTACCAAATCTCCAGCTGCTCCATCACATAGGTTCGCGATATCAAATCATTGATGGACGACATAATTGTCTGAAAGGGTATTTGCCGCGGCCGAGTATCGAACCCGGGACCTCTCGAACGAGAGGCAGGTGCGTTACAAACTGCGCTAAGGCCTAGGATTACCGTTACGTTTTGATAAACCGTCGGTGCTGTTACAAAATATCGTAACTACGGCTTGAGTAAGCCGTAGTTTCGAGATTTATAACAACACCTACGAAATATTGTTTGTCTGATATTTCGTCGTTGTACACTGGATAAAATCGTTCCCCATTGTGTTCTAACTTTTAGCTCTCTGCGCGAGAAAGGGCTTTTCCAGTCTACTGGACCAAGGCTAAATTATTTTGTTGAAATTTCATGTGCAATTTTGGCATCTCTACTGTTACTGTGCCTATACACTGCAGAGACATGAACCGGATTTGCCATTATCTACTTCTATATAAATGCTTTCCTCAGGCATCGAATTGATGCCGGTTCTACCCCCTGACGTCTGAACGTATAGCGCAGTTGGTAGCATGTTGGATAATCAATCTAAGTTGAACTGGGTCCAGTCTCAAGTTGAATGGAAATGTTTTGTGACACATCTCTCGAGTTGAGTGGATATAATTCTGTAAACTCCAGTTGGATGAGCTGGCGCTGTCCTCGAAAAGATGAAGTGTTAAGACAAAAAACTCAAAAATTGGGAAAATATTTTACCAACCAGCTTCTCAATGATGCCCGATTAACAGTGCTGACAGCACTTTGATTTTATACGCCGCCGAAAGTGGTCGAATATCGGTATCAATATGAACCGTCTGTCCGTAAGGTCGTCCACCAGAGGTACGGAAAAGAGGTAGGGGATGGGATCATCTTAAAATCTCATTGAAACCTATGTTGTGGGTACTCATTTAAATCGTCTCGACGAGACGATTCCAATGAGCGCCCACAATATAGGATTTGTGCAAGAAATATTAAAATTATTTAACTTGAAATCCAAAAAGGTCCCTCTATCTGTGGCTCTATGCACATCTTGTTTTAAGCAACTCCTACTGCATTATGGATGATTTTGATTTAATTTTCCCAGTCATCAGGTCACGTTCCTAGTCACATGACCTTGCGCATATTGTCGGGGTATGGTACAGTAACCGTTGGTAAAATCGTGAAATTGGCACTCATTCCGATCAAAACCATTCTAAGTCGCTCCCTCTGTGCTTCAATCATCGATATCAAACACTCACTCAACCCATTCAAAAACGCTCCAAAATTGCTAGAAATGATAAGATCAACATTTACATTGAAAATAAAAATCAGTAGATCAAAACCTCGATTTAATTGAAATAATTGAATTTTGTAAGCGTATGGAGACATAGAAAGCTATTCATAGAACCTGTATGCAAATTCTATTAAAGTGAGGTAATAAATATCGCTAATTTTGTCCATCTTTGACAAAATTGGCGTTTTTGGATTGCCTCCCATGAATTTCACTCAAAACTCGTACCATACTTTCATTCAATTTCATTCAAAATCATTCATCTCGTCAATTCTACGATGTTCCTAACTGTACTAGTCACATGACTGCACATATTGTCCGAGTCTTATGTTACTCTGCCGCAAAAATATGTTGCGGTGTTTCACTCTTGTTAATAGAGATTCTCAAAGGCTCAGACCTTTTCACTAAACCTTTTCTGCAGTTATATCGCAGGAATCAAAACTAACACCAATGCTCGGGCCCGAGACCATATTTTTTTAGGGAGGACTGGCTGAAGCTACCATGTTGCAGGTCCCTCATGCCTGCATTCAATGACAGAAAAAGACTAGTATGAGCTCAGTCGTCCATGGTCTTTAATTTTGAGCTGGACCAATCAATTTTTGAGAAAGCGACCCATACCCATCCCCCATCCCCAAAAAATTAAAACTTGAATTTGGACAGTAGGCCTATGGGCCCTTAGTTTAAAATTGTTAGGCTTTTTTTCGTGAATGAACGTATAATTTCAAATCTGTTCAGTTTTGAAAAGAAATTACCTCTCCAAAATTAAATTTTGCTTTACTGAAAAGGAAAAAGGTGCGCGGTAAGTGATTCTTCTCTTTTTTCCCACTATCACATCCTTAAAATATTACTCGTTAAATTTGCAGAAACATTAATATAGTTTCGATTTGAGGACCTGTTATTGTCAGAGTGGACCTGTAAGAACTAGGACATGAAGATGCTAAAGGTATTGGACCCGCACTAGTAATGCGAGGTTTCGGAAGGCATGAACTTTAACAGTGTTAACCGAGGTTTCCTAATGATGCCACTAGGAAACCTTGGTTAACATTGTGAAAGACCACGAGTTCCGAAATATTGCGTAACAATTACCGATCCGCTTCCTTAAGGATGTTGGTTAAAAATTGTTAGTCGAAAATTATGTCATGCATAAGAAGATATCTTCAATCTTCTGGTCGTCATTTTGACCTTTCTAAAGCAATCACGTCGAATATAGGCCTGTGTTTAGGATGGCAAAACTAATTGCTGCAAATTTTACCCCGCTTTGCTCGCAAGTCCAAGTGCAAAACGGGGTATAATTTTCAAACAGTTTGGCACATTTTATTATCCTGAACGCAGGACTTATGTTAACGTAAAAATTATTATTGCCCATTAATTTATTAACAGACACTTCCGAAAATTTTGCAAGGACCGATCGTAAAACGATAATTGAATCATAATTTGCTTTAATGTGTTGCACTGCATTTGTTATGTCTAGACGTTTTACGGTAGACAAGCGACATTAACCAATCCCCTTGATTGGCCGTGTATAACATGACGGACATGCACACAAAATGGACGTTTTTGACGTGCCCGGAAGGTCGACGTGACCGACGCACCTAACGTTAATTAAATTGTGTACCCTTTGATTTGAATGCGAATTGAGTTCAGATTATAGTTCGGTGAAGGAAAGTGAAATAATTCTAGTGCATAAGAAAGAAAGAAAGAAAGAAAGAAAGAAAGAAAGAAAGAAAGAAAGAAAGAAAGAAAGAAAGAAAGAAAGAAAGAAAGAAAGAAAGAAAGAAAAAGGGAAGGAAGATGAAAGAAAGAAGAAAGAAAGAAAAAAGAAACAAAGAAAGAAGAAACAAAGAAAAAAAAAGAAAGCAAGAAGAAACAAAGAAAAGAAAAAAAGAAACAAAGTTAAGAAAGAAAGAAACTATTTGCTGTTGTTTTTCTATTGTTTTTTAGTCCAACTTTATCGACCAACTTTAGATCTATTATTGCAAATTCTCAAAGCAAAAACTAAATTTTTATGAAACAAATTTGTGTCCTGTCGTACTGAAATGAACCAAGTGTATCTAAGAATTGCGAAGAACAAACGAGGTATTATAAGGTTGAGATGATTTGTACGAATCATTCTTGCGTTCATGATGACAAAACGGTGAAAGCCGTTTGCTAATTTTACCCCGCTTTGCACGCAAGTGTACGTGCGAAGCGGGTATAATTTGCAAACAGTTTGCACCGTTTCGTCATACCACACGGTTATACACGGGCTGGTTATATGAATACTTAAATCTTCGATAACTTTAATCTGTGTTCCTATCCTCTGGCCATCTTCAGACGGCCTCTGAAATAATCATCAGGCGGATCCGTTTTACGAAACATCTTACGAAAAAATTAATCGTAAGTCAAAATCACCAATCGTACCTGGTGTTTTCATTCTTTGTTAGATTCTGCCTTGCAATATCTCATTGGAATCGTCTTTAGAAGACGATTCCAATTAGATCATGCATGGTAGAATTCAATATATAGTTACCACTATAGAAGCAGCTTTGATTTTTGACTTACGCAAAAAGTGATAGTAAGATGTTTAGTAAAACAGGCCCCTGGGCCCGAGATCATAAAACTATTTTCGTGCTCAACACAGAATTTTCTCAAATTTTGAATTCAAATAACAACTTATTAATATCACATTTTATGTTAATACATTAAAATGGGTATTAAAACAGAATTACTGCTTTAATCTCAAGTTAACTTTTGAGAAAATTTTGAGTTGAGTATGAGAAAACCTTTTTAACCTTGGGTCCTGAAGTAATGAGCTATTTTGTCCCCTATAGGGATGTATATTAGTGCACCTCGGTCGCATGCTGTCAAATCTCGTGTATGTGTATTAGTGCAATTACAACCAAAGTGACAGGGTTATGTCCTTGCCCCAGCATTTCGAACCGACTAAAGGTCAACCGTTAGAGCTCATATGCTCTCAAAGGAACAGATTGGGGCGGGGTAAATGGATTACATATAAAATATTACTTCAATACATGTACTTTCATAAACCCTATGATGTTGATACTTACTGAAATCCATATTGTCTCGATAAGACACTTCAAACGAACACCCGCTTAATACGTTTTCAGTGAGAAATAACATCGATGGATAGGGGACATATTGTTTTTGTCCTGTCTATTAGTCTAGCTGTCCGTTTGTCCGTTACTCTGTCCTTTTGTCTGAAAAAAGCACGTTAACACAGGCCATTACTTTTCAATAGAAAGTGGTGTGATCTTAATTTTGATTTAACATGATGATTGCTTAGGACAAGACCTTTCTGTTGGTACCAATGTTAAAGTTCATTGGTCAAGGTCAAATTTTCAATGTCAAATATGTGTAAATTTTAGGCTGCTAATAGAATTAAGTATTGCCACGGATTACAGAATCGAATTAAGGTTTGCTGTAGATTACCGTATTGTATCAAACTACTGTATGGCAGTGGCGGGGGCATTTGCGAAAATTTTGAAGTCATTACTATAACAGTGTAACCGAGGTTTCCTAATGATTTCATTAGGAAACCTCGACTAACATTGTGAAAGACCATGAGTTTAGCGTGACGGATCACAATGATGATAACTCAGTGTCATCCTTTTTTTTTATATATATATATATAGTGTATAGATATAATTATATATATATATAATTATATATATATAAATATTCAGTTCGTATATAAAAGACAGGCAGTTATTTGTCAAAAATTGATTTCAAACTTCCTTAACCAAGATTTGAGCACACATGCCATGCGTGTGATCGTGCGTAAAATAGCTCCGCCTGAATGTCTGAAATTTAGTAAATTTCTCAGATACGAAGATTTCATAAATTAGATTTATCCCTCTATTTCGTTAAGTTTTCTCCAGCAATAACGCAGAAAACGGTCTATAGAAGCCAATCATGGGGAAAGAATAAAAATCGAAGGTCTTCCCCAGGTATCAACCCCGGACCTCTGATCATCAGACCGACGCTCTGCCTCTCGATCACACCCACACAATCACATTTAAAATTATCATAGGACGATTTAATTACCACTATGATCAAAGCGAAAAAAGATGACCAAAATAGGCATTGGCAGTCCGCGTAGTCTGTCGGGATCGACACTTTTCGTAGTTCATAGATGATCCCTTTGAAACTACCGGGTCACACACATATCTGTATATATAAAGACAATAAAGATTAGCACACAAAGTTGTGTCATCTTTTTGGAGATGGTTCGGTGGAACGGTGTACGTGACCGGAGTAAAATAATTTAATAAAGTAGACTATTTTTAAATGGGGTTCATTAGGCAGTAATAACAAATATATGTAATTATCTTGATCCAGTGAATAAATAGAATGGTCGAAATTCTGTTTATTTGTGCCCTATTATAATTTTCAGTCAAAAAAGTTGGCCATACCGAAATGTAAGTCCACATAAAATGTATTGCTTATATAACCGGTCCGTTAAGTACTAACCGTTTAGGCCCAGTCCCACTGTACTTACGGATGCATTGGGGATGTAAAAACGTATGAAAATCTTCACATCCGTTGAAAAGACGCTTTGCATCTGTTTATTAACCCGTACATACTCTTTACATACGCTCTGTCTGTCGAGCGTCCATCCAATGTGATTTCCTCCGCGCAGAATGTTTTGAACTGCACAAAACGTGCACGGTAGATAAACTTTCCCCTATGCACCATGTAAATGGAAAAATTACGAGGAACAAACGCTACCTATCCGATACCATCCGTTATACTCCCGCTGTATCCCCAATCCATCCGTTAGGCATCCTCGGAACTCTAATCCGCTTTGGATAAAACATACATATGATGGAATTATCAGGTATGGATGTTGTAAAAAGGGGGAAAATAACGCATAAATGTACGTATGTAAGCGTATGTGATCCGTGTTGTAACCTTTTATTTCCGTTCAGCATACGTGGTGTCTTTATAAGACGATTCCAATGATGCATGGCAGAATTCCATATTCATTTACTACTGTATAATTATCTTTAATTTTTGACTTACGCAAAAAAAGATCGTTAGATGTTGAGTAAAACAGGCCCAAGATCTCACTGTACAGACATCTCAGTCTGATTTTGATCGACAAAACGTTTCTCCACCATTTATAAATCCGGATCCATTTACAGGTGACTGGACAAAACTTTAATTGTGTAAGTTCACCCGTGACGTAGTTTCAAGATTTGGCGTATTCATAATTATAATACACCCCCACTTTTTATCTATTTTTGGATATTTCTTTTTTGTTAAAAAAACGGATCAATCACGTTTTAGTTATTAGCCTAGTTTTCGGTCAGCGAATCTTCTTTAAGGCCTATTCCCAGCCAAAGGTTGGCCAAAGTCAATCTAGTAGAAGACTAGCTATGCGTTCAGGGTGATTAAACGGTGCACTCGGACTGTTTGCAAATTATACCCAACCGCTTTACACGTGTACTTTTTAAATCGTACTGCGAAGCAGTAGATTTATATCTACCGTTTTCCAGAAATCCACTCTGTTTGACCCACTACATTTTTACCATAATCTTCTGAGCAATGTGTTCAAACCAAATTATGTGTTTTCAAACACCGAAGAAACGGCCTTTTCAGTCACAATCTACAAACTTTGTTTATACCTTATTTACTTTTCGACAAATAGAGAAGAGGCCAATACAAAATTTGATGTAATTTTCGCTTTTAGTAATTACCAGTTAGTATTTTCAGTGTTTATAACAAGATTTTCGGTTGAGTAAAGGAGTTGAAACGTACAATAGGTTAACTGTATAATTTATTTGTAGCACTTACAATATTACTGCTCTGAACTTTCTCGAACGGTCATTTACCAGTTGTAGGGCTGACAACCAATCAAATTCTGTTATGATTATCACTCGGTCAAAACCCAGGCGTAAATTCAGACCACGTGGTATAGATGCAAATGGACATCGTCTGCTCGAAATGTGTCAATTAACTTGTTTATCATTAGTCAATAGTCGTCTGCACTCAAACAGGGAGCGTGGGAAGTTTACTTTTTTTTCGCATGTGTTAACAAATAGAAATAATTTTGTAAATTTGAAATATTTGATTTCAATGAGCACTCTGATCACACTCACATCCTATTTTCATTAAATTCAAATTTGAGTATGAAGAAAAATTATTCAACAACAAATAAACCGACAAAACATACGATAAACTGATATAGGGGTAAGTTCATATCGGACTCGGTTTCGACCCGAGTTAACCGGGTTTCCATCAGAACGGCCTCGGTTTCAACACTAGTGATGTCATTGTAACCTTTCAACCTCGACGCTTCTGATCCTGGGTCAGGCCGGTGTTACTTGGGTTCCAAAATGGCGTCGAGAATAGTGCACAGCAATTCGATTACAAAAAATAAATATTCTCTATTACTTTAAATAACAAATACTTTTTTTCTTATTTTATACAGTATTTTGCACGAGTTTATCACATTTCTTAATGGGATAACGATATTTCATGGTAAGTTAATTATTGTAGCGGTAAATGAGAAGTTTGTTTACTACCACCAGTGGGTAACTCCGTTCACATGAATGTCTTTTCTGCGCATGCATATTACAGTCAATTTTAGATTATTACATCATCTCACGCGTCTCTCGGGCTGCCATTTGAATTTCCCCTAGGATAGCAGCAAGAGCGATCTCTTTTTAGAACAACTCATGAATAATCATAGAGTGCTGCTAGATTTAATCGATTTGTCAGAAACCAAAGATATAAATAGCATAGTTGGCGATTTCACGTGTTTCTTGAGGGAAAATGCATTTACAGTATTTGGGAAAACCCAATGCTTGAAATACAAACATGTTGGTAATCAAAATTGTAAATAGTTTAATGAAAAATGTTTGTTGCTAAACAGGCTTTTAAACTCTATAGAGAGAGGAATAATATTAACAGACAAGCTTTTAGCTTGGCGCGTGCTCATTATAACAACGTAAAAATCTGCTAAGAAATAATTTAGACTAGCAGAGGGCTATCGAATCAGCAAACTTTCAAAATCGGACCCATGAGGTTGGATGAGCTGGTGATGTCCTCGAAAAGATGGAGTGTTAAGACAAAAAACTCACAAATTTAAAGATTTTACCAACTTTTATTGTCCAAATTTGAGCCCTTTTGATTGGCGAACTATTGCACTATCCCAGCCTCTCAATGATGTACGATTTACAGTGCTGACAGCACTTTGATTTGTTATTTTTGTTGTTGATGAAGTTCGTACTTGTTCAGCCACATGAACCCTTTGTCAGTTTATACCCGCGCATGGATGCAAAATTATAATTATCATTATTATTTCATTGTCAATCTATTAGTAAATGATTAGCGCTGTGTTGGAAAGGTGCAGTGTCTGACCCTGTAATTTAAGGTCCACAGATATCGCCCGGATGGCTCAGCGTGAAGGCAGTTACAACAGGTACAATTTGGAATGTCTGTGCCCCGGCGCAAAAGCTCCATCCCGGATTTTCTGCGTACAAACAATGTTAATCATTTGAATAGTGTCTACACTAAAACACACATGAAGGCCGATTTTTTGCGTTAATTGATGAGCAAAATTGTATATATAGCATGGAAAAAGTGTGCGTACGTACGTAAACATCCCTTCCTCAATTTTCTCTTTCCAAAATCTTGAACTATACTGAAAGCAAAAAGTTTAGTCGCACTTTTTATAACGTCGTAAAGAAGTCAACCAATGTAACGAAGCATAAGTTTCTATTTGAAATATATTTGTCATACTATTGGCTTACTTTTGTCATAACTTTTTTTCATTTCACTTTCAGACATACGTCTGACATGACGTAAATGTGGATTTTACGCACTAAGTTGATAGATGCGTGTAACAAAATGAATTAATGTTCTAGTTAGTTTCATTGGATTACTCTTATTCCGCGTAAACATTAAACACTAAAATGCATTGCATCTTTCGAAAAGGAGCGAAGTTGTGACATGACGCAAATCAAATGGATAGCGCATGGACATATCGAATACGGTGTGCATATCTGGGAGGTGATGAAATTCCATTTAGCTTCTGCGACTTTCGTTTTTGTTATCATACGGTTCATTGCGAATAAATGTTAGCATAATATGACCCAATTTCGTTTTACATATCTTATTAAACGACGATAGGAGGGCAGCCGAACGTCATGCTGTTACGTTAAAAATGGAATCCTTTCATTATCCCAACTGATTGCAATTGGTAAAAACATCACTTAGGATCATTCAAGTCATATATTTTATCAATGGAAACCCATTGAAAAGAACCTACCTGTAAACAAGTTAAATTAACGCCACCGTGCCGTCAATCGAACGTTAGTGATCGCTTAACCAGAAAAGCGTAATTATTCAATTTCTTAAGTTGGAAAGAAACAGAAGAAACTTATTTCCTTCCTGATTAAAAATATTCTGCAAAATTATCTCTGATAAAACAATTGTTGCATCGTTGTGAGTTAGGCGTAAAGATGATGATTAAGAGTCACCAGAAAGATCACATACTCTAACCAACCCTTTCTTTTATTGAAACAAGATACCCGAAGATGATGCTGATCGCAAGATACATTTTTGTGATACAAATTGGGAGTAACGTCCCTTAATTAAACTATGTGACTTTTCCATTTTACCAGTCTGTTCAAAATCATGTCATTGCGGTTGACCATTTACGTCTAACATAACAAAATTATTGGATTATGGGAGGAATTTGGACAGAGTTATAATTAATGTCATTCATTTTGTGAAAAATGAATCCCATCCTTATATATATCCCATCTAAGAGAAAACGACTAAACTTTTTGCGCCCAGTATATTATAGTGGTTTATAATAGTTACAGTCACGGTTTTTCGTAAGAATTTGTTAATTGTATTGATATCCAGATTTTCAATACTAGGGGAGACGAGGAAGAATTGTCCACATGAACGACGAAAAATTTCTACCAAACCTTGAATTTTACGCAAAAAAATATGAATTGGCGTCTTTGCGCCGGGGCGCAGAAAACCCAAATTTGGAACAGTTCATAACTCGGAATGGAAACCAGCCCTGCGTTCAGGATGAAAACGTTAGCGAAGCGCTTTCGAAATGATACCTCGCTTTGCACGTATGTGCACGTGCAAAGCGGGGTATCATCTCAAAGCGCTTGCGAAACGTTTTTACATCCTGAACACAGGGCAGATAGTAGAACGTCGCCGTGAACCAATTCGTGTCACAATGACTTTTGGTGGACCAGTTTTTACGCCTACCAGTGTTAGTGCGTGAGAAAAATCCGGTTAGATGCTAGTAGCTTTTTCAAAAAATAAAAAAAAAAAAAAAAAAAAAAAAACAGTTCCAACTTGGGTTCAATTTTCTTTCCTTCAAGAATTGTTTCTGTCAGATAACTGTGCATTTTGAAAATGGCAGTAATCAAGAATTCTATACCATTTGTAGATTAATCAAAGACTCCATTTAAATTGGAAATTAGCTTCCTACCCAAAACCACGCGTGTTAAACTTTCGCGCAGGAATGTTATTTAATTACAAGGCGGTGATTCGCCTAGTGGGTTTCCCGTGGTGTAAGGGGGACAAAAACAAAGTGGCTGGACTTGTAGCCCTCCTTCTGAGAGACAACGGGTAGTGTATAAATGTTGTGCTCGTTCTTGGGAAAATGGCCATTCTCATGATTGAGCAACCGTTGTTTGCCCGTTCTTAAGAATGGTTGCTAAATCTTAAGATTGAGCAAATATATTTATAACCTTCGTTTACAATTGAAATACATAATCAAAACTGCTTTTATCATACGAACATAAATTAACAAGGAGAAATGTTTATTCGATTAACAAAAAAAGTTTAAATTACCCACTTTGATAACGATAAGATGAACACTTTTCCCTGTGTTCTGTGAAATCAAGTTCGTCAACCAAAAACGAAAAAAAAAATGATACAGATCTATTATTCCATGATCTTTCGTAAATGACATCGCAGAGTATGTACTATCTATTTTTGTTAATTATGAATCTCGGTCCGTCCGCCCCACATCCATTTCGCCCTAATTCCTGTTCGCCCCGGGTCGTTCGCCGAAAATCCCGTTCGACCCCTCTTTTCAGTAAAATATAAATTGCTTAGCGCTGTTTTGTTAATTCTTATGTTAATTATTTTCATAATAGAAAGGATATCAACAAGATACTTGTTTCTCTGTTGAGAATTTCACCACACATTTTTTAGGTTCAAGTAAAAATGAGGCCAGTCTTAGGATAATTCATTTGATAGATAGAAAAAATAAATTATTATCGGTATTCTTTATTAATTCAAAGCTGACTTTTTTTTTGGAAGGGGGGGGGGGTTCATGTCATAAGAATGTACTCTGTTTTCTTTAGTTGATAAATAATAAGAATAATAATAATAAAACATATGTATTTAATATATTTAATCAAATAATAATTAATCCAACATACACAGATTGAATGAAGTGAAAAAATAATGAAATATTCAATTTCTTTTAAATTTTGACATTTGATAACAGAAAGAAATGGCAAAATTAATCTATCAGATACAAGGTAAACAAGCAAAAACTACTAAGAATTAAAGATGATGTTCATTTTAGTCACAATACTTCGACAAAATGTGTAGAACATGTGGTCTGATAAATTCAATGGGTGGGGCAGAAACAAAAAGAGCGAATCGACCGGTCTTAATATTCATCCCGGGATGCACCAGGACACCCCAGGACTTAATGAGGCATCCCGAAACACATCAAATAATGAGATATGTCATTACACTGATAAAACGGCTTGTCCCGAGGTTTATTAAACACGCATAAAAGGTAATTTTACATGAGTCCCGGGATGGTTTGAATTCTCATTTTTATTTTACCAAGTGAACATTTATATAATCAATTTCTTATTGCCTAATGATTTTATAGCTAATTTTTTAGTTATGAAACGTTGTCAGGGGGGCCCGTTGCGTCCCGGGGTGATTATCAAGACCCGGAATCGCCTCACCTTTTGGTCAATCCATTTAATAAACCCTGGGCAAAAGACAGTGTAAAGAGGGTAAATGGACCTGTTACCTTAATTTTCATGCATTTGAGGACCAGTATAACATGAAGAAGGCAACAACATTTTAGAGGCACCTTTTATTATGTGGTAGGTAGTCATTTATGTGATGGTGAGCGAGACATCAATTCAACATGTCTATATATAATCTCTTCTGAAGAGACAATCAAGCTCAGGAACCAAAAGTTTGCGTACTCGAATAAAAGATAACTACATTTCCTACAGCTTTGATTCATATGTCAACCCTGTTATATGAAAGTATTGTGACTACAACTTATTCAATAAGTACACCTCTGCCCTTTTTTAAGTCTTCTCATATTGGATATCATATGGAAAAAGGTGGTAAATAATCACAAAATACATCCTTTAAACTGTTGGATTTCCTTGTATGAAAATCAACAAAGGAACATAGCTCAAAAATTGAAAAATATGTAGAGTTACAATTCTTGTGCACTACACTTCATAATCATGAGAGATAAAGCTATGCAAAGTTACGATTCTTGTGCACTTTACTCCATAATCATGGAAAATAGAGGAAAATAACCGCTTAGTTACAAGTCAATTGGATATAGGTAGACAGAGATAAACTCTGGACAGATTAACAGACAACAGGCACTGGGATGCTGGGACATCATGGATGATCACATAATAATATTTGACAGCCTTATAAAAAGGAAGTTGCTAGTTTTATAATACAAGACATGGTGGCTTAAAAATCCTCAATGGACAGGCATCAGATTTCCAGGATTTTTTTTTCTTCAAAAAATCAGAAACCACCATGACATCAAAAAGCAGTCATACAAATTTAAACATTCCGCCCGAACATAAAATATTTTTCATTGGAAAGTTTCATGTAAATCATAATTTTGATCTCCATTTTTCATGAGACATTATGTCACATTTGATTAAATGAATTTGTCTTTCACCAATAAAAAAATGGAAATAAGTGTGCCTAATTTGGATCAGCAGCTGATGTTTGTCTTCCGCAAATGGGTTGATAATCATATGCCTTTGTGGGATAGCAGCTGAAGGCAAGGAAAGGGTGTTATGGAAGTAAGGGTAAGAGAAATACAAGGAATCCATTGATAGATGCTCCAGCCGCACACATTCTTTCTGACATGTATTTGTTCTTACAAATTCGATTGGTAGTCATTTACCTATGGGGGATACTGTAAAAGCTTTATAAGAACCTCAGGGTTCTATAAGAATCATTGTATTTCCATTAAAAAGGGATGGGCTTTTATTTGAGTCTACCCTGTATAATTTACTATTACATTGGTGAAAAATTGCCAAAAAATAAACACTATTTTCTCAAAATAGTAACATTTGATTGAGGGAAAGGCGCAAAAAACATCTGTTGAAATTTTAGTGACATTGATTTTGAGGGCATGTGCCTTTGTTAGATAGGCTTCAGTATTTTGACAAATCACATTAAAAAGGTTGAATAACAATTTCAACCTCAGATGAGAAGGATGGGGGTTTATAAGAGCATGGGGCTCTATTAGAATTTTTATGGTAAGAAGTTGAATTGTTAAAAAATGAAGGTTAAAATTCCAATTTATCATTTTGATAAAATTAAACATTTTTCTCTCTTTTTTTGCATCTTTTAGTGTTCATTTATTTGTCATTTACATGGGGTTTGGGCACTTGTATTTATTGTGATGAATGTGGAGCCTATCTTTCTATATAGTACATCCATATAAATAATATATGACCTGTCACACAAAAAGGGAACATCTGAGTAACATGTAAAGTGTCGACCCTAGTCAGACCTCGCAGACTGTGCAGACTGACTAGGGGCAAAACTTTTTGCACCATGCTTATTTTCTGAATCTAGAATATTGAATCTACCTTCCAGTGAGGGTATTTTAGAAATGCGACTTCTGGTTGACATATGCTGGAT
This sequence comes from Fragum whitleyi, assembly GCA_948146395.1. Lineage (NCBI taxonomy): Eukaryota > Metazoa > Mollusca > Bivalvia > Cardiida > Cardiidae > Fragum > Fragum whitleyi. The sequence goes on along the minus strand of OX411546.1, from coordinate 11,585,175 downwards.
CAAAACTCTTTCAATAATTCATTTTACAGAATTCCTGGATGGTCCCTTTTTGCGTGACGGGTCACATATATAACCCTTCCATTCAACTTGGGTAAAGAACTTGTCATTTGACCTTTTTTAGACTATGTATAATGTAGGGGGCCTACAAGACTTATTAAGTGCCATAAAGACATTTTTGATAAGTTTCAGGTGAAAAGTGCTTGAGTCACTATAAACTTTATAAACCCAGGATTGATAGCCTGCATAATTCACTTGAAAACATTTGAGCAAATTGTGCTTGAAACTGTTAAGTTTCAATAAATTGCCATTTTCGCTACAGTTTTTTTTTGTATAAAATATGATATATATCTATTAAAGATAATAAAAACGACAACAAACTATACATTCCAATCAAAGCTGGCAAATGAATGGAAAAAATGAGGATAGACTCAGAATAGGCTTTCCAGTCTATAACAATAACAACAGCAACAACAACAACATCAACACTCTCTTCATGCAGACGGCGTTGACAAATTAACTACATGTACATAACAGTCTAAATCAGTCATCAACAGTCAATATGTAGTAGACATGTACTAAAAATAGGTATAGAATTTTAAGGGCCTTGCAGAAAAAATACTCTCAATTAACCAGTTCAGGTCCACTTTCTCTTTGAAAGCTCTGCTTGACTCAATTTTCTTGTATCATAGTGTTCTTCAAAATAAGCCATAGTTATCCCCTTTTCTCCTAGATTAGTGCATCTTAATCATAACACCCATATGTACATTTACAAAAAGTGTACATCAAAATATTTTCTTGATTTTCTATTGCAGAATTATGTTATCTGTTGTAAAATAAACAAAGAATAATAATAGTCGACAAATTTATTTCAAAATTTTACTCTAAAGTGCACTGGGGTGGCCATTCTAATTCTGACTAGAGTTTCTCGTTGGATTCGTGCATCTGATTGAATGAGCTTATTTGAGGTTATTACAAAGAATTTGTCCCATTCTTTTTTCTCTTCGCAATCTTTAACCTAAAGTTAGTCCACACGATAAATTTCAATGCTTAGATTTGCACAAATTGCAGACACAGACATTATTTTTAAAGATGGTATGATGAAATTAGTCGGCCATTTTGGAAAGTCGGCAATTTGTTTAAATTCATTAATAAGCTGTTCATACTAAAAAAGAAAACACAATTCTAATTTTTTTTTCTTCGTTTTTGACACAAAGTAAAACTTTACTCAGTTGGGTTTTATAAAAGACCTCATATTATTAGAGATTTGACATGCACGAATCCAATGAGAAGGCACGAATTGATGAGAAACAGGGATAATTGTGATATAAATAAATTGCCTTAAAATAAGTGACAAAATTTAACCAATTCTGGTCCAATTCAACCAGTTTAGAATTTCTTACCATTTTTTACCATCCTAGACATCGGAGGTAGGCAGTATCTGCCTTTCATGATGCATTTCGACATTGTAATCATAGATATGAACTGTTGTTTACGCTGGGAATGTAGCAGAGAACTATGGGTGTATGGATTACCACTGCCAGGGAAAGATTCAAAATACTTTTTTATCTGAGAAATGCTATTCATTGATGATCACTTGTGGTATTGAAAATTTTTTGTAAAGTTAGAATAATTTTAATAATGATTTTTTACTCGATTCCTCAGAACGATCGCATTTCAATATGAATAATACCAATTTTGAGAATATGAATGATACTTGCACAAGGATTGAGTTTTGGAACAAAATCATTTGAGAAATCTCTAGAGATACTTCTTCCATGAATTTTAGCCCATACTATGCTACAAATATCTCAAGTCTTCAAAAGTATTTTTCCAAAGATGACTTTTGAATATTTCTTTTCCATTTTTAGACAACCCCCAAACAGGTGGACCAGAACTTGTTAACCCTTATCATGCTGAACCCGGAATATTCCTGCTTTGGCAGGAGCTATAGACCAACATCAGCCTGCACATATGTGCCGTCTGATGTTAGTCTACACCACCTGTTTCTCACTTTCAAACCAGCATTGTCAATAGATTAGTTTTTCAAAATAAAAAATGACCTACAGTTGGTACTTTCAGTGCTTTTTGCCCTTTGATTTTGATGAAAATTTTTAGCCAAAATCTATTCAGCATGACAAGGGTAAAGTCACTGTCATGTTAGTACATTTGTGTCCAATTTTCTGAGTGCCTGCGAAAGATTGTTGGAACGAAACCTGTTTTGTTTCCAGGTTTTTCTCACGTGATCAGTCCGGCGACGCCATGTTAGATTGTTCGGTTTCGTCACGACGTTTTTCATAATTTGCAGCTTTCTTCCACCACCAGTGTATGTATGCAATAAAGACAAGGCTTTTTAATTCACCATTTAAGATTATTAACCATTTCTGAGGCTTTAAATATGCTTCCATGACCTGTTTGCAGCAATGATTTGCACAAGTTGTCTCCCTTGTCATGCTGTTTACTTTCACTTTTGCTTGAATGCATTGTAAGAACAATATTTCAGACTGTCATAGTAATTATTATCATTTTATTAATTAATGCCTTTTATGGCATAAATTCACATTCAGAATTTTAGTTTTGACAATAATATGCAGCTTTTTTAAAAGCGAAAGTAGAACATAAAGGTACTTGCAAGCCATGTAGAATTTGTCTCAAAATACAGTGTAGACCCTGATCAGTTTGCACATTTATTAGCATAGGCACACTGCAACCTTTGATATGTGTAATTGATCATGGTATATACTTCCTGGAATATTTCTCTTCAAAGAATAGCTTAGTAAGAATTTCCTTTGTGTATTTACAGCTTTTACCACACACTTCATAATGGTATAGTAAACCTCATGCAAGAAATTAAAGGTTGTTCTTAATTTGGAGGCATTACAGTAAAAGACTGCGAACAATGGAAGAAGAAGCTTATATAAATAGAAGAACTATGATGTCTGACACAGAGAAAATGCAGGTTAATGCAGATCAAAATAGTATTCAGGACTCTGTGTCTAAGTTAAGAAGATCAAAATTGACTTTGGCTTATGCTGAGAGAGAGATGGAATTGAAACAAAATAAGGCACTTTTGGAAGAAAATGAGACTATAATGAAGGCCAAATTAAGGAGGCAAAAAGTTGAGATAGAAAGCAAACTTGAACTTTTAAACAAACAGAAGGAATTGGAACTGTCAGAATTGGAACTTAATTTTGAGAATAATTTGATAAGTAGTTTTCCTCAAGCACCAGAGCCTGATAAATTTGAATCGAAATATTTCGCGACACCATACCATGAAAGACCAAAACCGGTGCTACAACTAGACTTCAATTTTGACAATGAACCTCCAATGAAGTCTGAACCTCAAATTTGGCACACAGGTTTGTGGAAATGACAATGTGTTTGGTCGTTCTTGCCCGAAAACAGTATTTTGCTCAGTGCGCTCCGCTCATAATCCAAATAAAAGTGTATTAGTCTACGCTGTAATTGATGATTAAAGCAACAAAACATGAGTGAAGCCTGAACTATTCTCTCTCCTTGATATAAAATATGAAAACGTTCAGTATGAGATGACTTCCTGTTCTGGCAAATCATTGATATCGGGACGACAGGGTTATGACCTGATTATAGATTCTCAGGACAGAAGTGCTTCGTTTGTTGTCCCAAAGGTTCTTGAGTGTGATGATATTCCCAATGAACTTGTTAACCCTTATCATGCTGAACCCGGAATATTCCTGCTTTGGCAGGAGCTATAGACCAACATCAGCCTGCACATATGTGCCGTCTGATGTTAGTCTACACCACCTGTTTCTCACTTTCAAACCAGCATTGTCAATAGATTAGTTTTTCAAAATAAAAAATGACCTACAGTTGGTACTTTCAGTGCTTTTTGCCCTTTGATTTTGATGAAAATTTTTAGCCAAAATCTATTCAGCATGACAAGGGTAAAGTCACTGTCATGTTAGTACATTTGTGTCCAATTTTCTGAGTGCCTGCGAAAGATTGTTGGAACAAAACCTGTTTTGTTTCCAGGTTTTTCTCACGTGATCAGTCCGGCGACGCCATGTTAGATTGTGCGGTTTCGTCACGACGTTTTTCATAATTTGCAGCTTTCTTCCACCACCAGTGTATGTATGCAATAAAGACAAGGCTTTTTAATTCACCATTTAAGATTATTAACCATTTCTGAGGCTTTAAATATGCTTCCATGACCTGTTTGCAGCAATGATTTGCACAAGTTGTCTCCCTTGTCATGCTGTTTACTTTCACTTTTGCTTGAATGCATTGTAAGAACAATATTTCAGACTGTCATAGTAATTATTATCATTTTATTAATTAATGCCTTTTATGGCATAAATTCACATTCAGAATTTTAGTTTTGACAATAATATGCAGCTTTTTTAAAAGCGAAAGTAGAACATAAAGGTACTTGCAAGCCATGTAGAATTTGTCTCAAAATACAGTGTAGACCCTGATCAGTTTGCACATTTATTAGCATAGGCACACTGCAACCTTTGATATGTGTAATTGATCATGGTATATACTTCCTGGAATATTTCTCTTCAAAGAATAGCTTAGTAAGAATTTCCTTTGTGTATTTACAGCTTTTACCACACACTTCATAATGGTATAGTAAACCTCATGCAAGAAATTAAAGGTTGTTCTTAATTTGGAGGCATTACAGTAAAAGACTGCGAACAATGGAAGAAGAAGCTTATATAAATAGAAGAACTATGATGTCTGACACAGAGAAAATGCAGGTTAATGCAGATCAAAATAGTATTCAGGACTCTGTGTCTAAGTTAAGAAGATCAAAATTGACTTTGGCTTATGCTGAGAGAGAGATGGAATTGAAACAAAATAAGGCACTTTTGGAAGAAAATGAGACTATAATGAAGGCCAAATTAAGGAGGCAAAAAGTTGAGATAGAAAGCAAACTTGAACTTTTAAACAAACAGAAGGAATTGGAACTGTCAGAATTGGAACTTAATTTTGAGAATAATTTGATAAGTAGTTTTCCTCAAGCACCAGAGCCTGATAAATTTGAATCGAAATATTTCGCGACACCATACCATGAAAGACCAAAACCGGTGCTACAACTAGACTTCAATTTTGACAATGAACCTCCAATGAAGTCTGAACCTCAAATTTGGCACACAGGTTTGTGGAAATGACAATGTGTTTGGTCGTTCTTGCCCGAAAACAGTATTTTGCTCAGTGCGCTCCGCTCATAATCCAAATAAAAGTGTATTAGTCTACGCTGTAATTGATGATTAAAGCAACAAAACATGAGTGAAGCCTGAACTATTCTCTCTCCTTGATATAAAATATGAAAACGTTCAGTATGAGATGACTTCCTGTTCTGGCAAATCATTGATATCGGGACGACAGGGTTATGACCTGATTATAGATTCTCAGGACAGAAGTGCTTCGTTTGTTGTCCCAAAGGTTCTTGAGTGTGATGATATTCCCAATGAACTTGTTAACCCTTATCATGCTGAACCCGGAATATTCCTGCTTTGGCAGGAGCTATAGACCAACATCAGCCTGCACATATGTGCCGTCTGATGTTAGTCTACACCACCTGTTTCTCACTTTCAAACCAGCATTGTCAATAGATTAGTTTTTCAAAATAAAAAATGACCTACAGTTGGTACTTTCAGTGCTTTTTGCCCTTTGATTTTGATGAAAATTTTTAGCCAAAATCTATTCAGCATGACAAGGGTAAAGTCACTGTCATGTTAGTACATTTGTGTCCAATTTTCTGAGTGCCTGCGAAAGATTGTTGGAACGAAACCTGTTTTGTTTCCAGGTTTTTCTCACGTGATCAGTCCGGCGACGCCATGTTAGATTGTTCGGTTTCGTCACGACGTTTTTCATAATTTGCAGCTTTCTTCCACCACCAGTGTATGTATGCAATAAAGACAAGGCTTTTTAATTCACCATTTAAGATTATTAACCATTTCTGAGGCTTTAAATATGCTTCCATGACCTGTTTGCAGCAATGATTTGCACAAGTTGTCTCCCTTGTCATGCTGTTTACTTTCACTTTTGCTTGAATGCATTGTAAGAACAATATTTCAGACTGTCATAGTAATTATTATCATTTTATTAATTAATGCCTTTTATGGCATAAATTCACATTCAGAATTTTAGTTTTGACAATAATATGCAGCTTTTTTAAAAGCGAAAGTAGAACATAAAGGTACTTGCAAGCCATGTAGAATTTGTCTCAAAATACAGTGTAGACCCTGATCAGTTTGCACATTTATTAGCATAGGCACACTGCAACCTTTGATATGTGTAATTGATCATGGTATTTACTTCCTGGAATATTTCTCTTCAAAGAATAGCTTAGTAAGAATTTCCTTTGTGTATTTACAGCTTTTACCACACACTTCATAATGGTATAGTAAACCTCATGCAAGAAATTAAAGGTTGTTCTTAATTTGGAGGCATTACAGTAAAAGACTGCGAACAATGGAAGAAGAAGCTTATATAAATAGAAGAACTATGATGTCTGACACAGAGAAAATGCAGGTTAATGCAGATCAAAATAGTATTCAGGACTCTGTGTCTAAGTTAAGAAGATCAAAATTGACTTTGGCTTATGCTGAGAGAGAGATGGAATTGAAACAAAATAAGGCACTTTTGGAAGAAAATGAGACTATAATGAAGGCCAAATTAAGGAGGCAAAAAGTTGAGATAGAAAGCAAACTTGAACTTTTAAACAAACAGAAGGAATTGGAACTGTCAGAATTGGAACTTAATTTTGAGAATAATTTGATAAGTAGTTTTCCTCAAGCACCAGAGCCTGATAAATTTGAATCGAAATATTTCGCGACACCATACCATGAAAGACCAAAACCGGTGCTACAACTAGACTTCAATTTTGACAATGAACCTCCAATGAAGTCTGAACCTCAAATTTGGCACACAGGTTTGTGGAAATGACAATGTGTTTGGTCGTTCTTGCCCGAAAACAGTATTTTGCTCAGTGCGCTCCGCTCATAATCCAAATAAAAGTGTATTAGTCTACGCTGTAATTGATGATTAAAGCAACAAAACATGAGTGAAGCCTGAACTATTCTCTCTCCTTGATATAAAATATGAAAACGTTCAGTATGAGATGACTTCCTGTTCTGGCAAATCATAGATATCGGGACGACAGGGTTATGACCTGATTATAGATTCTCAGGACAGAAGTGCTTCGTTTGTTGTCCCAAAGGTTCTTGAGTGTGATGATATTCCCAATGAACTTGTTAACCCTTATCATGCTGAACCCGGAATATTCCTGCTTTGGCAGGAGCTATAGACCAACATCAGCCTGCACATATGTGCCGTCTGATGTTAGTCTACACCACCTGTTTCTCACTTTCAAACCAGCATTGTCAATAGATTAGTTTTTCAAAATAAAAAATGACCTACAGTTGGTACTTTCAGTGCTTTTTGCCCTTTGATTTTGATGAAAATTTTTAGCCAAAATCTATTCAGCATGACAAGGGTAAAGTCACTGTCATGTTAGTACATTTGTGTCCAATTTTCTGAGTGCCTGCGAAAGATTGTTGGAACGAAACCTGTTTTGTTTCCAGGTTTTTCTCACGTGATCAGTCCGGCGACGCCATGTTAGATTGTTCGGTTTCGTCACGACGTTTTTCATAATTTGCAGCTTTCTTCCACCACCAGTGTATGTATGCAATAAAGACAAGGCTTTTTAATTCACCATTTAAGATTATTAACCATTTCTGAGGCTTTAAATATGCTTCCATGACCTGTTTGCAGCAATGATTTGCACAAGTTGTCTCCCTTGTCATGCTGTTTACTTTCACTTTTGCTTGAATGCATTGTAAGAACAATATTTCAGACTGTCATAGTAATTATTATCATTTTATTAATTAATGCCTTTTATGGCATAAATTCACATTCAGAATTTTAGTTTTGACAATAATATGCAGCTTTTTTAAAAGCGAAAGTAGAACATAAAGGTACTTGCAAGCCATGTAGAATTTGTCTCAAAATACAGTGTAGACCCTGATCAGTTTGCACATTTATTAGCATAGGCACACTGCAACCTTTGATATGTGTAATTGATCATGGTATATACTTCCTGGAATATTTCTCTTCAAAGAATAGCTTAGTAAGAATTTCCTTTGTGTATTTACAGCTTTTACCACACACTTCATAATGGTATAGTAAACCTCATGCAAGAAATTAAAGGTTGTTCTTAATTTGGAGGCATTACAGTAAAAGACTGCGAACAATGGAAGAAGAAGCTTATATAAATAGAAGAACTATGATGTCTGACACAGAGAAAATGCAGGTTAATGCAGATCAAAATAGTATTCAGGACTCTGTGTCTAAGTTAAGAAGATCAAAATTGACTTTGGCTTATGCTGAGAGAGAGATGGAATTGAAACAAAATAAGGCACTTTTGGAAGAAAATGAGACTATAATGAAGGCCAAATTAAGGAGGCAAAAAGTTGAGATAGAAAGCAAACTTGAACTTTTAAACAAACAGAAGGAATTGGAACTGTCAGAATTGGAACTTAATTTTGAGAATAATTTGATAAGTAGTTTTCCTCAAGCACCAGAGCCTGATAAATTTGAATCGAAATATTTCGCGACACCATACCATGAAAGACCAAAACCGGTGCTACAACTAGACTTCAATTTTGACAATGAACCTCCAATGAAGTCTGAACCTCAAATTTGGCACACAGGTTTGTGGAAATGACAATGTGTTTGGTCGTTCTTGCCCGAAAACAGTATTTTGCTCAGTGCGCTCCGCTCATAATCCAAATAAAAGTGTATTAGTCTACGCTGTAATTGATGATTAAAGCAACAAAACATGAGTGAAGCCTGAACTATTCTCTCTCCTTGATATAAAATATGAAAACGTTCAGTATGAGATGACTTCCTGTTCTGGCAAATCATTGATATCGGGACGACAGGGTTATGACCTGATTATAGATTCTCAGGACAGAAGTGCTTCGTTTGTTGTCCCAAAGGTTCTTGAGTGTGATGATATTCCCAATGAACTTGTTAACCCTTATCATGCTGAACCCGGAATATTCCTGCTTTGGCAGGAGCTATAGACCAACATCAGCCTGCACATATGTGCCGTCTGATGTTAGTCTACACCACCTGTTTCTCACTTTCAAACCAGCATTGTCAATAGATTAGTTTTTCAAAATAAAAAATGACCTACAGTTGGTACTTTCAGTGCTTTTTGCCCTTTGATTTTGATGAAAATTTTTAGCCAAAATCTATTCAGCATGACAAGGGTAAAGTCACTGTCATGTTAGTACATTTGTGTCCAATTTTCTGAGTGCCTGCGAAAGATTGTTGGAACGAAACCTGTTTTGTTTCCAGGTTTTTCTCACGTGATCAGTCCGGCGACGCCATGTTAGATTGTGCGGTTTCGTCACGATGTTTTTCATAATTTGCAGCTTTCTTCCACCACCAGTGTATGTATGCAATAAAGACAAGGCTTTTTAATTCACCATTTAAGATTATTAACCATTTCTGAGGCTTTAAATATGCTTCCATGACCTGTTTGCAGCAATGATTTGCACAAGTTGTCTCCCTTGTCATGCTGTTTACTTTCACTTTTGCTTGAATGCATTGTAAGAACAATATTTCAGACTGTCATAGTAATTATTATCATTTTATTAATTAATGCCTTTTATGGCATAAATTCACATTCAGAATTTTAGTTTTGACAATAATATGCAGCTTTTTTAAAAGCGAAAGTAGAACATAAAGGTACTTGCAAGCCATGTAGAATTTGTCTCAAAATACAGTGTAGACCCTGATCAGTTTGCACATTTATTAGCATAGGCACACTGCAACCTTTGATATGTGTAATTGATCATGGTATATACTTCCTGGAATATTTCTCTTCAAAGAATAGCTTAGTAAGAATTTCCTTTGTGTATTTACAGCTTTTACCACACACTTCATAATGGTATAGTAAACCTCATGCAAGAAATTAAAGGTTGTTCTTAATTTGGAGGCATTACAGTAAAAGACTGCGAACAATGGAAGAAGAAGCTTATATAAATAGAAGAACTATGATGTCTGACACAGAGAAAATGCAGGTTAATGCAGATCAAAATAGTATTCAGGACTCTGTGTCTAAGTTAAGAAGATCAAAATTGACTTTGGCTTATGCTGAGAGAGAGATGGAATTGAAACAAAATAAGGCACTTTTGGAAGAAAATGAGACTATAATGAAGGCCAAATTAAGGAGGCAAAAAGTTGAGATAGAAAGCAAACTTGAACTTTTAAACAAACAGAAGGAATTGGAACTGTCAGAATTGGAACTTAATTTTGAGAATAATTTGATAAGTAGTTTTCCTCAAGCACCAGAGCCTGATAAATTTGAATCGAAATATTTCGCGACACCATACCATGAAAGACCAAAACCGGTGCTACAACTAGACTTCAATTTTGACAATGAACCTCCAATGAAGTCTGAACCTCAAATTTGGCACACAGGTTTGTGGAAATGACAATGTGTTTGGTCGTTCTTGCCCGAAAACAGTATTTTGCTCAGTGCGCTCCGCTCATAATCCAAATAAAAGTGTATTAGTCTACGCTGTAATTGATGATTAAAGCAACAAAACATGAGTGAAGCCTGAACTATTCTCTCTCCTTGATATAAAATATGAAAACGTTCAGTATGAGATGACTTCCTGTTCTGGCAAATCATTGATATCGGGACGACAGGGTTATGACCTGATTATAGATTCTCAGGACAGAAGTGCTTCGTTTGTTGTCCCAAAGGTTCTTGAGTGTGATGATATTCCCAACAATAGACATGAGATCCCAAACCCAGGATTGTTAAAAGAGCACAAACACTTAAGTTCATTGAAAAACGAAATACCAATCATCAACGAGAATGCCCAGATTATGATTCTTCTTCAAAATTGGGTCAAGTGGGGTCAAAAATGAGGTCAAGGGGTCAAATTTATTGAAATCTTTGTGTGCACTCTTGGATTAAAAATTCTGTGTCTTGGTCAGAATGTGTGTCTTGAAATCTTACACAAGTGTGATAGAGATTCAAAAACTTTTTACAGTACTTTAGAGGCAACATATTTGTCTGAAATGTTAACCTCTTGATATCTTTGACTTTTGTAAATCCATGTATCAGGTGAGCGCTTAAGGGCCAATGGTCCTCTTGTTTATTCAAGGAGTTTGTAGGATGTTTGCAGAAAATGGATTTTCTGCTGCAGGCACATGTTTAATAGAAGCTAAATGTTTTCACAAACAGATTAGTTTGTGTCAAATTTGCAGCATACTTTGTATTTCTGTAAGGGTTGTTTATTTATGTGTTAGGATTATGAAAGATATAAACCAATGTAACAATTTTACACTGTTTTTATCCCTGCCGTTTTCGGCAAGGGGATATAGTAAAGGTCTCCATCCGTCATTCCGAGGTTCTGTCACTAAACTTGTCCTGAGCATATCTCCTGAAGTATAATATCTATCAACTTGAAACTTTATGGGTGGATAGATCTCATGGAGGAGAGGTGCTGTGCACAAGAACTACAACTCTTGCTTGTATAATTTTGGAGTTATTGCTCTTTGTTATTTTTAAGACTTAGATTTTGTCCGGAGTATATCTCCTAAAGTATAATAGCTATCAACTTGAAACTTTATGGGTGGATAGATCTCATAGAGGAAAAGTGCAGTGCACATGAACTACAACTCTGGCTTGCATAATTTTGGAGTTATTGCCCTTTGTTATCTTTAAGACTTAGATTTTGTCCGGAGCATATCTCCTAAAGTATCTTAGCTATCAACTTGAAACTTTATTGGTGGATAGATCTCATGGAAGAGAAGTGTAGTGCACAAGAACTATAACTCTGGCTTGCATTGTTTTGGAGTTATTGCCCTTTGATATTTTAAAGACTTTGATTTTGTAGGGGTTAATTTCTTAAAGTACAATAGAATCCTTAATCTATTAGGCTTCAGTTTACTATCAAGCTTTCATGGCTGGGGATGGCCATGTCCGACATCGCTCTTGTTGATTTTTAATTCATCCATGCACAGTGTGCTTATGGTGAGCTTTTGTGATACCTTGTCCTTTGTCTATGGTATAGTGTTTGATATACTTTGGTAGACATGAACATGGCAATGGGAATCACTGCAAACTTTTCTTGCAAACAGATAAGTTTATGGGGTTTTTTGCTGAAAATTCTGGATTCTGTAAGGGTATCTTTTAACATTATATACCCCCCCCCCCCAACACCACCACCCAAAAATAACAACAATAAGTAAATAAATAAATAAAGAAAAATAATGATAAACCTGTTAGGCAAAACAAGGCCATCCACAAGGTGCAAAAAGTATCAACCCTTAGGGTAAAACCAAAATTGCTCTGACAGGGATCTTTTTTTGTTTTCTGTATAGTTTCTGAATCTAGAATTATTAAACTACCTTAATTGGAAATTATGCTGCTGTCATAGCGCAGTTGGTAGCACATCAAACTTAATCTAGAGGTCCTGAGTTTGATGCCCGACGGGGGCACTTGTTCTTTCAGACTTTTTGTCTCCCACCTATGGGTCGATAATCATATACCTATGTGGGATAGCAGCTGGAGGCTAGGAACGAATGTACTGGTACTGGTAGTACTGGTGTGAGAAATACCAGGAATCCATTGTTAGGTGCTCCAGCCAATGGAATATAACGGACAAAATGTTGAAAACGGTGTAAAAGCCCATTGAAAAAGAAAAAAGTTGGAAAATTATCCCTGCTGAATCAAATATGTTTTTTCAAAAATTAGTCTCTTTTTGTGTGAGACATCATACATGAATTGTTTTTCAAATATATCATTATACCCCCCACCTATGAAGTAGAGGGGGGTATATTGGCTTCACCATGTCTGTCTGTCTGTTCATCTGTCCATCCGTCCATCCATAGACCTTTTCGTTTCCGGACTCTAACTAGAGAAGCAAGTGACCTACAATCATGTAACTTTATACAAATGTTCCTTATGACCCAAGGAAGTGCCCTATTGTTTTTGGGTCACATTGGTCAAAGGTCAAGGTCACAGTCAGCCTTTGTTCAATTAACGTTTCTGGACTCTAAAATAGAGAAGCAAGTGATACCCCCCACCTACGAAGTAGAGGGGGGTATATTGGTTTCACCATGTCTGTCTGTCTGTCAATCTGTCCATCCATCCATCCATCCATCCGTCCATCCGTAGACCTTTTTGTTTCCAAGCTCCTACTAGAGAAGCAAGTGACCTACAATCATGAAACTTTATACAAATGTTCCTTATGACCCAAGGAAGTGCCCTATAGTTTTTGGGTCACATAGGTCAAAGGTCAAGGTCACAGTTAGCCTTTGTTCAATTTTCTTTTACGGACTCAAAAATAGAGAAGCATGTGACTTATGATTATTACCAAGTGACCTAAAATCATGAAACTTTATACAAATGTTCCTTATGACCCAAGAAAATGCCCTATTGTTTTTCGATCTCATAGGTCAAAGGTCAAGGTCACAGTCAGCCTTTGTTTAATTTTTGTTTCCTGACTGTAACTAGAGATGCAAGTGACCTACAATCATTAAACTTTATACAAATGTTCCTTATGACCCAAGAAAGTGCCCTATTGTTTTTGTGTCACATAGGTCAAAGGTCAAGGTCACAGTCAGCCTTTGTTCAATTTTCTTTTCCGGACTCAAAAATAGAGAAACATGTGACCTATAATCATTACCAAGTGACCTACAATCATGAAACTTTATACAAATGTTCCTTATGACCCAAGGAATTGCCCTATTGTTTTTGGGTCACATAGGTCAAGGGTCAAGGTCACAGTCAGCCTTTGTTCAATTTTTTGTTTCCTGACTCTAACTAGAGATGCAAGTGACCTACAATCATGTAACTTTATACAAATGTCCCTTATGACCCAAGGAAGTGCCCTATTGTTCTTTGGTCATATAGGTCAAAGGTCAAGGTCACAGTCAGCCTTTCCGGACTTTAACTCGAAAACCAAGTCACCTACAATCATGAAACTTTATGCAAATGTTGCATATTATCCAAGGAAGTGCCCTGTCGTTTTTTGGTCACATAAGTCGAAGGTCAAGGTCACAGTCAGCCTTTGTCCAATTTTCGTTCCGGACTCTTAACTCAAGAACCAAGCGGCTTAGAATCATGAAATTTCATGAAAATGCTGCATATGACCTCAATATTTGTTACAAACACATCCTGCAGTAATAGCACTTGCATTCTGACAAAGTTCTTGTGGGGGGTATAAGTCTGCTCTGCGACAGTTCTAGTTTACATTCATTTTCACACTTGAGCAGCTAATAATTTAAATTCAATTATTTCCAAGATTCATGCACTTAGATTAGCTATTTCATTTGAGATTATATATCAATGAAATCAATTTTGAGTATGTTACTTTGCGCACCCAAAAGTCCTAAAGAAATAAATATGTCTCTATAAGGAAATATCTTACACTGTAAGCTGTAAATGTAATTATAAGAGATAAAGAGAGGGTTTTTTTAATATGGAAGTTTGAAACGGAAACAAATCATGTACAAATCTGCTTCACATATGCATACAGTGATAAGTTTTTTAGATTCATACCTCAATGAATTAAAAGAAAACTCCCTTCATCTCTCAATAAAAACATAAAATAATAGAAATCAAAGCAAGAAAAAGCAAGACATTTTGATCAATTTCACATACCCATAGGGCAGACATTACAAGGGCATACCCAACATCTGGACCCGCGGTTATAAAACATTTCTCAAGCTCAACTGATATTTTTCTCCAATTTTGAATTAAGATAAATGTATGAAGTTATAAGATAATATCAATAAGTTGTTATTTAAAGCAACTTATTAATATTACCTTTCATGTTAATACATAAATATGAGGATTACAACAGAGTTACAGCTTTAATCTCAAATTGAAGTTTGAGAAAATTTAGAATTGAGCCTGAGAAAATGTTTATAACCTTGGGCCCCAATCTTTGCTTTGAGAATGAATATACACTTGGTCTCTTGGAGTCATATTGTTGCCAGTTGAGCACATTATCCTTGGATTTGTGATATTCCCTAAATAGTTTTACTACATCCAAATCTGAGCCTCTAGCTTTGAAATTTAACTCTTGTCATGCTGAATAAAAAACCTGGCAAAATTATAAATCAAAGTGCTGAAAGCTCTGTATTTCCTACTTGTGAGTCAGAAATTGATTTTTAAATACATTTTCTGAAACTTTTCTGGCTTAAGAAGGAAAAAAAGGAGGTATAGACGAAGATCAGACTGCACATATGTGCAGGCTGATGTTTGTCTATAGCTCCTGCCAAGGCAGGAATATTCCGGCTTCAGCATGACAAGGGTTAAAAAAAGGTGTTTAAAGCCACTTATATAAATTTAGATCATATCATGGGGCTGTTCACTGCTTCCTGGGTATCACATTATACTAGATTGGGCTCCTAATTTTATTTCCCAAGGATGTACATCAATATGTCCAGTAGTGCAGAAGGAATTCCAACCAAAACCTTTAATTTTGATTGGATAGTCAAGTCCTCCATCTAAATCCCACAATTCAGCAGAAAAAAAGTTCCTACAGCTCATCATCCTGTTGATTATCAAATGGCGAAAGACACCTTATGTCAGAAAGAATGGTCATATTTATGATCAAACCCATGACTATTTGATATGCAGTCCAGCAAACTGATTTCTCCTCAGTACTAGGCATCTCAAGTATTTTTAAGAGAGAAGATGTAAACAGTGCATTTGTGTCACTTGTCCTTGGACAGGTTGGTAACTGAATTTCACTCATCCAACTTGAAAATTGCTTGTTCAAGTCTTATCTATTCTTTCTTTGAACTGAGATACTTTATATGGGTTGAAAATATTACCATTTAATACCCCTGTCGAAGAAGGATAGTATTGTGGGATCACCCGTGGTGTCCGGCCATCCTGGGGCGTGCACTTCTCTGTCCAGAGCTTAACTCTATAACCTTATTTCCAATTTATTTAAACTTTGAAGTGATATTCTCATTGCAAGAACAAGAACCATTACTCTATCTGGCCTATTTTTGAGTTATTGCAAATCTGATACAACTCATCAAGGAAAACTCAATGCAAAAAAAAAAAAACATAACTCCACCTGGCTTATTATTTGAGTTATTGCCCTTTGTTGTTTTTTATACTTTGATCTTGTCCAATGCATATCACTTAGATTATAGGAGCTATAATAATGAAACTTAATGGGTAGATAGATCTCATTATGGGAAGTGCAGTGCAAAACAATACCTTTACCTGGATTGTTAATTTTAGTTTTTGTCCTTTGTTGTTTTTCATACTTGGAACTTGTCCTTGGCATATCTCTTAAAGTATAGGAGCTATGATAATGAAAATTGATAGGTAGATATATCATTTTAAGGGAAAGTGCAGTGCAAAAGAACCATAACTTTATCTCGGTCAATTCTTTAGCTATTGCCCTTTGGTTTTTTTTCATACTTGAATCTTGTCCAGAGCACATCTCTAAGAGTATTTGAGTTATGATCATGACCTTCATGGGTAGATAGATCTCATCAAGGAGAAGTGCAGTACAAAAGAACCATAACTCCTACCTAGCTTAATTTTTGAGTTATTGCCCTTTGGGGTTTTTCATGATTGGATCTTGTCCAGAGCTTATCTCTAATAGTGCATTAGCTTTGATCATAATAATAATCATCTTCACTAGTCAAGGGGTATCGAATTGATAGCTTCTTCTCGATTACCAGGTAAGATATGTAAAACGTTCATAACCCTCGGTCCGACAACATGAACAATGATATACTCCTACGATTATTTCTCTGTCTGTCTACACAAAAATTGTCCAAAAGATATTCATTCAAAATCACTTCAATTCTACTCTAAGCCCAATGTTACATCAAGCTGTGTGATGGGCGTATCTTGTGACAATTTGATACCTTGTTCAACCTGTATAGAAAACATTGTGATAAAAGGAGAAAATGCTTTTTTTCCTTAACTACAATGTTTTCTATTTTAAAATAATACCTTTACTGAAAATGCCTTAAACTGCAACATGAAACCACTTTCAAAAGTCTGCAATTTAGTTATTGATATAAGACCAACTTGTTCTTGGACAAGTTTTCAAGGAAAATCTACTCAGTCACAGGCTAAAAAAAGCCAAGTTGTACAAGTCGAGCATGGGAATTCCACACCCCTGCAAGCAACAGTCTCATGTGTTCAGTCAGTAGAGTTTGATTCCTGACAGCAACACTCATCCTTTCTGATTTTTTGTCTTCCATAAATTGGTTGATAATCCTAGACCCAAGAGGGATACCTGCTGTAGGCTAGAAAAAGATGTACCGCTAATGTAAGTACTGGTGTTAGAATTACCAGGAATTTATTGTTAGGTGCTCATGCCTCCACAATATAAATGAAAGATAGTTTAAAGTGTCGTAAAACCCTATCCAAACAAAATCAGTTGGTAAAGCTTCTTACTTCAAATCAGAATGTATGTTATCATATGTGACCTGCCATGCAGGCAGTGCGTAAAGGTAATCCCAGTCTGACTGCAGATTGCACAGACTGACTAGGGTAAAAAAATTTGCACTTTTTTTTATTTTCCAATATAGAATGAACAATCTACCTTCCTGTAAAAGGATTTTTGAATTGGGACCTGTGCTTGACCTATGCTGGACACAGGCTCTTTTCAAATATTTATTTTAGAGAGTTCCCAGATGGTCCCTTTTTGCATGACGGGTCACATGTTTAATTCCCAGGCTAAAAAACTAAGTATTTTTATACGCCTGTCGAAGACGGGACTAGGGATCACCCTTGGCGTCCGGGTGTCCGGCGGCGTCCACTTCTTTGTCCGGAGCATAACTCTGTCACTTGAAGTCCGATGGACTTCAAACTTGGCAATTGTATTCTTCTCATCATTACAGAGTGCAGTGCACAAGACCCATAACTCTACCTGGCCTATTTTTTGAGTTATTGCCCTTTGTTGTTTTTCAGACTTGAATCTTGTCTGGAGTATATCTCTTAAAGTGTAATAGCTAGGA
Organism: Fragum whitleyi; assembly: GCA_948146395.1. Classification (NCBI taxonomy): domain Eukaryota; kingdom Metazoa; phylum Mollusca; class Bivalvia; order Cardiida; family Cardiidae; genus Fragum; species Fragum whitleyi. The sequence goes on along the minus strand of OX411546.1, from coordinate 11,567,157 downwards.
TCATAAAACTTCATGGGTGTATAGATTACACCAAGGGGGAGTGCAGTGCACAAGAACCATAACTCTACCTGGCCTATTTTTTGAGTTATTGCCCTTTGTTGTTTTTCATACTAGAATCTTGTCCGGAGTATATCTATTAAAGTATAATAGCTAGGATCATGAAACTTCATGGGTGTATAGATCTCACCAAGGGGGAGTGCAGTGCACAAGAACCATAACTCTACCTGGCCTTTTTTTTTTAGTTATTGCCCTTTGTTGTTTTTCAGACTTGAATCTTGTCCGGAGTATATCTCTAAAAGTATAATAGCTAGGATAATGAAACTGCATGGGTGTATAGATCTCACCAAGGGGGAGTGCAGTGCACAATAACCATTATTCTACCTGACCTAATTTTTGAGTTATTGCCCTTTGTTGTTTTTCAGACATGTTTAGGATGAAACTTCTGATAAACACGTACATATAGGTTGAAAAAGCTTTTTTTGACTCCAGTATAAAACTTCATATTGTTTCTTTTAGGCTTATGTAATTAAATGTGTGACCTGTCAGACGAAGCGATATTCCAGATAGTGATGAAATTGTCGACACAAATCTAGCTGTGGACCTTATGTGGAGAGGGGGGGATCACCTTTGGCTTCCTCTGCTTAGTCCGCAGCATATTTCTGACACCATATGTCGGATTGTCTTGAAATTTTGAAGTTATGTTCCTTTTATGATAATGGATAGCAGAGCACAAGAACAACAACTCTACCTATCTAAATGTTTTTTAGGTATTTCTCTTTGATGTTTTTCAAACTTGGACATCCAGCTGTGTAATTGGCTTATCTTGTGACAATTGGCTACCTTATTTAATCTTGTATGGTGATTTTACCTTTCTGCAAATGCCCCGTAAAAGAAAGGATGTAATGTTGGATGGTTTGTGGTGCCAATATGCAACAGGCCGGTGGATCTTTCTGTGTCAGAAGCGTAACTTTGTCCCCTTATGTCCGATTGACTTGAACCTAGGCAATTCATTCCTTTCATGATGAAAGGCCGATTTACACATTCACAATTTTTGGCTACGGTGCCCCTATGATTCGCAACAATTTGTAAAATTGTCATGTACCATGGTAATTTGTAGTACAACCGTGGTGACACTCAATGTTTTGTGATAATTCAGGAAATTCTATGTTGGTGCTACAGAATTTTTATGCCCCCGTATCGAGAGATCAGGGGCATATTGTTTTACTCGTGTCCATCTGTCTGTCCGTCCGTCCGTCTGTCCGAAAACTTAACCCGAAAACTTAACCTTGCCAATATCTTCAAGCCTATTAAAGATACAAAGCTAATATTTGGCATGATGATAGATCTCAATGATCCGCATCCGCTGGTACCAAAGTCAAGGTCATGTGACAAGGTCAAGGTCATCTGTCAAGGTCAAGTTTTGAAAAAAAATGCCGTTCCGGGGGCATTAGTGTTTCACAAACACATCTTGTTTAAACTGTTTAAAACATTCGTGGCGAATTGTGTGGTTATTTTGCATGGCCTAATTCATAGCACAACCGTAGTTAAATCATGCTGATTCGTACTTACACTGAAGCTTTATTGGCAACAATTCATGAGAGATCGTAGCCAGTCGTGGAATCCTACATTACCAATTCACACGATTCACCATGAAATGGGTACAGTTGTCGTACGAATCATCTAAGGTTTCACTGCGGAGCTTCATGATTGGCCATGACCAATGACTCTTAGAATCGTACTTGTACCGTATTGAACCTTAAGAGCACTGTGAGGATTCGTTGTGCCACTGCAGTCAATCCTCATTGACTGTAGCGTTTCTGTCAAGAATCGTCATTGATTCGTAGAAATACCTTACAGACACCATACTTATATTGTGTACATTCTTACTGGAATCGTAGTGATACTGAATATTTCTACTTTTTGCCACAATTCAACCCTATCCATTCCAATTTTTCTGACCATGAGAAATCTTGGTGAATCAGAGAGAAAATCGAGAATGTGTAAAGAGGTCTTAAGAAGTGCAGTTGGCAAGAAAAGTAACTCTACCTTGCTTAATTTTTGAGTTATGTCCCTTTGTTGTTTTTAATACTAGGGCATCCAGCACAGTAACAGGCCTATCTCGTGACAATTTGTCACCATGTTGACATATCAAATCCGGCTAACCTCTAATGAAATCAAAGATTTTTCAAATATTGATTAAGCCGCCTTTATAATGCAGTCGGTAGATCTTTGGACTGTCAATCTAGAGGTTTTGAGTTTGATTCCTGATGGGGGCTTTCATTCTTTCTGACTATTTGTCTTCCAACAATGGGCGATAACAGTAGACCTATGTGGGATAGCAGCTGGAGACTTGGAAAGTATGTGATGGTGGAACTGGTGTGAGAAATACCACGGGTCCATTATTAGGTACTTCATTCACCACGCTATAACTGAAAGATTGTCAGAAGGGATGTACAACCCCATTCAAACACACAAATCAACTATTGATTTTACAGAGTTCCAAGACGACCCCTTATTATGTGAGGGATGAGGTGTATAGTTTAAAGCCCGTTTTGTAAAGCATTAGCTGCCCTATAGGCTTCTTTCATGACCACCATTGACAGGGGATTTATTTTCAAGTGCATTTCATTTGCTGTCTGTATTGGAAAAAAAACTGGGTATTTTGTTGGATAAAATTCGGAAGAGCCTGAACAGACCGGTAGAACATCTGATGCACTGTTCCAGATGTTTTCATTGGGATGAATTATCATCCAAAATAGTTATCCGGGTTGTACAGACTCTGACAGTTAACAATCTATTATATATCGTTTTCCGATGTTTCATGAATGTCTAGACAATCTTTAATTAACGTAGGTTTACAAACTGAAAATTATGCGAACAACAATTTAATTAATAACCATAGGTATCGTATATTTAGATAAGTGAGCCGGGATATTCAACCGGAAGTTGATCTGTCAGTTTGTCAAAAGTTGAGATAAAACAATAAAATGATTTTATAGTTTATATGTAGAATTAATCGAATAAACTTTATTTTGGAATTATGAAATAAATAAAATGGAATATTTAAATGCAAGGATCATACTTTTATGACATGTTGTGTTGATATAAACGTTGGTTTGACCATTCTTAAGAATGAGCAACGACCCCCTGTCATCACTTGCCCGTTCTTGAGATTAAGTATTCCCGAGATCGGGCACGACATAAACATTCCTGCAATGTTATTTGATAATGGAATCTGCGCGTAGAGTGAGAAGCAGACGAAACATTTTCGTTGTGTTATCTGCCCTTAGTTATATCACCGTCTATAAATTTATAACCGATGGTGTGTTCATTAAAGAAGATAAAAAAAAAACCTAAAAAGATTTTAAACTCAATTAGGAAAGATTTTCCATTCTTTTTTTTTTTTTTTTTTTTTTTTTAGCTTTTAGCGTTTTCTAATTCAGAATTTGTAATATGTTTCACCAATCTTCATGGAAATTAAACTGAAAAACAGTGTCTTGAAATTCAAATTTAATGCAACATGCTACATTTAGATAAAGAATCTTCTAATTCTGCTCAATAAACTAGTTGTTGTTTCGACATTTTAGTGACCTAGCGCTGACATCTCGCTGTCTGTCTCTCACGCAAGTTACCGCGAAAGCGAACCTGTGGGCCTACGTTTTGGGGTTTATAATTTTAGTGTTATCATTAACGTTGAAACTGCAGCTGTGTTTTCGAGATTTCATTTGTTCCTTATTAAAATAGTAGTCACTTGGTGCTATTTGTGGATGATTACATTAAACGGTTACTAATATATCATTAACATTTGGGATAATCTAAGTTACTTTTATGACTTAGACAACATATGAAGTAAACAGTTCCTGTGAAAAAAAGAGGGTCGGGCGCCCCTGATTATCATGAAATGCGGCGACCCGCCATTCAAAAAGAACGATCTGGGTATTGCTGAAAAGATTTCTGAAAATGCGACCTTTGGTTGACCAATACTGGAACCAATGTATTTTTCAAATATTTTTCGGTGGTCCCTGTATGCGTGACGGGTCACACACATATCTTAAAAAAATCGGGTATCCCTAAGATATGATTTCATTCGTATAATGAACTGTAAACATAGGCTTGACAACATAGTGTATTTCCTTAAAAGTTTGCCGCATTAGCGTTGAAACTTGCCGAACTTGGGTCAAAATAATAAACATCTATCATAAATTTACATGGATATTTTCCTTTTTCGTACCGTAATTTTTACTGCAATACCTTCTCAAACGTCCACCACCAGTCGACATTTTAGGCATCTTCTGGATAATGAAATCCAGCAGACATTTAAACAATCTGCAGAACAGGTATAGATCTAACATCTCGCCCGTGAAAAATTCAAGTTGACTTAATATTGGTCATCAGCAAATGCTTGCTATAACCATACCTTTTTTGTTTGTTTGTTTGTTTGTTTTAGACTATCTCCAGAAATCCGAAATTTAAAAAAACAATGAATAACATAAATAAATAAATAAATAAGTAAAAATCACCAAACCTTTGGTAGACTCGCGCTAGTCTAGGGGAGGTAACTTTGATATATAATTTCTATGGTTGTCCGGGGAGAAAAAATTAAGTTATATATATTCAGATGCATTCATCAAAGCACACAGAAATTGCTGTCGTACAGTCTACAATAGTGGGTCCATAGCCTGTCACATGGATACTTTTCGAATAACAGGATTATGATTTGCCTACATTTTTCAACGTTTTAGATCAACTTCAAACCAATTGTGGCCCTAATGACCACCTTAGTTAATTGGCGCCTATTTATAACACGAGACGTTGCGATTTTTATAAGATGTCCGCGCCCGTTCTAGGAGATTAAATTGTCATTTTCTGGACGTGATACCGATCATCTGTGGACAATGACTTATCACCAGACATATTTAATTCCCGAATGAAAATTTCAGTGTACTAACGATGATGAAACTGGCTTAGAAGCAGCAATTTAGGAGATATTTTATTAACATTGCTCGTCCTTGACCTTCGAATTCCATCATGGCCGACAAAAACCCGGAAGAGTTTCTAAACTTGTTCACTGATACTGAAAAATGGAAGAACAATAGATCTCAGTTATTTGATGAGTACCCAGAACACATATTTCCCATTACCCTGAAGGCGTCTACGGGAAAAAAGGCCAAATTATGTTTATTTGAGAAGATAAATCCTGAACTGTACGACAAATCTGCGAAGATGGTGGCCTTCAAAACAAATGCGGAACACCTCCCAGCCTGGATCCGTGCAGCCTGGCTGTATTTCTATGACTACCTAGGTGAAATGAACACTTATAATATAAATTGGTCTCATGACCCTCCATCGTGGTCCAAAGATAGTGAAGCCTCATTGAGATCGATCAATATTAATATCCATGCCTCCGGAGAAGCAGAGACTCATTATGACAATACATTACTTTTCCGTGTTACAATTTTCATAAACACAGGGCTAATAGAAGTACAGGGAAATGAATATGAGCAGTTCCAAAATGACATATTTCCAGTTTTACTGGAATGCGTGAACAAGATGATGAATGAAAAACAATTCAACAAAGTTGATGATCATACTGAACAGACTCTGTTATCCCATGATGAAAAACAATCAAACACACATTCATATGATGATTCCCTGAACAAAAGTTTCGAAAAGACTCTGATTGATACTTTAATGGATAATGAACTAGATCAAATTTCTGATAACACCAGCTCATGTAGTGTCAAGGACGGTTTATCCTATGATGATTCAGATACAACTCCAAAGACAACTTGGTCTAAGATTCCAGATCATTTAATATCATATGATTCAACTAGTGAAACAACAAATCGAAACTTGCAACAAATCCAACAGTTTGAGGATAACATCTCAGAAGCCCTCATTAAATTGAAAGACTCTCAAGAACAATTCATAAACACGAAGGTTGTGGCGGTTATGTCATCCCACGCTGCAATTCTTGAGAATCATGGAAAGATGCTTGACTCTCTATACAACAAACTAGACAATTTCCAAGTTAAGCTAAATAGCCCTTCTAAATCAGGGCATGACCAAACTAACAAAAAACTGGAAAATGAAGTATTTAAATTGAATCAGAAAATACGAAGTCTTGAAGCCGAAAAATCAGACTACAACTATAATATTCAGAAACTGAAAAGTGATTATGAGATGAAAGTCTCCATACTAGAGTCTGAGAAAGAATTTCTGAAGCAATCTCTGGATAAAACAAAAAGACAACTGACTAGTGTGTTGAAAGATACTTCTCAAGATGAAAAGTTACTCCAAGATAAAGTTGAGAAGAAAAACTATGAAATTCTTCAGTTGGAAGACACAAACGCTATATTAAGGAAAAAGCTGTCAGAGGCTGAGGCACTCACCTCAAACACTCCTATAAGCTCCTTTGAACCAGTATCGCAGAAATATGCAGATAAGGTTAAAATATTGAACTCTGAAGAAAACACTCCCAAACCACCAGCACAAATCGACTCCCCCGCTAGTGTTGTAAATAAAGAAAAATCAGTACTTCTTGTAGGCACCTCTATCATAAGAAATATAGACCCAAAACTCTTGTCACGAGATTATGACGTAACCAAATCGCCCGCCTATTCATTGGAAGAGACCTCCCAAGTGATTGAGGCCTCTAAACAAGAACCAGACGTGGTTGTGTTTCACTCAATGACAAATAACATGAAGTCTGAAGACCCTGATACTTGTGTTAAAAAACTGAAAGACATCATTGATAAATCTGCTAAGAAGTGGCCTTCGACCAAGATTATGGTTTCCATGGAAACCCCAAGAGGTGATAGTGACGCCCTTAATGACAAAGTGTTGGTTGCTAATGGTCTTATCAGAAGTACCTTCTATAAGAGGGACAACATATCGATTATTGACAATAGTAATATGGCTTTACAGGGTCAGCCCATCTTTAGATTCCTAAATGCGAATGATAAGGTTCATCTTAGTCGTCAAGGGACCTCAATCTTGGCATCTAATATTCGTGCCTCTGTGGATGCCCATTTTGGTTTAAGAAGTGCTGGAAAAGGTTATCAGTCACCACCTCGCGGAGGTAGAGATTCTCTTCCAAAAGGAAGGGGCTTTCAACCTCCTGGAGGTAGGGGTCATCATAGACGTCCTTTTGGTGGTCATTTTCCACCATGGTTACGGTATCGAAGCCCGGACAATGGCTTTTATAATTAATTGAATTCTCATCAAGTGACTTTCTAGTTGTTTAAGTACAAAATAGTACTACAGTATATCATTTTATTTTTTATTTTTTTTTTTCTCTTCTATTTGTCTCCATTTTACCCTAAGTGGAAAGATATTATATTTCTTGACAAGTTATGCTTATACAAGGCCTCGATATTTGTTTCCTGAACGTAGGAGGTCTAAAGTCAAAAACCCATGATAAAACTACAGATGACGTATTTCAGAAGAGCATTTTGGCACATGATATAATTCTACTGGCTGAGACACACTTAGGTTACAATGATAGCATTTCACTTGATGGATATCATTACTTTCAAATATGTAGACCAATTTCTAGGAATAATCGTTATTTTGGTGGAATTGCAATATTATTTAAGTCTTATATTAAAAATGGTATAAAAATTTTACCTATTAGAAATACAAGCTTTCATTGGATTAAGTTAATGAAAGACTTCTTTAATCTTAGTCGTGATATTTTCTTATGTACCGTATACTATCCACCTAGCACATCATCCTATTTATCCGAAGAAAGTGATATTCTTCAGCTAATTGAGAAAGATATATTTTTTTATCGAAATATGGGTGACATTATTTTATGTGGCGACTTTAATGCGCGTTGTGGTCTGGAATATGATTTTGTTATTGATGATTTAGATGAATTTGTCCCCACAAATTTACACTATATTGCAGACAATTCTAAAAGGAGAAATAGTAGAGATTCTAAATTAGATCAAAGAGGTAAAGAATTGCTTGATTTTTGTATTGGAAACAATTTACGTATTTTAAATGGAAGAGTGTTAGGAGATAGTTGTGGTAATTTTACATGTTTCAATATACATGGCCAAAGTGTAGTTGATTATGTCATTGTATCTGAAAGTATTCTTCAACAGGTTATGACATTTAAGGTATCAAGTTTTAATCACTTGTTGTCTGATACACATTGTAAGCTTTCTTTTAGGATGTTAGCCTCATATGTTCATTATGATAGTTCATGTGAACAAGACAATTTGAAGTCTATGCCTACACAGTATGCATGGAATTCTGATTCTGCTTTTAAATTTACTTCTTATTTTTCTAATGTTGATACGTCACGAAAATTGATAGATTTCAATAAGTCATGTAGAAATAATGATATTGATACTTGTTGCACTAATTTTGAAAACATTATTCTTTCTGTCGCTGACAAAACTTTAAGAAAGCCTATTATTCGGCATAAAAAAAGAGTTTCTCAGAAATGGTTTGATAACGATTTATACTCTCTACGAACCAGACTTCTAAATAAAGGTAAACTAATGAGCAAATTCCCATTTGATCCTGGGATTAAAGGCGGTTATTTTAAATTGTACCGTGAATATAACAAATTAAGAAAATTTAAAAAAAGAAATTTTAAACAAAATATTCTTCAGCAGTTAGATGAACTGCAGTCTTCTGATCCTAAAGCTTATTGGAACCTTATTGATAGCTTAAAAGAAAATAAAAATGATACTCAATCTCAGATTGATCCCAGTATTTGGGAAAGTTATTTTAAATCATTAAATTCTGTACCTGATAGATTTAATAATAGATTAGAAAATTTGAAAGAGCTTCTCCAAAAACTTGAACATCAGAGTGTTTCAACCTTTAACATACTTGATTTTGAAATTAAAGATAAAGAGATATGTGATGCCATTCGAAAGTTGAAATGCAATAAATCTGGTGGACTCCAGTTAATCAGCAATAATATGATTAAATCAGCTCAAAACTTTATTTTACCTAGTCTTAGGATTATTTTCAATAAAATTTTACTCTCAGGTAGTTACCCTAAGAATTGGGTAATAGGCTATATTTCGCCAATTTTTAAAACAGGCAGTAGGGAGGATCCCAACAATTATCGTGGGATCACTGTTACTGGTTGTTTAGGCAAATTATTTAATACCATACTTAATTCTAGACTCGATAAGTATTTATCTGAGAATCATCTTATAGATAAATGTCAGATCGGGTTTTCAAAAAACTCCCGTACATCTGATCATATGTTTGTTGTTAAGTGTATTGTTGATTATTATTTTTCCAAAGGTTCAAAAATATATACTTGTTTTGTAGATTTTAAGAAAGCCTTTGACTCTGTTTTACACACTGCTATCTTCATAAAACTTGTGAGAATGGATATTCATGGATTGTTTTACAATGTTATTAAAAGTATGTACTCTCAATCTTTGCTGTGTGTAAAGGTGAATAGTAAAATAACAAAGACTTTTCAATCTTTAGTTGGTGTAAGACAAGGGGATGTTTTGAGCCCAAATCTCTTTAAAATTTTTATAAATGATTTACCTACATATTTATTAAAATCTCAAGATCCGGTTTATCTGAATAATAGAAGGATAGATTGCCTGATGTATGCTGATGATGTGATTCTATTATCATCGTCTGCTACTGGTTTACAACAAAAACTTGATATATTACAGAATTTCTGTGAAGAATGGTGTCTATCTATAAATATTGATAAAACTAAAATCTTAATTTTTAATAAGGCAGGGAGACTGATAAAGAACCATAACTTTGTTATCTTTGGAAATGCTTTGTCATGTACAAATTCTTATAAATATCTAGGAATCTTGTTTTCTGCCTCAGGAACCTTTACACCAGCAAAAAAGCAACTCTATGATAAGGCAGTAAAAGCTTTATATTCACTCAAACGGAATATTTTATCTCTTAATCCAAGTATTCATACAAGTGTGCATGTCTTTGATCACATTATCAAACCTATACTATTATATGGATCGGAAATCTGGTCCAGTTCTATTCCCAAAAAAGTTACTATTGATGACTTATTTGATTCTTCTAAAATTAGTAGAACCTTTAATTCTGAAAAACTTCATATTCATTTTTGTAAATACATTTTGGGAGTTCACAAAAGAAGCTCTAATTTTGCTGTACTATCAGAACTTGCTAGATACCCTATCCAAGTGAATATACTTTTTTCAGCCTTATCGTATTGGCATAGACTCGAAACTACTACTTCAGAGCTTCTCACAGATGCATTTACATGTTCTAAGATACTACATGGTCAAGGTTATAAAAGTTGGTTTACTTCTATTGGTAATATTATTGAGTTGCTCAATTTTCCTGTTTCAACCAACAAGCTGCTAGATATGAATCTGAAATCTTTTAAAAAACTTATAAAGAACCATGTTTTAGAAAAGTATAAAATGTTTTGGGCCGAATTTAGAACTAATAATATCGATGGAAAATTAAGGACGTATTTTTCATTCAAAAAACACTTTGAATTTGAACAGTATTTAACTATTATTAACAATTTTGACAGAAGGAGATCACTAACTAAACTCCGTATAAGCTCTCATAGGCTGCAAATAGAAAGGGGTAGATTCTCAAAACCACCTATCCCAGTTGAAAATAGAGTGTGTGATAATTGTCCTTCGGAAATAGAAGATGAATTTCACCTTTTAATTCAGTGTCCCAAATATTCTCATATTCGCAATTGCTTATTTGGAATTGTGCAGAAACATTGCAGCAACTTTCATTCATTAACTGACAAATATAAATTTAATTGGCTATTGGCTAACACTGATTATGATGTTATTATTGCACTATCAAATTTTGTATTTGAGTCATTCTCTATACATGCCTCATAACAACTGGTTTTAATTTGATACTTGAAATATAATGTGGTATGATTTCATAGCATACTAAGTTTAGATATAGTACATGATATGTTTTGATTGATCCAAGGCTTGTGTATGACCTATTAAGCAGGTTTTAGATCCTAAAAATATAGATCCTATTTCAACCTTTAAGATTTGGTGTTAAGGGGGTCATTTTGACCCCTTTAATCTATGTTATCTCATCTTGATACTATTACTGCAGGTTTTAAAAGTAAAAGAATTTGATTGTCTCCCTTGTATCCTTAAAGGAGGATCTCTTGTAGGGATGCTAGCGACACAATGTAAGCAGTCTAGCATTCAGCATTTAGTAATGATTATTATTTTCTCATTTAATGTTTATGATCCTATAGTAGAGTTCGGCTGGTGTAGAGTCAGTGGCTCTTGAATTTAAATAGCTAGCACACGCCTTGGATTTAATGATGTATTGCTTTTTCTTCTTTTGATGCTTTTTTGTTTATTTCTTTCTTTGTAATCACACTTAATCATTGTATGGAGATCATCTCCTTTGATTTTCTGCCCCTCGTGGGCCCTTGATTGGAATAAAAGTATTGTCATTGTCATTGTCATTGTCATTATTTATAGCAAGGGAAGCAACCTTTCACCAACGAGGCAATTATTGTAACTACATTGTGAAATTTGTGCAATTAAGCTATAAGTACGGTTGTTGCGGTTGTAACAATTCGAATTTCATATCATTTAGGCTAATAAGGTATTGTATATTCATAGCTTCATAAGTTTTATTAACAAGAAGAAATTAAAGCATAATGTTGACTGTTCAGCCTACTTTCGGTTTCAACTTTCAGGGTTAATTTTGTTACTCATCATACTTCATAAAAAAAAAATAAAAAATATGTGTACAATTTCGATTTAGATTTATCTCATTTACTTTATTTACTAATTGAATTTGGTGAAAACTAAAACTACGGTTAAAGAGCTCCCCCAATATAGTTTATATCTTGTTTCGTCCAACGTAACTTCGTTACCAAAAAAAGACAAATAAAAGTTTTTGTTTTGACTATGGGTATTAAAACTCATCATTGGATAGATAATCAGTGGTGTGGAAATAAAAAATTTCTCCACTTGTCGATGGACAAGTTAAAGTCCTACTTGTCCAGGATCAAAATGAACTTGTCTGTAAAAAAATAGATTAAAAAATATGGAGAAAACATTTTTTATAATGAAGAAAATGCTGTAAAATAATTTCTATCCTTGGATACAAACATTATGATGACTTTTCTCCTAGATCTTTTACTGTTCCAAGGTTTGCTCGGATAATTAGATCAGGATTGACAGCCCAATGCATTACCTCAAAGCTAGCAAGTCTCCGCTGAATGCGAATAGAGACTATCTAATGAATGCTTAGTGAAGACTCTGAGTACACTTTGCAGCTGCACTGACTGCTCTGCATATTCAGTGCATGTGAACTGAACTTGTCAAAATATCATGCACATGCTATTGATATTAAATTTTACTTTTATTAGCTTGGCTTTTTCGGAGAAAACCAGGGGTCTTATGATCACCTTGGCATTGTTGGCATTGATGTTGACATTGGCGTTGGCGTGATAAACTTTAACCTTGGTGTTATTTCTGTTGTTATTGAAGGTATCTCCATGAGATTTGGAATGTTTTCTAGTGTTTACCATCACAAGAGCTATCCAGACTATAAAGGGGCACAGCTCTGGAAGCATTTTTGTAAGAGTTATGCCCCTCTATCCACTTAGAATTTTTGCATTATCCAGCACCTGCAGCCGAACGTTGTATCTTAGGCATTACTCTTGTACGCCGTATTTTCAGGTAGACTGTCTTAAGATGTAGGCTTGTTAGAAAGAACATATTGCAAAAATGTCTGCAGAAAACTTCAGTGATGATGTTGAGTTTGATGGTGATGATTCCGCCCTGGTTGCGCAGGCTGATGTCCTTGAAAGGTCTTTATCCGATAGAGGTGTCAAAACATCAGAAATCACTGATGAACTAAGTCAAGAAAAGAGGGGTGACAAACGTGATCACAGGCAGGGCCAAAATGCCATAGAAAAGTACCTTGAACCTGCACAGAGTGTCAGTGGGGCTGATGGTGAACAAACAAGTCCAAGTGGTGTAAGTAAAGAGGAATGTCCTTTACTCAAATTAAGGTAGTTGACCAATAATAATAGTTCCACACATCAAGTTCAACGCCATCTAAAAAGGTCAAACTTTTGCAGAACTTTACAAAAAAATATAATTACAAATTATTTAAGACTATTTCTATGGGATTGACAGTATTATTGATTCAAGGATGGGCATTACTGTAGATTGAATCCAAAATATTGTAAATAGTTCTGTAAATTATTATATATATTTGAACGATGGTGCATTAAATTTTATTTTTTAGCTCTACTAGCCAAAGACCTCTAGGGTTATTGTCATGGTGCTTGTTGTGTGTGCTTTCAGTCATAAACTTTTTATGCCCCCCCCCCCCCCCCCTCCTTCAAAAGATTGGGGGCAAATTTTACCGTATTCCGTCTGTCCGTGATCTGTCTGTAAGACTTAACCCAAACAATTAACATTGCCAATATTTAAAAGGCTATTCAAGATAGAAGCCTCATATTTGGCAGGATGATAGTTCTCAATGATATGCATATGCTGTTACAGAAGTCAAGGTCATGGAACTAGGTCAAGGTCATCTGTCAAGGTCAAATAACTTGAAAATCTTAACCAAAAACTTAAAATTGCCAATATGTTCAAGGCAATTCAAGATAGAAGCCTCATATTTGGTATGATGATAGATCTCAATAATGTGCATCTGTAGATATCAAGGTCAAGGTCATGTAACAAGATCAATGTCAACTATCAAGTTTAAACTTTTTATAAACTTTACGTTAAAACTTTTCATGTTCAGTTCATTCAATCCAATTTAAGATACAATTCTCATAATTTGCATCATGAAAGATCTCAGTGATGTGCATCCCTAGTTGTCAAGGTCAAATATTTAAAGAAATTGCTGGTATGGGGCATTTGTGTTTCACAAACACATCTTGTTCTGTAACAACATTCTTTTCAGAAACTACAGGATGAATTTCACCCAAATTTCACCGTGTGGCCCGTTGGTGTCTCTCTATCAAGATAGTCCTAGTAATTTCGGTTGGATGAAAAACATGTCTATTATGGCAGAGGTTGTTCGTGAAAATTGATGAATCTTTCCAATATTGAATTTTCTATACACACAAATATTTTAAACACTTTAAGTGATTAATGTCAAAAGATGTTAGTTATTTTTTTGATGAATGGTGTTTTTCTTTTTCCAAATTTTGACGTACATGTAGTAACTTTGATCCCTCATTGAAAAAAACAGAAATGGGAAATATCACAAAAAGATATAGAGCATAAAGAACAGAAACAGGAAAAGAGATATCAAAACTATGACTTTTATGGGCAGAGGTCATATCTATATATATGTTATATAATTGAAACTGGTGACCATTTAAGTAAATATCATGATATCATATTTGGAAATCATCAGAGGCTTCTAATGAATTTTCCATTTCGGAAGACTCAGGCCTGTGGTGGGAATCGGGCTTTCAAGCTCCTTAAGTATTACTAACCAGTAAAGATAGAAAGAAAATGTCCACAAAAATTTAAATCATGGCATAAATAGAACAATATAATGACTCAGTAAAAAGTACAAAAAAAATTGTAACTAGTGATTTTCAAGGTTTCAAGGTTTTTATTCAAAGACCAGGGCCCTGTTTTACTCACGATCTTACGACCATGTTTTTTGTGTAAACAGTGTAACAAGGCGTCTGATTGCGAGGAGTATCAGATTGGGCCAATCAGGTTTGTTGTTGCAAGTATTTACGCAAAAAGTAATCGTATGTTTGTTAGTAAAACGTGGCCCAGGACCCCTAACCGGAGTATAGGTCAACATGTTACATCATATCAAACAAAATTAACAAAATATGTGAAAAGTTTGATGAAAGCTCCAATGAAGCTGACTAGATTTAACTAGCGGCGATCAAGGAATATGATGATGAATGAATAAAAAGAAGTGAAGATAAGGTTTTCCTTTCTTACCAATTCTTATATTCCTTTTCAGTTTTCCCTACTGTTTATGAAGGGTGATTTATTCAGTTGTCCCCCGACAGATAGCCTGGCTCATTGTGTGAGTAAAGATTTGAGGATGGGGAAAGGCATTGCTGTCTTGTTTAAACAAAAGTTTGCTGGGGTATCAGAACTTAAAGCACAAGGTAATTTATTGTTGATGTCATTTTGAAATCATGTAACAACAGTTTAATTTAAGCTGTAGTTACAAGGTTTTAGAATAACATCAAGAATTGATTTTTTCAGTCTGAGATTGATTCATCTATCTTTGAATGAGCAACAAAAGCTAAATTCACTTGTGAAAATATAGCTTTTAATCAATTTATTTAATCAATTAAGTATAAATTGATCATATACTGCAACAAACGATTATCCTCTATTTTATCATTCAAATGGAGTGGATTTATATATATATCAAGGCCTTGTCTCTTTTTGCTCAAAGGTGAGTCATTGTAAAAGTTGCTCTTTAGGATGTCCAACTGTCCACAACCTTAAAATGTGACCATTACTATTGGTTTTTGACGTAGGTAACAGAACCAAAGGAAATGCCATGTTTATAGAAACACATATTTATTATATAAAGGTTCTATTTACAGTTTATAGTTGATACTTTATATTACATTTTTCATTTTTGAAAAGGCCAGTCCAAAGTTCAGGATATCAAAGCACAAGTTGATTGGTCAGCGAGGAACAGTTTTAACTGCCTATACATATATAGGCAGTTTAAACTGTTTCAAGCTGAGTCAATGAAGTGAGCACGCTAGAATTGATACCCTGTATAACCTAATGAAGCATTTCCAACAAGAGTTTAAACTTTTGGCGCTTGCTTGCGCTTCATTATCCAGAACAGAAGGCACAGTGAGAGACAAAATGGCCATGACCAATACCCTTGAACATAGTTCTAATAGAAGCGCACAGCAATACATGAAGGTAAACAAAGGCGATATTACTTACCTTTAGAAAGTAGTTTATATTTTGCAAGAGTTGACCTTGCAAAAGAGCATTTACTGATGCTATTAAGCTTGCCACCAAAAGATGCGTCTTAGCAAAAGAGACACATGTGAAATCAAAAGTATCTATCACTGAAATTTCAAGGGTTATATTAAAATTGTCATATTTTTAGCTCACCTGAGCACAACGTGCTCAAGGGAGCTATTGTGATCGATTGTTGTCCTGCGTCCCTCTGTCCGTCACAGCGTCAACTTTTTCTTTAAACGACATCTCCTCCTAAATTTGCGAGTCAATATCAACCAAACTTGGCAGAATTATTCCTTGGGTGGTCCCTTGTAAAGATTGCTCAAATGGAAAAGATCCGTGCCATTTCACGGGAAAAGGGGCCTTAATGACAAATTTCTTGTTTACACTCTAGAAGCCACAAATATGGTTCAATCTTCATGAAACTTGGTCAGAATATTTGTTAGGTCATGAGGATGAAGTCTTTTAAAAATGGGAAGGATGTGTGCCATATCACGGCAAAAGGGGCCTTAATGACAATTTTTTTTTATACTCTAGAAAGCACAAATATGGTCCAATCATCATGAAACTTTGTCAGAATGTTTGTTAGGTCATGAGGAAGAATTCATTTGAAAATGGGAAGTATCTATGCCATATCACGGGAAAAGGGGCCTTAATGACAATTTTCTCGTAAGAGCTCCGGAAAATGCCACAAATATACAGTCAAACCTGCCTTAAGCAAGCATCAAAGGGACATTCCAAAAGCACTTGCTTAAGACGGGTGCTTGCTTAATACAGGTCAATTTCAGTGCAAATGGCTCATTTGGGTACTTGGTGACCACTTGCTTAAGACAGGTTGCTTGCTGAATACAGGTGGCCGCTAAGACAGGTTTGACTGTAGTCCAATCTTCATGAAACTTGATCAAAATGATTGCCAGGTCACAAGAATGAACTCTGTTGAAAATGGGAAGGTTCATGCCTTATCATAGGAAAAGGAGTCTTAATGATAATTTACTTGAAATATCAGGTGAGTGATTTAGGGCCCTCAGGGTCCTCTTGTTTATGAACAAATAATTAAATTCTAGTTGATTCCATCATGTTATGTGCATTCTGATTGGCTGAAAAATTAGTTTTATTTCTCAATGAAAACAATTTTGATTACGCAGCTATTTTGTAAACTTCCACTAAAAGTAGTAACTAGTCCATAAGAAATTGCCCTCATTATTGATGAATCTTACATTTTTGCTTCATGATGTCAAATTTTAGATATGAAGAGAATATTTATTGATTTCATGGAAGTATGAAACTTAAAACCTAATCACACTCATGTATGAACTGGCTTTGCTTATTCATACAGTGTGATAAGGTTTTGAGCAGGCAAATGCTTGCTTATGTTCTCAGCCATTTTCCTTTCATGAACGCAGGGCTTGTTAAACTTCACATTTAGTGATTTAAGTTTTATTGCTTTTGACAGATTTCTTAACAACACAGCTGTAATAAAAAACTAATTTTGTACTTCAGCTTGCAGAATAGGAGAAGTTGCTATTCTTCAGCGAGATAGACGATATATATACTACCTCATTACAAAGGCAAAGTATAATGACAAACCCACATTACAGAGTTTGGAAAGTACATTACGATCTATGAAGAATCATTGTGTGAAATTCGGTGTGAAACGACTGAGTATGCCCCGTATCGGATGTGGTTTAGATAAACTTGTGTGGAGCGATGTGGAGAATAAGTTACGAAAAGTGTTTGGAGATACCGATATTACGATAACAATTTACTCAATTTGAAATTGAATGTCAGGAGTTTGGTCAAAACTATTCAGGTGCCTATGAATATAAACTTTGAAATGCTAAATAAATTCTTATTTGAGCCTGTGAGTGATATTTCCAACAATTTCACATAATGCACAAAGCCAAGCCTCTGGCATTCACAGTCTGACCAGTCTTCACTATGTGCTTTATAGACAGGTTAGGCCTCAAATTAGCTGTCTTGAGTCGGGTAATTTTCTAATAGAACGTTGTGGCAGGATATAACTTTCAATGTTTACAACATAATGCACATGTCAAATTGATGAAAATGTCATGCACAGGCTCTTAAAATCAAAGTGCAGAAAGCACTGGATACTTTAATTATGGTTCAGTTTTGTTTCTTTTGAAAATACAATTTTTACATTTTTCTGTTTAAGGTAGTGGAACCATAATAGTTTCGTGATGTTTCAGAACTCATGGACTTTCACAATGTTGACTGAGGTTTCCTAATAGAATCATTAGGAAACCTCAGTTAACACTGTTAAATTTCATTACTTCCGAAATGTTGCGGTACTATTACAGGTTTACTAACTTAAAATAGGAAAGTCAGATGGTTTGGATTAGATCAAGATTAGATTGCATTTTGTGTAGACTGATGTTTTTCTATACCTCCTGCCAAACTTAAAGGTCGGAATATTTCAGGTTCAGCTTGACAAGGGTTAAGGGCGTTATACAATAGTTTTGTGCTAGCCCTTCAATGGCATAGGTGTAACTCAGATTTTGAAATTTATACACACTAAGAAAACAACCAACAAAGAATATATAGGATAAAAGCGATATGTAAACAGTAACAAAAGATGAATGTCCTCTGTCAGCTCCCCGTTTTTAGCTCACCTGAGCACATTGTGCTCAAGGTGAGCTTTTGTGATCATTGAATGTCCATCATCTGTCGTCCGTCATGCGTCGTCTGTCGTCACTCTAGAGGCCACAATTATGATCCAATCTTCATGAAACTTGGTCAGAATGTTGGTCAGGTCACAAGGATGAAATCTATTGAAAATTGGAAGGATGCATGCCATATCACGGGAAAAGGGGCCTTAATGACAATTTTCTTGTTTACACTCTAGAGGCCACAAATATGGCCCAATCTTCATCAAACTTGGTCAGAATGTTGGTCAGGTCACAAGGATGAACCCTATCGAAAATGGGAAGGATCCATGCCATATCACGGGAAAAGGGGCCTTAATGACAATTTTCTTGTTTACACTCTAGTGGCCACAAATATGGCCCAATCTTCATGACACTTGGTCAGAATGATTGTTAGGTCATGAGGATGATCTCTTTCGAAAATGGGAAGGATCCATGCCATATCACGGGAAAAGGGGCCTTAATGACAATTTTCTTCTAAGAGCTCCAGACGACAGAAATATGGTCCAATCTTCATGAAACTTCGTCAAAATGTTTGCGAGGTCACAAGAATGATCTCTGTTGAAGATGGGAAGGATCCATACCATATCACAGGAAAAGGAGTCTTAATGATAATTTACTTGAAATAACTCTAATGGCCTCAAATATGGCCAAAACTTAGTAAAACTTGGTTTTATGTTGAAATTATCTTCTTTATGACATCTGCCTTTTTACTTGATGTGATGTCCAAGTGATTAAAGAGAGTCAGGTGAGCGATCTAGGACCATCATGGTCCTCTTGTCTATGATTTGAGCGTTGGTGAATAATCAAAACATCGTAACTACAGCTCGAATAAGCAGTAGCTTAGATGTTATGATCATCATCTACGACATTTTTATACCCCCGTATCGAAAGATCAGGGGCATATTGTTTTACCGTTGTCCGTCTGTCCTTCTGTCTGTCCGTCCGTCTGTCTGTCTGTCTGCAAAAGTTAACCAAAAAACTTAACATTGCCAATATCTTCAAGCCTATCCAAGATACAAGGCTCATATTTGGCATGATGATAGATCTCAATGATCCGCATCTGCTGGTACCAAAGTCAAGGTCATGTGACAAGGTCAAGGTCATCTGTCAAGGTCAAATAACTCAAAAAGTTAACCAAAAAAACTTAACATTGCCAATATCTTTAAGCCCATTCAAGATACAAGGCTCATATTTGGCATGATGATAGATCTCAATGATCCACATCTGCTGGTACCAACGTCAAGGTCATGTGACAAGGTCAAGGTCATCTGTCAAGGTCAAATAATTCAAAAAGTTAACCAAAAAACTTATCATTGCCAATATCTTCAAGCCTAATCAAGATACAAGGCTCATATTTGGCATGATGATGGATCTCAATGATCCCCATCTGCTGGTACCAAAGTCAAGGTCATGTGACAAGGTCAAGGTCATCTGTCAAGGTCAAATAACTCAAAAAGTTAACCAAAAAACTTAACATTGCCAATATCTTCAAGCCCATTCAAGATACAAGGCTCATATTTGGCATGATGATAGATCTCAATGATCCGCATCTGCTGGTACCAACGTCAAGGTCATGTGACAAGGTCAAGGTCATCTGTCAAGGTCAAACTTTAAAAAAAATGCTGTTACGGGGGCATTAGTGTTTCACAAACACATCTTGTTCAAAAGAGGATTTATTACTATTAGGCACTTGCGTAATGTGTGTAATGGTAGTTACACCCTTTATGGATCAGTTTAGTCATGAATATTGTGATATGTCAAAGAAAGATATTTCAGACATTTAATTAAAGAGGTTGTTACTGTATTAAACCTATCACACAGGAAAAAATAATTTTCATTATTTAAAATTATCGGTTTTCAAAAAAGGTTAATTTGGTGTGATTTGAGTTAGACTCATGGCTATAAAATGAACAAGGATTGTGGGATATCAAACAATGGATAATGCTTTACAGGAAAATAGATGATACTTTAGAAAGAACTATAAGAAATGGTGCATATTTTGTCTTTCATTGCAATTCAAATGATATGCATTTGT
The DNA here is from genome assembly GCA_948146395.1 of Fragum whitleyi. Taxonomy (NCBI): domain Eukaryota; kingdom Metazoa; phylum Mollusca; class Bivalvia; order Cardiida; family Cardiidae; genus Fragum; species Fragum whitleyi. The sequence continues at coordinate 11,546,524 of OX411546.1, read as the reverse complement.
GTCCGAAAACTAAGGGACAGCATATTCCACTTCTGTCGAAATAAGGGACATAAAATTAATCATTCTAAAAAATAATTATTGATCTGTGAACTTATCGGGTATTCAAATATATAAGGTAAATACGGTACTTATGATTCAATTGGTAAAGGAGGGTAAAAGAAAGTAGAAAATTGAGAAATGGTTTGTTGCAAACAAAATTCTAGTAGTCAAAATGACTCCCTGGCAGAATTTTTTTAGGGTAAAAATATGATTTTTTCAGATTTTGTGAGTGTCAAAACCCTACTTCAAAGGACAAACAGAGCCCTGCTTAATCAGCCCCACGTTTAGGATGTCAGAACGGTGAATACTGTTTGGGAATTTAACCCATTTGCATGTGTCATCCTTAACGCTGAGCAGGTGCCCTCCCTGAGAAACATGCAATGTAACAGTAATTATGAAATAATTTCATTTTTGCGTTGATGTGTCTAGAAATAAAGTCTGATGTAGAAAAGTTATATGAAAAAAATAAAAGATGAGGGCATAGCTCGAGGATTTTGCTCTGCATATAGCTCCTACCCCCATCAGAACTTATTCATGGAAACATCAATGCAAAAATGAAATCATATCCATTTTAACACAATCACGATTCTGAATTTAGGTTTTAAGCTCCACTGGCCAAAGGCCACCAGGGCTATTGTCATGCCGTTGTGTGTTCGTCCGTCCATATGTGTGTCTATTGTCATAATGTATAAAACGAACTTATCACTTTGCAGCTCTCTAGCTGGTCCTTGAAGCGGGTAATCCGTAAAACACTATTACACTAAATAACGATGTTCACAGTTTGAAGTCTAGTCTCAGAGTGCCGCACCAGGAGCGCGAGACAATTTGGGTAGGGCTAATTGAAGGCGCTTGCCAACGTGATTGGGTGCTATTTATAGTAACACTAGGGGGGGGGGGGGGTCCCAGGAATTCCACAACACTCTCCCCCATTTTGTTGAATCCGGCGGTCCTCAAGTGAACACGATTCGCGGATTCTCTGGCGGTCCTCCAGTGAACTCGATTTGCGGATCCTTGTATCTGTGTTACAAAGCTAAGATTTTCTGTCATTTATACACCCCATCAGTGGTCCTCAATTTGGGGACTCAATCCTCAACACGGGGTGGGTATAGTCGTTGGCCATTGGGCTCAGTATTATTCAGGACTTTGGAGATTGGTTCTTGCCTAATATTCGCCACCAGCTGTGCAACTTCTCCTATGTAGCTTGGAGTGTTGAATTGTTGTCTTGGTTAAATGCTGAGATAAGAAGAATCAGTCTCCAATAGCAGCTGACTGGTTGGGACACGTTGTAGAGCTTCCCTATGAGGACGCTGGAAACGGGCGACCTTCCCAGTGAATCCGAAGTAACAATTCGGGAAGGCTTCACTCCAATTCTTCCTCTACTGGTGGTCTCCTGTGATACAGTGAAGGTGGATCTGCTGGCTTTTCGGGATATGCTTCTTGACTAGCTCTAGACAGTCCCGAAAGGCTCGGTCCAAAAACTTTTCATTTCTGTGTCCTCGTAAGTGGATCACTAAAGTGTGTTGTGGTGGGCACATTGGAAGAAGTTGCTCAAATGCTGTTAGTTGGGCTTCTTTGTTTCCTTATCCTTCACTATAATCCAGGCCAATCTCCCCAAAGGCAGTAATTCTTGGTTGGAGGAGTAAACTCTGCAGGTGTTGGAGACAAGGTGGGGTAAGGTCCTTAATCTTCTTAGGGTGGACTCCTACAGCTAGTCTCCACTTCGGATTGATGGATCCGGGAACATGTTTGTAACCAGCCGGATCACAGAAGATCATGACTCCTCCTGTGATTGTCACTGGGACTCTTGGGGGTACCTCTGCTGTTGGGTAGATGACTGCTTCCTCCAGGGTACCCAGTTCTAATCTCCAGCAAAGGCGGTCCAAGTGAAAATGGCTGTCAAAGGCTTATCTCCCTGCAGAGTCTGACTTTATTGTTCTCGGTTTGACAACTCCTACCGGGGAAGACTTCTTGCTTGTGGACGCACATATCTCCGCATACATTGGGGTAGTGGTCCTAGGTCAATCTTCGGTTGGCAGGTTGACAGCAACAGCCTATGCGTATGATTGTTGCTCAGTGTTTACACCACTTGATGCTGTAGAGTCGATGGTGGTCTCCAGCTGACTGGCCATAGTGGACACCTCGGAACTCTCCATGGGTACTGGGTCCGGGCCTACTTCGTCGACAACTTGCAAGTTTGTTAGCAATGGTGTCGCTGATCTGAGCAATGCCTCCTCATTTATCGGACTGGACATTGTTGAGCTAGTTTTTTGTGCGCTCTTTGGTGGACTGGGAGTGCCTTCATAGTCCAGTTGTAATGGTGAATCCAGCGTTAGTACCAGGCCTTTCATGGTCGTCTGTTTCAAGGACACTTGGCTCAAATTGACTTCCATGGAGCCCTTCTTTAAACAGACCAGAGCACCCCCTTCAGTTAAACTTGGTGAAGCTTGGGGGGGTTCGGCTTGGGGTCCTTGATTCCTCTTGAATTGGACTTAGACGCCTGGTGTAACTGCACTCTTCCAGTCTTGGCTTCTCTAGTCTTGTCGTAGGCTGTTGCTTCCTCTGCGCTTCCTCTTTCCTATAGACACCCGAACCCTTCTGTGGGGGATGGTCTCATCTACTCGTCTCCTCGAGACACCAAAACTCTGTCGAGAAGAGTGGGTCTCCTTCCTTTGTTCTCGATGTGTTTCTTCTCTTTCCTTTTTAGCCTGTAGACGTCTTCTTCGAGCCGGATTCAACCGACACAACCTACGCTTCTTTTCTTTTGTGGTTCCTGTAATCTTTGGTTCCGGAACAGTCCATCTTTCAACAAAAAGTTGGAACATCTCTTCTCTCTGTTCCGGACTCAGTTGAACCATAAGGAAGGCTAATGAATGCCAATGGATCAAGGCTGCTGGGGAATTCACAGGCTGGACTGAAAAACCACTTCGAGGTATGCGGTACCTGGACACTAAGGCTAGTGCCTCCATGGCCTGCCTGGTCTCAGGTGTGATCCTGGAATCCTGTATTTGGGCCTCTTCATTCACTAGATCCATTAGGTCGAAACGGTTCCCTTTTGACCGAAAATGAATCTCGACTCTAACCCATGGCGACGAAGGGATTGGAACTGGTGATTCTGCAGTTTTACCTCTGTTTCTCCATCCTGGAATAAAGCTAGGATGTGGGCCTGTCTCAAGTTGGTCTTCAGGTTGTAAATCGCTGAACCACATCCCCGGATTGGGCAAGATTTCCTCTTTCTCGGTGGACTCTTCAGGTTGTAATTATCACTGGGTCTCTTCTTAGAAGGTTCTGTCCTTACCACACGTCCGTTGCCTGACACGGTCACAGCTATATCTGGAGCTGACTGTCACATCGTGACGTCAGGGGAGTAGTCATCTTCTGTCTGTTTGTCATCACCACTTCTTGGACTTGGGGACCTCTACAGCCGGTACTTTCTACCATAAAATAAGATAGTAGGAACTTCTCCAGCTGCGATTCTCGAAAAGGCATCTTGATCCCTCTCTGTCGGTCTGTGTCTGTGCCGGTATCTATCCACGGATTCCCTTTTACTTGGTCTTCTGGAAGGAATTCCGGGAACAGTACATCCAGTGGTGGTGGCTTGTAGTCTAGGCACTAAGTATTTTGGGTCCTTGTTCAGGGTGAGTTGACTTGGGCGGACTCCAAAAACTCTCTTCTGTCTGGTGGTATCCACCTCCATTGGAGTTTCGGTCGCCGGGCTGGGACTCGGGTTACTCTCAATGGATGACTGGGGCACTCTTCTTTGAACAGCAGGAGCACCGGTCATTTCTGCAGCAGTAACCGAGGTACTCTCTGCTGCATCCATCCGAAGGGTGGTCAGGTTTGGATTGTCCTGCAGCCTCACATCTGTGCACGGACCCTGCAGAAATGTTGCATCGCGGGATTCCGGGCGTCTTCTAGGAGCCGTGATAAAATTTCTGCCAAACGGGTTGGGTAGGAACCGCAAAACCTCCTCCTCAGACAAAGCAATCTCTGCGGATTCCCTCTGCAAGTCACGAATCCATCTCTCATCCCTTCTGTCAATGGCGTCTTGTTAATGGCCCCAGACAGCCTCTACAAAATCATCTCTAGTCAGTCGCAGGCGGGTCAACAGAAGGTCTTAAACCAGGTCTCGGGGATTCTGGACACTACGCCTTGCTGACTGTTTATCTTGTTTCCTCTGTGCTTTCATAGTTCTTTTTCTTTTCTGTTTATTCCCCTAATCTGAAAAGATAAAAATTAACCAGTTGGTCCATATGTGGGGTCGTTCACACACACCGGACACGCATACTTATCAATTTTATTTCCTAGATCAGGGGTAAGATTAACACAAGGACCATGATACCATTCCAAACAATAATCACACTGAATCATAAATCCGTTTCTTACACAGACAGTAAAGGGTTTCGTCTGAATTAGCACTCTTCTTGGGAATCATAGATTCTAATTTGGCCGGATCACTAATCAGGCGTTTTATCCACAAGGGTAGGGTTCGATCAGTACACAATTTTATTCGGTCATGGTTAACCACAAAATCCTTTTCTTGCACAAGAACACGAAATAGAGCATCTGAGAACTTTTCTGCAATGATGCCCGGTTTCCATGGAGATTTTAATTTAGAGCTTTTTCCTTTCACTGTGGCTGTATCCAAAATATATACTGGGTCCCCAACCTTGAACCTGTGTAAAAGTATTTTTACATCATAATCACGTTTCATTCTTTTTTGCGCAATTTCGAGATTCCTCCGTGCTATCCTGCGGGTTTCCTGTATAGCATTTTGTAGGTCACAAACATATTGTTCAGGGCTTTCATTCACAGCGTTTTGTACTTGGTTGGGATATAAGAGGTCAGCAGGTTGATTGGTTTCCCTTCCTAACATCATCTTATTTGCCTTAAAGCCCGTTTGACAGTTGACACATGACCTTAAGGCTCCCGCTAGTTGTGGCAAAAACCTATCCCATTAATTTTGAGAGGACACAAAACACCTCGCTGCATCCATAAGTGTTCGATTGTATCGTTCCACTTGTCCGTTGGCCGACGGTCGATAGGGTGTGGTCCTGGACTTATGTATATGAAGTAATTTGCACTCTGCCTTAAATAATTGGCTCTCAAAATTGCGTCCTTGATCAGTATGAATTTGGAGTGGGCACCCAAACCGGCTGTATACATTCAACCCATTTTGTGAACTGGTCCACCATTACAGGGCAGGTCCTGCAGTTTAACCCCTTATCGGAAATTCTGACACTCTACTGATGGTTGTGGCTGTCTCGACATGCAATCTGCATTAACATGTTTCTTTCCCGGATGATGTTTGACAATAAGATCATATTGACTGAGTTCTTCTAACCAACAGGCAAGTTTTCCTTGTGGCTCTATGAAGTTTAACAGCTAGGTTAGACTACTGTGATCTGTCCGGACGGTGAACGGTCTTCCTAATAGGTAATGTCTGAACTGCTTTGTAAACCTAATAACTGCAGTATCTCCTTTGTTCAGCTGATAGTCCCAAACTGGCATATGCTACTACTTTCTCTTGACCATTTTGCACTTGCGAAATCACTGCTCCTATCGCAACATCAGATGCATAAGTATCCAAAATGTATGGTTCGGTCTGATTTGGCCAGGCCAAGACTGGTGCCTTGGTAAGGGCTCCTTGATCTTCTGGAAAGCCTCCTCTTGTTCGATATGCCACCTGAACTGTTCCTGCCCAGTAATCTGATATAATGGTACAGCTAGTTCCGCATAGTCCTAGATGAAGTTACGATGGTAGTTAAGCGATCCTAGGAATTGCTCGACATGTTTAGTCGTTGTCGGGCGAGGCCATTCCTTCACATCCTTGATATTTTGTTCATCAAGTCGAAGACCCTCTTTACCCACCCATCGTCCTAGGAATTTAACCTGTGGTCTGCAAAGCTCACATTATTGGGGCTTAAGCTTTAGGCCATACTGTTTGAACTTCTTCAACACATCTTCCAAGTTCATGAGATGGTCGTCGAAATCCTTGCCCATCACTTTAATATCGTCTAGGAAGGCTAGAACGATATTCCAATTCAATCCTCGAAGGACTAGGTTCACGATTCGGCTGATTGTTGCTGGCGCGTTACAGAGCCCAAAAGCCATCCTCACGAAATGATATAGGCCGTATTTAGTAATAAACGCTGTTTTCTTCCGGTCAGACTTCTTGATTGGTACCTGCCAATATGCAGAGTTGGCATCAAGTTTGGAAAAACAGGTACTTCCTGCAAGTGTGTCCATACACTCATCTAACAGCGGAAGAGGGTACACGTCTTTTGTGGTCACTGCATTCAACGCTCTGTAGTCCACACACCATCAAACTTGACCGTCTCTTTTTCTGATGAGGACGGGAGCTGACGCCCACTCTGAGGTAGAGGGCTCAACAACTTTGCCTTCAGCATCTTGTCAAGGTTTGCCTTTTCCTCATCTACGAAGCAAACTGGAGTGCGTCTCATGGGTTGTTTGATGGGTATGGCATCCCCAGTGTCGATGGCATGTTCAATTGCCGTAAAGTTCCCCAAATTGAAATCATCCCGAGCAAAGACGTCCTGATGCTGGGTCACAAGGTTCGTCAGCTGTGCATGTTGCTCCTCTGTGAGGTGTTCTTTTGAATTTGTCAACATTTCCTCCAGATGTGCTGGGATGTTCTGTTCTTGGTCATCAGATTCTTTGATATTGTCACTTGTTCTTGGGTTCTTAGGAGTTACATTCAGAGGGTCACTTAAAATTGCAATACTTTTGGTCCTTCCTACTGTCTGTTTCGCCTGTAACACTACATTACAATCGGACACGTTCACTGCACACATCAGTAATGGTTGATCCTTTGAATGCACTGATCTGGGCACTAACACAGGTAAATTGTCTTCTGGCTGAAACATAAACCGGTCAGCACCCACATTCGATTCACAAGGCACTAATTTCACAGAATTTGGCGGTATGATGGTACGCCTGATAACCACCACTTGCGCATCCGCCTTAGAACCACTTAACTCCATTTTCATTGGTTTTCCATCCACCCACAGAGTATTATTTGTCAACTCTATCTAGTCACAGTGTTTCTTTAACAATCAAACCCAAGAAGTATTTTATCCTGAATAGGCGCTACATACACATTTTGCTGGCACACTATGCAACCGAATTTGATAGTTACCGGTCCCACTATGCAACCCTTCATCTTCATTTCCCTCCCTGCTGTTCGAAGGCTGATATTCTTGATCAGTGAGGGACGTGGGTCCAACTGCTCAATCACCTTATTGGAAATCAAAGTGACCTGTGCTGCAGTATAGACAACTGCAGGAATATCAAAATCGTTGATGGAAACTGGAATTCTATAAGTGGGACAGGAACGTAACTGCAGCACTACTGGTTGGTCCTCGGTGTCCCCAGACAATATTAATTCTGTTGTTGATGTATCTGTTTCCTGTTTATCTGCTGATACTTTTTCTGTTTCTGTGAATGGCAAGATGGGGTCTCCGGAAGGGACTCCATGGCATCTTTAACCATTTCTTTTCCAGAATCAGCACACATATTAACACAAATATCCATGTCACTTTGATGACTTGCAAAACAACTAGCACCTATTTCACTAACACTCAAAACACTTTTACCAGCACTTATTACATTTGTATCTTATATTCGTTCCTGTGTGTGCTTCGGCAGAGTCCAATCACCATGAGATGAACATTCCATACCTGAAGCAATATTCACTGTTTTCATTTCCGATCCAGGATCACTAGCCGAGTCCTCAGGTATACCAGCTGTCATTGAGGGATCCTTGGAATTGAATTGGGTCATTCCAGTAGCATGACTCCCGAGATTCTAATTCAGTTTTAGCTGGAATTCTCTTCATGTTTTTTTCACTCCAGGCTTCTAGTAGTTGTATTTTGCTGGACGACTCCTTGGGCGGCTTATGCTGCGAACTTAGGCCAGTACATTTATCATCCTGGGTCGGCGGAAGGCCTAACACTCCGACCCACTGTCGTTTAAAGACTCCAATTCCTCTTCCTGGAAAAAGATCAAATCCACGGCGTTGACTTTCTTATCTTTAATGTCCACCTTGCAATCTGCCTTCCAGTGGCCTTCCTGACTGCACTTGAAACACCCCGTCGGCCTTGCTGGTGAACGTGATCTCGGCCTATGTTTTAACGAGTCTGCAAGCATCTTGAAACTCTCGGCCAGTTCGTCAACTTTCTTCTCTAGGCTGTCCATGCGCTGGCTAAGCTTGAGATCTGGTGACGGGGATGGTCCTCCTAGAGGGTTCTTGAAACCGAACCTGCTTTTTATCGCGGTCCTGTTTTTGTCTTTGTTCTAAAGCTCGGATCTCGTGGCTGTAATCTTGCTCAGATACGCTTCTCACCTCTCGTCTTGTCTGACCCTGGCCTTAGATGGCTTGGTTGCTCACCTGAAACCACTTCCTCCATGGCTTCTTCAATACTTTGAGGTTTCTGTGTTAGGGCATAAAGTCCCGCCTCCTTATCTAAACACCCCTGACAAAAATGCAAGACGGCTTGCTTGTATATTTGGCTGTCCGACATGTCCGGGTATCCTTGCAAAGCCATGGTTAAAGCTCTTTCACCCCATTCCTGTAGGCTCTCCTTAGATTGTTGAGTAGCATAGGCGAAGTGCATTTGAATGGTCTCGGGTAGATCCCTTTTGTCAAATCTCCTTGCCATCTTGTTAACTACTTCAAAGAAGTCCATGTTGGGGTCCCTCTCCACCAGCCTAGAGTAGTATTCGGTGGCAGTTCCTTCTAATATCCAGGAGAGTGCGTCCCTCTGAGCAGATGAATTCCATCCTTCTCTGTCAGCGTATGTGGTGAGTTTGGTGATGAAAGCCTTTCAATCTTACTTCCCATCAAAACTGATTTTACTGGGGACGTTCAGTGATCTGGACCTTGGCTGTTCAAAAGTGTTATCACCTCTTAGGTCCATCTGTGGTTGTGGACGCCATCCCATTTCATATCTGTGGTATGGTCCAGCTGGGTACCCCTGACGCACAAACTCTTCAGTTTGGGTCAAAAGAAACCCTTCATTAACTGGGAGAGACAACCAATGTTTCCTTTGCGAAACGTTGGTTGTCTCTCCCAGTTAATGAAGGCTTTCTTTTCATATTCTGATGAATAAGCATGTGGATCCCATAATCCGTATTGCGGTCCTGTATGTAATTGTGCTCCAGGACTCAGGCTTCTGGATGATAGGCTAGCAGTCGTGCCGGATGAAGATGTAATGCTTTGGGGGCCAGCTGCCAACGTGTTAGCAGTGGGTTGATCTTTTCGCTCATCAGATGATGCTTGGTTTTGACGTTGCTCAATTATTTTTATTGTATTTCTCATGAACTCTCTCTCCCTCTCCCCTCTTGATTGAGCGGAATCATTCAATGTACCGTCGGGCGTGGCACAAAGGGGCTGAAATCTACCCTTGCCATAGCTGTTGGAAGATCTCTTATTCCCAAAGTTGCAAAATACTCTGGTGTCACATTGCCATGCATGTCCCTATGAACCACTATTCTTTCCATAATTTTGGATTCAACACCAGGGATATCCATGCTTTGATGAGGGGGGCATTTGTTTATTTGGACTAGATCCATCCTCAAGACAGGCTGAAACAAAAGGCAACTGAAAAAAACAACCTTCAACAAATGCTATTAATCAAGAGATCCAACGAAAAAGTTTGTGGTCTCGTTTAGAAATCAACGTGGTGACGCAGCAACGTAAAAAAAAAAAAAAAAAGAATAAACAGAAAAGAAAAAGAACTATGAAAGGACAGAGGAAACAAGATAAACAGTCAGCAAGGCGTAGTGTCCAGAATCTCCGAGACCTGGTTCAAGACCTTCTGATGGCGCTATAAATCATTTTTGGAATAAACACCCAAGCAAAGGCTGCAAGGGAGATACATAGAAGTATCCTTTTCTGCTCCTTTTCTAGGACAATATTTTGCTATGATAACTCCTCTTCCTTTCTTTATAACATCATAATTGTGATTAAAATTTACTAACGATGCCCACATTTGTTTCCTAGCCTTTGATTTCTTCGGCAGAGCAATAATTCTTGCAACATCCATCGCATTACTTTGTACTGGTTCATAGTGCCGTGATATTTTTGAAAACATGTTTTCAAAAAAGAAGCAACAGTGAGTTTTTTTGACTTATGAAATGGCTGCTTTTGGTATCTTATTTCCAATGACTGGAATTATTTTAGAAATAGAATTTATACCACTTGTTTCTTCTCCTGTATCATTTGTTTCAGATCGTGATTCACCTTGACTTAAACCAATATCAGTTTTATTCCCATCTCCATCAGAATCAGAGCCGCCACCATAGTGCAGTTGGTTAGGCATAAGACTTCTAATCTGGAAGTCGTGGGTTCGATCCCCGGTGGCGGCAAATATCCTTTCCGTCGTTTGTCTCTCTCCAATGGGTAGATAATCGTAAACCTATGTGAGATAGCAGTTGCAGGCTAGGAAAGGATGTAATGGTAGTGCAGGTGTAAGAAATACCAGGAATCCATTGTTAGGTGCTCCGGCCGCCGCGATATAACTTGTTGAAAGCGGCGTAAAACCCATTCAAACAAACAAATCTATCAGAATCAGAATTTTCATGCTTTGGAATCCACATATCTTCTATATCTGAAACCTCACTCTCTGAGGGGGGAACCCATGACTCTCCTGAGTCATCATACATCTCACTGTCACTCTCATGCATCATCTCCTGTATTAAGTTTTTTTTCCATATTTTGAGACATGTATATCACTGTGAACAGTCTGTCCTCTACATAAAATTCGCTACAGTTTACAAGCGTCAAAAATCTATGAGGTTCTTTCTTTGACAAATCTTCAAGGAGAACATGATTACACATCAGATTTAATTTGCACTGTATTGGCATGATATCTTGTCTGTTGAAAACAATATCACAGTCTGGAGATCTTCCAATATGGGTCAGCTTTGACAGCTTGAAGAACCTGTCCTCTTCAAGATACAAGATACAAGAAACTTTATTTAACGTCGGACAGGGTTAAACAATAAACATTAGCTTTAAGCTATTTGCCGACAGTAACATAGAATATTTCTAACAATTGTAAAGCAGCTGTAAAATAATTTGGTTAATTGAGGCATGGATACATACAACATTTAGGTTAAGTAATATTAACAAGCTTGGACATAAATAGATACATACATTTAGGTTAACAGACAAGCATACACAGACAAGATTGCATAATTAAGAGATTATCAATATAGGATATTTAATTAAGGAGGCTATTAAGATTTTAGGTAAAAAGTCATAAATAAATACATTTTCAGATAAGTAAAAACCTACAGATAAAGAATTTACAATATATAAAGCTAAGTCCCTTCCTCAGTACCCTTTTTGGTGATTTTGACGAAAGCTTCCTTTGTTTCATCCCCGTCCATCTCTCTACAGTATTCCGGTACCTCTTCTGAGACCTTCATTCTGTTCTTTTTTTTCCCTGTCTTTCTCCACTCATATTTTCCGGGCCCAAAATTATAGATAAGTTCATCAAATTCATCTATGTCTTTGATGGCATAGAAAACCACTGTTGGTACATTGTTATTTAAGTTTTCTTTCTTCACATCACGGACATTTGGTTTTGAGGTTTTATCATTTAGGTACCTCCCTTAGGAGTTCACATCCAAGGTTGCATCAATCAATTTCTTTCTTTTGTGGTTAACTTCAAATACATATGTATCATCCTCTAGATCTGGCTCCGTGGTCAATATTGTTCCTTCATACTCAAAGAGAACAGTAACGTATTTTATTTTTGTAAGTGACCTCACACCTTTACCTTTTCCAGGTATATCCACAACTACAAAATTTTCTTGTTGCATTAACTCGATCTCTGGCTTTCTATCATGCCTTCTCTTCCTATTATTTCCCCACTCGGAACATCACTCGGCCATTTCCGTAAACTACAACATACCTCGGATGTATGTAAGGCGGATGGGTATGTAACGAAATCATGCATTTTGTTAGGCGGAAACAGTGTAAGAAAATTAGCACTGTAGATTTATATCTTTTACAGTAAATAACGGCTGAAAAACCTTAATTTTTGAGAATGACGAATCATTCTCAAAAATTAAGATTTTTTCAGCCGTTTTCTAAGAATCTAAATTTTTTTTATTAGGATTCGATGGTTTCACGTCCGTGACTTTAACGAGTAGCGTTGGCGACGTCGAATGTTTTCACTCACAGTTTCGAGGGCTAACGCCGTTTTTACTGACGTCATCGAGTTTTTCAATGGTTTTCCCGTAGTTTTCAAAAATAGTCCGTCTATGTACATCCGAGGTTGATCGTGAGATTGGCCGAGTGGTGTTCCGAATGATTATTTCCCATTATAACCACTTCGCAGCTCTCTAGCTGGTCCTTGAAGTGGGTAATCCGTAAAACACTATTACACTAAATAACGATATTCACAGTTTGAAGTCTAGTCTCAGAGTGCCGCACCCAGAGCGCGAGACAATTGGGGTAGGGCTAATTGACGGCGCGTGCCAACGTGATTGGGTGCTATTTATAGTAACACTAGGGGGTTCCCAGGAATTCCACAACACGTCCATGCATCTGGTCTTAAACTTTTTCTTTAGAAATCTTCTCCTCAGAAACTACTGGATGAATTTCAACCAAACATCACAGGAATGATCCCTTGGTGACCCTCTTTCAAAATAGTTCAAGAAATTTTGATCCAATGAAAAACATGGATTTAATGGGCGTGGCTAATAAATAAATATGGTAAACAGTGAGTTTTCTCAGATGCAATTTGATGGATACCAATTTAATGTTACATGAATGATCCTTTGGTGAACCTTTATCAGCCTACAAAAATTTATTGTGATCAGATGAAAAATATTCATTTTATGGGCGGAGGTCATTTCTCTATATGTTATATACTGGAAGCTTTCAAAATTATTTTCTTATAATTTAACCAATGGTTATCAGCCAAATTTCTCTGCAATGTTCCTTGAGTGACCCTTTAGCAGTCTAAGAAAAATTATTGTGATTGGATGAAAAATGTGTATTTTAAGGGCAGAGATCATTTCTCAAAATGTTATAGTGTAAACTTTGAAATAATTTTCTCAGAATGTAACTTATGGATATCAATCAAACTTCATAGGTATGATTCTTGGTTGACCCATTATCATGCAGCCAAAAATGAATGTCATTGGATGGAAAAAATGTCTTTTATGGGCGGAGATGAATTTCCATATATTATTTAGTGTAAACTTTGAAAATCATTTTCAACATCAGTAGAACCCAAAATATCTAAAAATCTAGTCAAAACTTATATTTGCTATTACAAGAACTTCAAGCCTGTGGAGCAACTCAAGCCATTCATGGCTTTCTAGTTTACACTTTTCAATATGGAAAATTATATTAAATTTTTTTTCTGTGAGTAAAATTAGAGAAAAAGTAATGATATTGATGTTGGGAGAATTTCACAGAAAGCAAAGCGCTTCATTTAGCATGTGGGTTATACGACCTCAAAAGAATCGACATTCACACTTAAGATGATGTTGAGTAAAGAATGGGCAATGCTATCTGTTAAACAGTTAAAATACTTGACATATGAATTTTATTGCGTAGTAAGTTCTATTTAATTTCTTCTTAGCTCATATATGCGTTTTCACGCCATCGTGTTATAACTAGTGTTAAATGCTTGTTACACTTACTTTAAAACAATATAATTACTTATGAAGTGAGAAGTACTGTTTGCTTTTTATATGCTATCAAACAACTGTACATATGCAATCACCTATGGTGACTGATGTGTGGGCTGCATCCACTTCTTTGTCCAGAGCATTACTCTTTCAGCTTAACCCTTTCCTGTTTTACAAAGTTTTGGACCTGTCCAAATTCAGAGGTTTTGCAGACGAAAATTTAAAGTGGATTTGATTTGAAAAATAACCATTCAGTAGGGTAGAAAATAGTGTGGAAAAAGAGGAAATTGCTTGTCAGAAGCAATTTCTTCTTTTTCTACAATATTTTCTCAATTACAAAATCTTAGGGACGTACAAACCAGGGATTGGACAGGAAAGGGTTAAGTTCAATTGACTAAGCAGTTCAATTTGTCTCATGATGACAGGCACCGTCATAGTGCAATTGGTAGCCCATCAGACTGTCAATCTAGAGATCCCAGGTTAGATCCAGACGGCAGCACTATTTGTCTTTCAATAATGGGTTGTTAATAGTAGACCAATGTGAGATAGCAGTTGGGGGCTAGGAAAGAATGTGGTGGGCGTACTGGTGAGAGAAATACCAGATTATCTATTGTTAGGTGCTCCACCACCGCGATATAAATGAAAGATTGTTGAAAGCGGAGTAAACTCCATTCAAACAAACAAACAAATCCTCTAATGATTACAGAGTGCACTGCACAAGTATAGTTCCGCAAGAAAGAGTGAGGTCCGAGAAACCGTTATCTCCTATCATTTTCAATGTAAAATTGATCTTTGATCACTCACTTGAAATTGCAGGTCTATACCATTATTTTACCTTCCTATATCTTAAGTTATGGCCCTTTGTTTGATTTTAGACTTCAATTTAAATCCCCTCCCCAGTTGACATCCAGCAGTGTGAAGGGTGTATCTTGCAATAATTTGCTTCCTTATGATTGCAGCTTGCTTTAGAAACGTGACCCATCACATGAAAAGGGACCAACTGGGAAGTCTGTAAAATAAATATTTGAAAAAGAGATTGGGTTCAGCATAGATCAACCAGAGGTCGAATTCCAAATATTCTTTCACCAGATGATAGATTGATAATTCTAGATTCAGAAAATCAGCAAAATATGGAAAGTTTCAATCCTTGTCAGTCTGCACAATTCACACAGTCTGACTAGGATTGACACTTAATGCACCATTAGGATGGTCACTTTTCGCGTGGAGGGTCACAAATGTGAAATTAATCATTGTTTTAAATCATTGGGCAAAATGTGTGAAACCTTTGTTGCATTATTTTTGCAATTTTATATTATGACAGATTCCGTTCTTTGATTCATATTCTTTATTGTTGACTGGTTTAGTTTACATGAAATGAAAGAAATTCTTGCATTTCTTCTTTGTTCAGAACTACCCCTTTGCCAAGTTCCCACATCAAGATTTAAACCGGCCTAAATTGTATCAGGAACTCATGATAGATCAAATTGGTGACTTGGCAAAAAATATTTGTAACTACCTGTATATATAGGCAGTTAAAACTTTTTTGCGCCATTGATATGTATGCCTGGTCAAATCTGTCAATTAACCCTTGTCATGCTGAACCCGGAATATTCCTGCTTTGGCAGGAGCTATAGACAAACATCAGCCTGCACATATGTGCAGCCTGATGTTAGTCTACACCACCTGTTTCTCTCTTTCAAACCAGAAATGTCAATAGATTCGTTTTTCAAAACAAACAAGATGTGTTTGTTAAACACGAATGCCCCCGTAACGGCATTTTTTTTTTTTCAAAGTTTGACCTTGACAGATGACCTTGACCTTGTCACATGACTTTGAATTTGGTACCAGCAGATGCAGATCATTGAGATCTATCATCATACCAAATATTAGCTTTGTATCTTGAATAGGCTTGAAGATATTGGCAAGGTTAAGTTTTTGGGTTAAGTTTTCGGACATTTGACCTTGACAGATGACCTTGACCTTGTCACATGACCTTGACTTTGGTACCAGTGGATGCGGATCATTGAGATCTATCATCATGCCAAATATTAGCTTTGTATCTTGAATAGGCTTGAAGATATTGGCAAGGTTAAGTTTTCGGGTTAAGTTTTCGGACGTTTGACCTTGACAGATGACCTTGACCTTGTCACATGACCTTGACTTTGGTACCAGCGGATGCAGATCATTGAGATCTATCATCATGCCAAATATTAGCTTTGTATCTTGAATAAGCTTGAAGATATTGGCAAGGTTAAGTTTTCGGACAGACGGACGGACAGACAGACGGACATGAGTAAAACAAGATGTGTTTGTTAAACACGAATGCCCCCGTAACCGCATTTTTTTTTTCAAAGTTTGACCTTGACAGATGACCTTGACCTTGTCACATGACTTTGAATTTGGTACCAGCGGATGCAGATCATTGAGATCTATCATCATACCAAATATTAGCTTTGTATCTTGAATAGGCTTGAAGATATTGGCAAGGTTAAGTTTTTGGGTTAAGTTTTCGGACGTTTGACCTTGACAGATGACCTTGACCTTGTCACATGACCTTGACTTTGGTACCAGCGGATGCAGATCATTGAGATCTATCATCATGCCAAATATTAGCTTTGTATCTTGAATAGGCTTGAAGATATTGGCAAGGTTAAGTTTTCGGACAGACGGACGGACAGACAGACGGACGGAGGGACAGACGGACAGACAGACGGACATGAGTAAAACAATATGCCCCCGATCTATCGATGCGGGGGCATAACAATATGCCCCCGATCTATCGATGCGGGGGCATAAAAATTGACCTACAGTTGGAACTTTCAGTGCTTTTTGCCCTTTGATTTTGATGAAAAATTTTAACCAAAATTTATTCAGCATGACAAGGGTTAACAGGTTTGATTTTCATTTGTCGTCTCCACATAACATTGTAAGCTAAGGTATTGCTGGAGCCTTGGTGTCTTTGTCCTCGTGCAAAAATTTAACAAATTTTGTGATATTGCTGGTATTATTGAAGGCATGCCATAATGGCATTCACTTGAAACTTGGCATGCAATGTTCTCTATCAAAAGGGCAACCTATACTATCAAAGGTGATAACTAAATGCATTTTATGCAAATTATGCCCCTTTAAATGCCCCCAAATCAAAAGATTGGGGGCATATTGTTTTACTGTTGTCTGTCTGTCCACAAAACTTAACCAAACAAGAGGCCCAAGAGTGCCTGTATCGCTCCACTGGCTTAAATATCTCGAGATTTGAAAGAGAGATATTGAAAATAGAAGGTAATGACAGTCACCAGCATTCAGAAGGAATTCTGTCTTCTTCCAAATTGAAACTGGGCTATCAGAAATGAACTCATATAACTAATATGTAGAAGTAAATTACATGGAAGAAAACTATTTAGATATCACTTTAAAACAAGAGGACCGGATTTCACCTGAATTTCATTGATCAAGTGGATCTCATCAAAGTTTCTTTCTTGCAAAGTGTAATTCACATTTGCCTAATTGTTGAAAAAGAGATGTTATTCCAAGATTTTAAATAGACGATAGACCCTGTCCTCCCGTTCATAACTGAAGAGACTCAAAATAAGCCCTGCCAGTCTCATGTTTATGGGCCAATCAAAATTTTGCAAAAATTTTTTAAAAAGGGTCACCTAAGGAACTGTCTGGTAAAGTTTCATTGAAATCGGCCCAATGGTTCAGGAGGAGTTGTCGTTCAAAGATTTTGGGCTCAAAATAAGCCCTGCCCTGCAAAGCCCATATTTGGGGGTCAATCAAAACTTCTTGAACAACATTTGAAGAGGGTCACCCAAGGAACATTCTGGTAAAGTTTCATTGAAATTGGCCCAATGGTTCAGGAGGAGATGTCATTCAAAGATTTCAGGCTCAAAATAGCCCCACCCTACCGCGCCCATATTTGGGGGTCAATCCATATTTCTTGAACAACTATAGAAATGGGTCACCAAAGGAACATTCTAATAAATTTTCATTGAAATCTGCCCAATGGTTCAGGAGGAGTTGTCATTCAAAGATTTCAGGCTCAAAATAAGCCCTGCTCTGCCACGCCCATATTTGGGGGTCAATCCAAATTTCTTGAACAACTTTAGAAAAGGGTCATCAAAGGAACATTCTAGTAAAGTTTCATTGAAATGGGCCCAATGGTTCAGGAGGAGATGTCGTTCAAAGATTTCGGGCTCAAAATAAGCCCCGCCCTGCAAAGCCCATATTTGGGGGTCAATCAAAACTTCTTGAACAACATTTGAAGAGGGTCACCCAAGGAACATTCTGGTAAAGTTTCATTGAAATTGGCCCAATGGTTCAGGAGGAGATGTCATTCAAAGATTTCTGGCTCAAATTGAGCCCCGCCCTGTCACGCCTATATTTGGGGGTCAATCCAAATTTCTTGAACAACATTAGTAAATGGTCACCAAAGAAACATTCTGATAAAGTTTCATTGAAATCGGCCCAATGGTTCAGGAGTTGTCATTCAAAGATTTTGGGCTCAAAATAAGTCCACCCTGCCACGCCCATATTTATGGGCCAATAAAAGTTTATGTACACAATTTTTGAAAAGGGTCACTCAAAGAACATTCTGGTAAAATTTGATTAAAATCGGCCAAGCGGTTCAGCGGGAGATGTTGTTCAAAGATTTCAGGCTCAAAATTAGGCTAATAGCCCCACCCTGCCACGCCCATATTTGGGGGTCAATCAAAATTTCTTGATCAACATTTGAAGAGGGTCACCCAAGGTACATTCTGGTAAAGTTTCATTGAAATTGGCCCAATGGTTCAGGAGGAGATGTTCAAAGATTTCGGGCTCAAAATAGCCACGCCCATATATGGGGGGTCAATCCCAATTTCTTAAACAACTATAGAAAATGGGTCACCAAAGGAACATTCTGATAGTTTCTTTGAAATCTGCCCAATGGTTCAGGAGGAGTTGTCATTCAAAGATTTTGGGCTCAAAATAATCCCCGCCCTGTAACACCCATATTTGGGGGTCAATCCAAATTTTTTGAACATGTTTAGAAGAGGGTCACCCAATTAACATTCTGGCCAAGTTTCGTCAAATTCCACCCAACACTTTAGGAGGAGAAGATGTTTAAAGAAAAGTTTACGCACGCACGACGGACACTCTGCCATGACAATAGCTCGCTGGCCTTCGGCCAGTGGAGCTAAAAACTTAACATTGCCAATTTCTTCAAGGCTATTTAGCATACAATGCTCATATTTGGTAGGATGATAGTTCTCAATGATAAGCATCTGCTGGTACCAAGGTCATATGTCAAGGTCAAATTCTTTTAAATATGTTGTTATTTCCGGGGCATTCGTGTTTCACAAACACATCTTGTTACAATTTTTTGTCCACCTGCGCAATTTTTGTATGTCCATATCTTGTGAATGAAACTCCCTTTTTTTTTTATTGGTTTGGATGAAAGTTTTACAGAATACATAGAGGATAATCGTTTGTTTAAGTGTAAGATCGATTTATATTTCATTGAGTGAACAACAAAAGCTATATTTTTCACGAGTGGCAGAGCCACGAGTGAAAATATAGCTTTTGTTTTTCACGAAATGAAATATTAATTAATCTTACTCGAAAAACAGACGATTATTCTATTTCTTTAATGCAAAAATGAGACAAAATGTGAAATTTCTAGGACATATTTTCGTAAAGCGCGTCATTTTGCGCGTGATTGCTATGCAACGTTCATTGTGACGTCACTTATTTCGCCCCACATAGATGACGTCAGATAGAATGAAATGCACAAAAGCAGGGTATTAGTTTTTGATTATTTCACTGCTTTTGCGGTGAGTTTATCAAGTGATAATCTACCGTTATTTCTCGATAAACCACCGAAAAACTTTAAAGAAAACTACTTAACTTACCCTGCACAAGTTGACAGGGTATGGTGATAATCTGATCTGTCAAAAAGGAAAGGCGCCTTCATTTCTGCTACTTGTCAAATATGACTTCTGTTGTTAAGGAAATAAAATTAGCCTGTGCGTGAGATTTCCAACAATTTCAAATATGCACAAAGCAAAGACTGACCTGCCTGTGCATTCCCACAGTCTGACCCGAGTCTTCACTATTCTCATAGTAGATAGAAATGGTCTCAAAGTATCTGTAGACCATCAGGGCCCGAGGTTATAAACCTTTTCTCATTCTCAACTCAAAATTTTCTAAAATTTCAATTTGAGATTATAGCCGTAATTCTGTTTTATTACTCATTTTAATGTATTAACATAAAAGATGATATAAATAAGTTGATTTAAATAACAACTTATTAATATTAGCTTTTATTTCCATACATTTATTTTAATTTAAAATTTGAGAAAATTCTCAGTTGAGCCTGAGAAAAGTTTATAACCTCGGGCCAGGATAATTTAATATTTACAGTATGTGGCTGTCTACGCTACCTAATGTTTACACATCACTAACATTTCATATTGTTGGAAATGTCAGGCACAGGCTCAAATACCAATTGATCCCACACTGAAACAAACGAGCATCCTTTTTTTTTTTTTTTTTATCCATAATCACTTTTAAAATCTTCCTGTGGTAGCAAATATCCTTACAAGGGCACTCTTATTGACTAGATACCCATTAAGTAGATGTATTTATTTTTTAGTTTAAACACTACTTTCAAAATTATAGCAGTTGTTACAATTGCTGGTGCACCTTCCCATGTCTTCCTTTGGTTTCACACACCAGTTCAGCCAAATTTCGTCCAAATGCCCAACCCATTTAAATTTGCTACTTTTCATTTGCTAATGTGTGGGCAAAATATGAAACATGTCACTATGCATTGATGATTTCAAGTCTTCACGAAATATACTCACATGCAATGAAAACACGCCACATGATTTCTCATATATTCGTTAAAGCCCCTGTATGTGTTTGTGAACATTTCCAAAACTGAAGACAATGATTTTAAAAGATTATGTTCGCAAAAACTAGACTTTTATCCTCAAAGATAATTTGTCTTTCCATTATTCGGTAATGTAAATGTTTATGACGTGATGATCTAAATTTAGGCCTAGTTTGAGGAATATTTATGACCCGTAACATTTCTGACTCCAATTTGAGTAGAGCACATTACCTTTCCTTCTAGTGGTCTATTTCACATGACCAAAATCTCATTTGCATATATCAATGTATATGGCAGATTATGCGTTTCCCGAAATAGCCTGATTTTTATTTTTTATGCAACTAATCTTTCATTAGACTAAGTCAACAATAATTATTCAAAGAATGCTCTCGAAATAGCGATAATTTTTACTATAAAGGCAGACAGGGGTTTCATGTACTGCAAGTCCTGAATACGGTCGCACGTTTCAGAACCCTTGACCCCTGGTATTTCTCTCACCAGTACAACCATCACATTCTTTCCTAGCCTCAAATTGCTATCACACATAGGTCTACGATTATCAACCCATTGGTGATAGACAAATAGTCGGAAAGAATGAGTGCCGCCTTCGGGATTGAAGCCGGGACCTCTAGATTGACAGTCCAATGTGCTACCAACTACGCTATGACCAACCACTTTGTGGAATGGTTGCCATAATCCTGGCAGTTGATTTGATTATACGCTAACAATCATTAACTTTTAGGGTTACCTTCACAGCTGTATTTTGGTTTACAAATTTAAATAATTCATTATTCCTTGCTCAAACCCTATGTTGTTGGTACTCAATTGAAATTACTCATCCAGATAATTAACGAGTATGCACAACATATAGTTTCATGAAATAAAGATTTTAGACTGGCTTTATGCCCTCTTATCTGTAACCTTTGCTTTTCATTCTAGCTAAATTAGAGGGTTGTCTAGGATTTTTCTTTCTTTTTTTTTTAATGGTTATTCACTACTTATGGTTTTTCAGTTACATTGCTAGGCTTAACCTCCTGGTTGTCTGCTGTCCATCTTTACCATGAACCCCTCAAAATTACCTTAACCGTGGAGATATCTGATAATTTCTTTCAAATTGCATATCTACGAGAAGGGAGAATGTGTCAAGTTGTTTTGTTTATTTGTTTGAATGGTGTTTAACTCTGCTTTAAACAATCTTCCCATCATATGGCAGCTGGAGCACCTAACAATGGATTCTTTTGAATTTCATCCATTAATGTAGGAACCTGAATGACATAAACAAATAATTCTGGAAGGACTTACAGACAGGCACACTAACACAAATCATACTTAAGAGTTGAAGTTGTGCCATCAGGATTTTATTCTGGCATCAAGAAAACAGGGTCCAAGGGGTTCATTCATTCAGAGCTTAGGGGTCCTTTCATTAGAAATGGGAGTCCCTGCTTAAGACAAAGACTTTCTTTTAGAGCAATGATCTAGGTTTTCTGTGCCTTTTAAGCTAGCCCCTATTTAAAGGTGAAGAAATTGTTGGAAACTAAGAATTACTTGGCGCTCAACTTCAGAATAGAATTGAAGACTGTTTAAAACAGTCTTCAATTCTATTCTGAAGTTGATTCCTAGAGGGTCCATAGGACTCATATTAGATAGTTATGAGGGTCCTGTCTGCTTATTTGGGAGTCTCGGACTCGCAAAGCCTGTCATTTCAAACCCTGTTTCAACTGTTTTGACTATGTCTCACTCACTGAAAACAAGCTCGTCAAAAACAAATTGTGACAAAACAATAATTTTTCATCTTATTTTTTTTTAATGATATCTACAATGAAGTATATGTTTTTAGGTCCAAGGTGATCTTTAGAAATACAAAACAATCAGTTTACATTACTCCAAATATGAACACAAATTTTTCAGTAAATAAGAATGAGTAATGTTTCTCATGTCAACAATTTCCCTCAGAAGGTTTACAATTCAGCTGTATTATCCAAAATTAATGCCATGGCAGGGCGGAGCCTAAGTAACCGGTCGATGCACTTAAGGTTAAGGGAAATCAGCTTTTATCTAAAACAACCTACTTCTAAACATAAATAACTCGAGACCTTAAATCGAAGATTCGTAACCAAATCCTCGTAACTTCAGCTTAATCAAGCTGAAGTTACGAGGACTTGGTAACCAAACGATGAAATGTGTTCACTCTCTCAAAGCATGTGAATCCTTTAGGTTTTATGATACAGTTATTTGCACGAGTTACCGACTAAAATTTTGAAAGAACCCAAACTATTGAAAAGTAAACTCACCAAATTACGTCACGGTTAAGCCCGCCCTGCCAGTTCATTAATTACACAGAATAACTTTGTTATCATAACGTTACATGTTGATGGTTAAGTGCAAAACAGTTGTAACTGCCTATTAACAAATAGGTAGTTACAACTCTTTCACTATGAGCCATCAATGAACTAAGCTACAGTTAGCTTTAGTTAAGATGCTTTTGTTGCCTATCTATAATGTATGTGTATGGCTTCACTGCACAATAATCCAGCATTGTTCATACAGCTATGACAAATATATAATCAAAGAATTTTAATACAAAATTGCTGTTTTATTTCTTTTTCATGCCTTATAGGTGTTAAATTAAATCTTATTTAAGTATGAAATCATCCAGTTAAATTTGTTGTGTTTGTTGAAAAGTTCTTGAAAACCACTAATTCATAAACATTTTAAAAACTTAAGAAGTGTTTGCAGTTAAAGATACTTTACATCAGATTTTTTTCATTTTACAATAAACAATGTGTGTTATATTGAGAATTTAAAACAGGTGTAATCTTTGAATTAGGAGTAAGCCAAAATCAAGTACAAGTGCATATATATATTTTCAGGCATTTACCATAGTTTTGCCCTGAAATCTTAACATATACATTTTGAAAACCTGAATCTCTTTATTTTTTTATTTCAATTCCCTGAATGAATAATTGTTTAGCAACCCAAATTCAAAGTTCAAGAATTAAAGTTCTTCTAAAGTCTGATGCAAGGCACCTTTAAAGTAGTGGACCCGTAATATTTCAGCAACATTGCGAAACTTATGATTTTTACAATGTTGACCAAGGTTTCCTAATGAAAATCATTAGGAAACCTTGGTTAACACCGTTAAAGTTCATTACTTCCATATTTTGCGGAACTATTACAGTTCTACTTATCTACCTTACCACTCATTTTTGAAGGATCAGTCCAAAACAATGGCAAGTGCTAAAAGATATAGGGGATAATCGTTTGTTTCAGTGTAAGATCGATTTATATTTCATTGAGTGAACAACAAAAGCTATGTTTTCACGAGTGGCGGAGCCACGAGTGAAAATATAGCTTTTGTTTTTCACAAAATGAAATATTAATCAATCTTACTCGAAAAACAAACGATTATTCTATTTCTTTAATGCAAAAATGAGACAAAATGTGGAATTTCTAGGACATTTTTTCATAAAGCGCGTCATTTTGCACGTGATTGCTATGCAACGTTCATTGTGACGTCACTTATTTCGCCCCGCATAGATGGCGTCAGATAGGATGGAATGCACAAAAGCAGAGTATAAGATTTTGATAATTTCACTGCTTTTGCGGTGAGTTTATCAAGTGATAATCTACCGTTATTTCTCGATAAACCACCGAAAAGCATTAAAGAAATACAGGAGATTCCAGATGAGGAGGAATGATGACAAACAGACAAAGTTATTTTTATTCAAACCTTATGTTGTGGGTACCTATAACATATAAGAAATAATGGATTTTTTCCCAAATTGAAATCAAAATCATTTCCTCTATTTGGAACACTGTTACATAGGCACTTGCAAGTTTTGCACTGACCTGTCAAATATTGATAAAATGATTTTAGAGCTCCAGATAGGGGGGGTGGGGGTGTTGGATTTTTGATCAAAGTATTTCAATAATTATAGCCCAAAACAAATGTTTTGGGTACTCATTGGAATCGTCTTATTGAGACAATTCAAATGAGTACCAACAACACAGGGTTTCATTGAGAAATAAAGAAATAAGACTGACTTTACCCCCCTCTTATCTGTACCTCTGTAGTTGAACAATATAAAACCACTATACACAAGACATGAAATGAGTCCAGTTTTGTTCTATTTACATATTACACTTTCTCTCTAGTGCTGCGTCACATGATCTGTATGGTACAAAACAAGTTATGGTCCTATGATGTGGAATTTAGACACTAGGGTCACTGTACTGCTTGTATCAGTGTGATATTATCTCCCTTTAACAATATACGACCTGAAAATTACAACAGAAAATATATATACATTATTCTGCCTACAAATGTATTGCACTGACTGGAAAATCACGCACATCAAACAGTTGCACATTATTGTTTAAAGCTTACAGACGCAGGTTTTGTAAGTCTGAGGCTCTAAAATCAGCTTCCGAAAAAGAAATGATGACTATTGAAAACAGTCCACAATTCTTTCCTGAAGTTGAGCCCCAAATAGACTATATATATCCAATACTTTCTTTACTTTTAAACAGAGAATAGCTCTTAATCCATAATAAAACAAGAGGACCATAATGGTCCTAGATCGTTCACCTGAGTCTCTTTAGCCCCTGAGACATCACATCATTTAAATAGGCAGATGTCATAAAAGAGATAGTTTCTACACCAAACCAAGTTTCAAGAAGTTCCGGCCAAAATTGTGCCCTCTTGAGTTATAACAATAAAATTACGATCAAGGCCCCTTTTCCTATGATATGACATGGATTCTTCCCATTTTCAATAGGATTAATCATAGTAACTAGGCCATCATTCTGACCAAATTTCATGAAGATTAGGCTATATTTGTGGCCTTTAGAGCATAAAAAAAAATGTCATTTAGGCCCCTTTTCCCTTGGTTTTTGCATGGATCCTTCCCATTTCAATAGGGCTCATCCTTGAGACCTGGCCAACATTATGACCAAATTTCATAAAGATTGGGCCATATTTGTGGCCTATAGAGTGTAAACAAGAAAATTGTCTTTAAGGCCCCTTTTCCTGTGATTTGGCATGGATCCTTCCCATTTTTAATATGGTTCATCCTTGTGACCTGACCAACATTGTGACATTATGTTTCATGGAGATTGGATGGTATTTCAGGCCTCCAGAGTGTAAAAACTTAAATTAATGACGTTGAACAACGGTCAACACACAACGGACATTCAATGATCACAAAAGCTCACCTTGAGCATGATGTGCTCAGGTGAGCAAAAAACTGAAGGATGATTTTGCGACACAACATAATCAGTTCATAGTAACAAATAGGAAAAAAATGCTAAGTTCAAGGGGAGATAATTCGTGAACCAGGGGGAGTTGAGACTTGAAAATCACGTCTTGCAAGAAATCATTACTATTGAATGAAAACTGAAGGAGGAGTTTGTGACACAAAATTACTAGTATAAAAGTCCACGGACGGACAGACAGATGGACAGACTGACAGACAGACAGGCTGATTCCAGTATATCCCCGAAAACATTCGTTTTGCGGTGGTATAAATATAGCCCTCAGTGCCGGGAATGACATTATAAAATGTTGCCCTCTACCTTGGGCATCGTGCAACAGTTCAGAACATCATCCACGTCTACTTGGGACAATAGTTATCACTGTTAAACGAAACACCATGAAATAACTGTACAATGCAATCTACATGAACAGAAACAAGAGTGGCACACTTACTAACCATTTGATAACAGGGTTGACACTATGAAGGAAGTTCAGTAGTCAGAGGTTGGATCTCTAATAAATGTTAATATGAAAGTCACCCATCCAGAATGGTTTCTTAATTTTGGAGGTAATATTGTGGAAAAGAAAAAATTGCTTGCCACAAGCAATTTTTTCTTTTCCACAAAATGTCCCCGAGTATAAAAATCTGGACTCCTTAATTTTGGCTTGCACTCAATTTCATAATTTGCGAGTCTACTGGACTCCTCACTCACAGGAGTAAGTGTTAAAGCCCGGATTCATACCTAAGCTTTTCCTAAATACAACCCTCATGAACTGAAACAAGGGCGCCACAGTTACAATTTGTTTCATACCTAAGCTTTTCCTAAATACAACCATCATGAACTGAAACAAGAGTGCCACAGTTACAATTTATTCCATACCTAAGCTTTTCCTGTTTTTTGTCTTCATGTGGACTTCCTCAGCTTCATCTAATACAAGGTTCATGTACTCATCAAATCCCTGTAAATAGACAGGTCACACAAGATATGAATGATTTGTTTTTCCATCAATAGACAGGTTGAATGGAGTTTAACACCGCTTTCAACATTATTTCAGTTATATCGCGGCATCTGGAGCACTTAACAATAGATTCCTGGTATTTCTATAACCAGTACAACCACCACATTCTTTGCTAGCCTCCAGCTGCTATCTCACATAGGTCTACGATTATCAACCCATTGGGGAGAGGCAAATAGTTGGAAAGAATGAGTGCGGCCGTCAGGGATTGAACCTGGGAACTCTAGATCGACAGTCTGACACGCTACCAACTGCGATTTGACGGCAGCCCTCCATCAATAGACAGGTCACACAAGATTCAATTGATTTGTTTTTCCATCAAAAGTCAGGTCACACAAGATGCAATTGATCTGTTTTTCCATCAAAAGTCAGGTCACACTAGATTCAACTGATTTGTTTTTCCTTCAATAGATAGGTCACGCAAGATTCAATTGACTTGTTTTTCCATCAATAGACTGGTCACACAAGATTTAATTGATTTGGTTTTCCATCAGTAGACAGGTCACACATGATTCAACTGATTTGTTTTTCCATCATATGGGTTTAACAACCCACTCAAGAGTATTTTCAGTTATACCACAGCTCCTCCAGCATCATGAAACTGACAAGTTGAATGATTTTGGAATAACTTTTAAGTGAAAATCAATGAGGTTGTGAATCCAGTTTTGAACAATTTACCATGGATGTATAACATTATTGCTAATTTCATCCAATCGGGTGAAATTAGCAATAACTTTTTACCTCCCTTTAATAAAATCTACATACTTCTCAGCTCTTTTGTCTTAAAAACAAATCAGTCACTTAAAAATCTACACCAGCAAATTGAAATTATTCAATTATTTAATTGAAATCTTCATCAGTTTGAAACTTATCAAACTATTTTCAAACAATTTTGGAACATTTTTGAGCGATTGGAGTGAGGGTTTGAAATGATTATGATTGGAATGAGTGTCAATTTCACCATGTTTTTAACTGTAACCACAAATCCCTGAAATTCCTAAAACCACAGTATCCTAACCAGCTTGGGCAAGTCTCCAGCTCCTCATTTTACCAAGCCTTAAGGTGAAAATTCATCAAATAGTTATTATATTATTTCAACTCTTGAAACATACACAACCTGTAACCTGTTACCAGTGACAAAATTTTAGGCCAGTCTAAATTTAAAGATATTGCAGATTACAATTCCAAGAGCTTAAATGACAAACCCTTCTCATGCTGTTAACTCAGGGGTGAGGAATTCCCATGCCCGACTTGTCTGACATGGGCTTTTCCACTTATAGGCAAGTACATATTTCTCGGTTACTTGTCAGTTGTGAAGTAAAAACAAGAGGGCCATAGTGGCCCTTAATCGCTCACCTGAATTAACAATCTTAAAATGTTTTTCTAAGATTTGACCCCATGACCTAGTTTTTGACTCCACTTGACCCAATTTCGAACTTGTCCGAGATTTCATCAAGATAATCATTCTGACCAATTTTCAGGTTGATTGGGCTAAAAATATGGCTCTAGAGTGTCCACAAGGTTTTTCTAAGATTTGACCCCGTGACCTAGTTTTTGACCCCACTTGACCCAATTTCGAACTTGTCCGAGATTTCATCAAGATAATCATTCTGACCAATTTTCAGGTTGATTGGGCTAAAAATATGGCCTCTAGAGTGTCCACAAGGTTTTTCTAAGACTTGACCCTGTGACCTAGTTTTTGACCCCACTTGACCCAATTTCAAACTTGTCCGAGATTTCATCAAGATAATCATTCTGACCAATTTTCAGGTTGATTGGGCTAAAAATATGGCCTCTAGAGTGTCCACAAGGTTTTTCTAAGATTTGACCCCGTGACCTAGGTTTTGATCCCAGTTGACCCAATCTCAAACTTGTCCGAGATTTCATCAAGATAATCATTCTGACCAATTTTCAGGTTGATTGGGCCAAAAATATGGCCTCTAGAGTGTCGACAAGGTTTTTCTTAGATTTGACCCCGTGACCTAGTTTTTGACCCACTTGACCCAATTTGGAACTTGTCCGAGATTTCATCAAGATAATCATTCGGACCAATTTTCAGGTTGATTGGGCTAAAAATATGGCCTCTAGAGTGTCCACAAGGTTTTTCTAAGATTTGACCCTGTGACCTAGTTTTTGACCCCACTTGACCCAATTTCGAACTTGTCCGAGATATAATCAAGATAATCATTCTGACCGATTTTCAGGTTGATTGGGCTAAAAATATGGCCCATCGTGTCTCCACAAGATTTTTCTATATTTGACCTCATGACCTAGTTTTTGACCCCATTTGACCCAATTTCGAACTTGTCCGAGATTTCATCAAGATAATCATTCTGACCAATTTTCAGGTTGATTGGGCTACAAATATGGCCTCTAGAGTGTCCACAAGGTTTTTCTAAGATTTGACCCTGTGACCTACTTTTTGACCCCACTTGACCCAATTTCGAGCTTGTCCAAGATTTTATCAAGATAATCATTCTGACCAATTTTCAGGTTGATTGGGCTAAAAATATGGCCTCTAGAGTGTCCACAAGGTAAATGTTGACGACGGATGATGCACGACGGACATCAAGTAACCCCAAAAGCTCACCTTGAGCACTTCGTGCTCAGGTGAGCTAAAAAACAGAGCAAGTCTTGCAACAGTACTAAAAGATATAGGTGAAAAGTCATTCTCATGTTTGTATCAAAAGCTAGAAAGCATTGTCTTTAATGAAAAAAATGCTAGATTGCAGGATTTTCTTCATTAAAAACAAAGTTTTCCTAATCATCATCAATCAATGTTTGTGGACATGTCCATTTTGATCCTGGACAACTAGGAATTTTTCTTGTCCATGGACAAGTGGAACAAATTTGTATTTCCACACTGCTGTCACTGAATTCCTGTTGTACACTTAGATTTGGCAAATAATATAGATCAAGATGTGCAGTCTGATCTTAGGGTACAATTTCTGCTTTCTAATGAGTTATTACAGGAGAACGTGGGCCAGATTGGATGAAATGTCACCAAACATAAAAATTTGTTTTAAATAAAATTCAAATTCAGCAAGATAAGGTCAAAATTATGACATCCAGTTTCCAAGTAGAGAAAATAGCTCAAATCACCTACTGAAATCAAAAACAAATTCTCTTTAATCATTTCACTTCACCTGCTTTCAATGTGTTATATTGCTCTAAAACTAAGAAATATCTGGAGGACTTTAGCCTTTCTGCGCTTAACACAAAACTCTCGCAGACAGTAGACCAAGATTGTCCTGCACAGACATACAGTCTGATCTAAGCCAACACAGCCTTCATTCTACTTAATAACAATTGGGAAAACTTTAACCATATGCAGGGTTTTCCATGACCCCCTGTTTCTTTGAATTTGGACACCCTTTTTTTGAAATGACCCCAAAAATTGCCCCCCCCCCCCAAAAATCTTTATCTAGTTTAAAGAGGGATCATACTGTGGCAATATGACCCCCAGTTTTGAACACACTGCATATGGCTTAGATGTCCTGAAATTTGACAATTTGTTTGGCTTCTACGGGATAAGAGTTCAATCATGGGAGACCAGTAAGATTTTGAATGAACTGGTCTTTCAACATATCATAACACAATATAGTGAAAAAAGTTTTGAACATAAAGTTCAGTACTCACAGCGATAACACCCTCCACTCGTAAATTTGTTTGTTCATAGACCCAAATTTGTACCCGAGATCTCTGAAATATTTGAAATACACATACATTTAGTTAAGATGGTGGATCTGTAAAATGTTCACAACATTGCATAGCTAATGATCTTTCACAATGTTGACCAAAGTTTCCAAATGATAATCATTAGGAAAACTCAGTTAACATCGTGAAAGTTCAATACTTCCAAAGTGCTGCTGAAATTCATGTATTACAGGTCCACAAACTTAATCATTTCTATCTCATCAGTAATAGTATATACCTCCTTTTTCATTTATCCTACCAATAAATTTAATATGCTCGTTTTTAGTAACAGGACCAAGAAAGGAACAATTGTAGAAGCGTTAAATACGACACAATTTTTTCGTTACAAAAATAAGATGAAAATTTAAGAAAACACTGAGAAATGAAAGAAAATCTGTAACTTACATGACATTCTTTTCCAAAGATATCTTCCTACATTACAACATTCTATCCTAACATTAGCTCTTCCTGAGATTTTCATTAGCAAAATTTATATTCTCTGAAATTTCAGAAGTATAAAATAAAGTTTTACTTACATTTTGAAGATATCTGAAAATCAAGTTCTGGGAAACAAGTTAAGAAAAATATGGATTGTTTTTCATGCATAACCCTCATCAAACCCTAATCACACTACTCCTTGAAAAAATTATCAGAATCTACAATGTTGCGTATGTCTGAAAACTGTTAGAGTAAATACAGTCAAACATGTATTAAGCAATCCATTCCAAACCACAAAAAAGAGAATGGTGACACTATGTACATGTTTTGTTTACAAATTTATTAGAAACATAATTTTATTGAATATGAATGTTATTGCAAATTTCTCATTGTCAAAACTCAATAGAATCATCCCATTGGCACAATTCTAATGAGTTTAACAGTATATTTTATCTTCTTTTAAATATATTTTGATTTTTTATGCAGGGGATATAGAAAAAAGTCACTGAATGAAAATGGCCATTTCGTGAAAATGGTCGCTCGAACAAGATTGATGTACGTGTTAATAATATAAGTCAAAAATGAAGTGTTTGCAGGCACTTTCCTCACACAAATTAAGTTTTTGACTAAAGCAACAATGTACAGTTCTGTTATTTACAAATTTTTGTTACTTTTTCCTATGAAAATGCATCTATCAGCCTTCAGGAGACACTACAGGAAATTACATTTAAATCCTTGAGCTCAATCTGTGTGCACCATTTTGACTTCCTTCAACATTGGTACATTTGCCCACTAATTTAGCCAGCCAGGAAAAATGGTTCTACCTGTTCAGGGATTGAAACTAACACCAGTTCTCGTGGATTTCAGAAAGGACTGACAGTAGCTACCATGCAACAGGTCTCTCATGCCTTAGTCATTGGCAAAACATTATTTCACACCTAGCAACTTGAAAAAAATTGCTTCTTTCCTTTTCAAGATCTTTGAAACTTTGGAAAAAGAAGAAATTGTTTGTCACAAGCCATTTAGACGCCAGATCGATGACTGATTAAATGAAGCGAATGACCAATATAATTTGATAGACGATTCATAGAGTATAAAGCCTTTAAATTTCTCTTACTAATTAAAAAGCTGAAATGCAATGTGCTTAAAAAATATTAAACGATCATCAATACCATGCCGTCTTACACATGATTACGGGAATTCGCGTTTCTTTGTCGTCGCTAATTCTGCAAACCTACCAATAGGACTATTGAATATTTTAGACAAAACACGGGACATAATGAAGTAAATAAAGGATACAATGGGCTGAACCATCACTTTTTGGACTTTTGGACCTCCTTTGTAAGCCATTTTGAAGTAAATACGAGCCGGTCACGTTTTCCAAACCCAAGCGGTAATGGCGGAAACGATCGAAAAACACCGTTATAATAAATTATCATAAAATTTACTACAATCCGCTAAATTCCCCCCTTATGACAATGGTCGACACTTCACGCAAATCCTATGGTCACATTTATTTAATATATTTACTTTATCCTTTGTCATGCTGAATAAAAATTTGGACAATTGCATTAAAATCAGAGCACTGAAAGCACTAAACGCACTTAGTGTGGGTCAATATGTCTTTTAGAAATGAAAGGGTTTTGTTAATTTTGCGTGTGTGTGTCAAGTTTAACAACTAGATCTATTCTTGCTTATAAAGATATGTGGATGGTGTAGGCCAGGATCAGACTGCACACATGAGGATGATCTTTTTCTATACCTTTTGCTAAAATATGAATATTTTGGGATTAGCATGACAACGGTCAAATATTGCTTGACACTTTTCTCAGATTGAGGTCTAGAATAATACTTATGTTCAGAAAACCTAGGCAGTTAACTTCTAGTCATCTTTAACTTAAACTTTTTTACACTCAGCCTTTACCAAAATGAATACACTAAGGTTGTTTTTTACACTGAAATTTCCTCCGAATGTTTGTTTATTTCTCATGTTTGTTTGTATATTTATGACTTGTCCCTTTGTCAATTTGATAAAACGTTTGAAACTTAAGACCCGGTCCCATTGCGCAACGGACACAAAACGTATGCTGAACGGACACGACAGAAGAGTGAAATTTCCATTGTTCTCATACGCTTGATAACAACTGATAAATGTGGTATAAATTTGCGAAAAAAACCGGAAAATATCGGACGCCTAAAGGATGTAGCCGGGGTGTTGAGTGGATGTTCATCGGAAGTCTCACGGATAAGAGGGGATGACAGCTCAGAAGAGGTTACCAGGTGTAAATGCGACGTATTTGAATTGTGGAAAGAGCAGATACATAATTCCGCCCTATATACGTTTTCAACCAAACCGGATTTGAGTATCGAGGATGCCTTAGGGATGGATTGAGGATACAGCAGATGTATAACGGATGGTATCGGATACGTAGCGTTTGTCCCTCGTATTGTTTCGCATTTAAATCGTACATAGCGGAACGTTTATCCGCTCAACAAGTTTTGTGCAGCTCTAAACTTTGTGCGCGGAGTAGGCTAAATCAAAATAGACGGACACTCAACGGACAGAGCGTACATGTATTATTAGACTGGTCCCACTGTCTTCTATAAAAAGCTTCATACATGAGTTGACAGTAGTACCAGTCTAATGCATTTTCATGCTCCCGCATCGATAGATCAGGGACATATTGTTTTTTGCCTGGATGATTGTCTGTCTGTCAGAAAAAAAATTAAACATTGTCCATAACTTTTGAATGATACGTGATAGAGCTGTCATATTTCACATGATCATTTCCGTTGAATCAAAGCTCAAGGTCATATGTCAGTCATGGTCATTCTTCAATGTCAAATTTGTGTAAATATATAACTTTAACATTGGCCTTAACTTTGGATTAGTAAAAAGACCTTTCTCAGTTTCTGTGAATACTTAAGTCAAGGTCGTCTGTTAAGGTCAAGGTTATTTTATCAAGGTCAATATTTTTTACCATTATAACTTTAGCATTGGCAATAACTGTGGATTAGTAAGTATTACAGCCTTGTTATTTCACATGAGTAGTTCTTGTGACAAGACTGTTCAAATAATACTAAAGCCAAGGTCATCTGTAAAGGTCAAGGTCATTTTTTGAAAATGAAAACTGAAACATTGGCCATATCTTTTGATAGGTAAGTGACAAGACCTTTTGGAAGGTACCATCTTCAAGGTCATATGTCAAGGTCATTTTTCAAGGTCAAATTTGTGAAAATTTAAAACTTTAACATAGGCCATTACTGGATTGCTTAGTGATGAAGCCTTGGAATTCAAATGTTTATGCTTGTGACAAGATCTATCAAGTCAATGTCATCTGTTAAGGTCAAGGTCATTTTTTTAATGTCAATATTTTTTACCATTATAACTTTAGCACTGGCCATAATTTTGATTGGTAAGTGATAAAGCCCTCATAGTTCACAAGATGATTGCTTGGGACAAGACCTTTCCAATGGCACCAAATTTTTGGTAATTTATTGAGGTCAAAATCATTTTTCAAGGTCAAATTTATGAAAAAATTAAACTTTAAACATTGGCCATAAGTGTGGATTAGTAAGTATTACAGCCTTGTAATTTCATATGTGCTTTTCTTATGACAACATCATTTTATCAATACTAGAGGCAATGTTATCTGTAAAGGTCAAGGTCATTTTTTGAAGGTCATTTTTTTCAAAATGATAACTTAAACATTGGCCATATCTTTTGATCGGTAAGTGACAAGACCTTTCGGAAGGTATCATCTTAAAGGTTATATGTCAAGGTCAAGGTTATTTTTTCAAGGTCAAATTTGTGAAAATTTACAACTTTAGCATGGGCCATAACCCTGGATTGGTAAGCATTGAAACCTCTTCAAGGTCATATGTCAAGGTCAATGTCCTTTTATGAGGTCAAATTTGTCGAAATTTACAACTTTAACATGGGCCGTTGCTTTAAATTGCTTAGTGATGAAGCTTTGATATTTCAAATGTTTATGCATGTGACAAGATCTTTCAAGTCAATGTCATCTGTTAAGGTCAAGGGCATTTTTTCAATGTCAATATTTTTTACCATTATAACTTTTACACTGGCTATAATTTTGATTGGTAAGTGATAAAGCCTTCATAGTTCACATG
Source organism: Fragum whitleyi (assembly GCA_948146395.1). NCBI lineage: Eukaryota > Metazoa > Mollusca > Bivalvia > Cardiida > Cardiidae > Fragum > Fragum whitleyi. Next base: position 11,511,404 of record OX411546.1, on the reverse strand, counting down.
ATGATTGCTTGGGACAAGACCTTTCCAATGGCACCATTTTCAAGGTAATATATTGATGTCAAAGTCATTTTTCTAGGTCAAATTTATGAAAAAGAATTAACTTTTAACATTGGCCATAAGTGTGGATAAGTAAGTATTATATTACAGCCTTGTTATTTCATATGTGCATTTCTTTTGACAAGACTGTTTTATCAATACTAGAGGCAATGTTATCTGTAAAGGTCGAGGTCATTTTTTGAAGGTCATTTTTTTCAAAATGATAACTTAAACATTGGCCATATCTTTTGATTGGTAAGTGAAAAGACCTTTTGGACGGTAACATCTTCAAGGTCATATGTCAAGGTCAATGTCCTTTTTTGAGGTCAAATTTGTCAAAATTTACAACTTTAACATGGGCAATTGCTTTAAATTGCTTAGTGATGAAGCTTTGATATTTCAAATGTTTATGCATGTGACAAGATCTTTCAAGTCAATGTCATCTGTTAAGGTCAAGGTCATTTTTTCAATGTCAATATTTTTTACCATTATAACTTTTACACTGGCCATAATTTTGATTGGTAAGTGATAAAGCCTTCATAGTTCACATGTAATTGCTTGGGACAAGACCTTTCTAATGGCACCATTTTCAAGGTAATATATTGATGTCAAAGTCATTTTTCTAGGTCAAATTTATGAAAAAGAATTAACTTTTAACATTGGCCATTAGTGTGGATAAGTAAGTATTATATTACAGCCTTGTTATTTCATATGTGCATTTCTTTTGACAAGACTGTTTTATCAATACTAGAGGCAATGTTATCTGTAAAGGTCGAGGTCATTTTTTGAAGGTCATTTTTTTCAAAATGATAACTTAAACATTGGCCATATCTTTTGATTGGTAAGTGACAAGACCTTTCGGAAGGTATCATCTTAAAGGTTATATGTCAAGGTCAAGGTTATTTTTTCAAGGTCAAATTTGTGAAAATTTACAACTTTAGCATGGGCCATAACCCTGGATTGGTAAGCATTGAAACCTTGATATTTCAATGTATATGCCCGTGACAAAATCTTTCAAAGCAATGTCGTCTGTTAAGGTCAAGGTCATTTTTTCAAGGTTATATTTTGTAAAATTAAACACTGGCCATAATTTTGAATTTGTAAGTCATAGAGTCTTGATATTTCACATGTGCACTACTGGAGACAATACCATTACATGCATAATAATTAGTTAATGTGATTAGTCAAGGTCAAGGTTATGTAGTGACAGGCACTCATTGATGACATAATAACTTTTGATTGATAAGACACTTACTTAGACACATCTTGTTTACAGTAGGTTAAATAATTGTAAATAATTGCAGACATTTCAAGAATTATGCATTTTTTTAATCACATAAACAAAGGATTTAATATTAATATATTTCATTTGTTTGCTTGTCTGTTTGTTTTGTTGATTGATCAAGTTTGACCCCATGACCTAGTTTTTGACCCAAATCATTTTAAGTTTCATCGACACAATCATCTTGACCAAATTTCAGGTTGGTCAGACAACAAAATATGGCCTCTACAGTACATACACACGCATTCTCAGTAAATAGGTGCCATTTGTACATTTTGGTGTCGCCGAAGATTTTCAGGATAACAAACAACCAGTAGGTTTGGATTATTATGGGTAATGATAGAGGGGCGATTGGTGACTTTAACAATATACTTGTGCCTCATCAGCACTGCAGATTTTGTCTGACAGCCAAAATGTGCGATTTAGTAAGGTTCCTAGCTGTCGCCAAATGGAGTCATATATTGAAAACTGAATTATTTGAAAGAATATTAGAGTAGGTTACCATTTCAAGTGCAGCATTTCTGCTTGGTCATCAGACCTATCCAAAAAGTATAATTTTTTATGTTCCATATACGTTTTTCATATGTCTATAATGATTGTAAAATTGTCGCCGAAATCATTAAATTTAACGTATATCAAGGCAAATGTAGAACAAAAGTCGAACAGAGTGCCTTAAAATCTGCCGGAGTATTTTCTTTTTGCGCTCAGAATTGTGAAATTAACCAATAAATATTCTGAAAGCTTATGGGAATAATGATATTTACATCAGAATAGATTAATTTTTATTTGTCAGGCCGCAGGTTTAAGGGTGTAAGGTTTGTTACCAATCATTCTGGAATTCTGTTCCACTTTGACCATAACGTTTTATTAGCCTTACACACTCTTACATATGCTTTAAATAAAACTGAAAAAGAACTATTGTATCATTACAGTAGTCATGGAATAGATAATTAAAATCATTTTGTAAGGTTCGTTTTGTAAGGTTAGTTATTGGATATCAAAGTTTTCTAATAATCAGCACTTTTCTATTAACCACGGTGCTAAATGGGGTCATTTGATAATTCCTGTTACGTAATCAAATGATTCTGACGTTTATTCGGCACGTTTTTCCTAGCATTTTGGAGGAAATCGCAGTTATCGAGATAGAAAAGGGCAAGGGCACTTGTGGTAAGATTTTATTAAAAGTCTCACAATTTACAAATTTCATGATTTAATATTTGTCAATCAATTGACAATCATTTGATTAAGGATATTTTTTGATATATCAAACAAATTTCAATCTTCAGATCAGTCGAAATTATAGTTGTAAGGTTTGTTCTATTTAGTACCGAAACCTTAATTCATTTTCTGATGGGAAGTACAGTCGATATATCAGTGCATTCTTATCTGCATTGAATATTTTAGATAATATGTTATCTTATGTTATCAGTTCTCACAACAGAACAAGACATGTATATTCTGTCATTATTTTTGAAAACAGACGCCGGTACCTCCTAACATTATCTTATTTCATTTTTATATGGAGTCAGGTTTCGCTGAGAACCCTCTAAGTGTACCAAAATGAACATATATTAATTTTGCCAAAAAGTCGACCCTTCTTATTGAAATATATATGTTAGACTATTCGGCAACCTCTATTCATAAAAGAAACATAGAAGTTTAGGGTAAGGTTCGTCACTTTCGGTAATGAACCTTGCAGTGAAAGTCAATAGTTTTTGTTGCGCCTTATTTGCCTTAACCTTCAATAAATTCTCACAGAGTCTCGTATAGATGCGTCTGTCAGTATATACATCTGTCAATCTACGTGTACGCCATTCTTCATGAATAGACACGATCATTGCTTCTATATACTTGCTTTTAGATATTTCCAAGTAAAACATCATTCTAAAAAAAGTTACGACTTGATTTGTTTTTAAATTGTGCAAATGTATATATTGTAAAAGTATGAATAAAATTCAAGTACATCTACCACAATGGCTAAACTATCTAAAGTGAAATTATTAAAGGGTGTTGAGAAAAACTAAAGAAAGACAGACCCAGAGATATGAATAGTAGATGATAAAGTATGAGAAAGAATACGAACCTTACCATATGTATTTCTGTTTGTTGTTCGACGTCATGGTCTGTAATAATTCTATTTGATAACAAATGCCTAGGAAGTAAAATTCACAATACCTTAAAGTAATATACCGGTTATAAAGTAGAAAATTTGTCAAACTGCATATTTTTAATAAAACGAACCTTATGTATAGATATTGTAACGAACCTTACATATAGATATTGTGATGAAAGGCTTTTCCTTGGCGATGTTAAGTGTCATTTTTGAAAAAAAAGGCGACTGCAATGATCAACTTTAAGTTTTATAAATGAATTGCTAAATGTTCATGTTTCAAATTAATGGTTTGTTTCAATTTGAATGACTTTTCTTGTTTTCTTTTCTTTTGATTAAGCTTTGTAAGATGATTGTAAAAATCATTTATTTTCTCATCAAGTTAAATGAAATTTATACCAGTAAACTTGAATCCTTTGTTCTATTGTCAAATGAAGGCATTATTCACACTTTTGATAGTACTGGTAAGGTTAGTTACTTTTGGTATATCATTTTTGAATACATTTCTTTCAGTTTCATAGCATTATGACTGGATTAAGATAAATGAATTTTGGTGTATTGACTTTCTTTTGTGTTTTAAAAAGAGGTGAAGACAGATACAACTTTTCGAGTCATATTTTACTGGAATTTAAAGTCCTGAAAAAATTCTTTACAATTGTAAACCATTATCAGAAATGAATGTAATTTTCCAAGCCAAATGACGGAGATTTACATGCTACGATCTATCTTATATTTACTTAATTTTAACTTAAAACAAGGTGCCAAATTGTCACAAGATACGCCCGTCACACTGCTTAGTTTTAACTGGGGGTTTGAATAGAACCGAGGTTATTTTGAATGAATATTTTTTGCACCCATGAAGTTTCATGATCCTAGATATTATACTTTTAGAGATATACTCCTGACAAGATTCAAGTCTAAAAAACAACAAAGGGCAATAACTCAAAAAATAGGCCAGGTTGAGTTATGGTTCTTGTGCACTGCACTCCCCCTTGGTGAGATCTATACACCCATGAAGTTTCATGATCCTAGCTATTATACTTTTAGAGATATACTCCGGACAAGATTCAAGTCTGAAAAACAACAAAGGGCAATAACTCCAAAAATAGGCCAGGTAGAGTTATGGTTCTTGTGCACTGCACTCCCCCTTGGTGAGATCTATACACCCATGAAGTTTCATGATCCTAGCTATTATTCTTTAAGAGATATGCTCCGGACAAGATTCAAGTCTGAAAAACAACAAAGGGCAATAACTCCAAAAATAGGCCAGGTTGAGTTATGGTTCTTGTGCACTGCACTTCCCCTTGGTGAGATCTATACAACCATGAAGTTTCATGATCCTAGCTATCATACTTTTAGAGATATACTCCAGACAAGATTCAAGTCTGAAAAACAACAAAGGGCAATAACTCAAAAAATAGGCCAGGTAGAGTTATGGTTCTTGTGCACTGCACCCCCCCTTGGTGAGATCTATACACCCATGAAGTTTCATGATCCTAGATATTATACTTTAAGAGATATACTCCGGACAAGATTTAAGTCTAAAAAATAACAAAGGGCAATAACTCAAAAAGTAGGCCAGGTAGAGTTATGGTTCTTGTGCACTGCACTCCCCCTTGGTGAGATCTATACACCCATGAAGTTTCATGATCCTAGCTATAATACTTTTAGAGATATACTCCGGACAAGATTCTAGTATGAAAAACAACAAAGGGCAATAACTCAAAAAATAGGCCAGGTAGAGTTATGGTTCTTGTGCACTGCACTCCGCAGTGATGAGAAGAATACAATTGCCAAGTTTGAAGTCCATCAGACTTCAAGTGACAGAGTTATGCTCCGGACAAAGAAGTGGACGCCGCCGGACGCCCGGACGCCCGGACACCGGACGCCGGACATCACGGGTGATCCCATAATACGTCCCGTCTTCGACGGGCGTATAAAAACATTCTCGTCATAAAAATCAAAACTCGTCCGCATAACAGAAGTTGTACAAACGTTGCAACAACATTGAAATTGGAACACCATCGGTAACAAACCTTTCAATAGAATGAAATGCACTTTTGTTGGCCAGCTTAAGATAGCAAATTTGAGTGTCTTTCCAATCATGTTGAAAATATTTTGCAGATATCAACTAGAACTGTCGCAGAGCGGACTAATACCCCCCACAAGCACTTTGTCAGAATGCAAGTGCTATTAGTGCAGGATGTGTTTGTAACAAATATTGATGTCATATGCAGTATTTGCATGAAGTTTCATGATTCTAGGTCGCTTGGTTTTTGAGTCCAGAAATAAAAATTGAACAAAATTTGACTGTGACCTTGACCTTTGACCTATGTGACCCAAAAACAATGGGGCACTTCCTGGGGTCATAAGGAACATTTGTATAAAGTTTCATGATTGTAGGTCACTTGGTTCTCGAGGAAGAGTCCAGAAACAAAAATTGAACAGAGGCTGACTGTGACCTTGACCTTTGACCTATGTGACCCAAAAACAATAGGGCACTTCCTGTCGTCATAAGGAACATTTGTATAAAGTTTCATGATTGTAGGTCATTTGGTTCTTGAGTTAGAATCCGGAAACGAAAAGGTCTACGGACGGACAGACGGATGGACAGACAGACGGACGGATGGATTGAGGGACGGATGGACAGACAGACAGACATGGTGAAACCAATATACCCCCCTCTACTTTGTAGGGGGGGGGGGGGGGGTGTTATAAATATAGCCATATTCCAAGCTATTGAACACAAATTCTCCTTATTTTAGAAAGTTGATTTTTTTCGATTTTCAAAATCCAAATGGCACCCCTTTATTGAGAATGCATGACAATTTTTTTTCTAAGATTTGACACCTTCAGAAGGGACCCCAGTTGACCCAATTTCTATCTTGTACGATATTTCATAAAGACTATTATCCTGATCAAATTTCAGGTTGATCAAGCAAAAATTGTGGCTTCTAGAGTGCAAACAAGATTTATCTAAGACTTGACCCTGTGACCTAGTTTTTGACCCCAGTTGACCCAATTTCAAAGATGTCTGAGATTTTATAAAGACAATCATTCTGACCAAAGCTCAGGTTGACCTGGCAAAACAATATTCACCAGAGTGCATCCCAATTGACAATATTCAAAATCCTGCAAGATTTCATCAAGAGAGACAATCATTCTGACAAAATTTCAAGTTGATCTTGCAAAAAAATGTTTGATCTGAAGTGCTTATAAGGTAAACTTTGAAGATGCATGACAGCCTATGGACATCCACCCAACCCATTCAGAACGTCACTCGGCCATTTCTGTAAACTGCAACAGACCTCGGATGTATATAAGGCGGGTTGGTATGTAACAAAATTGTACATTTTGTTAGGCAGAAACAGTGTAACAAGACTCGTGCTGAAACAACTGGCGCTATCTTTAGATTTATATTTTTTACAAAAATAAAGATCTTTCAGCTATTATTTAAGAATAAAGCCATTTCAACTGACGTCATTGAGTTTTTCCAAGGTTTTCCCATAGTTTTTGCAAAAAGTCAGTTTATGTACATCAGAGGTTGATCATGAGATTGGCTAAGTCATGTTTCCAATGCCACGAACCACTTTAGCTTACCTTGAGCACAAATCGAAGGGAGGAAAGAACTGATGGAGGATTTTTATGTTGTACTCTGATATTCAAAGATTTAATTAACAGACAGTATAAACTAAGGTTAGCCTGGTCAGACAGACACCAATCTTAGTCTTTACTTATACGTTCTACATAGTTATTGTTGGAAAACCTTGAACCCTACTGGTTAAATGTCCCAAAAACTTTTCCATTTGTTTGAAACAAAACTAAGATTAGTTTCAGCAGGATTCTATCAAGAAATGTTGTCCATTATTTAATAAGGTATGGACCAATCTTTTGATGTCCTCACAGTGTTTTAAGGGTCCCAGGTTTTACAAGTCTGAGACTCTCAAATAAGTAAGTAGGACTCCCAAATTATCTGATGAGAGTCCCAAAAGACCCTCTGGGGATCAGCTTCAGAAAAAAATTGAAGACTGTTAAACAGTCTTCAATTCTTTTCCAGAGTTGAGCCCTAAATAGTCAAAGATTAATACTTTCTTTACCTACAACCAGGAAATAGCTCTAAATTTATATAAAAACAAGTTTAGTGATAAAAAGAAATAGTCTATATTTTAAGCAGTGACTCCCAAACTTAAAGAAAGGACCCCTAGAGGTCCTAATCATTGAGTCTTTTGGACCTCATTTTGTTGAAGTCAGACTAAAATCATGCCCCCTATGAAAAAATCTTCCAAAGATGCAAAATATTGTAGAAAGTGAAGTTAAGCATGTCAAAGCAATATTTCTCCATTGCCCACAATGTTTTCTCAGGACCCGTGCTAGTGTGTGGAATTGAGAAGTCATGTTTTGATTCCCCAGTACTGGCCATGAAAAACTTGGGAGTCAAAACTGATTATAAGGGGTCAAAACAACAGATAGAGCAAATGATGAGTTGATCTTGAAAGCTTTTTAAGAGTTAATTGAAGATTTTCGCTCTTTGATTCTATGTAAAAAGGGTTGCGCCCAGGTGGAGCCCAAATATGATCCTAGGGTCTTGATATGAACAAACTTGGTAGAGGTCCACTAGATGAAGCTACATACCAAATATGAAAGCTGTCTGCCTTCTGGTTTCATAGAAGAAGATATTTGAAGATTTTCATTTTTTTACCCTTCATGCTCATAAGAGATAAAGGGATGCACCTGTGCAAAGCCCAAATATAACCCAAGGGCCTTGATATGAACAAACTTGGTAGAGGCCCAGTAGGTGATGCTACATATGAAATATGAAAGCTGTCTGCCATCTGGTTTCAGAGAAGAAGATTTTTAAAGATTTTTGCTCTTTGATTCTATGTAAAAAGGGTTGGGCCCGGGCAAAGCCCAAATATGACCCCAGAGTCTTGGTATGAACAAACTTGGTAAGGGTGCACTAGATGATGCTACATACCAAATATGAAAGCCGTCTGCCTTCTGGTTTCAGAGAAGAAGATTTTCAAAGATTTTCATATTTTCACCCTTTTTGTTAAGGGTAAAAGGAAAGTTAAGGGTGGATTTCATTTTTTACAGTAAATAACGGCTGAAAAAATCTTAATTTTTGAGAATGAAGAATAAAAAATTAAGATCTTTCAGCTGTTATTTAAGAATCTAAAAATATTTATTTAAGGATGCCATGGTTTCAGGTCAGTGACTTAAACGAGTAGTGTTAGCGACGTCGAATATTTTCACTTAAAGTTTTGAGGGCTAACGCCATTTTAACTGACGTTATTGAGTTTTTCCAAGATATTCCGTAGTTTTTGAAAATAGTCCATTTATGTACATCAGAGGTTGATTGTGAGAGAGGCCAAGTCGTGTTCCGAATGCCACCCAACCATAATAGCTCACCTTGAGCACAAATCGAATGGAGAAAAGAAAGAATGGGGGATTTTATGTTGTACACTGATATTCAAAGATTTAACAGACAGTATAAATTCAGATCAGCCTGCTCAGACAGACACTAATCTTAGTCTTTACTTTTACCTTTTACATAGTTATTGTAGGAAAACCTTGAACTGTACTGGTTTAACGTCCCAAAAATTTTGCATTTTGTTTGAAACAAAACTAAGACTAGTTTCAGTAGGATTCTATCAAGAACTGTTGTCCATTATTTAATCAGGTATGGACCAATTTTTGCTGCCCTCACAGTGTTTTAAGGGTCCCAGGTTTTACAAGTCTGAGACTCTCAAATAAGTTAGTAGGACTCCCAAATTATCTGGTGAGAGTCCAAAAGACCCTTTGGGGATCAGCTTCAGAAAAGAATTGAAGACTGTTAAACAGTCTTCAATTCTTTTCCAGAGTTGATCCCTAAATAGTCAAAGATTAATACTTTCTGAACCTTCAACCAAGAAATAGCTCTAAATTTATATAAAAACAAGATTAGTGATGAAAAGAAATAATCTTTATTTTAAGCAGTGACTCCCCAACTTAAAGAAAGGACCCCTAGGATCCTATCATTGAGTCCTTTGGACCTCCTTTTGTTATAGGCAGACTTAAATCATGCCCCCCCAAAAAATCTTCCAAAGAGGCCTGACATTTTCAACCTACGAAGATAAAAGATGCAAAAAATTGTAGAAAGAAAAGATATGCTTATCAAATCAATTTTTCTTCATTGCCAGCAATGCTTTCTAAGGGCTCATGCTAGTATTTTTTTGGAATTGAAAAGTCATGAACTGACTCCCCATTTCCAGCCATGAAAAACTTGAGGGGTTAAAATTGATTTTTAGGGGTCAAAATAACAGATAGAGAAAATGATGAGTAGAACTTGAAGGCTTTTTAAAAGTTAATTGACCTTTTCTAGTAAAGATGTGAATCTACTTGTAAAATCTAAGATAGTGAATTTTGAGTGATACAACCAAGTTTGACCCTTTGAAATTTCTACAAAGAGGGTTCAAATTACCCCTTTTGGAGAAATTTCTAAGGGTCAAATTAATTTTTTTTTTAGATTTTTCGGGTCATTCTGGCAGGTAGAATTGGCTTTATCAACATATTTGTCAACATTGTTTTAATAGGTTTCTCTCCTGAATATAAATTGAGTGAAGAAAAAGAATATTTGGTGAGTAAAAGAAATACAGAAATGAGTTCTGTTTTAAGTTTTAATGACCAACATATAATGATTCCAGAACAAAATTCTAATTATTTTATTGATGTGTTCAATACATTAACCTTTTCCATCCTGTTCAAAACATAATGGTACACATTCATACAATAAATTAAGTAGACTGGCTCCCATCCCACTGATCTGAAATATTGTGAAATGAGCAATTAAATGAGAGCAGTATATAGTCTTATCAGCTTATATTTCTCTGACTCGCCGATCAGTGGTCAATTTTTGAGAATATGGGAGGTAATTTGAAATAGTAAAACATAAGTTGTGTACCTTATTTAACACTAACTGACAGCCTGGGAGCCAGGCTATACATTAAGCTTTGGCAGGCAGTATAGACTAAGATCAGCCTGCACAAATGTGCAGCCTGATCTTAGCCTACACAGACTGCTGCTCTACTTAACAAGTTTGAGGACAACTTGAGCAAGTCTGGTTGAAACATTTTCAAAATTGGCAATCTCCTTGGAACATAATTTGATTACATTAGGATAAGAGATAACTTACATCTTGGCTAGGTTTGAAAGAACTTAATGGTAACATTTCAAAGTATGATAGAAGTAAATTATAGGTAGGAACCAAAGATAATAAATAACACTATTTATATACCTGTCTTACCTTTCAGATAACAAAATGGGGCAAACTGATTGCAAATTATAACCCTCTTTGCACATGCATTTGCATGCAAAGAGGGGTATAATTTGCAACAACATGCCATGTTTTTTATCCTAAACACAGGGCTGGTAGTATCCTGATAGTTAAATAACTATTGCAGTTTAATCTTGTGAATTAAAATACACCATTTAACAGAATCATTCTTGCTTTTAATCTTCATGAAATGAAAGATTATCTTACATGAAAAGCAAACACAAGTTTGACTCTCTTTCTACAATGCAGAAATGAGTCTAAACTTAAGAAAATCTGAGATAAATTTTTAAGTGCATCAAAGTTTAGCAAGTGATTGCCTGTCCTAATTGACGATACTTAAAGGACACCAAATATGTAGCATTACTCTAATAACCAGAGTACCATCTACAGGGCTCGGTGATGGATGATGCAAACAAGAGGCCTAAGAGGGCCTGTATTGCTCTACTGACTTTACTAACCCCAGACTTTTGCCCTGCCACGCCCATATTTGGGGGTTAATCAAAATTTCTTTAACAATCTAAGAAAAGTCACCCAAGAAACATCCATGTCAAGTTTCATTGAAATCAGCCCAATGGTTTGGGAGGAGAATTTTTTTTTTAAAGATTTTAACAATGAAACAATGCCCCCCTCCCCACTACAATGCTCATATTAGGGGGTCAATCAAAATTTCTTGAACAATTTAAGTAAAGGGTCACTCAAGAAACATCCATGCCAAGTTTCATTGAAATCAGGCCAATGATTTGTGAGAAGAAGAAATATAAGATTTTTAATGTGAAAAAATGCCCTGCCCTGCCACGCCCATTATTGGGAGTCAATCAAAATGTCTTGAACAATTTAAGTAAAGTGTCACTCTAGAAACACCCATGCCAAGTTTCATTGAAACCATTGAAAAATGGTTTTGGAGAAGATTTTTAAAGATTTTATTATGAAAAATTGCCATGCCCATGTTTGTGGGTCAATCAAAATTTCTTTAACAATTTTAGAAGAGGGTTACCTAAGAATCATTTCAACTAAGATTCATTAAAATCCATCCATTGATTTAGAGTAGAAGATGTTTAAAGAAAAGGTTTATGTAGGGCAGACGGACACACAATAGACACTCTGCCTGACAATAGCTCGCTGGCCTTCGGCCAGTGGAGCTAAAAATCTAAGTCATGAAGGAGCATTATTCTTACAAAATTGCTTCCAGAGTTATCCCCAGCGTCTGGATATCTCTAGTGATGGTGATCACACATGCCAAGTTTCATGAAGATATCTTCAATAACAACAGAGATATGACCAAGGCTAGAGTTTAACATGCTAACACTAACATCAATGCGATTTATGCCTAGGACATCATAATGCCCCTGGTTTTCTCCTAAAACAGCCGAGCTTAAAATGCTCTCAGAAGTATCCCCATTGATAGTCTAGTAAATTCGTGTGATGGTGAAAACACTTGCCAAGTTTCTTGAAGATATCTTCAATAACAACAGAGATATGGCCAAGGTTAAAGTTTGTACCTCACATTCTCAAACATAATGAACAAATAAGTTGGTGGAAAAGAGAAATTGCTTTTATCCAGTTTTGTATGTAACAATCTATTTACTTATGCAAACATTTTGCATCCTGAATGCAGGGCAGGTTCAGAAGTACTTCATTTACATTTTAGGGATGGTGCATCTATCTATGACTTCTTAACATTTTTCGGCACCAGCAGGTGCTCATTATACTGAACTCACTCAATATCATTTTTCTAATGTGACAAAAGACACATGTCACAATAAGTTTTGTCAAATTTAAGAAGAAAACTGGCCAAGCAAGCATTCACAAACTAGTTCTCTGATTTGTTGGTGGTGGAATGGGGTTTAACAACACTTTCAACAATCTTTCAGTTATATTGCTGTTACTGGAGCACCTAACACTGGATTCCTGGTATTTCTCACACCAGAACTATCATTTCATCCTTTCCTAGCCTCCAGCTGCTATCCTACATAGATCTACGGTTATCTACCCATTGGTTGAAGACAAACAGTCAGACAGAATGTGTGCTGTCATCAGAGTCTCCTGATTTGTCCTCAAAGATACACTAACTAATAGTCTTTTGGACGGCCTTCAGAAAATGTTCCTACATAATGGACAGGTACAGTTGTGACTAGTGTTGAACCATTTGTACTGAAAATAAACAATACAATTTATCAACCTTAACCTTTCTGATTTCTTTTAAAGAATTTCAAATTTGATTGCTAATGCCAAACCTAACCTATAAAAATTCACTTAAGGTTGAGGTTAATCAACTCACTTTCAAAGGTAATCAAAGATATTAACCCTTGTCATGCTGAACCTAGAATATTCCTGCTTTGGCAGGAGCTATAGACAAACATCAGCCTGCACATATGTGCAGTCTGATGTTAATCTACACCACCTGTTTCTCACTTTCATTCCAAAATTGTTAATAGATTCAGTTTTTCAAATAAAAAATAACCTAAAGTTGGTACTTTCAGTGCTTTTTGCCCTTTGATGAAAATTTTTAGCCAAAATTTATTCAGCATGACAATGGTTAACTAGAAATGTTAAATCATCTGTGGAAAATCAAACCCTCCTAATTTCAGCTGAAGATACAAGGTTTTGTAGCCAAATGATGAATATTTTGCTCATTTTTGCCATTCCTATCAGTTTCAGGATATAGTTATTTACACACTTTGATGATGATTGGTGATTTACTTAAAAAAAATCAAAAAAATTTTAAAAAGTAAACTCATCAAATTACCTCAAGGCTATGTCACGCCCTACCAGTTAAAAAACACTAAAGAAAACCCAAGATGCAAGCTATACATATAGAAGGTCCTAGACAAATTTTTAGCAAAGACCTTTTTCACAGAGCAGATCACATTATACAAATTTGTCCTCAGATTTAAATCCTCTATTTATTTGAACCTTAATTCAGTTTTTCCTGTCTAGTATTGAGAAAACAAAAGTTGACATAACTTACTAGACAAGCAGAATGAAACTTCTTTTTACAAGTCCTACATGTTATTCTGGGTAGTTGGAAGTTTGTACCATGTAGAACATAGAAACATATCATACACTCTGTAATAGATCCACAACATTTCAGCACTTAGAGCTTTCACAATGTTGATCAAGGTTTCCTAATGAAAATCATTAGGAAACCTTGGTTAACACTGTTAAAGATCATTGTTTCAGAAACATTGCGAAACATTACAGGTCCGCTACCTTAATGTGGACCTTACTTCAGGTTTTTTTCTTATCTGGTATTGAGTACATGAAAATAAAAGTCTTACCAGACATGCAGAATGAAACTTCTTTTTACATGTCCTACATGTAATTCTGGGTAGTTGGAAGTTTGTACCATGTAGAACATAGAAACATATCATACACTCCTCCACACCTTCAAACTTCTTACTAATATTGTCTCTCCATAACTTTAAACCATCAACTATGTTACCATTCTATAACAGATTCAGAAAATAAACATTAAACCATGTAGAACATAGAAACATATCATACACTCCTCTACACCTTCAAACTTCTTACTAATATTGTCTCTCCATAACTTTAAACCATCAACTATGTTACCATTCTATAACAGATTCAGAAAATAAACATTAAAACAATGTTAAACATAGAAACATATCATACAAAGCATCAACCATGTTACCATTCTATAAGACTCAGAAAATAAAAATTAAAACAATGTATAAAATAGAATCATATCATACAAACCATCAACTATGTTACCTTTCTAACATTCTGCTACTGTCAACAGCATATTCCTACACTAAGCTTTTGCAGACAAGCTAATCTTAGATCAGTCAGCACAGATGTGCACTCTAATCTAAGCCTACACTTATAATCTACTCCTTTATTTTTGAGGGAATAAGGTTGCAAATTGTCACAAGATACACCTGTTACATTGTGGAATCTCCAAGTATGAATAAGATGTGTTTGTGTAACACAAATGCCTTCAAAGCGGCAATTATTTTAAGTTTTGACCTTGACAGATGACCTTGACGCAGTCACATGACCTTGACCTTTGTATTTGTAGATGTGCATAAGATCTATCATCATACCAAATATGAGCATTGTATCTTGAATAACTTTGAAGTATTTGATAATTATAAGGGTTTTTTTTGTTCACTTTTCGGACAGACTTACAGACAGACAATGATTAAAGAATATGCCCCCGATCTTTTGATATAGGGGCATAAAAATAACAAAGGGAAATAACTAAAAATTTAAGCTAGGTAGAGTTATGTTTTTTATACCACACTCCATAAACATGAGAGGAAGATAACTGCAAAGTTTCAAATCAATCAGACATAAGGTGACAAAGGTATGCTCTGGACAAAGAAGTTTGTGCCGCTTGCCAACAGCTCTGACACCTGTTGTGGTGGTTGATCACATAATACATGCCTTCTTTTGACAGGCAAACAAAAACTTTTTAACAGACTTTTTGAATTGTCCTGAAAAAATAGCCATTTTGTTAATTACAGTCAACTCCCGTTTTAACGACACTCAATACAACAACATTTTCACTTAACGACACAAATTTGTTGGGAATAGATTTGCGCAGTGCATCTTTTATTCGTTATAACGGAATTCTCGTTTTCCGACACAGACACAGATTTTCAGGGAACGAAAGTGCATATTCGCTATATCATTACAACGACACAAAAAATTTGGTCATGATGGTTAATTACAAAGAAACCATTTGCATGGTAGATAAACACATAGAATTAGTTGATAATTGGCTAGTCTTTAACTTTGAAATGTGTGAAAATGTTTGACATGCAAACAATGGCAATGTTTAATTTGCACCTTTAACACATTCATCGACATTTGTTTGTTAAGCTTTTCTCTATTTTGCGAAATAGAAAATGTTAGTTTTAAGATCATGGCATTTAAATTTTGATAGAAATGCATATTGCAAATAAATTATAAAATGATAAGTTCAATAAAGATATTCTAATTATTAATAATATAACTGAAATAAAAGCATTTCCATTAATTTGTAAATGTACTATACATAGTATATTATATAATGTACACTGCTTTTTGACAATCCTGCATCAATTGACTTTAGTGTTCATTCAATACACCGACATTTTCGTTACAACGACATATTTTCTGGGAACAAATGTGGTCATTGTAACGAGAGTTGACTGTAATATTCTTTTTCAGTAGGATAAGGGTTAATAAGGTACACTTTCTATACCTGATGTGTTAGAAATATATTGAGTTGCAGCAGCCATTTTTCCCACTGAGCTCCAGACACGCCCACTCTCTTCTCACTGGTGACTGAGATGCTCCCTAGTGGATAGTTTACAGGAAGGGTGATAACTATCTCTACACTCACTTCCTCTATACCATAGGTAGCAATTACCTCCCTTGCTGTAGGTCTTGTTCTTATCTGAAATTGATTGCAGTGAAGCAAGATATAAACACTAAATCAATTAGATATACACAAACAAATATCCCATACAAAAGGCTTTAGTTCCACTAGCTTTTGTTGTTCACCAAGGAAAGATATTTTTAATATAACCTATTTCGAGGGAGTGAAATAACCCCGTTGAATATTTTTTTATATTACACTCGTGTTATTACACTAGTGGAATAACAGTGCAATTGAGCTAAGAACGAAGAACAACATTATATTTTTGTTAGGTAAATGACGTTATAATAAATCTGCTGACTTCATTTGGCAAACAGCGTTATATGTTTTGCGGAATAACATGAATCAATAAATATTATAATTTTCTCGTTTTTGTCACCAAAATTCGGGTCATATCATGAATAGAATATTAAATTTGTGCTCAGCCTTGTTTTTATCTGTTTATAGATGACTCGTTTCATAAATTTGATATTCAATGACCACTCATTTAATATCCTCTATATCGATGTTGCTGTGGCACAGCATAAATCACTTTACATGAAAAATATGCAATAGGTAAGGTGACTAAAACATTCTGAGAAAATTTCATCCAAATTGATGCATTTATGTAGGTAAGTCACATGAATTTTTCATTTTAAAGAATATAAATGAATTTCGGCAACCAAAAGTTTTTTGCTGTTAATTTTGTCTTTCAAATGCACAAATAAGCATAGATATTTAAGTGAAAGAGTCAATTAATGTTCTCAAAGCTACATTTATCATCTCATTAAAACTATATTTAAAATTTTGGTGACATATTATTACTGGTTTTATTTACATTGTACCACTGAAATCAATAAAATGGTATGCTTAGATTTCTGATCAATTGATTGATTGAATGGAGTTTAACGCCGCTTTCAACATTATTTCAGTTATATCGCGGCGGCTGGAGCACCTAACAATGGATTCCTGGTATTTCTATCACCAGTACAACCACCACATTCTTTCCTAGCCTCCAGCTACTATCTCACATAGGTCTACGATTATCAACCCATTGGTGAGAGAAAAATAGTCGGAAAGAATGAGTGTTGCCGACGGGGATCGAACCCTCGAACTCTAGATTGACAGTCCGACGCGCTACCAACTGCGCTATGACGGCGGCTAGATTTCTGATCAAACATACAAGTGATGAGAGTAAGGGAAGTTGCAGTGGTAACAGATAAGAGTGGGTAAAGCCAGTCTAAAATCTTTATTTCTCATTGAAACCCTATAATATGGGTACTCATTGGAATCATCTTGACAAGACGATTCCAATGAGTACCAACAAAATAGGGTTTGTGCTAAAAGTATGAAAATACTTTTATCTTAAATCCAAAATACCCCCTCTATCTGTAGCTCTGCTATGAAACAAGATGTGTTCTAAAAACAGTATGGTTTAGTATAAACTCAATACCAGCCGATAGCTATAAAACACATACATGTTGATAGACCTTATACATGTACACAATGACTGTTGCCAAGTAAATTTCTCTTTGATCAATTGCATTTGCATAATGTAGCTTCAAAAGTTAGAAATGCACTAATATTTGTAATTTTAATGGGGAAAAAATGCCACAAAATCCTAAATTTTGAAGAAATTACCCAATGAATTTTCCTTATTTTCCGATATGTTTATAAAACATGTTTTTCTTTTATTTGGTAAAAAAAATCAGCATACCTTTCCATGCAAATAAGAAAGTTTTTCATTATTTTTTAGTAACATATCCTAATTAAATGACCCTAAAACGTAATTGTTTTGTTAAATTCAATGATACAGCCATTCAATTGATATCAAATGTTGAAAAAAAGCAAAATTGTGAAATTTTACCATCATTATTCTATGTTATTTCCATAAGCAGAATGTTATAAAATCCGGTCTTTTAAAACAATGCGCAAAAAGAGCCGTAAAATAAACGAAAACCCACTTCCGGTTTACAGAGTCGGGAGGCCGCTGTCCATTGCCACCTTAATGATTAATTTTGAAAACAGACAGACAAATGGACACAGTTGAACAACAGGATGTAGTTCTGTCAATAACCCTGATCTGTCAATGCGGGGACAAAAAAACAAGAGGACCATGATGGTCCTTTATCGCTCATCTGAGTAAGTCAACTCATAACTTGTCAACAGTCTTCGTCCTACTGCAATTTGATTTTTTAAAATTTTTGTAAATTTTCAATCTTTCTCTTACCATGGCAACCAAAGTTATTGATGGATTGAATTCTCCTAACAACTTTGGTAGACCTACACCTAAAGAACATCCCTGTCAAGTTTAAAATTGACTGGCCAAATGCTTTAGAAGAAGATGATTTTGTTCTAAAATTGACGGCTATTTTTGGCTTTTAATTACCTTGAAAACCAGAGTTTTTGATGGAGTTATATTCTTTAACAACTAAAGTAGAACTAAATCCCAGGAACAACCTTGTCAGAGATAAGCTTGATTGGCCTGGTGGTTTAGGAGAAGAAGAATTTTTTCTAAGATTTTTGGCCATGTTTCAGCCTTTCGTATATCATTGAAACCAGAGTTTTCGATGAAATTAGATTCTTTTGACAACTTTTAAAGAGCTTCACCCAAGAAACATCCCATCAAAGTTTCAGCTTGATCGGCCAAGTGGTTTAGGAGGAGAAGAAATTTTTCTAAAGTTTTCAGCCTTTTTTCAGCCTTTCTGTTTCCATGGAAACAAGAGTTTTTTTATGAAATCAAATTCTTTTAACAACTTTCGAAGAGCTTCATCTAAAGAACATCCTTGGCAAGTTTCAGCTCTATTGGCAAAGAGGCTCAGGAGGAGAAGAATTTTTTCTAAAATTTTCAGTACTTTTCGCCACATTTTCACCCTTTCCGTTACCATGGAAACCAGAGTTTTTAGTGAAATTTAATTCTTTAAACAACTTTTACAGAGCTTGACCCAAGGAGCATCCGTACCAAGTTTCAGCTTGATTGGCCAAGTGATTTAGGAGGAGTAAAATTTTTTCTAAGAAATCGGCAATTATCAGCCATTTTGTTACCATGGCAACCAGAGTTTTTGATGAAATAAAATATTTTTGACAACTTTTAGAGAGTTCACCCAAGGAACATCCCTGCCAAGTTTCAGCTTGATTGGCCTAGTATTTTAGGAGAAGATGTTTAAAGAAATTGTTGATGGACGGACAGACAGACAGACGATGGACGAACGACGGACAGTGAATGATCACAATAGCCCACCTTGCGCACTGTGTGATCAGGTGAGCTAAAAATCTTACATATCCTTGATCTTTCAAAGTATAAATATTCATTACAAATATACAAATTTCTTTAACATTTATGAAAGTAAGAAAAGTTAATCTGTAATTTTAATGAATCATTCAGACAGTAAATAAGATGCATACTTTCATATCTTCCATGTTAATGTTTGTATTTTGAACTGCCTGCAGTTCTGCCCTGAATAAGTTCTCACTAACAAATTTGGTTGTGAAAGTATCCACAAATGCTGAGGTTTTCCTGTCTTGTTCCTTCCACCATTGACGCACCATTGCTGGTATGGTCTTTAACACCATGATATACAAGTCACTAGCTAGGTGGGATATCCTTGTGGCTCTCTTACCACCTACATTAACAAAGAAAAATTTGATTCTTGGCAAATTCATGAACAAAGAACAATTAAAAAGCCTAATCAGGCATTAACAATAGTTTTTCTCCAATAGCCAATTTTATCTTGACCAAATCAATTCTATTATCAAATCCCTTGCTTAGAAAATAAAATGTATTCAAGTCATTTAGCAACCAAGATTTTGTATATTTAGCAAACAAGATTTTGTATTAACATTTTATTCAAACTGGAGTTAAAAAATTTGATTTCTAAACCACAAAACACAAGAACATGTATTTGAACACCATATTTGATTTACCTTTTATATTTGGCTTGAATGGATCACTAAACATTTGTTTCTGTGTTTTGGGTAGAAGCTTGAAGAGGCTGTTCACCATATTGTTCACATAGCCATACTCTCGCAAATACAGGGCGTATTCTTGTCTCAACTGAAACAAGGGATCGTTAGGTTTAAATCTAGCAAGAGGAAAAAACATTTTGCATATTACTAGACAACCAAGTTTAACCTTTGCAGATTCTGTTCATGACATTTTACTGATGTAAAAAAAAACATCTGGAGACTGTAGGGACTAACATCCGTCTGAACAGAAGTTCAATCTGATCTTATCCTACACTGCCTCTTTTCAAGAAGTGGACTAATGCCATATTTCAAAGACAAAACTGTATAAAGATATATATCATATTATTATGCTTTCTTTCCTTTGCTCAAACACCAAATTCAATGAAGGTACTCTGAACAGAGGTCTCATTTGAGTGGCTAAGAAGGGCAAACTGCAGGCGTTTAACTTAATTTGTTGACAAAGCAATATTTAAATCACAAACTCAACTCAAAGTTTATTCCAGATAATCACCCCAAATTTCGATTTACTACAAGTGATTACTAAATTTGTCATTCCACCATCAATATCCAGATTACAGCGCCTAAACCAGCTATCATTAAGTGTCTAAATGTCCCGATATTCTGAGTAACAGTCTTTACATATACATATACATTTGATGTTTGTCCTTCATTTGTTGCCAAATAAAGTTTTCTGACATGCAATTTTTGTTTTTGAAAATGGTGTGTGGTGGAAATATATTTGTGGTAGTGCTTAACAAGGTGTCAGTGACAATCCTTTCAATCAACTGTTCTCACAGAGTACCAGTGTCCGTTATGAACCGCAAAAAGTAATTAGCTTTCTGACATCTTGGTGGTTGCATTCTATCTGCTACCTATGTTTATCAAAGTACTGTATTCTATCAACCAAATAATTGTCCAAAAATACCATTGTGTCTAGATTGATATGGCACGCAAAATTCAAAGACATGTATTCGAGAGTTACGTAATATAATTGGTGCTTAATTCACAAAATTTGTGAGCGTTAAATATGAAATATGCACCACCTGACATTATGTATGTCTCTATAAAAACACCTCTCTTGAACTCAATATGTGAATTGGTGGGATAAAAATGTTATACATAATCTGCTTGATTTTCATTGAGAAATAAAACAAATTTACTAGCAAAACATACAAATCTTGATGAACAAGAAACATGTAACTTCCAACTCTTACATGCCTTACTTTTGTAGACATATGGATTTGAGGACTAATAAAACTTCTTATAATTCAATTTAGATTTGATCTAGTCATCTTCTTTTTCAATCGTATGAATCCATACTAATGCTCTACCCTACTTTTTAAATATACTGAAATTATTCTGAGCAAAAGTCACAGTTATTGAGCCAAACTTTAGGCTATCAATGTGCAGGGGTGAGGAATTCCCATTCCAGACTTATCCCACACGGACTTGTACTTGCGGATAAGTACATTTTTTCAAGGGTACTTGTCCATAGACCAGAGCAAATCCCTAAAATGAAATAAACTATACTAATATTTATATCAAAGGATGGAAAAAATGCTTTTAATGAAGAAAATGCTGGGTTCCAGCATTTTCATCTTTAAATGCAATATTTTCTCAAAATGTATAAATTGACTTTTTTGCGGACATTTCATTTGATCATGGACAAGGAGAAAATTATCTTAAACTTGTCTGTGAACAAGTGAAGAAAACCCTTATTAAAGAATTTCTCAATAATACTCCATTTATACTGACCTCTGATGGAGCACTGCTAAAAAACTCCAACACCAGTCTCCAAGATAACAGATAACCTAGAGTATGTTGATATTGTAGTGTATCTTCTACAACTGTCTGGCACTCGGAGATGTCCACATCAAATAAAAACTCATCTAGTAAGGGTTGACACTTGTCTATAATCTTCATTAAATGTTGGGGTGGACTTCTGACAGAAGAAAAAGAAATCTTTATTCCATCTTTCCGAAACACAAAATTATGACATCTTTTAAATCTTTTGAATTTATCTTCTACGAAAAGGTTTTTTTCAGCATGGCTTGATTTCCTATGGTCCAATCATGTTTACAAATATAATCTAAGTTCACACTGTAGTGTTCACCTATGCAGAGTTGCATATCTGTTTGATCAAGGTTCTTCTGGAATTGGTCAATGAGACATTTGTGTCACAAAATACGGACAATACAGTAAAACTTGCATTTAGCGACCACATAGCTGTCCTTAAAGGGAATAGTGGCCTTATACAATATTTCATGATAAAAAGGACAGACAATTTTATAGCATAATTATATTGATTGTCACATAATTCTCACTGAATCCTATGATGTTCAAACCCATTAGAATCGTCTAATTGAGACGATGGAGGTCATTTAGACATATTAGAATTTGATGACACAATGAAGTAAAATACTACACTCTGTAATCAAATTATACTATGCCAAGTTTTAATCTTTGGTATTACTCATCATCTTAAGCAGGAATGTTGATGCTTTTTACACTATGTAACTAATGTGTCAAATGGCACATTTTCATGGCTGTGCCTTTACTATTCACATGGTCTTAAACTGTAGAATAGCAAAGGGCTCAAAATGACTTTTAGACTACTCTGCATTTTCTTCTACGGCTTCAATACCATTTCTTGCAAATATGTCAGGAAAGATCTTATTCAGCTCATTGGAATTCTTTTTGGAATCAAAATCATTTATCAATGGCACATTTCAAAACCATTGTAAATACCCATATATTGATAGGTAGTAATAACTATATCTATAAGCAGCCATAACTGTTTTATACTTAGCTAGCAAAATGGCCCATGAGTTAATCACAGAAATAGTCTCAACAAGATGTGTTTGTGAAACACGAATGCCCCCTTAACTGCATTTTTTTCAAAGTTTGACCTTGACAGATGACCTTGATCTTGTCACATGACCTTGACTTTGGTACCAGCGGATGCGGATCATTGAGATCTATCATCACGCCAAATATTAGCTTTGTATCTTGAATAGGCTTGAAGATATTGGCAAGGTTAAGTTTTCGGGTTAAGTTTTTGGACAGACGGACGGACAGACGAACGGACGGACAGACGGGCAGACAGACAGACAGACAGACAAACATGAGTAAAACAATATGCCCCCAATCTCTCCATACATGGGCATAAAAAGAAAGCCCAAATACAACTTTGATCTTTCACTTATTTAAACTGTTTCATGGGATTTTATGTCCCAACCATCAACTAATTCATATGGAGACAGGGCCCCATTTTAATGCAGTGGACCTCAAAATATGTCCTTAACATTTCAAACCTCTTGATTTTTCACAATGTTAAACGAAGTTAAACCTCGGTAAACACTGTTATGGCTCATTAATTCTAAAATGTTCGGAAACTATTATGATTCCCCTTAAGACTGACTTTGTTTGTTTGAATGGGGTTTTAAGCTGCTTTCAACAATCTTTCAGTTATATCCAGCTGCTGGAGCACTTTACAAAGGATTTCCGGTATTTCTCATACCAGTAATACCATAACATCCATTCCTAGCCTCCAGCTCCTATCCC
The DNA here is from genome assembly GCA_948146395.1 of Fragum whitleyi. NCBI lineage: Eukaryota > Metazoa > Mollusca > Bivalvia > Cardiida > Cardiidae > Fragum > Fragum whitleyi. The sequence goes on along the minus strand of OX411546.1, from coordinate 11,487,766 downwards.
ACATATGTAGAAGACAAATAGTTGGAAAGTATGAGTGTTGCCATCCTGATTCAAACCCAGGACTTTTCAATGATAGTCCGCGCTCTGTGCTATGACGGCTGCTTTCTTAAGACTGAAATCCAGTTGTGTTACACTTCAAACTTAATCCACTGTTATACTAGAATCCCTTACTTTTTTGTTTCTTCATCTTTTTCCTCCCCACCGGATGCCTCCACTATAATACTCTTGTCTTCTTTATCAAAGGATGGTAGTGTATCAACAATACTGAAGAATATTTAGAGGATCATTGAGTGAACAACAAAAGCTAAATTTTCAAAGCCACAAGTGAACATTTAACTTTTGTTGTTCACTCTATGAAATATCAATCAATCTTACTCAAAAAAACGAATTAATTTTCAATTTAATTTATTGCAAAATTGAAAAAAAATGTGAAAACACTACGACAAACTTTCTCAAAGTGCCTCATTTTGCAAATGATTGCTATGTCATAATAACTTGGCTTAGATAACAAGAGATAGGGTGCAATGAAAAAAAGTAGGGAATAAAAAGTATTTGATAATCTCACTGGTTAGGCGGTGAATTCATCAAATGATAATCTGTCATTATTTCATGGTAAACCACAAAATAGCATTAATGAAAAAAATCAATATAATGAGGCTAAGCTAACCATTTTGAAAATTAATTTGGGTTCATATCCTATAATCATATAACAAACATTTAAATTCCTTTTTATTGCAATATTTTCTCATTACATTATGTTTATTTTCCATTTTTAATTAAATTTGGCTTGTTCTTATAAGCCCATGTTTTCTCCCTGTGCTCATGTCATCTCTCTTGATTTAGTCATTGATTGAAGAAGATTTGCATATTTTAACCTAAATAGTTCTCAATATATATTCATATATATCTATCACTGAAATAAATTTAACAGAAATATGACAGAAATTAAATACCATGATGACTAAAGCAAACTAAAAACATGTAACTAATTATCTTTACTCACCTGCTAAGAATGAGATAGGATGATAGCTGTACTGAGTCATCCTTAGCAAGAAGAAGTGGACTGATATGATTCAACAACGTCTGTAGATTATCTGGTAAGGGAGACAAATCTCCAGCCACAAGGAAGGGAGGCAACTCATTGTTCAGGAGGAAAGTGGGCGGGGCCTTAGAAACAGCACAACAAACAGAACTGAGAATCAGCTGATCTATCCCTGAGATGGTTTTGTCCTGTATGGCTTCTGTAATTAAGCAGACAATACACATACACATTAACTGCAGTTTCAGTTCATCCGTATGTTTTGGATACTCATTTGAATTGTCTCAACAAGATGGTTACTATTTATCCACAACATAGAGTTTCATTCGGAACATCATTGGCAATTTCCGTAAACTGCAACAGACCTCTGATGTATATAAGGCGATGGGTATGTAACAAAATTGTGCATTTTGTTAGGCGGAAACAGTGTAAGTAAAGCTAGCCCTAAAACAACTAGCGCTATCTTTAGATTGATATTTTTTACAGTAAATAACAGCTGAAAAATCTGAATTTTTGAGAATGACAAATCATTCTCAAAAATTCAGATTTTTCAGCCGTTATTTAAGAATATAAAGATATTTATATAAGGATATGATGGTTTCACGTCAGTGACTTAAAAGAGTAGTGGTGGCGACGTCGAATGTTTTCACTAAGAATTTCGAGTGCTAACACCATTTTAAGGTGGGACGTTGCAGTTTTGGGGAGACAACTCACCTAGAAAAAAATTGTGAGGGGGGCCTTGTTAAAGGTCAAATGAAAAGCGTTTACAACCGTTTCTTTATACATTCATAAGTAAAAATTAAATACGATGCAATATCCAGAATATACAAAGGATTTTTCATAACTGTGAATTTCACGATTTTCCATATACACACCTGTAGCCGGTCCTTGATAACTTCTGGGTCACGTGACTTAGGCATGTGACGTCACCGCGAGGGATAGATAATACTGGCATAGTAAACAATTTGTCAGCGGCTACGTATTTTAGATCGATTTATAATAAAATTCCACTCGAGAAAGTACTTGAATTTTGCATAATTGTGTTGCCCCTGGATGTCGCAACTTAAATACTTCGGGAATTACCCTCTTTTCGTTCCCGGTAGATGAGGGTAGGAATCTAAAGAAGCGAGAATGCATGAACCGAGAGTAGTCCAAAAAGAATAGAAAAGAGGCTCACCTAACACCATCTACTATGGAAAAACTTTAGCAACATCATTATTTAAACCAATTATTGTTTTGGTGTAAAACCGTGACTAGCAAGTATTGAAGATTAATAGTAAACTGCCAATTACGATGGCCAATCCAATCGCCGGAGTGTGTTAACTGACAATCAATTTGGGTGTTAAAGACAGTTTTAACTAAACTAATATCAATAGCATTACACACTTTTGATAACCATTGACGCATTAAAATGACGTGACAGCTCAAATTTCCTAGAGCCAAATTGCACCATTTTGCTTTCCTGGGCATTAAAACCTGGGGTCAGGGGACATTTTTATGCATAGTTGAAGGGGCCAGGGTAAACTTTATTTCATGTGTGATTTGCATCAGTAGCAAGAAGTAATACTTAAAACTTAAAGAAATAAAATGACCCCAAGACATGAAATTATAAGGGAATGAGTGAATGAACAAAAGAGCGAATGAATAAATGAAATGATTGATGAAAGAATCTACGAACGGATGGAACGTTAATGAATGAACAAATTTATGAATGTCATTTGTCTTTCTTTGTGTAGACCAAATGGGAGTTTTTCATCTTACCCAATATTTTTATAGTGTAGACGAAATGGGATAAGGCAAAAGGAATAAACCACAAAACTATGTACTGATTTTGGTATCCTCATATAGAATAGATTTTTAGAAATTGATTGATTGATTGATTGAAAATGACCGTTTAAACAATTTCTTCTCTTGACACCGATTTGGCATTAGAAACGTTGTATTCTGCTTTCTAATACCTATAGTTGCACTGTTTTGAAGCATGTCGAAAAAGTGCTTTTTGTGTATGAGAAAGTTCAGATTGTGTCAACTGAAATTTCTCGCTTTTTGCGTGATAGTTTGAGAATATATGTGTCCAGGGCTGAATCTAGGTTTTCAATAAAGTGGGCCAACTCCCCCATCACATTTTAAAATGTGGGCCAACATGTTTAAGGATCGGGCCACAAGCAGACATTCTCTTTTACACACTAAATTCAAAGTTCTGACTTAGTATCTTAAAAAGAGAGACACAAAAGACAGTGAGATGTGAAGGAACATTTTGTAACAACCTGTATGTCCATTTATTTGATAAAGATATTATGTTGTTGAGATATTTTTTGTCCTTTCATTTTCTTTATAAATCTTATTAAGGTAAGTAATTTTAATTCATTTGGTTCTAAAGGCTTTCCAAACCCTCCCCTCTGTTATACGGATGCTGTATTGATTGCCCATTAGAAGAGAAAGAAATGTGAACAGTCGTGTTTCACAATCACTCACTCTACTGAAAATGTGCAACCAAAACGTCGTAAGTACAACTTCAGTAAATTTGCACTCACGTGGACTGGACCACGTATCGATGATGATTATTCCTGATGATAGATGTTGTTGAAAATGAAAGTTTTGATTGATGCATTTTTAATAGAGTATAAATAAAGGAATTTCCCGAGAGGATAATCAAAGTTCCAAAATTAAACCATCAAAATCTTGGTGTATCATACCAATTACGCGACGCTATTCCATTCAGACATAGACATTGGAAAAATTAATCTAGTTTTCGTACCTGATTCTTATTTATTTATTATCTTTCTTATGTCCCGATAGAAAATTCTTATCTAAATTAACAGCTTTCGGAAGCTGGGTCGCCTGTCTTGTGTTTAAAGGGTATATGTGAAAATTGATTGCATAAAGCTTTATCCATAAGGTGTATTGGTATAACTTACGACTCTATTACCTTAGAATAATACTACACAATAACTGTAGGCTATCTTCATTGAAGCGTTACTTTTATGGAAGAAGCTGACTGAGGATTCTATTTATAGTTACGATTATTCCAGGGTAGATATAAACAGCTTTACACAATACAATATAAATTAGGGGTTTTCTCAACAGTCTCTAAATGTATTCACGATTAATGCACAGCTTATTTAATAATGCGCCAATCATTTAAAATGCGCGTGACCTGTGCCGCACGGCCTTGTGATTTTTGCGGCATGAACAATTTTAAAGCGGGAATCCCGCAATCCCGCGCCCTAGATTCAGCTCTGTGTGTCATAAAAAAATAAATCAGTGACATTGGTAATTGATAGGTGCATTGTCATGGAAAGATCAAAGAAAATTTCTCATGTGGTCTGTTATTTTGACCAAAATAAAGGCGACACGCAAGTGTGATTAGGGGCTTATCAATATATAACATGGACAATTGATTGGTGCATCGACACGGACAGATCAAAGAAACTTTGACACGTGGTATAGAACGTTGCGTAAGAAAAGACGATCTTTATGACACTTACATGTGATTTGCGGCTTATGAAAGGACTTTTGTTTATTTTTCTCCTTTCGCAACGGTATAAGAGTCTGAGATGATATCTAACTTTTGATTTAATTTATAAAAAAAACGTGACTTAAAGATTAAATGAAAAGCTAATTTTGGAACGTGTGCCTAAAACATCTGATAATTATCAATGAAATAAGGAGACACAAAAAGTTCGCGTCGAAAAAAACAAATTTAAAAGAACGATATTGACAAAAATACGACCGTGATTTATTGGAAAATTTTACCTGGCCAGAAATACGTACACCCACATGCGCAAAAGCTATGACGTCACTGCGAGGGATTCCCCGTTCTAGATCATCAAAGAGAGCATCGTAAATATGACCACTTTCAAATGAAACGAAGAAAAATCTATCCCGTTACCCACTTATCCACAAGTTCAACTGAGATCGTTTGAGCCCACTTGCTAAGCTTTGAAGATGTAGTATCAACACAGTCTGAATCTGAGTCAGAGATGTAGGGTGAAGAAATCGAGTCTTACTCGTACCCGATTCTGACAGCCCCAACGATCGAATCGGGAATAGCTCTCCGAGTCTAATTTATTGTGCAACATTTAATTTAAACCTACCAATAAAATGGTTTTTAATGATATACCTGAGATATGTAACATGTTTTTGTGGAAAATTCAAGTTTCGTTGCCATTTTTTTTTTTTATTTTTTTTTTTATTTTTACAACGCTTACTGGAAATCCCGATTGATCATTCTTGTCAATTAATATGTGGAAAAAAAGTGGTTGGCGTTTTGAACCATTTTTAAATACACAAAATTAAAAATCTAAATTTCAAGCAGTTTGATTACATACTTTTAATTAATTTTCAAATATGACAATGACATCAAAATTTAATTATTTTATCCCTTTACATGATTATACAGTTGTCATCATGTTTCAAAAACGGTGCAAAGAAAATTTTTATTCTAAAGATTACCACCAGAAAAGGCTATGAAACTATACAAATCGTTCTTTAGCCCCCAAAATGTTTCAAACGCAGCTGTATTAAAAACTATATCTATTGCATTCTAGTCGCTTGGAAAGAATATAATGTATATCTTACCTATTCTGCGGTGTTTTCGAATTTCATTGCCGTTTGATCGTTTTTGGAATTATTCTACCAAACGTAATTTATCCATGCAATCACAATTAACCATAATTCACAGCGTTTTTTTTTCCTTCTTTGAATGGGTCCGGTAAACGGACCCGTTCCCAATGACGAAAACTACTATTTTTTCCCAAAATGAGACAATGAAATTCCCAATTCAAAGCTAATTCATGAAGTAAACATAAACCTTGATTATTTCCTATTGGAAAACCTGGAAGTACATTTTGCAATAAATATCAGTGTTGTAATTTGTCAACAAGAGGGGAATTTCCGAAGATCAGTTTAGTTTAGTCACATGGTTCTCGATTTCATAGGCATAAACAATTACGAAGCAGGAAACCTAGTGTATTTTGGAATACAGAATAGAATTTTATTCAATGCACACTTATACCCTGAAGGGTTAAAGGCATACATAGACAACAGTATAATGAATATCAAATCAATGAAGCTACGATCACCCTTTCACATAAAAATACTTTCTCAAAAGTTCGTTTGTTGAAATTTTACCAAGTAAATTTGTTAACCGTAGAACTTATCAGCCTTGCTTAGAAAGGGCAACCATAACTATCAACAAACATAAACATCGAAGACACACATAATATAAATATCAAATGGGTTTGACAAAAGAGCCACTAAATGCTTAAAAGATACTGCAAGAATACACTAAAGTTGCAATTGCAGTAACATTTGTAATATCTGTACTTGTCATTAAGTTGACAAATAATTGCTTATCCGGAACTGAGGTATTAAGGGTGATATTTTGGAACAGTTTAGAACGTTGTGCATTATATTTTCGACAACGACACAAAAAATGTACTTCGTCTTCTATCTCATTACAGCAATTACATAATCTATCTTTAACGTCTTTACCACTATACCTTCCTCTCTCTATTTCCAATTTGTGAGTGGAGATCCTAAATGAGGTGAGAGCAATTCTATACTTTCTATCTGTCAATAAGTCAAGATAATTCTCGAAGCAAAATGATTTTTTAAATAACTTGTAAGATCTTAATTTATCCATACCATCACTGCCGTTTATATGCCTCACCCAGAATTGAATGAACCTTTCTTTCAGTTTTTGTTTTAGACTGGATAGAAGCGATGCCGAATTAAATGTGCTGTGATTATTCCATACGTGAGAAAATCCTAACTCACATAAAATATTTTTTACAAATGAAAGCCAAACAGATTTTACTTCGGGATTAAATGAATTTTCCCAATAAGCTTTCGCTGTAAGTGATTCGGTATTAGTTTGGAGAATGTGTATCCAAAAGTTCAAACAACCCATGATTCCTGACAATATCATTGGAAACTGGCCTAGCTCACTGTACACTGCAAAATTCTGGGCCTTAGAATGAACACCTAGAGTATATTTTAGAAATCTGGTAAGTACCTTATCAAACTCATTGTTGCTTTTGAATGACATATTAAAAATATCATCGAGAGACTTGTTTTGATAGCATGGCTTAAAGCCAATCCAAATTTCGCTATTATACAAAGCAATAGGTTTAATAAGCGAATCAAAAATACGCATAACAACCGACGATTTCATAGTACTATTAAATAAGCTCTGTTTTACCTTAAACAGAGCTCGACTTGCTTTCATACTCAAAGTTTTCTCTGCAACAAAGAACTTTCCGTTGGATGAAATATCAACCCCGAGATATTTATAACTTGATACACATTCTAGATTTAATCCACCAACTGTGAAAGTCTGATGTTTATCATTTCGACCTTTCTTAGAGAATATCATGACCTTAGATTTGTTTGCATTCATTGATAATCCCCAGTCATCGCAAAATCCCTTTACTTTATCTAGGTTAGTTTGCAGACCTTTGGCAGTAGTAGAAATGATCAGAATATCATCTGCATAGAGTAAATGACTCACTTTGTGGTCTTGTAAAATAGGAGAATCACTCTCATCAAAATTATCGCCGATGTCGTTTATAAATATACTAAAAAGCAGGGGACTCAAAACATTTCCCTGGTGTACACCTTTTGTTATTTCAATGTCTTTTGTCAGCAATCCATTACATTTTACACTAGAAGAGGAGCAAGAATACATAGATTTTATGACATTATAAACATTGCCACAGATTCCAGCTCTTTGCAATTTCAAAAGTAATCCATCATGCCAGACAGTATCAAATGCTTTTCTCAGGTCAATAAAACATGTGAAAAGTTTAGTACCAGTTTTCATCTTTAAAACATACTTATCAATAATTGTTTTGAGTACAAAAATGTGGTCAGATGTTCTAAATTTTTTCCTAAAGCCTGCTTGTTCCTTCTTTATGAATGATTGTTTTTCTAACTCGCCTGAAATTCTCTCGTTGATTACATGACAAAATAGTTTACTTAAACAACTATTTAGCGTTATTCCCCTATAGTTGTTTGGGTCAAACCGACTACCACTTTTGTGAATTGGGACTATAATGCCCTTTTTCCAAGACTCAGGAAAGTATCCACTATTTAAAATGATATTAAATGATCTTGTTATATTTTTAGACAAAAAGGGAAGTGAAGCTTTAATCATCTCATTTTTTATCATATCATAAGAACTAGATTTGTTGTTTTTCAGTTTCTTTGAAGCTTCAAAAACTTCTTTTTCTGTAATATCATGGTCTAGGCTGCATTTTCGATTGATATTTTCATAACTATTTTTCTCATTTTCAACATCAATTCTTCTTTTTTTATCAATATCAAATTCGTTTTTATTGAGTAATTTTTGAAAATGGTCAAACCATTTCTTATGACTTAACTTTTCAATGTTATTTTCTGGAGTAGATGCCTTTTTTAATTCTTCAATTATCGACCAGGCAGTGTGTGGATCATCATCAATAACATCATTCAATCTGCTACAAAGTTCTGCTTTGAAACGGTTCTTTTTATGCTTTGTCAATTTTTTATATTCTTTTAGCTTTTTATAATACCTGATTCTTTTATTTGTATCAAAAAAGTCTCTTTTGAAAGCATTTTGTGCAGACTTTAACTCTCTCAACATGCTTTGACAATCCTTGTCATACCATTTCTTGTTTAATTTTCTTCTACAGTTCTTCTTTCTTTTGAAGCTCTTACGTTTTAATGAGAGGTCACCAGCTAATGCTAAAGTTTCACCTATCCTATTTATAACATTATCTATATTAATGCAATTATTCTTTAATTGCCTTTCTACAGAACATATCGAATCAATAATGATAGGATTTTTGAATGCTTCTATAAAATCTGCTTTTGATTTTTCAGTCCAAATAAATGTGTCTGGAGCAAAATTATTTCTGTTATCATCATCACTAATTTCATCAATTTTGATAGAATGACTTGAAAAAATATTCAATTTTGTTGTTACCATACTATGATCTGATAAAAAATTAAAGCCATTAACATTAAAGCTATGGATATATGTAGACAACGATCTACTAGAAACACAGTAATCAACTACACTATTACCATTATAGGTATGGCATGTAAATCTTCCAATGAAATCACCTAAAGTGCGGCCATTCAAAATATATAGCTGATTATCAATACATTGCTCTATCAACCACCTACCTGCCTGATTTACTGTTTTATCACATGAAACACGCGGCAAAATATTTTCATAACTATCATCAATTATATGTGGAAGGTATTCGTCTTTTTCATTTAGTATTGAGTCAATACAGGTTCCAACCCTTGCATTGAAATCCCCACTTATGAGAACTTTTCCCTTGCAGGCAAAAAATTCTATTTGCTTTTCTACTTTCATCATTATATTTTTACTGTTATTTTTCCCATAAGAAGAGTTCAAAGGCGGTAAATATACAAAAGCTAAATATAAATCACTTTCGAGTGATGTGTACTCCTTTAACATGCGCAGCCAAATAATATCGCTATCTGACACTGGATCAATTCTTAACATGTGTCTTAGAGACTCACGAATAAGAACAGCAATGCCACCTGATGACTTCCTGGCATTTAAAGTTTTACTTCTATCCTTTCGGAAAGCTTTGTAACCAGGAAGGCTTATTTCAATTGTTTTGTCAGCATGAGTCTCTAGAAGGCCAATTATATCTGCTTCTTTCAGTTTACAAACAATATCATCATCCTGTAATTTATTACATTTTATACCGTGGCTCTTATGTTCAATCCCATTTATATTCCATGTTTTAATCGACAAAATGTTATTTAACATTTTAAAATACAACAATCACTTATAATGAATTCTAAATCGAGAATAGTGACTAAACAGACGGAGAAATCTGATTAAAATTCAAACCCATTAATCGAAATTGTTGACAGATTAAGGCACTTACATTTTTATTACTATTTCATACTTTTATATACGTTTCTCTGCATATATGCAACAAATTTAGAATAACATCTAGATAAACACGATATTTATCCCTATGTTAAACAGAACGAATTTCATGTAAAATCATTTTCTGTACTGAATTTTATTTTTACTGCTACGACTCACAAACACCAGCTTTTCACAAATATTATATGCAAACATTTTGACTTATACACTTATTAATTTTTACTATATACTCTTCCCTCAGAGTGTCTACCATTACTAAAATGCTTTCTATGATTATAGTTAGATCTATATCCTTTGTAGCTATGTTCATAGTCTCTTTCTGCATACTGTCTAAACCTTCCCTCATTCTTCCTGTATTGGCCCCGATCGAATTGGCGCCCACTATGGTTATCATCTCTATATCCAACTCTTTTTCCCGCATCATTTACCAGTGTGTTGTTTACAACGGAAGTACCACCATTCCAGTTATCTATTGCCCATTTTAGATTGTTTCTGAAACTTGCGGCTCCTCTATTTGTCAGGTGTAACAAATCCGGCCGAAAGAATTGATTGAGAGGTATCCCCTGACTAGCTAAATTACTATGGTCAATAAACTCAATCTCACTGTCAATTTCATTGATCCTTTTCTCCAGGCACGCATTCAGTATAGAACTGTCCAGTGACAGCTTCTTGTTCCCAACTGGTGTTAACTTTGAAATAATGATTTTTGCACTTGGAGCTACTTGTTTTAAGTTCTCGATTTCGTCCACAAATGATCTTAGAATTACATCAGAACTTTCTTCGTCTCTAATATTATTTATTCCAGTGTGAATAATTACAAGATCAGCTTTTTTAATGTCACTTGAAACTTTTGAGATGTCACCTATCTTCGGTGCTCGAAAGCGCCTGACAAAAGTATTGGTGCTTTTTCCTAATGTCGGAACTTTTACCTGGCCTATGATTGAGTCACCTATTAAACAGACATTCTTTTTCTTCGCCTGTATTTCCTCTTTGTGTACGTTTGCAGTGATATCCTTTGTTTCTTTGTGGACTTGTGCTGTGCTGTTTGATTCTTCATCTTGAGAAGAAGCTACGGTTTTGACAAAGGTTTCGTGTACATCATTGGATGTTGGTACTTTGTCAATTTGTTTAATGGCTGTTTTTTTTAAATCAATACTGTCAATTCCCATTTTAGTGTGTACTCTTGAGAAAGAATCTGCTTCTACAAATGCATTTATCCCCTTTTCCATGTCCGCTACCATTTCTTTGGTTTTTCTACTGACATCACTTACTTCCGTTATTGACTTCACAATGTCTTTTTGAGTCTTGTCAACTTGGTCAAAAGATTTCTTATTCAATGATGAAATATCTTTCATATCTTTTGCAATATTGGAACTCATATGTTCAATTGTTGAAAGCGGCCCGTTCAATCCATCCAGTTTACTCTTAATTTCTCTAGAAACTCTATCAATTGACTCACCCAAATCCTGCTGCTTCCTGATCACATCATTTACCTTTTCTGGTGTTACTCCATTTGATTTTACTTTTTGATTTTTGGAGCCCGTTTGTATTTCACATAGAACTTTACTGAAAGAGTCCGACATATTCGCCTGTCTCCGTTCAATATCATCTAACTTATTTTGAACGTCCTCTCTGAATTTTAGATTATCTTCCCTTGATGCATTGACTTCGCACAACACCATTTCTAAAACTGACTCCATATTTTTCATAATTTGTACAAGCTGTCCATTTTCAATATTTGTTAAATTGTCCGAGTAATCTGTGAACAATTTCCTTTTGTTGTCTGTTGCACTCTTGAAAACAGACCCATTTATACTCCCTGGTACTGGTGTATTAGAATGATCTTTGAACTTTTTGTTTTGAGAACGTTTTACATGCTTTACCTTTTGATCTTCCTTGTCACTAGCCATCTGCTTTGGTACTTCATCATCACTTTTTTCTGTATCTATAATAGTTTTCGGAATTGTTTCTATTTCCTTTTCGCTTTCTACAGCGTTTCCAGATTCCGACATATCTAAATTGCTTTCATTTACACAAATGAGGTCATTGTCTGTAGCATCATTTACAAGAGTCAATCGTTTTTCATATTCAGAGTTTGTCAATGTAGTTTGGCCATCGAAAACGTTAAAATCCAACATTCCGGCTTTCAACATAGCAGTTTTCGCATCAATATATGATCCAAAACCTTTGTACTTCGCATTTGCGAAACCAATGACAGAATTACTAGCCTGGGGCCAATTAGCGAATACTCCGACTTCTCTTCCATTGAAAACCGCATAATAATTGAACTTCTGCCTTCCAGTCGGCATTTTATTTGTCTGATATCTTTCTAATCAATAAAAAGCCAATTGGTTGATATAAAAATTATAACAGTACATACTATTTTCCGTCGATCCTTATCATTCTAACCATTTTTCTCCTTGTGTTGTCACTCAAATCCCGTTTTAGAATGTTTTTTTGCCAACCAAATTTGAATTAGCGGCCATATTGTTTTGACATGACACTTAAATATATTGGATAACCCGGAAGTTATCGCATTACAAAACTGCATATTTTTTTGAAGCCAAGATATTGCGATTTTTTGACCTGATTTGCAGTAGACGATCTTTTTGCATTTATTTATCAATTGATGCAAGATGAATTTTAAAGGAAAAAACTTACTAGAAAGAAGGACTTTTGGTCATGGTTGAAGCAAATTATTTTCCTGTTATATATCCACGAAGAACCCATAGTCACGCACATAAGCAAAATTATTCAAATAAAATCAATTTTGGAATTAAAAGAACATATTTTCTTATAATTTTATCTTTTTTTTACATATTGTCATCTCATTAAAACACGAAACTTGTCAATTGTACATACTTTATAGAAAAGTCACAGTTTTCAAAAAACCTACCAAAAAATGACAGATCAGTAAAAAGAGAACCAATTTTCACGCACTAAGAATAAAAGAAAAAAAATAGAGAAAAATTTGTTTTTGGTGTCAAATATCGCCTATAATTAGTAAACAACAATTTTCAGACCCATTCTTCAAAAAAAGATGTTTGTAAACCCATTTATGGTTTCTATCTTGAATTGTAGATTTCCAAACGTTCCAACAGACATAAAGTGGTCAGTCAACCATATTTTGAAAAAGGGGTTCCCCATAATTTGATTTTAGCATAAACAATTTTTCCGAACTGGGAGTTTATGTTATTGTTTCTCAGATTTGAAAGATATTTCCTGGTAAAATAATCAATTTTCCATACATCTATATTATCTAAAAGACATCACAATGTTAGAACAGCATCTGAGCTAGAAGGTAAGAATGTTGCCTTTTTTTTCTCATTTCAATATAAGGACCCCCTATATGTTTACCTACCCATAAAATCCTCATATAAATGACACACTACATAATGCTTGTGTTATTTCAAAGCCTCAGATGACGACAAATACCAAATATAAAAAGATAACCACATTAGGTGGATAACCAAGAAAATGATGACTTATTAGGATGTAACAAATTAGGACATAGGAAAAATGAGATAAATTGACCCTATTGTTTTAAACTACGCTAGAAAATACAAGAAAATACTGATTAGTAAAACTCCTGACATTTTTTAATTCAGAATTGGACTATTTAGATTAAATTAAGAAGATTGTGCCATTTAGTTTTGTGTTGACTTCATAATCTACCGAATATCGATAGTGCGTGACTATTGGGTCGCGTGAAAATGGGTACCTGGAGGATAACCCAAAATATAATTGTTTATCTTTGTTTAATTTTCGTAAACAAAGTTGACTGTTATTCACGATCTCAGCACCTCTGAGAACCAACCTGAATTGTCTTTCAAACATTCTACAGCAGGTAGAACATCTGAGTATATGATCTATTTTGAAAATATGTTTAAAAAGTTTCTATGATTTTAGTAGAAATATTCATTTATAGCTCTTTTAAAAACAATAGGATTGAATATGTATTTGTTTTCTTTTGATTCGTACCCAAGAATGTTCAACCCACGAATTTATTATAGAACTTGATTTATCTATATTTTAGGTTAAACCATGATATTTCTTCAACAAAAAACTCAGTGAAATTTCTAGATTTGATATAAAACATTTATTCCAGAGCAATCAGACTAATTCTTTGTCATTGTTTTTGTTCAGATTCCTTGTTTAAGGACTATGGTTTGCTTTTCAGTTAAGATATGACTTATAGAGGCATAGGAACTTCTATTATACATATTGTAAGGAATACTAATGATATAAATAAAAGTAATGTTTTTAAAACAAGTGTCACAATGAAAATTCCCAATTATTGAGAAAACAACGCATTTTTCCCAATTGGTCTGCTCTCGGACCCTTTCTCAAAGCTTGGAGAAAAAACGCTGATTCAACCATCATTGACAGACCTTTTTATTGTTCATTTATTTTTTTGTCACAGCTGTTTACGCTTTGTCTCATTTTTTTTATAAATTAAATCAAAAGTTAGATATCACCTCAGACTCTTATACCATTGCAAGAATTAAAGAATAAAGGAGGAAGATAAACAGAAGTCCTTTCATAAGCCGCAAATCACCTGTGTTAGTGCCATAAAGATCGTCTTTTCTTACGCAAAGTTCCATACCACGTGTCAAAGTTTCTTTGATATGTCCGTGTCGATGCACCAATCAATTGTCCATGTCATATATTGATAAGCCCCTAATCACACGTGCTTGTCGCCTTTATTCTGGTCAATATACCGACTAGAGTTTTACTTTGATCTATCCGTGACAATGCAACAATCAATTACCCATGTCTCTGATTTATTTTTTTGAAACATATATTTTCAAACTATCACGCTAAAAGGCGAGAAATTTCAGATGACACACTCTGAACTATCTCATACACAAAAAGCACTTTTCCGACATGCTTCAAAACAGTGCAACTATAGATTTGAGAAAGGTGAAAATTCAACGTTTCTCATGCCAAATCGGTGTCAAGAGAAGAAATTGTAATCAAAGGCCTGAAAGGCCTGAATTGAAGACAGGACTGAATATTAACAATTGGAATGAAAGTTGTGGCGTTTTGAGAAGATCTCTTCAGTGGGCATGAAAAATATAAAGCAATCCTTGATTGTTACATATGGAAACTGCACTTCCATTACAAATGAATATGCTATACTTTGAAGACTCATAACTTCCAGATAAACCTATCCCTTTGGCCAATTCAAGCTTAATAAGAGGGTAATTGCCTTCATAATCGCTTTTCATCCCCCAGTGAAAGTTTTCAATATCCTAAATGAAAAGCATTCATTTAACCAACAGATATATGGTGGCAATTCCTGAATTACTAAAAACTCATATGAAGTATTGCAACCATGTTTTATAAAATTGTATAGATTATCCCAGGCAATCAAAATATGATCCAAATCGGATTTTCTTTCCAGGCAAACTCATGAAGTGGATGTGTAACAATCTTAAATAAAAAAGTTAATCCACACATTGCTAACCTCTTGATGAAGAGCTGAACATTTCATTGCAATGGTGAATATTGCCCTGAATTGGAAATTTGTTCAAATTTCTTTTACCTTTTTATCTGGTTCAGGATTTGACTCAATATCTTCACATAAAAGAAGTAATGAAAGTAATACCAATTTTTTTACACTTTTACTAGTCAAAGTCAATACCAAGAAGAGGTATTTTCCGATACAATAGCTGTGGCTAAAAAATTGTTTTGTTTTTATTTATGAATACCCTTTAAGTTTCTTCCAAGAGTGAAACATCCTATTCTAATTCTCCATTGAGATATTTCGATCTCGATTTCAGGTTATTCTTGTTGCACATGGTCTTACTTAAGGTTCATGTAAAGTGTTTGAGACCCAATATTTAGGGCACTTCATTAGCCAAGAAAAAGCAGTATGTCCAGGTATATTATATATCAAAATGAAGCTATTCGTGAGCACAAGCAGTTAGGCAACATAAGACCGCCATAGCTATAGCGGTATAGCCAAAACATTGTGGAAAAGGGTCATTTTGTACAGAACAAGCAACTGCATGACGTTTGCATAGAATTGCCCCGTATTTTAACAAAGTACAGTCTGGATTACCATCCAGGTAGTGCTACAACCTTAGATATAAAACTCAGTCTCAAAAGGCTCTTTTGAAACAATCAATTTCCATTTATTTTGTCAACATACATGTCAAACCGGTTTGGTCTGTTTTCAAAAAAGATGTAAGGTATGGTGCAACATCACACCATAATATTGTGAAATATTTTCTGCGATTTATTTCAAATTATAGTTTTTTTTTAATTCAATGATCTACAATATTACTATATATTTATCATTCTGTGAAATAAAAATTGATATATTGCTAAACAAACTTACAGGTATATAAACAATTAATGTCTATTTATGTTGTGATAACACACCATACCCTAAAAAGATCTACACGTTTTCAAAATTAGAATGACATATATGACATATGTGTTTATAAAATAAGTCAAAATAAATTGCTTGCATAACTACGTTTTGGGGCTGCATTTTATACCAATGGTTGTAGCACTACCTGGATGATACTTTAGGCTAGACTTTGTTAAAATATGATCCAATTTTATCCAACAGTCATGCAGTTGCTTGTTCTGTACAAAATTACCCTTTTCCACAATGTTTTGGCTATACCGCTATAGTTATAACAGTCTTATGTTTTTCAACTGTTTGTGCTCATAAATAGCTTCATTTTGATATAATATTCCTGGACATACTGCTTTTTCTTGGCAAATGAATGCCCTCAAAATTGGGTCTCAAACACTTTACATGAACCTTAACAGGCAATTATTTCAACTACAAAATAATACATAAACCTGTTTAGACAACCAACCTTTCAGGCCTTTTCCACGGGACTACTTCTCTAGATCAAGATTCGGATTGAACTATCCGGTGAACTATCAATTTTGACAAAACTGTCAAAATGACAGAATGTTAAATGAACTCCCGAGCTACAGCATTTATAACCTCGAGTAGAATTCTTTCAAAGTCAACTCCAGAATGTTACAAATAAGTCCATTCTAGTTTCCAAAACAGTTTTTGTTATTGTCAGAAAATATTCGAAAACAAAAGCGGAAACTCAAAACCGGGGTACAACTGTACAGGCCATTCTGAACACCACTCGGCCAATCTCACGCATTCGTCTCAACACGGCCGATTCCGTTACCTACTTTTAGATAGATCGGAGACTCTGGAGATCGCCCGAAGATTGCCGAATGAATATCACGATTACGATCTGTTTTAGTTTACGGAAATGGCCGAGTGATGTTCCGAATGCTATACAGGCCGTACAATATGGTAAGACAAAACAAGCCTAATAATAAAGTAATTTGAAAAGCCCTCGAAATGATTTCTCTGTGAATCTAAAAAAAAATTTAAACCCAAGAAAATCCGAGGGTTTACGAGTTTATGCAAATAGCCTTATGCTGTTTTAGTATTTATCCATTTATACTATGACAGGCCAAGGAGACGGGTAAATAAAGCAACCCTAAGGACACACAAACTCACAATTTAACGAGAAATAGCAAGTCTAAAATGGGTAGCTGAAAATAGTTTGCCAATGCATAAAAACAGTTGTAGGATGCAATTGAATATTTGGAGCGAATACAAAAGATTGCAACCGAAAACGCCGTAAAACAGCAGCGCTTACGAATGCAAAACAGGGTTCTGCAAGCGACTTCTGCATAGATCACGTGTCCCTCCCCTGAGGTCCCGGTCAGAATTTAGGTCAGCACCAAAATATAACGGTATATTACTACACTATTGATTACTTTTGACGCGTTCTTTTTATGAATGGGTCTACTTTTTTGAGCGAAATGACACATGTATGAGTATGTTAGCAAAATCCGATGGCGACGATCCCTATATTGAAAGACAGGCAAGCCTGTCTTCAATAAAAATGGTCATTTTTAATTAATCAAATTCTAAAAATCTATTCTATACGAGGATAACAAAACCAGTACATAGTTTGGTGGTTTATTCCCTTTGTCTTATCCCATTTCGTCTACACTAAAAATATTGGGTAAGATGAAAAATTCCCATTTGATCTAAAGAAAGACAAATGACATCAATAATTTTTTTGATCATTCATTAACGTTCCATCCGTTCGTAGATTCTTTCATCAACCAATTTATTCATTCATTCTTTCTTTTGTTCATTCATTTATTCCCTTATAATTTTATATCTTGAGGTCATTTTATTTCTTTAAGTTTTAAGTATTACTCCTTGCTACTGATGCAAATCATACACGAAATAGAGTTTACCCTGGCCCCTTCAACTATGCATAAAAAACGTCCCCTGACCCCAGGTTTTAATGCTCAGGAAAGCAAAATGGTGCAATTTGACATGGGGAAATTTGAGCTGTCACGTCATTTTAATGCGTCAATGGTTATCAGAACAGAACAGATATTTATTCAGAATATCGACTTGAACACATTATGGTTGATCGTCGAAATACAAAACATTGTACATGGCATACATGGGTATGAACATAATAAACAATAAGTGGAAATAATGGATTTTGTACAGTTCCCGTTATAATAGTTCAAATAGTAACCATATACAGTATATCATCAACCCAGTTCAGAAACCCCGTAACCACGGCTTAATTCAAGCTGTAGTTTTGCTTTCTCCGATCAAAACTGACGCAGTAATTGTGTTTTCTCCGAAAGTAATCTCAAATGTTTAAGAGGATGATAATCTACCATTCATTTATGATATTTTCAAAAGGGTGTCATTCTATTGATATTAGTTAAGTTAAAACTGTCTGTAACACCTAAATTGATTGTCAGTTAACACATTCTGGCGATCGGATTGGCGATCGTAATTGGCGGTTTATTATTAATCTTCAAAACTTGCAAGTCACGGGTTAACACCAAAACGATTATTGGTGAAATGATGTTGATAAAGTTTTTTCCATAGGAGATGGTGTTCGGTGAGTCTCTTCTATTTTTTTGGACTATTATCGGTTCATGCTTTCTCGCTTCTTTAGATTCCTACCCTGATCTAACGGGAACGAAAAAAGAGTAATTCCCGAAGTATTTAGGTTTGCGATATCCAGGGGCAACACAATAATGCAAAATTCAAGTACTTTTTGAGTGGAATTTGTCATAAATCGATCTAAAATACGTAGCCGCTGACAAATTGTTTACTATTCCAGTATTACCAATCCCTCACGGTGACGTCACATGCCTAAGTCACGTGACCGAGAAGTTATCGAGGACCGGCTTCAGGTGTGTTTATGGAAAATCGTGAAATTCACAGTTATAAGAAATCATTTTTTTATTCTGGATATTGCATCGTATTTAATTTTTACTTATGAATACATTAAGAAACGGTTGTAAAAGCTTTTCATTTGACCTTTAAATAAAGCGCAAACAGCTGTGACAAAAAATAAATGAACAATAAAAAGGTCTGTCAATGGAGGTTGAATTTTGGATAATTGTGATTGCATGGATAAATTACGTTTGGTGGAATAATGCACAAAACGCTCAAATCGGCATTGAAATCCGAAAACACCGCAGAATAGGTAAGATCTACATTATATTCTTTCAAAGCGACTAGAATGCAATAGATCTAGTTTAAATACAGCTGCGTTTGCAACATTTTGGGGGCTAAAGAACGATTTGTATAGTTTCATAGCCTTTTCTAGTGGTTATCTTGAGAATATTTTTTTTTTGCACCGTTTTTGTAAAATGATGACAACTGTATAATCATGTAAAGGAATAAAATAATTAAATTTTGATGTTATTGTCATATTTGAAAATTAATTTAAAGTGTGTAATTAAACTGCTTGAAATTAAGATTTTTAATCTTTGTGTATTTGAAAATGGTTCCCAAGGCCAACCACTTTTTTTCACATATTTTAATTGACAAGAATGATCAATCGGGATTCCCAGTGAGCGCTGTAAAAACAAAAAACAACAGCAACAACCAAAAAAATGGCAACGAGAATTGAATTTTCCACAAAAACATGTGACATATCTCAGGAATATCATTAAACTAGAAAGCCATGAATGGCTTGTGTCGCTCCACAGGCTTGAATTTCTTGTAAATTTTGACTAGATTTTTAGATATTTTGGCTTCTACTGATGTTGAAATGATTTTCAAAGTTTCCACTATATAACATATACAGAAATGACCTCCGCCCATAAAATGCATATTTCTTCAAATCACAAAAATTTTTAGCTGAATGATAATGGATCACCCAAGGATCATACTAATGAAGTTTGATTGATATCCATCTGTTACATTCTGAGAAAATGATTTTTAAAGTTTCCACTATATAACATATGGAGAAATGACCTCCGCCCATAAAATACATATTTTTCATCCGATCACAATAAGTTTTGGTAGACTGATAAAGGGTCACCCAAGGAATATTCATTTAAAATTTGGTTGATATCTATTTGTAAGATTCTGAGTAAATGATTTTCAAAGTTTCCACTATATAACATATAGAGAAATGACCTCCGCCCATAAAATACATATTTTTCATCCGATCACAATAATTTTTGGTAGACTGATAAAGGGTCACCCAAGGATCATTCATGTAAAATTTGGTTGATATCTATCAGTTAGATTCTGAGAAAATGATTTTCAAAGTTTCCACTATATAACATATAGAGAAATGACCTCCACCCATAAAATACATATTTTTCATCTGATCACAATAATTTCTGGTAGATTGATATAGGGTCACCCAAGGATCATTCATGTAAACTTTGGTTGATATCTATCAGTTAGATTCTGAGAAAATGACTTTCAAAGTTTCCACTAAATAACATATAGAGAAATGACCTCCGCCCATAAAATACATATTTTCCATCTGATCACAATAATTTTTAGTAGACTGATAAAGTGTCACCCAAGGATCATTCATGTAAAATTTAATTGGTATCCATCAATTAGAACCTGAGAAAAATCACTTTTTACTATATTTGGAAATTAGCCACACCCATTAAATCCATGTTTTTCATTGGATCAAAATTTCTTGAACAACTTTGAAAGAGGGTCACCCAGGGATCATTCCTGTGAAGTTTGGTTCAAATCCATCCAGTAGTTTCTGAGGAGAAGATTTTTAAAGAAAAAGTTTACGACCGGACGCACGGACGCACGGACGGACGGACGGACGCACGACGGACACAACGCCATGACAATAGCCCCAGTGGCTTTCAGCCAGTGGAGCTAAAAACCATTTCATTGGAAGGTTGAAATTAAATGTTGCACAATAAATTAGACTCTGAGAGCTATTCCTGATTCGATCGCTGGGGCTGTCAGACTCGGGTACCGTTCAGACTCGATTTCTTCACCCTAAATCTCTGACTCGGATTCAGACTGTGATGATACTACATCTTCAAAGCGATTGGGCTCAAACGATCTCAGTTGAACATGTGGATAAGCGGGTAATATGATAGATTTTTCTTCGTTTCATTTGAAAGTGGTCATATTTACGATGCTCTCTTTATTCATCTAGAACGGGGAATCCCTCGCAGTGACGTCATAGCTATTGCGCATGTGCGTCAACGTAATTCTGGCCAGGTAAAAATATCCAATAAATCAAGGTCGTATTTTTGTCAATATCGTTCTTTTAAATTTGTTTTTTTCGACGCGAACTTTTTGTGTCTTCTTATTTCATTGATAATTATCAGGAGATGTTTTAAACTCACGTTCCAAAATTAGCTTTTCATTTGATCTTTAAAATCAACTATAAATGAAGATGCACGTGCACAGTAGAAGGCTATTTTTCAAACAATCGTTATTTTTTTAACCTACACGTAGTATTGCCCTGAATTCAAAATAAAAACGTTTGCGAAACATTTCAGAAACATAAGACTGCTAAGAAAGGTTCACTTTCTAAACGTTTGCAAATGTTTTTGCATCCCGAACTGCAGGGTTTGGCAATTTTTACGAGGGACAAAATGAAATCTGAACATGCGTTCAGAACAACGGATCACAAACGATCATCCGAGAAATGGTAGTCTGCATTACCGTGTAAAGTATATCTAATGAGTATTTCACACTTGCGCTTCGTTATTCCAACGAAGTACCGGTGACGTTGATAGACCTATCACAAGCCCTGCATTCAGGATGACAAAACCGAGCAAACATTTTGCTATTCATACCCTGCATTGCTTGTATGTGCATGAGCTAAACGTTTGCTTCGCTTTGTTGTCCTGAATGCAGGGCTGTCACGTTCTCTTTATCATTGAAAGGGAATGTTTGAGTTCGGGTTATATCGTTGTAAGTATAAAACTACCATATAAATGATGCTTATAAAAGGTAGTCATCTTTCAGTCATTTGAACATTGCTTGAAAATGAGAAAAAATGTGCTTTTTATATACGACTTTGGTAAAAACTGACATGGAGTGACAAATCATTTTCCAAAATAATACGATTTTGCCCCTTGGATGAGATATTTCTCCTTTTCAGTTTACTTTTCTGCACTGGTAACTGTCTGTTCGTTTTTCAGTACTCTTTTTTAGAAATATTCAAAATGATATGTTACTTTTGCCTGTAAAGATCCCATTCATTACGTATGTTACACATTGTGAAAACGGAAAAGGAGACAACGTAGAAAAAGGACAATTTCAACTTATCAAAAATTGATTTCTTCTCTCTAAATTTCCATTATATCATTCCTTTTATGTGTGTTTGTGAGAAAGTGAAAAACATAATTTGAAGAGTGTATGTATTCGAGAGTTACTGCGTCTGCTCCTTGACCAAGAAGTCCCGAGATCGGGTATAGATACCGGGGATTGTACTTTTTTCCTTTATTTTGCCCTGAGACTGTTGAACTCTTCTGTAATCCACAGAATCGAAATGGATCAATGTAAAATTTATGAATTTGTTTCCAAACCATTGTAAAATATATTAGCTTAGAATTATCAACATAATTGCACAATTCTAAAATCTTTAAAATCAATCAAAAGTCATGTTTTCATTTTTTTTCAATCGAGTATAAACCATCTTATCTTCTGTAGCAACTGAAATGACATATTGTAAATGTAATTGCCTCATATAGAAAATGAGTTTATGGGGGAAAACCTCATACTTTGATCAGGATAATAGCTGTGCATGTGGCAGATCCAGAGGGAATGGGGTGTTGTCTTTCACTGGGTAATTCGGCAAAACTTTGGTAATGATGTGAAATGACTACCCCCCCACCCCCTCCCCCTTTATTCTAGTTTAAACCCCGTTACAGAAATCCTACAACTGCCATAAGCGTTACCAAGCGTATCAAAATTACAAATGGTTTTAAATGTTGATTGGGAAATCAGGGGACGTAACAATGTCTGGACAAAATCAAATTAGAGTAGTAAATTATGGGGGGTACTGTATTTCAAACTTACGAAATTGACTAAAAGTGCCTGGATACATATACTTTTCTTTATTAATTTCAGTTGTACGATAGTTGGGCTAATTTTCTATTGGCATATTTCGATTTTATTTAATATAAGTGTTTGCTTTTTTTTGCCTTCAAAACAATATTCACTTTTTATCTTTGAGGGGCATTTAAAGCAAAATGTCCACTTGTTGCTTATTTATGCCCTTACTATAAAGTTTATTATATTTTTATGTTTTCCATATTTATGGCTTTAAATATATGTTGATTTAGCACACCAGTATTGTGATTGGTCGGTGTAATAAACAGCTTTCTTTGATATTTTCGAAAACATGGTCACCTGAAGAAAAATGTAAATATTTTCAAAATATGCGTGGAAAGCTATGTTGATATTTTCAATATATCTGTGCATATGAATGCTCTAAAATATACATCTGTTTCGCAGATATCTGGATATCCCCCGAAACTGTAACGGCCCTCCTTAACTGACATTACTGAGTCTTCCAAGGTTTTCCCGTAATTTCCAATAAAAGATCAATCTATGTACATCCAAGGTTGATCGTGAGATTGGCTGAAAGGTGTTCCAAATGCAGAGTTTGTGTAAGTATTATTTGTTGATTTCATGGAAGGATGAAACGAAAAACTTAATCACACTGTCTGAATACATAAACCAGTTTCATACATAATTGCAATTAGGTTGTAAGTTTATCAACAAATATTCTTTTCATAACCTATAAAATAATATCACAAAACAACAATGTAGGTTTGTCAATAATGAAGCAGGTTTCTTTTGAGACTTATTGCATAAGCTTAAAATAGCTGGATACTCAAAATTGTTTTCATTGAGAAATAAAATCGATTTTCCAGCCCATAAGAATGACAAAATCGGAAATATTGATGGAATCATCTAATTTAAATTAATCACTTGGTTTTTTTTTCTTTTTTCATCAGAGCTATAGATAGAGAGGGTATTTTTGACTTCAAATAAGATTATTACAACTATGCTTACACAAATCCAATGCTCTGGGTACTCATTTGAATCGTCTCATCAAGACGATTCAAATGAGTACCCTAACATAAAGTTTCATAAAGAAATAAAGATTTAAGACTGGCATTACCCCCTCTTAACTGTACCTCTGTTTCATGCTAGTCCTCTATAAACCATTAGAATTAATATACAAGGACGAAAAAGAAATGCCAGGAAACCTTTAATGCTTGTTTTAAGGATAAACTGTATTATTGGATTATTTTATTCAAGTTTCTATGAAATGTCATCTGATTATGTAAAAAAAATACCCCCTTTTAACGATGACCCCTCTTTTTTTGCTAAATACAGCCAGACATATTAGTATCTTGTGTGTCCCTGATTCGTCTCTGTTGCATATTTTATGTATCCCAGCGTTTCTTCTTGGTCCTAGAATATTTTCTAGGAACCATAAGAATTCTTGTAAAGATATTGCCCCACATTGTTGAGTTTCAACTAGGTTGTGCAAGATATTGCAATTTGTATATCTGTTTTACTTACTGTTGAAATCCAAGTAGATAGGAAACACTTCAGAAAATATGGATTCTGCAAAGAATTCTGTCCATTCTGTCCTCAAATCAGGTGGATAACTTCCTGGATCAGCCTCAACCTTGACCTTCAGACAATCACTGACACTTGACACAAGGTCAAGGACACTAACTAGAAGACACTGTAACCCTGGAGACTTGTGGTTCAGTAATTCATCTTTCACTTCTTTGAGCTCCTACATAAATTTAAATAAATATCTTGCCTGATTTTATCTGCCATGTAATAGCTTAGTGCTTCCAAACTTTTTGAAAGACATTTGAGTAGACAAGAATATAGTTGATAAGAGTTAATATTTTATTCATATTGTACTTATTCATAACATTATTTCAAAGAAGGTACAATAAGAACATGATTTTTCTTTGTGTTGAGCTAAAGATCTACCGTATTTCCTAGAATAATAGCGCCCTCCCTAATAGTAGCACCCTTACTTTTTTTTACTAAGAAAACCCGCTTCAAATGCCTATTTTAAGAAATTTTTGAGACTTCTCTAATTTGAGATCAATTTCCTCTAAACAATCATTTATATGATTGTTTAGAGGAAATTCACCTCAAATTAAAGGGAAAAGGGCCTTAAAGAAATCTATTTTAATGATTTTTTGAATCAGAAAATACATACTAAATAAAAGCTCCCTGGCCATGCTATGTATAGCTCCCAAGAGCTTTTATTAGGAGAAATATTGTATCTGATGTCCTTTCTTTGATGGAGGCAATGAATCACCACCATCACACCCCAAGTTCCTTGAAAAATAATCTCTTCATAAAGAAATGCAATGCAAATGAATTTGCTTTTTATTATTCCTGCTTTGGCAGGAGCTATAGACAAACATCAGCCTGCACATATGTGCAGTCTGATGTTAGTCTTCACCACCTGTTTCTCACTTTCAAACTAGAATCGTCAATAGATTTAGTTTTTCAAGTAAAAATTGACCTACATGTGGTACTTTCAGTGTTTTTTGCCCTTTGATTTTGATGAAAAAACTTAGCCAAAATTTATTCAGCATGACAAGAGTAACCTGAATTTCTGTTTACCTGCATCCATGTGACAATAGAACACATAATGAAGTCCCAATGTTTGTCTGTTAGACTTGACGGAATGTATGTGACAACACAACTCAGGAATCTGGAGACTTCAACATTGAATGTGTTTCCTTGACTTGTGCTGAAAGGTAAAGGATAAAACAAGATGTGATTGTGAAATATAAATGTCCCTGAAATAGAAAATATTCATAACTGTGACTTTGAATTATTATCTTGATCTGTTCATATAACCTTGAACTTGGTATCTGCAGATGCCTATCACGAACCCTATCATACCAATTATGATAATTATATCATGAAACACTTTAAATAAGTGGCAATGTGATTTTTTTTCCTAGCATCGTTGTCCCCTATTATTGGTGATATTCTTGCTTTTAAGATAAATGAAGAATAACATTTTCTCTTATACAATTGTGGCATTAAAATAACAAAATTACCAGCTATAGGCCAGAATGTCAACTATCTTGTCTTTCCAGACTAGAATCTGGTCTATCACACCAACAAGTAACTGGGCTATCTCTTCTCTATTGACATCACTGATGTTGGCTGCCAGTTTATTTATCACAGACAGTAAACATATCACACCTACAAAATAAGGAAACCATTTAAATCTGGTCTATCACACCAACAAGGAACTGGGCTATCTCTTCTCTATTGACATCACTGATGTTGGCTGCCAGTTTGGTTTTCACAGACAGTAAACATACCACATCTACAAAATAGGGAAACCATTTAAATCTGGTCTATCACACCAACAAGTTACAGGGATATATCTTCTCTATGGACATCACTGATGTTGGCTGCCAGTTTAGCTATCACAGACAGTAAACATATCCCACTTACAAAATAAAAGAACCACTTAAATCTGGTCTATCACATCAACATGTAACTGGACTATCTCTTCTCTATGTACATCACTGATGTTGGCTGCCAGTTTTGTTTTCACAGACAGTAAACATATCAAACCTACAAAAGTAAGAGAACCATTTCAATCTGGTCTATCACATCAACATGTAACTGGACTATCTCTTCTCTATGTACATCACTGATGATGGCTGCCAGTTTGGTTATCACAGACAGTAAACATATCACACCTACAAAATAAAAGAACCCTTTAAATCTGGTCTATCACATCAACATGTAACTGGACAATCTCTTATCTATGTACATCCCTGATGTTGGCTGCCAGTTTGGTTTTCACAGACAGTAAACATATCACACCTACAAAATAAAAGAACCATTTAAATCTGGTCTATCACATCAACATGTAACTGGACAATCTCTTATCTATGTACATCCCTGATGTTGGCTACCAGTTTGGTTTTCACAGACAGTAAACATATCACACCTACAAAATAAAAGAACCATTTAAATCTGGTCTATCACATCAACATGTAACTGGACTATCTCTTCTCTATGTACATCACTGATGTTGGCTGCCAGTTTGGTTTTCACAGACAGTAAACATATCACACCTGCAAAATAAAAGAACCATTTAAATCTGGTCTATCACATCAACATGTAACTGGACTATCTCTTCTCTATGTACATCACTGATGTTGGCTGCCAGTTTGGTTATCACAGACAGTATACATATCACACCTACAAAATAAAAGAACCATTTAAATCTGGTCTATCACATCAACATGTAACTGGGCTATCTCTTTTCTTTGTACATCACTGATGTTGGCTGCCAGTTTGGTTATCACAGACAGTAAACATATCACACCTACAAAATAAAAGAACCATTTAAATCTGGTCTATCACATCAATAAGTATCTGCTTACCTATACTGTTTTCAAAATCTGTTTTTCTACAGAGGTAAAGTGCAGTATAGTAAGGATAATTGTTTGTTTCAGCATAAGAATGATTTACATTTATTATGAACAGAAGGACCACAACTGAGGATAGCTAAAAATGAACCTATCTGAACTGGGCTCTAACCCACATGAATTAGAAATATTGAAATTTTAGGTGTATAAGTCCAATGTGCTAGCATCATTAGTGCCATGAGTGAAAATATAGCTTTGTTTAGTATTTTACTGGCTATTAGAAACAAGCAGGCGGTTATAGTGGGACAAATATTCAAATTCACAAGTTTTGTATTTTATTTGACAGGTGATGTGGCAAATCGTAAAGTACACATAGAGGCGTCAACATGTCAAGTTGTTAATCGGACCTTTACCCAATTCATGATCGCTGTTTGACCATGTTAAAGTTAATTAAAGTCTGGAACGAATGCTTTGCTTTATATTCTTTGAGTATGCGACGACCCAATGATCCCGCTTGGCTATTGAATGATTCACTATCCTTCAAATGCGGCCCACTTCTGGATTTATTTTATCATTTTTTTAGAATCCCTTTAAAAGGATGAGATTTTTTTCTGCAAAGCTTCAATTTCGCATGAAAAATGGGTGCATTACTGAAATTGAAATGGAATTTTCTGTAAAATACCCGTTGGAAAAATAACAAATCTAAATCATTTGAAAATGAAAATTAGTTACTTCAGATCAGAAATCATTATCTAAATCAAAACATCCGAGCAGTAAAGATTCGAGAAAATCGTAAGATTTCTTTTCAAACTGAGCATCAATATGACGTCATGCTGAAAATTTCTAAAAGAATGACCAGACTTCAAAGAGACCACCAAACACCTGGCCTGTTTGAGGTTGTGTGTGTTTTCAAAGCAACACACTTTTCTTTCTTGTGTACTCGCCAGTCTAACTTAATCACATAAATTGAGGAATTAAATATCTAATGGATAGTCTTTAAAAGGTAATTGAATTTAATTTGGCTCATCCCGTTCGCAGCCCTCATCATTATGTATATTTAGGGTCCGTGTTTGTATCAATTGGTGACTTTAGAAGCTACTGGAAGTCGGGGGAATAAATTAAAAAGACATTTTAAATTTTCAATTTAGCTCTTTTTTTTCACCATTGAAATACTTTCAATCGATGATCAGCCTGATCAAATGTACATGTATTAATTCATGTTTCCCCACTTATTCAAGCCGACAACGTGCTCCTGCATTTCTGGAAGTTGAAATTAAACGAGATATCAGAAATAGAAACATCCGCTTTATAGCAACTTTTCCTCTGACAAATAGAAGTTGCTAGTAAGCAGATTCCTCTGTATAAGTAATTATGGGCTAACTCAGCAGCAAATCCTATGAAGGTGCATTTACAAAATTATCCTATGACCTTGAAGGGTAATTATTCAGGTAAGTTGACAATCTAAATCAATATATTCATCAAACATTGATTTAAAAACTGAAGGGTCCAAAGAAGTCACTATTCCACTCAACATTCCATCCATAAAATCAAGGCAAGAAGATTGTCTTTGGTCCTTACATCAAAATTGTACAATATTTTAAGTTAGAAAGAAGTAAGGATTGAGAAGTAAGGATTGCAAAAAGTATAATTACAACATACCTTTAGCATCATATACAAGGTCATGAGGAAGAGTCAGTATTTTAGCCACAAGTATTTCAGCCATACTCAACTGGTCCTGTGTAGACAGGTACAAAACTGTAGAGTGTAGCAATCTGGCTGTATGACTGTCTACAGAACTACACCTGAAATAGATCAACAATTAGTCAGTATTTAAGCCACAAGTAATTCAACCATAGTTAGCTGGTCCAGTGTAGACAGGTACATCATTTTATAGTGTAACAATCTGGTACAATAGCTATCTACAGAACTACATCTGAAAGAGAATATGAATCTATCATTCTTTGCAATTTCAATTTTGATTTATATTGAACGATATCATTTGAAAATAGGGGTGTGAACATCACATGATAATAAAAGTCTCAGTTGCAGGTCGCTGAAAATGGATCAAACAAAGATTCAAGAAGGATTTTTCATTTGAAAATTATGTCAATTCATGTCCAAGGTTGTGCTGTTTGTAGTGGGTCAAAAGTATTTGTTGATCTATCTCTAAGCTATAAAGCCAATAAGTCATAGGAAACATTGCAGAAAAATAGTGAATTGATAGCAAGGAGTAATTTATCAACATCTGAAAATTGAACCAGCTCTGTGTTCAAGATGACAAAACAGTGCAAACCGTTTTGCATACCATGCTTTGCTTGTGCACTTGTATGCAAAGCAGGCTATAATTGGCAAACAGTTTGCATCATTTAGCCAGGGCTGTGTAGTACATACCTTTCAGTGAGTGGGTCAAGTTGTAAGACCACAGGTTCCTTTGTTACATCCTTCATCAATGTAAGGACTGTTCCAAAACTAAAACTGTAGTGGAATTGTTCCTCATATCTATAAGAAACAAGACTGTCTCAAAGCAGACCAATACCCCCCTACAAGTGTTTGTAAATAATGAAAAGCCATTTTCCATCAAAGGGCTATAACTCTGTCAAAAACAATGGATTGTAACCAAAAATATCACTTGCAGAACTCTACTTGATACTAATCACATCCTTTAAGTTTTAATGAAATATGCTCATTAGTTGCTGAGAAATAGAGCAGACAAGATATAGCTACAGACGGACGGACTGATGAAAAGACCAACAGACTTACAAATGGACCGACCATCAAGCTGACTCCTATATACCCCCAAAACATAGTGTAGTAGGGTATAATGAGAAGTACAACTGTTGTAAACAATGTTTTAAATATAACAAGAGGACCATGATGGTCCTAGATTGCTCACCCAAATCTCCTTGACCACTTGGTCATCCTATGTATAAAATTGACAGATATCAAATTCTAAGGAGATAATTTGTAATTGTGAGTAGGTATTTCTTTTAAAAATGTAATCTTAAACTTTTCTGACTTTATAAAGAAAGACATTGGGTAAAGGCTAAGATCAGACTGCACATACAGTTAACAACATTGTGAAATTGACAAGGTGAATGAATTTGGAATTATCTAGGAATGAAATTGAATGAGTGTATGGAGTGAATTCAATGGGAGGTAATTCAATATCACAAATTTTGTTCAGGATGAAAAGAAACAGAGGTATTGATTACCTCCCTTTAATAAAATATGGATATAAGTTCTATAGATAGCTTCCTATTTCTTCAAGAACCTATTTGACATTTACAATTTGAATTATGTAAGTGAAATCGCGATTTTTATCCAAATTTATTTTGAATGACATGGTTGATTCATTATTTTTCAATGGGTATGTGTATTTTTGAATGGTTTGAATGACTGTTTGGAATGATTGATTGAATGGGGTTTTAGGCCGCTTTCAACATTATTTCAGTTATATCGCAGCGGCCAGAGCACCTAACAATGGATTCCTGGTATTTCTCACACCAGTACTACCATTACATCCTTTCCTAGCCTCCAGCTGCTATCCCACATAGATCTACAATTAACGACCCATTGATGGAAGACAAATAGTCGGAAAGAATAAGTGCCGCCATCAGGGATCAAACCCGGGACCTCTAGATTGACAGTCCGACACGCTACCAACTGCGCTTTGACCGAGGCATATTTTATAGTCATTTTGTTGATAAAAATCTAATGAATTCATTTTTTCATTTGAATAGGGTTGGAGCACCTATCAATGGATTTGTATTTTTTTTATTCACACCAGTTCTACCTTTACATCCTTTTCCAGCCTTCAGTTGCTTCCCCAAATAGGTCATAGAATATCAATCCATTAGTGGAAGACTTATAGTTGAATTTGATGAGTGAAGCCTTCAGGAAGCAAACCCAGGACCTTTTGAATGATAGTCTGACATGCTACAACTGAGCTATGATAGCTGCCTAATGAATTGATACAAATTCAATAGATATGTTCTTTCCTTGATGAGCTAAGTATAAAATCACACATAACCAGTAATACAAAATTGTAGGCCAGCCCGAAAGTATTGTAAGAAGTTGTACATACATAGGCTAAAGATTTTACAGAATTTCTCAACTTGTCCCCCGGACATGTAAAAGATGATTTTCTACTTGTCCTGGATCAAAATTAACATGTCATCAAAAAAGGAAATTGATCAATTTTGTAAAAAGAAAAACAAAATTGTTTTTAAAGAAGAAAATGCTGGACTTTTCTACCCTTTGATACAAACCTTATGGTAATTTATCTCTTAGATCTGTTTAGTACCATTCTGATATTTGTCCTGGTACTTGCTTATCCACTGACAAGTGGCATAGAACAAAGTACTTATCCACAGATAGTAAAACCTGTGTTGGAAAAGTCAGGCATGGGTATTCCACATCCCAGAATAGGCATTTACAATAGTCCTGCGCAAATCCCACAACCTAACCCATACACCTACTTGTTAAAGGCGAGTTTCCACAATCTTTCCATCCCATGTTCACCAAGGTTTTGACACAATACTTGTACAGTCTCCATGAGAACTTCATAACTCTGTCTCACGTTACCAAGGTTGGAAAGCTGATGAGGAAACAAGATATTTTAATATAACACTTATTCCTTCATTACAGGAATTTTTCACAATTCTCAAATTATTCAAGGGGTTGAATTTTTTTGAAAATTTTAGTTAGATAATATAGTGATCTATAACTCAAGTATTCTTATTTCTTAAATTCCACTCACCCAGCTTACATAGACAAAGAAGGGAAATATAATGCAGAACAAGTGCAGGAGCAGAATTTCCAAGACCTGCTGTAATTTTCCTTGGTTAATAATCTTTCCAAATATGAACATGGTATCTTGAATATGCTTAAAGCACTTGTATTTTTTCAAAACCTTGTAGCTCCAGCTTATTTCAGCTGTAGTAACAAGGTTTTGGTAGCCCACTGATTATATATCAAAGGCTATGTCTATGATCCTAATAGTATACAACTTAAAGCAACCATTGGACATTGCATAAGTGTAACTAGGATTTTGAAATTTATACACACTCAGAAGGCGACCAACATAGAATATTTAGGATAAGGCGATAATTGGAAAGTGACTAAACATAAATGTCCTCCATCCACTCCTCTTTTCTATTATTTGAGCATTGGTGAATAATAATCAAAATATTGTAACTACAGCTTGAATAAGCTGTAGGTTCGATGTTATGATTATTCATCAACAAAATATTTTTTGACAGAAGATTTATTTCTTTTATGCACTTGTGTAATGTGTGCAATGTTAGTTACACCCTTGCATTGTCTCAAATTCAAGATGATGACAATTTATTTCCACACCTCAAGTTGTCGGCACAAAATATTGTTAGTGCTTGAAAGACATAGGCACTTACTATAGCATTGTGCCAAACCCTCAAGCTCAAAGAGACTTTTTTGAGAATTTCTAGGAGTTTCCCATTTTACTCATAATAAAACAGGTTCAACATATTGAGGGTTTAGCGCAAGACTGTACTTAGTGTATACACAGGCTATACC
This sequence comes from Fragum whitleyi, assembly GCA_948146395.1. Lineage (NCBI taxonomy): Eukaryota > Metazoa > Mollusca > Bivalvia > Cardiida > Cardiidae > Fragum > Fragum whitleyi. Next base: position 11,454,521 of record OX411546.1, on the reverse strand, counting down.
CTGTATATAACTTAGTACAGTCTTGAGCTAAACCCTGGATATATTACTTACAACTTTATCCACTTCTAGAGCAACCTGTACTATGGAGCCACCCTGTATACATGACAACAAACACTGTAACTGGTCGTCTGACCATCCACTGGACTGTTGAGGTGTTTGTTCAGCATCTTCGCTTGTCACAATGTATTGTAATAACTGACTGTTGTAAAGGGAGGTAAACAGGGTCTTCACTTTGAATTCCTGCTCATTGCTAGGAACACCAGGGTACTCTCCCTTAAGAGCCATATACAATTGAACCTATGATGGAAAAAGACAATGAAATCTAAAAATACAAACAGATGGAAAACATAATCACAAATTCTAAACTTCATTATTTTTTCAATTATATCTTTGTTTGGTCCTAATGGCTATGTCAATGTAATAATTCATAATAACTTTTTCTTAAACTCTATAAATTTTGATGGCTCAGCACAAAACAGTTGTAAGTCCCTATATGTTTATAGGGAGTTAAAACTGTTTTGGGCTGAGCCCTTGCTCTAGTCTCAAAATAATCTATGACAAATATATTGAAGACCTTAGTTTACACTTCAATTAAAGTCAAATCTAAGTAAGCATTCACACCAAAATAGCAGCCAATCTGTGAACAAAGACCAACTCAATCACCTATGTAATTTTCCTCCATAAGTTTATTGTAAACAACAGCCTGCCATGTCTATATTTGGGGACCAATCAAAGTTTCGCATACAAGTTCTAAGAAGGGTCACCCAAGGAACAATTCTGCCCAGTTTTGATTAAAAATTACCAATTATTAACAGAGGAGCTGATATTTACAAATTTCAAGGTCAGAATACGCCCTGCCCTGCCAGGCCTATATTTTAGAGTAAATCCAAATTTCACAAACAAGTTTTGAGAGGAGCCACCCAAGCAGCATCTCTGTAAAAATTGTTTGAAATCTGCCCATTGGTTACTGAGAAGAAGATGATTAAAGAATTGTTGACTTCTGACAGACAATGCACAGTGAACAGAAAGTGATCACAAAAGCTCACCTTAAGCATTTTGTGCTCAAGTGGGCTAAAAAAAGGAAATGTTCATGGAAGTATAATGTTCCCAAAATGTACCTTGACAATTGACCTTGACCCTATTAGATTGGTTTTGTAGAGCTACAGATAGAGGGGGTATTTTGGATTTCAAATTAGAATATTTCCATAATACTTGCACAAATCCTATATTGTTGGTACTCATTTGAATCATCTTGGCAAGACTATTCAAATGAGTACCCACAATATAGGCTTTCATCAAGAAATAAATATTTTAGACTGGATTTACTTCTTGTCTGTACCTCTGATTATATGAATATTCCTACCTTTTGTGGAACAATGACTGGCACCTCCGCAAATAAACTACCACACACCATTTTAAAAACATCATTTTCTCTGTCCTTGTTTGGTAACCCATCCACGACACTGTCTAGCAACGCTTTAACATTGTCAAATAGTAAATTGAGCCTGAAATTATACAAAAATTATCCTTTAAAATTCACAAATATTCTTTTTTCTAAGAAACATCCAGTCAAAAGTGCAAACCAAAATATTGTTGACTCAGTTAATAAAATGTTTGTTTGTTATTAACAAAGTACATTGTGAAAGGATATATGTGCTTTTTGAAAAGACATTAACAACACAATCAAATTATTAATATTACCCCTAAAAATTTTAATTGTGTAAATTTTTGTTGGATCATTTTCATAATTTAGACTGCAAAAATGTGCACTAACAAAATGATCAAGTCAATATATTAAGCAGAGTGTTACTAGCATATTTATCGTTTTTCAAGATCAGCTTTTCAATATTAATACATATCACAATTTTTAGGCCAAATTAATTTCAACCAGATCTACTTACTAGTTTTTTTTGGCTTTTCTATGCATTTTTTTCTAATTTTACTAGCTTTTTAATTATCAACTAGAAAATATACTTTTCAAAACTTCTAACCGGCCACTTTAAAAACAAAGATATTTTTTTTTCTGTGGGGTTTGGATTTTCGTGAAATTTACTATGTGAATTTTTAAGCAACTTTCCAGATGATTTTGGAGAAAAGTTACCGTTATTTCATTCAATTTAAAGCGCAACATGAGAAAAGCTCAAAAAGCTCTAAATTTACACAGAGCTCAAAATATTGTAAATGTAGCGAATTTTGTCTCATGGGTCGTTAGCTGCAACATATACTAGGAAAAAAACTGAAAATGTTCGACAATTGAGCGCGGCATATGGCCCTAGAAGAAAGTGATAGAGCTTATGTATGCAGAAAATGGTTCCTAGAAACAACACCTAAAACACGTTTTTCTTCAAAAATGCATAAAATATAGACAGATAATTCCCATTGAGCTACAAAATGTAGGATTTGTGAAAAAATCAGTTTGATACAATTCTTTTTTCAGCCCAGACCATATTTGAGCATATTCGCTAGATAAAATGGTTTGCCGTTTGAATTTTAACACCATTTTACCATGCCTCCTATTCTTTCTGTTTCTCCTGTAGTCAAGGTCACACAAAATAGACAATGTTTTCCAGTTTTTTTCTTGGTGTGGGTTGCAGCTAACGATTTGCGGACTTTGATTTGTTGAAAGTGTAATATCCCGAGCTCTAGTAAGATTGAGAGCTTTTTGAGCTTTTCCTTTATTACACATCCAAATTTGATAACTATTGGTAAATCATAGTGGAAATCCACATATATTATGCTTAAAAATTCACCCATCAAATTTCATTTAAATGTTATAACTTTTAAAAAAGTTATCGTCATTATTAAAGTGGCCGGTTAGGACTTTTGGCCAGTAAATGTTATATTATCATTGTTAGGGGGCCCTTTAGCCTACCATTAAGAGCTTGTCAGTCTAGATCCCAATCTACTGATACTTACTTATCTAAAGAAGAAACTGAGTTTAAGGTAGAGAGAGTCATCTCTATCAAATGTTTAAGGACACTGTCATCATAGACTAGACCACCTGTCAGCTTGATTATGTAGGTCAAACATTTGGACCAAGCCTTCCGGGCTAAATCTAGGATATCCTCTGAAAGATATCATGAGTAATACAGTTAAATAATATTTGAACAAAGTGGCAAATTGTCATAAGATACTCCTGTTACACTGCTGGAGGTCTTAAGTATAAAAAGCAACAAAGGGACATAACTAAAAAAATTTTTGTGCACTGCTTTCTGTAATCATGAGAACAACAGGTCTGCCAAGTTTTGAGTCAATCTGAACAAAGAAGAGGACATTGCTCATCTGCTGACATCATTGTTGATCACTTATTCTTTAATGCTTTTTGGTGGTTTATCAAGAAATAACAGAAGATTATCACTTGATAATGTCACCACAAAAGCAGTGAAATTATCAAAATTTTATACCCTGCTTTTGTGCATTTCACCCTTTCTGATGTCATCTATGCGGGGCGAAATAAGTGACGTCACAATGAACGTTGCATAGCAATCATAAACAAAATGATGCGCTTTACAAAAATATGTCCTACAAATTCGACATTTTTGCATTTAAGAAATAGAATAATCGTTTGTTTTTCAAAAGATCGATAATATTTTGTTTTATGAACAACAAAAGCTATATTTTCACCTGTGAAAATATAGCTTTTGTTGTTCACTCAATGAAATATAAATCGATCTTACACCGAGACAAACGATTATCATCTATATATATCCTGTTTTGAAATATAAATACAAGAATATAAAGTTTGAATCTCATAATAATTCTAATTCATGTACCAAACCCAGAAAATCCACGGAAAAGCATCAAAGAAATACATATGACTGTGATATTAATTCTGAGATATGACACCCTTTACCAGAGGTCTAGCTATGAGGGAGTAAATTTCTTTAAAACCGTTGACATCTCAACAAAACCCTATATTATTGGTAGTCACTGAATACAACAAGAGGACCATGATGCTCCTATATCGCTCACCTTCGTATCTTTGTCTCATTTAATAAAACAATTTTTTCCTGCAAAAGTCGTTAATGTACTTTTATGATTTGAGGCCTCTAAGACTGTAAACAAGAAAATTAACATTAAGGCCTCATTTGCATGATGTGGCATGGACTCTTCGAAATTCAATAGGGTTCATCCTTGTGACCTGACAAACATTCTGACAAAGTTTCATGAAGTCAGGACAATATTTGTAGCCTCTAGAGAGTTAACAAGAAAATTGTCATAAATGCCCCTTTTCCCATGATATGGCATGGATTTTTTCCCATTTTCAATGAGGTTCATCCTTGTGACCTGACAAACATTCTGACAAAGTTTCATGAAGTCAGGACAATATTTGTAGCCTCTAGAGAGTTAACAAGAAAATTGTAATTGATGCCCCTTTTCCCATGATATGGCATGGATTTTTTCCCATTTTCAATGAGGTTCATCCTTGTGACCTGACAAATATTCTGACCAAATTTCATGATGATTAGACCATATTTGTGGCCTCTAGAGTGTTAACAAGAAAATTGTCATTAATGCCCCTTTTCCCGTGATATGGTATGGATCCTTCCCAGAGGTTCATCCTTTTGACCTGACAAATATTCTGACCAAATTTCATGATGATTGGACCATATTTGTGGCCTCTAGAGTGTAAACAAGAAAATTGTCATTAATGCCCCTTTTCCCTTGATATGGCATGGATCCTTTCCATGTTCAATAGGGTTCATCCTTGTAACCTGACAAAGATTCTGACCAAGTTTTATGAAGATTGGACCTTATTTGTGGCCTCTAGAGTTAAAACATGAAATTGTTATTAAGCCCCTTTTCCTGTGATATGGCACTGATCCTTCCCATTTTCGATAGGGTTATCCTAGTGACCTGACAAACATTTTGACCAAGTTTCATGAAGAATGGACAATATTTGTAGCCTTTAGAGTGTAAACACTAAAATTGTTGACCCATGACAACAGACGACGCACGACACACAAAGGACAACGGACGACGGACATTCAATGATCACAAAAGCTAGCCTTGAGCACCATGTGCTCAGGTGAGCTAAAAAATTTTAGGCTTGCACAACTTAAAAGAGAACTATTTGAATCCAAAATTCCAAATACCTCCATATCTTTAACACTGTTCTACTTTTTCAAAATTTTGAAGTCTGAGACTACTAATAGACTACTGATATTTATCATTGAGATATCTTGACAAAATAATAAATTACTTTGTAGGAAAGAAATATTTTGAATTTGAGGGGCTAGCTCAAAACTATTGTAAGACCATTCAATTATATATGAATTTACAATAGATTTATGCCAGGCCAGTTACATTACATTGACAACATTATATTTGGAAAGATGAGTCATATCATGACAGACAATATATATGACCCATCACGCAAAAAGGGACCATGTGGGTAGTGTGTAAAGTGTCGACCCTAATCAGACTGCGCGGACTGCCCAGACTGACTAGATTCGAAACTTTTTGCACCATGCTTATTTAATGAATCTAGAATGTTCAATTTACCTCCCAGTGAAAGAATTATTGAAAAGCGACTTTTGGTTGACCTTTGCTGGATCAAATCTCTTTTTCAATCATTCATTTTCCAGAATTCCTGGATGGTCCCTTTTTGCGTGACGGGTCCCATATTTCTGTGTCTATATACTAGATGGTTGTTCCAGGACAACTACTATCAAGTACGGATAATTGAGACAATCAACTTTACCTTGAACCTCTCATAATGGAGACTGAATATGCCAATTTTTTTTTGAAATCCACTCATAAATGAGGGAAATATGCTTCAAATAACTTCAATCTGACCTTGACATATGATCTTCAAGGACCAAAAATTCATTCAATTTCATGATGTAGATCATTTGCACTAAACCATTTTGAAATTTATTCATATTGAATGAAGGAGCTACCATCTGGATAGGCTCAATTTGTCTCTTACCTTGAGCTGAAACCTTTATCTTTGAACTTTCAAAATCTAGAAATGAGTTACAGACAGAGATGCCCCCACAAATACTTGATTTTCAGCTGTAACCCATTTTACCCTCAGCCATGACCTTGACCTTGGGCATATCTAGACAAACTCTTAACATGACACTAGTACTCATCCAGGGAAATAACATTCATAAATGTAGAAGTTATGCTCCAGACAAGATTTGGAATTACACAATTGCACTCACACCCAGACAGAGCATTTGGAACATGACTCGGCTATTTCCGTAAACTACAACAGACCTCGGATGGGTGTAAGGTGGATGGGTATGTAACAAAATTGTGCATATTGTTAGGCGGAATAAGTGTAAGAAAAACTAGCACTGTAGATGTATATCTTTTAAAGTGAATAACGGCTGAAAAATCTTAATTTTTGAGAATGATGAATCATTCTCAAAAATTAAGATTTTTTCAGTCGTTATTTCAGAATCTAAAGATATTTATATTAGGAAACGATGGTTTCACTTCAGTGACTTGGACAAGAAGCATTGGCCACATTGAATGTTTTCACTCAAAATTTCGTGGGCGAAAGCCATTTTGACTGACGTCATCGAGTTTTTCCAAGGTTTTCCAGTAATTTTTAAAAATAGTCTGTCTACGTACATCGGAGGTTGATCATGAGATTGGCCAAGTGGTGTTCCGAATGCCAGACAGAGGTAACTCCCTATATCCATTTCCATTTCATAGCTGGGGTGTAAAAATGTTTCAAATGGCATATCTACAAGTATATTTATGATGGAGAACAGTTTTTCCAGGTTATCTTGAAAACCATCCATTAATTTTGGATTAATGATCCTGACAAATTGGGATAGACCAACATACCCACTAATATATTTACCTGCTATCACACAAACACTTATTTCAATGCTCAGGGAGACAAAACGGTGAAAACTGTTTGATGAATCATATGAATTATACCCCGCTTTGCATGTGCACCTGCATGCAAAGAGTTACAATTAGCCAACAGTTTGCACCATATTATCATCCAAAACACAGGGAAATTCACCACCGTTGCAAGAGGGCTCGACAGCTGAGCAAGGTGTACTAACCTGTTAATCCATGTTGATTTACTAAACAAATCTTGAAAAGGTTCTTTATAGCTTTATCACCTTTGGTGGACTCTATTGAAATCTGAAATTCATAAAGTTGTAAGTCCATACTTCAATGACTACAGTGCACTTTCATCAAACAACTGAATTAGCAATCATTTATCAACCATAAGAAGGTCAGTGATTTTTCAACAGCTTTACTATCACTAGTTAAGAGACATGCAAAATATAAATCATATTTGCTAAGGAAAATAAAACAAAAGATTAGGTTACTGATGGCAGGATGGATAGAAGGATGGACAAGGCTAAAAACAGTATATTCTCCACTTTGATATCTAGTTATGGGATACACAGCTTAGTTTTTTAGGTTTTACCTCACTTTAAACAATCTTTCAGTCATATCAAGGCAACTGGAACACCTACCAATCGATTTCTGGTATATCTCACACAAGAACTAGATCTACCATTACAACTTTTCCTAGATTCAAGCTGCTATCCCACATAGGTTATGATCATCAACCAATTGGTAAGAGACAAATTGTCAGAAAGGATCAGTGCCGCTTTTCAGGATCTAGCCCTGGACCCTTTATATTGACGTTCCAATGTGCTACCAACTGCGCTATAATGGTGGCTTAAGAATAACACCCCTACCTGATAGTGTGTGAGATACAATATAACAGCCTCGGCAACATAATGTATAACTGTGTCTGCATGGTCAGTACAATCTGGTTTATCAAGCTTGTCTAACACCTCTAAAACATCCTCAAACACCTGCATTAAATACTCCTTCTTCACCAATAACTCTGCAACAAATATGTGAATGTTTTAACTAATCACTGTACAGTCTCAAGATGTACTGGTATGTGTATTTCTATTAATTTATAGTCACTACCATAGCATATGCCCATTATCATGGACAACACCCCCAGATTGACTGATTGATTGGGATTTTCTCTGCTTTCAAAATTATTTTGACAAATACCTCTGGCAGTGTATAATAACAAACAAAGATGTTTCTAACTTATTTATGACCCTAAAAGGACAGGTCACTGGCATACTCCTTGCCAATATCTCTTGTGCCTGCAGCAAACTTAAAAGTATCCAATAAACAAGTTTAAAATTGAACAACTGACAATAACTCAAAATATATGAATAGAGTTCTGGCTCTTGTGCATTCCACATCAGTGAGGCTTATCCACCTGTAAAGTTTATTGATTGTATGTTTCATACTTTTTGAGATATACTCCAGACAAGAGAACCAAGATGGTCCTAGATCGCTCACCTGAGTCTCTATGACCCCTGGGACATCACATTAATTAGATAGGCAGATGTCAAAAAGGAGATAATTGCCTAAGATCAATACCATGGAACGTTTTCAGCGAAGAGCAAGACAGATATGCCTTTTTGCTCTTTGATTCTATGTTGCGCCCGGGTGGAGCCCAAATACAATCCTAGGGTCATGATATGAACAAACTTGGTAGAGGTCCACTAGATGATGCTACATACCAAATATGAAAGCTGTCTGCCTTCTGGTTTCAAAGAAGAAGATTTTTGAAGATATTCAATTTTTTTACCCTTCATGCTCATAAGAGATAAAGGGATGCACCTGTGCAAAGCCCAAATATGACCAAAGGGTCTTGATATGAACAAACTTGGTAGAGGCCCACTAGGTGATGCTACACACCAAATATTAAAGATGTCTGCCATCTTGTTACAGAGAAGAAGATTTTTAAAGATTTTCGCTCTTTGATTCTATGTAAAAAGGGTTGGGCCCAGGCAAAGCCCAAACATGACCCCAGGGTCTTGATATGAACAAACTTGATAGAGGTCCACTAGATGATGCTACATACCAAATATGAAAGCTGTCTGCCTTCTGGTATTAGAGAAGAAGATTTTTGAAGATTTTAATTTTTTACCCTTCGTGCTCATAAGAGATAAAGGGATGCACCCCTGCAAAGCCCAAATATGACCCAAGGGTCTTGATATGAACAAACTTGGTAGAGGCCCACTAGGTGATGCTACACACCAAATATTAAAGATGTCTGCCATCTTGTTACAGAGAAGAAGATTTTTAAAGATTTTCGCTCTTTGATTCTATGTAAAAAGGGTTGGGCCCAGGCAAAGCCCAAACATGACCCCAGGGTCTTGATATGAACAAACTTGATAGAGGTCCACTAGATGATGCTACATACCAAATATGAAAGCTGTCTGCCTTCTGGTATTAGAGAAGAAGATTTTTGAAGATTTTAATTTTTTACCCTTCGTGCTCATAAGAGATAAAGGGATGCACCCCTGCAAAGCCCAAATATGACCCAAGGGTCTTGTTATGAACAAACTTGGTAGAGGCCCACTAGGTGATGCTACACACTAAATATTTAAGCTGTCTGCGATCGGGTTACAGAGAAGAAAATTTTTAAAGATTTTCGCTCTTTAGTTCTATGTAAAAAGGGTTGGGCCCGGGCAAAGCCCAAAAATGACCCCAGGGTCTTGATATGAACAAACTTGGTAGAGGTCTCTAGATGATGCTATATACCAAATATGAAAGCTGTCTGCCTTCTGGTTTCAGAGAAGAAGATTTTTAAAGATTTTCACATTTTCACCCATTTTGTTAAGGGAAAAGGGAAAGTTAAGGGTGGATTTCATTTATTTGAACAACTTTGGTAGAGCTTGACGCAAGGAACATCCCTGCCAAGTTTCATCAAGATTGGCCCACTGGTTTAGGAGGAGAAGATGTTTAAAGAAATTGTGGATGACGCACGACGGACGACGCACGACTGATGACGGACATTCTACAATCCCAATAGCTCACCTTGAGCACTTCGTGCTCAGGTGAGCTAACAAAAACAGTCTATTGACAGACCAATAAGCATTTGTGCTTGAAAATGCATTAAATAATCACTTACTGTAATAGGCTAGTATAGTAGGTCTAGTGGATTCTGTAAAATCAAATCTAGAACATGAAAGCCTAACATGACATATGACATTCTTTTAAGACACTTAAGTTCAAAACATTTAAATAAATTGTAACTACCTCCATTTTTCTTTGAGTTCAAGACGCAACCAAGTATATTCAGTGTGTTGTTTACAATCTCATGACATTCCACACCAAAGGTCATCTGTTTAATCGACCTTGACCTTTCCACCCATTTCTCACCAAACTTGGTTCCCTGTACCCACATTGTAACAGAGGGAGAATGGGAAACAATCTTGAAGACCTTTGAGATCAAGACATTCTCAGAGGCAGAATCTGAGCAACTCTGAAATAAAGAATTGAAATATTGTTCCACATCTATTATATTAAACAATGAGTTCAAATTTCAAGCATCCTTAAAATTTTTTGCAACAGCTTTCAATCTTAAGTTTTGTTATTACAAATTCTGAGAGAGTAAATATTTTTTTTTAATTATAAAATATTAAATATATTGAATAGTGATTATGTAAGACTAATGCAATGCAAAACCAATACAGCGTTACATTCCTTATTAATTTCTTTTCGACAAACAATGAAAGCAATTAAAGGTGTTTGAAGAACTTATCAGTTTTGAATAATCATTTCTCGTTTTAGAATAAACTGGATGAAATAAGATTACCTCATATAGCTTGTCCAATAGTGTTATGGCTGAATCTGATTCTAAAGAAGGCACAAATAAACACACTATCTGTATCAAATGTATTAACCCTTCATTATCTGTTGACGTCTGCTGTATCTCCTTTAACCATGGTATACATATCTCAAACACAAAATAGTTCAAGGGACTCTCCGAAGGCACATCACCATGACAACTCTCAATCACCATAGCAACCACCTCATCTGATGAATCTAACTCCAATAATTCAGCTAACATACACAGATGGTTCTTACTGAAGTGTTTATGAGCTAATTTGAAAGTTAAGAGAATTAAATTCTGGACAAATGATTTCCCATGTTTTCCGAGTTCGACTTTAGATTCGTTTTCTATCACGGCATCTATTCCACTTTCTTTTGTTTCAGTATTATTCACCTCAAAACCTACTTTTTTACTCTTAGCCTTTATTTCTAGCTGAGGATAATACAAACACTTGACTAAATACACAATTCTCCTTTCAAAAATATCTGAAGATGTTTCTAGATGTAAGAGCTGGTTCTCAGCAGTTTCAGATAGACTGGTCCAGAACAATAAAGCAGACTGAGCACCTTGTTGATCATTTATCTCTAAACCAGTCAACACTTTACCCAGCATTCCATACAGTGGAGTAGTAGAAAGTTGGGAGGAACTTTCTAACAAAGAGGCCTGAACCACAGGTAAAACCTGAAAACATAAAATCAAACATTCCTGCATCTTGATGAGCTGAAGAGAAAACTAGAGCTTGCAGAATATGACTTAATACCCAGACAAGTGCTTTTAGAGAATGTTTTACTTGTTGACAATGGGAACTTCATGCAAATACTAAATATTCAATGTTTCCCTTTAAATTTACTCTATTCTATATCCTTTGAGAGGTCCTAGACAGCACACCATCCATTATTCTATTTTCTATGATAGGTCCTGGAAAGTAATGAACTAAATTTGTACATAAAGTTTCATAACTATTAAATGAAAACCAAAGTAGAAGATAAGTTCAAACTTGAACCTGAGTGAATTGAGACCTCGAAATTGCGTCTTTCAAAATTTGAACATGTGATAAATGTTATAAAATTTCAAAGCTTTTGAAGGAAAAATGTAGGAGGAGTTTGCAACACAAAATTACTTGTATATGTGAAGAAAAGGGAATAAAATGTCTTAAATCATGAATAGATCACAAACAAAATATATATACACATGTACTCTCATACAACGGTAAGTCATGAATGTCAATCAAACTACAGTCCATCTTGCTTGAGCGAACACGTCTATCAAGTGATCAATTTTATTAAGCTACCATTTTCAAAATCAACTTCTTTGAATCAAAACATCTTAAAAAGAAGATATCATTGGTCTAAAAGTAATTGTGAATATATCCAATTTTGTATAAATCTATTAGAATCGCCCCAATGAGACAATTCTATTAAGTTTTTACAACATAGGATTGCAATTCACAATACCATATTCAATCAAAATAATATTTCTAATTTGTAAACAAAGCCTTCGTTAAGGGACCATTCTCTTAAACAACCCCCTTTTTGTGGTCCCAAAAGTGGTCACTTAATACATATTTTGCTGTACATCGTAAATCAAATGTAGCTGTTTTGTTGTTTGCTTGTTTTACTAATACAATACTTGATTTATCAGATGTTGAAGCTATTTGTACTTTACTTAAAAAAATGTTTTTATGAAATCTGTTCAAATCTCAATATTACCTGATCAATAACAATATGCCTTGGTACAAGCGTATCTTGATGCTGTTTAACTACAAGCTGTACACATTCCATATATGCTTTAACCAGGGCCCCACACTCACTGCAACTCTTCTGTGCTGAACTACATCCTAATCTGAATGATGTTAAAAGTGATTGAAATAGAATTGAATTTTATGTGAAAAAATGCTTTTCATGATTAAATTAATATGGAAAAAGGTTTTCCATGTTCAATGATGCCCATTTGTTCCTATGACATTTATTGTCATGGATTTAAAAAAAAATTCTATTGACTCTTTCATTTCAAATGAACTTTATAACAACACAGCAAAGAAGTTATATAGAGGATAATTATGTTTCTGTATCTGAATCTTATGAGTGGCAAAGCCATAAGGGAAAATATGGCTCTAGTTATACACTCAATTTAAGATTATTCTATTTCTTTAATGCAAAATTATGAAAATGTTTATACAAATTTACAAATAATGTCAAATAGGGTAAAATAAACAAAAGTGGGGTAAAATCTTTTAGTTAATTCCACTGGATTGGTATCCTATTTACCAAGTGACCTTTTACCCATTTTCCTTTAAAATGCACCAAATACCATTAAAGAAACAATGCATGTAAATAGAAATCAATGCTTCCAAAGATCAGCCTTCACATATGACAAGTCAACTGCCTAAACCACTCAGTCATGCAGGAACACCCCCCCCCCCATCTCCAACGAAGGGCGTACAGATAGGAATTAAAAAGTTAAACAGAGGTATACCATACCACTTTTTGTAAAGGCACATAAGGCGTAGCTACCCTTACACAATTTACACAAGTGGGTAAAAGAAATGATCCTCTGTTGAAAAATATCATAGATGAAAGATCATAACATCCAAACTACAGCTTATTCAAGCTGTAGTTACGATGTTTTGATTATTCACCAAGCTCAAGTCATAAAAAGGGCGCGGGGGAGGGGGCATTCATCTTTTGTCACACATACCTCCTTTATACTATATATTCTTTTGTTGTGGCCATCTTAGTGAGTATAAATTTCAAAGTCCTAGATATGCCTATGATTAGATTTACTAGATATGTTACTATATGCAAAAGGTTATGTGCAGATTTAAATCATTGGTAAAAAGTCAGAATAACCTACCCTTTTCTGAAGCTAAAGAAAAAGTCATCAAGAAACTTGTTATAGTCTGGAAAAACATCTTCAGGGATTTTACTCAACAATGGTAGAAAGCTTGGACCCACAATAACTGCATTACCATGGCAACCATTCTCAAGCAGATTCTTCAATTTTGGCCAAAATGCCTTCGTAATATTAACAGACTTCCAACACTCCTACAAAAGGATTAAAGTTGGTAATATTTCAGACAGTTCAGAATTTGTGCTAGAGTTTGAAAGACAGGAAATATTGACAACTATACTGAAATTTCACACAAAAACACCTCAGAAAGATACATTGTTACAAAGAAGACATTGCTTGAAAAGGCAATTTCTTCTTTCAAACAATTCATTCTTCTCCAATGTACCTGTTAGAAACTTGTCAAATAGATCGTTTGTAGCTGTTGATTTATGAAAAAAAATCCCATATTGAATTTTAATTTATTTTTCATTAGAACTTCATTAAAGACAAAAATATAAGACAAGAGCACCACTAACATTTGCCAACCTCATATATAGGTGCTTGACAGTAATTTCTTTTTAAGTCAAATTGAGTTTTGTACATTTACTTACTTCCACAAAATTAACCAGACTGAGGACAGCCTCCCACAGTGGAGCAGTAATGACTGGATCTTTCTCATTCAGATTGTGTAAGATAAATGGCGTCATCTTGTCTGTGTATTTCATGATTAAACTCAACTCTGTCTGACACAGTCCAGCCAGAAAACTGTACATAGCTCCTCGTACCTACGACAAAGAGGAAATTATTTTCTTCAGATAGCTAACCCTGCCTTCCATTGCAAATAGCCATCAAGGTGTTACACATGTGTAAGATCAATCTAAATTACATCATCACAACATCATAAAACACACGTTATCATGGAATTTTTAATATTCAGGAGTTCCAGAAATGAGTTTCCACATTCAAAACCTGTGTTTCTTTGAGAAAAAGAATCTGTAATTGAATTTTGTTGGCGACATGCTGATCTTAACCTTGTCTAGAATAGAAAAGTTATCAAGCTCACTAAGGCTTGCTTAATAACTTTTCAATTCTAAACTCATTTAAGATCAGCTTGTCTCAAATAAAATTTCATGACAGATGCTATATATATTTGAGACTCTTCATGTTATCAATGCGATAAAATATTTATCTTGTGTTAATTGTATTTAACATGGATCTTAACAGTTTTTTCAGTCATATGGAAGCGGCTGGAGCACCAAAGCATAGATCCCTTGTATTTCTCTCACAAACAATACACCAACATCCTTTCTGAGCCTCAAGATACTGAAAAGTTAAGGGCATCAAAATTGATTTTAAAGGGATCAAAGCAACATACAGAGCAAAGCACAAGAAAAACTTTTCAGGTTTAAGTATTGATTGACCTTTTCTTAAAAAGATAATTATAATAAAGCAAATGACTTGTAAAATCTTAAGATAGTAAATTAGATACATCATTAATTGATAAAGCCTAACATTTACCCTATTGGGAGAAATTTCTCAAATTAAGATTTTTTCAGACTGGGAGGGGGGGGGGGGTATTAAAACCCTGGTTTACAGGTTAATTATGAGCTCTGTCTCTTAAGTTTGGAAGCCCACCTTACCATGACAACCTTACTCTTGCCATGTTTCCAGAGTTTAGGATCATTCAGTAATACTATCAAAGGATCCTCTAGGCTGGTCAGATCTTTTTGTGGGATTGATGCTAACAATTTCCTCATGGCTAAGAAAGACGAGGTCAATACTCTGTTGTACTTGTTATCCATATCTTCTTGTTCTGTTTGTCTGTTAGGTTAAACATATAAAGGAATATATTTTTTTTCAGTGTAGGATTGATTTCCAAGTAACACCGAACACAAAGTCTTCCTTTTTCTGTCAAAATTGTGTACATCCTTGTTGGTGGAAGAAACAGGGAGCTGTGTAATTAATACCAAAACATTACATGAAAGAAAATATACCTGAAAGAACATCCTGAAGTGAGGTTCAACCACCATTTTTTAGTATGTATTACCTTCTCAAGTCATATGATTTCCCATGTTGGTCATAGCAATTTCTTTTTTTTCACATTCTAATTTTTGTCTTTACTCTATTTGAATGATTTCAAAATACATTTTATTCTAAATTATGTTGAAATATAGATAAAACTTCCACTGTGTGAAATTTCAAATTGTTTTTGATGTCAAATAAAGACTAACAGCCATTTACAATTGACAGGTTTGATATTGGTTATTGAGATTTTTCAAAGTCCTTCATAGCACTACTTTCTGGCAAACAACTGATTTTCTTATGTTATTTTATTGAAACAAACAATACAAAAGTAATATCTCAATTAAAATAAACCCTTACAACTTTAATGTACAATTTTGACTTGATGGAATGTCATTTATTGGTTGCATTGAGCCAGTCCATTAACTTTTGGACTATACCTTGTAAGTGACATCTGTGAAACTTTGAAATTTGACAGATCTAATTTTTTTACATAACAGAAAGAATTGAAAACAATAAAATCACTTACTTTGGGTCACTTAGTGTGGTTGGAGTATGCTTCACAAGATTTTCACATAAGTACTGGAACGGAAAAGAAAATATTAACAACAACATATAGCAAATATCCTGAACTTTGTTCAAAAGATAACCTTGACCTTCTTGGAACAATTCGAAGTGTTTTTCTAATTGTGGTTTTAATACTGTTTCTTTCAAATGGCATATTTACTCAAAGTGGAGAACAGTTGTGCAATTCTATTTCCTAAATTCTACTACTTGGAAATTTGCAAACTATGAAGGCTAAATAGAGCCTCAAGATTGATAAGTGCTGTATGGGTACAGACTTTATACCTTCTTACTTGATGACTCAGCAGTAAGTATTTAATTGTGAACTGATTTTTTTTGTTATTGTTGTTGTGGATACAGATTGGAATCGTCTCAAATATAGGGTTTGGCCTTTGCAAAACCACAAAATTTCCCACATCTAGGGTCAGTGCAACACTATTTTAAGTGCCTATAAATATATAGGCACTTACAATAGTGTTGCACTGACCCCTCTAGTCATGTCCAAATCAAAAAAAGTTTTAACCAGTCTGCTCCTTACCTCTAAAATCTTTTCCTTGCAGAAGGAGATTGCCTCTGCCTGTTTTTGCGAAGAGAAAGCTGCCTGAAAAGAGGCCTGAGCAGCACTAGCCACTGTTGGATATGTGTCACACTGGGCTAACAGCCATGCACCCATCAGTTTTTTCAGATACGGGGCTAAATTACGTCCCACTCTCACAGATAATACATTCATACACTGTTGGGTAGCCTCCCTTACTCTGTAGTCTATATCCTGAAAAAATAATATTTCATTTAATGCTTTCTGTTGGTTTATCAAAATATCTAGGTAGTTAACACTAGTGTTGGGCAATCGGTTTAAAAATCACAATGGATAATGAGTTTTTCATTGGAAGAGTAAATCAACAAATGATCCATTGTACAATTGTTTTCTTATTATTCTTTGAAAAATAGAATTTGAAAGTTTAGTAAAAACTCATGACCTAAGAATTCATTTTGCAGATTTTCTACCAAATCCTTAGCTCAATGTGAATCAGTTGTAACTGCCTATAAAGTATAGGCAGTTACAACTGTTTCACATTGAGCCAACAAATTGATACAAAATAGCTTTCACTATTAGGAATAGATTAATCAATTATGAAATTTCTTAGTCCATTATCACAACCCAAATCCCAAACTGACTGGTTATCGATTAATATCCATTAGTCTGCCCATCACTAGTTAACACATAATCTTAAGCATTTAGAGGACATGACCTAAGGAACATATTGAGTGTTCAGTGCAAGACTCTGCAAAGTGTCAATACATCGTATAAACACTTAGTACAGTCTCCCTCTGAAACCTTGATTTATGATTTATTATGTATGAATTTCATTAAATCCTGTCTAATACTTCAGGACAAAAAGATTTTTTAATGATTCTTTTGGATGGACAAACAGAAAGATGGCCGACATCCATTTATTGCAAAAGCTCACCTTGAGCAAAATGAGCTAATACGAGCTAATCAAGTAAGCAAATTATATCAATACCAATAAAGAGATGAAGAGAGTTACTAAGTATCTTATGAACTGATTGAGCAATGAAACTATAAACTAATCAAACTTCAAATTCAGACGGACTTCCTAATGGACTACTATGCATGCAAATAGTGCGGTTTCTTATGTGCGAAAAGGGGCTCCTGTAGGATTTTCGTGCTAAAGTTGATTTTTTGGTTTTAATTGGTTGTTTAGGAGTCAAGTAAGGGCAAACTATGTGGGTCCAAAATTTCTGAGCCCATTCCCCGATTTTATGGGCTCTCAAAGGAGCCATATGAGCAAAATAGGTATTTTCCTAAAATAGGGCTCATGAGATGAGTATTTTTTTTCTAAAATGATTTCTTTGGTTTGGCTGTGTATTTAGCATGGATTGGAGTTAAAAAAAAAATACAAAAATCCATGTTTTAAAAGCTTATTTTACCCTTTTATGGCTTTTATGGGCCATCACAGAGCCCAAAATAGCACTTTTAAGTGCTTTTATATTAGTGGATTAAGGGAAAACACCTTGTTTGTTTTGAGTTGATTTCTTACGACTCTCCACAATCTTGTATCTTACAGTAAAGTCAAATCTATCAGTAAAAAGGGTGTGGTGACCATGGTTGTGTGCTTAAAGCTACTCTTTCACAGTTCTTCATAGAACAAATAAACATCTGGTTCGTAGATTCGGAGATTTGTGAATTTTTCGATGTTCAAGAATCACACATGGGTATAGCACTAACAACAGCTCATTTCAAAAAATTGTAGCTTGAATGTTTGAATCGGCAAGGTCGGTGATGAACCTGTCTTTATATATCCGGTCTATGAATTACGAAATTGTTAATTTTTATGTATAATGTTTCATTTTCGCATGTTTCGATATGAAGTTCTCCAATTGACAAATACTTCGACCTTTACCTTTGAAAAAATGGGTCAAAAAGACGGAATTGTATGCATAAATAGTTGACTCAAAATTTAAGAATAATCTTTTAGGCGTTAGTAGTTGCCTTTTTTTTCGGAATGGAATTCCGCTAAATTCAGGAACGTCTGTCTTTTTCTTTTCTTGCCTTACAAGATCGAATCGTTTTATTGTAGAGTTTTTTACACGATAAAGTCATAATTTCCAATTAATTAATAAAAAAGATTCAGTAATCGCTTTTCACAATCTGTGAAAGAGTAGCTTTAATATAGTAAGTTTGATACAGTCCAACGATGGTTACATATTTTAGGTATTTTCGACTACAATGATTTTAGTCTTATGTAAGAAAGCTTCAAACTATACAGTAGTTCCTTTATATATTTGGAGGATATTCAAACCAACACAGGGGCTTCACCAAGCATCAATAATCATGTGTGGGCTTTGTATATTTGATTAATATTTTTTTTCTAATTCTACCCTCATCATTACCCTACTTAATCTAATGAGGCTAGAGAAGTGATTAAGACAAGAAATTGATTTTCCTCCACCAATTATTAGTCAAAGTTTTATGAGAATTTCGATCGACGTTTTGTCTTAACCAATAAAGAATCATTTACAGCAATTTTGGTACCCGAACACCATACGAAGTTCCATTGTTCTTAAAACCCAACTTAGGAAACTCATTGTCCGGCTCGTATGGGATCCTTTGCAAGCCAATCAAAAGGAATATTAGACTTTAAATAGGGGCTTATTGTTTATTATACCAAAGCTATCTTAAATACATAATGTGCTAAAAGTAATTGGAGAACGGTTCAACGGCAATGAAATTTACCTTTTTTGTGACCTTTATTCTTAAAAGCACCCAAATCAATTCACATGGGCTAATATGCCGGAGAGCACATTAAATCATCAAACTGTCCTAGAGACATGGACCGGCAAGTATTTCAATGCCAATCAACACTTTATACCAAATAGAGCTTTAGAAATCATCTTTAAGCAAAAAGAATGTTTTTCCTTAACCCACTAATAGGAAACAGCAAAAATTGCTACCTTGGGCTCTGTGAGAGCTCAAAAATAGTGGAAAAGCCTTTGAAATGTGGGTTACTGTTTTTCTAAAATGTTCTAACACTACATACATTGTTAAACTAAAGAAAACATTTAAGAAGAAAAACGATACAGATTTCCTGAATCTAGTATTAGGAAAATATCCATTTTGCCCATATGGGCTCCTTTGAGAGCCCATAAAATCGGGGAACAGACCCGGAAAATTTGGACCCGCATAGTTTCCGATTGCTTGACCCCTAAACAATCAATTAAACCCAAAAAATCACTTTCAGCACGAAAATCCTACAGGATTACATAAGGTACCGCACTTAAACCTACAAACTAGCTGTCTACTCAAAATTGTTTTCATTGAAGAATGTAAACAATTTTTCAGCCAATCAGAATGCACACACCTTAATCGCCACAACTTGAATTAAATTACTGTACAATAACATGAATGTAGAGCAGGGTTTTACATACCATGACAAGTTTGATGAAAATTCTTGGCCAAAATGGAAGAACGCTGGTCAAACACTCATCAGGTTTCTCTTGGCACAGATCAGAAAATTCTTGGCAAGCCTAAACAAAAATACACAGAAATGATATTGGGTAATGGTTCGACACTAACAGTGTCCCTGGGGATCCCAAAGATGCAAATTTTTTTGAGGGATTCCATAAGTACAAAGCAAAGGGTTCTGGTAGAATCCATCTATATAGTACAGTCAAACCTGTCTTAAGCAAGCACCCAAGGGACATTCAAAAAGCACTTGCTTAAGACAGGTGCTTGCTCAATACAGGTCAATTTCAGTGCAAATGGTTCATTTGGGAACTTGGTGACTGCTTGCTTAAGACAGGTTGCTTGCTGAATATAGGTGGCCGCTAAGACAGGTTTGACTGTTTACATAAAATTAAAGTGTTCTTTCAAGCAGAATCTATTTTTTTGTATCTATTTTTCAAGCCAAGATTCTATATCTTTTAAAACTCTTGGATTTTAAAGATACTACAAAATATCATCAACCTATGCTTTTTTCCTTGATATTTCTTTACAATTTTACACATCTACATGAGGTAAAGGATCCTTGATTATCCAGAGGGAACCTCAGAGTAAAAGATAGGGATTCCAGTGGGACCCCATAGAAAAACAGTTAGTGTCAACTCCTGCTTTTGTTTGTTTGAATGGGCTTCAACACCACTTTTAACAATTTCAGTCATATTAAGCAGCTGAAGCATCTTATACTGGATTCCAGGTATTTCTCTTACAAGAACTACCATTTCATCCTTTCCTAGCCTTAGATGCTATCCCACTTAGACTTAACCCTTGTCATGCGGATCCTGGAATATTCCTGCTTTAGCAGGAGGTATGTACATACATCAGCCTGCACATATGTGCAGTCTGATCTTAGTTCATACAACCTGATTTTCCTTTTTAAACCAGAAAAGTTTCAGAAATTATGCTTTGAAAATCAATTGCTGACTCACAATTAGGAAATACAGAGCTTTCAGCACTTTGATTTATATATATAATTTTGCCAAGGTTTTTTTATTCAGCATGACAAGGGTTAAGATCATTCACCAATTGGTGTGAGACAAATGTTGTAAAGGTTTTGTGCAGACACAGAGAAATGTTAAGCTTTCTGATTTATCTTACTTACAAACATGAACTTTTAAAACTACAGCTTACTTTTGAAGAATGCAGTTTTCGTAAACTATTGGTGAGTGCCGACATGGTATAATTGTAGCTAACATAATCAAGTTGTAGAGATATTTTGCTGACAGGCAATATGATTAACATTTTCAAACTTTCAGAGCTTATAAACTCAATATCACAAAATTATTCCGAAGGGAATAGAATAAACATTTAATAAAACACTCAGTATTTCAATATTTTGGCAAAAATTGCCTTTTTCAAGAAAACGAAAAATATTTAAACATATTTCAAAATATTGTTGACATATTTTTCGTTTTCTTGAAAAAGGCAATTTTTGCCAAAATATTGAAATACTGAGTGTTTTATTAAATGCTTTTAACTCATGTTTTACAATATGGAAAATTAAAAGAATTGTTTGACTTTTAATAAACAGAAGACACAATTTATTCCAATTTTCCATCAAAGTCATTTTATCATAAGAACACTTGTTTTTCATAATGTTGTATATAAACTTTTTATTCAGGTGATTTGTTTACTAAAAAGGGTAGTCACTTACCTTTACCTTTGTAGTTGAATCCCTTTTTGTAAATTTACGTAGAACCATTCTGAAGTCTGGATCTAGACTGGTATCCATGTCATCCAAGGAGCTACTGGCTGGCACATACTTCGGGGCCTGTCCAAACCCAATAAACCCTGTTGGAGCATTCCCTGTCAAATTGAGGAGCTCAGCTGCCTGACTGCTGCTTGATGGCTAAAAATTGATAATAATTGATAATAATTGATAATGATATTAAGAAAATTTACAGAACTATCTCTTGCTCAATTTTTCTGTGCAATAAGTTCATTTGTAGCAATGATGATAAAGGATTAAAAAATAGTTTTTAAAATGATAATACCCCTTGTAACCCACTTTGTGCTTGGCAGTCCATTTCGTACTTCAGGCCAACTGTCTTACCCTGGCTTATGTAGACCTCTATATAAGAGGGTTTCAAACCTACTTTCTTATAGCAAAACAAATCTTTTTTGAAGTCTCCAATAACAGACACTTTCTTTGAAAAAAAAACGTAATTATTCTTTCTCATTATGTGACTATGGAGTCAAAGGAACAGATAAGAGAGAGTAACTCCAGTCTTATATCTTTATTTCCAAATTAATCCATATGTTGTGGGTCCTCAGTTGAACCGCCTAGATGATAAAATTCAAACTAGTACCAGCAAAATAGGGTTTGAGCAAAAACCAGACCTTCAGATTGACGGTGCGTCCATGCCAATCCCATATAGGAGAGTTGATTGTTATTGTTTATATTGAGAATTTCCCGCGCATGTGCATTACTGGTAGGCAAAAAGAGTCAGATCTCTATGGAAGATGACAATTAAAACTGGTTCAAAATCAACCGTTCATTTCAATTTAAGATAAAAAGAAAATTAAATATTATTTGTAAGAATGTTTCCCGTTAATGATCAATTGATATTTAAAGAATCTCTTACGTAATAGCCCTTTATAAGCTTCCCGAAACTAGACTATTTCGTCCGACTTATTGAACGAAGTTGCCATCGACGATAGATCTTTTAGCTATTTAGAATTAGTTTTTTGTCTCTTTAAATAATGTATTTGTTTAGAAAGATTGTAACCTAGAATCTTTGAATAAACATGGCCTAGGGTCTGTCTAATATAGACGCTCGAGTTGCGCAGTTTAGCTCGAGGGACTCTAAAACACGTGTCCGTGGTTAAGCGCAAATATTCTTCCTTTGTAAACTTCATGTTTTTTTGGTTTTTTTTGGTAAATTTTCACGCCATTCATAAAGAAAGTTGAAAATTATGTATGAAACATAGTAAGTGTTTAGGTTTTCAAACATTCGTAACTCACTCTACAGCACTCATGAAAGTTCTGACAAAGCTGTAGTTGCACCGTTTCTGTAAACAAACTCAGAGATAGTTATATTTTAAGATTTTTATAGAAAGTTGGATGAAAACGGCGGTGAATGAAGGATTTCTTTAAAAAGGGTACTAATGTACAATAAAGGGATAGAAGATTCGTTCGTTTTCCTAGAATTACAAAGTTTTGTTTGAATTTCTGTGTAAAAATGAAACAACTAGGCTACAGATGGGGGTTCGTTTGAATCCCTTGAACAAATTAACTCTCTTTACCGCTTTCAATAACTCAATGAATTTTGTATGACATGAACTAAATAAAAAAAGTTGACTCAGATTAATCGGTTCACGGCGTCAAGTAGAATAAAACTTCGCAACTACAGCCGATCGAGATCTGTTGTATCCTTAGTCGCGCCGTTTTCAAGCGTAAAATCAGACGAAATGGCCATATGTGTTGAATGTTATTGGGGAAAACATAAGATGAATAAGTAAAATTAATTAACCCTTTCCAATAAAGTAATTTACCGAGTTTAAGATGACTCGGGTTAAACAACATTTGGGGAAAAAGTGACTTGTAACGTTAATTCGTTCACTCGCCAGAATTTCAGAACTTTCTGCTTATTTTTCCTCACATTCATTTTATATTTTTGTTTTTGAAATGTAGTTAAAGTCGTCGTTGAGTAACAGAACATCGAAAATCCATTTTAATCAGGCTGTATTGCGATGTTTCGTTTATGATGTTTCATCAATTTATTTCCTACCAGTTAAAATTCGATTTTTACCCTCTTATTATTCATTGGGAACTACATAAAGCAAAATAAAAAAATGGTTCGGAGTACATTTTCGTTTTTGGCGGCTTCCATTTCCCGCTGAAGCAAACGCTGCCTTTCAGATATGCAGTAGGCCTAACTTCTATTTTATCCCGGCCTTTTTTTCAAATTTGAGGATGAACTATTTGTATTGACAGCTTGTTCAAGACAGGGAAGATTGATCTACTAAATGAATGCGGCTCAGAATTGAAAAATCATGTGGGCCTTAGGCCTATTTATCGCCGCTGAAATGGAATCTTAAATGAAATATTTAATCAAAAGCTTGATTTAATCTATGACTGATAAGGCATTAAAAGATTTGTGTCAAATGAAACTTCACACTTTATGCCTAATGAATGTGTAAAAGTTGTGTCCAGATGAAAGCAATCAATCAGTGGCATGTGCATCGTCAAGGTCAGATCAATTAAAATTTGGCACGTGTTATAGAAGTTAATCTTTATGACACATGCAAGTGTGTGTGATTTGCGGCTACTGTTTTATGACATGGGCAATATCGATAAGCGCATCCGGTTACGGTCAGATGAAAGAGATTCCGCGGCTGTGTAGTATGGATCATTGCGTTGGAAACAGCGAACTTTATGACACATGTTTGTGTTAATAGCGGCTAATATTTTTTATGTCGCATAATGAAAATTCTTTGATAGGATTTTACAATCTAACTAGAAAAGCTGTTAAGTCGGCAGATCGTGTGTTTGGCCACATTCGTCAATTATCTTAAATTAACCAATTTTCAAGATGTGCGGGGGACTTTTTATTGAAGCAAATCGGTTTTCAACAGTAGGTAGTGTTCTCAAAATTTACAGATTAAACTAATAATTGGATAAATAATTTTTAGACAAATAAGGGAAAGGGGCCATAAAAACCTTTCCAAGTGTTTGAAATTTCTGTGACAGGATGAATAACGGAAATGGGATAAAGAACAATCGGCATTGAAACTCGAATCAGCTCAGTAAAGGTAAGATATACTATATTTCGTTTATGAGTGAACACAAAACGTAAATACAGCTTAATTAATGTCAATTGCGCGATATATCAGTTGCTCAACAGCGATTTGTTTGCATTTATTTGCATTTCTGGGTCGTTATCTTTCAACGAGAAATATTCTTTTCACAGACAATGTCATGTGATGACAACTGCATAATCAAAAGGTTGGATGATTTATCTAAATTTTGACATCTTTGTCAACAGGGAATAATCATTAGAAATGTACAATCTAATAACTTGAATAATGGATATTTTACTATTTGTGTATGCAACTGGTAGATCTTTCTGCCTACAGCGATTCCCCAGATGTAAACATCACATGACCCGTGACGTCATCCGTCAACTCATGTATATTTTCAAAAGATGACACACACTTTCAAGGTGTGATGCGCCAAGTGGGTGCGCTATTTTTCATAAGTTCATACCCTAATTATTAGAAAAAAATACTTATTACTGTCTCCGAAGGCAACACTTCCTTGTTTTTATTTTTAAAAGGGACAAGAACTGGATTATTTTGAAGAAAAATAAATTACCTTAAAAAGCAGGTAAAGATTTTTATGAAACCCAAATCAATAAGGTCAAGCAGAGCTTTCAAATTGAAAGTGGACAGGAATTGGTTTTATGACTGTAATTTTTAAGGCACTGATCTCTTCAATAATTGCAAGAGAATGCAGTCCATGCTCTTCTATCTTAGACAATAGTCTCAAATAGACCAGAGACTTATTTCCACTCAGATACACTGTGACAGTGTCTATTCTAGGATTCAAATAGTAGGGGGGATTTTTGTTGAAAATCGGCAATAACACCTAAAAGATTTACATTTTTGCTGTTTCTCTTCGTAAAAAAATCTCTCATTGTCTTCAAAAATTGAGGTGATTTTCTAAAAGAATGTGCTAAAATGCGCAATCTCCCTTCCAAGAAAAGACACTGCACCGAGTTTTGGACGAGGTTGTAGAGGTACGAAAAAAGGACACAAGTGAATCAGAAAAGTATGTCAATTTTTTCATTCGATACAAACAAGAATACCCACCCTGACATTTCCTTTAGTTCTCTGGTGCTGTTTCTTACTACCTGATCCTGGCATTTTTGTTTTTTGATAACATCTGTCTGTTTCACAATCAACAAAATTTCCTTTTGTCAGAGAAACTGCGATTTTGGTAGGAAATTGGTTCCCGGTCTTCAATAGACTCGATTAAATGTATAAACATAGACTGCCTAGCCTGCCCCATCTACGCTGGCTTACAGTCAACTCGTTCCATTAGATCTAGTCAACTCGTTCCTCAGTCAACTCGTGGCGTTTTTTGGTCAACTCGTTCCCCAAAATTGGACAACTCGTTCTCCAATCGATTTTCCTCGGTCAACTCGTTCCCCGAAAATAATCATATATATTTGAAATATTTTTTTACATTTTTTTCTTTTGAATGGGTTAAAGTCCTCAAAATAAGTTATTTTGATAAGGTCTTTTTTTAAAAAAAAAACAATGCAAAATTTATGATAGTTACCCTTACCTCGGATTTAGAAAAGAAGAAAAGAAGAAAAAGCTTTTACAAATTTTGTAAAGACATACTGCTTATAGTAATTAAAACCAATTCTTAACATAGTAAGTAATGTATTCAAAGTTGTCTATTGTAATTGAAATGTTGTTTCCCCAAAATAAATTCATGTTTGTCTATCTATCTGCCTGTCTATCGCGCAAAACGCAAATGTTACAAAGTGACGAGACGTCATTTAGACAGGTTTTTCTGGAAAGCAGATCCTATATTTTATTTGGAATAGTCCGGATTCAGCATGACAAGCGTTTAGGTAAAAAAGTAATTTATCATAACAACACCAAAATCCATACCTAACCCCACTTTAGGACACTAAGTATAATACATTTGATTTCGTTTACCTTTGGTTTCTTGATTTAAAAATATATATTCTGGTAATTTGTAACAGGGCTAATTAATGGAAGACAATCAGTTTTCCATACAACTGTTAAAAAATGAAAATAATAATAATAAAAAGGAAAATAACATTCCTAACTTATTTTGTACAATAAACTCCGTTGAAATCTCCAGTCAAATGCGAGATTTACTTAAATATATCTTCGTTGAAAAATATATTCTGGTAAAGGGCAAATTAAATGCTGAATATCGATTTTCAATAAAATAATATTAAAATTGCAATAGAATAACATTCCTTATTATATTTTGTACAAAAACGTCCGTTGAAATATCCAGTGAAGATGTGATAATTTTTGGGGAACGAGTTGACTGAGAAAAAATCGATTGGGGAACGAGTTGACTAATTTTGGGGAACGAGTTGACAAAAATCGCAACGAGTTGACTGAGGAACGAGTTGACCGAGGAACGAGTTGACTGGCACCCTCTGGATTTAATGGAAAGAAATGACTTTATTGTGTAATACTCTACCGCTATAAGTTCACTTATAGACCTTTTTATTTTGAGAAATTGAAAAATGATAAAATTGATGTTCAGAAAAACTCTTATTTACACAATTTCTTTAATATGAAATTAGGCAAAGCCTAGAAAACGGACGAAAGAAAAATCATTTATAATGAGACATTTACTGTCTTGTGACCACTTGTCGCCATATACAACCATTTCTTGCAAATTAAACAGTTTCTGAAATGGTATGCACTGAGAATCCCTCTCCGGCCAGTCTTTTCTTTCTTTTTTTTTCTGTTAAGAGTACCTGTCAGTTTGCCATATCCACAAATCCAGTTGGTGTCTATGCGGCAGCTTACAGTGTCCATTGAATTATCACACAGTTTTTATATTGTAATAGACATTGTCATTTAGACATAATTAAGTTTAATTTTAAAAAGAAGGACTTTTTGTAAATTTCAAGGCTGTAAACAGGTAAAGAGACAGCATCATGTAGATGCCCTAATCTCATTAACATTACAGAGAAATCACACTAAACCATAAACTATTTTTCTGTATATATTTGAACAACCTATGGTTCCTGTACACCGGTAGTTATCTTAAGGTTACTGAATCCTTGCTGAATTATTTAGATCTAGATTAATAATCTATATATCTGTGTACGGGAACCACTAGATTACCTTGTGAATGCTGTGCAAACTCATCAAGAACTTAAATCAATTATGAAAAGATTGAAGATATTGTTCTTGATAATTATCTGGTAAATGGTGGCAGATCCACGTCAAAATAAGAAAAGAAAAAAACATCTTGTGAGTGGTGGCACTGCTGTGCAAATGTAAGATAAGCGTTTCAAATTACAAGACATTGCAAACATATCGAATTCAATTTTAATGAAGCCTCAACCATCTGTTTATGAGTATAAGCACACTAACAACTCAGTAAGAAATACCGCAATGTGTTAACACAATTTTTCAAACAAGAAATATAAATATATATCTAGTATGTTGAATTGCTATTTAAGATTTTTAATAGAAAAAGACAAACATGTTTATTAGCAGAGAATATTTTTATACACAGAATGATATTTTATTTCTTATCAAAAAATAGCTTGCAACAAAGAATAATTGGCCACATATTCAAGAGGTTGTTTACTATTTGGTCACATTGAATCGAGGCAGTAGTGAAAATGAAGCATCAAAGTTGTTGGCTTCATATAAACAGTTGTTCACCAGTATGTCTGTCTTTCTTGGTTGTTCTAAATTTCACCAGAGTTGTCGAAATTGAATAAAGATGTTATCATCTGCATTAAAAGCTATAATTAATGTATCTTCTTTGTTTTGTTCCTTTTTATTAGCTTGCCTGTGTAAACAATACGCGAAGGTCCAGTCATCACCTTGGCGACTTTACCTTTTGGTGTTGTTGTTGTGGTTTTTGGCACCTATATGCAATGCTCTTGTTTGATTATACCAGTACATGTATATATTTTTAAAGCTGCTCTTTCACAGTTTTTTCATAGAAAAGTACCAAACTTGTTCTTAGATTAGGAAATGTGTGTATTTCTGGACGATTAAAGATGACCCAAGGTCATTGGCACTGAAACCAACATATTTCAATAACTTTGTAACTTATTTTTTCAAAGTGTCAAGATCAGTAAGGGATCCAGTCTATTTATTTTGAATCTAAAAATTACAAAATCATTACTTTCCGTGAATTTCCTAACATTTTTCCAGACTTGAGTGCCTATTCTAGATATTCAAAAAAAAGGAACAAATTCTAAGCCCAATCTAAATAAAGTATAGGATAAATTTGTTTTCATAATCTTTTATTAAAGATCAGTATTGAAACTTATGAATTCTATATTGTTTGAAAATACTAAAATCACTTTAATAATGGGCAATTTAAAATTTTCTTGAAACCAGAAGCTGTCATTTTTGTAAAGTATGCATAGACTGTAGATATGTCTTTTAGTCTAAATGTTACCTTTCTACCTGGAAGTACTGGAATACTGGAGTGCCACCTCTGTATCAATATTCAGAATGAGGCTCAGTGACGTCACGGATTGAAATGAAAACATTTTTTGAACTCGAATTTTCTGCCGTCGTAGAAGTAACATAAAATCCCTTTTTAATGAATAATTAAAGAAATGACCGCCAAATTTTATTTTCTTTATTTAGTAAGGATTT
Source organism: Fragum whitleyi (assembly GCA_948146395.1). Classification (NCBI taxonomy): domain Eukaryota; kingdom Metazoa; phylum Mollusca; class Bivalvia; order Cardiida; family Cardiidae; genus Fragum; species Fragum whitleyi. Next base: position 11,425,092 of record OX411546.1, on the reverse strand, counting down.
TTTTAGAAGGTAGGTCGACTGTATTTTACGATTTGTATCTAAAAAGCCTTCTCTAAAGTAATTTTTAATAACCAGTCCGAATCTTCTTGTTGTTGTGAACTGGTACCCCGATGTCTGTAGTATCGATAGATCTAGGGGCAGTAACCCAGTCAACTTGTTGTTGTTGCAAAAAAATAGACTGTGTCTCGAAACACATATAAAGGGTATAGGAAAGTGAGTGACCGGAAGTAGATAAACAGACGCGGCCTGACATAGGAGGTTTTTATGGGGCAATCAAAATGGACGATTTGGCTTGAACGGTATATGAGTTCTGATTTTACTGTTAGTTATTTTACTTCTATTTTCTCTATATATACCTGTAAGCTATAGTTGGTTCGCCCGTATAATGTAACATTAGTAATCGTTTGCAATTGAAAACCACTGATTCAATATTTATTGTGTCCCGCAATCGGTTACATGAAAGAGTATTTTGTACTTTTTCCGATTGTAATGTTTGTGGTTGATAAGCATCGAAAGCTGAGAAACGAATTTTGCATAGAAAGCATAAAATTTTCTTAATCAATCAATCAGTGGTTCTCAGAGATGAAACAATAATAAAAATCGAAGTTCTGTTTTCTATTAAATATCTAAGTGGAATTTTTTTGTAAATTAAATCTTTAACTCGTAGCCAGACGTCTTTTCAAATGCAAAATCATTAAACTGATGGATCTGTTAACTAACTTAGATAGTAAAACAATTTCTCCTATGTAATTACCGCTCCGTTTTCATGAGAAAAGAATTAACATAACATAACATAATATTTTATTTCAAATATATAAGGCCACCGGCCTAAATTACAATCAATACATGAAAATATTAAACAATCAAGAGTGACTATGGTAAGAGTTAAATATTGCTACAGCAGAGCGGTTTGATGTTTTTTTAATGGTCCATGGTAAATAGCGGAAAAGCTTTAACCATTGGGCCAACTTATTTCTCGCCCGAAAGGGTCCCAATTTTGATGTTTTTCAGCCGGGCCACAATTTGAAACCCGGCCCTGTGTTCCGGCTGACAAGATGCTGCAAACTGTTTTCAAATTATACCCGTTTTTGCAAGCATGTGCACGCGCAAAGCGGGGTATAATTAGAAAACGGTTTGTAGCATCTTGTCAACCGGAACACAGGGCCGGGTTTCAAATTGTGGCCCGGCTGAAAAACAACCAAATCGGGCCCCGCCCGGGGGAGAAATAAGTTGGCCCATTGACTTTAAATGTATAATCAACTGAGAGGATTAAATGGTCCATTTTATATTGAAAACTGGTGGTAGATACCGTTTCATCAAGACTCAGTTTGACTTGCACGTCTAAAGATTTTTTCAAGTTTATAATCATGACAATGAAATTTACTTCTACCTTTAATTTCTTTGGCCATACAACCTTGTATATCGTGTATTAGCTGCACTTGTATATTGTTAATCGTCTATGTGCGACCGAAACGCCACAACTACAACTTCTTTAAGGCTGTAGTTATGAATTTCTGGCGCCCAACGAAAGCATATTGATTTATGTTTTAAACTTATCTTTTCAACTTAAGTAATAAGCATCTCTCAGTAATAAATTGCGTTTCAAAAATATCGTCATTGTGCGACCATAACCCCCTGAATACAACTCCACTATAGCTGTAGTCATGGCATTTCAGGCGCACAACAACGGCGAATAAATATATGTTTTCTAATCAACATTATAAGTCATAGAATTTCAACAATTCAAATAAATTCTACATTGCCTGTGTCGCCTATAGGTAAACCATGCTATCTGAATGTTTTTAAACAAACTTTCGACGAGTTTATTTCGGTAAACTGGGACCAACAAATTTTTCTCTGTAAAGGTTTCTAACTACACTGAGAGATCAAAGAAACGCAAAACTACTGTTATTTCTACCATCTTTTGAATTACATCTGTAAACGTCATTTGTCATAGCGAAAAGGTAACATGCTTTCGAAACCGACTTCTTCATAAAGATACTAATGTTGGAACGACAAAAAGCATTGAATATTCATAGAAAGAAAAAAAAGTGTGTTTTTATGAGTTTCTTTACTCTATCAGTATATAGGTGATTTCATTGGTAATTAAGTACCGTTATCTCACGCTTGTTAAATTCAGTTCATTCCACCCCTACTCCTGGCTATACCACATTTTCCCGCGTTTTCGAATATCCCGGTTGGACTATAGATGGTTGAAAATGGAGTAAATTTAAACAATAATGATGTGATTATACATGTATATACAGTAAAAGGTGCGTTAAGCGTGCAGTACCACCAAACATCGACCGTTTAGAAGAATGGTCGTGCGTTTTGCGTTTAATTTACAAATAAGCAACATAACGGAATCGTCTTATTGAGGCGACCCCATTGAGCTCCAACACCATATGATTGACTTTTGATAGTTTTTAGATTAAAATATCTCTTCTTTAAGATATTTTTAATGTGAAGACGGGAATTTGAGAACGGACACTTAATAAAAATGATCAGACGAGCAAGGTGGACTGTTTAAGATTCACAAAATGTAGTAAAAAGTAATTGTAAGTAAGTCAGTGTATTATGATAGTACATTTATATTCAGAACTATGGTTTAGGCAGATATTTCTAAAAATTATTTTTCAGAAAATCATTACGATATTCAAACGTATTTTGAAGCAAGTATGTAATACGTAAAATGTAATCATTACTTTGGTTTGACATAATTTGGCAAAATGTTTCTTTGGTACGAATTCGAAGCCATCTTGGTAGGAAATAAGTTTTTCTTTTATTTTCGTACGATGTACAAAAATAGAAAAAGTGAAGTTCATCTTCCACAACTTGTAAATTTAAAGAGGAGCATAATGGACAGTATCTTAAATCTCTGTCAATATTGGAGTGTCTACCCTTTTCTATCATCAAATTATGGCTTGAACATCAAAAATTTGATAGATTTTTTTTTAATTTATAGCTAATGCCTACAGACAAATATTGTTCTACTGTCAGTAAAGATTTGTAATGTTGGTAGTAATTTGACTTTGGTGAAGAGACGATATCACTGTTAAGTTTTTGTAAGGACATATCAATGATTCTTTGTTTAAAATTTTTAATGAAGAGATCTTCATCTCCAACATCCTGAATTATCCATACGTATCCAAAGCCATGACTGAATAAAAGATCTTGCCCATGTTTTCCTGCCAGCTTCATCTAGTTGATATAGTAAATTATAACATTGTTTAGGGAATCTAGAAGGTTCTAAAACAAGCAGACGTGCAATTTACCATATAGGTTGTATATAGGGGTAAACGTCCGCATTCGCTTAGAGCGAATGCATCCATACAGTTGCAATTTAATAGACAATATCTTTTACAAAGTTCAATGTGGACAGATATGATCTTTTTGTTGTAAGTATGGCCCCAAATACTTGAACTATAACACAAGATAGGTTTAACCATAGAGTCAAATATTTTGAAAATATCATTAGGTACTTAATTGCCAAGTTTATTCCTATACCTTAAAACACAAGAAGAAGCTTTTTTGGCCTGAAGAGAGAGATTATTAATGGTAACTGACCAGCTCATTTTAGGCGTGAAGAAAACTCCTAGATATTTATAGAATGACACTACTTCTATAGGTTGTCCGTTTAGAAACCATTTTTTCAGTACTTTTAACTATTCCCCCCTCCGAAACACAATTATTTTTGTTTTATTTGAATTTATTTTCATTCCTATCTTCCCAGAAAAATAGGCTATACTATCTATATGTTTCTGGAGACGGGTAACGGTGTCTGAAAAACTAGATACATCGTCTGCGAACATAAGTGCGTAAAGGTCACTTATGGTTTCCGAAACAAATATACCTCTACCGCATGTATGTTTAAGATATTTGATAAGGCCATTTATGAAAATACTGAATAATTTCGGACTTCCAACACATCCTTGTTGGTTCCGATCTCACAATTGAAGCTATTAGTTAATCCATTACTTGTCTTTACGCACGATGTAGTGTTCTTGTAGATTGATTTCAAAATATTTAGAAATTTGCCTTTAATATCAAGTCTCTCTAAAGATTTCCATAACTCGGCAGGTCTTATTTTATCAAAAGCCTTTTCGTAATCTATAAAATACAGTAAAACCGACCGTTGGGACTATATATATATCGTCGATTTGATACCAAAGTCGCGCAACTACAACTTTATTCTGTATCGATAGATTGAGACAGGCTCGCCAGTCAATGTAAAACATAGACTATAAACTTTTCGATGATTCATTTCTGAGGCGAACCAGGGTAAAAATGCCTAAGGGACAAAAAGGCCAAGAGTCAAAACGACCAGGGTCAAGGAGTCCAAGTTCAAAGGCTCGGTTTGTTTAGTGATCGTGGGGTGAATGGTTTTCAGGGTCTGAATTTAGATTTTTATAATATTTTGAGTATTTTGATTGTAAGAAAACCGCCGTATAGAGTATAGCGAATACCGGGTACCAAATACCGTATACCGTATCTAGTATACCGTATACTTCTATGTGAACGCAGCATTATGCACCCACAACTTTTTTTCCTTTCCCGTCTTTGAAACAGGTATTTTTTTATTGAAATCGACAAGAAAAAATGTATCTTTTATCATGTGGTGAACAACTTGAGTGGAATTACCAAAAAAAGGACATAACTTTTAAAACATTTTTTAAAGATATATGTGGTTAAGATTAGTTTATTTCTCAAGCTTACAAACTTGAAAATTACACAGTCGCATACCTGGTACAGTGCAGTATAAAAAGTGCCCAGTGTAGAAGCATGCAAGATGGCGGACGTAAACAACGATAAAAAGTAGGTACATTTTTAATCGCAAAAATACAGGTTAGTTTAACTGTGGGTGTTTAATGATAGACATTGTGACCAACATGAAATGTCCGATTTTCTTATTTTCCCATTGATTTCTCGTGATGCCTACTACACAACTTGGATTCAATCGATAAAGTTGGATAAAAAGCAAAAACTTAAATTGAAGCGGTGATCGCAAGATTTATTCCGGAATATTTGATTCATTACTAATAAAATCACAAATGCCCAACGACCTATCGTAAGCCCAAACCCCCACAAACCATCCCGATTTTTGACAGCCCTGAAAAAGCATTGTGGAAAGTGATATTTTTAGTTTTTGTAAATGGACAACGGTCCAGTGCAGAAACAGGCCGTTTTTTCCATTGGTACAGTGGAGAAACAAGGTTTTTGAGGCGATTTTGAACCAGTGGAGATACATTTTTGGAAACTGTGTAGACAAATGGTTTGGAACCGTGTAGCACAAGCACGGCGTTGGTAAATAATGACTTTGTCGTCGTGAATTGAAAGTAGCCGAATTATTATTTCGAATAGTGACATAAGGGAAATATTTAATACATTTATCCATTCTTTAAATCTAGAACTATTTTATTTTGCTTTTAAAGTTTGAAAGTTGATCGTACTTGATTCTGGCATTGTGTGGGCTTGTTGATTTGTCGGTGACCTTTGACCTTCTTTCTTAAATTTGGAATTTCATGTCTACGATAATATGTATGTATATAATGCTTGGATTGTATCCGTTATACACTCTTTTGCAATGCTGCTTTTTGATTGGCCAATATAATGCAAGCGTAATCTAATATGGGTCATCCTCTGATATATAAGTACGTTAGCATATTTTTTGTTGTTGTTAAGAAAGAAGAAAAGATTGTTCCCAACACTACCTGTTACACTCAATGATATGATTTGAAATATATCTCATTAGTACTGGTCAATTCTTGATTGCAATAAATTTTGTGAACTCATTTTGTTCCTTGACTTTAGTCTTAGTCTGGTAATTTTGCGGTACGGTCTGTGTTAAAGGTAGAAAATGATGCAAGAATTAAAGACAGAATTTTAAAGTCTGTGTTTCTAGACCTGACAATTCAGCATTTAAGAAATATAGGACAAGGTAAATCAGAGAAAATGGTCCAGATAGATGTCAGTGTCATCGACAATTTTTTTATTACTCACCTTATATTATCATAGACCAAATGATTCAACATTGAAGAAAAAAGGTCAAGTCAGGGTAAGTCTCAAAGGCTCAACATAATGCCAGAATCAAAGACCACCCAAAGATTCGATGATGATCTTTCACCAAATTTTACTTTCCACTTCATATTATCGTAGACATGAAATTCCAAATTTAAGAAAGAAGGTCAAAGGTCACCAACAAATTTACAAGCCCACACAATTCCAGATCAAGTACGATCAACTTTCAAACTTTATAAGCAAAATAAAATAGCTCTAAATTTAAAGAATGGATAAATGTATTAAATATTTCCCTTATGTCACTATTCGGAATAATAATTCGGCTACTTTCAATTCACGACGACAAAGTCATTATCTACCAACGTAGTGCTTATTCTACACGGTTCCAAACCATTTGTCTACACAGTTTCCAAAAATGTATCTCCACTGGTTCAAAATCGCCTCAAAACCTTGTTTCTCCACTGTACCAATGGAAAAAACGGCCTGTTTCTGCACTGGACCGTTGTCCATTTACAAAAACTAAAAATATCACTTTCCACAATGCTTTTTCAGGGCTGTCAAAAATCGGGATGGTTTGTGGGGGTTTGGGCTTACAATAGGTCGTTGGACATAGATGATTTTATTAGTAATGAATCAAATATTCTGGAATGAATCTTGCGATCACCGCTTCAATTTCGGTTTTTGCTATTTACCCAACTTTATCGATTGAATCCAAGTTGTGTAGTAGGCATCACGAGAAATCAATGGGAAAATAAGAAAATCGGACATTTCATGTTGGTCACAATGTCTATCATTAAACACCATCAGTTAAATAAACCTGTATTTTTGCGATTGAAAATGTACCTACTTTTTACCGTTGATTACGTCCGCCATCTTGCATGCTTCTACACTGGGCTCTTTTTTACTGCACTGTACCAGGTATACGACTGTGAATTAGTTAGTATTGAAGAAAAAAATGCAAATTCAAACAGAAAATGGTTTCTGACCAAGCGAATGTTTCGCATTGTGATACCTTCTTTTTGAAGACTCTTCTATAAAACAGACTACGATGACAACTGTTCTATGTTCCGAGTCAAAAATCACGTGTGTTTAGTAGATTTTCCTACCTCAGGGGATTTTAAAAATGTCCCATACAGCATGTATTTTTAATGGTTGTTAGAATTAATGTGTTTGAAAACAATGTAAAACATCAACGCTTGGTAGGCAACAGTTTCACTAGTTCACAACGGGGGTAAATGTCACCAGTTAACCCTTTCCTGTTTTAAAAAATTTTGGACCTGTCCAAATTCAAAGGTTTTGCAGACGAAAATTAAAAGTTGGTTTAATTTGAAAAATAATCATTCAGTAGGGTAGAAAATAGTGTGGAAAAAGAAGAAATTGCTTGTCAGAAGCAATTTCTTCTTTTTTCACAATGTTTTTTCAATCATAAAATCACAGGAACGTATAAAGCAGGGATTAAACAGCAAAGGGTTAAGAGAAACCGGCCATCTGGGATGTGCGTAAAGTGCCGATCCTTGTTAGATGTTGCGGACTAGGACCGAAACTATCCGTTTTTGACTGATATACTGAATCTACGAGAATCTCGTAGAATTATTATTTGAGCCTGTGCGTGACATTTCCAACAATTTGAAATGTTCATGACATGTAAACATTGAGAGGCCCAGACAGCAAAAAACTACAGATACTTTGAGACCTAATCTATCCACTAAAAGCATAATGAAGTCTCTGGTCAGAGTCTTTGCTTTGCGCACATTTGAAATTGTTGGAAATCTCATGCACATGCTCATTTGAAACTCTAAATTCGGTTGATATCAAGTGAAACCAATCTCTTTTACAAATATTGTTGTATGGAGTTTTCAGTTGGTCCTTCTTTGCGTGACGAGTCACAATTGTCTCCATACTGCCTTCTGTTGATGTTTTCCTGGACAATTCGGGGGTCAGTGCAACACTATTGTAAGTGCCTATGTAATTATAGGCACTTACAATAGTGTTGCACTGACCCCTCGAAATGTCGACCAGAATGATAGTTTAATCTTAGGTATGTCCATCAATATTTGCGTCTTCTGATTGGCTTAAAATTTGTTTCCTACGCAATGAAAGCAATTTGATGTAAGCTATTTTGTTTAAGCATTCGCATAAAAGAAGTCCCCAAAAACTGTCTCGTTAAGTATAAATCCTCTTGTGTTTGCTTCTTGACAGTGAATTATAGGATATGAATAGAATTTTTGGAATTCAGATAATTATAAAATTCAAAAACCCTTATCGGCAGACTTTTGTAGGAATCCACTTCGCTCACTCATACAGTACAGGTTTTGAGTTGGTTTTTTTTTGTTTTTTTGTTTTTGTTTTTGTTTTTTTTTTTTTTTTTTTTTTTTTTTTTTTTGGTTAATTTGGCGTTGCATTTACCAAGTAAAACTTCTCCGAAAAGAAAAACTCGATATAAATCAAGTGGGCACTGAAAAGCGATAATCGCCCAAAATTCTGCTACAAGATGGAGTTCTTTTTATTTATTTCTCTTTTTTTTCATGTTTTACGGATATTTTGTGGTTGAAACAATATCACTCCAACCAAAATTACTGATTGTGTGTTGTTTAAAAAGACCGTCTTTTTTATGCTCAAGGAAATAATGTAGGATTATTATAGTAATGTTTCATAACCTAGCTTCTTTTAAACATTTGATATCAATTAAATTACTGGATCATTGAATTTAGCAATATAACTACAATAAAAATATCATTCAATTATGAGGGGTCACTCTAAAATAACGAAAAAATCCTATTTTCTTGGAAATATATGCTAACTTTTATTTTATAAATGAAAAATATGGTAATAAAACATATCGAGAGATAAAAAAAAGAATGGGCGATTTCTGAAAAAATGTTTCATGTGACATTTCTCTCCTTTAGAATAACCAAAATTATTGCACTTTAAATTTTTGAAAGCACACATATACAAATGTAAGTGATCAAAGATAAATTTCCTTGGCAACCGTCATTGTGTATTAGTACATTGTATATGTATAAGGTCAAGCAGCACGTATGTGTTTTAAAGCTATTAGCTTGTACTGTGCTTAAACAAAACCTAAATGGATTTGTTTATTTCTATTCTGTTTATTTATCGTCGCTACCGTACCATATGCCTATATGGGCGACGCCCCCAGCATACGGCTAGTTGTTACGGGGGATAGTCCAAGAATACATGATGAAACTACTGCTGAGATCCGCAATGGTTCTTTCACATAGTCGGTATAAAGCACAATTAGTTTGTTAGTGTGCCAGCCCAGGATCAACGGACCAACGCGATCGACCTTCAATTGTTTTGAAGTCCGGTGCTCTACCGACTGAGCTAATCGGGCTAAAAGGAATATAAAAATATAAAAGGAATATAAACATTTTAACTAAAAAATCCATTACCACCTAAATCAGACAACTCTAGCACAAGAACTAGCACAGAAAGGTATCTTCAAATTTTGATACTATGACAATTCAATGTTAATCTATACATATATGAACAAAAAGAAACCCAGTGGGTAAAAAAATGACGCCATGTGTCCATTGCTACCTTAAAACGGATGCTACGACAATTTGGTGGCAAGTCGACAATGTGCTGTTTGCAAGTGTCTTTTTTCTCTTAAGTACATGTACAAAAACGATTCAATAGAAAATATTAATAAATAGTGTGTCTTACAGAAGAAATATTGTTCAAGAAGTCCTGTGTTTTGGTCATTCTTAGAATACTAAGAGAAATCGACGGAGAAATGACCCCCTAGCTTCTTTCAATGTCTCTTTGTCTTTTCTGAAATCAATAACGTGTATTTAAATAATCAACCGAACGGTATTTCAGTGCTTCAAACAGAGCTCTTAAACTTTAGCTAAAATATACTTGAGCTTCGTTATATGTAAATGTCCGTGTCTAAACCAATGACCGTAACAAAAGCCTATTGTAATGAAAAAGATATGGTAGGGAATCATAAACAACAATAATCGAAAATCAATCGCTTGCTATTGACCGCTTAATTGAAATTTCGTTTCAAACTAATCGACATTTCAACAAGTCCGACTCGTTTTTTTCGCATTTGAGAAATAGAAAGTAGGCACTATAGACTAAGATCAAACACCATATCTGTGTTATTCTTGCCCAAACAGGGTGTGATTTTGTAACGAAAGTAGTGACAAAATTTGGGAAGTGTGCTTTTAGATTCTTTGTACTCTGTCCAAAGTTTGTCCGCAATAATCCCTAACTTGAAGAATTACAAGTGGTTAATCATGCTCCAAAGATAAGAAAACGCACATCTTTGGCAAGTCTTAAATTCGAAGATAACGGTGAATGTTTTCTGGTAGTTTATAACGAGATAAGCGCATTCACATGTACTTAAACAGCAATAATGGCTATGTATTTTTGTTTTGAAGGAAATCGTTGCTATAAAAGTATTAATACATATAATTACTGCAATTTTTAATATATATTCTAAGACCCACTACTTAGGTTCCACACTTCAGTTGTAGATATATTGGATAATATAGCCTTGCGTTGTTCAGAATGATAATACGATGCAAACAGATTTCCATTTATACCCTGCTTTGTACGTGCACTTGCGTGCAAAGCGGAGAATAATTGGAACAATGTTTGCCCTGTTTTGTCATTCTGAACGCAGGGCAGGTTTATCTTTTTTTAAAAATTGGATCAAATTTTAACGGGCTTTTTAAATAACAACGTCGGAATCTGACCCGTCGTATCGTCCGTGCCGTTCAAACTTGTACAACTGGCTATAAACTCGAACTCAACACCTTCTATATTGATAGACTTCACCCCGTCCACCCCTCGAATACTCGGTGCACCTTTGATCGTCGTCTGTATGGTAAAACTCTCCATTGTGGGGGCTAAAATAGGATCCCTTAACATGACGTCATAAAACTCGATACCTTCTTCAGTAGTTATGGCAACGTCTTCCGCTCGAATAACCTCCTTATCGTGACATATCCTCAAGCTTACCTCGTAATACTCCGTGCCTTTCGGAGGCCCATAAATTTGTATCCCCAAGAGGACGATGGATTCCGAACATCTGAACGTAATGGCGTCTGTACCTTTATTCATCCACGTGCCATTTGTACCACGGAATCTTAGCACGCGAAACTGATCCTCTGAAATCGATCCATTACTCTGTATGCGGTAGTGGTTATTCGTAGGCCTATCGTACTTGCTTCTGCCTGATCCTTGGTAACTCTTTTCGTAGCCTTGATTTATAACGTCGGGTCTAACTGTCCGCTTTCTTCTGCTAGATTTTTGTAAATATGATGGCAAATTTTGTAATTTTCCATGGAAATATTGATAAAGTGATATCTTTTCTTCGGCAGAGAGAATTTCATTCTGTGAGAGTTTATGTGTGAACTCATGGACACCCATTGTACAGTACCGTACACAGTACAATAGATGGCCTAAAACATCTCGCCTGTGCTTGTCGTTTGTCTGGAGCTTACGACGAGAGCATTCAGCATTTGCCCAGCTTACGAGTCCGTTGAATACAGATAGTTCATCTGCATTCAAGTCATTTGAATCCACAACCTTTTCTACGCACTCTCGACAAAGATTTTTGAATCCGTTTGCGCTCAAGGTGTCAACTGCATTTACAAGAATGAAATTTAGACATTTGTCATAAACTGTTTGCTCATTGAATTCATGGGCAAGTTCTAGGATGGAACAAACGTTATCTGAGCTCATTTCTGACAGAAGAAATCTGAAACATTTCTGTTTTATATGACGTCCGCCATATTTGTCCGCTGTTGGCAATAACGCAATGGCTTCCGGTATTGTCAAGTGGATTTCATCAGTATACAGGTACCTAGAGATGGAGGTAATATTCAAATTTTGTCAGCTGCCCATTATTTAAATAGAGGATAATCGTTTGTTTCAGTGTAAGATCGATTTATATTTCATTGAATGAACAACAAAAGCTGTATTTTCACGAGTGGCAGAGCCTTGAGTGAAAATATAGTTTTGTTGTTTACGAAATGAAATATTAATCGATCTTACACGAAAAACAAACAATTATTCTATTTCTTTAATGCAAAAATGAGACAAAATGGGAAATTTCCACGACAAATTTTCGTAAAGCGCGTCATTTTGCGCGAGATTGCTATGCAACGTTCATTGTGACGTCACTTATTTCGCCCCGCATAGATGACGTCAGATAGGATTAAATGCACAAAAGCAGGGTATAAGTTTTTGATAATCTCACTGCTTTTGCGGTGAGATTATCAAGTCATAATCTACCGTTATTTAGACCGGAAATTATTTTCAACTAAACTGAACCAACTTCTAATCGGTCACTGCGTGTTTCTGTCTTTTCTACATATTGACAAGAAAAGAATTAAATAGAACTTTCCTTTCCTACAAAGACAAATCAATTTTTATGATTATGGTATAAGAATTGTGTAAAAAGGGCACACAGAGCGATTGTAGCAGACAAAAGAAGAGACTAACCCTTCTTTGAAAAAGTCATAAAACTCGCAAAATGCAGGGAATTTTCAAAATTTCAGTCGAAGAAATACCGAGCTATGTTACTACAAAATCACTATGATTTCATTTTTAAAGGTATTTGACAAGAAATAAATAAACAAAAGATTATTTTAGACGTGTATTTGCGTGTTTGAGTTGAATTTGATAAATTTTCCCCACCCACCAATGTTAATTTTGAAAATGGGGGTACCCATGTTCTCATGCAAATTGAATTGCATTCCCCCATGGTTTTTTAATGAATTTTGGTTAAGGTATCTACAAAGTGAACGGGTTATCGTAACTCATAAAACACTTGCCTCTTTAACAAAATTAAGCAAACTTTCTCGTGCTTTATTTGAGTGACCGATTAGAAGTTGGTTTAAGTTAATAAGCGGCAATCCCTATAAGCTGAAATTAACTTCCGATTAAAACAAAAAAAAAACGATAATTATCTTTTATACAAACGGGTAAGGTTGTGTGGATTAAACGCGGAAATGAAAGAAGAAATACAACACTTTGAATTATATGAAATGGACTATTTTCAATTTACCCTCAGCTACCCCACCTATTAAACAATTTTCCTGTGAGAAATAACCAAAACTGCTTTCATCTCGTGTCTGACATTGCTTCTTTAATTTTATTTTTTAAGTTTATTAACTTCTTTGTGATGTCAATATGAACATTTCTTTCATACGAGAATGGTTTCTTGCATCCAATCACTTTTAAAAGCTAGTCGCCCAAGTAGGTTAGACGAAATATACGCACCTTAGAAGATTTCTAAATGGTTCTGGATTCACATCGAGTATCACGACAACTTTACTCAATAGATTGGATTGTTGACTGAGTAGCTTGTAGAATTTGAAGCTTCTCGATATCACAACATACGAGTGGGCGGCTACCACTTCTTCGTTCGGTCCAACAAGGAATGTGACGTCACATCCGATCTCGTTCTGGAGCATGTATTCATTACTCTCGGAAAGCGTCTTATCTTCTTGCCAGTCGTTTTCCTGTGAAGATATTTTACTTTTATATAATTATTATCATTTAAAAAAAAACACTTTTCAATTTCATTTCAACAGTCATATTCATCTATTAATTCTTAGTTTTTATTTCGTTAATAAGTATTTAATAAGATCAAAATTATAACTCTGAAAACATGCGAATATGTTAAACTGTTATCTGAAATCTACAGTTCAATTAAAATTAATAACTAAATGTAAACACCCATTTCGTATTACACTTTTTAACCTATTTATTTATTAAGTATGTTCGATTCCAACGACACACCTTTTCAATGACAATTAGATCTAGAATGATCAAAGAAATTTATAATTGTAATCACTTTTTATATGAATGGAAAAGAGTACTTGATGTAAAATAAATTCCATATTATTAAGATTGCGAAGGTTGTATTTTTTCACAAACGACGAATTTTGAAAAAAAAATCAAATGAAGTGCTGCAAGCAAAGACTCTGGTCAGCCTGTGCGTCCGCACAGTCTGACCATAGCCTTCACCATACACTTTGTGGACAGAAAAGGTCTCTACAAGTATCTTTAGACGGTTAGGTAACCTTATAATTGCTCTATGAGGCTGTCTATGTTGCTTAGTGATTGCACCTCACATACGTGTCAAATCGTTGGTTATATCATGCATAGGCTCATATATTTATATGATGTACATGTATTTGTTTTTCCTAAACCATGCAATATGTTGGAAATTTGTTGTTTTCAGGGCCTGTCTAGATTTTGTTGGATATATGCACAGAGTTTCTATAAAATTAGGGCTTTTCTAAGCAGGTCTATTGTCGTAAATCCCCGCATAGTTTACGGCAATTTAGTGCCAGTTTTCATTATGATGTGTAAATCATTTAGATAGAGGCGGAAGTGCCAATAAAAATCATTAATTGTTTCAGGAAAAAGAGAAGAGTTGGTGAGTAAAACATCTTACAAATTCTGTCAATGGATTGTCGCCTGTCTCGGATTCAACGGATCGTTGTTCTGATAATACAGATCTTTGATCATCCATAACTATTTGCTGACCATTATCTTTCATTCGTGGAGAATAATTTCGTTTTGGAACGGCATAACTTTTCCTCCGTTGGCCGTAATTCTGTTCAGGAATGTCGGCTCTTGCTCGTGTGGGCTCGTAATAGCTCTTTCTTCGCTGTTCGTTGTTAAGCTTAATTGCATCTGTGTTAGATTTTCCGTATTGTACAGAATTTCTATTGTTTGGTCTATTCTCTTTCATTTTCATTGGAAGTGGTGGTGGTGTTTCGGACATGCGCAGTCGACTTTCCGGTGGTAAATCCGGTAACGTGTCATCTGTTCGTGCACCACCGTCATTTCTTCTGGATCGTTCCGAGTCCTCTCGTGGCGCGTTTTTAGGTGTCTGTGGTTTTGGAGAGTTATTGCTGTCAATTTCTACTTTGATATTCTCGGCCTCCCGTTTTCGTCTTATCAACTCGTCCATCGGAACTCTTTCTTTTTTCTGTCCCTTCTTCCTTCGACGTCTGTGATCGAATTCTTCGTCCGACATCTTGCTTGAAGATATTCTTATTTGATAAAGATGAAAGTATAAATTAACACTTATTATTAGGTATTTAAAAATATCAGTTTATGTTAAAACTCGCAGTTTTAATCGGAAAATGGACGATAAATATATGATACGTGCTTAGTGTTTAAAAATATCTAACGAGGTTGGGAGAATTGATAATTGTCGAGGCTCTGTCGAGACAATTATCGATTCCCAAAAAAACGAGTAAGATGTTTTTCATGCAAGACACTACGTACGTATTATATTAATCTTATAACCTCTATTTGCCTTGTTTTCGTCGATGTTTCTAGCAGAAATGTAAGTTTCTAAAAATAAACGCATTATGTCATTGTTCCAAAAATATGTATGTGATATCATAAAAAATATTATATAGTATGTTATCACACGGATAGTTATATAGTTATGAGAGAAAAAGAATAAAACAACGCCCGACTGTAGGTGTTGGATAGTGAAAAATCTAAGCTAAAAAGGGGGAAAATGTCCCAAGAGTCATATATTGCTCGTGTGATGGTGAATTCACACGCTCAGTTTCAAGTCAAATCATCGGTATTAACAAATTTATGATCAAGGTAAAAGTTTGTCTCACCATCAACAACACCATGGCGATGATGATACCTCGTCGTTTTGTTCCAAAACAGCTTTTAATTGAACTCTTGTTAGTTACTTCTGTTCAACGTAGAAAGCAGTAAGAAAGCAAACAGTAAAATATATCTTTCTCAAAGCCCTTAACCCTTGAGCAATGAAATCTTGCAATTTAATTTTGCCTAGATAAAAAAAGTGTAGCAAGCATTCTGAAGTATTACATAGCAAGACTAAGGCCCCTACCGGATTTTTATACATCCCTAGAGCTGTATCTTTTTTGGGTGGTAAAGGGATTACAACCTCTCCAAAATATTACAGTTGTATCAGATTTTATGTATCAGCTCAGCATCTTTGAGTGTTAAGAAAAAAAGTCGGGAAAACTGAAATTTTCTTGTAATTTTCTAAGTCCAGCATCTGTATCTTCCTCAAAAAACAATGGACTAGAACCAAACTCGAACTTATTCTGTAACTCATTGATGCAGACTCACATACCAAAAATAAGCTCAATATCTCTGAGGGTTAAGAAAGAAATCCGGAAAACTGAAATTTCTTGGTCATTGCGAAGTCCAGCATCCGTATCTTCTACAAAAATCAATGGACCGGAACCAAACTCGAACTTGTTCTGTAACTCATTGATGCGGACTCACAAACCACAAATTAGCTAAACATCTACAAGGGTTAAGAAAAAAACCGGAAAACTAATATGTCCGGACAGACAGACGGGCGGACAGACGGACGGAGCGCAAACCTATAGTCCCCTTCGGCTTTCTCCGGTAGGGGACTAACAAGCTACGTGAAATTATGTCTCCATATTTTGTGGTAAATATCGTCGATTTTCTGCTGAAAATTGTAACTATAAATTGTTTAAAGCTGTAGAGACGAGGTCTAAGAAGAAAAGCGACGCTTTATTGTTTTTGAAAGCTTCAATTTCAATACAGATCTCGACTAAGAACCTTATCCCTCGACTAGTGAAATCTTATTAGAGGTAGATTCGAAAGAATATTTCCTGAAAAAAATGCAGTTCGGGTTAAGCAGTCTAGAGCAACTTTATCCTTTTTGCTTTTTTTCTCACAGAGCTTCGGTCCCAAGATTGTTTATACTATAAGTTATGATTTTTTTTTGGATTTTACAGCTAAGGGTTAATTCTATTGTCAATATGAAAACGTTTTGTTCTAGGGAATGGCTTATGAATGCTTAAATACCTATTGATTTTCCGTCAAACATAGTGTTTCACTGGGAGAAAAAAAGGCTGTCCAGAGCTTGTTGATGGAAGAATTTGAAAGAGAGTTGAAAGTTAAACTAAAGCAAACACAAAAAGATATTTACACTTCTTTAACACGAGGCACAAATAAATACGCACAAACATTTGCACTTATTACAAATGACAAATTAATGCATGTGTGAAATCATTCAACTCTAAAAAAGAAAATACGAAACGATGGATGAAGAAGAACGTTGGCAACATGATCGATTGAAGGATGGATATATTGTCACGAAGACAAACAAATACACAAAGGAAAGATAGACAAACAGATAGACAATCAGACATATCTATGAATAGACAGATACACATGGAAAGAAAGACAGATAGATATATAAGGAGAGAGAGTGAAAGTGACATCAAGAGAGGGACAGAGATATAGAGACCGAGAGAGATAAAGAGCAGGGATGGGCGGATGGATAGATAGGTTGATAGAAAGGTAGGAAGAAAGATAGATAGACAGACAGACAGATAGACAGATGGATGGACAGACAGATAGATAGATAATTAGATAGATAGATAGATAGATAGATAGATAGATAGATAGATAGATAGATAGATAGATAGATAGATAGATAGATAGATAGATAGATAGATAGATAGATAGATAGATAGATAGATAGATAGATAGATAGATAGATAGATAGATAGATAGATAGATAGATAGATAGATAGATAGATAGATAGATAGATAGATAGATAGATAGATAGATAGATAGATAGATAGATAGATAGATAGATAGATAGATAGATAGATAGATAGATAGATAGATAGATAGATAGATAGATAGATAGATAGATAGATAGATAGATAGATAGATAGATAGATAGATAGATAGATAGATAGATAGATAGATAGATAGATAGATATATAGATAGATAGATAGATAGATAGATAGATAGATAGATAGATTTATACATACATACATTTATACATACATACATACATACATACATACATACATACATACATACATACATACATACATACATACATACATACATACATACATACATACATACATACATACATACATACGTACGTAGGTACATACATACATACATACATACATACATACATACATACATACATACATACATACATACATACATACATACATACATACATACATACATACATACATACATACATACATACATACATGCATGCATGCATACATACATACATACATACATACATACATACATACATACATACATACATACATACATACATACATACATACATACATACATACATACATACATACATACATACATACATACATACATAGAGATATGATTTCCTACCTTGTTTACACTGCCTGGTCTCATGTCCAATTAAAATATCCTCTATATTCTGCAAGTCGTAAAATCATGAAGCCGTGACAATAATTAAACCGTTTCACCATTGTGAACTCAGAATACAGAATCAGCTCCGGGCTTAGTTCCAGAATACATAATTTATTTGATATCTGTCTCTTGTGACGGCCTGGACAATTATTCTCTGACAGGTAAATGAACGACTGTTATAATCGGGTTTTTGTGGCATGGAGCGCATTTATTCAACTTGTTTCAAATAGCATCATGTCGTTGTGAGTTTTGACACATATCATAATTTAAATTTTACGCAAGAAACAGGCCATTCCGTTTCGTTTTTACATTTCAAGAAGTCCGACTCGATTTTTACGTAAATAGATAAGTAGAAAGCCACCGCCATAAGACAATATATGACCGCAAGTCTATGCAGGCTGATCTCAGTCAATACTGTTTGCAACGTGAATATTTCCTGAACATCGTGATCGGGGTTATATACGTTTTAACCGGTTGGTCGGACCCCACCGAAATTTGGGCCTTCTTTATTCTTTATAAAATTGTACTGTCTCCCGGTGCTGTGGTAGGTTCATGCCACAAGAGACTAGGTAAACTCCCTTCAACCCAAGCTTACTAGGGGTGTCGTCTTTTTTCAACCTAGAAAGAGGACGGTAACTTTGGGTACGAACCACACCCGTTATCCGTCCATTTGTAAAGGAATCGTACATAGAGAAGGTTAAACCAAGCGTTAATTCAAAGAAGAGACGCAAAAACAGTTGAAAATGACAAAACTGAGTACACGGGTTACTATTTTATACTCAGAAATAACGCTTCAATGTCGCACTACTTTGTCTAAAAGATCTACTTTTACCATACAATAACCTTCCCCCCCCCCCCCCCCCGGAACAATACCCCCGGAAGTAAATTCAAGTGAGTTTACTCCGTTTGGTGTTGGTCGAATCCCAATCAATGCTATACTTTTTCTTCCTCTTTTGTTTTGTTTTTTTTTTTTTTGTTTTTTTGTTTTGCTTTTTTTTTAACGATAAGAAACCTTGAATTTTAAGATTTAAAGATTTTACATAATCAAAGGTTATTAACTATTTGTTTTCTACTTAGCAAAAGTCGGATTTTTATGTAACACTTGCATCGTTGGTTTATAGCATACCTTTTGGTGCAGGTATACTCAATGACAGAGAGTTTCTTGTTTAAAAATAATTTAAGTATAGGATAGAAAACGAGAGCCGTGGTATATGGGAAATAGACACGTGCGTTAGCGAGTGTCTATTTTCCATATACCGCGGCACGAGATTTTCTATCTGACTTAGACCACGCTTTTCTAACACTGTCTGTATTTCTTTACCCGAACCCCTAAACAACAAAAAGAAGAGTAAAACTCGCTGTGATATTACTGTAATTGGGTGTTTATACGCTGAAACAACTTATTAATCTATTGCCGTCTCTTATTGCAGATCTTATGCTTTTTTGCGACAATAGAAAGCCTTTTGGAAAAAAAAAACGCTCATATAAATTGCTCGTCATGTTTTTGACCTGACTCGGCACTGATAACTGTCGAGATTCACGTGCACTATACACTTCTATCGTATATCTGTAAATACAATGCCCGGAGTTGAATCCGTGATATATATACTTTTGAAATACTGTTCTCTGATTGGCCAATTCGCTTCAAGCGTGGTCTAACTATTCTTATGATGTGTACACTTAACTTTGGCATGGGGTGTAGACTAAGATCAGCTTTCCCATAATTTGCCTGCACTGATTTCAACATAGTTGGGTTTTTGAAAAAAACCCGAACATTTTGAAGTGTTCCAAAGATTTCCAATTCATTCGAAACAAAAAATCAAATTACAACAAATGGTATTTGAAGTCGATCTTTGTCCGTACAACTTACAAAAAGGAGTATTCAAGTTCACCATGACATCACAACATTCGCATTTTTTATCATTATTCGTCAATACATGTGTACTTTGCTTAAAAAATACATACCGTAGAAAATCTAAGAAGGATAAGTTATGCAATAGAATTCGATGAATATACCATTTATATTTAGACCACGCTTGAAGCGATTTGGCCAATCAGAGAACAGTATTTCAAAAGTATAAATCACAGATACAACTCCGAGCGTTGTATTTACAGATATACGGTGGTATTATGTGTTGCACGTGAATCTCGACAGTTTTTGTGCGTCGCGTCATTTCAAAAAGATTACGAGCATTATAAGGGCGCTGTTTTCCAAAAGACATCTATAGTAGCAAAAATTCAAAAGATCTGCAATAAGTAACGGAAACAGACAGTATTTTCAGAAAATTAACACATTTAACAGTTAAAACACGGCGGGTTTTACTTTCTTTCATTGTTAACTTGATGTTAATATAGCGTGGTCTAAGTCAAATAGAAAATCTCGGCGCTTCAGCTAGTGTCTATTTTCTATATACCGCGGCACGAGATTATCTATCTGACTTAGACCACGCCTTTCTTACACTATCTGTGTTTTTACCCGAACCTCTAAATAATGAAAAAGAGTAAATCTCGCTGTGAAATTACTCTTATCAAATGTGAAAATGCTGAAATCACTTATGAATCTTTTTCCGTTACCATTTTTCAGATCTTTTACACTTTTGCGACTGTCAACAGTCTTTAGGAAAAAAAGAGCTGTATAACAAGATCGTCATCTTTTTTAAATGACTCGGCCCCCAAAACCTGTCGAGATTCACGTGCAAGACACACTACACCCGTATATCTGTAAATACAACGCTCGGAGTTGTATCTGTGATATATACTTTTGAAATACTGTTCTCTGATTGGTCGATTCGCTTCAAGCGAGGACTAAAAAACTTGTTATTACTACAGGCAGTTGCTGCCTAGTCTAACCTTTGAATATATCGGTTGTACTATATAATTTGTTCAATAATTTGTACATTTAAGCATGGATTTCAAACAATTGGCACCATTATCCTTCGCAATGAGCATATTTGCTCTTTCAGGCCATTTTTTAGCTCCAATGTCACAGTACAAGGCAAAACGTTATAATTGAGCTCGTCCAGTGCAAAGCTCCTACATCTATGGATTGGTTTTAAAATAGCTGGCTCAATTTATATTTTTATGATTTTTTATGATTTTCTTCATAGGTCAAGGTCAAAGTTGAAACTAAGCTTACCCTAAGAATTTCGCCAAAATTTAGGTATGGATTTCAATTTGTTTTTCACAATTATTCTCGGTTTTAGTGTATTTACATTTAAAATGTTGGTTAAATTTTTGCCGACTTGACAGCAATTATGCCGAGACAACAATCTGCTGTTGTTGTTTGTTGTTGTTGTTGTGTAACCAATTATACATTGTAATTCATTTCGGTCTTGGTGTATTTAAATTGAAATACTTGTGGATCTTTCAAGAAAATTTACTTTGGCTGTGTTCCCTGATTCTTCCATTTTCCGTTATCAAGGTGGGAGTCAGATACATTGTAAAGGCAGAATTTGATTGAGGCTATTAGTGAACAAACTAATTCATTTATTGGAAGACATTGGTGTTCCTGCGTCTTCGTCTCCTTTATACCTGTTACAAATATATATTGGCCGACGGTGCCAGTTCATTCCACCTTTCATTAAAATAAAAAACAACAACAACAAAAAAGGTTTCTGAAACGTTTTAGAAATGGTACGCAAGGTTTCCAAATAGATTGGAATTACTGTGACATTATAAGGTTTGTATGTTTAATTCATCAGGAGATGCCATATTCAATACCAGACCGAAAAAAAGTTTGAGTATTCGTATTTAGTGGTTCTAGATACTTTTTTCATCGTAAAATATTCAACGGAATATATGTCTTAGTTGAATCAAGTAATTCACATTCAAGATTTACCACTGTCCTTTAATTTCATAATGTAAATATATATGATTAAAAAGAGGCAAATATGATTAAAATCTACAACAAAAAATCTCTGGGACAAATTTGACTGAAAATTGTGCGCTTTTATGCTTATTAGTGTCTTACGAAACGGAGCGATAGCGCACAGTAGATTCGAAATGATTGTTTTAACGAGGTTGATCCGGGACTAGCCCCGCGTTCAGGATTACAAAACGGTGAAAGCTGATTGCAAAGTATACCATGCTTTGCTCGCAAGTGCACCTACAAAGCTGGGTAAATTTTGCAAACATTTCGCACCGTTTTGTCGGTTTAACATCCACAGTGACTGCATTTTCAATAATAGTGATGGCGAACTCCTTGATTGAACAAATATCAAATGAATTTCAGCAACTGATTTGTAGGAAAAAAATATTGATTATGTAACAGCTCTGTTTATTTATTATTTCCCATGTCGACAACGTGAAATCAAATATGTTATACACGTAGTGCATGGAATTACAGTTCATTAAATGGTCGTCATTAACAGCGAACTGATCAGTTTACAATCAATATAATGGCGACGTAGAACTTATTTAACCTCCCGACTTGTTTCCGATAACATGAATGAAGCTTACGGAATCGTTATAAAAATAAAGTTGTCCTAGGTATCACATTTCCAACTTTTCCAAATTTTGGCCGTTTTCGGTTTGGACAATTCTTACTAGTATTGTCAATGATTCGCTGCCGATTTCCTATTGTAACGTCCAAGTGATCAATCGAAGTAGGGCTTACAAATTCTATGACGTCATTTTGGTTAAAATGATACGACCGTCATTGTGATATTTTCTATGCTTACCAGCAAGTCATTTCTTTTTTTTTCTTTTTTTTCATCGAGCCCCCTCTTTGTCTTTTTTCATACTGAAAAATTCAAAGTTTTTGAAAATATTATGTCGGCCTTTTACGACTTGAACCAACGACCCCAATATTTTAACCAAAGTGACGTCAGAGAATAAGTTAAAAGCATTACCACGACTGATCGCTTGAATGTTACAATAGGTGTGTGTGTGCCGGTCCGGGAATCGAACCCACACGGTCGAAGTTCAATGGTTTTGAAGTCCGGTGCTCTACCAATTGAGCTAATCGGGCTGACTTACAATATGTGTTCGGCATTGAATTATTTATACTATAGTAAGAATAGTCCCAGTCAAACAAAGGCATTCCCTTACTGTATCCGAATCTTTTGTAAGTCTATGACTTCATGGGATGTATGCACAGGGACTCTGCACATGATAAATAAGCCTTATAAAATGATTTGGCTGAAAAAAAAATAAAAATGGTATATAAATATACACTATATTTATATACCATTTTTTATTATTTTTTTTCAGCCAAATCATTTTATAAGGCTTATTTATCATGTGCAGAGTCCATGTGGATGTATGTACGGTCTTGGTCCATTAGCGGTATACAGATAGAACAAAAAAATGTCTACAGTCAGAAAATTTCTGACCGTATATCTACTTCAAGAAAATGTTAAATTGTAAAGTTTAATGATTTTCCTGAATTTCATTCTTACCGTTTCCAAAAATTCATTCGAAATCACTTAATTGGTGCCCCATTTATTCATTCCAAACACTTAATGTTTTATGTCAAATAATTATCAATTTGTATAATTTGACAACTATACGACGATGTCTTATAATATTACACATGTACATTTAAGTATATGCGACATTTGATCAGCGACCGCTTAAGGAACCCGTAGCTTCAGGAAACAGTAGTTTATGGTTCTTACGCGTGCCTATGAGATGGTCAAACTTACAATATGGTTGGAGCAGTAATAATTGATGGAAAAATCATCATACAAACGAGTTTCGACGGCACATTTTCAAAACAAGTAATGTAACTGGAAGCCAAATTTGATTATGTGATATTTTCATTGTTGACACAATGAAATACTGTAAATTAAACTTGAACCACACCAAATTGCAGTTGATTAAACAGTAGTTATTGATAGGTTTGATTGTGGTTCATGAGCCCGTTTTACTCAACTTTTAACGAAAAAAATTGTCATTCAAAATCACATATCGTACCTGTTATTTTCATCCATTGTTAGGAAATTTCTCATTGGAATCGCCTTAAGAACTCCATACTTAGTTACTACTGTACAAGCAAATTTTATTTTTGACTTACGCAAAAAATTATCGTAAGATGTTTAGAAAAAACAGGCCCCAGGTAATTACAAATAAAAGTATGTTAGAATCAAGTATTAACATATCGGAAAAAAATAGAATACAGAAAATCTCGCTTGTAGTTTGATGCGTTTTGTTTTATCCGACCCATTTCTGCTGGTTTCATTGCATTTAGAGATTCCAAATAATATATTCAACAACAAAATAGCGCTTCACTTTATTTTTCAGAGATAACTTTTTTCTATAATCTAAAATTTGAAAGACTGTTTACACAAAAAACCGTAAACCAAGTATTGATTTTTGACAAACAAGGATAACGCCGAATACATATGCATTGAAGAATTGCAAACATATAGAGGCGACAACCCCCAATTCAAAATTTGGAAATAAGAGTTAGTTTTCATTGCTCAATAAAAGTCAATAGCATGTGAATTTATGAGCAATATTGCTCCCAAATAAAGTCTGGCACAAGGATTTCTGAATTTTACCAAGAGTTTTATTGAATATGGATATTCCTTCGTTCTGCATGATGCCCCAATCTGATTAAAACCTTGAGGCCCCCCCCCCCCCTCTTCTTACTTAAATTGCAAACTAGTTTCTGATAAGCTAGATTTTAAGATAAGTCCGCTCGGTGAAAGAATAGTCATTGGCAAAATTTAAAGAAGGTGTTCGCGAAGGAAGCTCATAATGGTATGAGATAAACGTACCATCACATTGACTTGCTTACGTGGTGTTACCTATAGCTATTGCTAATGAAGGATTCTCGGCTCATATACACCATCTTTGTGATTCACTGTCACCACTTGTCCATACAAACCTGAAAAATTGTGACCTAAATAGTAGAGAATTCATGGTCATAACTCATTGCAATGCAGCCTACTCATCCTGTCAGGATCCAAAATATAGTGCCGAGAGTTGTTAAACCCTGCAATGGTCGACTGTTATGACCACTCAAGACTGATGCAAGTGTCCTTAATTTTAATCAAGTAAATGAATAAATTTAATATGACTTTGCGCGATGACGGCCGCTAATTAAATTTTTGCTACCGCCAAATATTGATGGCCCGGTCGTTTATGTGGCACGAACAGAAAAACATGTTATCACATTTAAGTGTCTCTGCCAAAGAGAGTATGGGTTAGAAATAAATTTTACTACAATTGTGAACCTGGTGGCCGGCCCAAATAAAGTAATGCCATATCAGCAATTGAAAGATTTCATGGCAGAATTATTTATCGTTGAAAGGTGATGCGTTATTTTTGTTGTTCAGTATAATCTAAATCAGCAAAATACCTCCTCAGGCAATTCCACGAAACACGAGTTAAATCCAGCAGAGGCCCACGACACGCAAATATGAAGGTAAAATCATTATTCAAGATTGAGACAATTTTCCAAAGCAAAAACATGGCGATCCTGACCAGCTGACGCTAATCGCGAGGTCTAAACAAGGTTGGCAAATTTTAAACGACCCAGATGAATAGTTTTCTTGTGACTGGTCATAATTTCTTAAAAAGTAATGCCGGTATTTGACCGATGGTGACGTCAGTTCCGTTTAAACTCTTGCTACTTGTTATAAAATTAAACCTGACATCCTCGACAATTACCGGTGTGACGCCATCCCGTCCACAGTGTACGGGCGGTCCTTTAGAGTGCGTCTGAATGGTGTACACCTCATCGGCCTGTATTTGAACAGGGTACTTCAGCAGTACGCTGCACAGTTTAGGGTCCTTGCTACATGTCGCCTTATAAAAGTCTCTGTGAATTTGATTTTCATCTTTACCGAACAGGGTGATTTGTAGGTCCAAGAGTTGTGGCCCTTTCAACGGCGCGAATACTTGTACGCCGCACAGTCTGATCGTGTTTGAACATTTAAACGAGATAGCGTCAGGGCCGTTATTTTTCCATGAACCATCGACTAAACGGAAACGACTTACTTTTAATAAACCGATCTCTAGATCTGGTGATATTTGTTTGATACTATCTGACAACGGAACTAGAGGCAATACATGCGTATTATAATCTTCCTGGGCGTGATTCGCTTGATGTTCTTCTATTCTTGAATCTGAATTTTCTGAACGTTTTCTTCGAGGTGCTTTGTTGATTTGTCCTGGTAGGTTTTCAGTACTCCCATGAAAGTATCGAAATATTTTTATTTTTTCGTCATTTGCCAGAATTTTCTTGGTTGAAACCTTCTCTGTGAATTCTTTTATACCCATCTGTGTGTATCGCACATGAAAGATCATATCTCCTAGTACTTGTCTACGGTTTTGATCTAGCGGTTGTATCTTCATATTAGAGCATCTCGAGTCGGCCCACCGCAATAACGCGTTAAATACCGTCAGTTCGTCCGTATAGAGATCGTCTGCTTTAATCACTTTTTCTACACACTCTTGGCACAAACTTGTAAACGAACGGGACTTTAAAACGTCTGAAGCATTTGCAGATACGAATTCCATACACTTACAAATATAATACTGCTCGTTATATTCATGTCCCAATTCCAACAAGTTACATGCGTTTTCTGGTGTCAACTCTGACAAAATTTGATCAAAACAACGTTTCGTCAGGGCCCTAGGTCCAAATTTGTTTGCCAATGGTATCAATGGTATAGCCGATCGACTTGTAATGTCGATATCACCGGTGTAAACAAACCTGGAAAGTGAAAAAAAATATGTCAAGCTTAGTAGTTGCTCAATATGGTGTCAAGGCCTTCATGACTGCCAAGATTGAATTATAAAATGCTCGGAATTGATCTCGACAATGATATATATTCCCCCTTTTTATACTTTGATTTAAACAATTTATAAATTACTTCTGTTCTTTATAAGTTGGAGTTGACAAGCTATCTTTAAAAAGGTGACACGCACTGCAGTGGTGGATCTCAGTTAAACGAAGTAAATTGCTGATATGCAACAGGTTAGTGAGATTTGCCTGATCGAAAAATAGTGCTCGATGGAGCAATCTCGCCATTTTGTTTCAAGTAATTTGTAAGCGTCTTCGGAGAACCAGTAATCAACATCGTGAAATTGACATTCATCTCGATCAAAAACATTCCAAATCACTCGCTCAGCGCTCCATTCATTCATTCATTCATTCGAAACACTCAGTCAAACCATTCAAAAATCACCAAAATATGAGAAGATCGACAACTTCTTTAAAAATATATTTAGCTAAAAAAGACACGATTTCAGCGACAGAGTTGAAATTGTAAGCGGCTGATAGGTTCTTCGCGAAATATGAAGCTATTTATAGAACTTTATGCATATTTTATAAAAGGGAGGTAATAAATATCGCTAATCTTGTTCATCCTGAACAAAATTAGCGACATTGGAATACCTCCCTTTAATTCACTCTAACTCGCTCATCACACTCATTCATTTTCATTCAAAAATCATTCATCTTGTCATTTTCATGATGATGTTAACTGTAACTGGTTGATTTTCTTACCGTCTTCGAAAGGCACCGGTGCTAGTACATACTTTACTATTGCGCGTTTAGACGTTTTGTGTTTTTAATAGTGAAAGTACATTTGATGACCTTTAATAACGATTTCTTTATTAATGTACTTAAGATATAACTTCAAGGTAAAGCTTGATTGAAGTTCGTCTTAGTAATCTGAATCGTTGCCTGTCACGACAAGATGGAGCATCTGGGATATCCGTAAAATAGATATTTGAAAAAAATGTATTCCCATGTTTTACCGGAAATCATGAAGATTTCATATAAATGATAGATTATGATTCAGAGAATCAGCCTATCGCGAAAAGTTTTGATCCTGATCAGCCTGCGCAGTACTCGTAGTCTGATAAGGATCGACACCTTGACAACCTAAATGGTCCTTTTTCGCATGTCGGGTTACATCGTATTTTGATTTCACCTTAGATACTGCTTGAATCGTTCTGCGTCAACATCTGGAAGAATGACGAGTTTGCTCTGGAACTTTCTCTGGTCAGAATACAGACTTGCGACTTTCGGCGCCCTGGATTGTAAAATATACGAATGCGCCATGACTGCGTCTTCCCGGCGACCAACGAGAAATGTGACGTCACACATGATCTCATTGTTAAGCATGTACAAGTTGCACTCGGCCAGTGTTTTACCGTCTTGCCAATCCTCGACCTGAATGAAAAATATGTGATTAACTGTGATCCTCCACGAAGAGTCTGACTAATAGTTAATTTATATGACCAGAAAATTATAGCGTTATCTTTAACGAAAGCAATTTCCTAAATATAATATGAATGAACTAAGCCTTGGTGTTTTGAAAATTAAAGGAAAGGACATTTATAATTTTTCGACGTTTTAGTTGTACCCTAGATATAGATAGGCTATATAACAAAAAAAAAGCAAAACAAAAGACACTTAAATCAATGGACATGTAAAAAGTTAAGAGGTTTTTTGTAATTCTTGAAATTTTATCGACACAAGAAATTGATATCCATCTAATGTGTAATAGAACATACACTTTCACCTTAATAATAACTTTGGTATACAGTTTGTAACATCATGAAATTTACATTCGTCTCAATCAAAACCATTCAGAATAGCTTACTCGGCGCTCCTTTCATTCACTCCAAACACTCACCTAAACCATTCAGAAACGCCGCAAACTCACTAAAGTGTTAGATCATCCACTGATTTCAAATGAATATGGTTTAAAATATCGCGATTTCACTGACATAATTAAATCATAAGCGTCTGTTTGATTCTTGAAGAGGTATGAAGTTATTTATAGAATTGTATGTATATTTTATAAAAGGGAGGTAATAAATTTCGCTAATATTGTTCATCCTGATCAAAATTAGCGATATTGAATTGCCTTTCTTTAATTTCTCTCAAAACTGTCTCACCGCAGTCAATTGCATTTCAAAATCATCCCCCTTGTCAATTTCGCTATGTTTCTTACTGTGTCAAACATTCGTTTCGGACAGTAAAAGTCTATTTAGCACAGGGCATATAAAAACAGATGAATTTTTTCCCTTACCCGAGTACTCATCGAAATAGTGAGATTAAGTCTGTGCAAGATATTTCCAAAAATTTAACATGCGCGTGAAGGGACAACATTAAGTAGCCTTAAGAATCAAAGAAATTCTAGTGAAAGTGGTTCTATTTGAGATCAGGATACTGCAAGTTGGTTCTAAAATTACTACCTGATAATAATTCGTGCTATCAGGCAGGCGATACCAGATCAATACCTGTATTGCATTGCATAAAAAGGGATTAAGATGGCGAAAGAGTGAAAAACAAGCACATATCGGTACTCGACCGAGCAGGGAGTAACTAGATATTCCCGTCGCTATTTTATGGCTTGGGCACAACGATCATCCAAATAAATAATAATGTTCCCAATAATATCTAGAATAGAATTCCAAATCAGAAAAAAACAACAATGTAATAAACAATAGTAATTACCATGGTTGTTATAGTTTCAGCTATCCCCGCAGACTTTATTCTGGAATCGGTGGTGTGTGAAATTCTATCCGAGAAATTGATCGAACAAATGACACGGCTGAAAACGCAGAATAAATCTCTTCCAATTTCGATGTCTTTTCAATAAAGGTGCGTAATTAATCTTTAATCAGACATAAAAAGCCTGTTAGTCCATATTGTATAGATACATTTTAGATAACGCCATAAATACTTGTTTGTATTTGATATTTGTGATAGTGACCCGTCAAATCAAAAGAGGCCGTCTGGGATCTCCGTAAAATGGATATTTTAAAAAGAAATTGGTCCCAGTAAAGGGCCACCGGATTTCAGATTTAACAAATTCTTAAACTAGATGGTAAAATTGTTATTTTAGATTCAGGAAATCAGTTAAGTTCGTAAAGTTTTTACCATAGTCAGCCTTTGCGAACTGCACAGACTGACCAGGGTCGAAACTTTGCGCACTACCTTGATGGTCCCTATCGCCTTTGAGTAATTTCAGCTCATTCGATTATTGTTTACGACAGTCGGCGAAGTGAATTCAAGAGTCAACATAGTCTAGTATGAAACCATAAATATCCAGACATTTGCAACAATTAGCTGCAATTTAAACTTCATGTATTATTCACGGGACTTGACAGGTTTTCAAATAATTCTATTGATCTCCAAAAATTAAATGCTTACGTAAAGAGAAATTTATTCAAGAAAGAAAGAAAAGAAAGAATTGAATGCTTACATAAAGAGAACTTATTTAAGAAAGAAAGAAAGAAAGAAAGAAAAGTAATTTTCCAGAAGGAACATTTTGGTATGTATTTCCTTTTTTTTTACTTTTATTTCACGGGCGTTTGAAACAAAAAAACCTTATTACACTGTATAAATAAGCGAAGCGGACTCGTACAAAATGTGGTAAGTTTGGTGATTCCATGTACCCTCCCCCCCCCCCTCCCAACTCAAAAACAGAAATAAAAAGGTTTATTTCCCAATATAAGTGTTTAGACTATAGTGCGCAATTTTTTGTAAGCTTCCGTATAAATTAACCCGCAATAAATCAGTATCATTTTAGAATAATCTTATCAAATTTTCTCTGTGATATTAAATCATAGGAGATAAATCGAGTTTTTACTGATATCATGGGGCATAGAACTAAATGCTTTCCCACATTTTTGCATAAATCCACATAGCATATACGTACAGTGTGGTAAGATCTTAGTTTCATCACGGACCCTAAATATACAAATATCTCTTATTTTATGACGAAAGTTGTTCATGGCGATCTATATTTCTACAACAAAATTCGAACCCCTCATGAAAGCCTCAACATTACGACTGTTTGTAAACGCTGAAAGCAGACGTCAAATTGCACGTAGGGAAAAGCGGCAAACTGCGTACGTTAGACAAAATGACGTAATAATTTAATGTTGAAATACTCAAAAGTCGTGACGTCAAAGCAGTGGAATAAAATGGCGACGCGATTTTGAAGTCAAGAATCATCTGAAGATCGAGATGCCCTCCTCGCCAGGAAGATCGCTGATAAATGAAGAGGAAACTGAAAAAGAAGATTGTCAAATCGAAAAAGATACAAAATATTCGTGGTTTGTCTGTTCCTGCGCTTTCTTTACACAGGTGTTTGTGTATGGGGTGTTACATGCATACGGTGTCTTCTTTGTTGAATTTCTTAAAGACTTCAAAACAACGAAAGGGGAAGCAGGTAAATGTTACAACCATTTACCCTATTAGTATTTATCGGTGCAAAAGGAGAACGAATGATTTCAATCTATATTTTAACTGTTCAAAGTCCTGCGCGTTTCTTACAGAGAACCTACTGTTTCGCGTGATAGGTCTGAACGCGTCTTACAAGTACGAATTAGCATTACACATCTTTCTGTTCTCTACGATATAGTGACAGATAAAATAAATCGTTTACGGAAAACCCGGGCTTCAAAGGACAATAGTGATAATATTGATAATCATGATATCAATTTACGTTTGTTTAAAACGATAACTAAAAGTTGACAACACGTTTAAATCAATGATTAAAGAGAAAAAGTATGTCCAATTTTAGTATTTATTATCAGGAAACCACTGATATATTTTTTTATCCAATTACGGATTGTCTGCGTACCGGGTCGCAAAAAATACCGCGTGGAGACATTCTGAGAACTTCATCTGTACAACAATGGCAAAAATTACGGAGTGTTTGCGTACTGTAGCAGAAATATTGTGTGTGAACATTTTGCATAATTCATGAGCAAAAACTTTTAAGGGTTTTCGTTTTAGATCGACTTACTTTTAATTTTTATTTGCCCGCCGAAAGACGGGGCGTATCATGGGATCACCTGTGGCGTCCGGTGTCCACTTTCTTGTCCGGAGCATAACTCTGCCACCTTATGTTCGATTGACTTAAACCTTAACCGTTATATTCCATTCATGATAACGGAGTGCAGTACATAAGGACCCTTACTGGACATGGCTTAATCTTTTAGTTATTTCCCCTTCGCTATTTTTCATACTTAGACATCCAGCACTTTAACGGACGTATCTTAAGGCATTTTTTTAATTAATACGTTCCCATATAAACCCATTTATACGATTTAGCGGAGTTTTGCAGAGGAAATTCCAGCTCTGTTTCAACTGTACGTTCATACACACAAATATAAATGGTAAATTTCATGTTTGTAAATTGTAAGTAAATCATTTAAAGAAATATTCATAAGTGGAATTATGTACGTGTAAGCAGAATTCCACGCCTCTTTTACTATTATCCTTGCAAAAGGATACATTTTGGAATCTTGGTTTAAATACGAACTTGAAACAAACGTGTATACGCAAAGTTTCCAAATAAAATGATTTTAAGACTGTAAGCAGATATTCCTAATTTGGATTAAATATTAGTCGGTAAAGACATTTCAACAGGTGATATAATGGTTTGCGAGCCTAAGAACCGAGAACTAATGCATAAATGCCAAAATATTCAAATTAGATGTTAGAAAATAGATAGAAACAAATTATGACTAGAACTTCTTGTAACATAAGTAATACATCAAGACCAAAACTGCTATCATACTGATGAAGAATTGAAAAAAAAAATCAATATCAAAATTCCTTTGATAGCAGTACAGGTTATTTTCAAAAAGAATAATATACTTGGGCACACTCTAAAATGGCGGTCCTAGGGCAAGTGTTTTGTAGGGTTAGAGAAAATTTATTTCAAAGGAACGAAATCTAGCACGACCAAAACATAAGGGTATGGGTTATGCAGGTTGCTATGCTAATGGGAGACACGGAGGATGCTTCATGTAATGTTATATATGTGACCTGTCACGCGAAAAGGGGCCATCTGGGAACTTTGCAGATGAATATTTGAAAAAAAAAGATTGGGTCCAACATAGGTCCATCAGAGGTCCCATTTCAAAAATTCTTTCACAGGAAGGGTATATTGACCATTTTAGATTCATAAGATAAGAAAATTGCGAAAAGTTTCGACGTTAGTCAGTCTGCGCGAATTCGCACAGTCTTACACTTTACGCACTACGCAGATGGTCCCTTTTCGTGTGACGGGTCACATATGTGACATTCCAGACCGCGGTCATGTGACTTTCTATACTTTAACATCCGGGTTGTTAGACGCAGGTTCAGACCAATCACGGTACAGTATTTGCCAATCTTCTTTTAACATGTTTTGCTTTAAAGTCGAAATAGAATAATATTATCTTATTTAACATATCGAAAAAAATTTCATCAATTAATCCAGAGATGATAACGAATAAAATTTAATTATCGTACAAAAAGGCATGTTTGGACCTAATGGAAGCTGTCTGATAACCTGACATGCAATTTATCAGGCAGTCTATTTTTAGAAACAATTTGCATATTCATAATTATTAACAGAACCATTTTCACATCTATTTCTTTGACATTATAGGCTTCACAGAATTCTAAGCCTTAAAATTTGTTTGCACGATAAATGAATATGTCATTTTCTTGTGAGAAATAATTTTTCAGTAAAGACTCGCCATGGTAAATTCTCCCAATCTCGATCATTGATATTTAAGGACACCAACATATTTATACAATATATACCCGTACCCGTCGCTCGCTTCTCTTAGATTTTGTTTTTAAACGATACTTGAATATCGAGGGTTCTGTGCAAGACTGTAGTAAGTGTATATACATTGTATATACACCTACTACAGTCGTGCACCGAACCCTCGATATGAGTTATATCTCATGTCGATTATAGCGTATATCAAAATAATACAAATCCTTGCCAGTAAATAAT
Organism: Fragum whitleyi; assembly: GCA_948146395.1. Lineage (NCBI taxonomy): Eukaryota > Metazoa > Mollusca > Bivalvia > Cardiida > Cardiidae > Fragum > Fragum whitleyi. The sequence goes on along the minus strand of OX411546.1, from coordinate 11,391,110 downwards.
TTATTTCAGCATGGATTGGTTCCCTGGCATACGGGCTGTCGATGACGTTTGGACCGGTAACCAGCTTTCTCATCACTCGCTTCGGATACCGACCGGTCATGATGCTGGGCGGTCTGATCTGCGCTACATCCCTCATCGTGTCGTCATTTTCGACGTCAATCATGATGCTGTTTCTGACGTTCTCCGTCTTTTACGGCATCGGCACGTGCATGACGACGTCACCAACCATGACCATAACGTCGGAGTATTTTGATCGGTACCTCAGCATTGCCACTGGTGTCACCGTCGCGGGTAGCAGTTTTGGTACTTTAATCATGGGCCCGCTATCTCAGCTGATAATCGACAAAAGTGGGTGGAGAACGGCGTTTAGGGTGTACGCCGGGCTGTGTATATCAACCACCATTTTCAACTCGCGGATACAGCCGCTGAAAAAGCCTAGCAAGAAGAAAGTCGAGGGTCGAAGTTTTATAAACGATCTCCAAATATGGAAGAATCGAGTTTTTGTGATATGGACTATGGCCATATCCTTGGTGATGTTCGGTTTCTACATTCCCTATGTACACTTGGTGAGTATCAAGATAGTGGACCCGTAAACGTTTCGCAACGTTTCGGAAGTGATGAACTTTAACAGTGTTAACCGAGGTTTCCTAATGATTTTCATTAGGAAACCTCGGTCAGCATTGTGAAAGACCATGAGTTCCAAATGTTATGGAACTATTAAGGGTTCCCTATCTTAATCGTCAAAAGGTGACAAAAAACGTAAATACAGCTTGATCAAAGTTGTATTTACGATGGTTTTGGTCGCTCACTGATGTTTTTTTTCTAAATGTGGGTAATTTATTCAATATCGCAAGTTTCGTTTATTTGAATGCAATTAGCGGTATTGTATCACCTCCATTTAAATTCTATCAAATTTCATGTCGAATTCAATACAAAATCATTTTTAGATAGTTCAATTTCGCGACGTTCTTAACTGTTCTTCGCAAAATTATTAGTAACAGTGCTGCAAAAGGGGGGAGAACTAGGGCAATCGAATAGAAGCTTCCCAGATGTAGTTGAATAACTACAATAGGTTGAAATAGAATCATAAGCCTGATAAAACGTCATCTTCTGTGGCCTATTTCTATCATTTCTATGAGTTTTTTTCTTTCCAGGCCCATCATCTCGATTAACATGCATCACATATCAAAACATTCGTCTAATTATGATCATTTTAATCAGTCACCCGAAACATTGAAATATTCATGTTAATGGGAATGTCGACCTCAAAATGTTTTATCACGAGTCATTGTAACATTTTTCTGCTGTATCATACTAATCTATAGATTATGGAAAATGCTGCTCGAGTAACCGAACAGCAAAAATACCACGACTGAAAATTAATAAATTATCAGACGGGGATTTGATTGCTTAACAAACAAGAAATTAAAATGGAATTTTGCCATGCATCGTCTCATTTGAATCGTCTTCTAAAGACGATTCCAATGAGATATTGCAAGGCATAATCTAACAATAAATGAAATTACCAGGTACGATTTGTGATTTTGACTTTACGATTATTATTTTGGTAAGACGTTTAGTAAAACGGGACCCAGGTATCTTTGTCATCTACAAGAACAATTATGATTTTCTCTCCAATCAGAATGAAGAGTTTTAATCCGTGATTTTGCTAGGAATTAGAAGATTGCTGAATAAATGGTCCAAACACCGTTCGAAAGCATAACACTCAGATAAGATTTGAATAAGTGTCTATTCCTGTGTAAATACAGTAAAATGTGTATTAAGCGACCACTTACGGGACCACCAAAAAGTGGTTGTTAAAAAAATGGTCGCTTGATACACGTTTCGCTTACACATAAGAAAAATTGTTTTTATTGAATATGTACTTTTTTTGCGAAATTAATAATATTCTTATGTTGTAAAAACTCGAAAGAATCCTCTTATTGAGACGATTTTAATGAGTTTTAGCAACAAAAGAATTCACTTGCAATAATTTTTAGACCAAAAATATCTACCTTTCAAGATGTTTTGATTTAAAGAAGGCGACTTTTAAAACGGTCGCTTAAAAAAATGGTCGCTTAAAAGACGGGGTCGATTGCAAAATGAACTGTAAATGAATATGAATTTGCGATTCTTCGATGCAATGCCGTCATAACTAGTGGAATATTGCATCATCGAATCATCGTGTTGTTTTTCACAAGCAGAAATTGTTTTTTGTAAATATTTGTAATTTTCAGAATTCCAAAACTCGTTATATAACTCATTTCCATTTTGAGCATGTGGTGGTCAAAGTCACGAAAAATTTAGGGTAGAGATGAACATCCGTCAAGATTAATAGTAACGGTTATGCCGATTAGATCACAGAATTGTTATCAACACCTGAAGATTGCGTTGATTATTTTATTCTATCACAACGCTGTAGGTTTCCTACGCCATAGATCAAGGTATCAGTGCCGACCGTGCCGCCATATTTATGCTGGTTCTCGGGGCTACGACCGCCACAGGCCGGATACTATTTGGTAAAATTGTCCAATGGGGAATCCTGAATCGTCTTCACATGCACCAACTATCGATGGTCGTGACGGGAACCGGGGTTATGCTGTTGCCCCTCATCAAATCGTTCTGGGGTAGGTACATAAGGGTTTTTTTTTTCGAGGTAAGAAATGACTTTACCCATCTTTTATAAATGGTCCGAAACAAGAATTGTGGGATCTTATCTAGATTGTCTCTTCGGGGAGTAAATGGTCAATTCCAATCATTTTTATAGGGATGAGTGTATTTTTCACTGCGTTTATTGGAGTATAAAGTGCAATTACCATAGCACATGGCAAATAACGCCCGTAGGCCCGAAAGACCTATTTTCAATTCAATTAAATTCTTTAGTGATAACTGAATACATCAGTGACATTACAAAGCATACATGACATATCATACAAAAATGTGCTAGAAATAACACTAGAAGGCCACAAAATATATTCAAAAACATCAAGAATCTCTAATTTCAAAGCCTTTTGACAAATATTTATTCAGAGATGTTGCTCAAGTTCTATTTTTCGGATACAGAAATAATATGAAATGGATTTCCCAACGTGATGCGATTTAAACAAATCACAATTCTTTATTTCATTGGATTTACAAAAATATTAAATTCTTCTTGGTTGGTTTTACGTAAGTCTTTTACACATGAAAATCACAAAAAATCACACAAAAAATCACTTTTTGGATTACCATAAGGTTACGGAAAAACTACTAACCGATCTTAGTATTGATAAAAAAAACCTCAAATGTTCTGCTCAAATATCAAAATCTACTAACGTCTAAACTTACGGAACTTCTTTTCATTTTTTGACACAATTTCGTAAGGCGCCTAAAGCCCTTTATCCAGGTATACTGATAACGATCTTTTTTTTAAAAAAAAAAGACAACCTCTTATAGATGTATAAGTTTAAAAATTTTGATCAAATACACGTGTATAGAGGTATTTGATCACTCATCTAAACTTATCTATACAAATGCACCACGATGTCTGACCAAGAGTGTTTACAATACCCGAAACTAAATTTAATACAGTCTAAAATATTGTTAGAATTTATTTCAGGTATACTGATGTATGTGGTGGTTGTAGGTCTGGTAGATGGATGTTTTGTGGTTCCATTATCCATCGTGTCATTTAAAATTCAAGGTATCTTCCAGGTATACTGATTAATATGGTGGTTTTCAGCCTAAAGGATGAATATTTTGTGATACTGTAGCAAGTCGTGCAAGAAATGTCAAATATCTTCCAGGTATATTGATGTACGTGGTGGTTGTGGGCCTGGTAGATGGATGTTTTGTGGTACTGTTACCCATCATGACGGCGTCCCTGGTCGGTGTAGAAAACAGCGTTCTGGCCTGGGGATTTATGATCGGAACATGTTCTGTAACATTTACCATTGGCCCCCCTGTGGCAGGTACTACTTGCAACATAATGAAGATTAATTTTAACTTATATTGAAGGGCATAATTTAATTTCAACTACCCTTTGGATTTTATCAAAGGGCAAAACCTGCCCTGCGTTCAGGATCACCAAACGGTGCAAATAGTTTTCCAATTGAACCCCGCTTTGCAAGTGCACTTGCGTGCAAAGCGGGGTACAATTCGACAACTGTTTGCACCGTTTGGTGATCCTGAACGCAGGGCAGGTTTACATTTTGTCTCCGATGTCGTTCGTATCTCAGCCTGTAATTTCAAGTTAGCATGGTAACGTCGCACGATCTTGATTCTACAGTGAAAATCATGCTCGCAAAAATGTGCAGTGTCCGACATGCTGTTTTCATAAGCCCGTCACAAGAAACTTGAGGTGCACGTGTGACGGTCGCGAGTTCCCGCTCAGACAACGTTCGATCAGTCAACTACATCTACTGAAAACCACACAGCCGCCTTCGATCGCGTGACTATGTGATGTCAATGCGGTGGTTCTTACAATGCCTTTACAATGGGTTACGGTCCCCGCTTTTTCAATTTTTGTTCGTTTACTTTTATACTTATTCGTAAGGTCTGCGAAGCCCACATAAGCGTACGATGATCATACGGACATAGTATGTCGCCGCACGGGCACCGTGCGATTTGGTGTGTTACGACGAATTTACGGGTGTCGTTTGCCAAATTAAACCAGCCTTATAGTTATTTCTTATAAATAATATGATTATTCCAGAATTATCACTTCTGTCAGGGATATTACTAAATTCATAACTCATTATGTTATACATGTGTAAAATCTTGATATATGTAATTTCAACCTTCGAGCAACATGGTACATATCTAAAGCTTTCGTACATCGCTCATAAGAGATTATGCATATTGTAATCAAAGTAACAATTATTTGCTCTTTAACTTCATTAAAATGCCTTGACTCGAAATCCACAGAAAATGACTGTGTCATTGTAAACGTCCTGTCTGTAGTACATGGACTAGCGAAATTATTATCTAAATTTAATTCCAATGCATTTCATTAGGTTACCATTTCTGATTTTTCAGGAGCATTATACGACTTAACCGGAACCTACAATTTATCTTTCCACTGCGCAGGCGTACCGATACTCACTGGCGCGGCGCTGCTATTTTTCATCCCTTGGGCACAGAGGACTTCCGGTACCCGACACGTTCTGGAAATCATTAATGATTACACCATCAACACAACTATGACGTCACGTGACGGCGCTTTCCAATCCGAGTCGACAAGAACCGTATACCAGGAAGATGAAGTTCGAAAGATAGACATCATACGGTCCAATGTGTCCGTCCGAACAACTGGAACATCACCAATCAACCCTGATTCATTTATAGGTGAAAATGCATTAGTTTTAACCCTTGTAAATAATCACATTATATTACAAAATAAATATATAAAAAGATAAACCTCATAAGACAATTTAAATTACACAAATAGGCATGTACAATTTCTTCATTTTATGATTGTGTCTCTAATTACATCCTGAAATGAGCGTATTGATTTTTAATCAGATTTAATTTTTTTAAGGGCATGTTGATTTTAGAATGTTTCTAAAAATCACGAAAGGAAAGTGACACGCTTATTTTGCAATAATTTTATGATGTTCATATGAAGGAGGTGAAATAAATGTTAATTTTAAATGGGAATCTGTTTCTTTTAACATCCATAGATAAATCAGTCGGTACAGACGATTTCCCACTGCACCGCTATTCAATGGACATCGAGGACGCCCTGTCCCAGCTGAGTACCAACGACAAAATTTTTGATGATATGTTACGACAGTCGTACGATAGTAGATGCTCCCCAAGGCCTAACCAGGATACATGCCTTGAGGTTTGTATAGTTTATGTACTCGTAACGCTTTAAATGAGAAATGAACTCTCTAAAAGTATTTGGCGAAGAATCGGTAAACAAACATCAATTAGATATTAAATCGAAATTACAATCAGAGGTAGAATGCCGACTTTTTTTAATAAAAAAAATTGAAACTGAATGCCCTTTTCCCTTTAATTTTAGGTGAATTTCATCTAAACAAATGATTGTTTAGAGGAAACTCATCTCAAAATAAAGTCTCAAAAAGTTCCCAAAATTTGGGGCATTTGAAGTGGATTTTCTCAGTAAAAAATGTAGGGGTGCTTCAATTAGGGAGGGCGCTATTATTACAGGAAATATAGCCGTCATGATATGATTTTCATTTGATAACGTTAATCTTACAACGGCGCTTTCACATTTTCAATTGATAAATATGTGTATATATCGATGTTCACTAATAGCTCCCAACGTAATGTGAATTACATCTTTTCTAGATCCCTCGTTTACCGCCTCCAAGTGGATCTTTGCGTCTGAGAACTACATCCGAAAACTCGTCGAATACTGGTAGTGCGCATGACAAACACAGCCTCCACAGCACCAGTAAGCCACACCCACAATCTGGTATTAACCAATCAGATGGCAACTCCTTCATACCACCATCACTATCATCGAATAAATCGCGGTCATCACAAGGAGAATCCTACGATAAGCATATGACCTCTGTAAGTCGACAGTTCTTACCAACGAACGAGTCATACTCTAGTGTCAATAGTTCCCTCAGAAGTGGATCTAATTTTGTTGCTACACAACAACAACAACCTTCTGCGTCATCGAGTGTCAACAAATCAAACAGCGAACTTGATCCATCTCAGAAACCTAGCGACTTCGATCAAACTATATCAGAACAAGTGAGCCTTATCAGGGAGACACTAAAAAGTCCGATCGCAATGGACGTGGACGAAATCATACCAATAGCTAGTCATCACCTCGCGGTATCTGCAATGGAGACAGTCTGTCCAGAAATCACAATACAGGGACCAACACCTGCTCATTCTCTTAGAGCTGAAACAACTGTAGGTGAACGCGTCAAAGACACACTAGATAACGATCCAGTTGCCAGCCCTTCTAACATCCACTCGGCACCTTTACACGTGGACCAACGCATAGAGAAAGATCCTCACGCCATATCTGATTCTAGATTTGAATATGACAACCAGATAACGATAATTCCAGGAAATAATCCGTTTCTATCCACCAATAAGAATCAAGAAGACAGTGCTTCACCACACGTTAAACTTGTAGATCTGTTTAAACCAGTTAAAAGTGAGGAAGATACGCATGATGACGTCACTGGGGTTGAGTCATGTGACGCCGTGGTGGCAACAAAGAGTCAGACAGGGGAACTTGATGTTTTTAAACATTTATTTGACGATGAAGAAGCTCAGTAATAAAATTCAATATGATTGATATTTCGAACTCCTTGATTTTGTTCTTTTACCTTCTTTAATATGATCACAAAATTTAGACAAGACTAGTCCAAATGACGATCATTGAAAGTAACTTGAGAGTTAAGCGCAAACATTTTGAAACTACCTATATAATCATCAGTGATTACTTGTACTTCGATTTTGCACAGAACCAGCCAGTTAACATTTGAACAAGGTGTTAGTGCTAACCAAAATGCCCTTGGAATGGCAATTTCAATATTATCAGTCCTTGTCAGATGACCTCGACTTTAAAAGGTGCATACTGATGGGAGGAACCTGGGCCCGTTTTACTTAACATCTTACGATTATTTTTGCATTAGTAAAAGCACTAATGATTTTTTTCGTAAGAAGTTTAGTAAAACCGGTCCCTGTATGCCAAATATGAGCACTGTACGTTGATTAGTATATCACGGGAAAGTATTTAGTTCCTAGGTTAATTGTATTCCAAGACAGACAGACAGACAGCACGACATTGGTAAAACAATGAGCATAGTGGGGGGATAAAAATGTGGCTTGTCATACGAAAGAAAACAGCAAGACAGGAGGACCATGATGGTCCTAGATCGCTCACCTGAGTCTCTTTAACCCCTGGGACATCACAGGTTGCACCGGGGGGGGGGGGGGGGGGGTGCAAATATGATCCAAGGGTCTTGATATGAACAATTTGGTTGAGGTCCATTAGATGATGCTACATACAAATAATGAAAGCTGTCTGCCTTCTGGTTTCAGAGAAGAACATTTTTTACTTTTTGATTCTATAAAAAAGGGATGCGCCCGGGTGGAGCCCAAATATGACCCAAGGGTGTTGATATGAACAAACTTAGTAGAGGTCCACTAGATGATGCTACATACCAAATATGAAAGCTGTCTGCCTTCTGGTCTCGGAGAAGAAGGTTTTTGAAGATTTTTCAAAAAGGTTTCAGAGAAGAAGGTATTTGAAGATTTTTCGCTTTTTGATTCTGTGTAAAAAGGGTTGCACCCAGGTGAAGTCCAAATTTGACCAGGGGTCTTGATATGTACAAACTTGGTAGAGGTCCACTAGATGATGCTACATACCAAATATGAACTAGAAAGCCATGAAAGGCTCATGTCGCTCCACAGGCTTGAATTTCTTGTAATAGCAAATCTAAGTTTTGACTAGATTTTTAGATATTTTGGGTTCTACTGATGTTGGAATGGTTTTCAAAGTTTCCACTATTATAACATATAGAGAAATGACCTCCGTCCATAAAAGACATATTCTTCATCAAATCACAATAATTTTTGGCTGCATGATTATAGATCACCCAAGGATCATACTAATGAAGTTTGATTGATATCCATCAGTTACATTCTGAGAAAATGATTTTCAAAGTTTCCACTATATAACATATAGAGAAATGGCCTCTGTCCATAAAATACATATTTTTCATCCGATCACAATAATTTTTGGTAGACTGATAAAAGGTCACCCTAGGATCATTTATGTAAAATTTGGTTGATATCTATCACTTAGATTCTGAAAAAATGATTTTCAAAGTTTCCACTATATAACATATAGAGAAATGACCTCCGTCCATAAAAGACATATTCTTCATCAAATCACAATAATTTTTGGCTGCATGATTATAGATCACCCAAGGATCATACTTATGAAGTTTGATTGATATCCATCAGTTACATTCTGAGAAAATGATTTTCAAAGTTTCCACTATATACTATATAGAGAAATGGCCTCAGTCCATAAAATACATATTTTACATTCGATCACAATAATTTTTGGTAGACTGATAAAAGGTCACCCTAGGATCATTTATGTAAAAATTGGTTGATATCTATCACTTAGATTCTGAGAAAATGATTTTCAAAGTTTCCACTATATAACATATAGAGAAATGACCTCCGCCCATACAATATATATTTTTCATCCAATCACAATAATTCTTAGTAGACTGATAAAGGGTCACCCAAGGATCATTCATGTAAAATTTGCTTGATATCCAGCAGTTAGATTCTGAGAAAATGACTTTCAAAGTTTCCACTATATAACATTTAGAGAAATGACCTCCGCCCATAAAATACATATTTTTCATCTGATCACAATAATTTTTGGTAGACTGATAAAAGGTCATCCAAGGATCATTCATGTAAAATTTAATTGGTATCCATCAATTGGAACCTGAGAAAAGTCACTTTTTACCATATTTGGAAATGAGCCACGCCCATTAAATCCATGTTTTTCATTGGATCAAAATTTCTTGAACAACTTTGAAAGAGGGTCACCCAAGGATCATTCCTGTGAAGTTTGGTTGAAATCCATCCAGTAGTTTCTGAGGAGAAGATTTTTAAAGAAAAAGTTTACGACCGCACGCACGGACGGACACACGACGGACACAACGCCATGACAATAGCCCCAATGGCTTTCAGCCAGTGGAGCTAAAAATTATATCAAAGGGGTCAAAACAACAAAAATAACTACTAATGAGTATAATTGTGCAGATATAAGAGTCATTTGATCTTTTCTTGTTAAGATATGAAGTAAGCAATTAGTTTGAAACACTTCAGTTAGGATTCTAGATAACTCATTGAACATTTGGGGGATTTATCTTGATTTGACCCTTAGAAATTTCTCTCAAGGGGGTCAAAATGACCCCATTGAGAGAAATTTCTAAAGATCAAATTAAGGTATTCTATCTTTCTATATATACTGCCTGACTCCCCTTTCTGGTATTAATAGCAGGTGCGTGTCTGTGCTGGTATTTGAAGTCAAAATGACTTTACTAAGAGAAATTTCTGAGGATCAAGTTAAGGTAATTTCAAAATTTTGGGAGTCAAAACCTTGGTTTACAGATCAAACAGAAGCCCTGAGATGCGTTCGTTGAAGCAATACCGCTAAATGAGATTTTTAAGACGTCATATGGAACGATTTTCGATAATTTGAGTTAAAACATTCGCTGTCGTCATACTCGTTTTAAGCCAATGCAAAACCATCTTTGTTTCCTCATTGAGATATCTTAAGATTCCTATTAAGCAGCTTAAAATCTTGCTCTACCAAATACTTCATCTTAAAAATCTTATTAAGAATCTCCCTCTAATGAACATACCTCTGATTACAAGGAAATTAAATCCTTGTACTGTACTGTACGGAAAGTGTTAAAAGGCTTTTCTTCTTAACAATTTTTGAGACTCAATAAAATGAAGATTGAAAGCATGATAGCAACTCCTGAAAAGTGAACAAAGGGCCTCTTGATCCAGACAATTTACGATGGATATTTTATTTCTGGGAAGGACTTTTAAACCTCACCAAATGTAGCGGTTCAAGCAAAGAAACTTCTCAACACCTTATTTTTTTACTTTAGACCAGTCTAAAATTTCTAATCAACAATCCAATTTAAATTCATTTACATTATATCATCTCACTATCTCGCATTTGGCAAGGGTTAAATCAAAAGGTTAGTATGGCAATTCAGATTTAAGTGAGATTAATTCATCTGTTAATGGTTAAGAGAAATGTAAAAAAAAAATCATTAAAACCATTTCTATTAACTCAATATGCTATTGCTCAGTTATCAAGAGCTGTTTGAATAGGTAAATATATGATCTTGTTACATGACCTACGTCATGAGAAAGATGTAAACATGTTGGATATGATAGGGATAATTCACGTTTTTGAGGGCTGAAACATTTGCAGAGATCCGAAAAACGGAGTGCGAAGCAAAGACCAAACAAGGTGCCAAATTGTCACAAGATACGCCCGTCACACTGCTTAGTATAAACTGGGGGTTTGAATAGAACTGAGGTTATTTTGAATGAATGTTTTTTGCACCCATGAAGTTTCATGATCCTAGCTATTATACTTTTAGATTTATACTCCGGACAAGATTCAAGTCTGAAAAACAACAAAGGGCAATAACTCAAAAAATAGGCTAGGTAGAGTTGTGGTTCTTGTGCACTGCACTCCCCCTTGGTGTGATCTATACACCCATAAAGTTTCATGATCCTAGCTATTATACTTTTAGAGATATACTCCGGACAAGATTCAAGTCTGAAAAACAACAAAGGGCAATAACTCAAAAAATAGGCCAGGTAGAGTTGTGGTTCTTGTGCACTGCACTCCCCCTTGGTGAGATCTATACACCCATGAAGTTTCATGATCCTAGCTATTATACTTTTAGAGATATACTCCGGACAAGATTCTAGTATGAAAAACAACAAAGGGCAATAACTCAAAAAATAGGCCAGGTAGAGTTAAGGTTCTTGTGCACTGCACTCCGTAATGATGAGAAGAACACACATGCCAAGTTTGAAGTTGATCGGACTTCAAGTGACAGAGTTATGCTCCGGACAAAGAAGTGGACGCCGCCGGACGCCCGGCCGCCCGGACGCCGGACGTCACGGGTGATCCCATAATACGTCCCGTCTTCGACGGGCGTATAAAAAACAGTTTTAAACTCCATTGCTTACAAAATTCATGACGTCACCAAATTTAATGCGGGAATTATGCCAACGTCTTAAGTTGTGTCCTAAATTAATTTTTACCATGAATATGTTTGATGCATTTAAATTATCAATATGTATACTCGTCAAAATCGAACCTTTGATGTATTATTAACAAAATGCATTGGTTATTATCTTTTGAAGCAAGCAAATGTTGCAAAAAAAGATAAGTATCATTGAAATTGATAAGCTTTATACACCCCAGATCGATGATATCTAAGTAAAAAAAGCTTAGTGGTAATGTAGAATGAATTTACTGATTAATACATGTTTTCTGCCGTTAACCCCGGGTGTTGTCCATTAACGGATGCCCATAATGACCCAAAAAAGCAGATTTTATGCAATAATCTTTATAAAACATGGGTGTTATAACACTAGTGTAATAACTAAGCAAATATGATAAAAGTGTATGTCAACTCTATTTATTATCATGAAATACATGTACATCACTTTATAAACAGTGATATATGTTGTGCAGATAATTGTAATCAATGAATTTCATTTAACCATTTGCTGTTTAATCCCTGCTTTTTACGTGCCTGTGATTTTATGATTGAGAAAAAAATGTGAAAAAAGAAGAAATTGCTTCTGACAAGTAATTTCTTCTTTTTCCACACTATTTTCTTCCCTACTGAATAGTTATTTTTCAAATTAAATCCACTTTAAATTTTCGTCTGCAAATTATTTGAATTTGGACAGGTCCAAAATTTTGTTGGAAAGGGTTAATTGCAGTTCAGACAAGAAATTTATATAAAATACTGCAGGAGCAATTGTTAGAGCAAGATTCCTCAGAAGATTTTTAAGATAAATTGTTTGGTAGAAAGAGATTTTTAAGCGGCTAAATAAGAATCTTAAAATATCTCAATGAGGAAAAGTTAGCTTTGCATTGGCTTAAAACAAGTAGAAGTCATGCCGATTTAAAATGTTTTCACTCAAATAATCAAAAAATGTCAATTATGAAGTCTCAAAAATCTCATTTAATGGGATTTTCCATCTAACCCTTACAAACACACCTCAGATTTATTAAAGTTGCCCTCTAAACCAATCAAAACTTGGCTGGGCCTGTTCTTATCTGTTGAAAGATGACTTGTTTTATTAATTCGGTAATTCATGACCACTGATGTATTATCCTGTATATCTCAAAATGGAATAACTGAAAAGTAATGAAAAGGAGAAAGTCATTTAACACAATTTTATTGTGTAGGATAATACATTTCTGTAAAAACTTATCAAAAACTTTCGAAAATCATTAATCATAAATATCTTAATCACTTATCGTAAACTATCTAAATCCCACCAATTCTTGCACTTCCCTCACAGTTTCTCTAGCGATATCACTTGCTTTCTCATTTCCTCTATGTAGAATCTTTAACAACTCATGTTTATCATCAAGTAACTTTGTCATCTCGTCTCTAATTGGTTGTACATGTTCATTAACTACCTTGGCTAGAAGAGCTTTATACTGCACTTTATTCAAGTCTGAATGTTTTCTAATCAATTCCTCCTGTTTCATTCCTGTTAATGATGCATGAATATCAAACAAGTTAGCTAATCCTGGTCTGTCCTCCTTGTTATAGGTTAACAATTTTTCAGAGTCTGTCACCGCCTTTTTGATTTTCTCAGTGACAATGTCTGGTCCATCATTTAAATCTATTCTTCCAAGTGGATTTTCTTCTGACTTGCTCATTTTAGCTGTTGGATTTCTCAAACTGCGTAGTTTTGTCTGATCTCCTGCAAACAGTTACAGAAGCATGTGAGCATGCTGCCTGATATTTAAATAATTTCATTTCTTTATTGCTCGGTGGTTTATCGAGAAATAACGGTAGATTATCACTTGATAATCTTACCGCAAAATCAGTGAAATTATCAAAAAACTTATACCCTGCTTTTGTGCATTTCATCCTATCTGACGTCATCTATGCGGGGCGAAATAAGTGATGTCATAATGAACGTTGCATAGCAATCACGCGAAAAATGACGCGCTTTACAAAAATATGTCCTAGAAATTTCCCATTTTGTCTCATTTTTGCATTAAAGAAATAGAATAATCGTTTGTTTTTCGTGTAAGATCGATTAATATTTCAATTCGTGAACACCAAAAGCTCTGCCACTCGTGAAAATATTGCCTTTGTTGTTCACTCAGTGAAATATAAATCGATCTCACTCTGAAACAAATGATTATCCTCTATTTCTTTAATGCTTTTCGGTGGTTTATCGAGAAATAACGGTAGATTATCACTTGATAATCTCACCGCAAAAGCAGTGAAATTATCAAAAACTTATTCCCTGCTTTTGTGCAATTAATCCTATCTGACGTCATCTATGCGTGGCGAAATAAGTGACGTCACAATGAACGTCGCATAGCAATCATGCACAAAATAACGCGCTTTACGAAAATATGTCCTAGAAATTTCACATTTTGTCTCATTTTTGCAATAAAGAAATAGAATAATCGTTTGTTTTTCGAGTAAGATCGATTGATATTTCATTTCGTGAACACCAAAAGCTATATTTTCACTCGTGGCTCTGCCACTCGTGAAAATATAGCTTTTGTTGTTCACTCAATGAAATATAAATCTATCTTACACTGGAACAAACGATTATCCTCTATATGTTCATAAAGCAAAGACTTTCAAATAACTCATTACAGCTGCTCCCCTTCATCTACAAATACTAATATCAAGTGTTCAGTACATACTTCCCTACACCTACATGGTCAAGTTCTCACTTGAAAGGTAAAAAACATTTGACCATATCTGGAGCATTTCTATAATAGTAATGAATGAGTTTGTGTCACATCACTTTTTAACAACAAAGGCAAATTCAGTGCCTGTGACACGATTCTAGCCTTAATGATAAGTTGCACTTAAGGTAAAAACTGCGTAATGTAAAATTTTTCATTTGACCAATTTTATCTTTCTGAGGATGATGTCATGTCACTTTGATCACCGAATATGACCTTTGATATGACTTTTAAGCCAGCAAAGCATCAGCTTTGCTGGTTTTAGTTAACATACAAAATTTTGAGGAAGTCTCATAATTCAAATGAGTGCAAACTGCCTCTGGCAGATTAACCACTTAATCAATGTACTTTCTTTGTTTAAATTCTAAGGGCTATACATTTAGCTCATTTATGATGAAACTTGTTCAGTATGGTAGTCAAAATGATAAAACCTTCTGAAAGAGCAAAGGGGCATTTTGCCCACCCATGATGAATAATGACCAGAATAATTTTTATGTCAGAAGGGGGACTCAATTAGAAAATGAGAACATTTGAACAGAAATAAGGAAAGAAAAATCAAGATTTATGAGAAATTTTTCACACTCAATGTTGTACTGTGTATTGGAATGTAGATTTCCAAGAATGTCACATGTGTGCAAAGTAATGACGCATTTGTAACGAGTTGTTAATTTTCTGACATTTCGATTAAAATATTTTTGCAAATTGGTGAACTTAACACTGTAACTACAGCTTGAAGAAGCTGCAGTTACAGTGTTTAGGTCATCCTCCAACAACTTGTTTGTTTCATGACCATATTTTGGAGATAAATGTTAATAAATCTTAGGGGGTTTTATATATCTCATGAAAGTGGACAAGGGGAAGAGTAAACAATCTATCAATTATCATATAAAAGACCCAAGCTATCAGTAAAAGGAAAACCACATCTTACCCACAAGAGGTTTACAATCTGGAAAGAATGTACCAAAGTTTCTGTTGAATGTTCTGGCTAAGTTCCTGGTTAACTCTAGATGGATAACTTGGTCTTCACCCACTGGTACAATGGTAGACCTGTAATGATATAGACAGACCTACAGATATGGGAACAGCTATATTTCATTAGTTGTGCAGCAAAGCATATCAAAGGGTCAGTTCAAAACCAAACAAGAGTTGTCCGCCGACAACGAAGCTCGCCCAAACAGCTGCTTGTCACAAACAGCGCTTGACCGAAGACCGAAGTTCAAAGTGGTTTCTTTCAATGTTAAAGTCCATGATCTAATATATATCTGTTTGAGTAGTAATTTAGAAATATTAAAAACTTTTTTGTTTTAATTGCATGTATAAGGTTAGGGTAAAGTGAAAGCCTACAAGCAGATGAGGTTACCAATGGAATTTCTTTGTATCAAACATGAAGTTTTTCTTTAAAATCTTTTTAAGTCCACAAAAGGTCAAGATCAAGGTCAAATTGTGAAGGACCTATGTCTCTGTAGAAGCCTATCACCTAGAGAGTATGTGTATGAAGTAATAATGTCCCTGAGCAAAGCATTTAGAAAATATATGCAAGGTTAAATTTTTGGTTAAAGTTTTTCGGTTAAAGTTTTTCCAAGTCCATAAAAGGTCAAGGTCAAGGACAAATTGTCAAGGCCCTTGGTTTCTGGTGAAAGCCTTTCATCTGGTGACTATGTTTATGAAGTAATGATGTCCCTAGGTTAAAGCATTCAGAAAATATAAGCAAGGTTAAAGTTTTTGGTAAAAGAACTTCAGTTAAAGTATTTCTAAGTTCATAAAAGGTCAAGGTCAAATTATCAAGGACCTTGATTTTCACAAAAGCCTATCACCTAATGAGTATGTATATGAAGTAATGATGTCCCTAGGTTAAAGCATTCAGAAAATATAAGGTTAAAGTTTTTGGTTAAAGTTTACAGTTAAAGTTTTTCTAAGTCCACAAATGGTAAAGGTCAAGGTCAAATTGTGAATGACCTTGGTCTCTGGTGAAAGCCTATCACCTGGTGAGTATATATTTGAAGCTATGATGTCCCTTGGTTAGAGCATAAAAAAATATATGCAAGGTTAAAGTTTTTGCTTAAAGTTTTTTGGTTAAAGTTTTGCTAAGTCCACAAAGGGTCAAGGTCAAGGTCAAATTGTCAAGGACCTTTGTTTTTGGTGAAAGCCTATCACCTAATGAGTGTGCATATGAAGTAATGATGTCTCTAGTTTAAAGCTTACAGAAAATATAAGCAAGGTTGAAGTTTTTTTGGTTAAAGTTTTTGGTTAAAGTTTTTGGTTAAAGTTTTTTTTGAAAGGGTCAAGGTCACAGTCTAAAGGTCATTTCGACATGGATGTTGGTCTCAAATGAAAGCCTATGCCCTAATGAGTGTTTCTACAAAAAATAAAGCCTCTATGATAAATACTGATAGAAATAAAAAACTTTAACCTAATGCGGACGCTGACACCGACGCTGACGCCGACATCCGAGGGTATGACAATAGCTGTTCCAAGACTTTCGTCCCGGGCGAGCTAAAAAGGAGTCACAGCCAAACGGATAAGACAAAAGCAACATGCTCAAGAGTTTTTGTTAAAGAGCATAAAAATATAAAAAGATCAGAAAGATTTGCAAAATCAAAATGGGTGTTCTGAGACAACCCTTGCTGCACCCCCCCCCCCCCCCCCAAAAAAAAAAAAAAAAAAAAAAAAAACATAATTAGTTTAAAAGGAACTTTACACCTTGACAGGCACATCTGTGCAATATTATTTGAATTACACAAATATGGATAGAAGAAATGTGTCAAACAAAAAACTGTGACCTTGACCTTTGAGATACAGAAAAATAGCATTCATATGACACCTCTTCTGATTGTTGGGAACAATTTTGAAATCCATCAATTCATGTTGTAGTTTTACTCTTGACAAATTAGGACTAACAAACTCACTATTGCACATTCACCGACTTGTCCCTGACTACAAGTGGGCTGGACAAAAATAACATTTCTCCTGACTGGTGTTACAGTCTATACTCTAGGTGTTGAAACAGCACCATAATGGTGCTCTGCGTTATCAGTTCCAAATCTCAATCAGCTCATCATTAACGGTGTAAAATAATTCATTAACCGTTTGATATGTGCCATCAGGGTGTCCACTTGTTTGCATTATGGAATTATTCCAAGGAATTTGTTTACATGAGGTCAGCTTGTTCTGTCTTCATCAGCTACACAGAAAGCTGATATCTCTAATTGTTGCATGGTCAGTCATTATCACATCTTAGATAAATAATGAAAACAAGAGGACCATGATGGTCCTATATCGCTCACCTGTGTATCTTTGTCTAAATTAACGTTCGATCCCCGACGGCGGCACTCATTCTTTCCGACTATTTGTCTCTCACCAATGGGTTGATAATCGTAGACCTATGTGAGATAGTAGCTGGAGGCTAGGAAAGAATGTGGTGGTTGTACTGGTGAGAGAAATACCAGGAAACCATTGTTAGGTGCTCCAGCCGCCGCGATATAACTGAAATAATGTTGAAAGCGGCGTTAAACTCCATTCAATCAATCAATCAATTGTCTAAATTAACTAGTATCAAATTTTCCAGCAAAAGTTGTATTAGTACTTTTAAGACTTTTGGACTCAATAGAGTGTAACAAGAAAATTATCATGACAACTCCTTTTCCCATGACATGACACAGATCCTTCCAATTTTCAAAGGATTCATCCTTGTAACTTGACAAACGTTCGGACCAAGTTTCATGAAGATTAGACCATGTGTGGCCTCTTGAGCTTCCAAGATGAAAAATGTCATTAAGGCCCCTTTTCCCGTGATATGATATGGATCCTTCCCATTGTCCATAGGGTTCATCCTTGTGACCTTACAATCTTTCTGACCAAGTTTCATGAAGATTGGACCATATTCATGGCATCTAGAGCATAAACAAAAAAATTGTAATTAACACCCCTTTTCCCATGATATGACACAGATCCTTCCCATTCTCAATAGGGTTTATCCTTGTGACCTTACAATCATTCTGACCAAGTTTCATGATGATTGGTTCATATTTGTGGCCTCTAGAGCGTAAACAAGAAATTTGTCATTAAGGCCCCTTTTCCCGTGATATGACACAGATCCTTCCCATTTTCAAAAGGGTTAATCCTTGTGACCTGACAATCATTCTGGCCAAGTTTTATGATGTTTGGTTCATATTTGTGGCCTCTAGAGCGTAAACAAGAAAATTGTCATTAAGGCCCCTTTTCCCGTGATATGATATGGATCCTTCCCATTGTCCATAGGGTTCATCCTTGTGACCTTACAATCTTTCTGACCAAGTTTCATGAAGATTGGACCGTATTCATGGCATCTAGAGCATAAACAAGAAAATTGTAATTAAGACCCCTTTTCCCGCGATATGACACAGATCCTTCCCATTTTCAATAGGGTTAATCCTTGTGACCTTACAATCATTCTGACCAAGTTTCATGATGATTGGTTCATATTTGTGGCCTCTAGAGCGTAAACAAGAAATTTGTCATTAAGGCCCCTTTTCCCGTGATATAACACAGATCCTTCCCATTTTCAAAAGGGTTAATCCTTCTGACCTGACAATCATTCTGGCCAAGTTTTATGATGTTTGGTTCATATTTGTGGCCTCTAGAGCTTAAACAAGAAAATTGTCATTAAGGCCCCTTTTCCTGTGATATGACACAGATCCATCCCCTTTTCAAAAGGGTTCATTCTTGCGACCTAACAATTACTCTGACCAAGTTTCATGAAGATTGGACCATATTTGTGGCTTCTAGAGTGTAAACAAGAAAATTGTCATTAAGGCCCCTTTTCCCTTGATATGGCACGGATCTTTCCCATTTTCAATAGGGTTCATCCTTGTGACCTGATGGTTAATCTGACCAAGTTTCATGAAGATTAGTTAATATTTGTGGCCTCTAGAGTGTAAACACTTAAATTGTTGACGCCTGACGACGGACGACGGACGACAGACAACGGACGACGCACGACACACGACGGACGACGGACATTCAATGATCACAAAAGCTCACCTTGAGCACGATGTGCTCAGGTGAGCTAAAAACATAAAACTGTCCAGTAGATTTTGGGGCTTATCAGACCCCTAAGTTATAGACTGGTTAGTGTTTAAACACAGTATACACAAATATTATAATATTGGTTCTCCTTTACAGCTTTGCAGTAGATGAATAGAATAATCATTTTTTTTTTTTTTAAACAGCTTTCATTCTGTAAACAACAAAGCTGTATTTTCACTTCTGGCTCTGCCGCTCATGAAAATATAGCTTTTGTTGTTCACTCAATGAAAGATAATCAATCTAACATGGAAATAAAAATTTATCCACTCAGAGGTACATATTAGAGGGGATATTTCCAGTCTAAATTCTCTATTTCTCATTAAAACCTTATGTTGTTGGTACTCATTTGAATTGTCTCGATGAGACAATTCCAATTATTACCCACAATATAAGATTTGAGGAAGTAGTTTTTAAAAGATTTGATTGGAAATCGAAAAAAAACCCTCTATTTGTAGCTCAGCTTCTGTTTCCTTTCAACTGAAACAAATTGAAAGTTATTTTTATTCAATATTTAACAGTATTGAAATAACACAGTTCCTAAGAATCGTACTTGTATAAGAGAATATCAGCAGCTTGCAATACTGGATATGTATACAGCCCTAGACCAGGGTCCTTTACTTTCTGAGACTTCTCCTGAAATAAAACATTAAATCTAAATCATCAAAAGCGTCCATAAATAGTAATATTCATCTTATGGGAAATTAGAAAATTAGTTATTGTTTATTGATTATCATATAGAACTTTTTACCTCAGTAAGTTCACTTACATATTTATGTTAACCTGTACCAATAGTAAGTAATCTGCAAAGGTTATATTTTTGGCCTAATAGGGGCCATTGAGTGAATCAATGCCTTCATTTCTCAGGATTCTATTTTTATTCTATTTTTTATTACAAAAACAGACAAAACTTTCCAATTAATTTCACAGCATCTCAGGTCATGTAACATTAATTTATAATATGACCTACGTCACAGGAGTGAAATAACCTATTGAATATTTTTGATATTACACGAGTGTTATTTCACTAGTGTAATAACTATGCAAATGAGCTAAAACATGCAGCAACATTGCACTTTCATAGTGAAAATGATGTCATTATGTTTTTGCTGATGTCATTTTGTAAATGGCATTATATACATGTATTTCATTGAATAACTTGAATTGATAAATATTGTAAATTTCTTGTTTGATAACAAATTTTTGGGTCATATTACAAACAGAATATCAAATTTGAGCACATTTAATACCAATTTATTAAACTTGTCATCTAAAACAGATAAAAACTTGGCACAGCCTTGTTTTTATCTGTTTAAGATGACTTGTTTTATAAATATGGTATATCCATGACCACGCATTAAATATCCTCTATGGGCACAAGATTTAATCTCTATCCTGCTGAATTTGAATTTTGTTAAAAAAGATGCCGCTTTTTGCCATTCCAGTTTGGTTAAATTTGAGCCTGTGGGTAACATTTCCAAAAATATGGGTAAAAAAAAGGCAGCATAGGCCACAATCAGCCTTGAAGTGTGTGCAGGATGATCTTGATCTACTGGTACACTGTCTGCCAAAGCTTTGTGTTCAGGAGGAATATGTTGTGAACAGAAGAGTTAAGAATCTGCCCTGCCATTTACCTTCCATTGTGGTAGATTCAACCAAGGTAACAAACATAAACATCCTAAAACCCATGCTAGATAGGTGTGTTCGGGGACCTACAATATAATAATAAATGGTGTAAACATAGCAGCGTAGAGGGAACACGTTTGTTAAATCTGTAAATATTTGAAATATTTTTGTACTTGATGAAATGATGAAAAGGGGTGCTATTTACAAGTAATACCCCTCGAGAACCCCTACGTTTAATGTTTGTAAATGGGATGGCCGGCAGGTCATTATATTTACAAACAATTGGAATGTGATTTACTTACGAAAACATGCTCTACGTCGAACGATAGGATTGTGTATTCAACAGATATTTAACCTATTAACTGACGACAAAATTCTCTGACTGGTCCAGATGAAAAGGCAGACAATATCCAAATTCTGATTTATTCTACTTTTATTTAATATTTAATAATTTTATTGATGTTTGTAAAATGCAATATCCCCAGCTTCCAGCCTTGTTTTTTCGTTTCTAACAAGGTCGGGAAAACGGGGATACAGCCAATATTGCAAACAATGACATAAATCATTTCTGTTGTTTTTATTTTAGTCAAAAAGTTACAAGAAAAAGTGAAAAATCTGTAACCAATTTGCGACCAAATAGCGGAATCACAGCTTAATTAGGCTGTGATTGCAATGTTTGGAACGCACACCAAAATATCGTGAACTAATTTTCCGAAATTCCGACACCATCCGAATAATCATTTACAGTAAACAAAAGAAAAATTTACTCAATTATCTGGTTTCCCATTAGATCAACTTTGTTCTAGATAAATTACTTTTTTTCCTTTCATTTATCTTATCTCGATCCAATCATAACTGTTTATGATCTTGTCTTCTATAACCATATTGTATGTTTATACCATACGTGGTTTTGAATAAAGAGTTGTATTGTATTGTAAGATAAATAAAGATTTTATAATGATTCCTTCATGTCTACGAGTATCATTGACTTTCAAATTAAAATAATAGTAATTACTTATCACAAAGTTGATATCATTAAGTAGAGTATGCCAAAGATCGGTTGCCAAAGACAATACATGGTTTTTAACTGATTATGAAATAAATATTCCATGACTACATATTCAATATTTTCTAGTTTGATGTTCATTATGATAATCATGAAATACTTTCTAGCAATTTTTAGCATTGATTTGAGGAACCAAATTGAACAGCTTTTCAATGGGAACCCAAAGGTATTCCTTTTTTTTTATTGGGGATCCCTCAAAGAACATTTTGCCCCATACAAATTTCCAAACAGAAGTGCTCGTCTGGGATTCCTTTTAATATTCAAGGATCCTCGAAATCTCAGAACACTGTTTCAGGGCTTGTGTTAGTGTTTAAAATTGAGAAATCAGTGACTCCTATACCATGAAAATCAGGGGGGGGGGGGGGGGAGTGTCAAAACAACAGAAAAGGCAAGTTGTGAGTAAAATTTTAAGGCTTCAGTATGAATTTACCTTTTCTAGTCATACCACAATGAGATATTTAATAAGTAGAATTCTAAATAGTATACAAAATACATATCATTGAAAATCTGAGTGAAGAAACCCAGTTTTGACCCTTAGAATTTTCTCTCAAGGGGGAGAGAAAATTCCCCTTGGGAGAAATTTCTAAGGGTCAAAATAGGATACTTTCAGATTTTTGAGGGTCAAAACCCTGGTTAAATGGTAAAACATTAGCCTTGCTATTTATGTCAAACCCTGTTGTTTTGATATCTTACCAGGGGTCGAGCACAACAACATGGGGTCCCAAGGACTCAATAATCTATACACAAGGTTTTTGATCTATTTGCACATTTGTGGCTTATCTTCAGAAAAGAATTGAAGACTGTTTAAAACAATCTTCAATTCTTTTCTGGAGTTGATCCATAGAGGGTCCTAGGGACTGATATCAGATAGCTTTAAGGAACCTGGCTACTTATTTGTGAGTCTCAGACCACGTAATATTTCATCCAATTACAGAGTGTCTGCATAAGGTCGCAGAAATACCATGTGTGGACATTCTGCTTACTTCATCTGCACATACAGCAAAATTTTTAACAATTTACAGAGTTTCTAAGTATGTTCGTACAGTGGGAGCATCAGAGGTGCCTCATCTACATAAACAATAAGATTTTCATCTTAAGGTTGCAATGGGCAAATGTCATGGCATTATTTTTTTTCCACTTAATGAATTTTTTTCTTGTTCAAATAATCATGTTGTAGATTAACATTGTATAGTCATTTTATCAAAGTTTGAAGGTACATTTCCATGCTTGTTTTCATGCTAGAATTATCTGCCCTTGAGTGGTACTGGCTATTTTTCAGAAAAATATTTATATTTGTTCTAGGTCTAGTATAAAGTCAGTACCAGGTGATAGCTTTAATCATAGAGTTATTTTATTCATACCTTCGTATCACAGGTATTCAGGTAACTTGTTTTGCTTGTGTAGATCTAGTGGCAAACAAAATATTGGTCATTTCACCAGGGGTGTGGAAATACGAGTTTTCTCCTCTTGTCCCTGGACAAGTAAAAGCGGATTTTCTACTCGTCCAGAATCAAAATGAACTTGTCCGCTAAAGAGTAAATAGAAAAATTTGAAAAAAACAAAAACATTGCCTTTTGATGAAGAAAATGCTGGTATGCAGCATTTTCTTCATTAAAAACAATGTTTTCTACCCTATGATATGAACATTAGGATGATTTCTCTCTTAATTCTTTTAAGTAACATTTCAAGATTTGCTCTGGTATTAACTTGTCCTTGGACAAGTGGCTTAGAAAAATTTACTTGTCCTCAAGTACAAAAGCCCGAGTCGGACAAGTCGGGCATGGGAATTCCACACCCCTGATTTCATGCTTTGATATGAACATTACAACAAATATTGCTAAAAACCAGGGACAGATATGTTTGGAAAATACGAGTCTTTTGTGAAATATGTGCATCTTTGATGAAGGATGCAAAGCAAAATGAATCACTGCAAACACGATTGACCAAGATATAATTTGTAGAGTTCATGTCCATAAGAAAATAACTTTTATTCATATGTGGATATTTGGGGGGGTGTAAGCAGAAGATCCATGCCTCTTTTATAATTGTGCATTATACAAATGCAAAAGGACACATTTTGTAGTCTTCATTTAGGTGTTAGAAATACCAACTTGACACAAACATATGCAAAATTTCCAAATAACATAATTTTGTGACTGTACCCAGATATTCTGAATCCAGATAAAATATCAGCTCCTCAGCCTCACAATACCTGTCTCCCTTAAAACCCTTACTCACCATTGATTGTTGAAAGAGTATTGTATGGTTTGGATCTATACCACATGCAATTAAACAAGCAGCCATTTCTAGAATATTCTGTCTGAAATTAGAAGGAAAAAAGGCTTAGAGAAAATCAAGAGAGAATTTACAATAGAAAAAACTTGTAGTAAAGTAGAGATCTAGATAATATTAAGTTATGAGTCTATAATTTTTTTTTCGTAAGTAAATTTTCCAACAGACTAATGCAACAGGCAAAAAGGGACCATCTAGGTAGTGCTATAATGTTAACCCTAGTCAGACTGAGCATATTACCCAGTTTGTCTTTGGTTGAAATTTTTTGATTTACTGAAACTAGGATGGTCTTTCAAATTTCCTGTACAGCATTTTTTGAAATACAAATTCTTGTTGACCTCTACAGGATCCAATCTCTTTTCTAAATAGATAGAGATAAATAGATTACTATTTACATTTGGTCTATTTATTGACTCAATCATAAAATGTCCCCCTTAAGCTTCCAGTTAAAAAAATCTGCAACTTATGGGTGAGTTTATATGGTTTCTAATTTAAAGAGTTCCAAGATGGTCCTTTTTTGCATGATGCAGGGCTTTTGTTTGACTTGTAAACGAGGGTTTGCCAGACCTCCTCCCCCCCCCCCCAATAAAATCTGAAAATACCTTATTTTGACCCTTAGAAATTTCTCAAAGGGGGTTACTGTGAGGCCCTTGAGAGAAATTTATAAGAGTGAAACCTGGGTTTTTTCTAGAATGCATAATGTATAATAGATCTATCTGAACTTTTTCAAATGAATTACTTACTTCATATCTTTACAAGAAAGGGTAAACTGACTCTTAAACCTACAAAATTCTACTACTGATTGGCTCTTTTATTGTTTTGACCCCTTGATAATCAGTTTTGACCACCAGAATTAATGGTGAAGGGGTCAATGATTTCCAAATTTCAAACACTAGCACTAGCCCTGTGATAGGTCACACATGTAACACATACCTAAGGATGGCTGGATCTCTAGGTATAGATATAGAGTGGAGATCAACTATACTAATGAGGACGCTATTGTACTGATGCTGTAGATTGACCCAGTTCTGTATGGCCCCTACATAGTTCCCTAAATGTGGAACCCCTGTTGGCTGAATACCAGAAAATATACGATCTTCTTGTGGCTTGACAAATTTTTCAGTCTGGAAAGGAAATAATATAAATAAAAACAGAGTACCATATAATGTTTTATCTTATAACTATACAAATATCCAAGTGATAACATCCAGTATGATATCTTTTATGATATCACATATTTATTTTTAGAACCATGATACAATGCAGTTATTTTTAGAAACTTGCATTTCAGTTAGAAACATCAACAGAAACAAGACAAATACAGGTTATTAGATAAATATAATACATACTTAGTGTATTGTGTGAAAAACATATCTAACTCGGTTGTGAGAATTGAGAATTGTCTCGGCAAAGTCTCGACAATGATCAATTTTCTGAACCTCATTAAATTTCTTTTTTCATACATAACACTAATTATGCATTCTATATATGCCCTTGAAATATGAACTTATCTGTTTTATTTCGCTTTATACTTAGATCTATTATAGCATAATTTTGAAATCACTATTATAACAAAGCCAAGCATTAAAAAGTAATGCCTTCAAAATGTCAGTTTTCTCCCAATTTTGTTCTTGGCATTTAATCCTTGTCATGATGAACCAGGGCTTGTACTATTGTTTGAAATTAGGGAGTCATTGACCCCTTAACCATTAAATTCTTGAGGTCAAAATGGTGTTTTAAGGGGATCAAAAGAACAGAAAGAGAAAATCATATGTAGAATTTCGTAGTTTTAAGTGTCAACTGACCTTTCTTGAATATCACTTCCTTTAAGTTTAAATATAGTTTATTTGTTTAATAGTGGTGTAACAATAGGTTGAACTATCGCTGAATAATGATATTTTATCTTGCAATAGCAATAGGGCAATAGCATTTTTTCAAGTCAATGAATATTGCAATAGTTCTTCTGACTATTGCAATACTATTCCAATAGCAACTTTTCTATCACAATACTATCGTGATACTAATTTTGAACTCAAAAGTCACCCCTATTGTTTAACATGTACAAGCCATTTACAGCATTTTATACAATGACAACAAAATAACATGTAACAAATGGATTAGAATGCAAGCTTGGGCTTATAAAGTTCTTCTCCACTTTCTGATCAACATTTTACTGTCTAATTCATATTGACTTATACAATGCATTATTAATTATTAATTTGCAGGTGTATATACTAAGTCAGGATTAGTCTGCATATTCCTTTTTAAACAAGAAAAGTTCAATAGTTGTCCTTTCAATGTAAAAACAGAATTTATACCTTTCAACTTAAATTAGGGAGTCATTGACCCCTTAACCATAATATTCTAGGTGTCAAAAATGGTTTTGAAGGGGTCAAAAAAAGCAAAACATTAAAGCCTATCAGTCTTTATAGTACCGGTAATCTATATAACTGAAACAACATAAACAATTATGTTAACAAACAATTGTTAACACGCTTAATTGTTTATGTTGTATCATTTATATTGATCTTTTGTAATGCAGAAAACAGTTGATCATTATAATCTTTTATATTTCTCAAGTTGCCCCACTAGAATTTCAGTGGGTCAAAACACTGGTTTAAGGGTCAAGCAAGAGCTCTGTTTCAATAAAAGCATCCAGTGCTCCAAGCACAATGAGTTTAAAGCAATTTTTGTTCAACATCACAAGCATTCATGATGAAAATTGAAAAAATTTACATTCCCATGAAATATAAATTGCTAGGAAGAAATATTAAAATCTTTAGTTGACAGGTAAAGTTTTGGACAGAAAGATAAATCGAGACACTGACAGATGCGATAAACAATATGCTCCCGATTTTTTTGGTGCCATTGTATTATTGGCAGGGAAAAAGTCTAACAATTTTAACCTAGGGGACCAGACTACCCAATTCCAATTTTTATCATAAGGGGAGTTGGCATTTTCTCAAAATGTGCAGGGGCCCAGCCCAAAATCTTAAGATCCCTGCTAATCTTTTTTCCTATTTATGGGTGTATCATGCCTCAAACCAACAACTGCCCTCAACACCACTGATGTTGGGTAAGTAATTGAAAATAAAAAAAAAATGGAATTTTTAAGTATTCACAAATGCAGGAAAAGTGAGCCCAACTTGAGACTTAAACTTACTACCTCTAGAACACTAGTCTAATTTGTCATTCTACCAACTGGGCTAACTTTTTTATAACCTATTTATTTTAAATCGATTTGGAAACAAGTTATCACAACTTAGATTAATCCTGCTGCCTTCTCAGAAAATTCACCAGTACTCATGCCAAATGTGTGGGCCAATCAAAGAACCAAGATCATTAGCTGCTCATGCGAAGGTTACCAGTCCAATCGGCCCATCTAATAACTCAGCCTTGTCAACTCGGCCCCAATATATAGTCTATAGTAACATAGATTATTTTTCATAAAATATATACAAGTTTTGTACTAACAAGTATCTGGTGTTGTATGCAACACATAAAGTCCCCTACCGGCTTCGTTTGTCTCAATGTTTTCCCACGCCAATTCTATCAGGGACGTCAAAACCAGGTCTTGTTTTGGAAAGGGTTAAACAAGACTTACATGAGTTGTTGTCTCTGCTGTGCCCACTATACAATTCATGCAAGCAATAGACAGATGCAAGAAATAGTATCAATAACAGTTACCTTGTCTGATCCAAGATGTTTTTCTTCAGTCTTGTTGGTAAGAAATGAGAACTTTCACTGGAGGTGATTAATACTGCTGCATCACCACCCTGACTAACATGGCTTATAAATTTTTTTACATTTTAAAACAGGTTTCATCAAGTTAGCTTGCTTAGTTATTAAGTTATTGCAGGATCCATTATTTGCCATATTTTCACTATTTCCGTTACCATAGCAACCGCACTTTTTGTCAAAGAACAAAGATAAAATGATGTGCATAATCTACACATTGCCATCTAGTCATATACCAAGTCTCATCAAATTAGCTTGCTTACTTATTAACTTATCGCAGGATCCAATATTTTTTGCCATATTTTCACTATTTCCGTAACCATAGCAACAACAATTTTAGTCTAAAAACAAAAATAAAATGATGTGCATAATCTACACATTGCCATATAGTCATATACCAAGTCTCATCAAACTAGCTTGCTTAGTTATTATCTTATCGCAGGATCCCATTTTTTGCCATATTTTCACTATTTCTGTAACCATAGCAACCTCAATTTAAGTTGAAAAACAAAAATAAAATGATGTGCATAATCTACACATATCCATCTAGTCATATACCAACTTTCATCAAAAACTCTTGCTTAGTTATTAAGTTATCGCGGGATCCAGATTTGAGCGGACAGACGGACGGACAGACAGACGGACGGTTGGACGGACAGACGGAGGGCAAACCTATAGTCCCCTCCGGTGTGAACACCGGTAGGGGACTAATTATGCTTCTATACCTTACTGGGTTTATCTTTATTCTAAATCTATATTTTTTGTCTTTTTAGAAATATGTTATCTATTCATAATTTGATTATGTGTGATTCTATGAATGATCCTAAAATTTCAATTCAACTGTTTAATTTCTGTTGCAAACGTAAATTTCCGTATACGGTAACTGAATGAAGATTGAATACCTTTGTATTTATAATAAACTTACTGAATAATTAACCAACTAGAAAGCCATGAATGGCATGAGTCGCTCCACAGGCTTGAAATTATTGTAAAAGCAAATAAATGTTTTGAATAGATTTTTAAATTTGGGGTTCTACTGATGTTGAAAATGATTTTCAAAGTTTCAACTATATAACAGATAGAGAAATAACCTCCACTCTTAAAAGACATATTTTTCATCCAATCAAAATAATTTTTGGCTGCATGATAATGGGTCACCCAAAGATCATACAAAAAAAGTTTGATTGATATCCATCAGTTACATTCTGAGAAAATGATTTTCATAGTTTCCACTATTTAACATATTGAGGAATGACCTCCACCCATGCATATTTTTCATCCAATCAAAATAATTTTTGGTACACTAATAAAGGGTCACTCGAGGATCATTCCAGTGAAATTTGGTTGATATCCAAAAATTAAATTCTGTGAAAATGATTTGCAAATTTTCCACTTAATAATAGAGTAAAATGTCCTAATTCCGACACCCTCCTAATTCCGACACCCCTTCATATTTTCATTATCCTTTGAATTCGGGACTTTTCCACCAATATAAATGAGATCTTTCACTTAATCATCACACCTGGCTTCAACAGAAAACTTCTATCTTTATGGAAAAGGAATAGGAATTGCACATTTCAATTTTCTGGGGAAGTATTATTTTGAAAGTTAATTCAAAGCATCCTAAAAGACGGCAAATTTGGGGGGAAAGCGAAACTTGATTTTAATAAAATGACTTTTTTGGTGTGGTTTTATTCCTCTTAAGCCATGTTTTACTTTGACTTCATTAAAATCAAGCTGATTTAATGAAAAGTAAAGGTGTCGGAATTAGGACCACAATTTGGACACTTCTTCCTAATTCTGACACCCTTGAAAGATAAATAATTATGATTTCATGGAATCATTTGATATCTAAATAATGTAAAATAGAAACTGGAAACAGTTTCCTCAGACAATACAAAGAATATATAAGCAATTGAGAACTTAATTTTTCTATAAATATTTATATATAATAATTGCCCATATTCTAATAATTGCCCATTCCCCAAAATACTGCCCAAAATCGGCATTTTTAAGACCCATTTTTGGAAAAAATTGACAATTCAAATAATCGCCCTTCCTCCAATTTGAGAAAAACTCCAAGACAATTTCGATGTAAACTTCCGAATTTTTCCAACAAATAGTATAAAAGTCTTGCACACATTCGATGAATACCAAGAATCACGGTAATTCATGTTTTGATGATTTTGATGAAGGGATTCATTTACGAGATTTACTGAAGATTGGGCAAAAACGCTTGTGATCCTAATGCAAGTAATACTAGCGTTGGTCGTGACCGCATAATTTTCTCAGATTTTAATTACTTTGCTTGTATGTTTTACCTTATACACTGATTATCAAAAATATTTTCAAATCTGGTGTCAAAGTAAGATCCCATGCATGATATCAGGTTATTGTAGCTACAATGTTTTCAGCTTTCACTGACGGAAAATTGAATATTTTATGTTCTAAACATGGTTACTATCTTTTTATCTAAAATTACAATAATCTTAAGAAACAATTGAATAGAAAGAATTTACTGATATTCAATGATTTTTGTTTCAATTATCCGATATTAAATCAGAGTAGCAAACTGGTCAATGAAGGCAAATTTAATTAATATTTTTGTTTCGCTGCGAGGTAAAGGACGCGGAACAGTTTATTTCACGCAGAGGGTGAACAGATGATCAAAGACGCTGACGGCTATTTTAAGAAGTGTTTCCAGAGCTTGCACGTGCCTAATGCTTGTACCGGGTGATATCAAACCCTTTCAAAATTATTATTTAGCCATCTCTTTGTTGCTTTGTTACAGATTTTAAAATTGAGGAAAACAGACTTTTTAATTTTAATTTCGCAACAGGTAGGCGATACAACTGCCGTATTTTCCTTTTTCGGCTTAACTTAATCTGTGTCGTTTTGCAAAAAATATTGGAGAAGCAAAGTATCTGTTAAAATTGAAATGTGAAGTAAAATCCTAAAATAAATTGCATGCAACAGCTATGATCGGATGTCGTTACGATCCTTTGTTGTCATGAGAGTGATATGCCGTATTTTTTAATATACGAAAACGAAGGATAATACAATTTTCTTAAACTCGAGAATTATTTATTGAACATAAATATGATTGTCTGGCATAAGTTTCTTGCTCTACTGAATAGAACTTTAAATGTTAACAAAAACGCAAGGTCGTTGGTGTTATTACTCGCCGAAGTCGACAGTGTTTTTGGTAATCATATCAGAAATGGAATTTTTTTCGCTAATTAATGAATAAACATTCAATTTATTTCAGAAATTGTTTTGTAGTAGAATATAAATGCATTTGCAAGAATCCCTTGGTATCATAGCAATGTTATTTAAAGTAGCGTATAAATCTGTTTATCAGTGAAAAACGTAGACAATGAACAACCGGCGAGGTCTGAGTAGTGCCATTATTATGCGTCTTTGTTCCTCGTTATGGAAATTTATTTTGTATCTTCTAGACACATATCATATTTACACTTAATAGGGACATTGTAGGTCCGTACATAGGAAGTTTGAGTTATTTCCAAACAGAATGCCTCTAATAATCGCCCACTGGCACCCAACTGCATTAATCCTGACTTTTCTAATAAATGCCTGGACGATTATTAGAATAAATACGGTAATTATTTTAGACTATGTGGAATAAAATATTTCATATCTTTTTGCATTTGTTTCAAAGGATGTCGGAATTAGGAAGTGGGGTGTCGGAATTAGGATAACAAATAATATTTGGTTCTACCGGGACACATTAGTGAAAAAGCATTTCATTGGTCAAATGTTAAGGTTATAGTCTTCTGTATGTATTCAATGACCAATGAAATGTCACTTAACAAGATTGTCGATTTCCTATAGGGATGACAAGAAAATATAAAATGATACATTTATTTGGCCTTAAGGTGTCGATAATAGGACACTTTGCTCTATATAGAGAAATGACCTCCGCCCATAAAATGCATATTTTTCATCCGATCACAATGATTTTTTTGTAGACTGATAAAGGGTCATTCAAGGATCTTTCCAGTGAAATTTGGTTGATATCCATCTATTACATTCTGAGAAAATGATTTTCAAAGTTCACTATATAACATAATAAAAAAATGACCTCCGTCCATAAAATCCATATATTTCTTCCGATCACAATGATTTTTTGTAGACTGATAAAGGGTCATTCAAGGATCTTTCCAGTGAAATTTGGTTGATATCCATCTATTACATTCTGAGAAAATGATTTTCAAAGTTCACTATATAACATAAAGAGAAATGACGTCTGCCCATAAAATGCATATTTTCCATCTGATCACAATGCTTTTTTGTAGACTGATAAAGGGTCACCAAAGGATCATTCTTGTAAAATTTAATTGGTATCCATTGATTAGATTCTGAGAAAACTCACTTTTTACCATATTTGGAAATAAGCCACGCCCATTAAATCCATGTTTTTCATTGGATCAAAATTTCTTGAACAACTTTGAAAGAGGGTCACCCAAGGATCATTCCTGTGAAGTTTGGTTGAAATTCATCCAGTAGTTTCTGAGGAGAAGATTTTTAAAGAAAAGTTTACGACCGGACGCACGCACACATGGACGGACGCACGACTGACACAACGCCATGACAATAGCCCCAATGGCTTTCAGCCAGTGGAGCTAAAAATAAGAAGATTTTGGCATTAAATGAAATTGGGGCCAAGTTATACGTTGGGCCGAGTTGCCAATGGGCCGAGTTGAAAATGGGACAAGTTGACCAGTCACCCCTGGGAAAGAACTCAGGACCTTTGGGTCAAGAGGCTTATGCTGTGTCTCTAGTCCACAGATAGCACTGAACTTGCAGTGCATAGAAAAAAGAATTTCACCTGAAATCAGAATTACACTGAATTACGCCATATTTCGTCGAATCACAGAACAAAGATGCAACAATATCATGTTTTTTAAAAAGATATTTTATTATATGAAAAGAAATATGAGGGAGATGTTGAATAAAATATTTGAATCATGATTTTTTTCCGAGATCACCGAATTTCACCTGACAATTTATATGCTAAAATGGTGAAGGAAAAACTGAATTACACATTTCCTGGCAACTATTGATTAAGGTATAAACCGAAGTGAAACATTACATTTATTATGTATTAGTTTAATTAAATTAGTCATTTGAATTATAAATATATTATATTATATATATTATATATATTTGTGCACTGTTTATAGAATACAGTGGTAAAAGTATGAAGGCCAGAAATGAACTTCGGTGAGACCAAATAAATATATAGGATAAAACATCCCGCATATTACTCATGGTTTATTATATTTAAGATTCCATCAAAATGTGCTTACACAAGAGAAGGACCACATTTAACCTATTGTAGTTATGTTATTCGGTGATATTCGGCGTAATTTGGTTTAATTTGGATTTCAGGTGTAATTTGGTTTTTGCACCCCTGAACTTGTACAAATGTAACCACACTGGGCACCTGGTTGTGATTCTACCCTCTTTTGACTACAGCATTCTTCCAAATCCTCCTTTTAACCAATTATGGCAAGTCTGATAGTATATTCCTCTAACACCAGTTAAGTAATTGAATAGGTGCCGAAAATGGTGGTCTACATGACACTCCAATCTAAAGCCCAGGACACTAATATGTATAGCATTCTACCAAGTGAGCTAACCTGGTTGTGCTTATACCCGCTGTCAACTTCTACATTTCTTCCAAAAAGTTGTCGAATAGTGTAAAATTTAAAATGCTTTTTGCATGGTCTGGCGCTTCATGCATGTACTTACAAGAAACCATTTTATTGATGGGGCAAATTGAACGAGTAACAATTTGATAGACTTATTTTCAAATAAATAAAGAATCGCCATTACTGAACTTAATCTGTTCCAAGTTGACGAGGAATTAGTTCTGTTTACATTCCGTAACAATTTGTGACATTGAATACATCGATGAACAACATGTGACTTCATATTTCAAATTTGTATTTTTCAGTAAGCATGGGACTAATTATCCAAGCAGAGCACCGTGTGAAAGAAATAGACTGGAATTTTCGAAAAGTAATTTGTGCCTTGACTGGTGAGCCTGTCTCAATCTATCGATACAGAGACAGGTAAAACCTAATGTAAGCATGGAAATCATTGGTCCAATTGGTCTAAACATTTTGAAGGCTCTGATTAGTCGGATTATTTATGGGTGTGGCGTGTTTTGACTGAAGAAAGCCGGGAAAGTCAGGATTTTTTTTCTTCAAGTTTTTTGAAGAATTATAAATAACGTATGATATATGATAACGATTTCGAATAACCAATTTCCATTCCAATTAGAATTCAATATACTTTTTGAAAAAAATCGGCGTTCAATAAAGCTGTAGTTTGGACGTTTGTTTGTCAAAAATGCTGGTTTTCGCCCCCTCTCCCTCTCCCTCCTTCTCTCTCTCTCTCTCTCTCTCTCTCTCTCTCTCTCTCTCTCTCTCTCTCTCTCTCTCTCTCTCTCTCTCTCTCTCTCTCTCTCTCTCTCTCTCCAAATTTCATCCCCAGTAAGGTGAAAATCCCCACCCCCTGGCCAGATAAAAATTTTCCTTCTGAAGAAAAGTAAAAAAAAAATCTATTTACAGCCAAATGAAAATTTCCCTTCCCAATTAGGTTGAAATTTTCCTGCCTGGCCAGATGAAAAATTCTCGTCAAAAGCAAGGTGAAATTTTTAATTACAGCCAAATGAAAAAAAAATCCTTCCCAGTCAGGTGAAAATTTTCCTCCCTGGCCAGATGAAAAATTTTCTTCCAATGCAAGGTGAAAATTTTCTAATTACAAATAAATGAAAAATTTCATTCCCAGTCGGGTGAAAAATTTCCTCCCTGGCCAAATGAAAAATTTTCTTCCAATGCAAGGTGAAACATTTCTAATTACAAATAAATGAAAAATTTCATTCCCAGTTGGATGAAAATTTTCCTTCCTAGCCAGATGAAAATTTTCTACATAGCCAAGGTTAAAATTTTCTTAATACAGCAAATTGAAAAATGTCCTCCCAAGTTAGATGAAATTTTCCTCCCTGGCTAGATAAAAAAATTCTTCTAAAACAAAGTGAAAAATTTCTAATAACAGCCAAACGAAAAATTTTCCTCCCCAGTAAGGTGAAATCCCCCCCCCCCCCCCCCCCGCCTCCTGACCAGATAAAATTTTTCCTTCTAAAGCAAGGTAAAGATTTAGTTACAGCCAAATGAAAAAAATTCTCGCCAGTCAGGTGAAAATTTTCTTTCCTGGCCAGATGAAAAATTTTCTTCCAAAGCATGGTGAAAAATTTCTAATTACAACCAAATTGAAAAATTCCCCCCCAGTCGGCTGAAAATTTTCCTCCCTGACCAGATGAAAAATTTTCTTCCAAAGCAAGGTGAAAAATTTCTAATAACAGCGTAAAAAACCCATCGTTAATCCGTGCAGTGTATGGGTTTTTAAAAATAATGTAAGTAGCGTGTTTCATTTATCATGTTCTATCTCCTGAACTCAAATATGGAACACACAAGACGATGTCAAAGGGTCTAAAGAGCAAATTTGGTTGAAAATCGAAGACAAATGTGGGATAAGTAACTTGAGTCTCGGAAGAGTTGTCGTTGTAGAATTTGTAAGAGAAATACTAGGCATCCATAGTTTAAACGTTTCACCCACGCAATATGACCGAAAAACTTTAAAAAGAGGCGTTAAACAAATTCAAAACAAATAAAATAAAAGAAGCTAATGGGAAAAACAAATAGTTGATAACATACCGCAAATCTCTTTGAGAATAAGGTGATATTTAACATTATTCGAAAAGAAAAAAAAATCTATAAAATTGATTGAAACCTAGAGGAAAAATGAATGCTGCCATAGTGACTCGAACTGTCTTTCGTCTTCTAATTCTTTAATCGTTCCACATGCAACGACAAGTGTCTACTCATCACAGTGTCATTTAATAGGTATACATTATGAAACTTGGTTCACGAAGTTAAACGAGACCTAACGCAGATACCATTTGACAATCAGTCTAGCATGTAATGTATGCTAATAGAGGTTACGGTCAGTCGTGTCAATGATTTTACACTATACAGGTGAAAGAAATACCAGGAATCCATTGTTAGGTGCTCCGACCGCCGCCATATATCTGCAAGATTGTTAAACCCATTTAAACGAACAAACAAATACTCCCTGGCCAGATGAAAAAAAATTCTCCCAATGCAAGGTGAAAAATTTGTAATTACAACCAAATGAAAAATTTCCTTCCCAGTCAGGTGAAAAATTTTCCTCCCTGGCCAGCTAAAACAATACTTCCAAAACAAGGTGAAAATTTTCTTAAAACAGCGAAATGAAAAATTTCCTCCCTAGTCAGGTGAAAATTTTCCCTCCTGGCCAGATGAAAAAAAATCTTACTTACAAAGGTGAAAATTTTCTTATTACAGCCAAATGAAAAATGTCCTTCCCAGTCAGGTGAAAACATTCCTGCCTGGCCAGATAAAAAAATTCTTCCAAAGCAAGGTGAAAAATTTCTAATAACAGCCAAATGAAAAATTTCATCCCTAGTAAGGTGAAAATCCCCACCCCCTTGGCCAGATAAAAAATTTCCTTCTAAAGCAAGGTAAAACAAAAATCTATTTACAGCCAAATGAAAATTTCCCTCCCCAATTGTGTTGAAAATTTTCGTCATAAGCAAGGTGAAAAATTTCTTATTACAGCCAAATGAAAAAAAAAAAATCCTCTCAGTCAGTTGGAAATTTTCCTCCCTGGCCAGATGGAAAATTTTCTTCCAATGCAAGGTGAAAAATTTGTAATTACAAACAAATGAAAATTTCATTCCCAGTCGGGTGAACATTTTTCCTCCCTGGTCAGATGAAAATTTTCTTCCTAACCAAGGGGAAAATTTTCTTACAACAGCCAATTGAAAAATGTCCTCCCCGGGTAGATGAATTATTTCCTCCCTGGCTAGATAAATAAAATTCTTCAATAGCAAGGTGAAAATGATATAATAATGATAATTAATAATTCTATTACGTCATACTATTTCTGGAATCAAATGAGATGTGCAGTGACCGCGAAGTATTTCGTCAGTGCGCTGTCGTTTCTCATCGAGTGAACACCGTTTTCGGTTTTGCTCGTTACAACTGAACCGTGACGAAAATATTTTTCGTTAGTTGAGATTCAATTTATTATTCCTGGGAATAAAGAATCTCATAGTATTATTAGCTATTTCGGTAGCTAAGCATAAATTACAAATTAATTCTGTAGAATTTATTGTCGTAAAATTACGACTACCTCCATTCAAGGTTGACCGTTTTACGGCCACGTGTGAAAACAATGGCGGACAAAGAAGTCCAGATGTCAAAAAACAATACGGTTTCGGCCGTTTCAAGTGGTAAGAAGGTGACCACAGCCTCGTCCAAGGCACCGGTTGTGAAACCGGGCCCTTCTAATGACGCAACTACTACTACGCCGGCGACTGGCACAAGAATGACGACGCAAGAGGTACCAAATCCCCAATTGAAGGAACTCGCCAGTATCTTACGAGAACTAAACAAAAACTTGAACGCCCAAAGAGAGCGCATAGACAAACATAATCAGACAATTGATGGGCTTGTAACACCATGGATTGAGCCTCCTTCATATGACGAAGATTACCAATATGGCGAGTCTGAGGACATTTAGGACTATGAGTCCGACTATACATGCCCTGAACAGGGTGATGGGGATTCTGTAGGGGAATCATCACAAAGCTCAATCTTCAAGAAGATGTTCAACAGATTTCAACAGAGTGAACCCTTGGATATTGATGTTCACCCTGATTTGGCCAGTTTAGTAAATAATTCCTTCAGGAATGGTCTCTCAGACGAGAATTTAGACGAAATTTGTAAACAAATTCATCGTCCCGAAAATTGTGATGCCCTTGTGAAAACAAGAGTGAACCAAGGCATTTGGAGACTCCCGAAAAGCTTTACACAAGCTGAAGATTCAAGACTTGTAGCAATACAAGGTGTAATGTTGAAAGCAGCCATAAACATTGTCAAACTTCTAGAAAAGCTTAATTCCTTTGATCAGGAGCATGTTGAATTGGGGACTACAGCGATAGCTCTACTTGGCCATGCCAACAAGATGATAAACACTAAAAGGAAGGACTTGCACAAGTCTGACTTGGATAGTAAATATCATTACCTAGCTTCTGTCTCTTTGCCATTCACAGATTTGTTGTATGGTAATGACACTGACGTCAACAATAATGTCAGGGAGATAAATAACTTGAACAAGATTGGTAAGTACCCAGGACGGGGTGCTTTTGCCAGAGGTCAGGGTCGTGGCAGACGAGGTTTTTTCCCTTATCCTGCAAGAGGACGTGGTTTTAGAGGACGTGGTAGAGGTGGTCCTCAGATCAGACCAGATGGATCTGGACTACCAAAAAACCCCAAAACCACAGAAAAAGTAGAGGTTAGTAATTCTGATTTTCATGCTGGTAGATTAGCTGAGTTTGTCGAAAATTGGAGAAAAATAACATCTGATGAGAATATATTAGATATTGTTCAGCATTGTCACATAGAATTTGAGAATGGTGAAAAGCCTACTAGTTCACATTATCCAAGGTCAAAATTTTCACATCGTGAAGAGGCAATCATTGACAATGAAATTGAAAATCTTTTGAGTATGAATGTAATTGAAGAGGTCGATCACCAGATGAATATATTTCTCCAATTTTCATAGTCCCTAAACGAGATGGCGAATATAGAATGATTTTCAATCTTAAAGAATTGAATAAGCATGTTGAATATCACCATTTTAAGATGGATACTTTTGAATCAGTCATAAAATTAGTTAAGCCAGACATGTATTTTTCTAGTACTGATATTCGCCATGGTTATTACAGTGTTCCCATTGCAGAAGAAGACAGAATAAAGCTTAGATTTGTACATAAGAATAAACTTTATCAGTACCGAGCCCTCCCTAACGGTGTTTCGTGTGCTCCAAAACAGTTCACAAAGCTTATGAAGCCTGTATATGCATCTTTACGCATGATGGGTCACAAAAATTCTGGGTATATTGATGACTCGTTACTTATGGCTGACAGTTTTTCAGAATGCCAAGATAATATTTCTGATACAGTTCATCTTATGTCAACTCTAGGCTTTATGATTCATGAGAAGAAATCAGTTCTTGTGCCAACTAAAAAGATAACCTTTTTGGGAAATAATATTGATTCTGAGAAGATGATTGTTACATTACCCTTTGATAAAGCACAAAAAATAGTCAATGCCTGCAAGAAATTGCATATAGCAAAGAGAGTCCGAATTCGACTAGTTGCACATGTGTTGGGTCTTATGGTATCTTCATTTTCTGCAGTAGAATTCGGGCCTTTATTTTATAGGGCAATTGAGCATGAAAAAATTCAGACACTTAAGTTTGTCTCAGGTGATTATGATTCATATATGACTATCAATTCAAGAATCAGAGATGATCTTTCCTGGTGGATAAGAAATCTCCATACCCAGGAAAGAAAAATTTGTCATGGAAACCCAGAGCTTATAATCACAACAGATTCAAGTGCTTTTGGTTGGGGTGCCATTTGTAACAAAATCAAAATAGGTGGTCGCTGGAATGAAATTGAGGTCAAAAACCATATCAATTATTTAGAGTTACTAGCTGATTATCTAGCTGTAAAAGCATTCTGCAGAGACAAATCAAAACTGCATGTTCAAATCTTGTCTGATAACTCCTGTACTATTTCATACATACGCAACATGGGAGGTAGAATACAAAATTTGAATGATCTTGCAAAAAAGATTTGGCTTTGGTGTAAAGATAGAGAAATCTGGCTATCGTCTTCTCACATTCCAGGCATTGAAAATGAAGCAGATTTTTTGTCTCGTAATTTCAATGAAAATGTTGAATGGAAATTGAATGAATGTATTTTCAATACTTTAGTACATATCTTTGGTATGCCAGAGATAGACATGTTTGCAACTATGCTAAATAAGCAGTTAGATCGTTTTGTATCATGGAAACCTGATCCTGATGCTGAAGGAAATGTTGACTCACGATCCATTCATCATCAAAGTAGGTCAGGATACCCTGAAATTACCATTAACTCAGAAAATACATCCTCTAGTGAACAAACTACATTTAATGCTATGTCTTATGTCAGGGAATCTTACAAAAGCTCAGAACTATCAGAAAAATCTATTGACATCATCATGGCGTCTTGGAGACACTGCACTAAGAAGCAGTATTCCACGTACATTAACAGATGGATTTCATTCTGTAGTGAAAGGAAAATTGATACATTTCAAACCCCTATTGAAAACGTCATAGAGTTTCTTACAAGTTTATTTGAATCTGGATTAAGTTATGAAACTTTGAATTCTGCAAGAAGTTCTTTGTTGAGCCTTTGTAATAAGCAAGATGGATATACTGTAGGAAGTCATCCTATAGTAACACGCTTTATGACTGGCGTATTTAATTTACACCCTTCACAACCGAAGTATCTTGAAACTTGGGATGTTGATGTCGTCCTGCGTTACCTAAAGACGCTGTCACCAGTTGAGGGTTTATCTTTAAGGTGTTTAACATTCAAGTTAGCCATGTTGGTTGCGCTTACTCAAGCAAGTAGAACGCAATCTTTATCGTTACTATCGCTGAACGGAATGAAGAAAGATTCAAAGACTATTGTTATGTTTTACAGTGGGTTATTGAAACAGAGTCGTAGAGGAAAGGTTAATTCTTTTGTACAGTTTCACATGTTTACGCCAGATAGGAGTATTTGTGTATATAGAAGTGGTATACCCCAAGGCTCAGTACTAGGGCCCATCCTGTTTGTGATTTTTATTAACGATTTACCCAATAGTGTAAACTCTGATGTTTTCATGTTTGCTGATGATACCAAGTTGTTCAGAGAAACTACTAAGGAAAATGACCAAGCTGTCCTACAAGATGATATTAACAAACTTTTCGAATGGAGCCAGAAATGGTTACTGAGATTCCATCCTGACAAATGTAAGGTATTACCTGTGACAAATAAAAATACAGATAAAGAAAGACAATCATACACCATGCCAACATATGAAGGTGGAGTTGTAACACTAGAAACTGTAACAGAAGAAAAGGATGTTGGAGTGATTATTGACAAAAACCTTAAATTCGATGTGCATATTCAAAACCAAGTGACTAAAGCTAACCAAATGATGGGACTAGTTCGACGATCATTCAGACACCTGGATTATAGAAGCTTTAGATTACTTTTTAAAGCTATCATAAGACCCCACCTTGAATATGCAAGTAGTGTGTGGAATCCATCAAGAAAAAAAGATATTGAAAGTATTGAGAACGTTCAGCGAAGAGCCACCAAAATGTTACCAAAACTTAAAGATATGCCGTACGAGGATAGGTTAAAGGTTGTCAAGTTACCAACATTGAAATTTCGTAGATTAAGAGGCGATATGATTGAAACCTATAAAATCCTCAACAACATTTATGACCAGCGAACTACTAAAAATATGTTCACAATCAATGAGAACACCACAAGAGGACATCCACTGAAACTGAAGAAAAATAGATGCAAAACAGAAACTCGAAAAAACTATTTTACTAACAGAATCATACATGTGTGGAATAATCTACCATGCTCTTTCGTAACATCCAAAAATACCAACACATTCAAAAGAAGACTTGACAAATACTGGCAAAACCACCCAATGATATACGACCACACAGTAGACTATAACACGGTACTAACCGGAAGTAGCACAAAAGTTTATCACAGCGAGATTAATGAAGAGGCCACTATAGAGGTTCCAACAACCTGCGGTGGTAAACCACCTAAGGTAACCTAAGGTAAGGTAGAACATTATGTCATTATATTCATCGTACAAGTTCTTTGAGAGGACCAGAGAAAAACCTTTTCATCAGTTATATAAAACCATATAAACGTGTTGTGTCTACCACTATCAGTCGATGGATAAAATGTTGTTTAAAGAATTCTGGTATTGACATCGAAAAATACACTTCTCATAGTACACGATCAGCAGTATCATCTAAAGTCAAGCAATCAGGACTTCCTTTAACAGAGATTATGAAAGTAGCTGGATGGTCCAATGCGGACACTTTTGCCAGATTCTATGATAGGCCTGTAGATTCAGTGAACAGCCATACAGAGGCTTTTCAACAAACAGCTTTACAGTAGAAAACTTCATAGTAGGTATTCTTTATACTTTTCAAATATATCATATCTGGTACTCACTGCTATTATTATAGACAGTACTTGATCTATTTCTAGGTGTACACAATGTCATGTTATTTGTATATATGCAAGTGAAATTTGTCATTTGCTTTGAAGTCTCATTTGATTCCGGAAATAGTATGACGTAATAGAATTAAAAAAACAAACAATACTTACTTGTAATGTTGATGTTTGTTTGGAATTGTATGTAGTCATATTACTATTGAAGGGATCAAATATCCTCCCACCACACCCTTGTCTTTAGGACAAATGCGCTGATGCAAGGACTTAAATTTGATCCTTCAATAGATATTAAAACAAATTACCCTTGAAAAAACAGCGTTGAAAACTGACGAAATACTTCACGGTCACTGCACATCTCATTTGATCCCTTCAAAAGTAATATGACTACATAGAATTCCATACAAACATCAACATTACAAGTAAGTATTGTTTGTTTTTTGAATTAAAAATAATAATTTAAAGCAAGGTAGAACAAATCTAATAACAGCCAAATGAAAAAATTCCTCTTCAGTCAGGTAAAAATTTTCCTTCCTGGTGAGATGAAAAGTTTTCTTCCACAATAAGGTGAAAATTTATAATTACAAGCAAATGAAAAAATTCCTGCCCAGACGAGTGAAAATTTTCCTCCCTGACCAGTTGAAAAATTTTCTTCCAAAGCAAGGTGAAAAATTTCTCATAACAGCGTAAAAAAATATCGTTAATCCGTGAAGTGTATGGGTTTTAAAAATAATGTAACTATTCCATTATTCACTGATTGACCGTGTGGTCGAGAGGTCTAGTCCGATGACTTCAGGTGCAGGGATCATGATTTCGAATCTGCTCTCATCCCACTGTTTTTTTTTTTTTCTTTTTTTTTTTTTTTTGT
The DNA here is from genome assembly GCA_948146395.1 of Fragum whitleyi. Classification (NCBI taxonomy): domain Eukaryota; kingdom Metazoa; phylum Mollusca; class Bivalvia; order Cardiida; family Cardiidae; genus Fragum; species Fragum whitleyi. Next base: position 11,347,723 of record OX411546.1, on the reverse strand, counting down.
TAGCCCCCATTTGACTAGTTATCTCGTATTTGAATGACAATTTCTGTTTTGCACAGCGTGTTTCATTTATCACGTTCTATCTTCTATACTCAAAAATGGAACACACAAGACGATGTCAAAGGGTCTTAAGAGCAAATTTGGTTGAAAATCGAAGACCTATGTGGGATAAGTAACTTGAGTCTTGGAAGAGTTGTCGTTGTAGAATTTGTAAGAGAAATACCAGGCATCCATAGTTTAAGCGTTTCATCCCCACAATATGACCGAAAAACTATAAAAAGAGGCGTTAAACCAATTCAAACAAATAAAATAAAAGAAACTAATGGGAAAAACAAATAGTTTATAACATACCGCAAATCTCTTTGAAAATAAGGTGATATTCAACATAATTCAAAAGAAAAAATCTATAAAATTGATTGAAACCTAGAGGAAAAATGAATATGCTGTCATAGTGACTCGAACCACTGTCTTTCGTCTTCTGATTCTTTAATCGTTCCACATGCAACGACAAGTATCTACTCATCACAGTGTCATTTAATAGGTATATATTATGAAACTTGGTTCACGAAGTTAAACGAGACCTAACGGAGATACCATTTGAAAATCAGTCTAGCATGTAATATATGCTAAAAGAGGTTACGGTCAGTCATGTCAATGATTTTACACTATACAGGTGAAAGAAATACCAGGAATCCGTTGTTAGGTGCTCCGACCGCCGCCATATAACTGCAAGATTGTTAAACCCATTCAATCGAACAAACAAATACTCCCTGGCCAGATATAAAAATTCGTCCAAAACCCGGTGAAAAATTTCTAATAACAGCCAAATGAAAAAATTTCGTCCCTAGTCAGGTGAAAATTTGCCTTCCTGGCCAGATGAAAAAAATTCTTCCTGACGAAGGTGAAAATTTTCTTATTACAGTCAAATGAAAAATTTCCTCCCCAGTCAGGCGAAAACTTTCCTCCCTGGCCAGAAAAAAAATCTTCCAAAGCAAGGTGAAAATTTCTAATAACAGCCAAATGAAAAATTTCATCCCCAGTAAGATGAACATCCCCTACCCCTTGGCGAGATAAAAATTTTCCTTCTAAAGCAAGGGTAAAAAAAATCTATTTATAGCCAAATGAATATATCCCTCCCCAATTAGGTTGAAATTTTCCTGTCTGGCCGTATGAAAAATTTCGTCCAACGCAAGGTGAAAAATTTCTAATTACAGCCAAATGAAAAAAAAAAATCCTTCCAAGTCAGGTGAAAATTTTCCTCCCTGGCCAGATGAAGAATTTTCTTCCAATGCAAGGTGAAAAATTTGAAATGAAAAATAAATGAAAAATTTCATTCCCAGTCGGGTGAAAAATTTCTTCCCTGGACAGATACAAATTTTCTTTCTTACCAAGGTGAAAACTTTCTTATTACAGCCAATTGAAATATGTCCTCCCCAGTTAGATGAAGATTTTCCTCCCTGGCTAGATAAATAAAATTCTTCCAAAGCAAGGTGAAAATTTTCTAATAATAGGCAAATGAAAAATGTCCTCCCCATTAGGTGAAAATCCCCTCCCCCCTGGCCAGATAAAAATTTTCCTTCTAAAGCAAGGTAAAAAAATCTTTTTACAGCCAAATGAAAAAAAAATCCTTCCCAGTTAGGTTAAAATTTTCCTCCCTGTCCAGATAAAACAATTCTTTCAAAACAAGGTAAAAACAGCCAAATGAAAAATTTCCTGCCTAGTCAGGTGAAAATTTTCCTTTCTGGCCAGATGAAAAAATTTCTTCCTAACCAAGGTGAAAATTTTCTAATAACAGCCAAATGAAAAATTTCATCCCCAGGAAGGTGAAAATCCCCCCCCACCCCCCGGCTCAGATAAAAATTTTCCTTCTAAAGCAAGGTAATAAAAATCTAATTACAGCCAAATGAAAAAAAATACTTTCAAGTCAGGTGAAAATTTCCTCCATGGCCAGATGAAAATTTTTCTCCCAATGCAAGTTGAAAAATTTCTGATTACAAATAAATGAAAAATTTCATTCCCAGTTTTGTGATAATTTTCCTCCCTGTTCAGGTGAAAATTTTCTTATTACAGCCAATTGAAAAAAGTCCTCCCCAGATAGATGAAATTTTTCCTCCCTGGCTAGATAAATAAAATTCTTCCAAAGCAAGGTGAAAAATTTCTAAAAACAGCCAAATGAAAAATTTCCTCCCTTAGTCAGGTTACAATTTTCCTTCCTGGCCAGATAAAAAAATTCTTCCAAAGCAAGGTAATAAATTTGTAATAACAGCCAAATGAAAAATTTTCCTCCCCAGTAAGGTGACCCCCCCCCTGGCCAGATTAAAATTTTATTTCTAAAGCAAGGTAAAAAAAAAATCTAATAACAGCCAAATGAAAAATTCATCGCCAGTCAGGTGAAAATTTTCCTTCCAGGCCAAATGAATTTTTTTTTTTCCAAAGCAAGGTGAAAAATTTCTAATTACAACCAAAAGAAAAAATTTCTCCCCAGTCGGGTGAAAAATTTCCTCCGTGACCAGATGAAAATTTTTCTTCCAAAGCAAGGTGAAAAATTTCTACTAACAGCGTAAAAAGAACACCGTAAATCCATGAAGTGTACGGGTTTTAAAAATAATGTAATTTTTCCATTATACACTGATTGACTGTGTGATCGGGAGGTCTAGTCCGATGACTTCAGGTGCAGGGATAATGAGTTCGAATCTGCTCTCATCCCACGTTTTTTTGGTTTTTTTTTTTGTAAGCCCTCGTTTGACTAGTTATCTCGTATTTGGATGACAATAATTGTTTTGCACAGCCTGTTTTATTTATCACGTTCTATCTCCTGAACTCAAATATGGAACACACAAGACGATGTCAAAGGGTCTAAACAGCAAATTTGGTTGAAAATCGAAGACCTATGTGGGATAAGTAACTTGAGTCTTGGAAGAGTTGTCGTTGTTGAATTTGTAAGAGAAATACCAGGCATCCAAAGTTTAAGCGTTTCATTCCCGCAATATGACCGAAAAACTTTAAAAAGAGGCGTTAAATCCATTCAAACAAATAAAATAAAAGAAACTAATGAGAAAAACAAATAGTTTATAACATACAGCAAATCTCCTTGAGAATAAGGTGATATTCAACATTATTCGAAAAGAAAAAAAAATCTATAAAATTGATTGAAACCGAGAGGAAAAATGAATATGCTGTCATAGTGACTCGAACCACTGTCTTTCGTCTTCTGATTCTTTAATCGTTCCACATGCAACGACAAGTGTCTACTCTTCACAGTGGCATTTAATAGGTACATATTATGAAACTTGGTTCACGAAGTTCAACGAGACCTAACGAAGATACCATTTGACAATCGGGCTAGCATGTAATGTATTCTAATGGAGGTTACGGTCAGTCATGTCAATGATTTTACACTATACAGGTGAAAGAAATACCAGGAATCCATTGTTAGGTCTCCAACCGCCGCGATATAACTGCAAGATTGTTAAACCCATTCAAACGAACAAACAAAGGCTAGTGTGGCAACCGACAGGAAGTCATGGGTGTGTGCACGAGTAAATTGCAATACCGTTGAAAATGGCATTAAACCGTATACAAACGAGCAATATGGAGTAAGTAGTCAACAAATAGTAGAACTTTTGAAATCAGTCCAAGATTCTTGAATAAAGCCCAAAACTTTTCAATATTATAAAATGACATAGTACATAGTACATGTATTCTTGTCATTATAAAATGTGTTCGAAAGTAACAAGTAGATTTCCAATATGTATTATTTTGTAACATCTGGGCATTATGAAAAAAGAACTTGCATGTTTGGGGAAATAGAAATAGTATGTTGTCAAAAGATGACTCACAAGATCGATCCGATATCAAAATTCCTCAAGCATTAGCGATAATCTATCTTCATTGTCTTGAATAGATCGTTAGCAAAATATTTGTATTTACATTACACCATCATCATCTTAATCGTCATTGTCATCATCATCATCATCATCATCACCATCATCATCATCTATCATCATCATCATCATCATCATCATCATCGTCATCATCATCATTGTAATGTGTTATTTTTCATATAATGATTTTGCATGATTTTATAGCGAGGTGTTCCACATATCATCATTTATCTGAGTTTTATTTCTGGAAAAGGTTAATGCAATCTCTACAGTTCTTCATTTAACCTTCAAATTCTAAGCGAATAGTTTTGTAACGGAATAGAAATTTTTGCAAAACTTTATTCTTGCAAGAACTTGTTTCCATTTGATGCAAAGTGATTTCCAGAAAGTGCAAGTCATTAACCTTTCAATCAATTCGCCAGATCGCTAATATCATGAATATGTTGTCATCACCAATCTTGCTTTTCTTATTTTGTTATACATTGAATTATTTCAGAAGGCCTCATTGTAAATAAGATATTCATTGTATTGTTTATCTGGTGATAGCTTAATGAGCTATCTTCTTTAAATAAAGATATTATTATTATTATTATTTGTCTTATGAGAATTATTTGAAACTACAAATCAGTGCCCTCTATTTCAAGTAATCATTTTAAAGAATTTCCGTTGGTATCATATTGGGTTACATATATGTATAAAACGTATAAATGCATTTCAGTAGAAAGTATTTTTATTCCTAACTCTTAGTAGAAGTGAAACTGAAGTATTAGTACAGGTCTGAATAACAACTATATTTATAGGTCGGTTTGAATGACCTGACATTGACGTCTGTCATTTACGTACACGCCAAACAGCTAAAAGTATCAGATTTATAAATTGTACATAAATTACAGATGATAAATTTTGGGTAAAAGTCAAGCTCAGATAGAATTGATAGGACTCTTTATAGTTCAAATCAAACGCTTGTTTGCAACTCAATTTTTAGAGGATCGTCGTATTTGAACTATTTGTTAAAAAAAATAGATAAATAAATTAATAAATAAATAAAAAAAAAACAAAAAAAAAACAATTTGTTTCTACATTTATACTTTTAAAATGAATAGTTTTTAAATTAAAGTCATTTAGATGATCCATGCTAAATATATCAAAGGCTGTTGACTTCCTTATTTAGAAAATGAGTAATCTTAAACATTAAACTAGACCACTAGTATAGTTTAAAATCATTGACATGACTGACCGTAACTTCTATTGGCATTCATTACATGCTAGACTGATTGTCACATTGTATCTCCGTTACGTTTCGTTTAACTTCGTGAACCAAGTTTCATAATATATACCTATTAAATGACACTTTGATGAGTAGATAAATGTCATTGCACGTGGAAAGATTAAAGAATCAGAAGACGAAAGACAGTGGTTCGAGTCACTATGACAGCATATTTATTTTTCCTCTAGGTTTTAGTCCATTTTATAGATTTTTTTCTTTTGAGTAATGTTGAATATCACTCGATTCTCAAATAGATTTGCGGAATGTTATAAACTATTTGTTTTTCCTGTTAGTTTCCTTTTTTATTTGTTTGAATGGGTTTAACGCCTCTTTTTATATGTTTTCGGTCATATTGCGGGGGTGGGTAGGTGAAACGCTTACCTATGGATGCCTGGTATTTCACTTACGAATTCTACCACGACAACTCTTCCGAGACTCAAGTTACTCATCCCACATAGGTCTTCGATTATCAACCAGATTTGCTCTTTAGTCCATTTGACAGCGTCTTGTGTTTTCCATATTTGAGTTCAGGAGATAGAATGCGATAAATGAAACAGGCTGTGCAAAACAATTAGTGGCATTCAAACACGAGATAACTAGTCAAATAGGGGCTAACAGAAAATAAAATATTTTAAAAAAAGTTGGATGAAAGCAGTTTCGAACTCATAATCCCTGCACCTGTAGTCAACAGACTAGACCCTTCGACCACACAGTCAAACAGTGTGTATTGGAACTATTACATTATAGAAACATTTTTAAAAACCCATACACTAGACGGATTTACGACGTTTTTCGAAAGCTTGCGGCTACCCTCGATGATAAATGTATTTATCGGTTAATTTATTCATTGCATAAAGGTCAAGTCATGTCAATAATTTCACACTATACCGCAACCTACCCCATGTAATCCGTACTTTGTGACAAAACAGTCATTACTATGAGATACTTTTTTTTCAATAAAGACCTCTGAGCTGATGATCCATATCAAATACATGTTAAAGGCTATTGAATTCCTAGTAAAGAAGAATATTTTAAAATATTTTATATAGACACAGAGTCCTCCCCCCATTTGTTGTGCCCCTGGTATGTTTAAAGATCCGCATTTACAACCAGAGTTGATCAATTTTGCTAATTTGGGAGGGGTCACGCAAGAAACATTCATGTAGAATGTGCTCAGGTGACAAAGGAGGCTCCGTGGGTGGACGAAAAACATATTAAATTCATCTTAATTATAAATAATGACGACGGTATGGTTCCTTTTCACAAGATCTTCTTAAGGTTTTGTGTAAGAAAATATGAGAAAACATTTTCCCCGGTTTTCAACCGTTCTTATGCCTTCTGCACGGTTCAATTTGTCTTATTTTAAGTATCTTTTAATCACTATAATTATTACTATTTATATTAATATTTATTATTTCAAATTTTGAACTACTCCTTGTGCTCTTGTTAAAAGTTAAAATTGTTCTTCATAATCCGATTCTGTCTTCTGTTCTTATATTAAACATATTTATGATCATTATAAATCTCTAAAAATGAGGTTATGAAACAATTGCATGTGGTTTGGGCCGGGGCCATATCAGTGACCCATCTATGCTCTCCGATTTCAGACAAAACCGGAATCGCCTGTCATCAAATGCGAAATGTTTTTCGGACTTAGGTATAGTAATTGGATTTTTCAGTAATAACCTGCATTATTTTGTTTGACTAAATGAAAAAGTAATTACCGGTATGCATTAAACAAAGATTTACATTGTAATATTCAAATTTGAAAATCAGAATCACTAAAACCGAGCGAATCATTTTCATAGCATTTTCTGCAAATTCCACCAGGAACTAATTAACTATTTAGCTGACCAAGAATAACAATCAAATGGGAGAAAAGCCATTAAATACTATTAACAAGTAACTAGTCAGCTCTATTACCACTGCCTCCATGCTAAATGCAGCTAACTGCTTGAATCAAGCTAAAATCCTAATGGACCGGATTTCTCCACAGGCTCCCTGGCCAGATGAAAAATTATCTCCAATTGCAAGGTGAAAAATTTGTAATTACAACAAAATGAAAAATTTCCTTCCCAGTCAGGTGAAAAATTTTCCTCCCTGGCAAGATAAAACAATTCTTCCAAAACAAGGTGAAAAAATCCTAATAACAGCCAAATGAAAAATTTCCTCCCTAGTCAGGTGAAAATTTTCCTTCCTGGCCAGATTAAAAAATCTTCCTAACCAAGGTGAAAATGTTCTTATTACAGTCAAATGAAAAATGTCCTTCCCAGTCAGGTGAAAACATTCCTCCCTGGCCAGATAAAATAATTTCTTCCAAAGCAAGGTGAAAAATTTCTAATAACAGCCAAATGAAAAATTTCTTCCCTAGTAAGGTGAAAATCACCAACCCTTTGGCCAGAAAAAAGTTTTCCTTCTAAAGCAAGGTAAAACAAAAATCTATTTACAGCCAAATGAAAATGTCCCTCCCCAATTGTGTTGAAAAATTTTCGTCATAAGCAAGGTGAAAAATTCTTCTTATTACAGCCAAATGAAAAAAATTTCCCTCCCAGTCAGTTGAAAATTTTTCTCCCTGGCCATATGATAAATTTTCTTCTATCTATCTATCTATCTATCTATCTATCTATCTATCTATCTATCTATCTTTCTATCTATCTATCTATCTATCTATCTATCTATCTATCTATCTATCTATCTATCTATCTATCTATCTATCTATCTATCTATCGGTACTGTACACGCTCCAACTGGAGCATTACGACAGGTGTGTGGTGGCAAAGTTGCTTTGATCAAGTGCACAGAAAACTAATCAAAAAAAATGCAAGGTGAAAAATTGTAATTACAAATAAATGAAAATTTCATTCCCAGTGGGGTGAAAATTTTTCCTCCCTGGTCAGATGAAAATTTTCTTCCTAACCAAGGGGAAAAATTTCTTATTACAGCTAATTGAAAAATGTCCTCCCCAGTTAGATGAATTTTTTCCTCCCTGGCTAGATAAATAAAATTCTTCCATAGGAAGGTGAAAATAATATAATAATAATAATTAATAATAATAATTAAAGCAAGGTAGAAACAAGAGGACCATGATGGTCCTAGATCGCTCACCTGAATGTCCTTGACCCCTGGGACATCACATCAATTAAATTGGCAGATGTCATAAAGGAGATAATTTCTACATAAAACCCAACTTTCATGATTATTGGACCATATTTGTGGCCTCTAGAGTGTTAACAAGAAAATTGTCTTTTAGGCCCCTTTTCCCATGCTTTGGCACGGATCCTTCCCATATTCAAAAGGGTTACTCCTTGTTACCTGGAGATCATTCTGACCAAGTTTCATGATGATTGGACCATATTTGTGGCCTCTAGAGTGTAAACAAGAAAATTGTCTTTAAGGCCCCTTTTCCCGTGATATGGCACGGATCCTTCAAATTTTCAATAGGGTTAATCCTTGTGACCCGGATAATATTCTTACCAAGTTTCATGATGATTGGTCCATATTTGTGGCGTCTAGAGTGTAAACACTTTAATTGTTGACGTCTGATGACGGACATCCAATGATCACAAAAGCTCACCTTGAGCACGATGTGCTCAGGTGAGCTAAAAATCTAATTACAGCCAAATGAAAAAATTCCTCTCCAGTCAGTCAAAAATTTTCCTTCCTGGTGAGATGAAAAACTTTCTTCCAAAGCAAGGTGAAAAATTTATAATTACAACCAAATGAAAAAATTCCTCCCCAGTCGAGTGAAAATTTTCCTCCCTGACCAGATGAAAAATTTTCTTCCAAAGCAAGGTGAAAAATTTCTAATAACAGCGTAAAAAAAATATGGTAAATCCGTGAAGTGTATGGGTTTTAAAAATTATGTAAGTATTCCATTATACACTGATTGACTGTGTGGTCGAGAGGTCTAGTCCGATGACTTCAGGTGCAGGGATCATGAGTTCGAATCTGCTCTCATCCCACTGTGTTATCTCGTATTTGAATGACAACAATTGTTTTTCACAGCATGTTTCATTTATCACGTTCTATCTTGATTGAAACCTAAAGGAAAAATGAATATGCTGCCATAGTGACTCAAACCACTGTCTTTCGTCTTCTGATTCTTTAATCGTTCCACATGCAACGACAAGTGTCTACTCATCATAGTGTCACTTAATAGGTATATATTATGAAACTTGGTTCATGAAGTTAAACGAGACCTAACGAAGATACCATTTGACAATCAGGCTAGCATGTAATGTATTCTAATAGAGGTTACGGTCAGTCATGTCAATGATTTTACACTATACAGGTGAAAGAAATACCAGAAGAAAAATTTTCAAGTGGCAAGGGAGGTAAATTTTCACCCAACTGGGGAGAATTTTTTTATTTGCCTGTAATAGGAATTTTTTCACCTTGTTTTGGAAGAAAATTTTTTATCTGGCCAGGGAGGAAAATTTTCACCTGACTGGAGGAAAGTTTTCATTTGCCTGTAACTAAAATGCTTGTTACTAGAAATTTTTCACCTTGCTTTGGAAGAAAATTTTTCATCTGGTCAGGGAGGAAAATTTTCACTCGACTGGGGAGGATTTTTTTCATTTGGCTGAAAAATTTCTAATTACAGCCAAATGAAAAATTTCCTCCCTGACAGGATGATTTTTTTTTTTCAATAGCAAGGTGAAAATTTCTGAAAATTTTCCTCCCCAGTCAGGTGAAAATTTTCATCCCTGGCAAGATAAAAAAAAAGTCTTCGTAAGGAAGGTAAAAAATTTCTAATTACAGCCAAATAACTAAATTCCTTCCCAGTGAGGTGTATAACTCCTCCCCAGGCAGGTGAAAAATTTCTCAAACAAACCAGATAAAAAAATCTTTCAAAGCAAGGTGAAAAACTTCTAATTACAGCCAAATAAAAAATTTCCTTCCCAGTCATGAAAATTGGTCTCCCCAGTCAGGTGAAAATTTTCCTCCCTGGCCAGTTAAAATTTTTCTTTCAAATCAAGGTGAAGAACTTCTAATTACAGCCAAATTAAATATTTTCTTCCAGTCAGGTGAAACTTTTCCTCCCTTGCCAGATGAAAAATTTTCTTCCAAAGCAAGGTGAAAAATTTCTAATTACAGCCAAATGAAAAATTTCCTTCCCAGTCAGGTGAAAAATTTCCTTCCTGGCAAAATTAAAATTTTTTCTAAAGCAAGGTGAAAAATTTCTAAATACAACCAATTGAAAAAATTTCCTCATTTGTCAGGTGAAAAATTTCCTCCCTGACCAGATGACCAGTCAGGTCGGGTTATTTGAATGGGGATTACCGCACTACAGTGCTTCCATCACATCCCCTCCGAGCCTCCAGCTTCCCTGCCTCTTTGGTTAAAGATTATCCTTCTATTGATGTGATTCAGTATCGAAAATGATATCAGGGTTTTAGTCAGACTTCAACAAAATGTGGTCTAAAGGACTTGATGATTCGGATCATAAAGGTTTCTGGTAACTGATTTGAGAGTCTCAGACTCACAAAATCTGTGCCAAACCCTGTGAAATGTGCCGCAACGTGACCCCAACTGAGTTTTACCCCACTATAATCCATCATAGGGAGTCTGATGCGCTACCACTTGCACTATTATGACAGTTCCTATATGAACCAAACATTCAACACATATGTTCTCTAACTTTTACTTTACATCGAACATTTAAGTGCTTCAAATTTGCTAGTTATCGATTCAAACTCAAACTTGGACATGAATTATCTGACCAAGTGTATACCTTATTTTCATTTAATTCCCCAAAACTGGTATATTTAATTATAAATCATTTTAGGTTTGTGCGTGTATCAGAAAAGCACCTTTCCGGCTTAGAATATGACCCTGTGCAAAACAAAGCGCTGGATGTCTAAGTCAAAAAAGGGGAATAACTCTTTACAAAAATGCCTCTAGAGTTATCCACCTGAATAGCTCTTATGGTGGTGACCACACATGCCAAATTTCATGAAGATATCTTCAATAACAACATAGATATGACCAAGGTTAAAGAGTGTCACGCCAACATCAATGCCAAAACCAACGATGCCAAGGTGATAATAATTTCTCAGATTTTCTCTGAAACCAGCCAAGCTAAAAATTTAATATTCCGTCACTTCTTTCTGAAATGGACTAAAGCTGTATACAATTGATTGATTGATTGGAGTTTTAAGCCGCTTTCAACATTTTTTCAGTTATATTGTGGCAGCTGGAGCACCTGACAATGAATTCCTGGTAATTCTCTCATCAGTACAACCATCACACCCTTTCTTAGCCTCCAGCTGCTATCTCACATAGGACTGTCAACAGTGTTATGGCTGTGGCTAAAAAACTGTATACAAACTGGGCCAACATAGTAGCAGTCTTTTTAAACCTTATTCGAACTTTCAGAGCGGGAAGGGTGCTCCAGATCTTTGAGCCTGCATTTTGGTCGCCAATCCCGTCTTGCAATAAGACGAGATTATGTATATTAGATGGAAATACTTCGATTCTATTAGGGACGTGTATAAACATATAGGGAGTAACAACAGTTTTGTGCTGAGCCATTTTTTTCTTTCATATGCACCGAGTATGCGTATTTAAAAGTTGAACTTTTGTCGACAGATGCTAACATTCCCGGTTGCCAAAACACACTAAATCTCTTAAAGTGACACCATATCATCACTGAAATTTTCAATACTTTCTTATTTCGGGTAACACATTCAGAATCATTTACAAAATTTATACTTGCAGTCCATGGCTACTTGTAACTTCTGGTTAGTACTGTGTGATGTCTCCCTCTTTTGAATGATAGCTAAGCACCTTTTGATGATCGAAGACAATTTGTATATGCATCATACATGTGAAATCTGATTTGTTTATTGGAATGGAGTTTTACACTGCTTTCGACAATCTTTCAGTTATATTGTGGCGGCTGGAGCATATTACAATAGATTCCTGGTACTTCTTTCACCAGTACAACCATCACATCCTTTCCTAGCCTCCAGCTGCTATCTCACATAGGTCTACGATAATCAACCCCTTGGTGAGAGACAAATAGTCTGATAGAATGAGTGCGGCCGTCGGTGATCAAACCGGGACCTCTAGATAGACAGTCTCGACGCACTACCAACTGCGCTATGACGGCTGTTTAAATGAGAATTCCAAAAGCCTTCTCCTGCACCTGAATTTTACAAAATTGTCTAAGGTTCTCAACAATTGAAATCTGAAAAATATGCTCAACTTGAAGCCAATAGCATATGTGGCAAACGGATCTACGCTATCAACAATCTCGCTTGGACACCTTGGAAACCGTGACAGCACAAAAACAGGGTGTAGACGGAAAGAACAAAATAAGCTCAGCGTTCAGGATGACAAATCAGTGCCAACAGTTGTGTAATTCTTCCCCTCTTAGCACACAAGTGCAAAATTGGAACACTGTTTTCACTGTTTTATGATCCTGAACGAAGGACAGGAGTTTGTATATTATATCAAGCCATTTAGACTGCATACACTTGCGTTATTTCGGACGGCGAAGATGTTGAAGGAACTATCTTTGTGTGACATTTGAAGTTTTGTCCATACAGAATGCAGCACAATGATTTCTTACCACGTCAGCATGTACAATATATACTTTTTTGCCTGACAGGACCAGCTTGTGTCAGGTTTTATTTTAATCTTTAAACCTGGTCCTGGACTAATTGAGTAGAAATATGGATTTCCTCACAATCCGTCTTGTCCTAACGTAGTTGCTTGTGCACCTACTAATGATGTTGTAGTATTTTTCATCCTAGAACTATCCTTACATACTTTCCTAGCCTCCAGCTGCTATCTCGCATACGATCATCAACCCATTTGTGGAAGACAATTGTTGGAAAGGATATGTGTCAGAACCAAAGTAATGTGATTTCCATTGATACATGTAGGAGATTTGACCTTGAAGCTTATGAAAATTTGTATCAAACTACCCTTCCACTCATGAAAACAATTTTCTTCTTATTACGATTCAATAATAATCTTATTTTTTTTTTGTCCAACAAGACATGTGAAATCCGATTTGCTTAAACATGGGGTTCATTTCTCAATGAAAATAATTCAGGTTTTTGCAAGTTTGCTCTCAAAGTATTTCCACAACACAATTGACATATCTCTCCACTTTTTCTTAAAGATATTAACTTATAAGATAAATAGAGAGTATTGGTTGATTTCATTGAGGTATGAAACTGACTAGAGCTGTTGGGCAGCTGATTAGCTCCACAGGCCTGAATCTTCTGATATTATTAGACGAGAGAAGATAATGAATGTTGATTTCAAGTAAATAAGTGTTTTAAAGTGTCACATGCTGAAATATTTCTGCGAAGGAAAATTCAAGATCGGTGAAAAACTTATAGGAAATTGACCTCCAGCTCTTAAATACATATTTTTCTTCCAATCACAATAACTTTGTGCAGCCTGCTTACAGGTAACCAAAGAAACATTCCATTTAAATTTGGAAGATATCTATAGTTTTGGTTCTGAGAAAATTATTTTCAAAGTTTCCACTATATAAAATTTAAAGAAATGACCTCTGCCCATAAAAGACATTTTTCAATCAATCACTTTAGTTTTTGTAGCCTGATATAGGGTCACTAAACGATCATTCCAGTGACATTTTGTAGATATCCATTTGTTAGATTCTGAGAAAAGTCAAATATTACCATATATGGAAATAAGCCAAGCCTATTTAAGCCTTGTTTTTCATTGGATCAACCCTTGAACAACTTTGAGGAGGGTCACCCAAGGATCACTCCTGTTAAGTTTGGTTAAAATTCATTCAGTAATTTCTGAGAATAAGATTTTCAAAGAAAAAGTTTATGACTGGATGCATGGACAACCTACTGATGAACAGACACATGATGGACACAGCTTTGTGACAATAGCCCCACATTCGGAACACCACTTGGCCAATCTCACGATCAACCTCAGATGTACATAGAAGGACTATTTTTAAAAATTACGGGAAACCCTGGAAAACCTTGATGACGTCAGTAAAATTGGCTTTAGTGAAAACATTAGACGTCACCAACGCTACTCGTTTAAGTCACCGACGTGAAACCATCGAATCCTATTTTAAATATCTTTAGATTCTTAAATAACGGCTGAAAAAATCTTAGTTTTTGAGAATGATTAGTCATTCTCAAAAAATTAAGATTTTTCAGACGTTATTTACTGTAAAAGATATAAATCTACAGTGCTAGTTTTTCTTTCACTGTTTCCGCCTAACAAAATGCACAATTTTGTTACATTCCCATACTCATTATGAATTCCCTTCCCATATTCATTTTTCGAACAGTTTTGTAAGGTTTTTAGTTTCACACTACCATGAGATCAACAAATACTCTCTCCATCTCTTTAAAACACTATTTATTGCCTTGAAAAATTGGATAGATTAACACAAACACTGACTTGTCATACAAGCAATTATGTCTCACTCACTACAAGACAGTTTGACAAACAAGATGTGTTTGTGAAACACGAATGCCCTCGTAACAGCATTTTTTTTAAAGCAAATACTTTTGGAGAAAAGGCAAACGTTAAATTTTGGGTTAAGTCTTCGGACAGACGGACGGACAGACGGACGGACAGACAGACAGACATGAGTAAAACAATATGCCCCCGATCTCTCGATACGGGGGCATAAAGAGCACAAGATTCTGTTGTTTTTTTTTTTCTCTTTTTTTTTTTCTTCATAAAGATGTACATAAAAGACGAGAACTAGAACTGGATCATCTGTCCCTAAAATAGACAAAATAAAAAAACATGGTTAGTTTTAAAGATAACAAGAGATGTAAGTAAAACATTTATGCCCTCAATAAAAGCAGGTCAATGGCATATTCTTTGTCAATCAACATGGGGCAATAACTCACCAAATATGATAGAGTTATGGTTCTTGTGCACTGAACTTTTCAATGAAATCTATCCACCTGTGAAGTTTCATGATTCCAGCTTGCAAATTTTTTGATATGCTCCGGACAAAAAAAGGGTCTTAGGATGGACGGACCCACAAGTGCAAAGCAATATACCTCCTCTTCTTCAAAGGGGGGCATAACAATCACATATCAATCGGATATCATCATTAAATTGTTAAAAAGTTTTAAGTGCCTATACCTCTCAATTCTACAAATCTAAAAGACCTTGCATATCTTAGCCACTACGAATGACTTTTGACAACAGATAATTAATCCATCATAGATTACAAGAGAACTGTTTGTTTGTTTGTTTGATTGGGTTTCACGCCGCTTTCAACAATCTCGCAGTTATATCGCAGCGGCCAGAGCACCTAACAATGGATTCCTGGTATTTCTTTCACCTGTACTACCATTACACCCTTTTCTAGCCTCCGACTGCTATCTCACATAGGTTTACGATTATCTACCCATTGGTGAGAGACAAACGTTGGAAAGGATATTTGCCGCCGACGGGGATCGAACCCACGACTTCAAGATTGGAAGTCTCATGCCTAACCAACTGCGCTATGGTGGTGGCTACAAGATAACTGACAGACCATTGCTGTCCAATGGTACAGATGAGACGGGGTAATGCCAGTCTTTTGTTTTTGTCATTGAAACCTTATGTTGTGGGTACTTATTTGAATCGTCTCAACAAGACGATTCCAATGAGTATCCATGAATTAGGATTTACGTGAGAATTGTTGAAATTATTCTTTTGATATCGAAAATATCCCCTCTATCTGTATCTCTGGCTGTCAATCAAAACATCCATCTACCAATCAAAACACTGATATATAGGATGGCTGTTACCTGCGTCATTCTCCGACATTTTGTTGCAAACATATTCATGGATGGCCTATGTTAATGTTGTAACTACAGCTTGTATAAGCTGTAGCTATGACATTATGGCTGCCCTCCATTGCATGTACACTCTCCAGATTTCTAAAGATCATTCAAAGTTTTATAGATGGGGGTCTATAGAAATATGCATTTTCTCCACTTGTCCCTTGAAAAGTGAATGATGATTTTCTAATAGCCTTTTCTTCATTGAAAAAGTTTTTTTCTTCCCTTCAAAATAAACATCAGGCTAATCAATCTCCTAAGATTTATGTGGTACCATTCCCAGATTTGCATTTCCATGGACAAGTAGTCTTGAAAATTGTACTTGTTCAAAGATAAACAAGAGGACCATGATGGTCCTATATCGCTCACTTTCGTCTCTTTGTCTCATTTAAAAACATAAAATTTTCCAGCAAAGTTGTACTTTTACGATTTGAGGACTTTAAGACTAGACAAAGTTGACATTAAGGCCCCCTTTTTCCATACTATGGCATGGATCCTTCTCAATTTCAATAGGGTTCATCCTTATGACCTGACAAACATTCTGTCCAAGTTTCGTAAAGATTGGACCATATTTATGGCCTCTAGAGATTAATCAAGAAAATTGTCATTTAGGCCCCTATTCCCATGATAATGCACATATCCTTCCAATTTTTGATTTGGTACATCCTTGAGACCTTGCAAACATTCTGACAAAGTTTCATGAAGATTGGGCCATATTTGTGGCCTTTAAACACTAAAATTGTTGATGCATGACAACAGATGACAGGCGCATGACAGACATTCAATGATCACAAAAGCTCACCTTTAGCACCATTTGCTCAGGTGAGCTAAAAAGCCTGTGTCAGAAAAGTCTGATAAGGGCATTCCACACTCCTTACGCAATTAGAACAAACCCAAGACACAAACCTTTCTCTTCTTATCTCCACCCAGTTCAAAATGTTTACATCTCTTTATAGGCAACTGTTTTCTGTATTTACATGTTGTACATTCCATTCTTAACACAATCTTCTTGGTTGTTTTAGCCTACAAAAGAGGGAAGATTTACAGTAATTTTGTTTGAATGGGCTGTAACACTGCTTTTAACATTTTTCATTCACATCACTGCATCTGGAGTATTAAATAATGGATTTATGATAATTCTCACACCAGTACTACCATTACACCCTTTCCTTTACTCCAGCTGCTATACCACATTGGTCTATAATTATCAACCCTGTGATGGGAGCAAAAAAAAGAGAAATTGTTAGTTACAATCAATATTTCTTTTCCATTTTTTTTCCCTACCAAATATGATGATTCTTTTCAATAGCTGATCAGCGTCTTATGAAAAATACAACTATCTGAACTAAATACACAATCACTAGCCGTTAAATCTTGGAGCTACATAGGAAAGGTCTAACATACAATCAAGACCCCTGTAAAATTGACACTAATTATCCATAGAAGTACATTTATAACATTTCTTGTTTTTTTATTTCATTTTTTTACCGAGTCAAATTGTGAAAGATTGCAGATGAAAACCTATCTTGAGGAACGGTTAACATTTAAATTATTTACTAGAATTTTTAGTCCCACATCCAAAAAATTTCTTAGACGACTATTTTTCTAAAGTTTATCCCTGGAGGGTCCATAGGTCTCACATCAGATTGTTTCGAGAATCCTGGCTACTTGTTTGCGAGTCTCAGGCACATATAAACAAAAGTCTCTTTAAAGCCTGGACTTTCCATGAGATGTTTTAAATGAGAACCTACAAAATAGGCTTAGTTTCAGTTTCATGATTTAAAGGGATGTTAGTTTTGAGAGTTAAGAGATTTGCAAATTATAAGCTAGTCCTACTTAATATTCTTACCAGAGTTCCACTGACCCTCTGTTACTCATCTTTACAAAGAGTATGAACAGTCTCCGAATCTTTCCTAAGGTTGACCCCCAGAATTAAAGCTGTCAAACACTGTGTTGACCCAGGGTTCGTGTTTGACCCTTAAACCAGGGTTTTGACCCTCAAAAATTTGAAAACATCTGATTTGACCCCTCAATTTTCTATCAGGAGCGGTCATTTTGACCCTTTTGATTTTCAGTATTGCATATCAAAACTGCTGCATATTGTAAATGTATTAGAATTAGTTGTCTCCTTCATATCTTTAATTCTTTATAGGAGTTTCACATGAATCTCTTACATAAAGATATGAAGGAGATAATCAAAGAAATTCATCAGCAAAATCAAAAACAATTTACCAATTATATCCTCTCTTAATACTGTTTTGACCCCTTCAACAGCAGTTTTGACCCCTACAATTACAGTTAAGGGTCAACGACTCCTGAATTTGACAAGAGGGCCGTTGGCCTCACCTGAGAAAAAAGCTTCATTACCTAGGTATGTCCATGCAACCACAGAAAAAGAGATTTTCACTTATTCAATAAGATAACATTTGAAATAATCCCCCCCCCCCCCTCTGCTCCTCCCCTGGTTATTATTTATTTTAGCTTTTTTCATAAAAGGTCTGTGATCAGCTAATCTATGCCAGATATACAGGCTGAGTCTGAGACTTTTAAAGTTTTCTTTAATGAGTTGATCAATCCATGTCAAATATAAAGGCTGTAGGGATTCAAAATTCTCAACAAAGCACTCCCCCTCCCCAAAGATGCTCTGCACCTGGTTTATCTACAGTCATGATTTCAGCTAATTGAATTGATGTCCATATGCTTATCATCCATGCCAATATTGAAGTCTGTAGGGCTCCTGGTTCATTAAAGGATGAAGGTTAAAGTTACAAAATTTTCACAAAAGTACTACCCCCTCCCCCCTGGTGCTCTGCACTTGGTGGCATTACAGTCATGATTTTAGCTATATTTATTAAGGTCTATGAGCTGATCTTCCATGCCAATTTTCAAGTCTGTAGGGCTTGTGGTTCAGAAGAAGAAGAAGGTTAAGGATTACAAAATTTTCACAAAAGTACTACCCTCTCCCCCCTGGTGCTCCGCACCTGGTGAATCTACAATCATGATTTAGCTATTTATATTGAGGTCCATACGCTGATCATCCATGCCAATATTCAAATCTGTCAGGCTCCTGTTTCAGAAGAAGAAGGCGGTTAAAGATTACAAAATTGTCACAAAAGTACTACCCTCTCCCCCCTGGTGCTCCGCACCTGGTGAATCTACAGTCATGATGTAAGCTATTTATATTAAAGTCCATATGCTGATCATCCATGCCATTATTCAAATCTGTCAGGCTCCTGGTTCAGAAGAAGAAGAAGGATAAAGATAACAAAAATTTCACAAAAGTACTACCCTCTCCCCCCTGGTGCTCCGCACCTGGCAGCCCAACAGATATGATTTTAGCTATTTATATTAAGGTCTATGAGCTGATCATCCATGCCAATATTCAAATCTGTCAGGCTCCAGGTTCATCAGAAGAAGAAGGTTAAAGATTACAAAATTGTCACAAAAGTACTACCCTCTCCCCCCTGGTGCTCCGCACCTGGCAGCCCAACAGATATGATTTTAGCTATTTATATTAAGGTCTATGAGCTGATCATCCATGCCAATATTCAAATCTGTCAGGCTCCAGGTTCAGAAGAAGAAGAAGGTTAAAGATTACAAAATTGTCACAAAAGTACTACCCTCTCCCCCCTGGTGCTCTGCACCTGGCAGCCCAACAGATATGATTTAAATATTTATATTAAGGTCTATGAGCAGATCCTCCATGTCAATTTTCAAATCTGTAGGGCTTGTGGTTCAGAAGAAGAAGAAGGTTAAAGATTACAAAATTTACCCAAAGTACTACCCCCTCCCCCCTGGTGCTCCGCACCTGGTGGCCCAACAGATATGATTTTAGCTATTTTTATTAAGGTCTATGAGCTGATCAACCATGCCAATTTTCAAGTCTGTAGGGCTTGTGGTTCAGAAGAAGAAGAAGGTTAAAGATTACAAAATTTTCACAAAAGTACTACCCTCTCCCCCCTGGTGCTCCGCACCTGGTGGCCCAACAGATATGATTTTAGCTTTTTTAATTAAGGTCTATGAGCTGATCATCCATGCCAATTTTCAAGTCTGTAGGGCTCCTGGTTCAGAAGAAGAAGAAGGTTAAAGATTACAAAATTTTCACAAAAGTACTAGCCTCTCCCCCCTGGTGCTCCGCACCTGGCAGCCCAACAGATATGATTTTAGCTATTTTTTTTAAGGTCTATGAGCTGATCCTCCATGCCAATTTTCAAGTCTGTAGGGCTTGTGGTTCAGAAGAAGAAGAAGGTTAAGGATTACAAAATTTTCACAAAAGTACTACCCTCTCCCCCCTGGTGCTCCGCACCTGGTGAATCTACAGTTATGATTTAAGCTATTTATATAAAGGTCCATCTGCTAATCATCCATGCCAATATTCAACTCTGTCAGGCTCCTGGTTCAGAAGAAAAAGAAGGTTAAAGATTACAAAATTGTCACAAAAGTACTACCCTCTCCCCCTGGTGCTCCGCACCTGGTGAATCTACAGTTATGATTTAAGCTATTTATATAAAGGTCCATCTGCTAATCATCCATGCCAATATTCAACTCTGTCAGGCTCCTGGTTCAGAAGAAAAAGAAGGTTAAAGATTACAAAATTGTCACAAAAGTACTTCCCTCTCCCCCTGGTGCTCCGCACCTGGTGAATCTACAGTTATGATTTAAGCTATTTATATAAAGGTCCATATGCTAATCATCCATGCAAATATTCAACTCTGTCAGGCTCCTGGTTCAGAAGAAAAAGGTTAAAGATTACAAAATTGTCACAAAAGTACTTCCCTCTCCCCCCCTGGTGCTCCGCACCTGGTGTATCTACAGTCATGATTTTAGCTATTTATATAAAGGTCCATATGCTGATCATCCATGCCAATATTCAAATCTGACAGGCTCCTGGTTCATCAGAAGAAGAAGGTTAAAGATTACAAAATTTTCACAAAAGTACTACCCCCTCCCCCCATGGTGCTCCACACCTGGCAGCCCAACAGATATGATTTTAGCTATTTTTATTAAGGTCTATGAGCTGATCATCCATGCCAATTTTCAAGTCTGTAGGGCTTGTGGTTCAGAAGAAGAAGAAGCTTAAAGATTACAAAATTTACCCAAAGAACTACCCCCTCCCCCCTGGTGCTCCACACCTGGTGGCCCAAAAGATATGATTTAAGCTATTTTAATTAAGGTCTATGAACTGATCATCCATGCCAAGTTTTAAGTCTGTGGGACTACTGGTTGAGAAGAAGAATTTTAAAGATTTTCTTCAAATTTCACCTTTTGTTGCCATAGCAACCAGAGTTTTTCATGGATTTCAATTCTTTTAGCTATTTTTGAAGGGGACCACCTAAGCAACATTTCTGTAAAATTTGGTGTTAATTGGCCAAGTAGTTTAGGAGGAGATGTCGTTTAAAGAAATTGTTGATGGACGCCGGACGACGACCGACAGCCGGACGAAAGGTGATCACAATAGCTCACATGAGCACTTCGTGCTCAGGTGAGCTAAAAAGCTAGCACAAGCCCTGGTTGACCTTTATCCTAAAGCATCAACATTTAACAAGGACCTTAATGACCAGGAGAGTTAGTTCCTTAGAACCCTTATTTGGGGTAATCAAACTAAAACGGTGCAGTATTGTTTAAAAGTCAATTTTTTTTTTTTTAATTTTTTAGAATGATCTCAACTCTCATTACATAGCGCTAGATAGAACAGTTGAGTAAGAAGTCTATTGGACACGCAAATTAAGAAATCAAGTAGTCCAAGCTCAAGGCAAGGAGTCCAAATTTACTTATTGGGAGAACACTGTGGAAAAGAAAAAAATGCTTTTTATAAGCAACTTTTTCTTTTTAAATGTTTCTCCCTGAAAAGATCGGGGTAGGGGGTGTTTAAATTGATTGATTGGAGTTTTACGCCACTTTCAACATTTTTTCAGCTATATCGCGAAGGCTGGAACCCCTAACAGTGGATTCCTGGAATTTCCATCACCAGTACAACCATCTGATCCTTTCCTAGCCTCCAGCTGCTATCTCACATAGGTCTACGATTATCAACCCATAGGTGAGAGACAATTAGTCAGAAAGAATGAGTGCCACTGTCAGGGATCGAACTTGGGACCTCTAGATTGACAGTCTGACGCGCTACTAACTGCTCTTTGACGACTGCTTTTGGGGGGTTCAAACTACTACTAGATGCAAGCAACTTATCTTCAACAACTTCTCCAGTGAAATGATCTTACATGTTTGAATCTGTCCAGTGCATTTGTCTTTCAAAACATTCTCATACAATCATGGAAGTTTATTTGAATCTTTACTTGCAAAATGAAAGTGTCCCAACTGGTTAACAAGAAGTGTTGGACTGCACTTAGTGTCCAATCCTATAGATTGATTGAATGGGGTTTTACGCCTCTTTCAACATTATTTCAGTTATATCGCGACAGCCGGAGCACCTAACAATGGATTCATGGTATTTCTTTCACCTGTACTACCATTACACCCTTTCCAAGCCTCCAACTGCTATTTCACATAGGTTTACGATTATCTACCCATTGGTGAAAGACAAACGTCGGAAAGGATTTATGCCGCCACCGGGGATAGAACCCACGACTTCCAGATTGGAAGTCTTATGCCTAACCAACTGCGCTAAGGTGGCGGCTGCCAATCCTATAGAACATATTCCCAATTTTAATGCATATACTCATGCATGTGAAAATTGAGGACACTAAGAGGTTATCTGGTGAAGTTTTATCTTACCTTCTTTCTAAAAATAGGTTTTGTCTGACCACCATATCCTCTTTGTTTTCTGTCGTAACGTCTTTTACCTGCAATACAAAGACACTCACATTAGTTCCTAGTGATTTGCAGAATAATCGATTATAATGGATAATTAGTTGGTTTTGGCTTCCGATTACGATAATCGACTAAGAAATTTCATAATATATTAATCAGTCTCTAACACATACATGACAGCAATTATATATTGTTTTCAAAACTATTAAATCAGTTAGTTGGCTCAGTGTGAAACAGATGTAACTGCCTATATGTTTATAGGCAGTTACAACTGTTTCACTCTGAGCCAAGAAGTTGGTAGAAAAATCTGCAGAAAAAGTCTTTAGGTCATAAGTTTTAACTAAACTTTCACAGGATGAAATTAGATCATTAGTTGATTTACTCTTCCAACCAAAAACCGATTATTGATAGTGTTTTGATGTTGTTTTGAATGGGTTTTACGCCGCTTTCAACAATTTTGCAGTTATATCGCAGCAGCCGGAGCACCAAACAATGGATTCCTGGTATTTCTTTCACCTGTACTACCATTACTCCCTTTCCTAGCCTCTGACTGCTATCTAACATAGGTTTACGATAATCTACCCATTGGTGAGAGACAAACGTTGGAAAGGATATTTGCCGCCACCGGGGATCGAACCCACGACTTCCAGATTGGAAGTCTTATGCCTAACCAACTGCGCTATGGTGGCGGCCAGGATAGTGTTTTGAAACCAATTGCACAACACTATTAGTTCTGCACTTACCTCTAGAACTGATTACCAGAGGCTTGTCTGTTTATTGGACTAGATAAAAGATGGTAAAGCCAATTTTAAATCTTTATTTCACCATGAAACCCTTTGTTGTGGGGACTCATTTGAATCTTCTCCATGAGCAGTTTCAAATGAATACGGGGATTATTACCAACAACATAGACTTAAGTAAGGAATAATGAAATATTGAAATCGAGAACCAAAATACCCCCTCTATCTGAAATTTTGCTAAGATTCTCAAGGATGTATAACTTTTTATAACATCATGTGGTTTTTTTTAGGGAAATCTTTAAGCTGTCAAATAAGAATTTTTACTCATACCATGCCAAGTTAATACTTTGGCAAAATTGCATTAAAATCAAAGTGCTTAAAGTACTTTTTAAATTCAGAGTCCAAATTTATCTTGAAAATCATTATGATATTATCTTTTTAACTTTTCTTGTGTATACGGGAAAATCGGGTGACTGCTAAAAGCCAAGATCATACTGCACTTGTTGACTGACCTCGACAATACCCTTTGCCACAGTAGGAACATTTCGGGCTCAACAAGACAGATGTTATGATATATATAAATGATGAAATGAAGCTTGCTCTGTATTGGCTTTAACAAGTAGCTTTCATAACACCAAGTGTTTTCACTCTTTGGCAATCCAAAACCATTAACAACATCTCAAGAATCTTAATTTGTACAATTTTTCATCTAACTCAATATACTCCTCGTCACATGATAGAGCGTCAAGTACAAAAAAATCCTGATCAAAGGGGTAGATCAATTGTTATTCTCAACCTCCCAACACAATGGATACATAAAGGGGTTGATACTAGCTCCTGAGATTAAGAAGTCAATTGGACTCCTAACACATGAAATCAAAGAGTCCAAGCTCAGAGTAAGGAGTCTGAATTTTTATAACAGGAACACATTGTGGAAAAGAAGAAAGTGCTTGTATGCAATTTCTTCTTTTCCACAATGTTCTTTCAAAGAAGTTTTTTCTCAAAACAATACAGGATGCAAGCAATTGTTTTTTTCAACACTTTTGTAGTGAAGATCTACAAAATATTCTCATTTAACCATAAGAGTCCATCCGACTCCTTAATTGCAATTGGAAGAAGTCCCAACTGGTAAACAAGGAGTCTTGGACTCCCGGACTCCGCTTAGTGTCAAACCCTGACTTAGGCCTGGTTGTTTGCCAAGTGTTGGTTGCTTGTCAAATAAGTCAATTTGTTTGTTTGAATGGGTTTTCACTGCTTTCAACAATTTCGCAGTTATATCGCGCGGCTGGAGCACCTAACAATGGATTCCTGGTAAGTTAGTAGGTTGCATAAAATGTATATAAAAGTATCCCCCCTTGAAAGTCTGACTTGCTGTTTTGATACTTTGCATGAATGCCTTTGACAATGCCAGAGGTATCACAAATTTAAAGTTTTAGCATGATGACCCCAAGGCCACAGACTCACAGGCGATCATGTAGGTACTTCAGAAATAATTGAATTGAGTTCTCATAGCAAAGGCTTTAAATTTAGAGATAAAGATTTTAGATTGTTAAGACCACCCTCGTATCTGTACCAATTTTCTCTGGAGCCCAACTCACCTTGTGCATACAGAGAGGCTTTGCCTGTCTTGTACTGTGTTACTTTATGCAAGGTATGTTTCTTGCAATTCTTCCCTTTACAAAAGGTCTTTCTGCTCTTAGGGATGTTCACCTGAAAAATATAATATAAGCCTGTGTGTGACATTTCCAACAAATTCACACCTGCCCGATGTAAAAACATAGGGTAGCATTTATAACAAGAGGGCCATTGGCCCTTAAACGCTCACCTGATGCATGGCTTAACAAAAGTCAAAGATATCAAGAAGTTAACATTTCAGACAAATATGTTGCCTCTAAAGTACTAAAAAAAAGTGTTTGACCCTCTATCAAACTCATGTAAGATTTCAAGACAAACATACTGACCGAAATACATAATTTTCAATCAAAGAGTGCACACAAGGATTTTAATAAATTTGACCCCTTGACCTCATTTTGGACCCAACTTGACCCAATTTCAAACTAAACCTAGGTTTCATTCAAACATTCTGACAAAGTTTCAAGATATTTGAGTAAACAAGGTTTTTCTAAGATTTGACCCCTTGACCCCATTTTTGACCCCACTTGACCCAATTTCAAACTCGACCGAGATTCGATGGAGACAAACATTCTGACCAAGTTTCAAGACATTTGGGCCAAAACTGTGGCCTCTAGAGTGCACAAAAGGTTTTTCTAAGATTTGACCCCTTCACCCCACTTATGACCCCACTTGACCCAATTTCATACTTAACCGAGATTTGAAGTTGACAAACATTCTGACCAAGTTTTAAGACATTTGGGCCAAAAAAATGGCCTCTAGAGTGCACACAAGGTTTTTCTAAGATTTGATCCCTTGACCCCACTTGACCCAAATCCGAACTTGACTGAGATTTGAAGTTGACAAACATTCTGACCAAGTTTTAAGACATTTGGGCCAAAAATATGGCCTCTAGAGTGCACACAGGTTTTTCTAGAATTTGACCCCTTGACCCCAATTTTGACCCCACTTGACCCATTTTCCAACTTGATTGAGATTTGATGGAGACAAACATTCTGACAAAGTTTCAAGACAATTGGACCAAAAATGTGGTTTCTAGAGTGCACACAAGGTTTTTCTAAGATTTGACCCCTTGACCCAATTTTTGACCCCACTTGACCCATTTTCCAACCTGATCGAGATTTGATGGAGACAAATATTCTGACCAAGTTTTAAGACATTTGGGCCAAAAATGTGGCCTCTAGAGTGCACACAAGGTTTTTCTAAGATTTGACCCCTTGACCCCATTTTTGACCCCACTTTACCTAATTTTGAACTTGACTGAGATTTGATAGAGACATACATTGTGACCAAGTTTCAAGACATTTGGGCCAAAACTGTGGCCTCTAGAGTACACACAAGGTTTTTCTAAGATTTGACCCCTTGACCCCATTTTTGACCCCACTAGACCCAATTCCGAACTTGATCGAGATTTGATAGAGACAAACATTCTGACCAAGTTTCAAAGCATTTGGACCAAAAATGTGGCCTCTAGAGTGCACACAAGGTTTTTCTAAGATTTGACCCCTTGAGCCATTTTTGACCCAACTTGACCCAATTTCGAACTTGACCGAGAGTTGATGGAGACGAACATTGTGACCAAGTTTCAAGACATTTGGGCCAAAACTGTGGCCTCTAGAGTGCACACAAAATGTTGACGGACGACGGACACAGCGCGATCACAATAGCTCACCTCGAGCACTTCGTGCTCAGGTGAGCTAACAAAATGCAAAAAATAATATATGCTGATAGCTTACTGATGGCTCTACACCTTATATCAAAATCAATATAGCGTATAGTGGCCGGAAGATTTGCTTTGCGCACATTTGAAATTGTTGGAAATGTCATGCACAGGCTGGTAAAAAATTGACTACAATCTGAAATCAGGAATCTTATTATTTCAAGCTGTCTCAGGGGTCAACACTAGCTATTTTCCTATGGGGTCCTACAGGATTGAGGAATTGCTTCTCGATACTATAAGGATCTCATCAGATAATCAGAAATCCCATACTTCATTTATTCACATGAAGGGGTCAGCGCCATACTATTGTAAGTGCCTATAAATATATAGGCACTTGCAATAGTATTGCTCTGATCCCTCAATAAGTAACAATAGTGCCAAGTTAATTTGAAATCCATCACTGGGCATCAGAGACGACGTACTGAACTGGATAAAAAACTTTCTTACTGGAAGAAGACAACAAGTACGAATTGGAACAGAGACATTATCATGGGCCAACGTCGTTAGCGGAGTTCCCCAGGGTAGTGCTCTTGAGCCAGTCCTATTCTTATGTTTTATTAACGATTTGCCATCTGTAACATCCAACACAGTGAGGATATTTGCGGATGATAGTAAGATATACACTAGCATAAAAAATGATAAAGACCTGGAAACACTACAAAATGACTTAGACCATCTGTGCGACTGGAGTAGCAAATGGAAATTGTCCTTTAATGCATCTAAATGTAAGGCACTTCACATTGGAGCAAAGAATGAGCATTTCAGATACTGTATGAAGGACTCTAGTGGGACTTATACAGCGATTGATTTGAAAATATCACAACTGAAAAAGACCTTGGAATAACCTTTGATAGTAATCTATATTTTGCCTCTCACATCACCAACATAGTTAAAAAGACACAGAGAAATCTTGGCATTATTCATCGATCATTTGAATACCTTGAAAAAAACATGTTCTTGATTCTTTACAAATCTTTGGTGAGACCGATACTTGGATATGATTCTTGTGTATGGACACCTTTCCTTAAAAAAGACATCAAAAGACTCGAAGATGTACAGAGGAGAGCTACACGTCTTGTACCAGAATTAAAAAACCTTTCTTATGAGGAGAGACTTAAGCAGTTGGGTCTCCAAACATTAGAATATAGACGTGACTGTTACGACATGCTGCAAATTTTCAAAGGAATCCATAATCATGATGACTTTAATTGGGACCGAATATTTACATTTGCTTCTTCTGACCTAAGAGGACATCATCTAAAACTTAGTAAAAGTGACATGAAGTGCAGTACAAACTTACGTCTTAATAGTTTTTCAAATAGAACCATTGACCTTTGGAATAATTTGTCTGATGATTGTGTATCCGCGAACTCAGTAAATATTTTCAAATCACGGCTCAACTCCGAAGTTTGGAACAAAAAGAAGTTTAAACCATCATGTTAGCGCAACAACCAGCCATGTGTACAACGTAAAGAAGTTAAGAGGGGCCTTCATGGACTTACGTCCAATTTTACGGCCCGAAGATAAAGGTATAAAGGTATATAATGTTGCATATATGCTGCAGACAAAATCAATATAATGTTGTGACCTTCAGCTGTGGCCTAGGATCTAAATGTTCAACATTTTTGTTTTCAAGTGGCACACCAAATTATGAATAATTTGTATAAAGTTATTTGAAATCAAATGGCAACACAGAGCTTCAGATTGATGGTGTTGATTGATTGAATTGAGTTTAACACCACTTTAAACATTTTTTCCAGTTATATCACAGAGGCTGGAGCACCTAACAATGGTTTCATGGTATTTCTCTCACCAGAACAACCACCACATTCTTTCCTAGCATGCAGCTGCTATCTCACATAGGTCTATGTTTATCAACCCATTGGTGAGAGACAAATAGTCCAAAGGAATGAGTACCGCTGTCGGGGATCGAACCCGGGACCTCTAGATTGACAATCTGATGTGCTATGAAGGTGGCTCAGATTGATGGTTTGTCTGTGTGCTTATCCCACAAATTTTCATTAGACGACCCCTCCATTCTGGCTCCTGTGCACTGAGAAAAAGACTGACGGTTTCAATCCCCCATGCCACAGGACAAGTTGATCTTGAAGGAAGAATCCAGCAGGACAGACGGCTTAGTCTTAAATCGAATTATTCAAGAGGCTGACTTCATTCTTTTAAGACGATTTATCATTAGAAAGTTAAACGTTTATTCAGAGATGTTTTCTCAACTTTTTTCGTAAGAAATGTCGACGTTATCTTTACTTTTCTACGACTTAAATGTCAATAAATCATTAAGAGCCCAGATTACGTTCGGCTTGTGTTGGACAAAGGCTTCTCATTGGCGATTTGATGAGATTCTTTTTTGTAAACAAATATTTAACGTTGTGTACCATTTTTGTGAAAACGGAAAAGGAAGTAGAACTTCGCAGCTGCTTGAATTATACGAAAGAAAAGTGTTGATGTATAAATGTCATCAATTGGTCTATATACCAACGTCAGCTGCAGACGATTCCGTCATGTTTGCAGACGAAAAATTCATGCTAAACCGAAAATTCCTTTTTCGGGACTATCTTATGCTTGCATCGGCTTAAATTTGGAAATCTGCACAATTTCGTTAAATTAGGCACATTAGAATGCTGTACCCAAGTCAATCTACTCCTAATCGAGCAAAACTTTTTTAAAGGGAGGTTACTCTCCCAGGAAAGGAGAGACTCTAACTGAAAGTTGAAGATGAGTGGGTCTGAAGTGGTAATTGTGTCTGCTGGCAGAACTGCCATTGGTAAGTCTCTTAGAATTAGAGCTCTATATTTAAATGATTTTGATGAAGAAAGCATTTTGTCGTGTTTCGATTCAAAGAACAAGATTTCCTAGATCTAAATCTAGGGGTGATAAATTTACCCCCAGATTGAAGTTGTACCCCTCACTTATATTCTGTAGTAATACCTTGGAATACCTTGGAATATAGGGAAATCTTTAAGCCCTATATGGCTTGTTTTTCCCCTCGTCATCCAAATCTCTTTGTCTTCCGCTTGGTCATGTCTCAATATACGTCACTAGTATCGAAGCGTTTGATGTACCATAGTTTGTCCAATCTATTTTTAAAAGCATTTACCGAATCTGCACATACGACACTATCTGGAAGAGCGTTCCACGCATTTATGACACGATTAGAGAATGAGTTCAATCTAACAGACTTACTGGCCCTTGGTTTTACCAATTTGAACATGTTGCCTCTGATCTCATGAGGGTTAGTTGAAAATGAAAACATTCTTGTAGGGTCATAGTCATCAATTTTATGTATGATTTTAAACAAAAGAATCATGTCGCCTCGCTCACGTCTGTACTCTGTGGTGGGTAAGTTTAACTTCTGGAGTCTAGCACTGTATGGTAAGTCTCTAAGTTGGGGAACTAATTTTGTTGCACGCCTCTGAACATTTTCGATGATACGTTTGTTCTTTTTTGTAGTAGGGTAGTATATACTATTTCCATAATCTAAAATAGGTCTTATAAGCGATTTATAGAGGGTCAAGAACAGCTCTTTATCCATGTAGACAAAGTTTCGTTTAATGAGACCAGTAATACGGTTAGCTTTATTGGCAGTGATGTTGATATGTTCGTCAAATTTCAAGGCGTCGGTAAAAATGACTCCAAGATCCTTTTCAGACTCTGTTGTTTGTATAATAGTTGTGGTTCCATTAGAACTTGTCATTTCATACTGAGCGTCAAAATTTTGTTTACCATAATGTATTGCCTTACATTTGTCACTATTGAACTTTAATAGCCATTCTTCACTCCATTGACAAAAGGATGAAATATCATTTTGTAATATATCTTGGTCTTTCTGTGAGGAGATAACTCTGTATAACTTTGTATCATCGGCAAATAAACGGCAAGCACTGCTGACACAATCTGGCAAATCATTTATAAATAAAACGAAGAGGACCGGTCCCAGAATTGAGCCCTGAGGCACACCTGACTTAACATCGGTCCAGCTAGATTTACATCCGTTAATAACCACTCTTTGTTGTCTGTTGTAGAGAAAACTTTCGATCCAGTTTAACAATTTTCCTACTATACCGTGTAGATCTATCTTTGAATAAATTTCCCTAGGTGATCTACTTTAAGCCTTAGGTGACCTATTTCAATGGCTCAGTGGGAAACAATTGTAGCTGCCTATTTATATTTATATTCAGTTAGATCTACAAGATTTGACACAAAAAATGTTGGAAACAATCTTCAATTCTTTCCTGAAGTTGGTCCCCGGAGGGTCATAAGGACTTACCTACTTATTCATGAGTCTCGGACTTGCAAAACCTGCGTCCCTTAAAACTGTTGTTGTTAGCAACTTACTGGTTATTTGCACGTATCCTTTAGCACAAAAAAATAAATTAAAGAACAAATCGATGGCTCAGCACGAAACAGTTGTAACTCCCTATAAACATATAGGGAGTTACAACTGTTTCACACTGAGCCATCGAAATAGCTCATTTTGATAACAGCTTCTGGTTAAAAACATCGTAACAAACTTAGCACTCTGACAGACATGTCCATTCGGAGAAAAGGATCCTTTACCCTATATGGGTGGAGTCTGTCTATATAGAATATCAGTTGCCATTCAAATGTAGGGCAGGTCTCTCTAATTTTTATCTCAACAGTAAATTACCGGTACCTCTCTTTAAACTATTACATTACTCTCCCCTCCTATTTGACGTGCCCTGAGTTTTTGCATGTGATCTAAATTCAACTATGCTTTCAGGCTATATATTTTGACACTTGGACTGTCATATTTATTGTTATTGTGCACGTAAAGGTATATTATAAGTATAAAATTCTAGATAACGAGATGAAATAACCTTTTGCTTAGCATTGGCACTTTGTTTTATTTCATGATATATTAACCCTTGTCATGTTGAACCCAGAATCTTCCTGTCTTGACAGGACATATAGACAAAGATCTGCCTGCTCATAAGTGCTTTCTGATCTTAGTCTACACCTCCTGTTTATCTTATTTCATCAAGAATGTTGTAAGACTTGTAATTAAAGATAAACATTTTTTCATACAATTTTTGTCTATCAGACCCTTCAGCACTTTGATTTGGTCAACATTTGTAATGCAGCATGACATGGGTTAATATCCATCTTCAGGAAAGTTTCAAGGAGGGTTTACAGATGTCCCTGCTCATGATCTAGGTGCTATATGTATACAAGGTGTTCTACAGCGAGCTAGTATAGCCCCAGATCAGTTGTCAGAGGTCATATTGGGTCAAGTACTTACTGCAGGTGTGTAGATCAGATTTTTAGCTCACCTGAGCTCAAAGTGCTCAAGGTGAGCTATTGTGATCGTAGAATGTCCGTCGTCAGTCGTGCGACGTGCGTCGTCCACAATTTCTTTAAACATCTTCTCCTCCTAAACCAGTGGACCAATCTTGATGAAACTTGGCAGGGATGTTCCTTGGGTCAAGCTCTACCAAAGTTGTTCAAATAAATAAAATCCACCCTTAACTTTCCCTTTACCCTTAACAAAAAGGGTGAAAATATGAAAATCTTTCAAATCTTTCAAATCTTTCCAACCCTTTTTACATAGAATCAAAGAGCGAAAATCATTAAAAATCTTCTTCTCTGAAACCAGATTGCACACAGCTTTCATATTTGGTATGTAGCATCACCTAGTGGGCCTCTACCAAGTTTGTTCATATCAAGACCCTTGGTTCATATTTGGGCTTTGCACAGGTGCATCCCTTTATCTCTTATGAGCACGAAGGGTGAAAAATGAAAACCTTCAAAAATCTTCTTCTATGAAACCAGAAGGCAGACAGCTTTCATATTCAGTATGTAGCATCATCTAGTAGACCTCTACCAAGTTTGTTCATATCAAGACCCTGGGGTCATATTTGGGCTTTGCCCGGGCCCAACCCTTTTTACATAGAATCAAAGAGCGAAAATCATTAAAAATCTTCTTCTCTGAAACCAGAGGGCACACTGCTTTCATTTTTGTATGCAGTATCATCTAGTGGGCCCCTACCAAGTTTGTTCATATCAAGACCCTTGGGTCATATTTTGGGCTCCACCCGGGTGCATCCCTTTCAGCTCATCTGAGCACGAAGGGTGAAAATAGGAAAAGCTTCAAAAATCTTCTTTTTTGAAACCAGTAGGCAGACAGCTTTCATATTTAGTATGTAGCATCATCTAGTAGACCTCTACCAAGTTTGTTCATATCAAGACCCTGGGATCATATTTGGGGTCCACCAGGGTGCATCCCTTTTTACAAAGAATCAAAGAGCAAAAAGGCATATCTGTCTTGCTCTTCGCTGAAAACGTTCCATGGTATTGATCTCAGGCAATTATCTTCTTTTTGACATCTGCCTATCTAATTAATGTGATGTCCCAGGGGTCAAAGAGACTCAGGTGAGCGATCTAGGACCATCTTGGTCCTCTTGTTTCCGACTTTCTGCTTAAATCTATATATGAGCCGCGTCAAGCAAAAAAGGGTCTAAATGACATTTTGGTCGATTTTTATATTTTGATTGAAAATTGAAGTTTGACCTTTTCTGAGTGATTTAGTATAAAAATTTCAACGATATCTTGAAAATAGCCGATGTAACAGCCGTGCAAAGTACACTACCCTTCACGAACGTCGTGTATATTTCTTAACGACGTCACATTTTGTATGCAAAAAAATTGAATTTGTTAGTTGCTGATGACATTTTTTTGCAAGTTTAAGGAAACGCATTCTATTGCAATTTTTCTCAAGCAAATGTTACAGGAGTTACTCGACAAATAATCATACAGTACTATTCCATGGTTGCATAGCAACGCAATTAAACGAAGTATACAAACGCTTATTTATTTTTTATCGTAAAACTTTAAAATTTATTGACCACACTTGGTTCAAACCCCGCACTTAATTATATTCAAGGTAACATTTCATTCACATGTCAATTGATGAATATATCACTAATCGGCATTCTGTGGGCAAAATATGTCTTGATTAACTGTTCATATGTAAGGCCAAACTGTTTTGAATAAATAATCCCGGCGTTGTCGACTCATTCCCCAAGGCTGCAGGATTAAAGGCGTGTTTAGTGGTCGACTAAACCGATATGTCGGGTCTTTCAGAATAGTAATCTTCTTCTCGGGAAGGTTTTGACTCTCTCAGACTGTAACCACACCAGGTTCTTCATCACAAAAACGGAAATACTGGCACTTTCTGTAAAATAATACATGTGAATTAGTTGATAAAAAATATCGTTTATAATTAGTTAGCATTCGGTAGTCGAAGATCATAAATATCAATGATTTGATTCGATTGTATGATACAAAGGCCTCTTTGTGATTAATCAATCAATAAGATATAAAACTTTGAAAGAAATTACCAGACTTTGAAAATAAGTGTTAACAAGAATAATCCGTCGAAGACAAATTAAAGAAAATGTTTTCCTTCGCAAGACAAAAAAAATACTACAGAGCTTCTGAGGTTAAACTTTTTGAGGAAATCGATAATTTTTCATGTCCAAGTTTTATTATTCTAGACTTAATTTCTAACCTTATCCCAGAAATAGGTATGAACCATTCACAAAGGAATGTTTTCCAATCCATCCAACGACACGAGGGATATATAATGGCCTCATTAGTCGTAGAGGATATGTTCACCATTTCTCGCAGTTCGTCCAGCGTTTCGCAGTCGGTGCGTCTATAAAGCCGTTTGATATGCGCAAAACTCCCATCAACCAAACAACGGGCATGACCTAAAAAAGTATAATATGTTGTAATAAGTTTTTAATGAATTAGTAAATGAACGAACGATTTGTTTGTTTGAATAGGTTTTACGCCACTTTCAACAATTTTGCAGTTATATCGCGGTGACCGGAGCACCTAACAATGGATTCCTGGTATTTCTTTCACCTGTACTACCATTACACCCTTTCCTAGCCTCCGACTGCTATCTCACATAGGTTTACTATTATCTACCCACCAGGGATTGAACCCACGACTTCCAGATCGGAAGTCTTATGCCTAACCAACTTGCCTATGGTGGCGGCTTAATGAACGAACGAATGAATGAATGAAAGAATGAATGAATGAATGAATGAAAGATTGAATGAATGAAAGATTGAATGAATGAATGAATGAATGAATCTTATAAGAATGATCGATTTTTCCGTCGACATGTATTTCTAAAGATGGACTAAACAAAACAAAACAATATTAATATTCACCTGGGACCTGCATAAGATATTCGATGGTTGAATTCTGTGCTGTCATCGTTCGCCACATGATGTTCGTTTTCCCTAATGGCGAAAAACCCTCCAAATTTGGGCAATCCGAGCACAGTATATAAATAAAATAATTTAATCTTTACATTTTTTTTATCCCGCAATATTCATCGGAATGAATAAGTCAATGTATACATGCACAAGTTTAACTGAGTGATGAAAGGTCAACTATGTCTATACAGATAGAGACAAACACAACCTTTGATCACTCACTTAAAAGTGTACGTCTATACATCGCCGTTGAAGTAACCTTAATATGACGTTTTATTTTAACAGTTTATGGCTTGAGGAAAACAGTTGTGTGTTTTGAAAAGATATAATGAATCAAATCCCAAAACATACCTGTTGTGCTAAGAGGATGTTCTGCTTCATTGTATCAGTTGATTCCAACTTTTCCTCCTCTGTCACGGTATCCATTATCTTTCGGCGCATCTTTTCGCACATAGAACATACGTCTCCTCGTGGTGTTGCTATACGTATATGTGAGAGACATGCACTCCATATAGATTTAAATGTTGTCAAAGAAACAACTTTCACAGGTGGGACCATTTCAGTGCAGACTGTTGTATGGTCCTTATGTAACTGGAACTTAGTTGTTCCACAAGTCAAGTAGATTGGTGGGATATTGTCTGTACCTCTGGGCGCTGCTGGTTGTGGGATTCCTTGTTCGTCTGCAATACTTTATATGAAATGGACTACACGTTGAATATCTTCGAACGAGTGAGCATCTACTGGACGCCTGCCTGAATTGCCATGTCTTCTAAGAACGATACCTTTACTCGACATATGTTCGTTCAAAGTAACTAGGTACTTCTTGCCTATATCATGTACGAGAAGTAATGCAGCTCTACAAACCGTTGTCCCTAGAAATGTGTGCGACCTTCTAACTCTTTGTTTTTTCTTTCCCCGCTTTGTGGTCTGATTACCTCCATCATCATTCAGTAGTCCCATCAAATACATTTCCTTCGTTTCTTTTTCCATTTCTCGCATGTCTAGAATATGTTTATAAAATTGTTCAAAAGAAAACTTTGAAGAACAGTTCTAGCGACAACAACGATGAGACCGGAACCCCTCTATTTTCTCTCTCAGCCCATCAGTATGTCCTTCACTACAATTATCACCAACAAAGTCATTTACTTCACGATTGTCCAGCATATTAGTTTCATGCCCCTCTTCCCCATATTCATTCGGATCAGCCCCAACAGCACCAACGTCATATTCTTCTGAAACATCACTTTGATCATTCTCCGCTAAATCTTCAACCTCCTTGGACAAATAACTCCTTACTCTCACGTGGATTAATTCTTCAAGAATAGAAGGGTCTTGCTCAACATAATCAGTCAGATTCGTCATCACTGTTTTCGCTCAGTTGGGAGTTAGCTGGTGTTCGCCCAAAGTGATCTGATATAATGCTTTCCAGTTCCTGAAAAAAAGTATTACAAATGTTATAGAAAAAGTATGACGGATGAATAAAAAAAATAATTGTAAAAAAATATTGTGTCGGCGCCTCGAACCCACGCCGAACGTAAAATTTGGAGCGCTGCCTAACCATCTGCACTATCGACCCATCAGTACGTAATGGGAGATATTTATATAATATTATTGACATTTTAAAATTGGAATATTTCTATTCTTTTAAATTAAAAAAAATAAAATAAACACAGCTTAAAACCCTATAAAATATAATATTTCTGATATCAAACAAAAACTAGCGTGTCGCAATAGTGTTTGATAATACTTTACAGTTAAACCACCCAAATCTACTCTATCACGCAGTCCTGCATGGTACACGATCGGGTCAAAATAAAATGATATGGAAGACTTAAAACCCCGAGAACACATACAGGGAACGATTAATTAAATTCAGAGATTAAGTACAAAACATTGGACATGTGGATAATCAGCACAAGTTTTATTTTCAAACGCGCTTAGAAGCTATGTAAAATTTGTCTTTCGTGAATGACCTTCACTGAATTACACTCTCGTCGATTTTACAAGTTTTTTCGTCGTTTTTCCACTATGAATAGTTACAAAACAGTTTAAATGAATAAAATTTACTTACCTCTAATTCGTCATCAATCTTCATAAGTTTATTTCCTCGAAATAATCACAAAAACACTTGCAGAAATTTATGTTAACTGGCTTGAAACCAAAATAACATGACGTTTAAAGATGACGTCATTTAAATCGCGGAAAAACCAGACTTGTTCCAAATGTCATTTAGACCCCAAATCGCTCGACAAATTCTATTATTCTTCTTTGATTAAGTTTTTTCATTTTAATAAAAGCAAAACAACAACAACAAAAACCAAGCAAACATACAAGAACAAACAGTATTTTAAGGCACGAAACATGGCCTGACTAGGATTTTAAAATTTATATATACTTAGAAGGCAACCAACTTAGAATATACATGTATAGGATAAAGGTGATATTTGAACTGTGACAAAAGATGAATGTCCTCTGTCCGCCTCCTTTTTATATGATTTGAGCGTTGGTGAATAATCAAAACATCGTAACTACAGATTGAATAAGCTGTAGTTTCAATGTTATGATCATTCATTCACCATATCGAAAGAGGATTTATTTTCATGGCACACTTGGGTATTGTGAGTAATGGTAGTTACGCCCTTGCAGAAGATAACCACATTGTACAACATATTCAAGATATGATGTTTGTGTTGTTCATCAAGGATATTTTTTCTATGTCAGATAAAATTCATGGATCAAATTGAAGAAGATCAAGTTATGGCATTGCTTTTCAAATAATTTTACTTTTTGTAAAGAAAGCTTTAATATTTGGTACTTAATGAAGGTTACATTTGAACAAGTTCGGTGGTGTCTGTGGTCTAGAGGTAGAGCATTGGCCTCTTGACCCAAAGGTTCTGAGTTCAATAGTGGCTATCGATCTTGGTTCTTTTATTGGCCCACACATCTGGTGCGAGTCCAGGAAGCAGAATTGAGAGGGATTATCTATTTTAATGTGTTGCAATGATAAGCAAAATTTGAACCACTTCCACTTTAGTCAGGTATTGACACTAAGGAGAGTCCAGGAGTCCAAGACTCCCTGTTAACCAGTAGGGACTCCTTCTATTTGCAAATAAGGAGTCCGATGGACTCCAAGGGTCATATTAGAATATTTTGAAAAACATACACACAGTGCAGTGTTCTTTCGAACACTTGCCAAAACTGTAGATCTTTTTTTCTTCAAAAGTTGTTGAACAAAATATTTACTCGCATCCTGTACTGTTTTGAGAAAAAAAAACTTATTTGGACAAACATTGTGGAAAAGAAGAAATTGCGTATAACAAGCTATTTCTTCTTTTCACAATGGTCTCCCTTTATGAAAATTCGGACTCCTTACTTTGAGTTTGGACTCCTTGATTTCATGTGTTAGGAGTCCAATTGACTCCTTAATCTTAGGAGTAACTGTCAACTAGGGATGCGAACGATTACCCGATTAATGGAGTACTCGCTCAAACGTCCGAGCATCGATTACCAATTTCACTAATCGAGTAATCAGAAAGAAAAACAAAATCATATGAAATTACATTACAAAACTACTGTTTTAAAACATTTCCTCAAAACATCTATTGTTTATTTATAATGTTTTACAAGGGTGTAGTATGCAGCAACTAATCGTCTGCCGATCATCTTATCCGTTGATAAGTTCTAATATATATTTGCAACCAAGTGTCAACAGATATTGTTCTAGTGGTGTAAACCAAATGTCAAAATTGTTTGCACCTTCGACTTTTGATACCCTGACTAGGGTAGATGCGTTTTAGCTGAACATATGCTTTGTTTCCCTTTGATTTGAATGATCAAACTGCATTCAAATCAACCATATGCTT
This sequence comes from Fragum whitleyi, assembly GCA_948146395.1. Classification (NCBI taxonomy): domain Eukaryota; kingdom Metazoa; phylum Mollusca; class Bivalvia; order Cardiida; family Cardiidae; genus Fragum; species Fragum whitleyi. Next base: position 11,308,786 of record OX411546.1, on the reverse strand, counting down.
ATCTTCATTGTAATTAAATTATCGATTATAATGTAGTTACTTGGTGTTGGTCTACCGAAAACAACATATCAAAACGTCAAATAAAAACACCGAGAAATTTAACAAAGGAATGAAACCCTCTTAACAATTGAACATTTCTTCATATAAAAGGGGGGGGGGGGACAAATGTCATTTCAACTTTCATTTCGACCGAAGATATGCTGCAAATACCGTATAATGATATGTTTTAAATACAATAATCAAAAGTAGTCAATTCTATACGAGTACTCGATCGGAAAGGTTACCGAGTAATCGATTAGTAAAATTAGTACTCGTTACCATCCCTAGTGTCAACCCTTGTTAGTGTGAAATAACCTTGTACTGTGAAAACTTTATCAATATCTTCATGTAATATGCATGATTTTCTTTCCATCTCCTTGCTGTTTCATGATCCAATGGATTTAATTTCCATCAAAAATGTGGAGATGGAAATAAAAATGATGTTTATGGTGATATGGTAATGGAAATAAAACTGCCTGTATCATGAAAAATGTGGCAACGGAAGAAAAGTATGTATATCAATTATCCTGATATGGAAAGGAATTAAAATTGTGTGTATCATTCAACAAAATATTTTAATGAGAGATAGACAAAATATTATGTATCAAGCAATGGTGTAAGTTCTACCATTACACAATACGCAACTGCATAATACAAATAATTCCTCTTTCGTAAAATATTTTTGGTGTATGATCAAAACACTGTAGCTACAGCTTTTTCAAGTTGCTATTCACCAACGCTCAAATCAAATAAAAAAACAGGGGGAGCGGGTTGGGGTCATTTTTCTTTGTAACAGTCCACATATCGCCTTATTCTATATATCCTAAAAAGTCTGTTCACAATCTGAGAATATTAATTAATGTATTGTCAATTGCAACTGCTAAATGTCCGTTTATCATGCACACATGGTAGCATGTTTGGCTCGTTGGCCAAGTGGTGAATGTGCTTTACTCGTAATCTGGTGGTTGTGTGTTTGAGCTGCACTGGAGGCCGGAAGTGTATTTGGGACACTTAAAAGAAGGAGACCCAGTCCATCTAGCTGCACAAGTTGGAAGCAGTGGAAAGAATTCATTGCCTCCCTCTCAATGTGCTTACTAAGATATGGAATGAGTTAGGATCAAAATTGAAATAACAATATTTCACCCTTTATTGTGTTATCCAAGAGAAAAAAAAATCACACAGACTCAATTTTGATTGGGAACACCACTCGGCCAATCTCACAATCAACCTTGGATGTACATAGACAGACTATTTTTAAAGATGACGCGAAAACTTGGAAAAAACTCGATGACGTCAGTGAAAAGGCGTTAGCCCTGGAAACTTTGAGTGAAAACATTGGACCTTGCCAATGCTACTCGTTTAAGTCATTGACGTGAAACCATCGTATCCTTATGTAAATATCTTTAGAATCTTAAATTACGGCTGAAAAATCTTAATTTTTGAGAATGATTCATCATTCTGGAAAATTAAGTTTTTTCAGCTGTTATTTACTGTAAAAAAATACCAATTTTTTCCATGCTATCTATAGTTTTCTTACACTGTTTCAGCCTAACAAAATGCACAATTTTTTTAACATACCCATCCGCCTTATATACATCCAAGGTCTGTTGAAGTTTACAGAAATGGCCGAGTGATGTTCCGAATGACTCAGTTTTGTAACTGCAGGTCATGGACAGAATCCTGCCAGACAAGCCAGTGTGAAGGCTGGAGTCCCCTATACTGTACCAGCTATCAATGTTAATATGTTATGTGGGTCAGGACTGAAGGCCGTTGCTATGGGATACCAAGCCATCAAATCAGGAGACTCAAAAATTGTTGTAGCTGGTGGTCAGGAAAGTATGTCAACAGTAAGTTTTAGCATGAATACTGGCTCATCTTTTGTGTCAATTTTTGGTAATTAATAAAATTTTAATGATTTAAATCCATATTGTTGACTTGGTATACAGTGTATGGATAGCCACTGTCAAAAATTGATTGCAAGCCTAGTGATTTATTTCACAATTAAGACACTCTTTCATAGAACCAGACATACTGTGTTTAAAATTTCTATTTTAGAGATGAAGAGATAATTTGTTGATTTCTTGAAGGTATGAAACTATAAACCTTATCAAACTGTATGAATACACACAGCATAAGTAATCAAAATTGTTTTTATTGGGGAATAAAACCAAATTTTTAGCAAATCAGAATACATAAATCTTGATGGACACAGCTAAAATTAAATTATTACTCAGTGCAAAACAGTTGTAACCTATGACTATAGACAACATTTAATATAACTCTATCATTGCTAAGCAACTGATATGCCTACATATAACCAATCAATTTAAGATAACTATTTATATGTTTGTAAATAAAACTTATTTTATTTTGTCTAATTTCAAGGAAATCCTTTTCAGACAAAATAAATTTTTACAGATCAAAATTTAGAAAAAAGAATTGAATATGTAGGTGAAAGATGAGTGCTATGTACAGTCAAATTTTTTTTGTGGCAAGTCAAATTATGTGTTACAGGCAAATTTCTGACCTGTATTTTTGACATTGTTGTCATCATTGTTGTATAAACCATTTGAAACTTTGTGATATTGCTTGTATTACTAAAGGCATTCGCTTGAAACTTACATGTAATTGCTATCAAATAAATAACCCATACTATCAAGGGGGAGTACTGTTTAACAAGTTCCTAATAATGCCCCATTTTTAGTTTGGCTGTTTTACTGGAAAATGTCCTGTTATTGCGTTGACATGGTCAACTTGACTGACTGACTTTAACCTTGGTCTCTCTTTTTTTGTGAGAATTATGCCCCTTTTTTCGATTTAAAATTTTCACCATCAAGAACCAAAAGATGAGAATATGACATTGGCTTGATGTGCTTTTGTTAAAACTTAAGTTCTCATCCATTATCTAGCACCAATCATAGAAGTATCAGGCACCTGTAGACAGTACACTTGCTTTACTATTGTCTCTAAATGTATGAAGAGTTTGCAAGGGAGATTATTATCTGAAATAACTCTGTTGGCTCTAAATGAGTGGTAGTGTGTGTACATTTCAGAGTAAACACTGTGCCAATTTACGAGTGGGTAAGAAGTTTGGTGATATCACCTTTACAGACACGATGTTATCTGATGGGTTGACCGACGCTTTCCACAACTATCACATGGGTATAACAGGTAACCTAATTGTCTTGAAATTTCAAAAGACCATGACCTTGGGTAATTGGCAACAACCATATGAAGTTTCATTATTTCTAAAATCAGGTAAAGGCATTACAATGATTTTTAAATATACATATATTTCTATTCAGGTAGGAGGCATAGACAAAGATCAGCCTGCACATAGGTGCAGTCTGATCTTTGTCTACACCATTGGGTTGTCCCTTTCATGCTGAAATTGTTAAATCAGTAACCTGCGCCTTATTTTGATACAAAACCTGAAAGGATTTTATTGGAATGATGGAGATTAATGAAATTTTCAACTTTTACCAATATATGTCAGGTGAATAGGGTCAGAGGGACATCTTTAATTCTTGTCATGCTCTACCCGGAATTTTACGACAGGAGCTATAGACAAACATCAGTCTGCGCATATGTGCAGTCTGATCTTTGTCTATACCACCTGTTTTTCATTTTCTGGAACATAAGTTTTAAAATTCAATTTTTGAAAATAATACCTACTTTTATTTTGTGCATCCAGTGGCTTGAACACATTGATTTTGTTGCCATCTACCAACATTTTTTACTCAGCATGACAAGGGTTAATTTTAAGTCTGGTCAATGTAGTATAAACCTGAAGACAGCATTATCATGATTAATTGAAAGCAATCAGGACAAATCAGCTTTTTCTGAAAATTATCTAATGTGCACATTTTTAGCTCACCTGAGCGCGAAGTGCTCAAGGGAGCTATTGTGATCTATCAATGTCTGTCTGTCCATCTGTCCGTCTGTCCGTCAACATTTTCTTAAAACGACATCTCCTCCTAAACTACTGAGTCAAAAACAACCAAACTTGGCAGAAATATTCCTTGGGTGGTCCCTTGTAAATATTGCGAAAATGGAAAGGATCCGTGCCATATCATGGGAAAAGAGGCCTTAATGACAATTTTCTTGTTTACATTCTAGAAGCCACAAATATGGTCCAATCATCATGAAACTTTGTCAGAATGTTGGTTAGGTCATGAGGATGAACTCTTTTGAAAATGGGAAGGATTCGTGCAATATCACAGGAAAAGTGATCTTAATGACATTTTTCTTGTAAGAGCTCCAGATGCCACAAATGTGACCCAATCTTCATGAAACTTGGTCAAAATGTTTGCCAGGTCACAAGAATGAACTCTGTTGAAAATAGGAAGGTTTATGCCATATCGCAGGAAAAAGGGTCTTAATGCTAATTTACTTGAAATATCAGGTGAGCGATTTAGGGCCCTCAGGGTCCTCTTGTTTCAAGAAGAATATTGATATCTTTCATGTTACATTGGCTTTTGACAAAAAAAAATATACATGTATATTAGTATGTTAAATATGACCCAAACAGGACTATCTGGCTAATCTGTTAAATAAATATTTGAAAAGAAGATTTGTTCAAGTAGATGTCAACCAAAGATCATAAGCATCTTACACATGGAGTTAGAAGACAAATTCTAGATTCTAGATTTATGACAATGGTTGGTCAAGCCCCCTATCAATACATGTAACATCATTGCAGGGCATTCTCTGGACTGAAATTTCTTTTGGCCAACACTTTCGCACTTTAGGAGCCAAATTTTGAGTCATTTTTCTTCTAAAAATTGTGATTCATAAAATCTTATGCTCCTTTTATATAACACATTATCAAGGGGGTCATATTTAAATGTCAAAAACATTTAATTGACAGTAATTTTTGTAAACAATCACAGAAGTGTTATGGGTAGCCAAGAGGTTACTATTTTACACACATGTCATTTGCCTTAATTAATTGCCAGTCACACGTGAGCGTGTCTACACTATATCCTCTCAGCCTATGTCAAAATCAATTATCTCTGATGGGTCAGTTCAGATGTTTTTATTGCCAGTCATTTCGCCAATTTCATTTACTTATCGCCAAACCAATTTCATTTTCGCATTTGGCGACAATGGCGACCCCAGGAGAAGGCCCAGCATTGGAAAAATCATGATACTTATAAGTACATTAAAAGCTCTAATACAACTACTGGCTTCCATTAAAATCACCACTTTTATGAGTTGGTAGCGGTATATTAGAGGCTTCAGCTGTTAAAACGTGAATAAATGGATAACATTACCGATTACTGGAGAGTTACTATGACTGCCAAAAACTGGAGATCAAACTACTGGTGATTCATGCATGAAAATAATTAACTATGATGTAGGAGTGAGGTTTTCCTGCAACTTGGCATAATGTAAGCTACAGTACACTAAAAAGAATCAAAGAAGTTTTAAGCATATACATTTAATTTATTCAAGCATTGAATCAACAAAAAAGCTCACTGTTTAGTCAGGTAAAGGTTGTATCAGCCCTCTGTTTAAATTATTGTAGCATTGATTCCTTTGGGGTGGGGGTTTATGAGAGGCTTCAAGTTTTACCAAAAACATGCAAAATTTAGCAAATTTTGACATCCAAAGAAGGGTTGGGGTTATATTAGAATTGTCATGGTATGTTCTCTTATCTTCAGCTGAGAATGTTGCCAAGCAGTGGTGTATATCCAGACAGGACCAAGATCAGTTTGCAGCTTCATCACAACAAAAATGTGGGATGTCTTTAGAAGCTGGTCACTATGAGAAAGAAATTATACCATATGAGATTAAGACAAGAACAGGTATGTAGTTTGACAGTCATCAGGGGTGTGGAAATATACAATTTTAGCTCAGCTGTTTTTAGAGAACACTCAGGGTATTATGATAACCTTGGCTGCCTTTGCCTTGGTATTGATTTAACTTTGGTCATATCTCTTGTTAGTGATGAAATCTTCATGAAACTTGGCATTTGTGTTCAACATTACAAAGAGCTATCTAGACTATCAAGAAGCAATATAAGCCTACCAGAGCACAAAGTGCTTTGTGCTCAAGATGAGATTTTGTGGTTATGTGCGCTGTGCATCAACCTGTACCTTGTAGACCACTAGAAGTCATATTATTTGCTCAATCAACTTGAAAATTGGTCAGATTGATTGTCTTGATGAAATCTTGTTCAAACTTAAGATTTGGTCAAGTGGGGTAAAAAACTAGGTCACAAGGTAAAACCCTGTAAACACTCTAGAGGCCATGGCTTTTGTTCAATTGACCCAAACAAGTCGGATTGATTGTCTTGATAAAATCTCTTATGTTCAAAATCGGGTTAAGTGGGGTCAAAAACTAGGTCAAGTGGTCAAATCTTAGAAAAACCTTATAGACACTCTAGAGGCTATATTTTTTGCTCAATCAAAAAATCCTAAAAAATTAGTCAGATTGATTGTCTTTGTGACATTTTGATCAAGTTTGAAATTAGGTCACTTGTGGTAAAAAAGTGAGTCACAAGGTAAAATCTTAGAAAAACCTTACAGACACTCTAGAGGCTATATTTTTTGCTCAATCAACCTGAAAAATGGACAGATTAATTGTCTTGATGAAATCTTGGCCAATTTCGAAATTTGCTCTCCATGCCTAAATCTACTGATATGATTGATTTAAGTTATAGTGAAAGAATAGATTAATTAATTTTTATTTCAAGTAAATAAGTGTTTTAAGTGTCACATGCTGAAATATTTCTGCAAAAAGAAATTCAAGATTGATGCATAACATATTGAAAATTGAACTCCGCCTGTTTTAAAACATTTGTTCGTCCAAATTACAGTAATTTTGTGCAGCCTGATAATGGGTATTCAAAGGAATATTCCAGTGAAATTTGGATGATATCCATCTATTAGTTTCAAAGATTTTGATTTTCAAAGGTTCCACTATATAACATATAGAGAAATAACCTCCACCCATAAAATACATATTTTTCATCTGGTCACAGTAATTTTTTGTAGATTGATAAAGAGTCACTCAAGGACCATTCCACTGAAATTTGATTGATATCCATCCTTAGGATTCTGAGAAAAGTCTCATATTAACACATATGGCAATTAGCCACACCCATTAAAGCCTTGTTTTTCATCTGATCAAAAATCTTTGAACAACTTTGAAAGAGGGTCACCAAAGGATCATCATTGTGAAGTTTGGTTGAAGTTCATTTAGTAGTTTCTGAAGAGAATATTTTTAAAGAAAAAGTTTACTACCTGATGCATTGACGCACAGACGGACTGATGCATGATGGACAATAGCCCCAGTGGCTTTCAGCTAGTTAAGCTAAATACAGGTAACCTTGTATACAAGTTTACAATTGGGTGAAGTGGGGTCAAAAATTAGGTCACAAGGTAAAATCTTAGAAGAACTTTGTTGACACTCTAGAGACATATTTTTTGCTCAAATCAACCTGAAAACAATGAAATTCTACCCTTCGATACAAAAATCTATGTAGAACCATTCCAACATTTGCCCTGGTATTTCCTTGTAGGGGGACATGTGACCCAAAATTGGTTACTTGCCTGCTGTAAGAAAAACCCATTTTTGACACGTTGGGCATAGGAATTCAACACCATTGGTTACATCTAAATGAATCAGCTGTTTAATTGATTCTTTTATTTCACACAAAAAGTATGTACATAAGAAAAACGGTTCCTAACATTTCATATCATTGTTGAATGATCAAGCTTTGGATTGATTTAAGGCTATTGTCATGTTGTTTAAGACAATCAAAATTATCAAAAGATTCTCCTCAGTCCTCAGTTCATCTCCATGAAGAGTCTTATCCTCATTCAGTGCTCTCAATAAGCAGACGTCGACGTAATATACGTCCAGAATTTCAAAAATTACGTCCGGAAAATCAAACCCGGACGTAAAAAAACGCCCGAGATTCGAGGAAAACGTCCTGTAATTTGACCCGGACGTTTTACGAATTTACCTAATTAAGGATTTAACGTAAGACTACATGTGCAAAAAATTGATAATCAGCGCGAGCATACGCATTAAAGCTGACCAAAATTAGCCATGTGTAACGTGCGGGGTATGTGATTGTCGCTATAACAACCAGTCTTGCATTACACAATCTTGTCGGGTTAGCGACGCGCCCTTATCGCTTCTGTCATTACCTTTCTTCGTCGGATACAGATCACGTGGGTCCTTTGATAGGATTATTGAATCAAACAAAATTCAAGTCAGGGGAATATTCGTTATATCAAACGAAGTTCGTGCAGCTCAGACGAAATAAATTTCGAAATATCGCTTCCTAAAAGTCTTAGAATAGATCTATTTTAAGTTGTCTGCAACATGTCTGACGAGAGATTTGAAATGACAAATTTACTATTTGGATTATTCTTCGTAAGTTTAAATAGGTTTAGAACTTTTATTTGCACACTACCGAGAATGTTCGCCACCGTTGGGAAGACTGGCCGAGAAAAAATTAAAGCTGCATTAATTTCCGTAATATCGCCGGATACCAAAACATCGTTACTAAAATTTGAGTAAGCCGCATTTCCTAGGCCCACCGCGCAAGATACATCTAAGGACCAATTCCAAATAGAAACTCCACATTTTCTCATATAAGTTTACATAATTTATTCAATGAAAATAATAAAAGGTGAATGTGAAACCAAAGCTCGTACCTACAGCTATAAGTCAAAGCTACAAGTTTTAAGGCTTGGAATTTGTTCATCCTTAGAGAACCAACTAGAATCATGGACTTTAAGCAAAAATTTAACTTATATTTAACATAGAAACGAGCATTTACAAAGTGTGCAAAAAAAAATGATGGTGGGTGTGTGTGTGGGGGGGGTAAAAATTCCTTACTTCGAAAAAAAAATCCTGAAATTCCAACATGGAATTACAAAAATTCCTGATTTTGGCCCTTATTGAGAGCACTGCTCATTGCGTGCCCCTCCCACTTTTAATTTTGGCATTCACACCTACATTTTCCTAACATACAGTTCCTAAAATTGTAGCCATGTCAATAGCACAAATGTAATGTAAATAAGGTACGACTGCAGGGTTGCAAACATCCAAGTTTTTCCAGACAATATTTTGAAGACTAGTTAAAATTGAAAGACGGAGCTTTAATAAATTTGATAGTCTGATATATCAAGGGTTTGGTGCAAAACTGTACTAAGTGTATATACAATGTATATACACTTAGTACAGTCTTGCATGAAAAGCTCGATTTGAGAAAAGTAGAAATTTTAGTCAATAACTGTTTAAGCCTTTGCATGACAATTTCCAATGATTGGAGATGTGTAAAAGTTCCAAACATTGAGTAGCCTAGACAGTTTCATTGTGAAATTAGAAGATTGTCTGTATACCTAGAGATACTTTGAGACCATTATTTACCCATAAACAGAAAGTCTTGATTTAGGACAGACAGTTGCAGATGCATAAATTAAAACTAAGTTTCAAATAAATTACAGAATTTTGTGACATTTCAACTAGCCTGGACTAAATTTTTAAGTCGCTTGCGCTCGCGCTGCGACTTATTGTGGCCGTACGAAGTTTTCTGGACAGGTCAAAGGTCAAAGACAGACCTCTTAACGTCTTCTGTATTTCTGTTTTGAGACAAAGTAGATCTCTGATTTCTTGTCCGCACTTTATGGTAATAAACATAACGAAATAATGCGACATTTTACGATCGTATGAAAGTTGTAGAAGAAATATACATCATATTTCTTAAACGCCATATGAGGCAGAGAAAGAATTTCAAAAAAAAAAACTAACAAACAAAAACACCGTAACCACACCTGTTTAATATGCAGTTACGAGTTTTTTCGTGAACCATTGAAAAAATAGTGCACTACGCGCAGTAATACAGACGCGTTTCAGAAAAAGAATAACATCGGTTTTCAACGAAAAACTCGTAACCACAATTTGTTTTCATATACAGTTAAGGGGTTTTCGTTGAAAGCAGCGCTCTCGGAAACGACAGTAGTGTCGTCTGAGACGACAACTTTTCTCAGCGGACGACAAAAAATGCTATCAAAGGATTCCACCGGACGACAAGTTTTTCTAAGGCACGCGTCCCGACTTATAACCTCTCGGCTGTGTATGTATTTGATTGTTTACGTAAGTTAGGCTAACTGTCGCGTGAAAAATCGATAATAGCCATATCTGAAGTCCGATAGATGGGCGCGGTAGGCGTGGCGTTAATTGACGCCAACAGCAAATCGTAATCGGGTATTCGTAGACCTTGTAGGCGGAGCCTGACTATCAATGAATTGAATCTAGACTCTGCCCGACAATGTGTTTTGGCGATTGTTAGGCATAAACGAAACACGTGCACTATTAATATATTGATCGAAGCAGTTGATTCACTAATTATATACCGGTAATTGAATTCGAGCAGGGCCCCAATTTAGACGAAGACAATCGTAAGACAACATAATTGACCCGATTTGTTCGTAACAAGTAAATGATTAGTCCGTGTCCTTCGAACTGTCCCGAATCTCTTTTACCTTTTTTAAAATCGGTATTTTGACTTAAAACAATTATTTAATTAAGAAATGTTCCCCCCCAAAAAAAACAAAAAAAAAAAAACACCACGAAACGAATTACCACTACCGGTGAATCTCTGAAACGCCGTGCATGTGCTTAATTCCGTCGGATACCGTATTTCGAAAATGGAAAGCTCCGGATCAGCCTACTGATCAGACACGTGTTGAAACGAAAAAAAAAAAAATGAACACAAATCAAGAGACAAGTGGTTCGGTAAGTTTAATTATTTCAATCTAAAAATAAAAGAAAATGAGAGAGATAACCAATGCAGTTCAAACATACAATCTTTTGTAATGAAAATGAATTCTGAATTTTTTCTCTCAATTGGTAACATCTGCAAAGAGAAACATGCATTGACTTATATGTTGAGATTTTTTAAAGTCTAAGTAAATACGATAACATTTTTTGACCTCTTTTTAACTTCTGACAAAAAGAAGATTTGACTGTTTCAAAGACTTGCTTCTGTATTGGTTTTATATGGTTTTAAACTGAACCGGGAAAAGTTTTGTCATCTACTGACCCCATCTCCAAAAATGAATAAAAAAAAAAATGTAAAAAGCATTGGGATAAAAGAAGAAAATGTTTTTTACAAGCAATTCTTTCTTTTCAATAAATGTTTTCCTTAAAATAACCATTCTGGTGACTAAAACATTGGATTGTGTAGTAAAAGGTTAATAAATTGTTGTTTCAATATCATAGTTTTGCATGGTACAAAATCAACCCTCATAATGATGGAATCTAACTTTTTTGTGTTGGATCCAAGTTGGATTCCTTGAATCCTACTTTCAAAACCCTAGTGAGAGCCCTGGAAAGCATTGAAAAAATAGTTCACGCATGCGCAGTAATTCAGACACGCTCTCATATAGATCCAGTCGCCATTTTCTCATCGGTTGTTATTCGCTTCGTTTTGACAGAAACTCTGATTTAGGACCAAATAAAATTAGATATTCTTAAAAATTTATCTATCAACATTTCTAGTCAATCGATAAAGAAGCATTATTCTCGAAAGAAGAATTTGATTCTATGGAATATTTCCCAGATATGAACAAATTTTCCACAAAATATTCCACCCACCAATGTTAAAATCAATCAAAGTCAAAATAAGGAGATATGGTGAAACTTGTGTATTTTTTTTAAATACTTGAACCAGAATAGTGGTAACATTTTCATCTTTTTCACTTTGAAAATTATTATTCTGTTCAATGAAAACCGATGCTAATCCATCCCATCTCAAAATGTCATTTGTGACAGAAAATAATAGGCCGGTTAGAAGTTTTGACAAGTATGTTTTATTATACCCCAGCAAAACTTTTTGTTGCTCCACTAAAAGAATGTCACCCATATCGTGAACCTATGTAGAGGAATAGCAGGAGGCTCGGTTAGGGTATTGTGAAAGTACTGGTATGAAAAAAATTAGAATCCATGGTTTGGTGCTCCAGTCGCTGCGGTATGACCATAGCAGTTGAAAACGGCGTAAAACCCCAATAAACCATACCCCCGCAAAACGATCGTCAGTGTTCTCCCCAGCCCAATAAGCTGTATCAGCCCCACTACAGCTTCATCTAAAACAGTGTTATGCCTCTACAGCTTTAAAACTACCCCATCGCTTAATTTCTTCAAAATGGTCATCAAATAGAGAAATTTTAGTTATCTTATGTCAAAAACTGATGAAATAAGGTAAAACTGATGAATTAAGGCATTTTGTACAATAAATATGCATAAAAACATTATTGGAAAAGAAGAAATTGCTCAACATGAGCAATTTATTCTTTTCCTAAATGATTTTATTCACATAATCACAATTACTTGCATTAACACTGTATTGTAAGCTTCCAACGATGCTGCCACTACAGCTTCCAATTATTCTTAGGAGAACCCTGATCGTTTTAGGGGTTATACTGGCATCAGCCTGTCTGTCAGTCCATGTTCAAATCTTGTCTTGCACATAGCTCAAATATTGATCAAAGTACATGTATAGTTGTGACCTATCACACTCAAAGGGACCTTATGGCATGTGTGAAAAATATTGACCCTAGTCAGTCTGTACTGTCCGCCCAGCCAGACTAGGGCCGACGCTTTTCACTTTTATGTAATTTTCTAAATCTGGGGTATTTACCCTATCTTACTCTGTATTCACTTTTCGCATACGGGATCTGGTTAACCTGCGCTGGGTCTGACAAGTTTGTCAAAATTTGGATTTTTGGAGTTCGGATAAGGTCCCATTTAGCGTGACAGGTCACAATTTTGAAAATTCAAAGGTGCATAGAATTTATTGTGGAGAGGTTCAATAGATCTAATTTTTAAGAGATAAACATCTCTTGTTATATACAATTCAATATTTCATTTCCTTCAATACTTTTTAAAACCTTCTCTGATAAGGTCATAAAAAGCAAGTCTTGTTTAACTAATACATCTGTTGAAGCGACTTTCAGGCCCTTCAGGGCTTTGATTTCACTTAAGTATAAAGTGAAAAAAATCTGCAAGAATGGACTAGGATCAGACTGCAAGTTTATGTCAGCCAAAGGCTTTGTATATAGCAAGAATATATTACGAACAACATGATAAGGATTACTGTCAACGGGATCTGGACAAAAGCCCACTAGGTCAAAATCCCACTGGGACAAAACCCCAGCGGACAAAAGCCCACTGGACAAAAGCCCACCTTACATAGGACAAATGCCCACCTAATAAATGAATTATTTATTTGAATAAAAATGTTCTTTAAAGTCATTATTTATAATGTATTACCTTGTTGTTGAATTTATTTCATTTATATTTAACAATATTTCAATTATATTGTGTCTTTATCTTGCTTTCTATTATCAGTTTTATGTAGCCAATTCCAAACTTACTTTGAATTAGAAAGCACACTCAAAGTAAAATTGATTTAAATATTTTTTATTGTAAGATTTTTATTAATTTATTATCTCCACTGGCTGAAAGCCACTGGGGCTATTGTCATGGCGTTGTGTCCGTCGTGCGTCCGTCCGTACGTGCGTCCGTGCGTCCAGTCATAAACTTTTTCTTTAAAAATCTTCTCCTCAGAAACTACTGGATGGATTTCAACCAAACTTCACAGGAATGATCCTTGGGTGACCCTCTTTCAAAGTTGTTCAAGAAATTTTGATCCAATGAAAAACATGGATTTAATGGGCGTGGCTAATTTCCAAATAAGGTAAAAAGTGACTTTTCTCAGGTTCTAATTGATGAATATCAATTAAATTTTACCTGACTTATCCTTAGGTGAGCCTTTATCAGTCTACCAAAAATTATTGTGATCAGATGAAAAATATGTATTTTATGGGCGGAGGTCATTTCTCTATATGTTATATAATGGAAACTTTGAAAATCATTTTCTCAGAAACTATCTGATAGATATCAACGTAATTTTACATGAATGATCCTTTGTTGACCCTTTATCAGTCTACCAAAAATTATTGTGATCGGATGAAAAATATGTATTTTATTGGCGGAGGTCATTTCTCTATATGTTATATAGTGGAAACTTTGAAAACCATTTTCTCAGAATGTAAGTTATGGATATCAACCAAATTTCACTGGAATGATCCTTGAGTGATTCTTTATTAGTCTAACAAAAATTATTGTGATCGGATGAAAAATATGTATTTTATTGGCGGAGGTCATTTCTCTATGTTATATAGTGGAAACTTTGCAAATCATTTTCTTAGAATGTAACTGAAGGATATCAATCAAACTTCATTAGTATGATCCTTGGGTGATCCATTATTATGAATCCAAAAATAATTGTCATTGGATGAAAAATATGTCTTTTATAGGCAGAGGTCATTTCTCTTTATGTTATAATAGTGGAAAATCATTTCAACATCAGTAGAACCTAAAATATCTAAAAAATCTAGTCAAAACTTAGATTTGCTATTACAATAATTTCAAGCCTGTGGAGCGACTCAAGCCATTCATGGCTTTCTAGTTCAATTATGTATTTTTTTTTCAATAAATCAATCATTTAATTTCATTTAGAAAAGTGTTGTAGCATTGTTTAGATAGTGTAGGGTTTTGTCCATATAAAATTTTGGGTATGGGGTCATGCATACTGTCATTTGCCTTTGCATAGGAACAATGTATTGTATGAACTCCTTTCTCTAAATTTACAAGTCTATGTAAAATCTATTATGAAACTTTTGAATACCATATTAAATCGTCTGCAAAAGTGTAACAAAACATTGGGGATGGGGGTTGGGGGGGGGGGGGCACGACAAATGGATGTAACACCTATATGACATCTACCCTTCTTTGATGCCATTTGACACCACCTGTATCTGTAACTTGTCAATACTATATGTAGACAAAGTGGAAACACAACACAAAAGGGTGTTAATCCCATACAGATACAAAGAAAATGAGTCTTTATACTATTATGATGAACTAAATTAAAATTTAAAAATGTTCATAAAAGGTTAGAATATCATTTTGTGATTTAAAGTCAAGCTTCTATAATAAAATATCTTTTGAGTGGGCTTTTGTCCTATAGGGGGTGGGCTTATGTCCTAGTGGGCTTTTGTCGGCTGGGGTTTTGTCCCAGTGGGCTTTTGACCTAGTGGGCTTTTGTCCTCACTGTTAACAGCTTAATTTTAGCAGTGGTTTATTTTAGCTATATTGGTGGTCAAGCTAAGATGTACGAAAATTGATTCACTACTAATATTCGTCATGGTTAAATGAAAAAGTTTACCTCATGAAGGCAATGTAGCTTTGCTTGATGTATTAGACAATGTTAAAGATGTTGGTTGATAAACTTGGCATAAATGTGTGAAAAACTAGTACATGAAATAAATCTCTAATGACAGTTGTGAAAACAATCTATTGATTAGTTTGTAGAAAAAATGAAACCACCCTAACAAACTATACTCTCTTTGTTTTGAAAATTAAATATGGCGTTTTATTTTGGTGGTACATGTAGGATAAGTGAAAATGAATAACCGCCAATAAATCAAAACACAAAAATTGCCAAACGTGAACACAGGCAATATAAAGCTGTTCACAGTTACTGCCCAAATTTCAGGTAGTGTTACAGTCAAAGTAGATGAGTTTCCCCGACCCTCAACAACAACAGAGTCACTACAGAAACTTTCTCCAGCATTTGTAAAAGATGGCACAGGGACTGTAACAGCGGGGAATGCTTCAGGTAGATATGGATGGCTTGGTTGAAACAGATCGAGAATTCAGCGCAAGATCGACTAAGCGTATATACATTGTATATACACTTAGTACTGTCTTGTGCTGAACCCACCAGTTGTAACTGCCTATTTGTTTAAAGACAATTACAACTGTTTGCACTGAGCAATCGTAATTTGGATAGATTCTTTTGATCTTCATCATGCAAATTTTATATACTAAGACTCAGTATCACATAGAAAATTTCCCTGATTCTCAGCAACACTAGAAACACTACATAAACTATCACAAGTGTTTGTTAAAGATGGTACATGGAGCGTAACAATAGGGAATACTTCAGGTAGACATGTTGATAGGTTCTGTCTAAGTTCATACAGAATTTGATGAAATTTGCCTCTTCATTTAGACTGGATCTCTTTTTTCCCTTGTGTTCAAGCTCAGTAGTGAGTACCAAACAATCAATTATTAATTACATCTTTTAGGCCCTTTAAG
Organism: Fragum whitleyi; assembly: GCA_948146395.1. Taxonomy (NCBI): domain Eukaryota; kingdom Metazoa; phylum Mollusca; class Bivalvia; order Cardiida; family Cardiidae; genus Fragum; species Fragum whitleyi. The sequence goes on along the minus strand of OX411546.1, from coordinate 11,292,556 downwards.
GCTTTCTTGAAACTTAGCATGTGTTCGAACCATATCAAAAACAAACAATACTTTCAGGGAGGATTTTTTTGCAGGGATCAATGATGGTGCTGCAGCAGTTGTAATGATGAGCAGGGAAACATCCTCAAGTCAGGGTCTTACACCATTGGCTAGAATTGTATCCTGGGCCCAGGCCGGTGTTGACCCAGCAATTATGGGAACCGGCCCAATTCCAGCTGTCAGATTAGCCGTAAGCAATGAAATTTGTTAAAACCTTAAATTTTGTCAATTCATCAATTCTTTAAGAGAATACTCTCTTTATTGAGATGGTCTCTCATTATTGTGTATACTGACAGTAGCAAAGATTGCATGCTTTTCTGCCACATTGATTACAAGATTGCAAAGTTTTATACTGATTCATGTTTGAAGATGTTCTCTACAATGATTTTGAATAGTTGAAATTTTGAAAATGTCTTTCTTACTAGAAAGATTATGGAAATGAAGAAATCATTGGGTAAAATGAAAGTATTAGCTCACCTGGGCACCATGTGCTCTAAAGGAGCCTTTAGAACCACCAAGTCCATTTTGCGTTGTGTATCATCAACTTTCTTGCAACATCTTCTTGTCTGTAACCAATAGGCAGAAATGATCCTTAGGTAACCCTTTTCAAAAATTTTAGTGAAATGTGATTGACCCCCAAATATGGGCATGGTAGGGCTTGGCTTATTAAGACGCTTAAACTTCGAACGTCTTTTTTTTTAGTAAACAATTGTCAGATTTTAATGAAACTTGGCAGAAATGTTCAGATTTTAATGAAACTTGGCAGAAATGTTTCTTGGTTGACCCTTCTCAAAATTGTTTGTGAATTTTTTATTGACCCTTACATATTGGTGTGGCAAGGCAGGGTATTCTTCTAAATCAATTAAATACAGGTGAGTGGATTAGGGCGATTCTGGCCCTTTGTTTCATTTCCCATAATGCTTCCTCAAACTTTTCTCTCTAGTTGTGTAAAACAAGTGTGATGTTGAATTAACCCTTTGCTGTTTAATCCCTGCTTTTTACGTGCCTGTGATTTTATGATTGAAAAATCATTGTGAAAAAAGAAGAAATTGCTCCTGACAAGCAATTTCTTCTTTTTCCACACGATTTTCTACCCTACTGAAGGGTTATTTTTCAAATTAGATCCACTTTAAATTTTCGTCTGCAAAACCTTTGAATTTTGACAAGCAATTTCTTCTTTTTCCACACGATTTTCTACCCTACTGAAGGGTTATTTTTCAAATTAGATCCACTTTAAATTTTCGTCTGCAAAACCTTTGAATTTTGACAAGCAATTTCTTCTTTTTCCACACGATTTTCTACCCTACTGAAGGGTTATTTTTCAAATTAGATCCACTTTAAATTTTCGTCTGCAAAACCTTTGAATTTGGACGGGTCCACAATTTTGTAAAACGGGAAAGGGTTAATGTGTTTATGTATACATGTGTTGATCATGGCCTGTTTTACTAAAAACTTCTTACAATCATTTTTTGCATAAGTCAAAAATCAAAGTTGCTTCTAGAGTAGAAACTAAATATGGAATCCTGACGTGCATAATCTCATTGGAATCGTTTTCTTATGACGATTCTGATGAGATATTGCAAGGCAGAATCTAACAATGAATGAAAACACCAGGCAAAACTTTTAATTTTGACTTACGATAATATTTTTTGTAAGAAGCTTAGGGCCCATGAATTCTATTCTGCAGCTCGACAAAGCAGGTTGGAGTCTAGACTCTGTAGATGTGATAGAACTGAATGAAGCATTTGCTGCACAATCATTAGCTGTTATCAGGGAATTAGGACTTGATACAGACAAGGTAAATGTTTCTAAATATTTATAGCATCACTACTCAAAGGATTTGGAGAGGTTTTGAAATGACTTTGAAATGGGACTAAGAAATAAGATTGCATTCAGGGGTGATCATACTGAAATTAAAGTATACTTAAGGAAACACCATTTATACATTATCAGTAGTGCAAATATAGCAGAAGGGTCCAACATAGTTGCTTGAGGGTCCATAAGCTAATCAGAGATGGGGCTTTTTGTTGCATGTTGGGTTATCCTTCAGAAAATCTTCTTCTTTTCCACTTAATATTTACTGGTGGTCTGAATTCTTTTCATGGATACATTTATTTGTCCCTGCTATAAAATTTGCACAGGCATATAGAGTTGCCTCTTTCAGTGAGAGAGTGTGTGTATCCCATTCTTATCTGGAGCATCATTTCTACATTTATGAATGATTCATAGTAACTTGACACAATTGTTTCCCTAAGTTAGTACTAGTGTCATCTGAAGAGTTTGTCTAGATGCACCCAAAGTCAAGTATTTATGGGGCTTTTATGTCTGTGACACATTTCTAGTCAAAATAATCATATCTCGGCTCTTAAACTCACCTATTTCTCTGCCCTTTTGATGCCATGATGTGCACAGAATTCACCATTTTTAAAATTACAGTCAGTCTTGCTCAAGCGGCGTCTTATAAGCGACCATTTTTATTATGCAACCTTTTTTATAACCCTTTCTCTATATTAGAAAAATTAAAGTAGATATAATGGGTCTAAAATAATGCAAAATAAATCATATGTTGTTAAAACTTATTAGAATCGTCTCAAATGAGTTTTATTGACATAGGATTATTGAGAAAATTCACAAGAACGTACATATTTAATCAAAATGATGTTTTTTATTTGTAAACAAAACATACATGACCATTCTTTTTTACGACCGCTTTTTGCTGGTGCTGCAGGTGGTTGCTTAATATACATTAATTGCTTGACGTTTATAAATAATACTATTTATACCCCCCAAAACTATGTTTGGGGGTTATATAGAAGTCGGCTTGTTGGTCAGTAGGACAGTCCCTTTGTAGCTTTTTTTATCTGCTCAATTTCTCAGCAACTAATGGGCTGATCAGTATCAAACAGAGATGTGCAAATGAAATTTTAGTTATGATCCATTGGTTTTCGAGTTATGACCCTTTGATGGAAAATGGTAGAAAAAAATGTTGATTGTCCAAAGTCTGTTTTTATGAAAACACGTAAAATACATGTAGAGCAAAAACAACATAAACAAACAGCTTTCGAAAGGCTGTCAAACAGATGTATGTTTCCATAATTTTGTTAGCACTTCAATCACTCTATAAGTCATTTCATGATGCAGCTTGCAATTGAATATTCAAACAAATCTCTGATTTCAAGAAAATTTGCCCAAAGTCTCAAAGGCACAATGGTATTCCCTTTTTACTTATGATACTATTCCTTAATATTTACTTAATACTTATTCTTTATTTCTTATTATGCTACCCCAGAGTTTCTAACACCATTGATTTTCTTAATCAATATTTTTACTTCACACAGGCTATGAATTTAAATCTAAGCATGTGTGTGACATTTCCAACAATTTGACAAGCAACTGAGGTGCAAATATTTAGCAGCCTAGGAAGATACATAGTATATTTAGAATATTGTTGAACTGTCTACAGTTACTTTAGACCTTATCTACTTTAAGACTGTGCATATGCTCAGACTGGCCTGAGTCATTGCTTTGCGCTGGTTTGAAATAGTTGGAGGGCTCATTTCTTATTTTCAGGTGAATATCCAGGGAGGAGCTATAGCCCTTGGTCATCCAATAGGAGCATCTGGTGCTAGAATACTTGTGACTCTACTTCACATTATGGAACGATTAAATAAGAAGAGAGGACTAGCAGCATTGTGTGTGGGTGGGGGAATGGGGATAGCCATGTGTGTAGAACAATAGCACAGTGTTACAGACAGCATTGTGTGTGGGTGGGGGAATGGGGATAGCCATGTGTGTAGAACGATAGCATAGTCGTACAGACAGCTGTGTGTGTGTAGAACATTATCGCTGTGTTACAGATGGCAACTTTGTGAGTGGTGAAAAAGGTTGAGCAGTGTAGAAAGATTGTCACAGTGTTCAAGATGGCTATGTGTGTAGAGTTTTAACAGTGTTCCAGATAACTGTGTATGTTCTCCAGTGACGTTGATATGGATGAAAAAATGTCAGAACGATCAATCGATCAATCAATTAAATAATTAATTAGTTGATCAATCAATCAATCAATCAATCAGATAAGTATTTATGTAGAACTATATCAGTGTTCCAGATAGCTGTATATGTGTAGATATGAAGAATCCATGGTTAGGTGCTTTATCAATGCTGATATAAATGAAATAATGTCAGAACAATCAATCATCAATTGATCAACCATTTCATTAATTAATCAATCAAATTAATCAGATAGCTATTCATATAGAATGACATCAGTTAAGATCGGCGATAACAATGGTACGCGTTAGAATTAGTGTTTTTGCACAATGCTGCCAGTGAGAACTCACACCACAATTATGTGGAGAGTTCTTCAAGTTATGATCAGATCAAATTCGTCCCTTTAAATCCCTACTTTCAAGGTGAAATTGTTCTTGAAACCTTTGGGAAATGTTACATGTTCATGTCAATGGCTCAGCGTGAAATGGTTGTAACTCCCTATAAACATATAGGAAGTTACAACCATTTCAGGCAAAGACATCCATGTGAACCCTCATGAAAAGCAGGGTCCATTTTCTAAATGCATAAAGATAATTTTGCACCCTGATCCTGAAGAGATGACCTCTTTTAATGGTTTGATAGAAAACGGGAATTAGTAAACTACATTTGAGATTGTTACCTAGTGTAGAATTAAATGTTTTTCGAAGATGATAACTTTTTTAAGATTTTATCATTTTGATACATTGTTTTGATTTAAAGCATGTTGAACAAATAAACACAAGTTAAAATCCCCTCAAAATTTTCAGAAAACTTGTTTTCTTGTTATTGTTTTGATAATCCTTGCCGATAACTAAAGGGATATCATTAGTAAGCTAACTTGTGATGAATGAAACTAAACTTTGACAGGATGGTGTATATTCTAAAGTATATCCAGCCAGGGATATATAGCTCCTTTGATTATGAATTGGCTTTAGGTAGAGTAGAAATGTCATCCCATAGAATTTTTTTAGGCGACATCAAGGTCACAGCTTAAGGTAAAGAAAACAAGAGGCCCAAGATGCCTGTATCGCTCCGCTGGGTTTAACATCCCCAAATTTGAAAAAAAATTAGCTGATATTCAAAATAGAAAATCAAATGACTAAAGGTCTAGAAAATCTTATTTCAAATTTTTTTTTTTTCTTTTTTGTCAAATACTCATTTTTAACTAGCCTAAAGAACACAGGTCATGATTAATAGTTAAAGCTTATCTAGAGCATATCCCCAACATTTATGGATAAATTGCATAGTTATTTGACACTTTTTCCCATCATGAGTTTACTTGTATGTGCAAATAAGATATGGCAAAGTCAAAGGTTAATTGGTTCTTCTAACTTGATTTCAAGTAAGCCTGGTCTTTCTGTCTTCATTCGTCGTTTAAAAAAGCTAACCTTTTAAAAGGACCTCTGGTCACATTCTATAATTTAATGTCTAAATTGAGCGCATCTGTACCATATCAACTATATTCATGGATGGATTCAAAACAAAATTGGCACAGCTATTCTCAAGCATGACTGATATTTTGAAACAAAGAGATTCACCATGCTCATTTCAGCAGGGTGTATCACTGAAAATAACAATAAGTAACTTACTTCAGTGTAAAATGAGATCAAACAGGACCAAAAGAGCATGATCTTAAGTAAAAACTGCTTACTGCAAAATATTTATAATATATAATTATTCTATATTTACATAATATAATATCCTATATGACCTATGTCACAGGAGTGAAATAACCCTGTTGATTATTTTTTTATATTACATGGGTGTCATAGTGGATTTAACTATGCAAATGAGCTTAGAGCAAATAACAACGCTATTATTTTATTGCAAAAATGACGTCATAATGTATATATTGTGACATCAGTTTTAAACAGCGTTATAAGTTTCGCGGAAAATTGAAATGTTGAATTTCACGAATTTTGATGATTTTTCACAAATATTCGGGTCATATTACAAATAGGAAATAAAATTTGTGCTCATAAAATACAGAATTTATTTAACTCGTCATCTTAAACAGATAACAAGAGGACCGTTGGCCCTGATTCGCTCACCTGAGAAAAAGGCTTCATTACCTAGGTATGTCCATGCAACCACAGAAAAAGAGATTTTCACTTATTCAATCATATAACATTTGAAATAATCCCCCCCCTCTGCTCCTCCCCTGGTCATTATTTATTTAAGCTTTTTCATAAAAGGTCTGTGATCAGCTAATCTATGCCAGATATACAGGCTGAGACTTTTAAAGTTTTCTTTAATGAGTTGATCAATCCATGTCAAATATAAAGGCTGTAGGGATTCAAAATTCTCAACCAAGCACTCCCCCCTCCCCCAAGATGCTCTGCACCTGGTGAATCTACAGTCATGATTTTAGCTAATTCAATAAATGTCCATATGCTGATCATCCATACCAATTTTCAAGTCTGTAGGACTCCTGGTTCATTAGAAGAAGTTTAAAGATTTCAAAAATGATCCAAGGTACTACCCCCTCCCCAAGACACTCAGCACCTGGTGACCCTACAGTCATGATTTTAGCCATTTTTATTAATGTCAATATATTGATCACCCATGACAATTTTCAAGTCTGTAGGGTCTCTGATCCAGGAGAAGAATAAGGTTAAAGATTTCAAAATTGATCCAAAGTACTACCCCCTGCCCCCTAATGCTCAGCATCTGGTGGCCCTACATTCATGATTTTAGCTATTTTATTTAAGATCCATATGCTTTTAATCCATGCCAATATTGAAGTCTGAAGGGCTCCTGGTTCATTAGAAGATGAAGGTTAAAGTTACAAAATTTTCACAAAAGTACCCACCCCCTCCCCCCTGGTGCTCCGCACCTGGTGACATTACAGTCATGATTTTAGCAATTTTTATTGAGGTCTATGAGCTGATCCTCCATGCCAATTTTAAAGTCTGTAGGGCTTGTGGTTTAGAAGAAGTAGGTTAAAGATTACAAAATTTTCACAAAAGTACTACCCTCTCCCCACTGGTGCTCCGCACCTGGTGAATGAATCTACAGTCATGATTTTAGCTATTTAAACAAAGGTCCATATGCTGATCATCCATGCCAATATTCAAATCTGTCGGGCTCCTGGTTTAGAAGAAGATTAAAGATTACAAAATTTTCACAAAAGAGCTACCCCCTCCCCCCTGGTGCTCCGCACCTTGTGGCCCAACAGATATGATTTTAGCTACTTTTATTAAGGTCTATGAGCTGATCCTCCATGCCAAATTTGAAGGCTGTAGGGCTTCTTATTCAGAAGAAGGTTAAAGATTACAAAATTTACCCAAAGTACTACTCCCTCCCCCCTGGTGCTCCGCACCTGGTGGCCAAACAGATATAATTTTAGCTATTTTTATTAAGGTCTATGAGCTGATCATCCATGCCAAATTTCAAGGCTGTAGGGCTGCTTGTTCATCAGAAGAAGAATTTTGTAGATTTTCTTAAATTTTTAACTTTTGTTGCCATAGCAACCAGAGTTTTTCACCGATTTCAATTCTTTTAGCAATTCTTAAAGGGGATCACCTAAGCAACATTTCTGCCAAGTTTGGTTAAAATTGGCCAAGTAGTTTAGGAGGAGATGTCATTTAAAGAAATTGTTGACGGACGACGGACGGACGCCGGACAAAAGGTGATCACAATAGCTCACTTGATCACATTGTGCTCAGGTGAGCTAAAAACTCGGTGCAGCCTAATTTCTATCTATTTATAGATGACTCGTTTAATAAATTCAGTATTCCATGGTGACACACCAACAAACTACTTGTCTTTTGGGTGAGATGATAAAACAAAGCCGCCATGTAACTTTGCACTATTCCCATAGTAAGGTCGCTCATATGGACATGTGCTAGGGAAGGAACTATAAATTAATGGAAATGCAGTAAAAGGTGTATTAAGGGACCACTTGTGGAATCACAAAAAAATGGCTTAGAGAATGAACGCTTATTACACTTTGTTACTAATCAATAAGCATATGTTACATAATTACAAATTTCTCAACAATCCTTTGTTGTTAAAACTAGATGAAGTTGTCTCAATGAGACAATTACAACGAGTCTTAACAACAAAGGGTTACTTTACGATAATTTTTAAACCAATAATATCTACTTTGTACGATATAGAGGATAATCGTTTGTTTGAGTGTAAGATCTATTTATATTTCATTGAGTGAACAACAATAGCTATTTTTATACCCCCGCAAAACTAATGTTTTCGGGGGTATACTGGAATCAGCCTGTCTGTCTGTCCGTCCGTGCGTCTGTCCGTCCGTCTGTGGACACAAATAGTAGTAATTTTGTGTCGCGAACTCCTCCTTCAGTTTTCCTTCAAAAGCCTTGAAACTTTATAGAAACATTCATCACATGTTGAAGTTTTGCAAGACGCAATTTTCAGGTCCCAACTTCCCCTGGTTCATGAATTATCTCCCCTTGAACTTAGACATTTTTTCCTATTTGTTACCATATACTTATCATTTTGTGTCGCAAACTCCTCCTTCAATTTTTATTCAATAATTATGAAATATTATACAAACATACATCACATAATGAAGTTTTGCAAGAGGCAAATTTCAAGTGTCAACTCGCCCAGGTTCACTTATTATCTCCCCTTGAACTTAAGACATTTTTTTCTATTTGTTACCATTTACTTATAATTTTGTGTCGCAAACTCCTCCTTCAATTTTCATTCAATAGTTATGAAATATCATACAAACATTCATCACAAGTTGAAGTTTTGCAAGACGCAAATTGCAAGTCTCAATTCCCCCTGGTTCATGAATTATTTCCCCTTGAACTTAGACATTTTTTTCCATTTGTTACCATGTACTTATCATTTTGTGTCGCAAACTCCTCCTTCAATTTTCATTCAATTGTAATGAAACATTATGCAAATATTGATCACAAGTTGAAGTTTTGCAAGAGGCTAATTTCAAGTGTCAACTCCACCAGGTTCATGAATAATGTCCCCTTGATCTTAAGACATTTTTTTTCTATTTGTTACAATGTACTTATAATTTTGTGACCCAAACTCCTCCTTCAGTTTTCATTCAATAGTTATGAAACATTATATAAACAATTATCACATGTTGAAGTTTTGTAAGACACAAATTTCAAGTGTCAACTCCCCCAGGTTCATGTGTTATCTCCCCTTGAACTTTGACATTTTTTCCTATTTGGTACCATGTACTTATAATTTTGTGTCGCAAACTCCTCCTGCAATTTCCATTCAAAAGTAATGAAACAGTATACAGACATTTATCACATGTTGAAGTTTTGCAAGACACAAATTTCAAGTGTAAACTCCCACAGGTTTATGAATTATCTCCCCTTGAACTTAAGACAATTTTTCTTTTTGAACACATATACTTGTAATTTTGTTTCCCAAACTCCTCCTGCAGTTTTCCTTCAATAGCTTGAAAACATTTATCACATGTGTCAGTTTTGCAAGACGCAATTAAGAGGTCTCAAATGCAAGAGTTATCTTTATATTTGAAGCATTTTGCTTCTTCTGTCAAAGTATCTCATTCTCTGAAAGCACTTGCGGGGGTATTAAGTCACATTCAGTGACAAGCTCTAGTTTCATGAGTGGTGGAGCCATGAGTGAAAATATAGCTTTAGTTGTTCACTAAATGAAATATAAATCGATCTTACTCAAAAACGATTATTCTATTTCTTTTATGCAAAAATGAGACAAAATGTAAAATTTCCAGAACATATTTTCGTAAAGCGCGTCAGTTTGCGTGTGATTGCTATGCAACGTCCGTTGTGACGTCACTTATTTCGCCCCGCAAAGATGACGTCGGATAGGATGAAATGCACAAAAGCAGGGTATAAGTTTTATGATAATTTCACTGCTTTGTGGTGAGATTATCAAGTGATATTCTACCGTTATTTCTCGATAAACCACTAAAAAGCATTAAAGAAAATTTGATATAAACAAGAGGATTTTAAAAGTAGTCACTTAATAAAACATCATCGCTTAAAAGACGTGTTGGCTCAAGCAAGATAGACTGTACACATAGTCAACTGGGGGCGCTGGTAACTATAAACATGAGCCAATTAATACTTTCTTGTTTTACAAAATTTTGGACTTGTCCAAATACAAAGGTTTTGAACACAAAAATTTAAAGTGGATTTAATTTGAAAAATTCAGTAGGGTATAAAAATAGTGTGGAAAAAGAAGAAATTGCTTGACAGAAGCAATTTCTTCTTTTCCCACAATGTTTTCTGAATCATAAAATCACAGGCCTGTAAAAAGCCGGGATTAAACAGCAAAGGGTTAGATAAAACAAAGAAATTGAAAGTTAAAAGATGTTTTTAATAATTTACACATACACAACTACAAGAACATATTCAGTGAATGCTTCAAATTGTCTTGATGCTGATTAAAACATGGACATATAAACAAACAGGCAAACAATTAGTGAAAAAAATATCTATAAAAAACTTGTCTGTTTCAAACATAATCAAACATACAGTTCTTCCCATTTAAACAGCATAATTTAGGTAAAGTATAATTCAATTTATAATTAATTGTACCTTACCAAATTATACACTTAAACAAGAGGGCCTGGTGGTCCTTTATCCCTCACCTTGGTTTCCTTGACTCTTCCCAATTGAACAATCATTTTATGATTACTAGAAGCATTTTTTCAGCCAAAGTCATTATTGCAATCTTACAGTATTTTCTAAACAAGTTTCAAGAGGGCTGAATCTTTTGGACAGATTACTATATTGACAAAATTGTGGCCCCTAGAAATATAAGAATGTCACTAAGGCTACTTTTCCAATGTTTTCCATTGGGACAATTCAATTTTCCAAAGAAATCCTCTTTGTGACTAAACAAACAAGCTGACCAAGTTTTGTGAAAAGTGGACCAAAATTGTAGCTCCTAGTGTGTTAACAACAATAATTATTATTAAGACCCATTTTCAAATGATTTCAAATTGGTCCTACCCAAATTCAATATTGTTTGTACTTGTGCCCTGACATTCTCAGCAAGTTTCATGAAGATTAAGCCATACCCTATTTGTGGCTTCTAGAGGGTAAGAAAAATAGTGTCATTGAGGCCCCTTTTCTTGAGATATTGCAAGGATATTTTTCAAAGTGCAAACAAGGTTTTCAGTCTTATTGGGCAAAAAATGTGGTCTATTGAGTCCATACAAGATTTTTATTAGATTTGACCCCATGACCTAATTTGTGACTCCAGTTGACCCATTTTTTATTTCAAAGATTGCATCAAGACAATCTTTCCTACCAAATTTCATGTTGATTGGGCGTAAAGTAAGGCCTCTAAAAGGCATACAAGAGTTTTTCAAAGATTTGACCCTATGACCTAGCTTTTGACCTTTTTTGAAATTATGTAGGATTTCACCCAGACAAGCATTCTGACCAATTGTGAGGTTGATTGGGCTTAAAATGTAGCCTCTAGAGTGCATACAAGGTTTTCTGAGATTTGACCTTGTGACCTTGTTTTTGACACTGTTGACCCAATTTCGTAATCTTCCGAGATTTCATCAAGACCAATTTCAGGTTGATCAAGCAAAAAGTGGCCTCTAGAGTGCTTACTCCATAAATGTCAGCAATATACATTGCATGATGGACAACAGATGACAGATATCCACCTTACCACAAAAGCTTACCTTGAGCAATTCTTCTTTAGATGAGGAATATAGAGAATAATGTGTTAGTGTCTAAAAATAACAATGTAATCTGGTCGAGGCTGGGAGACTTTATCAGGATGAGGCTCTGCCAAGTCATGATAATTTCTCACAGTCGAGACCAGATAACGTTGTTATATTTAGACACTCACATGTTATTCTATTTATCATGCAATCATTTTGCAGCGCTAAGTTATACTACACCCTTAACAATCAAAGACTTTCATTGCACATGTATGCAAATTGTTTCTAAAAATAGACTGACTTATATCATGTTATGTTATCAGGCAAGTGATATCAGGTCAATACAGGCTTCATTGCATGATAAAACAAGATTTTTGGATTGTAAGCAGATATGAGCCAGTAAACGACATCTCCAATTATTTGACATGTGCTTGAAGGGCCAACATCAACCAACCTTGACTGCCATGAAGTATAATTAGAAGTTTGCCTGATTTTTCTAAAGACACTATTGGACCTTATCTTTATACAAAACACAAAGTATTGACCCTGGTCAGACTGTGCAGGTGCACAGGCTGGTCAGAGTCTTCGCTTGGCGCACATTGAAATTTTTGAAAATGTTACACACAGGCTCATATTTCAAATTAGGATACACAAGATGTTACTAAAACATTAAGCCTCGCATAATAGCATGTCCATGGCCTTTTCTTTGTCAATTAACAGAGGGCAATAACAAAAGAACTTTGATGAGTATAGTTATGGTTCTTTTGCTCTGAGTTTTTCCTCCATGAGATCTATCCATCTGTAGAGTTTCATGATTCTGGTTTGCATACATTTTGAAATATGCTCCAGACAATAAAAAAGTTCTATGGATGGACAGACAGATGGATGGACTGGAAATGCAAAGCAATATAACCCCTCTCCTTGGAAGGGGGACATCAATATCAGCCCCAAAGGCTATCATAATGTTTAGTTCTTCAATTTAGAGTGAGTGATCAAAGGTCAATTTTGTCTATACAGGAATAGACAAAATTGATCTTTGATCACTCACTTAAACTAGTGGATCTATATGTATCAAGATTGATACAAGACCTTTGATATTCTAAATGTCTGACTGTTTGATAAGATTGGTTGTAAATCGGTAACAAAATCTCTCAAACAAAACACTCATTTTTACAATAACACAAAAATATATCCAACATGTTTTGCAAAAAGCAATTAAACAGAGCTCCAGACAAGGGAAGTAATGACTATCTATATTTCTCATTTGTTGTGCAAACAATATGTTGTGAGTACTCATTGAAATAATCTCAGTGAGATGATTTCAATGGGTACTCACAATATGAAGTTTTATGGATGAATAATGTTATAACTTGAATATGAGCCTGTGCATGACATTTCCAACAATTTCAAATTTTTGTGAGACGCAAATATTGGGTAGTGTAGAAAGCCACATACTGTAAATATATAGTTATCTGATGGTCTACATATACTTTGAGACCTTATCTATCTACTAAACGCAAAGTAATGACTCTTGACAGACTATGCAGATGCACAGACTGGTCAGAGTCTTTGCCTTGTGCATATTTGAAATTGTTGGAAATCTCATGCATGGTCTCATATGGTATTGTGACTTGTGATTATAATATATTGGTATACATTCGATGAGTCAAAATAGCAAATTCTACTTTTGTACTTTTTAATCGAAATCTCTCCCCCTTATTTGGAGCTCTGTTATAGGAATGGTTGAGTAACCCAGATTGGGTAGTAAAACATGATCACATAGAGGCTACAGCATTGAAACTTTGATTGAACAAGAATGCCAGTCACAATATACAGTACACCGCTCCAGGTAATTTTTCAAGAAAGGTTCCTTTTTCTATACACAGCAAAGTATAAAAAAATTTGAAATATGCATATGGTTCCTATATAAGAAACATTCTCTGAAAATTTCACCCAAATCCATCCAAACTTAAAGGAGGAGTTGTGTTAAAAAGATTTGGACGTATGCACAGACTGACAGAAAAATGGAGACAATACCAATATACATCCACCTTTGGCAGAAAATAAGATGGCCCCAAAAACAAATCAATGCACATAATCATTACCTATTCAAGATGGCAAATTTGGTATCAATTTGGCCTATCTCAGAAATTCAAAGTTGTTCCTATCACAAAATTTCAATGAGTTTCCAAATGAAATATTTTAATGGATGAATAACATTTTTTTAGAAATAGAATCAGAATAATTCTCTTTTTCTATAGCCTTAGTGAAAGACTTGTGCTTTTCTAAAAATACTCAACTCAAAGTTTCAATTCTGCATGATAAATAGTTATCACAAAATGTATGTCAAGACAATGTTAGATAATGATTGTAATAAATTAGAAATACACTTAAGGTAGAGAAACCGTAATTGTTCTGCAACATTTTGGACCATATGTTCTTTCACAATGTTAACCGAGGTTTCCTAATGAAAATCATTAGGAAACCTTGGTTAACCCTTTGCTGTTTAATCCCTGCTTTTTATGTGTGTGATTTTATGATTGAGAAAACATTGTGAAAAAGAAGAAATTGCTTCTGACAAGCAATTTCTTCTTTTTCTACACTATTTTCTACCCTACTGAATGGTTATTTTTCAAATTAAATCCACTTAAAATTTTCGTCTGCAAAACCTTTAATCCCTGTTTTTTATGTGTCTGTGATTTTATGATTGAGAAAACATTGTGACAAGCAATTTCTTCTTTTTCTACACTATTTTCTACCCTACTGAATGGTTATTTTTCAAATTAAATCCACTTAAAATTTTCGTCTGCAAAACCTTTGAATAAAATTTTGTAAAGCAGGAAAGGGTTAACACTGTAAAAGTTCATTACTCCTGATACGTTGCAAAATTATAACGGGTCTACTACCTTAATAATGAAACCTATATATCTTATATGCCCTATAATCTAGTTATTTCAAACTTTTCAATTTCTTAAATACAAAAGTGTTGAGTGACCAAAACTTGTGGTTTCAGTTTCGGTTCCCTAGGGACGCATGTATAAATGAGGCAAGATATATGAGCCTGTGGGTGACATTTCCAACAATTTTAAATCAGCCCTAAGCACAGACTGGCCAGCCTGTGGATCTGCAGTCTGTCCAGAGTCTTTGCTTTACTCTTTGTAGATAGATAAGGTCTTGAATTATCTTTAGACAGTCTGGTAGTCTTCTAATCAAACTTTGTGGCTGTCAAGACTGTTCCTTTATGCACAAGTCAAATTGTTGGAAATGTCATGCACAGGGTCATTTTTTTTACTAGGTTCCAATTGTAGTAGTGTTTGAACTAATTATTCATATAAAAACTATCAATTGATATAGATAAAATGAAATTCACGATAAAATGTGATTTGCATAAAACTTGTAGTTATGCATACTGATGATTTTTTTTATAACCCATTTCAACACTGAATTCCTCTTTTTGATGCCTCTGATGAAAAAACATTGTGGAAAAAGAAGAAATTGAAACAAGCAATACTTAACAAGTCCACAATATTTTTTTTCCAAAAGACTATTATTTCTGTAAGTTCATCAACAAACAAGTTGTGTTTCTAATACCTCCCCAAAACATCAGTTATTTCTATACCCTTTCCCACCCACTGACCTTCGCAGTAGAGGAGTGTAAATTAGTTTCATCATGTCTTATCATAAACTTTTTTAATTTTCTGGACTCAAGAATTAAGTGGCATAGATTCAAGAAACTTTATACAATAATTGCCCATGACCCATGAAAATGCCCTATAATTTTTGGTCACAAAGGTCAAGGTCAGAATTGAACTTAGTCCAAAAACTGCTTCAGGAACTAGGACAAAGTGCTGGTGGGGGGTATTAGTCTGCTTTGCAACAGATCTAATTAAATTTTACCATGACCTTGTCAGATGACCTTGACCTGGAACTGTGATGTAATTACCAATAATTTATATGAAAGTGTTACAAAAGTAATATCCTCCAAAACCGCCCTGCATTCAATATGCAAAGAAATTTACATGAGAAAATGGTTCCCCTATTTGCACATGAATATATCAGCAAAATAGGGCATCATTTCTTATAAATTAGCAAATGTTTTCATTTTTAATGCAGGGCTAGTAGAATGAAACATTGGTGCTTATATAAACTATGGTTGCCATAGTTGTGAAAAAATACAAAACCCACAAAAATATCTCAAGAAAAAACTATCTCTCTATAATACATGTATAGTATAAACTATATATCTGAAAAAAGTTAACAGATAAGGGACACAAGGTTTCGATGTATGAAAAACAGTGTTGCATTCAGTATATAATAGGCAGAGATACAGATCAGAGGGGGTAGTCCCAATCTAAATACTTGCTGTTCACTAGGGCTGGGACGAATACTCAAGTATTGAGTAGGGACACATTCCTACCCAGTTCCTGAATCATTACCTGTTACCCAACTTTTGTATAAGCACTATGTACTTTCGGGGATCAAATTCAGAAAGAATTGAAGACCGTTTAAAAACAGTCTTCAATTCTTTTCTGAAGTTGATATACAGATGGTCCTACGGACTTACATCAGATAGTTTTGAGATTCATGGCTACTCATTTGTGAGTCACAGACTCGCAACACCTGCTTCCCTTAAAACCATGTCGGAATATATGTGACCCTTCACACGAAAAGGGACTATCTGGGAACTCTTTAAATTAAATGTTGGTAAAAGAGATTGGGTCAAGCATAGGTCAACCAGAAGACACATTTCAAAGATTCCTTCACTGGAAGTGAGATTGAAAATTCTAGATTCAGAAAATGGGCACAGTGCAAAAAGTTTCGACAATAGTCAGTCACATGAAAAGGGACCACCTGGGAACTATTTAAGTTAAATGTTTGAATAAGAGATTGGGTCAGGCATAGGACAACCAGAAGACACATTTCAAAAATTCCTTCACTGGAAGGTAGATTGAAAATTCTAGATTCAGAAAATGGGTACGGTGCAAAGTTTTGACCATAGTCAGTCTGTGCAGTCCGCACAGTCTGATTATGGCCGAGACTTTACATACTACCCAGATGGTCACTTTTTGTATGACAGGTCACATATATGAAAGAATCCCCTTATATAGAAATTCTAATATCAGCTTTTATATCTGGTTGAAAAATAAATTCATGGACATTTATCATAAAATATTAGAATACACATGGGTTACTAATTCTCTGGTACTTTAAGGTACGAAATTTCTACTTGTTGATAAAATCAATATATGGACAGTAATCAACATCAAGTATTAGAGTACACATGGGTTACAAGATCTCGGGTACTTAGGTATGAAATTTCTATTCGTCCCAGCTCTACTCTTCACGACATATTCCTTCTCAAAGCTTCAGCAAACAATATAAACAATGCGAATACCTTCTTAATAATTTTAGGAAAAACTTAAGCCAGACTGGCTGAATTGTGTGTTAATTGTCAATTTAAGTCAGCAAGAAAAGGGTTAAGTCTTTTTTTCTAAACAAAAGCCAAAATTGTGTGTATTTAATTGAACTGTTTCCACAAGACAATTACAATGAGTACCTATAATGAAGGATTGGCTCAAATGTTATTAAAATAATTTACTGTAAATTATGATGGTACCTCTAACGCAAGGTTGAAATACCCCCATTGAATATATTTGATGTTACAGGGGTGTTTTACACTAGTGGAATAAGTATCCAAATGAGCCCAGAGCATAGAGAAAGGCTTTTTTTAACTGTGAATATAATATCACAATACATCTAATGATGTCATTATACAAACAATGTTATACGGAAAAAATCTGAAGGTGAGTTTCTTGAATTTTGTTGATTTATTTCTTAATTTCAAGTGATAAAATGACTTGTTTGATTAATTTGGTATTTCATGACCACTCATTTATTATCATCTATGTTTATAACTATTTGGAACATCACTCGGAAATTTCCGTAAACTGCAACAGACCTCTGATGTATGTAAGGCGGATGGGTATGTAACAAAATCGTGCATTTTGTTAGGCGGGAACAGTGTAAGAAAAACTAGCACTGTAGATTTATATCTTTTACAGTAAATAATGGCTGAAAAATCTTGATTTTTGAGAATGAAAAATTAAGATTTAGAAATTAAGATTTTTCAGCCATTACTTAAAAATCTAAAGATATTATTATATGATGGTTTCCCGTCAGTGACTTAAACGAGTAGTGTTGGCGATGTCAAATGTTTTAACTCACAGTTTTGAGGGCTAACACCATTTATTTGACGTCATTGAGTTTTTCCAAGGTTTTCCCGTAATTTTTAAAAATAGTCCGTCTATGTACATCCGAGGTTGATCGTGAGATTGGCCGAGTAGTATTCCCAATGGTTCATAACAACCCCCTCTATCTGTAGTTCTGTAAAGGTGTTAAATTATCGATATACAAAATCTAAGACAACAATATTATCAATGAAGGATAGAAACTACAAATATTTCTGATAAATAAGGCAAAATAATGATTCTAAACTAATTTTCTCAAAGTAATTTCAGAATGTATATGTCAAAAATATTGAGAGAAACAGATGATAACCTTCCAACTGAGGAATAAATTTTTCCAGGTCCATTTCTCCACATTAACCAATTCCCATTTTTTTCAAAATTTAAGACTGGTCCAAATTCAAAGAGATTTCTAATGGTAATCAAAACAGGGTACAGTTTTAAAAGATACACCCCATGATGTGAAAAAATATTATGATTAAGGAGAAATTGCTTGATACAAGCAATTCTCCTCTGAAGTTTTTTCCTTAATATTTTCTACACTGTAAAGTCAGAAAGATATAAAATCCTTGATTTGTAGAAAGGGTTTATCTGAGCCAATGGGGTTCAATTTTTGAAGAATAAGATAGGTTTGGAAAACTTGCCTACAAAATGAAACAAGGGGTTTGTTTTTCTCTTATACTATTTCTTTGCCATATCATTTTTAACTACCATTCAAATACACATTTAAAGGCACTGCCTTCCACCCTTTTAGAATTTAGTCAGATTGAATGAAGTTACAGTGAACATGCATAGAAAAGTGGTAGCAGATTGAAAAGAAATCATCCCATGTGGTAGAAAAAGTTAGAGAAAAGAAGAAATTGCTTCTTTCAACCCATATTTTCTTTCACCACAACATTTTGAGGGGTCAGCACACAACTATTATTAGTGCCTATAAAATTATAGGCACTTGTAATAGATCTAGCTTTAATCAGACCCCTTGATTTTCTAATATATCGAGGAGTCATCACAATACTATTGTAAGTGCCTATACATATAGTTACTAACAATAATTTTGCACTTACCCCTTGATATAAAACCATATGGATTTAAAATTTGCTGGAAAGTTTTAAATTCCAGCAATAGATTGTTCAACCAACGCATCTTTTGATCAACAATACTTTCCCTTTGCCTGCCATTTTTCTAAAACTTTGACACAGTTATATGTAGCTCAATATTGTGTTATGCAACTCACAGCCACTGTAATTTCTATCAATTCTAAGACTTGACTTCAAGTTTGTAATTGAGTAAATAAGAGTTAAAAAAGAAAGACTGTTAATTTAAGAAATAACTGAAAATGGAGGAATGTTAGACTGCTGTTTCTTGATCTTCGGACACAACCTTTTGAAAATGTTCTTGACCTGAAATAGAAAATACAATTATGACTCATCAAAGAAAACAGGGACCATCTGAGAAGTATAAGAAGTATTGACCCGGTCAGACTGCGCTGTCTGGGCAGAGTGGCCAGGGTCCAAACTTTTGCAAAAAGCAAACTTTCTATATTTTTAGTGATTATTCCTTTTTAATCATTACTGCCTCTGGTTGACCTATGCTTGATCCAAACTTTTTCCAAACATTCATTTTACCAAGTTCCGGGATGGTCCCTTTTTGCATGACAGATCACAAATATAAGTTTATGAGCCACATAATTAATATAAAGGATCGCAGCAAAATTACAATTAGTGCTAATACATTCAAAACCACTTAAAATTTTTATGGCCTGCCACCTAAATACAGAGGAATCCTGGTAAAACCATTCACAATTTGTCATCAGTTTTGTTTCTTATAACCAGAAGTTTCTGTTAATCTTTAAATCTATTGTCTGAGTCTCTTGCAGTTAAGCAGTGAGTTGCCTTTATCAGGGGTGCAATTAAAAGGATTGCACAGTATTTCAAACAATTTAATTTGTGAAGATGAGACATTTAGTGGCCTATATAACTTAACAAATCAGTACAAAAGTTGAATTGATCTATTAAAAGTTTTTGCATTCTTTAGTGTTCATCTCTTCCTTAAAAAGATTACCTTTGTCATCTTTAAAACAAACTGTAGCAATAAATGAATTAGAATTGATGACACTAGATATACTAATTGGGAGTTAGTATTTATTTTGTTAGTATCACTATTGCTGAGGCAGGAATATTCCAGGTTCAGCATGACACAGATTTAAAGAGTACTAGAATATTTTAGACTATAATGTGACCTACTTTCAAGATAAGCTGCCAGTTCCCGATCATCTGCCCTCAAGGCCTGCATCCTGGCCGTGTTACCATGGTTATCTTTGAGTGAGAGTGAGGCTTTGGCTTCCACCAACATACAACAGATGGTTCGTCTCTGATACCAGGCTGCTTTATGCAAGGCTGTCTGACCTCTAGAAAACAAAAATATAAAGTTAGCTGATTAGCTATATAAAAATCTTATGTGGCAAAATTAAACCTGGTAATAAAGACTTTATTGTTTATCTGTTGTGTGAAAATTGGAAAGACTTTTAACTATCATTTCCTGCTTTTTAACAACATATCTTGATTTCTATTTAAAAAAAAATGCTGTAAAAAAACTGACTGATTTCTTGACTTGTTTTGTATTCCTGGAATGTTTACTGCAAGTTGAATAAGAAATAAATCTTAGACAGTTAGTCAATTTTATGGAAATAGTAAGTCAAGAGGACAGTATAAAAAAGATTGTGGAAAGTAAACAAAATGCTTAAAATAAACAAATAAATAAATATACAAGTATCTAGTTTCTTATGATATGATGAGGATAGGATAAAATTCTTGTAATCACAGATGCAAAGTGTCCATTATTCTCATTTTGGTAAAATGAACAAATTTTCCTTTTCTTTAAGATAAAATCAAAGGAAACTTACTTTTCTAAATCTACCATATCTAATATCACATGAGGTGCTGAAAATAAAAGTAATTTGTGTAGAATACTGTAAACGGCTTTATATTGGCGGTGTCCACATTTGGCGGTTTTTCAGTTTCGATTTATTGGCGGTGATTAATTTTGGCGCATCTTACATGCACTGCCAAAATAAAACGTCTTATCTATTTTTCATTTCTCGTCGTTTAAAACCTTGAAAGTATAAGAAAGCCAATTTTCTAGAGTAGTGTCATTTTTTTACAAACTAAACAATAGTTTGTTTTCACACCTCTCGTTAGAGTAATAATTCGTGTACCAGTTTTCACACATTTTCTCCTTGATTTTCGTTAGAATTCTTAAACCAACTTGAATATGCTTTTTTGGAATTAATTTTATTAGACATTTACGTACGTTGTCAGCCGATTTTCTTATTTCAATTCGAATAAGAATGGTCTGAATATCTTTGAAATAAAGTTAATCAATATATCCTTAAAAGTACATCGCGCAAGATAACATTTTCCTTACAGTAAAGGGATTTTTCTTTTCACAATGGCAAATATTGGCGGTGGATTAATTTTGGCGCATCTTAGCTCAACCGCCAATATAGCCAAAATAAAACCACCGCCAAAATTACCCCGTTTACAGTAACACAAATTGTGTAAAATAGACAGTCTGAAAAAGACAAATAACCACCCCCTAAAAGTAACCCATCCTGCATTTAGGATATAGGGTTCCATCGGTGGAAATGTCTACTTTTTTTCTGGTTTAAGCTTCATAAATCTGAATAACAATAAGTTCTATATCTTGAGCCTTTTCTCTTCCTCCTCGCAACCCACTTTGATAACAGATTGTGTACCTTACAGTGTGCAGGCAGATTGCAATGCTTAAATTTATATTACATTGTGAAATTGACATTCACCTCAATCATAACCATTCAAAATTGCTCACTCAGCGCTCCATTCACTCATTCCAAACACTCACTAAAATCATTCAAAAATGCTCAAACCCATTGAAAAATACAGAATCAACAAGGTCATTCAAAATAAATTTTGATACAGAAAAATTGCGATTTCTCTGACATAATTCAAATTGTTAGTGTCTCATAGGTTCTTGAAGAAATAGGAAGCTATGTGTAGAACTTTTAAGCATATTTTATTAAAGGGAGGTAATCAATATCGCTAATTTTGTACATCCTGAACAAAATTTGCGATAAAGGATTACCTCCAATTAAATTCACTCAAAACTCACTCCACACACTCATTCAAATTAATTCCTATATCATTTCAAAAGCATTCACCTTGTCAATTTTATGATGTTGTTAATTGTATGACTTCCAAACAAGCAGATTGCCATGCTAATGACTTCCAAATATGTGTATTGAATCCCTGATGCTTTCCATGTAGGCAGATTTCAACTCTCATTGACTTCAAAGTAGACAAATTACAATGCTTATAACTTCAAAATAGGCAGATTTGAACACTTATGACCTCCAAATAAACAGATTGCAAGGCTTATGACTTCAATATAGGCAGATTGAAATGATTATGAGTTAAAAATAGACAAATTGCAATGCAAATGACTCCAAAAATAGGCAAATAGACAGAATGCAATGCTTGTGGGTTCAATGGGGTTCTTTGTGACCTGACCAACATTGTGACCAAGTTTCATGAAGATTGGATCATATTTGTGGCCTCTGGAGTGTAAACACTTAAATTGTTGATGCATGACCAGGCATGACAAATGATTCACAATGATCTTTAAAGCTCACCTTGATGTGCTCAGGTGAGCTAAAAATTCAAGGCTAAATACTTCTATATAGGCAGATTGCAAGGCTTATGACTTCACAAAAGACAATATGTAATGCAAAAGACTTCCAAATAGATAAATACTAATGCAAATGATTTCCCAAAAGACCAATTTTAAGACTTATCCCTTCAAAATAGACAAGTTGCAAAGCTTATGACTTCAAAATAGGCAGATTTTAATGCTTTTGACTTCAAAAGAGATAAATTGAAATGCTTATGACTTTACAGTTGGCAAAAAGCAAAGCTAATGATTTCTTAAATTGGCAGATTGCAACATGAGTGACTGCCAAATAATTTTCCAAGCAGATAACTCATATCCAAGATCATTTGTTGGAGGCCAGGGTAGATGTCTTTTAAAACACAGATATTACTTGACAAGCATTTGCTCCTAGACGACTACATCCTTTCTATCTAAATTGTAAAGGTCTTACTGGATGAAAATTTTAAAATACATTGAATTTTGTTATACATGTATAATACAATATAACAAAATTATTCCGAAGAGAATAGAATAAACATTTAATAAAACACACTGTATTCCAATAATTCAGCAAAAAAGGCCTGAAACAAGTCTTAACACTACTACATAATAATTATTTTTATTCAGTAGTAGTGTTAAGCATTGTTTCATTTTTCTTGAAAAAGGCAATTTTTGCCGAAATATTGAAATACAGAGTGCTTTATTAAATGCTTAATTTTGTTGAAACTGAAGATCCTTCTAATTTGAATATATATCAAAGGTTTTTTACAATCATTGACAATCAGAATTTCATGAAATTAGAGAAGTAAAGCTTTTCCAAAATTGTTGATTAAAAGGACATTACAATAGAAAATAATTACATGTATAGTAAAGTATTCTGTTTAATTGCCAATAATGCGGCATTATATTAAAATCATATCCTTTTTACTTTGAAACCAATTACAAAATGTTTGAAAATAAACTTCACTTACCATGGTCTATTAAATACTTGATAATGTCTTTATGGCCAAATCTAGCTGCATGATGTAATGCTGTCATACCATACTGGTCCCGGCACATAAGTTGTGCTCCTGTATCACATAATTCCATAATCTGTAATAGATTAATATTCAATGGTCAAACATGATGTAATGCTGTCATACTATACTGGTCCGTGCACATAAGCTGGGCTCCTGTATCACATAATTCCATAATCTGTAATTGATAATTAAATAATAATCAAACATGATGAAAAGCTATCAAATCATACTGGACCTGACACATAAGTTGTTTTCCTGTATCACATAATTCAATAATCTGTAATTGATAAGTATAATGGTCAAACATGATGTAATGCTGTCATACCATACTGATCTGACACATAATTCGTGCACCTGTATCACAGTATTCCATAATCTGTAATTGATGAATTTGATGGTTCAGCGTGAAACAGTTGTAACTGCCTATAAATGTATAGGCAGTTACAACTGTTTCACGCTGAGCCAACCATATAGCACTCTAACATGATGTAATGCCATCATACCATACTGGTCCCGGCACATAAGTTGTGCTCCTGTATCACAGTTCCATAATCTGTAATTGATAAATATAAAGGTCAAGCATGATGAGATGCTGTCATACCATACTGGTCACTACACATAAGTTGTGCTCCTGTATCACATAGTTCCATAATCTGTAATTGATAAATATAATGGTCAAACATGATGTAATGCCGTCATATCAAACTGGCCCTGACACATAAGTTATGCTCCTGTATCATATAATTCCATAATCTGTAATTGATAAATAACAAGATGTGTTTGTGAAACACAAATGCCCCCGTAACAGCATTTTTTTTTTTCTCAAAATTTGACCTTGACAGATGACCTTGACCTTTTAACATGACCTTGACCTTGATACCTACAAATGATTACCACTGAGATCTTTCATCATGCCAATTATGAGTCAGGATATCTATAATATGTTTAATCCACATGACACACATTGCTTACCCCTTGATGAAAAGCTGAACATTTCATTGCCATGGTGAATATTGCCCTGAATTGGAAATTTGTTCAAATTTCTTTTAAATTTATTATCTGATCCAGGATTTGACTAATTATCTCCACATAGAAGAAGCAATGAAAGTAATACCAGTTTTCTTATACTTTTACTAGTCAAAGTCAATACCAAGAAGAAGTATTTTCTCGTACAATAGCTGTAGCTTTTTTATGAATACCGTTTAAGTTTCTTCCAGGAGTGAAACATTCTATTTCTATTTTTCCATTGAGATATTTCGATCTCCATTTCAGGTTATTCTCCTTGCATATGGTCTTACTTAGTAGAACATTATTTTTACTACAAAATAATATATAAACCTGTTAAGACAACCAACCTTTCAGGCCTTTTCCACGGGACTGCTTTTCTAGATCAAGATTAGGATTGAACTATCCGGTGAACTATCAATTTTGACAAAACTGCCAAAATGACAGATCGTTAAATGAAATCCCGAGCTACAGCATTCTTTCAAAGACCACTCCAGAATGTAACAAATAAATCCATTCCAGTTTCCAAAAAAGCTTTTGTTATTGTCAGAAAATTGTCGTAAACAAAAGCGGGAACTCAAAACCGGGGTCGCGCATGCGTGGTACTACTGTATAGGCCATTCAGGACACCACTCGGCAAATCTAACGCATTCGTCACAACTCGGCCGATTCCGTAACCTACATTTAGATAGATCTGAGACTTCGGAGATCGCCCGATGATTGCCGAGTGAATATCACGATCACGATCTGTTGCCGTTTACGGAAATGACCGAGTGATGTTCCGAATGCTGTACAATATGGATAGACAGAACAAACCTAATAATAAAGTAATTTGATAAGCCATCGAAATTTCTCCGTAAATCCAAGTAAAAAATCAAACCTAGGAAAGTCCAAGGGTTTACGAGTTTATTCAAATAGCCTTGTGCTATTTTAGTTTTTATCCATTTACACTACGACAGGCCCGGGAGACGGATAAATAAAGCAACCTTAAGGACACACAAACACACAATTTTACGAGAAATAGGGAGTCTAAAATGGGGAACTGAAAATAGCTTGCCAATGCTATGCATAACTAGAAAGCCATGAATGGCTTGAGTCGCTCCACAGGCTTGAAATTCTTGTAAAAGCAAATAAATGTTTTGACTAGATTTTTAGATATTTTGGGTTCTACTGATGTTGAAAATGATTTTCAAAGTTTCAACTATATAACAGATAGAGAAATGACCTCTGCTATTAAAAGACATATTTTTCATCAAATCAAAATAATTTTTGACTGCATGATAATAGGTCACCCAAAGATCATACCAAAAATGTTTGATTAATATCCATCATTTACATTCTGAGAAAATGTTTTTCATAGTTTCCACTATTTAACATATTGAGAAATGACCTCCACCCATAAAATGTATATTTTTCATCCAATAAAAATAATTTTTGGTACACTGATAAAGGGTCACTCAAGTATCATTCCAGTGAAATTTAATTGATACCCAAAAATCAAATTCTGAGAAAATGATTTTCAAAATTTCCACTATATAACATATAAAGAAATGACCTCTGCCCATAAAATGCATATTTTTCATCCAATCAAAATAATTTTTGGTAAATTGATAAAGTGTTACTCAAGGATCATTCCAGTGAAATTTGGTTGATATCCATCCGTTACATTTTGAGAAAATGATTTTCAAAGTTTCCACTATATAACATATAGAGAAATGACCTCCGCCCATAAAATACATATTTTCCATCCAATCACAATGATTTTTTGTCAACTGATAAAGGGTCACTCAAGGATCATTCAAGTGAAATTTGGTTGATATCCATCAGTTACATCCTGAGAATATGATTTTCAAAGTTTCCACTATATAACATATAGAGAAATGACCTCCGCCCATAAAATACAAATTTTTCATCCAATCACAATGATTTTTTGTAGCCTGATAAAGGGTCACTCAAGGATCATTCAAGTGAAATTTGGTTGATATCCATCAGTTAGATTAAGAGAAAATGATTTTCAAAGTTTCCACTATATAACATTTAGAGAAATGACCTCCGCCCATAAAATGCATATTTTCCATCCGATCACAATGATTTTTTGTAGACTGATAAAGGGTCACCCAAGGATTATTAATGTAAAATTTAATTGGTATCCATTGATTAGAATCAGAGAAAACTCACTTTTTACCATTTTTGGAAATAAGCCACGCCCATTAAATCCATGTTTTTCATTGGATCAAAATTTCTTGAACAACTTTGAAAGAGGGTCACCCAAGGATCATTCCTGTGAAGTTTGGTTGAAATCCATCCAGTAGTTTCTGAGGAGAAGATTTTTAAAGAAAAGTTTACGACCGGACGCACGCACGCACGGACGGACGGACGCACGACAGACACAACGCCATGACAATAGCCCCAGTGGCTTTCAGCCAGTGGAGCTAAAAACAGTTGTAGGATGCAATTGAAAATTTGGAGCAAATGCAAAAGATTGCAGCCGAAAACGCCCTAAAACAGCACCACTTACGAATGTAAAACACGTTTCTGCAGGCAACTTCTGCATAGATCACGTGTTCACTCCACTGAGGTCCCGGCCAGAATTTAGGTCAGCACCAAAACTTTACGGTATATTGCTACAGTATTGATTATTTTTGCCGCGTTTATTTTTATGAATGGGTCTACTTTTTTGAGCGTAATGACACATGTAGGTTTGTTATCAAAATCCGATGGCGACAATCCCTATATTGAAAGACAGGTAAACCTGTCTTCAATAAAAAGTATCAAAAGAATTAATGACCATTATATAAATAAGCGGTTTTAAACCGCTTTCAACAGTTGTTTAGTAACATTGAGTCTACTGGAGCACCTAACAACAGATTCTTGGTTTTTTCTCACCAGTGCTACCATAACATTCTTTCCTAGCCTCCAGCTTTTATCTCACATAGGTCTACAATTAATGACCCATTTATGAGAGACAATTAGCCAGAAAGGATGAGAACCGCTGTCAGGGATCAAACCCGGGACCTCTAGATTGACAAATGTGCTACCAACTGGGCTATGACGGTTGCCTGTATGATAAAGAGTGAATTTGACTTACCTTTCTGAGATCTCCTCTCTTGGAGGCATCTATTAACACTGCAATAGACAAAAAAAATCTTAGACAAGTTCAGTAAACAAATATGTAATGCAGGATATAAAAGTTTGAATATGTAATTTTTTTTAATTGACCTTGATCAAATCATCAGCAGAATTTGCTTGTATTAAGCTACCTGTACCTTCACACTAAAAAGAATCTTAAAGAATCTACATATAGATATGAAACATTATACTTCAATATTTCAGTTGTTACTTGAAATGTTTTTCATTTTTTTTGTTATCTTGGAGTGAGTAGAAGTGATATGTTGACGCTGTACATCAAATACTCATTTGAATAATTCATTTAGATTGATTGATTGATAAAATGGAGTTTAAAGCCGCTTTCATCATTTTTTCAGTTATATCGCTGGTACTGGGACACCTAACAATGGTTTCCTGGTATTTCTCTCACCTGTACAACCACCACATGCTTTCCTAGCCTACAGCTCCTTTCTCACATAGGTCTACGATTATCAACCCATTGGTGAGAGACAAATAGTCAGAAAGAATGAGCGCCACCGTTGGGGATCGAACACCGGGAGCTATTCATTTAGCATGACAAGGGTTAAATCATCATAACTACAGCTCACAAGCTGTATTTATGATAATGTTGAGGCTATCCAACGACAACTTTGCTTTATGTCTCAGAAGTATGTTTTGCTGACAAAAAAAGTTTATTCATCTGAAGCAGTCTGCCAATTTAGCAGAGGTCAATGGACAGTGATCAATCAATTTTATAAACAAGATGTGTTTGTGAAACACGAATGCCCCCGAAACAGCTTTTTTTTTTTTAAAGTTTGACCTTGACAGATGACCTTGACCTTGTCACATGACCTTGACCTTGTCACATGACCTTGACTTCGGTGTACAGCTTTGTATGTCAAATACTTTTGGAGAAAAGGCAAAGGTTAAGTTTTCGGGTTAAGTTTTTGGACAGACAGACAGACGGACGGACATGAGTAAAACAATATGCCCCCGATCTCTTGGTACAGGGGCATACAAATTCCAAGAATTTGCTTACTTTTATCTACCGGTGATAAAGAAGGGGGTCTCTCTGGCCCTGAGAACTGGAATGGTATTGGTATATCACTACTGTTGTTGGGAGAATTGGGTTCTGAGCTGTAATTCACAAAGATATAAATATTGTAAAAGTTTAAAGGGAGGTTAGTTGCAGTGAATATGCAAAATTAGAGAGACCTGCCCTATCTTAAATGGATATTGATAGTCTAGAGATGATAGATCATGTATGTCTATGCACTCGGTTTGTTACTATTTGCCAAAACAGTTACAAAGCGAGCGCACAGACAGACATGATCCAGTTAGAGAAAATATTTGGGTTCACTCTGTCTATATAAACTACCATTAACCATTTAACTTCAGGCAGATCTGTCTAATTTTCATAATCACTGCAACTTACCTGCCTTTGAAGCATAACAATATAAGTAGGAAAAGCCGATTTGTAACACAAAGTCTAGGAATGGAACATAAAACTTTATTGAGCACCTTGTCCCTCAGTCCCTGTGATAGTTTCAAAATCTTTGGTTTAGAAATTGTCTAGTTCCTCAAGAATTATTTGATTTTTTTAGGAATAGTACTGCATGGTTTATTCTTTCTAGTTGCTAAGCTCATACAAAGAGGAAACAAGAGCCGTCAGAGACGGATTATGCTCCCCGAATAAGGCATTGTCACAAAAACAAGAGCCATGTTGGACATGGACATCCCCTGCCAAGAAAGCTTGATAGTAAACTGAAGCCTAATAGATGAAAGATTCTTTTGTACTGTCAAAGATTTGCCTCCAATAAAATCTAAGTAATAAAATAACAAAGGGCAATAACTCCAAAATTATGCAATCAAGAGTTGTAGTTCAGGTGTATTGCACTTCTCCTCCATGAGATCTATCCACCCATAAAGATACAAGTTGATAGCTATTATACTTTAGGAGATATGCTCCAGACAAAATCTTAGTATCAAAAATAACAAAGGGCAATAACTCAAAAATTATGCAAGCTAGAGTTGCAGTTCCTGTACACTGCACTTCTCCTCTATGAGATCTATCCACCCATAAAGTTTCAAGTTGATAGCTATTATACTTTAGGAGATATGCTCCAGACATAATCTATGCTCCAGACATAATCTAAGTATCAAAAATAACAAAGGGCAATAACTCCAAAATTATGCAAGCAAGAATTGTAGTTCTTGTGCATAGCACTTCTCCTCCATGAGATCTATCCACCCATAAAGTTTCAAGTTGATAGCTGTTATACTTTAGGATATATGCTCTGTGGTCAGATTGCAAGGACTCAAGGTATTTTCTTATACAGCAAACATAAAGGTAACAAACATTAAACCCCCTTTTTGTATGACATAGTTTTAGACACAAATTTCAAATAGTTTATGGTAAAGGGCATCTGATTTGCTACTGAAATGTGAAATTTCATCAAATTTTGAGCATAAGACTAGGAGAAATGAAAGAATAATTTTTTTACGTTAATTTAAAATTGCTTATAGTAAAGGGCATCTGATTTGCTACTCAAATATCAAATTTCACTAAATTCTGACAGTTAGACTAGGAGAAACTTGGGAAAAACTGTTTTTTACCCTAAGTCCCCTTTTCCTGTGACAAGGCCTCAAATCCAAAAACAGTCACAGATGCATCAACACTATATCATAGGAAGTTCACATGGCAAGTTTCATTTGATTTGGCCCAAGGGTTATGGAGAAATAGGTGGGGACGGACGGACGGACAGAATAACTATTTTACATTCTAACGTAAAGGTAACAAACATTTAGCCCCCTTTTTCCATGATATATTTTTTTTAACGTTAATTTCAAATTGTTTATAGTAAAGGGCATCTGATTTGCTACTCAAATATCAAATTTCACTAAATTCTGACTGTTAGACTAGGAGGAATTTGGGAAAAACTGTTTTTTACCCTAAGTCCCCTTTTCCTGTGACGAGGCCTCAAATCCAAAAACCATCACAGACACATCATAACAATATCATAGGGAGTTCACATGGTAAGTTTCATTTGATTTGGCCCAAGGGGTATGGAGAAACACTAAATTCTGACTGTTAGACTAGGAGAAATTTGGGAAAAACTGTTTTTTAGCCTAAGTCCCCTTTTCCCGTGACGAGGCCTCAAATCCAAAAACCGTCACAGATGCATCATCACTATATCACATGGTAAGTTTCATTTGATTTGGCCCAAGGGTTATGGAGAAATAGGTGGGGACGGATGTATGTACGGACGGACGGATGGACGGACGGACGGAAGGATGGACGGACGGACGGACAGACGAAGCGGCGGCTATATGCTCTCCCTTCAGGGAGCATAATAATGTGATTAATGTTGGTACAAGTACAGTCTTTGTAGTACATTTGGTAGGATAGCAAGGGAGACAATTTTGTACTCAAAAACAAAAGACTACAATCACACAAAATATCTCAAATCATGCTTAAAATTCATTCAAAATTTCTAACAAGAATCTTAGTGGGGTGTCATCCCAAGATCATTTCTGTAAAATCTAGTTGACATGCAGTAGTTTCCATGATTTTCAAACTCTTTATATCACAAATATGAAAATAATGATAACCCATAAAAGTAATATTATCAAAACAATTTTTTTAAAAGAATATGACAAAAGAGTTACCACAGTTTTGCATTCCTGTCATATAAATAAAAAAGTTTTTTTTTATACAAAATGTGGTATAGCATAACCCCTTGATTATTCCTGTGAAATTTGGTTTTAATGTTGTTTATGTTGGTCAGAGAAGAAATTTTTTTCTAGATACCATAAATGAAAAAAAAAAAAACTGCACATATTTTCATTCTTTTTAGAAATGTAGAAGGAATCTGATAAAGATAGAACAAAGACCTACTGATTTCATACAGTGGAGCTAACATGGGGAAATAAGAATCAATCAAAAAAGTAAAACATGTAATAGAAGTAAATACATGCAAAATCAGTAAACAAAGAATACATGTATAGTCAGTAAACAAAGATAGTAATGTAAGTAAAAACAATTTTGAGCCTGTGTGTGACATTTCCAACAATGGCATGTATGCATGATGGAGTCACATTAAACTGTATGGACAGTCAAAATGTGCTTTAAGATATTCTACAACTGTGAACAGAGAGCATAAAGGTATGTAGTTATCTATTAAGTGGCAGTGAAGACTCTGGTCAGGCTGTGTGTTCGCACAGGCAATCAGCAACCCTAGGTGATTCTATGGTGATTAAATGAGGGTTCAGCCATGACAGTGTGTTGTTTTGCCTGTGGGTTTACATGAAGTCACAACCATCAAGATATCTTTGAGTAAAACAGAGTCAACGAAAGATCTATGCTTTGCTTTGAATGGGTTTTACGCCGCTTTCAACAATTTTGCAGTTATATCGCGGCGGCCGGAGCACCTAACAATGGATTCCTGGTATTTCTTTCACCTGTACTACCATAAAACCCTTTCCAAGTCTCCGACTGCTATCTCACATAGGTTACGATTATTTACTCATTGGTGAGAGACAAACGTCGGAAAGGATATTTGCCCCCACCGGGGATCGAACCCACGACTTCCAGATTGGAAGTCTTATGCCTAACCAACTGCGCTATGGTGGCGGCTACGAAAGATCTAACCTGGGCACATCATAATTTGAAAACAAAACACAGTGATTTACTGCGTTTTGTCATCAAATTATGATATGCCCAAAAGATCTCCAGTCTATTGGAAAGCAATACAGAATTTTGTTTACCTTCAAGCCCATTAACTAAAGTAACACTAGAAGCCAAATTATCTAAAATTGACCCCAAATTACTGAACTTTCTTCCAAGGTATTTTCCAGTTTACGGGAAAGCCATAAGAGATGTTCCTATTGTATGCACAGGCTGAAACAAGTCATCACATTCACACGCACAAGTGAAATTGTAGGAAATGTCACACACAGACTCAGATTTAGATTAGTATTAGCATGCACACCACTTCCAAGGTATATATATACCTGTTATTTGAGCCAGGTAGATTAGGGGGTGACAGTAAATTTTCTGTGCTCTCCGGTCTACGGATTCTACACTGGTGTGATAATATACTCTCCTCCAATCTAGTCACCAAGAAATATAGAATGTGTTTGTGAAACATAACACCATTACCAGACAACGAAATTTCAGTCAAAATTCTAAAAAGTTGAGGTAGGACAGCAAGTATTGATTGATCAAACTTTCTTTCATGGTTGTTGGATTATCAAAATGTCTGTATAAATTATTAATATCGCTTGGTAATTTTACCAAAAAAAAAAGTGAAATATGATCAGACTAATACCCCACCAGTGCTTTGTCCCAGTCCCAATATAGGTTTTTGAACTAAGTTAAATTGTGACCTTGACATTCATGACCTAAAAAAATAAGGCACTTCCTTGAGTCATGGACAACAATTGTACTAAGTTTCATGGTTCTAGGTCACAGTGTATGAGTAAGGGTATGGAAACAAGAATGTTCTATAGACACATAGATGGATGAACAGACAGACATGTTGAAACCCATATACCCCCTCTGCATTATAGATTATTCTTACTTCTTGCCCTTCTGTGGAATAATTAAGAAATAAGGGTAGATTATCATTTGATAAACTCACTGCCTAACTGGTGAAATTATCATAAACTTAATTGAATTGAACAACCAAAACTATATTTTCACTTGTGGCTCCACTTTGTATGAAAATATAGCTTTTGTTATTCACTCTATGTAATATAAATGGATCTTACACAGAAACAATCAATTATCCTCTATATCTCACCATATTTGATGTCATCTATGTGGGGCCCATAATATAACTAGGCAATCATGTGCAAAACGAGGCGCTTTAAGAGATTTCATCCAAAACATTCGCATCTTTTCATCAACTAGAGGCGCTTGAGCGCCTGATTCGCTCCACAGGCCTGAATATCCAAATAATGACTATTAGAGGATGATAAAGCTGTTTAAATGAGAATTGAAGTGAATGAATGAGTGAATGTTTATTTCAAGTAAATAAGGGTCATGTGCTGAAATATTTCTGTATAAAAAACTCATGATCAGTGAATAACAAAATTGACCTCTACCTGTTACACAAATATTTTTCATTTAATCACAACAATTTTGTGCAGTCTGATAAAGGGTCACCCAAGGATCATTCTAGTGATATTTTGTTAAAATCCAAATATAAGAATTTCAAAACTAACAGAATGTTACTGCACAATATACTGGTGTTGGTCTGCAAAATTTTGATTGTAGATCTTTCCACTTTTAATTAAACACTACTAAAAGATGTTACTTCACAATTCTTTGTCATCAAAACAAAATTCTAACTAATGATAGTAAGAAATAAAATATTCAATCCAATATATTTATTTTATTCTGCCCAATGCCTTAGAGTGCAGTAAACTCAACTCTTTCTACCCCACTCTGAATGTCAGGAGGTCAGAACATCATTTTACACTCTGTGCAGATTCACCCTTCGTTCAACTAAACTCACCAATTCTGAGTGGGTATTCTCAGGCTACTTATTTCAACTAATGTTTCTATACATTTGAATTTCAACAAAGCTTTTGTTCCTTCTAATCTATAATCATTACACCTATTAAATTCAACAAGTCTAGAAAAATTCATCATTGAGAAGATACCAAAAGGGTGATCAAATATTCACTTAATATGTTATAATACCCTCTACCAATAAAAAAAAATATGCTGTTAATCTAATCAAAATATTTTTTTGCAGACTGATACAACTTCACAGAAATAAAATTTCTATGATATCTAATCCATCTGTTTAACCTTTCAGGATAGTTTGTTTCACCCTATATATGAAGAAATGACCTCTGCCCATAAAAGACATATTTTTGGTCTGATCACAATATTTTTTAATAGACTGATAAAGGATCACTAAATAATCATTCTAGTAAAATTTGGTTGATATCTATCAATTAGGTTCTGAGAAAATGATTTTCAAAGTTTACACTATATAACATATAGGGAAATGACCTCCGCACATAAAATATATGTTTTTTATCCGATCACAATAATTTTTGCTATACTGATAAAGGGTCACTCAAGTATCATTCAAGTAAAATTTGGTTGATATCTATCAATTTGGTTCTGAGAAAATGATTTTCAAAGTTTCCACTATATAACATATAGAGAAATGACCTCCGCTCATAAAATACACATTTTTCATCCGATCACAATAATTTTTGCTATACTGATAAAGGGTTACTCAAGTATCATTCATGTAAAATTTGATTGATATCTATCGATTAGATTCTGAGAAAATGTTTCAAAGTTTTCACTATATAACATATAGAGAAATGACCTCCGCCCATAAAATACATATTTTTCATCTGATCACAATGATTTTTTGTAGGCTGATAGAGGGCCCCTCAAGGATAATTCATGTGAAGTTTGGTAAATATCCATCAATTAGTTTCTGAGAAAAGCCACCTATTACCATATATGGAAATTAGCCACGCCCACTACAGCCATGATTTTCAACCGATTAAAAGTCTTTGAAGGAATCTGATAGAGGGTCACCGAAGGAACATTCCTGTGAAATTTGATTGGAATCCATCCAGTACTTTATGAGGAGAAGATTTTTAAAGTAAAAGTTTACGGACGGACGGACGGAGACACGCACGCACGGACGACGGACACCTCGCCATGACAATAGCCCGCTGGCCTTTCGGCCAGTGGAGCTAAAAACATTCACATCTTGTCTCATTTTTGCAGTTAAAAATAGAATTCTTGTAAACTTTTCTTCATGCGTGTGAGTAGGATCGGTAAATCATTTCCTCAGACATCAAAAGCTATATTTCACACATGGCTCAGTCTCTCATAAAAAAATATAGCTTTCGTTATTTGCTCTCTGAAAGATTTATCCATCTTTCCCTCTGGGCCCTAGGTTATAAAACTTTTCTCATTCTCAATTTTCTCAAATTTCAATTTGAGATTTAAGCCGTAATTCTATTTAAACACTCATTTATATGTATTAACATAAAAGATAATATCAATAAATTGTTATAAATAATTACTTATTGATATTATCTTTCATTTTCATACATTTACTTAAATTTAAAATTTGAGAAAATTCTCAGTTGAGCCTGAGAAAGTTTTTATAACTGCAGGCCCTGATAAAGTGTCAATTTCTTTCAATTAGATTTGGTCATCATACACCTAAAGTAATTTCAAAGTAGAAAATTAAAGAGTTCACTTTATTCAGCTACATGAATAACTTGATCAAGGAATTATCTAAATTTATCATTCAATGAAGCCTGTAAAATGCTCTCAGGAAGTCTATTTTTAGAAACAATTCGCATATTCATGATCAATTACCAGAACAACTTTCATCTGAATTTCTTTGATTTTAAAGGTTAAGTAAAATTTTAAGCCTTGAAAATGATTGCATGATAAATAGAATAATATATCAGGGTCTTTAAATATCAATGCTATCTGGTCTGAGCTTTGAGAAATTATCATGACGAGGTATCATGACGAGGTAAAGCATCATCATGATATATTCTCTCAACCTCGACAAGATAACATTTAGAACATAGATATTTTTAAAGACACTAAAATATAATTCTCTATAAAGCAATAATTTAAACAAGAGGACCATGATGGTCCTATATCCCTCACCTGAGTAGGTCAACTCATAATTTGTCAACAATATTATAAATACCAGAGATTTAATTGCAAACAAAGTTATTAATGGAATTGAATTCTTTTAACAAGTTTAGTAGACCTAAACCTTAAGAATATCCCTGCCAAGTTCAAGATATGCCCAATAGTTAAGGCCAAGATTAACCTTCTCTGAGATTTTTGGAAATATTTTGATATTTCCAATACCATGGAAACCAGAGATTTGGATTGAATAAAATTATTTTTACAATTTTGGTAGAGCTTCACCCAAAGAACATCCCTACCAAGTTTCAGCTTAATTAACCCAGTGGTTTAGGGAGAGAAGAAGTTTTTCTAAGATTTTCAGCCATTTTTCAGCCTTTCTGTTACCAAGCAAACCAGTGTTTTTGATGAAATTAAATTCTTTCAGCAAATTTTGAAGAACTTCACCAAAGAAACATCCCTGCCATGTTTCAGCTTGATATACCTAGTGATTTAGGAGAAGAAGAATTTTTTCTAAGATTTTTGGCCATTTTTCAATCTTTCTGATTCCATGGAAACCAGAGTTTCTGATGAAATTAAATTCTTTTAACAGCTTTTGAAGAGCTCCAGGAACATCACTGCCAAGTTTCAGCTTGATTGGCCTAGTGGTTGGGAAGGAGAAGAATTTTTTCAAAGATTTTCGTGATTTTTGGCCATTTTTCAACCTATCGTAACCATGGAAACCAGAGTTTTTGATGACATTGAATTCTTTTAACAACTTTTGAAAAACTTCACCTGAGAAACATCTCTGCCAAGTTTCAGCTTAATTGGCCTAGTGGTTTAGGAGGAGAAGAGTTTTTTCTAATATTTTTGAGATTTACAGCCTTTTTTCAACCTTTCCGTTACCATGGAAACCAGAGTTTTTGATGAAATTGAATTCTTTTAACAACCTTTGAAGAGCTTCACCCCAGAAACTTCTCTGCCAAGTTTCAGCTTGATTGGCCAAGTGGTTTAGTAGGAGAACATTTTTTTCTAAGATTTTCGCGATTTTCAGCCTTTCTGTAACCATGGCAACCACAGTTATTTATAGAATTAAATTCTTTAAACAACTTTTGAAGAGCTTCATCCCTGCCAAGTTTCAGCTTGATTGGCCCATTGGTTTAGGAGGAGAAGATGTTTAAAGAAATTGTTGACAGACAGACAGACGGATTGACAGACAGACGAACAGACGACGGATCACAATAGCTCACCTTGAGTACTTTGTGCTCAGGTGAGCTTAAAAACTAGAAAGCCATGAATGGCTTGAGTCGCTCCACAGGCTTGGAATTCTTGTAAAAGCAAATAAGTGTTTTGACTAGACTTTTAGATATTAGGGGTTCTACTGATATTGAAAATGATTCCATCAGTTACATTCTGAGAAAATGATTTTCATAGTTTCCACTATTTAACATATTGAGGAATGACCTCCGCCAATAAAATGCATATTTTTCATCAGATCATAATAATTTTTGGTACATTGATAAATGGTCACTCAAGGATCATACCAGTGAAAGTTGGTTGATATTCAAAAATAAGATTCCGAGAAAATGATTTGCATATTTTCCACTATATAATATATAGAGAAATGACCTCTGCCCATAAAATGCATATTTTTCATCAGATCACAATGATTTTTGTAGACCGATAAAGTGTCACTTAAGGATCATTCCAGTGAAATTTGGTTGATATCCATCAGTTTCATTCTGAGAAAATGATTTTCAAAGTTTCCACTATATAACATATAGAGAAATGACCTCCGCCCATAAAATGCATATTTTTCATCTGAGCACAATGATTTTTTGTAGACTGCTAAAGGATCACTCAAGGATCATTCCAGTGAAATTTGGTTGATATCCATCAATAACATTCTGAGAAGATGATTTTCAAAGTTTCCACTATATAACATAAAGAGAATTGACCTCCGCCCATAAAATGCATATTTTCCATCCGATCACAATGAATTTTTGTAGACTGATAAATGGTCACTCAAGGATCATTCCAGAGAAATTTGGTTGATATCCATCAGTTACATTCTGAGAAAATGATTTTCAAAGTTTCCACTATATAACATATAGAGAAATGACCTCCGCCCATAAAATGCATATTTTCCATCCGATTACAATGATTTTTTGTAGACTGATAAAGGGTCACCCAAGGATCATTCATGTTAAATCTAATTGGTATCCATTAATTAGAATCTGAGAAAACTCACTTTTTACCATATTTGGAAATATATATACGCCCATAAAATGCATGTTTTTCATTGGATCAAAATTTCTTGAACAACTTTGAAAGAGGGTCACCCAAGGATCATTCCTGTGAAGTTTGGTTGAAATCCATCCAGTAGTTTCTGAGAAGAAGATTTTTAAAGAAAAGTTTACGACCGGACGGACGCACGGACGGACGCACGACGGACACAACGCCATGACAATAGCCCCAGTGGCTTTCAGCCAGTGGAGCTAAAAATCAAAGGGTCAGACAAGTCATTTAGAATGGAGTGATATGTAAATGCAAAATATGTATAATCACACTCAAAAATAAAGTTTCACTTCTTTAACTGTGCAGAAAAATGACAAAAATTATAAATAATTATCAAATCAAACCTTTGAAAGAAAGAAAAAAAAGTCAGTGCCTCAATTAAAATCATATAGAATAAATGAATTAATGCCTTCCTTTCTACTTCATCATTGTTGGAAAACCCTTTGCCCTACTTGCTTAAATGTCCATAAAAATGGTAATTAACTTGAAATAAAATTTAAATTCAGCCGGATAAGGGTTTAAATTGAAGTTAAGTCATTTTTTTTGAGAATTGATTTTTGCATATTGGAACTTTGAAGGTGAAAACAAGTCGTGGTAGACAATCATCAGACTGCACATTATGGAGCATATTTTTGTCTAAGTTGTAACAGGAATACTCAGGGGCCCAAGGTTATAAAACTTTTCTCAGGCTCATATGAGAATTTTCTCAAATTTTAAATTTAAATAAATGTATGAAAATAAAATAAAAGAAAATATTAATAAGTTGTTATTTATAACAACTTATCAATATTATCTTTAATGTTAATACATCAAAATGAGTATGAAAACAAAATTACGGCTTTAATCTTAAATTGAAATTTGAGAAAACTTTGAATTGAGAATGAGAAAGTTTTATAACCTCAGGCGCTGATATCTGCATGAATTGAGGCTTGAAAGAAGAGATATAATTTAAACATAACAGACATATGAATATTATGATCTGTCTTTAGGTGAGATAAACCAAAGAAAAGGATAATCTAAACGATATTTCACAAGGGCACACAGAAAATTTTCCAAATGGGGCGCATTATGAAAATTTGACCCAAAATTTTCACATTGTGTCTAATTCTTAGATTAAAGAAAAAGATCAATAGTTTGTTTTTCGAGTAAGATCATATTTCATTCTGTGAACAACAAAATGATGTGTTTTTTTTTTTCTTTGTTTTATTTCCCACTTAAGGCCCTGCCAAGCATGAAAATATAGCCCTTTGTTGTTCACTCAGTGAAATTTAAATCTTACACTGAAACAAGCATTTATCCTCAGTATGTTTCTGTGATCTATGTTCAGTGATTATGTTTTTAAAACAAGTTTAAATTTCAACAGTTGCTGGAAAAAATTACAAATTCTCATATAACATGGGGACACTCTTTTCACTAACTTTTCTTTACATACTGACAACTTCTTTCCAAATCTAGCCCTTCTAACACTGAGTGATTTGAAAAGGACCTTAAATCTAAAATAGACATAGTTGAATAATATACTTATACATTTGAATAATTTACTGTACTTAGGGATATTTTCTGGTAAATGTCTTATTTTTGCTACCATAAAGTAATACCCGGTAGTCTTATTTTGGTGTTTAACAAAGAACATCTTAATGGGCCAATCAAAATTTTGCGAACAAATTTTGAAAAGGGTCATCTTAGGAACATTCGGGTGAAGTTTCATTTTAAATCAGGAAGAGATGTCTTTCAAAGATTTTGGGCTCAAAATAAGCCCTGCCTTGCCACGCCCATACTTGGGGGGCAATCTCAATTTCTTGAACAACTTTAGATGAGGGTCACCCGAGAAACATTCTGGAAAAGTTTCATTTGTCAGGAGGAGATGTCCTTCAAAGATATTTTAAATATTCTTTTCTTAGTAAATTCCAAGTTTATATAGCATGTCTTTTATAAGAGATATTGCAACTAGCAAAATTCTTTGCATGATTACAAAAGAAATCTCAACAACATTCAGGCTATAAGACAGCCTATTTTTGGGAGAAAACAGCTGAGCTTAAAATGTGCATATTAGCTGCAATTTTATTTACATAGTGCAACCTTCACCAAATAAGGTCAAAGCAGAAGTGTGATTACAATATCATCTTATAAGTCTAATTGAGTAATTGTCTACTGAAGCCTTTCTGACCATTCTTCTACTGAATCAAATTTATTTTCCGAATTCAATTGCATTCAAATCAAAGGCCTGAAAGTACCCTTTCCAATTCAATCCCAC
This sequence comes from Fragum whitleyi, assembly GCA_948146395.1. Lineage (NCBI taxonomy): Eukaryota > Metazoa > Mollusca > Bivalvia > Cardiida > Cardiidae > Fragum > Fragum whitleyi. The sequence goes on along the minus strand of OX411546.1, from coordinate 11,251,620 downwards.
TTTTTGATACCATAAAAAAAGCATTTGGGAACAATTGTGGCAACAAAGAAATTGCTTGTGATAAGCAATTTCTTCTTTGTCTATATTATTTTCTTTCCCACAAGACAAAAGTTTTTTTAAAAAATTTCATCTACTAAAATTATCAGCTGCAACTTTTTTTTTAATCTTTTTGTTTTGTTGGGAAAAAGCTGTAGTTATGAGCTTTTTGTTGCAACACTATGAATCCGTTTATCTGCACAAAATCATCAAGTTTTCCCCTTAACCATTTGCTGTTAAACCCTGCTTTAAAGGTGCCTGTGAATTTATGATTGAGAAAACATTGTGAAAAAAGAAGAAATTGCTTCTGACAAGCAATTTCTTCTTTTTCCACACTATTTTCTACCCTCCTGAATGGTTATTTTTCAAACTAAATCCACTTTTACTTTTCATCGGCAAAACCTTTGAATTTGGACAGGTCCAAAATTTTGTAAAAACAGGAAAGAGTTAAACCCTTTTCAACGTCATCAACAAATGACATAATTACCGTGGTGATTTCGGCGGTGTGACGGGCATAGTGTATGAAAACACAAGCTCATTTTCTTTGGTAGGAATAAAATTTGGTTCCCAAATCACAGTATTCTTGTCCTTCTGCTCCTCTATATTGTTGTTTCGACTCGAAGGTAACATTTCCGAGTCGAGGATATACAAGTCCTCAGATGATATGTCGGTTATATAATGCAAATTTTCCTGAGACCGATCGATACGGAAAAAACGCTCTGCGGTTGTGGCTGAAAAATATAGAACAAAATCTACCTTGTATAAGCAAAAAAATTATCACTAATACCGAATTAGATGTGACATTTTGTGGAAGTATCACAAAATCAATATAGAAACCTTATTTGTGAAATTACAAACATTTTCAATAAAGTTTATAACTAGATCTGTCTCAAAGAGGTCTAATATCTCTCCACACACACACCAAAACTCTGTCCCAGTTCCATTTTGTGCAAAATTCAATTGAAACTTTGACCTTTGGTTTTTGTGATCCTAAATAATAGGGCACCTCCTTGGGTCATGGTCAACACTTGAATCATGATTCTGCGCCACTGTGTGCATGAGTTACGAGTTTGCAAATGGAAAAGGGCTCCAGACAGACTGATGGATGGATGCATGGATGGATAGATGGATGGATGGATGGATGGATGGATGGATGGATGGATGGATGGATGGATGGATGGATGGATGGATGGATGGATGGATGGATGGATGGATGGATGGATGGATAGACTTTTCAACTTCTGGGCAAGTACATTTTTCTAGGACACCTGTCCATGGACATGTAAATACAAGTAAAAAGCAAGTTTTGGAACAGTTCTAACTACTACAACGATCTAGGAGAAAAGGCATCAAAGTTTGCTTCAAAGGGTAGAAAACATTGTCTTTAATAAAGAAAATGCTTGGTTAGAGTATTTTCTTCATTAAAAACATTGTTTTCAAAATAAATATGTATTCATCAATCCATTTTGCGGATTATTTCATTTTGACATGTAGGAACTGGACTTTTACTTGTCTAGTGCCCAGTGGAAAAAGTTGTATTTCCACACCCCTGCACATATTCAATGGTGCATTATCTAAATATTCTATGGTAAGGTACAATTTAGAAAGTACCATTTGCAAGAAAAAAAAAACAACCTGTGTTTAGGACGACAAAATGGTGCAAACTGTTTGCAAATTTAACCCTGCTTGGCATGCCAAGTGGGGCATCCTGAATGCGGGCCAGGTTCAGTCTATTTCTTGTGAATGTTACTGAGTTTTCATGTTTTATTTTTACTTACAATCTAGAAAGCACCATTTGCAAGAAAGCCCTGGTTTAGTTTTAGTAAAATCATGGCCATCTGGACCTGAAACTGAGTCCTGAAACAAACAGAAAAGTTTGTTAGTGTTTGAAATACTGTAAACTGCTTTAATATTGGCGGTGTCCACATTTGGCGGTTTTTCGATTACGATTTAATGGCGTTGATTTATTTTGGCGCATCTTCTTAAACGCCAAAATTAAACGTTTTATCTACATTTCATTTTTTCGTCTTTCAAAACAACGTAAGTAAAAGGCAGGCAATTTCTAGAGTAATGTCAACTTTCTACATACTTAACTATGGTTTGTTTTTACACCTTTTGTTATAGTTATAATGCGTGTTTAAGTTTTTCACACTGTTTCTATGTGATTTGGTTACAATGTATCAACCAACTTGGTTCTGGAATCTTGGAATTGAGGGATCAGTGCAATACTTTTGTAAGTGCCTATAATTTATAGGCACTTGCAATCGTATTGTGCTGACACGTCAAAATGTCAACGTTGTCAGCAGATTATTATTCCAAGTTGAATAAGTATGGTCTGCATATCTTTGATATAAATTTCATTAAAATTGACTAAAATGTATAGATTTCATATCCATCATAGTAACAAAATTTCTCATTTAACAAATATTAATGAAAAAATATTGGCGGTGGATTAATTTTGGCGCATTTTAGCTTGACCGCAAATATAGCCAAAATAAAACCACTGCCAAAAATACCCTGTTTACAGTTTTCACAGTGTTTGACACTAACCTTTTTTTTGCCACCAGCCTGAAGGACCTGTTAGCCCTAAATCTGATGAATTTTACATAGGCTAAAGAAGAAAAAGTTTTGTGCTGAAGGAAAAGTTGCTAATATCCGAAAACCCTGAATATCCAAGTTGCTAACAAAGGGATTATACTGTGCCAATTTTCTGAATCTTAACCCTTGTCATGCTGAACCCGGAATACTCCTGTTTTGGCAGGAGCTATAGACAAACACCAGCCTGCACATATGTGCAGTCTGATGTTAGTCTACACCACCTGTTTCTCACTTACAAACCAGAATTGTCAATAGATTAAGTTTTTCAAATAAAAATTGACCTACAGTTGGTACTTTTAGTGCCTTTTGGCCTTTGATTTTGATGAAAATTTTTAGCCAAAATTTATTCAGCATGATAAGGGTTAAAGGATTATTCTACCTTCCTATGTTACCAAAATATGCCTTTTGATTGGCTTATGCTTGGTCCAATACTTTTTCTAAATATTTATTTTAAGTTCCAAGATGGTCCCTTTTTCACATGACCAAAATTCCATCACATAGACCAATGCCCTATCAGGAGTGTTATGAGAAATTGCTTTCTGATCCTTGGGCTTTATTGAGTATTTAAGGATTACCTATCTGTTTGTGCTCTTCTCTTCCAATATCTATACTGCAACAGTGTAGATCGTTGACTTAAGGTAGTGGACCCGTAATAGTTCCACAACGTTTAGGAAGTCATGAACTTTAACAGTGTTAACCAAGGTTTCCTAATAATTTTCATAAGAAACCCTCGGTTAATGTTGTGAAAAATCATGAGGTCCAAAATGTTGCGGAACTTTTATGGATCCACTACCTTAAACGGCAATATTAACAATAATATAGAATCAATCTCCAATATTTCCAACTCATGAACAATAATACTGCCAACACAATAAAGCATTGTTACTTCTTTACATACAGGCACTTACAACATCATTACTTTGTGCCATAAAGATTATACTGCCTACAAATAGATTTACAAAGGCTTTCAAACCAATTCAGAACAAAAAATTGAGAAAGATTGAGCAAAAATTTGACCTCTAGAGTGATAACAATGAACTGTTGATGATGGACGATTGCACATGTACCGCATGCCACACTTTGCATGACAGATGTTCAAGTATCACCAAAGCTCACCTTGAGCATGATGTGCTCAGGTGGGCTAACAATGCCTCGAATATTTACCTCAAATAGACGATGTATGTGTGACCTCACTTCCGCCAGATTGGCGTTATTATCCACCACGATGATACCAAGGGGTACGGCTGGAAATAGGTCAACACAAAAACATTGTAAATGAGTCAAAAGTGTTTTTTTTCATCATGTAAACAATTTGTAGGTAATGTATTATTTAAATTCATAACCAATATTTTTCATTCATGTAGTGAAGTTGAATAATCTTTTTAATAAAAACTTTTTTCATTGGGTACAAACCTTTTGTCAGATTTATTTTGCTATTAACCGGATTCAAATATGTCATCATATTAATGCATAAACAATGGTTAACCATACCTTCCCACACCTTTGATTAAACAGTAAAATTTGAAACAACATAAATTGCTGAATTTATTTTTTTTATATGAAACAATTCAACCTTTTTTTTTTTTTACATTTTAACCATAGTCTGACCCAAATTTTACCATAATGAGAACCAGGCACTGTAGGCTAGGATCAGCTTGCACAAAATGTGCAGGCTGATCTTAGTCTATACTGTCTTCGAGAGCTTCATGTCAAGAGAAGTGTTCAGATCTATTGTATCTTCCTATATGAAATTTTAAGGCATTTCTTTCTGCAGAACTGCGTGAATCATTAAAAACGTCAGACACAAAATTCATTCTCAGTCTTTAGAACAGGGAGCAATAACCTTTCCCACAGCAATGTCCTGTTTTGAAAAATTGTTTCTTTAACCAGTCAGAACATAATTTAATAAACCAGTCTAGCTGAATTTTACTATGTTATAATTATCTTCCTTGCCTCCATTTTCTTGACTATCTTTGTAAATTTTTTAACTTGACAACTTGCATGAACCAGTCTCAAAATCAAGGATCCAGTTTCAGGTAGTGGACCTGTAATAGATTCGCAACATTTTCGGAACTCTCAAGCTTTATTGACCAGGCTAATGAAAATAGATTGTCCCAGAGCAGACTAATACCCCCATCCCCACCCCAACCCCCTACAAGTGTTTGTCAATAATGAAAAGCCATTTTCCATTAAAGGGCCATAACTATGTCAAAATTCAATGGATTGTAACCAAAAATTCACTTATACATCTCTGCTTGAGTTTGAGCAGGCACGAAAAAGCTAAACAGACAGACCGTCTGACAGATCGAAAAGCTGACTCCTATATACCCCTATTTGGCGAATAATCATTTTGAAACCTTGGTTAACACCATTAAAGTTCATGACTTCCTAAATGTTGCAGAACTATTACGGGTCCACTACCTTACAGCTGGTAAATACTTACCCAGGCCACACTGCATTACCAAAGTGGCCCATACAGTATCAACAACAATGATATCAAATCAATTTATTTATTTACTGATATATTGATAATTTAAAGTTGCCTTTAGATTATGATAACTATACTTTTGCCAATTATCAATCTATGCAAAAGACAATATATTATAGATTCTGTATTTGTAAAATTGAAAGTTGATTCAACATTATTGTCAATTTTATTTCCAATAGTACATGTACTGATAAAATATTAATACAAACCACTATAAAGTTAAATGGTTTAAACCTATTTATTTTACATCAATTGGGATACAAGTTCTTATAGTTTAGATTAATCCCTCTCGATTCTGTTTCCTGGAAAATTCACCAGTACTCGCACTGAATGTGTGGGCCAATGAAAGAACCAAGCTCGATAGCCCCTCCAAGGAATCAGACTCAGGACCTTTAGGTCAAGAGGCCGACGCTCTACCTCTAGACCAACAACACCACACAGATTTAAATAAATGTAAACCCTGGAATTGGTGCTTTACTTTTACCTAATCAAAAATAATCAATTTTCTGCAAATACCAAGCAGTGCTGAATTTTGAGGTTTTAGTATAGAATTATGTTTAGTCTTATATATGCCTATATCAAGGGGTTAGTGCAAGACTATTGTATGTGTATAAACATAGGCACACACAATATTTATGCATTAACCCCTTAACATGCACTTACACTAGTTTTGGGTTAACCCCTTATATTGTAGATGAAAAACCCTTCACCATAATGTTATAATGAGAATTCTATCATATCTGATAAAAGGTAATACTAGCACCCTATTTCTCCTAACAAGACCTTTTTACTTAACCCTATTCCTGCTGAATTTAAATTTTGTTTCAAACAAGAGCTTCGCAGAGCGGCGCATATACGCCCGATGGGGCTTGTCAGTAACCTTGGCTTGTCAGTACATGAGCTTGAATGATAGCTCAAAATATTTCAAACAGACAGACAGACAACTGGTGCCATAACATAGTATGACCCTTTTGAGTGTAAATTGACAATGATTTTATGCACAACTATATGCCAAACAGTTAGTTTGTAAGTTTCATTTCATTTCAATTCAAAGTGTGACAAGTTGCTCACAAAAGAAATATAGTGATTTCAATCAATTCAAGGGCAGATTATACAAGAAAGACCCAAGCTTTTTGAATTTCTGAAGTCTTATGCTTAACCAAATATCAAGGTTACATTATGGTAAGATTCATTTCAATCCAATTAAGTTTGTAGAAGATGTGCACACACACGCACAAAAATAATCTGAAAATTAAAACTATTTTGTGAAGAAAAGGGCAGATAAATCAGGAACTTCTTTAAATATGAAAATATATTTAGTCATAAGCACCAATACACAACCTGCAGAGTCATTATGGCAAGTTTCCTTTCATTCCCATCCAAAATGTAGGAGAAAATGAGCTGACAAGAAATTTTGTTTTTCATCAACTCATGGGCAGATAATCCAAGATAACTCAAGAATGACTGGAGCATTTTGAATTGAAAGTCTAATGCAAAACTAGACATCATAGAGAGTAATTGTGTCTAGTTTCAGCTCATTTCAAATGATAATTAAGGAGGAGTTGCACACAAAATACAGTGATTTTCGTTTAATTTAAGGGCAGATAATTCAAGATTTCTCAGGAATGACTGGAGCGATTTGAATTTCAATGTTCTTATGCACAACTAGACATCATAGGGAGTAATTGTGCCTAGTTTCAGCATATTCCCAATGATCGTTTGGGAGGAGTTGCGCACACAAAAAATAGAGATTTTCGTTAAATTCAAGGGCAGATAATTTAAGATTTCTTAGGAATGACTGGAGAGATTTGAATTTCAAAGGTCTTATGCTCAACTAGACATCATAGGGAGTAATTGTGTCTAGTTTCAGCATATTCCCAATGATAGTTTGGGAGGAGTTGCGCACACAAAAAATAGAGATTTTCGTTAAATTCAAGGGCAGATAATTCAAGATTTCTCAGGAATGACTGGAGTGATTTGAATTTTAAAGGTGTTTTGCACAACTAGACATCATAAGGAGTGATTGTGCCAAGTTTCAGCTCATTCCCATTGATAGTTTAGGAGTTGCACACACAAAAATTGCTAACTGACGGACAGACAGACGGACGACCGAGGCCATAACATAATACGACCCTTCGGGCGTATAACAAAAAAGCCAATTCTTCAGACATCTCAACCAGCCTAGTTCTACAAAGATTTTCCAATAAGTCAGTAGAAAGCAGGCAGTGAAGGCTAAAGTCAGACTGCACCTCTGTCTTCAAAAGCTTTGTGTACACTAGTAATATGTCATGAAGAGCTGGATTAGGATTAACAGTTAAGCTTTCCAAGCATATCCATGGTTACTCAACTTGCAACTTACATGCAACTTGCAAATTGGGTAAGGGCTCATGACTATAAGAGTAATTTCATGTCATTTTCATGTCTATATACTGTTCCAAGTGCAATGCAAGCATTGGTTCAAATTCTCAGCGGTACAGATGAATTCAAAACCCGACAAAACAAGAATCCAAAAAAAACAGGGACATTTTTTTGTAGTATTACCTTGAAAATTGACCTTGATCTTTTCAGATAACCCTGACCTTGAAAGATGAGAGAAACCTTAATACCAAATATGAGCATTGTAACTTTGATAGCGTAAGTACTGGTAAATTTTCCAGGAGGCAGAATTGAGAGGAATTAATCTAAGTTGTAAGGACTTGTTTCCCAATTGATGTAAAATACATAGGTTTAAACAAGTAGTATAGAAGTTATAGGAAAATGTTCAGTTTGCAGATTAAGACTTCGCGAACACAGAGACGGACACTTGTAAAAAAACATGCCCCAGATCAATTGATGCAAGGGTATAATAAGGTAACCTATAGTTTTCCTTACCATTTTCAATGTTTTTATAGATGGCAATAGATAGGTATGGTGTAGGTTATACATGTGATAGAAGATAGTTGTTATGTTATAAGGCTATATCATACATAAATTGCTCTACTTTAACTTCAAATAAAGTCAACACTATCCTGTGATATAAAAATTTGATATTGGTAATAAAGACTGCCTTTTCATTTAAAAAAAACTTTTCATCAAGTTTGCTTCTATAATTCAAATAACTCCATAAATAACTGCTATTCTAGATTTATTTTCTTGCACTGGAAAAAATATTACAACAATTCAGAGTTTATTGCCTGAATTAGACACCTTTCTATCATTATAGTAATTGTAAGAATTTTAAATATCAAAGATGGATGGATAATTCACAGACAGGAGGATATCAGTAATTGTAGCAATATGCCCTAGATATTTTGATCTTGGAGGCATAAAAAATATTTCATCTTTATTTTGATTAAGATCTTAAATCATATTCTCAACTTTAGTTAATTTACTCAGCTGAAATGCTTGATGATAAAAGGATCCTATTTCAAACAAAATATTTTTGTGCAAGTGTAATTTGAGAAAATTAGAAAAAAAAAATCCTTCTGTTTTCTGCTGATAATTTCCTTACTTGATATGTCCATTTCAAATCAATTCCTATCCTGCTAAATTTTGCAAATCGTCAAACAAATTGTAAAACAAATTGTCAATTCACGCATATTTCAACACTCTGTTACAAGTTTTTCCTGAAATTCTTAGTAGAAAGCAGTGTTGGCTAAGATCAGGCTGCACTTATGAGCTGGAGAAGGATAAAACCTTCCTCTTACATCGATGTCTCAGCACAAAATAGTTGTAACTGCCTATATATTTATAGGCAGTTACAACTGTTTGCACTGAGTAATGGATATATTTTCTACACTTTATTTGAAGTTAAGAGTAGTGCAATATAATTAGTGTTAGGTGTTATATCAATAGTACCCACAACCCTGGCTAGCATGCTACAGTTGCTAGATACGGTGAGTAAATCTGTGGCATAACTTACACGCTGCTCTCAGTTTGCCTTTATCGTAGTTCAAGGATTCGTAATCATTCATTGATATACGACTCACTTGAATACGCAGCCGCTCTGGTACAGATGGGGGACTGAAAAAAGCAAAATCAGGACTAAAACCTGGATTGAACAAACCTGTCCTTAACCAGTGCTGTTGACAGCACCACATATAATAAACAAGAGCTTGCCAACAGGTGCCTACACTCGGATGTTTAGTGCTGGTTGGTGGAAAAAATCTAAGTAGACAAAGGGGCATAATTTGCACAAATGCATCTAGAGTAATGCCCCTTGATAGCATAGGTTGCTCTTTTGATGGTGAACATGTGTGCCAAGTTTCAAGTGAATGTCTTCAGTAGAACCAAGGATGTCACAAAATGTCAACGTTTTTGCACGACGATGACAACAACAACAATGACACCAAGGCTATAGCAATACCTCAGGTTTTTCTCCAAAAACAGCCAAGCTTGCAAGAAATGTTTGTAAAACATTTATGCCCCCCATATGAGCAGGTTGGTGGCCTATTCTTTGTCAATCAACAGTGTAATAATTTAAACAAGATGTGTTTGTGAAACACGAATGCCCCCGGAACGGCTTTTTTTTTCAAAGTTTGACCTTGACAGATGACCTTGACCTTGTCACATGACCTTGACTTTGGTACCAGCGGATGCGGATCATTGAGATCTATCATCATGCCAAATATTAGCTTTGTATCTTGAATAGGCTTGAAGATATTGGCAAGGTTAAGTTTTCGGGTTAAGTTTTCGGACAGACGGACGGACGGACGGACAGACGGACGGACAGACGGACAGACAGATAGACAGACGGACACTAGTAAAACAATATGCCCCCGATCTCTCGATACGGGGGCATAAAAATATTTTAAGTAGAGTTGGGGTTCTTGTGTTCTGCACTTCACCTCAATGAGATCTATCCACCTATGGACTTTCATTATTCCAGCTTGCATACTTTTTGAGAATATGCTCCTGACAAAAAAGGTCTTTTGGCTGACCAACTGAACTATGGTCTGGCCGACAAGTGCAAAGCATAAATTCATATAAATTACATTGATAAATTTATAATATATACAATCATATAACACTCTCTTCTTTGAAGGGGGGTGTAATAATAATCAACAATCCTAGAAAAGAGGGGTAATGACAATCGAAATCTGTTCTTTCTTCATTAAATCCTATGTTGTTGCAACTCATTAGAGTCATCTCTCATCTCATCACAACACTGGGTTTGATGGAAAATAACAAAGCTTCAAATTAAATTTTAAATTCTGAAATTAATATTTCTGAATGAAAACAAAATGTGTTTGTGAAACACGAATGCCCCCGTAACGGCATTTTTTTTTCAAAGTTTGACCTTGACAGATGACCTTGACCTTGTCACATGCCCTTGACTTTGGTACCAGCGGATGCGGATCATTGAGATCTATCATCATGCCAAATATTAGCTTTGTATCTTGAATAGGCTTGAAGATATTAGCAAGGTTAAGTTTCGGGTTAAGTTTTCGGACAGACAGACTGACAGAAAGACAGACGGACAGACAGACAGACGGACATGAGTAAAACAATATGCCCCCGATCTATCGATGCGGGGGCATAAAAATTTGCTATGGGTATTTTATGTCATCTGCTAAAGATGAGCCTGTTAAGAACCCTAATTCTTTTGTTCTAGAATAACATTAACAGTTCTACATTGCAGTCACCCTCCAAATTTGAATACAGAAATGATAGTCATGATAGGCACATAGAATAATTTATATGGCATGTCAGGCAAAAAGGATCTATCCAGAAAACTGCAAAAGGTACTGACCCAGTTTAGACTTGAAGCTGACCCAAAGTCAATTAATTTCACATTTCTGGGTCTTAGAGAGTGACTTCAAATTGACCTCTGATGGTTCCAATCTCTGTTTGTATATTTATTTCAAAGAGTTTCTAGAAGGTCCCTTTCCATTTGACCTGCCACATAACTCTTGCTATTAAAAGATGGATGAACCATGCTGTCTAGTGCAAAACCTTTCAAGCTTTTATTTTTAATTCTTTTCTTTCAATCATGAATATTCATTAGAATGTTAAAATAAAAGAACTGGTTAATTTCAACTTCATTATTCATGAAAATATTAGATGATCCTTTCAGCATGATAAATCACAATAAATATTTCTAATATCATTGTTTTCTGGTAAACCAAGATAAGTCTTATGTTAAGGGCTGCAGATGCGGGTAATCGTTTTGGATTATAGTTCTAAATAATTCCAAAATATTTGAATAAATCCCAAGTTTAAGGGTACTCATTTGAATCGTCTCAACGAGATGATTCAAATGAGTACCCACAACAAAGGGTTTCATTGAGAAATAAAGATTTCAGACTGGCATTCACCCCTTTTGCCAGTATCACTGATACAATGTGGATTAGAGACAAGCCAATAAACTATGTTCTCAGACATGAGCCGAGATGATAATGTCTCAGAATTCCAATTCTTTGACACTAATGGACAGTATTAGACCAGACAAGATTTAAGGTCACACTGTTAAGGGAATGTTCTAACACTACTCGGAGGCCAATAAGTAGACTAATTACATGTACTTGGGCCAACAATTGTTATAAAATATCCCTGTGTGTTTGGATACAAAATGTCACATTTAAGTCACTGCATTTTATGCTCTTCACGAGTTTTTTCTTAGATAAAAGAATGTGAATTTCAACACCAAACATATCCTGCTTTAATAGATACATTGAAAAATACGTCCTCAAGTCCTGATTAAGCATTCTAGGCAAGTTTCATCATGAATGAACAAAGATTATGGCCCCAAAAGTAAAAGAAATTAAACACTCAATAAAGACCTTTTTGCAGTGTTTTACATTTTTGACGAGATTCATCCTAAAATGCCTAGACAAACATTCTGACCAAGGTTAATAAATATTGAGTTAAAATTTAGCACTTAGTTTGTAAAGTATGAAACAAACTTAATGTGCTTTGGCTTCTTTGAACTAAGCCAAACACAGAAAACTGAAAATGTGGCTATATTAATTTTTACAATGATCCAAAGCTAGAAAACTGTGTCTAAATATTATATACCGTATTTCCTCTAATAATAGTGCCCTACCTAATAGAAGCATCCCTACATTTTTCACTAAGAAAACCCTCTTCATGAGACAAAATTCAAGAAACTTTTTGAGACCTGTTCTCTAATTTTGAGATGAATTTTCTCTAAACAATTATTTATATGATTGTTTAGAGGACATTCACCTCAAATTAAAGGAAAATGTGCCTAAAAGACATCAATTTCAATGTGTGTTTTTTTGTTTTTTTTTTAATTAGAAAAGCATATGCATACTAAATAAAAACTCGAGGACCAAGTTACCTATAGCTCCTGGCAGCATTTATAAGGAGAAATACAGTACACAAACTATTCATTGTTTTTTACTAAATCAAAGACAAGTATATGTTTTCATTATATAATTCAAAATTCCCACAGGAAACTATTCAGATCCTTATAAGCTAGAGCAAACAAATCCTAGGTCAATTAATTCCTGATTAATTTCCAGATAAAAGGTAAACTACTAGACTCTAAAAGATGGAAATTCAAATCAATCCTCTCCTATAACTCCCATAAGGCCATTTCTAATTAAGAAAGCTGACCCTGGTTAATTGATATGCCTATCTGATACCTTTTTTCATTATATAGTCCTCACTTGTTTATGCATTTCATAGGAATCAGAGAATTTGAAAGTTCTGTATTGTAGCTCAAAACAATATCCCTTAAATTGTCTTTTTTTCTGTTTAACACACATAACTCCATAAAAAAACAAAAATGTGCATTTAACTTAAGATCGTGTTAAAGTAAAATGGTAATTGTGGTTCAGACAGACATGGTAGAACAATGAGCAAGATATGAAAAGTAAAAAGTATATCTCCGGATATCCCTCCCCAGAGCTAAACAAAATATGGACAGGGAGCTTTTACTTATTACCTTTTTTCTGAAGCAAAATCTATCTCCAATTTTCTCCAAAGAATCATTTAAATGATTGTTTAGGAGAAATAAAATTCAAACTTGAAGAAAAATGCTCACATTTCAATAAATTTAGGATATTTCATTCAACTGAAATTGGGTTTTCGTAGTAAATTGTTTAAGGGGAGCTAGTATAAGAGAGGGCGCCTTTATAAGAGGAAATATGGTAATTCATTGAGGGACATAAATGGCAAACCATTGTTACAAGAGTTGTATCTTTTATAACCCCTTGTTTTTTCTTCATCTATCTAAGGACAATGAAAACTTGGCTATGAAATAGCAACAATCAGTTACAAGCAATTAATTCTTTCCTAACATATTCATAAAATTCCCACCATCAATTTTGTACCAAACCTATTTTAGTAACACTTTACTGCTCAATCATGTAATTTTAAGCCCTTGTGATTTTATTCTAGAGAAAATATTGTAATGAGCAATTTCTCCTTTTTGTGCAATAGTTTTTACCACAATGAATCTAACTGAAACAAAAGATCATCCTCAGTCTTTTTTGTTTTGTGGCTCTGAATGGTCCAGTATGATCTGTTGTAGGTACTTACTCATTAGTGATTGGCACGGAGCCTCTCCGCTTTGGCTTCATGATCATTATGGCTTGATTTCGTAAGGTAATTGTGATAACAGATGGCGCTAGTCTACACGGTTCACCGTCCACTTGCATGGGTATTGGTTTTGATGTGGTGAGAGTCACTTCACGACACTGTGTTATTCTTTCCCCGTGGCCACCAATTTGTAAGGTCGCCTGAAATTGGATTTGTTTGGATATGTTAGAATAAGATGTTTTATTTTCCGAGCTTTTGTATAAAATATATGATTTGAAAGCCTTGTAAGAGGTGCTTAAGGTAGAGGACCTGTAATAGTTACAAAACATTTAAGGACCCATGATCTGTCACAATGTTGACCAAGGTTTCCTAATGAAAATCCTTAGGAAACCTTCGTTAACACTGTTTAAGTTCATAACTTCCGTAATATTGCGGAACAATTACGGATCTAGTACTTTAAAGTACACCCAGTCAGACTGGGACTTAGTAGGCTTAAGCCGATTATTCCCATACCTAGCTAAATTTCACACTTTTTAAGGTAGTGGAACCATAATAGTCCCACAACAAATCAGAACTCACAATCTTTCACAATATTGACCAAGGCCTCTAAATGGAAATCATTAAGAAACATCGGTGAACACTGTTAAAGTTCATTACTTCTAAAAAGTTGTAGAACTATTATGGGTCCAATACCTGTAATGCATTTTCTAATTAACCTCTGTTGGATCAGATCTCTTTGTCAAAGAAATATTTCATGGAGTCTTTGAAAGTCCTTATTCGTAAATCTGGTCTGGTCCAGTCTTGGCCTATATACACTGCCTGATTTCTAATACTAAATCATTTTTGGAAAACCAAAGCCAGAATAGTTGAAATTCCATAAAATATATTCAATTTGTTTGAAATGAGTTTAAATGCAGCAGGATAAGGGTTAACATCTATTTCATTATTTTAAAATAAAGTGCAAACTTTTGCACTGGCCTTCATGTTGAGCTTCTTGTGAAAAATAGCTTTTCTTTACATTCAATAATAGGTAAATTAATAATACACTGTAATAAACCATTATTGCAATAAAGAAATAGAATTTCTGTTTGGTTTTTTAGTAAGATCAATAATTCTTTCAATTCATGAACAGCAAAAAACTACATTTTCACTTCTGGCTCTGCCACACCTTGAAATGTAGCTTTTGTCTCTCATTCAATGAATTTTGTTTGTTTGAATAAAGTTATACGCCGCTTTCAACAATCTTTCAATTATATTACAGCTGCTGGAGCACCTTACAATGGATTCCTGGTATTTCTAACACTAGTACTACCATTCGTCATTTCAAGCCTTGAGCAGCTATCCCACATAGGTAACTAATGATAATCAACCCATTGGTGAGAGACAAATAGTTGGAAAGGATTTGTGCCACTGTTGGAGATCAAACCAGGGACCTTTAGGTTGACAGTCTAACAACTGCACTACCAACTTTGTTATGACAGCGGCTTCTTTTTCAATAAAAGACCAATTGATGGTACACTGTAGCAAACAATTATACTCTTTTAACTATACCTACCAATGAGGAATAAGTAAATCCGATAACTTCTAAATACCCATCATCATGTTTTTGTGGTTCAAAGCCTGAAGCATTTGGATTACCCCAGGGCACTGTCCCACTTGCATATCTGCAAAAAGAAAAGGGTTGAATTACACAACATGCAACAAACGAGTGCTTATGCTCTCCTGTTAAGAACTGGTAAGTAAATCAAAAGTCTCATCGAGACAAACATCAAGATAATGGCGGACAACTGATGATAGTGGATGTTTTATAGACTAAAGACACAGTGTGATCACAATAGCTCATAATGAGTGCTTCCTGCTCAGCAGAGCTATAAAAGGAGCATAACTGATAACTGATAAATATAATGATAGGTACAGTAAAAAGTGCATTAGGGGACCATCTACCGGACCACCAAAATGCGGCCGTTAAGGAGGATGGACAACAAACCAGAAATAAAATTTTGATATTTTTTTGTATGTTATTGTGAATTTTGCAATAATCCTATGTTGTTACAACTCAATAGAATCATCTCGTTGAGACGATTCTTATGAGTTTTACCAACATAGGATTCATTTACAACAATTTTTAGACTAATAATATCTACTTTTTGAGATATTTTGATTTGAAAAAGGTGATTTTGAAAACATTCGTTTAATGGACATGGATGGGCAAGATTACTGTAATTGCCAAAGGTTTGCACTACTCCTTGATGGGCCTTTTTGATGGGGAGTATCCAGATATATTCTACAAACATTAATGCCCCCTGAGATGCAATTTGTTTTTAGAGTTTTGCTTTAAAAACTAATCTTGATCTTACCAGATGACCTTGACTTTGACATTCCAAGATGAGTAAATCAGGAATGGAAGCCAAAAATGAGCATTGTAACTTATGTAACATTGAAGTTACAGGAGTTTCTGCAGAATAGACAGTCAGACAAACAGACAGACAATGAATGGTAAAATAATATGGCCCCAACTTATGGATGCAAGGGCATAGACACTGATCATTTGGCTTACTTTTAAAACATTATAATCATCTCAGATAAAGGTTACTAAATTCTGATCATCAGTTTCTTTTTAAATTCTGAGTAAAAGAATTCATTCACTGAAAAGAAGTTTCCTTTCTCATGGGCCATAAAAACTCAGAATTCTCTTGTAAGGAATTGATGAGAAACCTAAACAAACTTGACAATTTACAAACACTACCATTTAAAAGTAATTTTCTGTGTTGCTATGGTAACCAAAGGAGACCAGGTGCATCACTGCTAATTTAACATTATTTAATATATACAGGGTCTTAAATATCTCTACATATATGCAACAACGCCTCAAATTTCAGCAGTTACTATAATTTAAACTACATCTGCACTATCTTTTGTTGTTAATTCATAAACAGGAAAATATCACTTAATGCATTATAAGGTCTTAACCCTTTCCCATTTAGCAAAAGATTTAGACAAGTTCTTATTACAAGAGGACCAAGATGGTCCTAGATCGCTCACCTGAGTCTCTATGACCCCTGGGACATCACATTAATTAGATAGGCAGATGTCAAAAAGAAGATTATTGCCTAAGATCAATACCATGGAACATTTTCGACGAAGAGCAAGACAGATATGCCTTTTTGCTCTTTGATTCTATGTAAAAAGGGATAACCCGGCTGGACCCCAAAAGTGACCCCAGGGTCTTGATATGAACAAACTTGGAAGAGGTCCATAAGATGATGCAACATTCTAAATATGAAAGCTGTCTGCCTTCTGGTTTCAGAGAAGAAGATTTTTGAAGGTTTTCCCATTTTTACCCATTGTGCTCATAGCTCATATCAGCTGAAAGGGATGCACCCAGGTGGAGCCCAAATATGACCCAATGGGCTTGATATGAGCGAACTTGGTAGGGGCCCACAAAATGATGCTACATACCAAAAATGAAAGCAGTGTGCCCTCTGGTTTCAATTAAAGAAGATTTTAAAAGATTTTCGCTCTTTGATTCTATGTAAAAAGGGTTGCGCCCGGGTGGAGCCCAAATATGACCCCAGGGTCTTGATATGAACAAACTTGGTAGAGGTCCACTAGATGATGCTACATACCAATTATGAAAGTTGTCTGCCTTCTGGTTTCATAGAAGAAGATTTTTGAAGATTTTCATTTTTTACCCTTCGTGCTCATAAGAGATAAAGGGATGCACCTGTGCAAAGCCCAAATATGACCCAAAGGTCTTGATATGAACAAACTTGGAAGAGGCCCACTAGGTGATGCTACACACCAAATATTAAAGCTGTCTGCCATCTGGTTACAGAGAAGAAGATTTTTAAAGATTTTCATTCTTTGATTCTATGTAAAAAGGGTTGGGCCCAGGCAAAGCCCAAACATGACCCCAGGGTCTTGATATGAACAAACTTTGTAGAGGTCCACTAGATGATGCTACATACCAAATTTGAAAGTTGTCTGCCTTCTGGTTTCATAGAAGAAGATTTTTGAAGATTTTCATTTTTTACCCTTCGTGCTCATAAGAGATAAAGGGATGCACCCATGCAAAGCCCAAATATGACCCAAGGGTCTTGGTAGGGGCCCACTAGGTGATGCTACACACCAAATATTTAAGCTGTCTGCCATCTGGTTACAGAGAAGAAGATTTTTAAAGATTTTCGCTCTTTGATTCTATGTAAAAAGGGTTGGGCCCGGACAAAGCCCAAATATGACCCCAGGGTCTTGATATGAACAAACTTGGTAGAGGTCCACTAGATGATGCTACATACCAAATATGAAAGCTGTCTGCCTTCTGGTTTCAGAGAAGAAGATTTTTAAAGATTTTCATATTTTCAACCTTTTTGTTAAGGGTAAAGGGAAAGTTAAGGGTGGATTTCATTTATTTGAACAACTTTGGTAGAGCTTGACCCAAGGAACATCCCTGCCAAGTTTCATCAAGATTGGCCCACTGGTTTAGGAGGAGAAGATGTTTAAAGAAATTGTGGACGACGCACGACGCACGACGGACGACGCACGACGGACGACGCACGACTGACGACGGACGACGGACATTCAACGATCCCAATAGCTCACCTTGAGCACTTTGTGCTCAGGTGAGCTAACTAGAAAGCCATGAATGGCTTGTGTCGCTCCACAGGCTTGAAATTCTTGTAAAAACAAATAAATGTTTTGACTAGATTTTTTAATATAACGGGTTCTACTGATGTTGAAAATGATTTTCAAAGTTTCAACTATATAACAAATAGAGAAATGACCTCCACTCTTAAAAGACATATTTTTTATCAAATCAAAATAATTTTTGGCTGCATGATAATGGGTCACCCAAAGATCATACCAAAAATGTTTGATTGATATCCATCAGTTACATAATGAGAAAATGATTTTCATAGTTTCCAGTATTTAACATAAAGAGAATTGACCTCCGCCCATAAAATACATATTTTTAATCCAATCAAAATAATTTTTGGTACACTGATAAAGGGTCACTCAAGGATCATTTCAGTGAAATTTGATTTATATCAAAAAATTAGATTCTGAGAAAATGATTTTCAAATTTTCCACTATATAACATATAGAGAAATGACCTCTGCCCATCAAATGCATATTTTTGATCCGATCACAACAATTTTTTGTAGACTGATAAAGAGTCACTTAAGAATCATTCCAGTAAAATTTGGTTGATATCCATCGGTTACATTCTGAGAAAATGATTTTCAAAGTTTCTTCTATATAACATATAGAGAATTGACCTCCGCCCATAAAATGCATATTTTTGATCCGATCACAATGATTTTTTGTAGACTGACAAAGGGTCACTCAAGGATCATTCCAGTGAAATTTGGTTGAAATCCATCCGTTACATTCTGAGAAAATGATTTGCAAAGTTTCCACTATATAGCATATTGAGAATTGACCTCCGCCCATAAAATGCATATTTTTGACTGCCTCGGTGGCCTAGTGGTAAATGCACTCGACCCGTGACCTAGAGGTCCGTGGTTCGAGCCCCACTGTCGCCGTGGTGTGTTTATGGGCAAAACACTTAATAGCCAGCCCCAGTTCACCCAGCTGTAAAAGTGGGTAGCAGTGGCTTTAAAACCACTGCCTTTCTCTCAGAGACGTGAAAACATCAGGATTGGGTGTTCGAGAGCGATTCAATAAGCAAATCTTTCGTCGCAATCGAACTAAAATAAATTAGTATAAACTAAAATGCATATTTTCCATCCGATCACAATGACTTTTTGTAGACTGATAAAGGGTCACACAAGGATCATTCATGTAAAATTTAATTGGTATCCATTGATTAGAATCTGAGAAAACTCACTTTTTACCATATTTGGAAATTAGCCACGCCCATAAAATCCATGTTTTTCATTGGATCAAAATTTCTTGAACAACTTTGAAAGAGGGTCAGCCAAGGATCATTCTTGTGAAGTTTGGTTGAAATTCATCCAGTAGTTTCTGAGGAGAAGATTTTTAAAGAAAAGTTTACGACCGCACACACGCACGGATGGGCGGACGCACGACGGACACACCGCCATGACAATAGCCCCAGTGGCTTTCAGCCAGTGGAGCTAAAAACAGGTAATAGATGTCAATAGCAATAAAGACAGAGAGTTTCTGATGGAATCATATTCTTTTAACAACTTTGATTCAGCTTCACCTAATTTTCAGCTTGATTGGCCCAGTGGTTTAGAAGATTTTTTTTTTCAAATGTTTCCTGAATTTTCTTTTGGTTACCAAGGCAACACCTGTTTTTGATGGATTAAAATTCTATTTACAATGTTGGTAAAGCTTCTGCCAAAGAAGAGTCCTGTCAAGTTTCAGGTTTATTGGTTTAGTGGTTTAGGAGGAGAAAATGTTGACCAACAGAAAGATTGGCAAACAATGATCAGACCCATAATGGACAGTGACTGATCAAAATAGACCATGATGATCTTATATCGCTCACCTGAATCATGCAATTCAAAATTTGAGGAACTGCCTTCTTTTTGTCATTGACTATTTTAGGAGAATTGCAGCATTAATGTAAGGGATTTTGAAAATGACCTGGATATCATCAACATAAACATTCTGACAAATATGGTACAATGATTGGTTCAACATTAGAACCTCTAGAGCAGAGAGAAGGTTTTCCTTATATTTGACCAAGTGACCTACTTTTTCATCCAGCATGACTTGTAATAGTAATGACCTAGAAGTCATCAAGCTTAACATTAAGACAAATATCTATAATGATTGAGCCAAAATTAGGACCTCTAGAGGAGAAAAAAGGTTTTACTAAAGTTTGACTTAGTGACCTACTTTTGATTTGGTATAGTCTATTCTTAATCAAGACCTAGATATATCATCCAGGTTAACATTTTTTGACAAATTTTGACATTGAATTGACCTAGTTACCTACTTCTTTACCCGACATGACCTGTATCAGAAATGACCTAGATATCACCAAGCTTAACATTCTGACAAGTATCTTCAATATTTGGGCAACAAATGTGACCTCTAGAGCAAAAATAAGATTTTTCTAAGATTTAACCAAGTAGCCTACTTTTTGACCAAGCATAACCTCTTATTGCACATTACTGAGAAATTATCTGGATAAACATTCTGACAAATTTTTATATCGAGCCAAAATTGTAACCTCTAGAGCAAACAAAAGATTTTTTGCAGATTTGACTTAGTGACCTTTTTAACCCCTTATGAACTATTTTTGAAAATGATCTAGATATTAACAAGAAAAACATTATGATCATTTTTCATATCAATGGATGAAAAACTAGAAAGCCACAGGCTTGAAATTCTTGAAATAGCAAATCTAAGGTATGACTAGATTTTAAGATATTTTGGCTTCTACTGATGTTGAAATGACCTCCACCCATAAAATACATATTTTTCATCAAATGACATTACTTTTTCACTGCTTGATAAAGGTTCAAATAAAGGATCATTCCAGTGAAATTTGGTCCATATCCATCAATTACATTCTGAGAAAATGATTTTTAAAGTTTCTACTATATAACATTTGGAGAAATGACCTCCGCCCATAAAATACATATTTTTCATCTGATCAAAATGATTTTTGGTGGACTGATAAAGGGTCACTCAAGGATTATATCAGTGAAATTTGGTTGATATCTATCAATTAAAGTGTTAGAAAAATGATTTTCTCAGTTTCCACTATATGACATATAGAGAAATGACCTCCGCCCAAAAATTAAATATTTTTCATCTGATCACAATAGTTTTTGGTAGACTAATGAAGGTTTACTCAAGGATCATTCCAGTGAAATTTGGTTAATATCCATCAATTAAATTCTGAGAAAATGATTTGTAAAGTTTCCGCTATATTACATATAAAGAAATGACCTCCGCCCATAAAATGCATATTTTTCATCTGATCACAATAGTTTTTGGTAGACTAATAAAGGGTCTCCCAAGGATCATTCATGTAAAATTTAATTGGTATCCATCGTTTAGAATCTGAGAAAACTCACTTTTTACCATATTTGGAAATTAGCCACACCCATTAAATCCATGTTTTCCATTGGATCAAAATTTGTTGAACAACTTTGAGAGAGGGTCAACCAAGGATCATTCCTGTGAAGTTTGGTTGAAATTCATCCAGTAGTTTCTGAGGAGAAGATTTTTAAAGAAAAAGACCAGATGCACGCACGGACGGACTGACGGACCCACGCACGACGGACCCAACGCCATGACAATAGCCCCAGTGGCTTTCAGCCAGTGAGCTAATAACGACCTCTAAAGCAAAAGTTAGGTTTTTCTGTGATTTGACCTAGTGACCTATTTTTTTCACCTTACATGACCTATTTTTGATCATAAACTTAACATCTTCAAGTTTAATATTCTGACCATTTCTCTTACATTGATTTAGCCAAAATCATGATTACTAGAGCATAAATTATGACCTTTTACCTACTTTTTGACAGTGATTCAAAATCTTTGAGGAATTTTGAAAATTCATGACCCGAGGATCATATGTGTGAAGTTTGGTTGATTTCTACCCATTATTATAGGAGGAGAGGATTTTTTTTGATAGACAGACAGGAGGGTAAATGGACAGACAGACGGACGCCAGACAGGTGAGCTAAAATCAATTATTTCAAATTGGACTTGAAAAGCAACTATCCAATAATGTAGAACATATTGTGGGAAAAATGGAATTACATGTAAATACAAAATTCATATTAACAGCTCATAACTACACAAATTTGAATGATTAGTCTTAGACAGATCAACTTGAAATTTGAAGAAAAAGATGTGAATGTTATTTCAAAGAAATACATTACCTTGGAATGTTAAGAAAAAGAAGTGAATGTAGTTTCATATCAACAATCTTTTGGGTGAAATCAACACCATCACACTGAAAAGAAACATAAATCAAAATTAATATTTCAGATATGGTGTCAATCATGATGCTTATGTTATCAATTTTTGGTGTTCAAATAGGTTTTAATGCCGCTTTTAACAATTTACCAGTAATAAAACAGCTGGAGCACCTACTTATGGATTCCTGGTAATTCTCCCACCAGTTATACCATTACAACCTCTCCTTGCCTCAAGCTGTAATTCCACTAAAATTAACTTTGATCCAAACATTGGTTGTAGACAGGCACAAAGCTGCCTATACGTGAGTACGCAGCTGAATCAATATTATTTTGACAAAAGAAATTTTTCTTTTTAAGAAAATGTTGTTTGTAATTCAGCCATGTTCGCAAGATCTTAAAAGTTGGCGATATTTGCAGCTATTCAAATTTTTATGCCAAAATAAATGGATTTTCGTTGGTCAGGGAAAGCTCTCTGGAGGCCCAAAAACGCACTAAATTGCACCATTTATTTCAAAATTTTCAAGGGGGTGGGGGGGAGGATATCCCCCATGAACCCCTGGATTAATTGCATCCACATTTTTTTAAAGGCTAGCTTTGCGCCTGGTTGTAGATAACTGACAGAAAGAATAAGTGTCGCTGCCACGGACAGTAGGGAGTCTGTGGTGTGCTACCTACAGCACTTTATGACAGTGACACATCTCAAATTTTCATTAAACCTTATACAAGACAAAACTTATACCCAATTTTAACATTTCTTTTCATGGAGAAAGTTTCATTTTGATGACATTTTTTTCCTTTTAAGAAAACTTAATATTAGCCGGGAAAGAATTTTTATGATGTTCTACTTATTTACAAAAGTAACCACCTTGTATTTCACAAAATGAGACAATATAAATTTACAAAGGTCCTCCAAAAGCAAATTTTTAACATAATGGGTTGTTGAACTCATTTCACACAGAATTAAATAAAATTGACCCATAACCCTTCCCAATCTGTTTATGATGAACAACAATTCAGTCCTTATTGACAGCCATAATCATGGTGGAAAGCAATTATGCCATAGTATTATTATCAAAATTATGCCATAGTATTATCGAAATCAATCTATAAATGAAACACCATATTTCCCCTAATAAAAGCACTCTCCCTGATAGTAGCACCCCTACATTTTAACTCAGAAAACCCTCTTCAAATGCCCAAATTTTAAGAACTTGTTGAAACTTCTTCTCTTATTTGATGTGAATTTCCTCTAAACAATCATTTATATGATTTGTTAGAGGAAATTTACCTAAAATTAAAGGGAAAAGGGCCTAAAAGACAAAAGTTTAATGATTTTTTTTTTAAATCAGTTTATGCATACTTAATTAAAAGCTCCCTGACCATGTTATGTATGGCTCCCAGGAGCATTTATTAGGAGAAATACGGTAGCCATGCCCTGGATAAGCACCAGGTGCCAATACTAGGCTGAAGATAATGCAAATAAGTTTTTAACCATGTAGGAAATTGTCAGGCCTGTTACACTGCTGAATGTCAAAGTATGGAAAGCAATAAAGAGAAATAACTCAATAATTAGCTAACAATAGTTAAGGTTCTTATGCACTGCACTCTGTATTCATAAGAGGAACATAACTGCTACATTCCAAGTCAATCAAACATTAGATGAAAAAGTTATGCTCCGGACAATGAAGTGGATGCCACCCATAGTAAACACCAAAGTATATTGAAAAGAAATAGATTTAGGATAAAGTTGTCACATTAATGCTGACACCTACCCAAATGTCAACACAAACAACACAAAGATGATTACAATACCTTGGGATTTCCCAAAAAATGCCAAGCTAAAAGAGAAATGTGAACAATAACTTACGACTAATTGAATTTGTTCAGAGAATCCCCTCCAACTTCGTTTCAGCATATCTCTTCCACCAGCCTGTAACATTTAAGGCATATTATCATCAACCTTTAATTGTATTTAAGAGATACTTAGAGTACAGTAAATTCCAGTTGAAGATATTGTCCAAGAAAAAACAAGTTTGATATTCTATTTATATTATGACTGGCATTTTTGAGATAAACAAGAGCCGTCAGAGACGGATTATGCTCCCCGAATAAGGCACTGTCACAAAAACAAGAGCCATGTTGGACATGGACATCCCCCGCCACAAAAGCTTGATAGTAAACTGAAGCCTAATAGATTAAAGATTCTTTTGTACTGTCAGAGATTTACCTCCTATTAAATCTAAGTATTAAAAATAACAAAGGGCAATAACTCCAAATTTATGCAAGCAAGAGTTATAGTTCTGGTGTATTGCACTTCTCCTCCATGAGATCTATCCACCCATAAAGTTTCAAGTTGATAGCTATTATACTTTAGGAGATATGCTCCAGACAAAATCTGTGTATAAAAAATAACAAAGGGCAATAACTCCAAAATTATGCAAGTAAGAGTTGTAGTTCTTGAGCACTGCACTTCTCCTCCATGAGATCTATCCACCCATAAATGTTCAAGTTGATAGCTATTATACTTTAGGAGATATGCTCCAGATATAATCTAAGTATCAAAAATAACAAAGGGCAATAACTCCAAAATTATGCAAGCAAGAGTTGTAGTTCTTGTGCACTGCACTTCTCCTCCATGAGATCTATCCACCCATAAAGTTTCAAGTTGATAGCTATTATACTTTAGGAGATATGCTCCAGACATAATCTAAGTATAAAAAATAACAAAGGGCAATAACTCCAAAATTATGCAAGCAAGAGTTGTAGTTCTTGTGCACTGCACTTCTCCTCCATGAGATCTATCCACCCATAAAGTTTCAAGTTGATAGCTATTATACTTTAGGAGATATGCTCCAGACAGAATCTGTGTATAAAAAATAACAAAGGGCAATAACTCCAAAATTATGCAAGCAAAAGTTGTAGTTCTTGTGCACTGCACTTCTCCTCCATAAGATCTATCTACCCATAAAGTTTCAAGTTGATAGCTATTATAGTTTAGGAGATATGCTCTGTGGTAGATTTCAAAGACTCAAATAAGCGGTTATCTTATACAGCCAACACAAAGGTAACAAACATTAAAACCCCTTTTTGCATGACATATTTTAAGACACAAATTTCAAATAGTTTAGGGTAAAGGGCATCTGATTTGCTACTCAAATGTGAAATTTCATCAAATTCTGAGCATAAGACTAGGAGAAATGCAAGAATAACTGTATTTTACGCACTAACATAAAGGTAACAAACATTAAGCCCCCTTTTTCCATGACATATTTTTTTTACGTTAATTTCAAATTGTTTATAGTAAAGGGCATCTGATTTGCTACTCAAATATGAAATTTCACTAAATTCTGACTGTTAGACTAGGAGAAATTTGGGAAAAACTGTTTTTTACCCTAAGTCCCCTTTTCCTGTGACGAGGCCTCAAATCCAAAAACCATCACAGATGCATCATCACTATATCATAGGGAGTTCACATGGTAAGTTTCATTCAATTTGGCCCAGGGGTTATGGAGAAATAGGTGGGGACGGACGGATGGACGGACGGACGGACGGACAGAATTACGGACGTACGGACGGACGGACAGACAAAGCAGCGGCTATATGCTCTCCCTTTGGGGAGCATAATAAACAAAAACTTCTTAAAATTTTACTATTACAATTTTTCTGTGTAAAAGAAAATACATCATCACACAAGCCATGACACCATTTTTAGAGTAACAATTCAACGCTCTCCGCTCATTTAAGCAGTTATTTTACTAGTGTAAAGGCACTTTTGTAATAAAAATTAAAATATTAAACAGTTTTTTTACTCACATGATGTAGGTCATATAAAATTTGTTTTATTTGAGTATCATTATACCCCATTGCCACATGTACTGTAAGACCACTTTGAGATCATGATATCAAGAGATTTCTTGTATAAAGTAATATTTTCATAACCTAAGATAAGTTATTTTGTAATAGTTTTTTTGTAACATGTTCTAGTTATGCTCTACTCAATATTCGATTTCTTAATATTTCAAGACATTCCCAATATGAAATGTGCCTCTAAAATGTGATGCCAAAAGAACCTTTAATTGCTTGGCAAATGTTATCACTCATTGACAAATGCACCATTTCTTAATCTTATTTTTTAGCCAAAAATCTTAAGCATCGATAAGAAATGACAATAAAGCTTAAAATTTCAAGAAACTTACCCCTGCATAAAACATTTTGTTTCTAAGCCTACTAGTAAACCTTTCTGGATTGGCCTCTGAAATACAAAATATTTACATGGTGCAAAATCTGTTAACAATCAACAAATTTTCCATGAGCATAAAGCACAGTCTGTTTGTGGTTTTTCTAGCAATTTTACATGTACACATTTTGAGCTAAAATGACTCATTTTCCAACTATCAATAAAAATATTTTAACATATTTTCAGATTGATGGATTTGACAATTTGGTCTCTATAATATCCCCAAAATTGCTAAGAATTGACCAAATATCCCAATTTTTTATAATAGCTTTATTAAATAAGCATCCAGAAGGTCTTAACAACCCATGAGGACAATACAATACAGCATATTAACAATGTTTGTAATATGGCGGACATTATACAACAATATAAAACATTATACTTATCATGTTCAATTACAATACAGTTATATATTACTCAATTTTTGGTTATTTTATCATTGGACATTTTTTATGAGACCGTAATAATGGATGATCTAAATCTTACAATACTAGTTCATCAAAACTGTAATTATAACATTCTGGTCTCCAAACGACTTCTAACTATTTAATTCATTTACATAACTATTCAGATACAGTTTCATGATTAGACTTGAAATGACCGAAGATATACATTTATATAGTGAGAGAGAGATAGAGAGAAAAAAAAAAAGAGTTTTTCTTTCTCTGTTTGTTTTTGTTTTTTTTTTTTCATTGTGCTAAGAAAAAGAATGCGGTACATCTACAGTTATTAGTATTTTGCATAATGCTTGAGTATGTTTTATATTATTCAATTCGGCGAAGACCAAGTCCTCGCGAACACAGACTATTTAGACTGTATTTGCGAGTATTC
This sequence comes from Fragum whitleyi, assembly GCA_948146395.1. NCBI lineage: Eukaryota > Metazoa > Mollusca > Bivalvia > Cardiida > Cardiidae > Fragum > Fragum whitleyi. The sequence goes on along the minus strand of OX411546.1, from coordinate 11,224,073 downwards.
GGCCTTCGAATTCATAGTCATAGGATTAAAGTGACTCTCCGCTTTTTTTCCAGCTTATTCGAAACGAAAAAATAAGCTAGAAAAGCAGACAAGCGAAAAAATGCCAAAAATAATTTACAGATGAAGAAAGCACCAGCTGACACCACGGGTCAAAAAAAAAAGAAAAAAAAAATAGATAATAACAATGATAATAATAAAAACAATACATATACGCATACATACACATATATATGTATACATATATATATACAGACACATATATACATACAAATACATACATACACATGCGCACACACATATAATCATTATTATTATGTTTTGTCGATGCAGAAAACAAACTAATATAAATTTGATTCGTGAGTGCACTATTATACAACAATTTGTCCCCAAAAAATTGAAGAATAGTAAGTAAGGGAGGTAATCAAAATATTTTTTTGCAATCCAATATATTTGCGTTATTCCCCTTTGACGCCGATATCCATCTATGAAGGGCAATAATCCGATTTTAAAGATCTTCATATAAACATAATAGCTCCATTCGCGCTCAAGTTCAAATAATATTTTAGCTAATCAAAATGTACGAATTTTGATGGAATCGTTTACAAATAAGATATTATTGAACCAATCAATTAATTGGTCCCTAATAATCTAATTTTTCTGAAAAAGGGTTTAGTAAAATAGGTAACAACAGCCTTAGCGAAAACTATTATACAACATTTAATACATCGATGATGTTCGTTTTATCAATTAGAGTACATGATCTCGTTCCTTAACGTGAATGCTTTATTAATAAAATTGCTTAGCCGTCTAATCAGGTTCAGTTTTTCACTTTTCATTAGTTCGATGAACTTATACATGTTCGGGGCCTTCCAAAAGTATTGCGGTAAAAATTCTTTTCTCAATTGTGCGTAACGACTACATTCAATAACAAAGTGATATTCATCCTCTAATTTATGGCATTGTGAACATTTTCGTTCATTTAATGGTGTACTTGTAGGTCTTTTCCACCTACCTGTCTCGACACACAACCTGTGCGACGATACACGAAGCTGGGAAAGACTTATTCTATATTTTTCTATTTTTACGCACTCAAGATACGGCTGAAATTTGAATTCAGCTATTCTACCATAAAAGAGGGCACGGCTTGATTCACCTAATCGGCTTGTCCAGTTTTGGAGAAATTGATCATTAATTCGTTGCTTCACTAAAAGTAAAAAACTTTTGTTGTCGCCTACCGTTTGTTGTATCCAGGCATCACCAAAGCCCAAAGAATTTAATAAATCGCGACATAGAGAACACCAGTTTTTACAGTTTGGTTTATCTAGTAAATCTTGATAAAGAGTGTTGTATGTAATTTTGATAAACTTTTTGTCGTCTGCTGCTAAGATTTTTGTCCAAAATTTTATGATGTTATAAAATCTATAATTTTGAAGTGGGACTCTGCCTAATTCACCGTAGATAAAGTCATTTTGACATGTTTTCTTAACTCCAAGTAACCTTTTGCAGAATTGCAAATGGACTCTATCTAATGTTTGCCCGGATTGAAAACCCCAAACTTCGCTTCCGTAGTTCAATATAGGTAGAACTAGTTTGTCAAAAAGATCTAATTTATGCTTTATGGATAAGTTTGTAAATTTTTGTAAGTATTTATTCAATTTGAAAATAGCCTTTAGTGCCTGTCCAGCTAAAGTGCATTGAGCATTAGTAAAAGAACCCCCTGAGGAAAATACGATGCCCAAATATACAAACTTTTCAACTATTTCAATTGGAGTACCTCCATAATTAAAATTTATGGTATTTGACAATCTGCCGCCTTTTCTAAAAATCATAACTTTGGTTTTAGCACTATTTACTAACAATTTCCATTTAGAACAATATTCAAATAACAAGTCAAGGTTTTTTTGTAGCTCAGAAGCATTATTTGCAAACACAACAATGTCATCAGCATACAAAATGAGAAAAAATTTAAACATATACATATCTATACCATTACAACCGTTTCTAATGTATTCCTCTTCAATGTCGTTAACGAACATTGAAAAAAGAAAGGGAGACAGGCACTCGCCCTGTCTTACACCTAGAGAGCAACCAAAGCTATCACTAAGGCAATTCAGGTACCTTACCCTTGATTTTACATTGTCATATATAGATTTGATTATATTGAAAATATTTCCTCTTATGCCTAACTTTATCAATTTCATCCAAAGATTATCTCTATTAACATAATCGAACGCCTTACTAAAATCGATGAAAGCACAATGCAATTGTTTTCCGTTATTTATCATATGGTTTATTATTCCATGTAAGACAAAGATATTATCAACAGTTCCCATATTTTTTCTGAAACCTGCCTGGGATTCAATGTAAACACTGTAAAGTTCTGCCCAGTCGCATAATCTATTATTTAACATGCGTGTAAACAGTTTGCCGAGAGTACTAAGTAGTGTTATGCCTCTATAATTGTTTACATCGTTTAAGCTACCTTTTTTATGGAGGGGAATAACAAACCCCTCAGACCAGGATTCTGGGAAGTATCCTAATTCAAAGACTTTATTAAAAAATGTTAATAACATAGGAGAAAGTTCATTTTTACCATTCTTGAAAAATTCGTTGATGTACATATCAGGTCCCGCAGATTTGTTGTTACTAAGTTGGTTTATGGCATTCGTTAATTCATTTTGGCTAAAGGGTAAATTTAGTTCACTGAACATGATGTTAAATTCATTTTTTTCATATCGTTCGATAAAGTCTAATACTTCCTCGTCTGGTGAATAAAAGTTACTCTCTGGATTGTTAACTGCCTTAAAATAGGTTTCAAATGTGTCTAAAGATATGTTAGATTGTTTTATTCCACATGATTGTTTGAGCAACTTCCAGTACAGCCTTGCATTGCTATCCCTTGCTTTTAGTAATTTATTAGTTTCTCTGTTATCATATTCATATTTTGCTTTTCTTATAGTGCTTTTGTATTGTGATCGAGATTTAACCATTTCTATTCTATTTACTTCAGATTTATTTTGCCTGTAACTATTTAGCATTTTATAAAATTGTTTTCGTTTTTCATCACATTCTGGTGTAAACCATTTTTGGTAACTCTGATCATTATCGGTATGAAGGTTGTGATTTATTTTGCGCTTGAAAATAGGGGATACTACTTTGTCAATAATTTGTGAACATGTTTTTACGCATGAATCAACATCGCTTTTCGAACTACAGGATCTAACGGTATTCAAAAAATCCTCAAGATCTTTTCTAAAAACATTAGATGACAAACGTTCGTGGAAAACTTGGCATTTACTTTCGTCCCATACATATTTGTATTCCATTTTTTCTCCTTCAGATAACCTTACCCGATCATTATTTGGACATGATGTAAAATTGAAGCTAAAATCAATAATACAATGGTCAGATAAAATATTAGGATCTTGGACGTTGAAAGATCTTACAAATGGAAAAAGATTCTGAGTAGTAATCACATAATCAACCACACTCGATCCCCTATTACCCACAAACGTATAGCGACCGAGGTCTTTATCATTTCCGACTCTACCATTCAATATACGTAGCCCAGTCTGCTTACATAAATCCAACAGCATATTACCATAATTATTTAATCGACCTTTATCCATAGAAGTGCGTTTAAGATTTAAATCAATACAGTAATCATCCGGTAAAACATCTACATTTGAAAATGTGTCATCTTGTACAAAATCCGGCAAATCCGACGTATGTGAATTAAAATCCCCACATAGGATAAAATTCAAATTTTCAGGGTTTTTACTATCTAGCTCTAATATAAAATTATATAATCTATCATATGTATGAGTATCAAAGAAAGCCTGTCTACTACTGTTTTCGGGTATGACATAAGCCAAGCATATATACAAATCGGTTTCTAAATTCAAAATATTATTATCTATTCGGACGCATATAATGTCATCAGAACTTTTGAAGACAAGAGTCTTTTCATTTACTAAAGTGCTTTTTATATAGACGATAATACCACCAGAAGCGCGCTTGCAACTTGATTTCTTTTCTAACCTATGTAAAGAAAAATATTCAAATCCTTCAACCTCTAAATCCGAAAACTCATCAGTCCAGGTTTCGGTTAAACATATTATGTCTTTTTCGCTAAACAATTGTTTTAATTCTGGAGTAAAAAGTTTGTTTACTCGCTTCGTACATAGACACTGTACATTTAACAAAATACAACGAAGCGAGACCTTCTCAGCGTCTTCCTACGCCGTTGACTCAGTGTTCTGTTCTGTCGATTTTTTCGAGCTAACGTCTCTATTTATATCACGGGGTAAACCCGTATTCAATGCCTGGCTATTTTTAGACATGGGTAAGTCCTGTTTATCCACTTCGCAGCTATTTTTAGACTTGGGTAAAACCTGTTTATCACAAAGCTGTATGTTTATGGTACCTGGTTTACTTTTCGAGATACTTCTGTTTCTATGATAAGGGCGTGCTGACTCGGATCTTTGCAATGAACGAGAGGTTGCACGAGAGTTCCGTGCACGGCCTCTAACTGGAGAGTTGAGCATTTTCAAGACCGCGTCTCTAAGCTGTGTAGGATTGTGTTGTGGTTCTCTTTCAGAATATTGAGACAATGTCTGTGGTGTCTGTTTTAAAGAACTCTCAACACTGTGCGATTTATTTTGTGTTAGATCATTGGCTGTGTCAATACTTAGTTCATTGTATCTATTACTGGTGGGTAGAAGGCACATGTCGACTGCCTTATTGACGGACGTATTACTTTGAGCATCCATAGTAGTGTTTTCCTTTTGTATCCCCGTGCATTGACCACTGTTTGAAACCGGATTCTGTGTTTTATATACACCCATATCATTCTGTGTCGTAAAGGCGTGCTGAATGTTTTGTAGGGCATCACTATTATATGTCGGCCCAGAAGTGTTTATTTCGGGCTCCGGTGGCATTAAGACGGTGTTTGGAGTCTGAGATATATTAATTGTGTCGTTGCTCTGGATTAATTGTGCGTCAAACCAATGTTCCTGTCTATTCATAGATGGCACAGGATTAGATGGAATATTCATTAATGGAAAGATCATGTTTGGTAAGTAATTGTTACTTGTATTTGTTATACTTGCATTTCCGTACATGCCTGAAGTATTATGTGCTGAAAAGGACCCGTTGTCAAATCCCTGAATCTTTGGTCTTTCATTCTGACTTTGGCCTATTTTCACTATTTGTTCTATTCTATTCTTATTTGCATACATATTCCAATCCGGGAGCTCATCTTTGATCACACGACCGTTTTTAATCAATTTGGCTGGGTACACTATTTGTACTCTATCATCAGGAAATCCCCGTCTTAATTCTTTAAACTGGGGCCATAGCCGTTGACGCGCTTCCTGAATCTCTTTAGGGTAATCATAGTCTATGGATAGCTTACTTCGTTTTAGCATGTAACCTTTACCCATTATATTCTCCGTGTCACAAAAGTCTCGGAAGTTTGCAATAATTGGACGAATCTGATTCGGCTTTTTGGGGTCAAATCTACCAAGTCTGTGGGCTCTAGCAATATATATGGTGCTGGAATCAATATCCAAATGATAGTCTAAAACATCCCGCACTAGCTCAAAACAGTTTTCGCCGCGATTTTCGGCTATGCCTCTAAAAATTAAATTATTTCTCCTGGATCTTGCCTCAATGTCGATGGATCTATACGCTAGGGTTTTCATGAAATCTGTTTGGGCGTTCTGGGTTTGTATTACTTGCCCAAGTTTATGGTCTAAACTAGTAAGCGATTGTCTGAAGAAATTCAAACTTTGACTAAATATGTGCTGTTCATTCCGGATAACTCGTAACTCGTCAAACATGAAAACAAGTTTGCCCTCGGTTGTAGAATTGATAAAGTCTTGCCGTGTGCTATCCATCGTTTTGTTTTTGCACTTTCTTTTTCTACAGTGGTTGGTATTGTTTATTGAATGCTAATTTGATTTTAAATACTAGGTAGTTTTACTTATCTTTTTGCTTTTTGGATATCTGGAGCCCTCTAGTCTATTGTAACTCGATTATAATGGTGATCTTCACTCACATCGAGGAATTTCACTATTTACTATCCGAAAATCAAAAATAACACAAATTTGTCCATCTCCGAGTGTCGCTATATCATCCTGAATCATTAAATGTCACATTACAAGCGATAACACCATTTTTTTACAATTTATTTTCAAATTTAACGTCAACAATTGAAAATGACCGTGTTGCGCCCGCCATATTTAATTAACCTATAATAGAGGACCCAATTTTGAACTAATGTCTTGTCTGAGATTTTCTCAGTTAATTTATTTTGGCCTCTAGAGTATCATCAAGGTTTTTCTTGGATTTGACCCTGTCAACTTGTTTTTGACCCCACATGACCAAATTTTGAACAAGTCTGAGGTATTATGAAGCCATTCATTTTTAAATTTTCAGGTTGATTGGGCTAAAAAACGTAGCCTCTAAAATGTCCATAAGGTATTTTCTAAGATTTGATTCAATGACCTCAATTTTGACCCCAGATTAACTGATTTCGAGCATTTAGAAGATTTTTAAAAAGACAATATTTCTTACCAATTTAAATGTTGAACTGGTTAAAAATGTGGCATCTAGAGTGTCGAGAAGTTTTTCTGAGATTCCGTCTGTGACCTAGTTTTTGATCCTATATGACCAAATTTCAAAATTTGACATTCATTCAAACAATCTTTTAGATTGATTGGGCTGAAATTGTGACCTCTAGAGTGTAGCACATTGTAAATATTTACAACCGACCATGAATAACAGACTCCAGACACAAGACATCAAACAACCATGAAAGCTAACCTTAGGGATCTAATGCTCAGGTGAGCAAAAATATAATGGATAAATAAAGAAAAAGATTTTTTCAAACTTATTTGATACCACATCAATTTACTAGATTTATACAGTCAAATATCTTTACGTCGAATGTCCATAAGACGAAGCTATCTCTACGTCGAAGTATTTTTCAAGTCCCGATTTATTTACTCTTTATTTCTATATATTTCAACCTCCATACGTCGTTATCCATTGCTCGAAATTTTTCCGTACGTCGAACCGATTTCAAGGTCCCATCACTATTGTTTGTGTGTATTCACACCTCTTTACGACGAACCCCAACCTTGCTTGATGAAAATTTCAATCTAGGTAGTTTTTCACACATTCAACCTGTCAACCACAGTAATTGACACGCGCGATCTCAGTATTGGATATCGATTGTTTACCTGATTGGGTTTGATTGTTTGTAACAGATAGAGAATGTGAAGGGTTAAGTGATTTATTGTTTTGAAATGAAAAGGGTCGGCAAAATCCATTGGAACTACGACCTTAAATTTGTAATTCTCATTGACCGGCAACGGAAGCATGTAAAGTCAATGCCACGCAGGACTTGATTGGTTAAGTACCCAGTAGACACGGGGGTATAGCCATCAGCATCGACAAGCATCACGTACCCAAGGAAGGACTGGTAACCAATCCGAGAATGGTTTGTTCAGGAAATTATATATGCAGAAATCATTATCAGATATGTTTTTGCTTGAGAAACGCGAAATGTAAACCTCTAACACAAAAGTAATTGTCTCATAGATCTATCTATCTATCTATCTCTGGATACTGTCCACCCTTCTCTCGACTGTTACAGACAGGATCTAATAGTACATGTAAGCACAAGTAAATTTGTAAATAAATGGCTTGTTTGAAAATCTTTTTGCTTTGTTATTTAAATGTATGTTTTATATGATGTTTATAAACAAATAAAAATGTAAATAAAAATAAGTATAATCTTTTATATTATTCCATTAATTCATCACGCTTATCAAATACGTCTGTTATTTCGCCGCCAGTTTCGTTCGTACATAAGTGTGATGATGGCCGCATATGTCTTCATCGAACTTTCTATACGTCGAAGTTTTTTAGTGAGTCCCTCGAAGTTCCACATATAGATATTCCACTGTATTATAAAATACCACAGAATATCAAACCACATATAGTGAATTATTAATATCTAGGGAATAATTGGTTTGAAATCAAAAGATAAGAACGAATCTAAAGTCTGTAGCTTTTCAGACAAAAGAGATAAGCAGAAATAATATCTTTTTATCACTAAAATATAATCAGACCTTTATTAAATCAGTCTGTGACATTTTCCACAATTTCATATTTAACTTTGCTGAAATTAAACTTTTTCCAAACAAATTACAAATATTTGGGCAGAGCTACTGATAGAGGAGGTATTTAGGTTTTCAAATTTAAATATTTCATTACTCCTGACTTAAACCCTATGTTGTTGGTGCTCAATTGAAACGTCTCACCAAGACAATTAAAATGATTACCCACAACATAGGGTTTCATTGTGAAATAAAGGTTTTAGACAGGCTTTACCCCCTCTTATCTGGTCCCCTGTTTGGGACATTTCGACAAGTCTGGCTCAAATTCTACCCACAATGTTTGAGAAGAATGCAAGCAGAATAGGCCAAGATTGATCAGACTGCACATCTGTCACAGTAGTCTATTCTGCTTTTGTATATCTTGTTTACAGTAAGATGAGTAGGGACAACTAAGCATTTTGTACCCAGGTACCAAACATTTTGTTACCCACATGTACTCAAGTACCCGATGATTACTGTCAATATATCTATCTCATCAACTAAATACAAGGGTGGATCCATTTATTTCTCTAAAGGAGGTTTGAACATACAAATTCCGATACGGTTTTCAGGGATGCAGGTGTTGTGAGTCTGTGACTCGCAAATAAGTTGCCAGGGCTTTCAAAACTATCTGATGTAAGTTGGTAGGACCACCTTGAAATCAACTTCAGAAAAGAATTGAAGACTTGTTTTAAACAGTCTTCAATTCTTTTCCGAAGTTGATCCCCATAGGTACTTTTCGCTTATACAATAGTTGGGTAATGGGTAATTTTGCAGGTCCTAGGTGAGAGCATTTCCATACCCGATATCTGGGTACTCGTGTACTCATCCCAACTCTAGCTAACAGCAAGAAAGGGTCAAAAGTCCCATAATTGAACAGTGGGGCATCAAAAAAGGGATAATGTTGGAATGGTTTAATTACAATTTTGAAGCCATGAATTATTCCATGAATCATTAAAATAAGCTGAACAATAAAATTACCCCGAGATTCATGGAATTCCAGTGCAACATGAGCATCTGCACCGAGACTAAAATAATTATTGAAGACGTCCAGTGGGAGTCTGTCTTTGGTTTCTTCCTTCTCCTCCCCAGGATCAGGATCTACACCTTGATGTGGTGAACAGTTCACATTCCACCTGAAAATAGACATTAACAGTGGTGAACAATTCACATTCCTCTTGAAATAAGATATTGACAGTGGTGAACAGTTCACATTCCACCTGAAATTAGACATTGACGGTGGTGAAAAGTTCATATTCCACCTGGAAATAAGACATTAACAGAGGTGAACAGTTCACATTCCACCTGAAATAAGACATTAACAGTGGTGAACAGTTCATTTTCCACCTGAAAATAGACATATAAATAGTGGTGAACTATTTACATTCCATCTGAAAATAGACAATAGCTGACTAATGATTAATAGTTCATATTTCATCTGAAATATGACAAAACATACTTATGGTGAACAATTAACAATAAATCTTCAAATATGACAAATCATACTTATGGTGAACTGTTCACAATGTATCTGAAATAAGACAACAGAACAGTTGTGAACAGTTCATGTACATCTGAAATAAATCAACACACTAAAAATGAATAACAGTTCATATTCCAACTGTAAATATTTAAAAGGGATAGATTATTAATATTTCACCCGTAAATCTTCGAGATCAATCTAAAACAAATTTCTTGGTATTGACATATTTTGGCCAATAAAATTCCGGGCTTTTTATTAAGACAGTTTGAAGCAGTATCATAATTAACCCTTGTCATGCTGTACCCGGAATATTCCTGCTTTGGCAGGAGCTATAGACAATCATCAGCCTGCACATATGTGCAGTCTGATATATGTCTACACCACCTGTTTCTCACTTTCAAACCAGAATTGTCAATAGATTTAGTCTTTCAAATAAAAATTGACCTGCATTTGGTAGTTTCAGTGCTTTTTGCCCTTTGATTTTGATGCAAATTTATAGCCAAAATTTATTCAGCATGACAAGGGTTAATTGTAAATATGCAGTATTCTGAGGGCGAGGTGAACTAGGAATTGATTGGTTAGAACTACTAAAGGCTTTATTTCCAGCAGTTAAATACCAAAGTAATTTCCGGCCTTAAAATAGAAACTGCTCATTTAAAGAGCCTATCATTAGCATGCAGATCTTCACTTTATCTTTCTGTGTGATGACATTTGGATTCTTGTCATTTTGAACTAGACTGTCACAAAGCGGAATAATCCCCCCCCCAACCCCCTACAAGCGATTGTCTGTAATGAAATTCCATTTTCCATCAAGGGGCGATAACTCTGTCAAAAGTCAATGGATCAATACCAAAATATCACTTGCACATCTCTACTTGATACTGATCTATTCTGCAAAGATTGAATGAAATCTGCCCATTTGTTGCTGAGAAATTTAGCAGTAAAAGATGCTACATATGGACCGACTGACAATCTGACTCCTGTATACCCTCAAACAATTTTTTTCAGCTGAATAAATGAAAAGAAGGTGGTATAGACCAGGAGCAGGTAGCACAGATGGCTGAAATTTGTCTACACTCCCTGCCAAGGCAGGGATATTCTTGGGTCAGCATAACTAGGGTTAAAACATACCTTTAGTTTAATTCCAGCCTCATCCCTGGTACCCAAAGATAAGTTATAGGCAGATTTTGTGCAATGAGCAGTAAAATCTACTTTTTACTGTAAGATTCCTGTGCCATTTTATCGAATTAGATAAAACATGTTTATGCAGCACTTAAAAAAAAGGGTACAATTTACCTTTCAAATTAAAGTTTTCGGTTGTCTTATATCGTAATCTTTACTCATATACGTGCTTTCATAATTGAAGCCAAGGGATTGGGTTCAAATCCTATCACATGCTTTTAATAGATACCCAATATACCTTTGGTAAAAGACTCGGCGCCTACATCAGAGGTCAGTTTTGAAAATACACCTACAGTATGCTTCAGTTTATGGCACACTTAATCAAAGTATGTCACTAGATGATATTTGGAGTCACTAGCAAAAATTTCTTCTTTTATGAAAATAAGGAGTTTCTAGTAAGAAGCCACGTCCTTCCAAACACCTTTATACAGGCCAATCAAAATCCTGTACATAATTTAAGAAGAAGATCAGTGAAGAAACGTTTATACAAAGTTCTGTTGAAATAAGGTTTGATATGAGCAGGTTTAAAAGGAATAACAATTGTGCAAGGACCCATTGACATGCAATTGCACACATGATGGACCATGACCTGCCAGTGGAACTAACAATTCTCAGAACTTATTGATGCCAGACATAAAAATCATTTTTTTGCCACAAAGAAATCTATTCAGGATTATTTTCCTCTCCATTTCCTAAAACAAAAAAGAACACAATTTTCTTACATATGGTTAAGATCTGCCATAGGTATTTATTCCAGGGAAACATTTTGTCCTCTGAGTTCTGGTAACAAAGCTTCTGATGTAAGAGATATTTTTGACTTGAAACTAAAATATTTCTAAAAAACTTTATGAAATCTGATGTTGTGGGTACTCATTGGAATCGTTTTGAAAAGACGATTTCAATGAGTACCAACAACATATTAATTTGTGGATGTATAAGAATTTTTTAACAAGAATTACCCCATTTTATTTCGACGTATGTTGTAATTGTTAAAGTTTCCCCTATATAGAGAAGGGATAATCGTCTCTCTTTCATTATAATCAATCACTATGTCACCAATATAATTGCTTCCCTGAAAGTCTTTACACAACTCTGAAATATGACACTTTTCGTACTGTCGCAGAACTTAATACCATCCTCTGTCTTTTGTCAGTTCGAAATCGTTTTGATTTGACGTTTTGACAACAAGGTCTAGATGAATTTTAACACTTCGAACTTTTGATTTATTGACAATGTAGAAAATCAATCAGAAAGGACCTGTGCAACCTCATTAGATATATAGGGCAGAAATAATTTAGACGTGCTTGTTTAATTTAACTCTAATTTTGAACAGCTATTTTGCAGAGGATTGACATGAATAAATGTCAGATGTCAGATGAATGTAACAATTGGTTTAGTAGATGTTGACGTCACATGATGTTGATGACATCATAATTAAATTGTTATCATTCAAAATGGTTTCCTTGGAAAAGGTTTATTATTTAACACAAGAGAACCATGAAGGTCCTAGATGGCTCACCTCCATCTCTTTGATCCCTGGGACATCACATTGATAAAATAGGCAGATGTCAAAAAGGAGATTTCTACATAAGATCAATACCAAGGAATGTTTTCAGCCAAGAGCAGAGAGATATGCCTTTTTGCTCTTAGATTCTATGTAAAACGAGATGCACCCAGGTGGAGACCAAATGTGACCACAGGGTCTTGATATGAACAAACTTGGTAGAGGTCCATTAGATGATGCTACAAACTAAATATGAAAGCTGTTTGCCATCTGGTTTCAGAGAAGAAGATTTTTGAAGGTTTTCCTATTTTCACCCATCATGCTCAGATGAGCTTAAAGAAATGCACCCGGGCAAAGCCTAAATATGACCCCAGGGTCTTAGTATGAACAAACTGGATAGAAGCTCGCTAGATGATGTTACATACCAAATATGAAAGCAGTCTGCCATCTGGTTTCAGACAAGAAGATTTGTGAAGATTTTTTGCTCTTTGATTCAATGTAAAAGAGAGTTACCTCCGGGCAAAGCCCAAATATGACACCAAGGTCTTGATATGAACAAACTTTGTAGAGGTCCCCTAGATCAAGCTACCTACCAAATATGAAAGCTGTCTGCCTTCTAGTTTCAGAGAAGAAGATTTTTGAAAATTTTCATCCTTTTTGTTAAGGGTAAAGGGAAAGTTAAGCATGGATTTCATTTATTTGAACAACTTTGGTAGAGTTTGACCCAAGGACCATCCCTGCCAAGTTTTATCAAAATTGGCCCACTGGTTTAGGAGGAGAAGATGTTTAAAGAAATCTGTGTTCGAGGGATGACACACGATGGACGCCGGATGCTGGAGTCCAGACATTGTACTATCACAATAGCTCACCTTGAGCACTTTGTGCTCAGGTGAGCTAAAAACTAGTCGGGAAATAAGATTTAATTAAATCAACTTGGAAGCTTGATCTCTCCTTATTGATATAGATGAACTTTACTAAGATTAAATAGAGCTGTTGCAAAGTAGACTTATACCCACCACCTGCACTTTTTCCCAAAAGTCTGGTGCCTTCAAAATGTAATGTTAAGAGGAATAGAGTCATGTACAAGAATTGATATTTGGTATGAGAATGAGGGGGTCTTAGATTGATGGACATTTTGTCTTTGCATAAATAGCCTGGTAATATGCCGCTGCGGGGAGAGAGGAGAATGATATCTTGATGTTATGTTGTATCATTGTTGTAATTTGTGTTAGTAAAGTTGCAACATATAGATTATTTGTCATTGTTTTAAACCTATCTACAAAAGTCCACTATACAACCCACCCGGTCATCTATATGGCTATATCACAAAAGCGTAATGATTGCAATAAAAAAATATCTCTAGGCCACTTGGCTCTGAAATAAGAGTTAAGAAAATGCCTTTGAACAAAGTCCATCTATGACCTTGACCTTTATGATCCAACAAGAGGAATGTGATGGTCCTAGATTGCTCACCTGAGTCTCTTTGACCCCTGGGACATCACATCAATTAAATAGGAAGACCTCAACAAGGAGATGATTTCTACTTAAGATCAATACCATGGAAAGTTTTCAGCAAAGAACAAAAAGGATATGCCTGGACACAGCCCTTATATTAACATATTATGGGGCATGAAATTCAATGAAATAAAACTATTAAGAAAAGTCCCTGCCTTCTGGTTTCAGAGAATAAAAACCAAGAGACATAATATGAACAAAATTGGTAAAGGTCCACTAGTTAATGCTACATACCAAAATATCAAAGCCTTCACCCTTTTGTTAAGGGTTAAGGGAGAGCTAAGGCCGCATTTCAATTATTTGAACAACTATGGTAGAGCTTGACCCAAGGAACATCCCTGCCAAGTTTCATCAAGTTTGGTTGCCTTCTGGTTTCAGAGGAGTCTAGAGGATACTTTAAAGATTTTTGCTCTTTGATTCTATGTTAAAATGGGTTTTGCCCGGTTGGTGCCCAAATATGACTCCAGGGTCTTGATATAAGCAAACTTGATAGAGGTCCACTAGATGATGCTATATACCAAATATGAAAGCTGTCTGCCATCTGCCATCAGAGAAGAAGATTTTTGCTCTTTGATTCTATGTAAAAAGGGATGTGCCTGGATGAGGCCCTAAGAGACCCCAAGGTCTTGATATGAACGAACTTTGCAGAGTAGCAATGGATTATGCTACAAACTAAATATGAAAGCTGTCTGCCATCTGGTTCCAGAGAAGAAGATTTTCCTATTTTCACCCTTCATGCTCATGTCAGCTAAAATGAGATGCGCCTGGTTGGTGCCCAAATATGACCCCAGGGTATCGATATGAACAAACTTGGTAGAGGTCCCCTAGATGATGCTACATACCAAATATGAAAGCCTTCACCCCTTTTTTTAAGGGTTTAGGGGGAGTTAAGGCCGCATTTCAATTATTTGAACAACTATGGTAGAGCTTGACCCAAGGAACATCCCTGCCAAGTTTCATCAAGATTGGCCCACTGGTTTAGGAGGATAAAATGTTTTAAGAAATTGAGGATAGCAAACAACGCCTGAAAGACGAAGGACATTGGACGATCACAAAAGCTAACCATGAACACTTCGTACTCATGTGCGCTAAAAAAAAAAGGGCACTTCCTTGGGTCAAGATCAACAATTATGTAAAGATTCATGATTCTAGGACAATGGGTTTTTAGTTAAAGTCCAGAAATGTATTTTAGACAAAGCTTATTGTGACCTTGACCTTTGACCTTCATGACCTAAAAGCAATAAGGCACTTCCTTGAGTCTTGGGCAACAATGATCACTATGTCTTATCAATAGACTGGAAATAATTGGCAATACAGTCCATATTGCTCTCGCCACTTCCTCTATTAAGCGACCATCATAAAAAGTCCCTTCACTGCAAGTAAAATCTCCGATAGAGTTGACATTCTTAAATTGAAAAAAAAATGTTATTGAATCAAATGATGTTAAATCCCATTCCCCTCTTAGCCTAGACTGCTTTGTGACGATTGATTATGGGAAAAACATGAGCCAATCTGGCTGAAATGTCTAAACAATTGGCAGTTTAAATGAAACAAGCTTTAAATTCAAGCCATTGAGGCAGGCGGGACACAACTGTTTGAAAGGATGAAGGCAACTGGGGATTGAACCTAATTTTTTGTAGACAGAATAGAAAGATGGGCAGAAGTAAACCATTACATCTTGAATCTTATTGCATTGGGACATAAAAAGATGAAAATAAGATAGTTACAGACAATTTATATGTTAGTTAAGTCAAATTTCATCGGATAAGACCCAGCCCTCCATTCATTGATAGTCACTGGGGAAATTCTATGTAAAAATGATCTGTCTATTAGATACCAATTCAATGCTATTTATTGTTGTAAGGCCTCATTTGGTACCATTGATATCATACAATATCCTAAATAAATATCCTAGCTATCAAATGTTAGACTCATAAAAGTCTACCTCAATTTGTAAACTAGACTATTGCCCTAAAGCAACAAGATCAGAACTTAGGAATTATATCCTTAGTTAGGATGCCACTGTTACAATATTACACAGCTACAGGTAATTTTAAGACTCTTTTTTTCTGTGATACAGCAAAATATCACAAAATGGTGACAATATATCGAGGGCTCAGGGCGCAATGGCTGTAACTCCCTATAAACATATAGGGAGTTACATCTGTTTCGCACTTAGCCATCAATATGCATAGGCACATGATGAGGAATATTCTGCGAAAGTTTCAAGCAAATCCTTCCATCATTGTAGGAATTGTTAACCCTTGTCATGCTGAACCTTGAACATTCTTTCTTTGGAAGATGATATAGACAAAGATCAGTCTGCATATGTGTGCAGCTTGATCTTAGGTCATACCACCTGATGTTCCTTTTTAAACCAAAAATGTTTGAAATAGTATTTTTGAAATAAATACAGACTCTAAATTATCAAATTCAATGCAGCACTTTGCCTTAAATGCAATTTCCCAAGGTATTTATTCAGCATGACAAGGGTTAAAAATCTAATTGAACTTGTATAAATCATAAAAAATATTGTTAACCTAAACTACCCAAAGAATTTGTCTATTTAAATGAAATGGAATCACATTTAACAAAACATTAAATTTATCATAAAGGAAACTAAATTTTCTTTTGCAGTTATACAATCTGTTCATCTTTAAAAGTTGGGAGGACATATAGTTGACCAAACTATGAGTTTATGATAAAAGAAAATCTTGATTTACCTGTCCAACTGTATAGACTAGTTGACCAAATATTGAACTTATGATAAAAGAAACCCTTGAGTTACCTGACCAACTGTACAGACTAGTTGACCAAATATTAAATTATGATAAAAGAAAATCTTGATTTACCTGCCCAACTGTACAGACTAGTTGACCAAGCTTTGAGTTTATGATAAAAGAACACTTTGAGTTACCTGACCAACTGTACAGACTAGTTGACCAAATATTGAACTTATGATAAAAGAAAATCTTGATTTACCTGCCCAACTGTACAGACTAGTTGACCAAGCTTTGAGTTTATGAAAAAAGAACGCTTTGATTTACCTGTCCAACTGTACAATTTGTCCATCTTCAACAGCACACAATATTTTACTGATAGGTTCATCTGTATAACCCTGAAATAGTCAAATATTGAGCATAAGCATAATTTCCCCCATTGGCTATAACAAAATTTTAAATGCAGGTTCAAAATTAATCCTGAAATAATCAATATTTAGAAACTAGAAAGCCATGAATGGCTTGAATTGCTCCACAGGCTTGAAATTCTTAAAAAAGCAAATCTAAGGTTTGCCTAGATTTTAAGATATTTTGGGTTTTACTGATGTTGATATGGTTTTTTAAAGTTTCCACTATATATCATATTGAAAAATGACCTCTGCCCATAAAATATATACTTTTTATCCAATTATATTAATTTTTCGCTGCATGATAAAGGTTCACCCAAGGATCATTCCAGTGAAATTTGGTTGATATCCATCAATTACATTCTGAGAAATTGATTTTTCAAAGTTACCACTATATAACATATAGAGAAATGACCTCCACCCATAAATACATATTTTTCATCCGATCACAATATTTTTTGGTAGACTGATTAAGGTTCACTTAAGGATCATTCCAGTGAAATTTAATTCGTATCCTTCATTAAGAATTTTGAGAAAACTCACTTTTTACCATATTTGGAAATTAGCCACGCCCATTAAATCAATGTTTTTCATTGGATCTTAATTTCTTGAACAACTTTGAAAGAGGGTCACCAAAGGATCATTCCTGTGAAGTTTGGTTGAAATTCATCCAGAAGTTTCTGAGGAGAAGATTTTTAAAGAAAAAGTTTACGACCGGACGCACGCACCCACGCACGGACAGACGGAAGAGTAACAACCGCACGACGGACACAATGCCATGACAATAGCCCCAGTGGCTTTCAGCCAGTGGAGCTTAAAAGCATTATGCTTAACATATTTCTCCTAATAATAGTACCCTCCCTAATAGTAGCACCCCTACATTCTTCACTAAGAAAACCAACTTCAAACGCCTGAAATTTTGAGAACTTGTTGAAATTTCTTCTTTTATTTGATGTGAATTTCCTCTAGACAATTTATATATTGAGTATATTGGCTACAAAAGATACAATTTCTGCATTGAGGATATTGCCTACAAAAGATACAATTACTGCATTAAAATTACTTACCCCACCCTAATTTATAAGTCCTGGCAAGGTTATTGCCAGTTCCGAGAGGTAGGATGGCAACAGGCGGAGGGTTTGTGAGGTTCATACTTTCAATGGCACTAAGGATCCAGCCCCCGGTTCCATTATGAATGAATGGCATTGGCAACTGATCAATGTTATAAATAGAGTATATGGGCAACCTTCAATACAAATCCTGAAAAAAATACTTACCCCACCCAAATCAAAGGTCCTAGCAAGATCATTGCCAGTTCTAAGGGGTAGAATAGCAACAGGCGGAGGGTTTGCCAGGTTCATACTATCAATGGCACTAAGGATCCAGCCCCCAGTTTCATAATGAATGAATGGTATTATCAACTAATCAATATATTCAAATTTTATGCACTATTTCAAATACAAATACAGATCAAGAGGGCCATAGTGGCCCTTAATCGCTCACCTGAATTAACAATCTTAAAATGTTTTTCTAAGATTTGACCCCATGACCTAGTTTTTGACTCCACTTGACCCAATTTCGAACTTGTCCGAGATTTCATCAAGATGATCATTCTGACAAATTTTCAGGTTGATTGGGCTAAAAATATGGCCTCTAGAGTGTCCACAAGGTTTTTCTAAGATTTGACCCCTTGACCTAGTTTTTGACCCCACTTGACCCAATTTCGAACTTGTCCGAGATTTCATCAAGATAATCATTCTGACCAATTTTCAGGTTGATTGGGCTAAAAATATGGCCTCTAAAGTGTCCACAAGGTTTTTTTTAGATTTGACCCCGTGACCTAGATTTTGACCCCAGTTGACCCAATTTCAAACTTGTCCGAGATTTTATCAAGATAATCATTCTGACCAATTTTCAGGTTGATTGGGCTAAAAATATGGCCTCTAGAGTGTCCACAAGGTTTTTCTAAGATTTGACCCTGTGACCTAGTTTTTGACCCCACTTGACCCAATTTCGAACTTGTCTGAGATTTCATCAAGATAATCATTCTGACAAATTTTCAGGTTGATTGGGCTAAAAATATGGCCTCTAGAGTGTCCACAAGGTTTTTCTAAGATTTGACCCCTTGACCTAGTTTTTGACCCCACTTGACCCAATTTCGAACTTGTCCAAGATTTCATCAAGATAATCATTCTGACCAATTTTCAGGTTGATTGGGCTAAAAATATTGCCTCTAGAGTGTCCACAAGGTTTTTCTAAAGTTTGACCCTGTGACCTAGTTTTTGACCCCACTTGACCCAATTTCGAACTTGTCCGAGATTTTATCCAGATAATCATTCTGACCAATTTTCAGGTTGATTGGGCTAAAAATATGGCCTCTCGAGTGTCCACAAGGTTTTTCTAAGATTTGACCCCTTGACCTAGTTTTTGACCCCACTTGACCCAATTTCGAACTTGTCCAAGATTTTATCAAGATAATCATTCTGACCAATTTTCAGGTTGATTGGGCTAAAAATATGGCCTCTAGAGTGTCCACAAAGTAAATGTTGACGACGCACGACGCACGACGGACATCAAGTAATACCAAAAGCTCACCTTGAGCACTTCGTGCTCAGGTGAGCTAAAAACATAACTTACCCCACCCCAATTTAAGGTTCTAGCAAGGTCATTGCCAGTTCCGAGGGGTAGAATGGCAACAGGCGGAGGGTTAGTGAGGTTCATACTATCAATGGCACTAAGGATCCAGCCCCCAGTTCCGTCCCCACCACACACAAGCACTCGAAGGTTAGGCACTTTTTTATAGAGGTCCAGCCTGAAATGGATTAACAGTACAAGACAATATTAATGTTCATAAGTTCTAAGAGACTGGAATCAAAATAATCCTTAGTGAAAGGCAAAGGTTGTAGACCTTTATCAAACTGATCCTTGAGGAGCAGTTTGATATGGGTCATTGTTTTTTCTTCACAAATACTCTGGAACAGTAAAATATATAATCAGCAAACCATCACTCAGGAGCTCAAAGGAATATAACTGTCAACTATTTTGTGAGAAAAAGAGGAAATTGCTGAAAAGTATTTTCATGATTGACATGTTTCCAACTGCAGTATGGCTGCAAACAATTTGTTTGATTAGTATAGTGGAAGCATATTGACCTGAACCTGGCCTTATAAATAAATTTAATTTCGGTCGTTTCTCTTCGGCAAAACAAGACTAACCTGTGGAATTCAATCGTAAAGTTGCAGTGCATGTGTTAGCACAGTTTACCTGTTGTCGCCCATGTTTTGACTGTAACGGCGATATTTGGTCAATCTCATGAACTAGCGAATCAATATATAAATTAAATCTTCTATTTAATAATTTTTAGATGCAGGTGGCAAAATACAAATTTTCAAATTTCCTAAAATGTAATTTATGTTTTTTGACTGGAAATAAAATGAAATCCCCACTCACAGTTGCATACAAGCAGGAACAAGTGTTTTTGGAATTGAATTGTCTGCTCCATGACTAGGTGCCCTGTATACCGGTATACTATTAGGACTGTGCATATTTTACAGTATAACAGAACATCCATGCTTGATCATCACATGCCGAAGTTTCATCAGAATTGTATTCATGACCATAATTATTTATTCTGCATAAAAGGTCAGGTTCAAGTTAATATGCATATTTAAAGCTATTGGAGACATTTTAGAATCAGTGATGGAATTTTGAGACAAACCTACCTTGAACAAGCCTACCATTGAAATATCATTAACCCTGTTCATGCTTGAAAAATCTTGATAAAATTGCAATAAATTTAAACAAGTGGGCAATAGTGGCCCTAAATTGCCCATCTGGGTTAACTGTCTTAAGATCTGACCTCTTAACCTAGTTGCTATCAACAATTTGAACCAGACTAAGATTTTGTAAAGACAATCAACCTGACAAATTTTCAGGATGATTTGGCAAAAACAATGGCCTCTAGAGTGTCTACGTTTTTTTCTAAGGCTTCGAACCCATGCCCCCATTTTTTACCCCACTTGACTAAATTTAATACTTGACCTAGATTTCATGGAGACAATCATTCTGGCTAATTTTCAGGTTGATTGAGCAAAAAATATGGCTTCTAGAGTGTTTACTAAGTTTTTCTAAAATTTGAAACCTTGACCCAATTTATGACCCTATTTCACCCAAATTCAAACTTGACCATATTTCATCAAGACAATCATTCTGGTCAATTCTTAGGTAAAATGAGCAAATAATATGGCTTCTAGAGTGTCTCAAAGGTTTTTCTAAAATTTGACCCCATGACCTCATTTTGACCCTACTTGACCCAATTTCGAACTTGACTGAGTGTTTATCAAGATAATCATTCTGACCAATTGTCAGGTTGATTGAACAAACAAGAGGGCCGTTGGCCCTGGGTCACTCACCTGAGAAAAAAGCTTTATTCATAGGTATGTCCATGCAACCACAGAAAAAGAGATTTTCACTTATTCAATCAGATAACATTTGAAATAATCCCCCCCCCTCTGCTCCTCCCCTGGTCATTATTTATTTAAGCTTTTTTCATAAAAGGTCTGTGATCAGCTAATCTATGCCAGACATACAGGCTGAGTCTGAGACTTTTAAAGTTATCTTTAATGAGTTGATCAATCCATGTCAAATATAAAGGCTGTAGGGATTCAAAATTCTCAACAAAGCACCCCCCCTCCCCCAAGATGCTCTGCACCTGGTGAATCTACAGTCATGATTTTAGCTAATTCAATTAATGTCCATATGCTGATCATCCATACCAATGTTCAAGTCTGTAGGACTCCTGGTTCATTAGAAGAAGTTTAAAGAGTTCAAAAATGATCCAAAGTACTACCCCCTCCCCAAGACACTCAGCACCTGGTGACCCTACAGTCATGATTTTAGCTAATTTTATTTATGTCAATATATTGATCACCCATGACAATTTTCAAGTCTGTAGGGTTCCTGATCCAGGAGAAGAATAAGGTTAAAGTTTCAAAATTGATCCAAAGTACTACCCCCTCCCCCCTAATGCTCCGCATCTGGTGGCCCTACATGCATGATTTAAGCTATTTTATTTTAGATCCATATGCTTATCATCCATGCCAATATTGAGGTCTGTAGGGCTCCTGGTTCATTAGAAGATGAAGGTTAAAGTAACAATTTTCACATTGGTGGCATTACAGTCATGATTTTAGCTACTTTTATTATTCATTCAAATCTTTAGGGCTTGTGGTTCAGAAGAAGAAGAAGGTTAAAGATTACAAAATTTTCACAAAAGTACTACCCTCTCCCCCTGGTGCTCCGCACCTGGCCGCCCATCAGATATGATTTTAGCTATTTTTATGAAGGTCCATATGCTGATCATCCATGTCAATATTCATATACGTCGGGCTCCTGGTTCAGAAGAAGAAGAAGGTTAAAGATTACAAAATTTTCACAAAAGTACTACCCCCTCCCCCCTGGCGCTCCGCACCTAGCGGCCCATCAGATATGATTTTAGCTATTTTTATTAAGGTCTATGAGCTGATCCTCCATACCAAATTTGAAGGCTGTTACATAGGGCTTCTTATGCAGAAGAAGAAGAAGGTTACAGATTACAAAATCAACCCAAAGAACTCCCCCCTCCCCTCAAGTGCTCCGCACCTGGTGACCCAACAGATATGATTTCAGCTATTTTAATCCAGGTCTATGAGCTGATCATCCATGCCAAATTTCAAGGCTGTAGGACTGCTTGTTCTAAAAAAGAAGTATTTGAAGATTTTCTTGAATTTTCAACTTTGGTTGCCATAGCAACAACAGTTTTTCACCAATTTCAATTCTTTTAGCAATTTTGGAAGGGGGCCACCTAGGGAACATTTCTGTAAAATTTGGTGTAAATTGGCCCAGTAGTTTAGGAGGAGATGTCGTTTAAAGAAATTGTTGACAGACGCCGGATGCACGCCGGACAAAAGGTGATCACAATAACTCACTTGAGCACTTTGTGTTCAGGTGAGCTAAAAAACATGGCCTCTAAGAGTTATTACAAGTTAAACATTGACCACACGCTACATACGACGCATGACCGACAACAGACATAATGCGACCACAAAAGCTCACCTTGAGCTCATTTTGCTCAGGTAAGCTAACAAAAGTGCTGAAAGAACTGTATGTACTTATTGGGAGTCACTTTCTATTTTGAAAAAAGGGGAAAATCAGGCAGAATAGACCAAGATCAGACTGCACATACATGTAGCCTGATCTAACTCTATACCACCTGCCAAAGGAAGAATATTCTGGGTTCAGCATGAAAATGGTTGAGCAAGCCCTTGTATGTTCAAACCAACCTTTGAAATACCCAGATGACAGAAATACTAGGATTACATGTGTTAGATGACGTCATGGCCATGCATGGAAAAGACAAGAATAATCTCTGGTTGTTGTTCATTTTAGAAGACAAGGTGACTGAGTGAGACAAATTATTTTGTAATTTCAACCATCTGAATTAGGTGAAGTAAAACCAATTATGACCATCTTAAATACAAATTTAAGCACCATACCTACGAACATTAAAGGAAATAAAGTTTGTAGATTATTGTCGAAAAGCTATTAGGGCTAGAATAAGTGTGTGATTGTTTACTGCCTGAATTTCCCGAAATGATCGGTAATGTAATTACACATAATATGGTATCACTAATTTGAACTACGTATCTCAACAAGTTCCGTCGCTCCACACAGAAAATAGGATTATTTTTAAGCTAATCTAATCACAGTCTGAACTAGCTAATGGAGTCCTAAATCATGATTTAGATGAAAACTGCTCTCCATTTGGTCATAAATACCATTAGAGCTTTTTTTGAGCTTAGATGAAAAGATTTTAGTACTTAGTATATATGCCTCCTAAGATGAAAAGGAACAATCTGTGAACTCTGTAAGTACATATTTGAAAAAGAAATTGGTTCTAGCAGAGCTCAGGTGCAGGTCCCATTTCAAAAGTTCTTGTACAAGAAAGTAGAACGTTCATTCTGGGTTCAGAAATCAGCATGCGTACTTATGCTTTCTGAAAGAAAGAATCTCTTTGCCTAATTTTGTGATATAAGATGATTTTACTGTTTTTTTATGCCTTAGTGGGATGAGTAGCTACCCAATAGCTGAATGAAATGTGTATGGTAATGGTGAGAAATGTCAAGTGTACACAGCAACCGATAAAATTTATATGAAGGCCCCTTTTTCTGTGACAAATCAAAGCTACAGATTAAGGGGGTATTTTGAATTTAAGATCAGAATATTTCAATAATGATAGTACAAACTGTATATTGTCTTGTCAAGACAATTCAAATGAGTACCAACTACATAAAGTTTCATTAATAAACAAGAGATATAAAACATTTTATGCCCCTCATAAAAATATGTCAATAGCCTATTCTATGTCAATCAACAAAGGGCAATAACTCACAAAATATGATTAGTAGAGTTATGGTTCTTGTGCACTGCACTTCTCCTCAATGAGATCTATCCACCTGTGAAGTTTCATGATTCTAGCTTGCATACTTTATGAGATATGCTCAAGACAACAAGAGGACCCTGAGGGCCCTAAATCGCTCACCTGATATTTCAAGTAAATTATCATTAAGACTCCTTTTCCTATGATATGGCATGAACCTTCCCATTTTCAACAGAGTTCATTCTTGTGAAATGGCAAACATTTTGATCAAGTTTCATGAAGATTGGACTATATTTGTGGCGTTTGGAACTCTTACGAGAAATTTGTCATTAAGGCCCCTTTTCCTGTGATATGACATGGATACTTCCCATTTCAAAATGAGTTAGACCTCATGACCTAACAAACATTCTGACAAAGTTTAATGATGATAGGACAATATTTGTGGCTTCTAGAATGTAAACAAAAAAAATGTTATTAAGGCCCTTTTTCCCGTGATATGGCACAGACCCTTCCCATTTTTAATAGACTTTATCCTCATGACCAAACAAACATTCTGACCAAGTTTCATGAAGATTGGACCATATTTGTGGCTTCTAGAGTGTTAACAAGAAATTTGTCATTAAGGCCCCTTTTCCTGTGATGTAGCATGAATCCTTTCCATTTTAGCAATTTTTACAAGGGACTACCAAAGGAATATTTCTGCCAAGTTTGGTTGATTTTGACCCATAAGTTTAAGAGGAGATGTCATTTAAAGAAAAAGTTGACGCCATGACAGACAGATGGACAGACGGACGCCAGACAACAATCGATCACAATAGCTTCCTTGAGCACTTCGTGCTCAGGTGAGCAAAAAAAATGTCTACAGACGGACCGACAGACCGACAAGCGCAAAGCAATATACCCCCTCTTCTTCAAAGGGGGGCATTATAAAGAATTTAGACAGGCTTTACCCCCTCTTATCTGTACCTTTGGTCAAATGCCACCTTACCTAAACAATATATCAGGTTAACGGGAACATTTTGTGAACATTTCATCAAAATACATCAATAAATATAGGAGTTGTGTACACAAGATACATAGGTGAAACTAGGAATTTGATTTTTATACACACTCAGAGGGTGACCATCTTAGAATATATAGGATGAAGGACAAAAGATGCATGCCCTCCATCTGCTCTGCTTTTCTATGATTTGAGCGTAAGTGAATAATCGAAACAATGTAACTATTATATAGCTTGAATAAGCTTGAATTAGCTGTAGTTTCAATGTTATGATCATTCATCAACAACATTTTACAAAACAGGATTTATTTCTATTACACACTTGCTTAAATATGTGTAATGGTAGTTAGGCCCTTGAAATATGCATGAGTATTCATGAAAGAGTTGATGGACAGACAAACAGAGATGATAAAACGAATATATGACCATGTTTATGGACAAATATGCTGCACCAAATCTCTTTTTCAAATATTCATTTTATAGACTTCTCAGATGGTCCCTTTTGACATGACTTATCACAAATAGGCTAAAAATTGTACTTTCTACTTCAACTTTAGGTGAACACTATCAAGGGACAGCGCTAATTGCATTTTGGACAGTATCAGGCCAAATATAGATGTACTGGGAATTCTCTCGCACATATCTCTTAATTCTCATACCATAAACAGAACATGCTATACAAATCACCAAATTAGATAAAACTTCCATCAGTAAAATAAACGAGGATACAGTTAATGGACAGGACAATACATCTTTTCTCTTACCAAAAATATAACAGGAGAAAAAGGAAACTAAATAAGAGCTACACCTATGTGTGCCTTCCCTTGGATATTGGGTGCTAGACAATGGCTTTAAAATCTAAGTTGAAAAAGGGGCATAATTCACACATCGATGGCTCAGTATGAAACAGTTGTAACTCCCTATAAACATATAGGGAGTTACAACTGTTTTGCACTGAACCATCGACATATGTCACAATTCCTCCTTGACAGTATAGGTTGCTTTATTGATAGCGATTGTGTTGGCCAAAGTTTTAAGTGAATGCTTTCAGTAAAACTAGCGATATCTATATAGCAATTGTGATTGCAAAAGTTTTAATTGAATGCTTTCAGTAAAACTAGCGATATCTATAAATTTGAAAGCTATGCACAACAACAACGATGACAAAGAAAATGACAACAGCAACACCAAGACTATAGCAAAGGTCTTCAATAAAAAATATATGATCAAGGTTAATGTTTGTCAAGCAAATACCAATAGCTGATGCCAACATCCATGCCAGGGCAATGACAATACCTAGGGTTTTCTCAGAAAACAGCCTAGCCTAAAAAACCCTGACAAATGAGCTGTTTGTAGTTTCTTTAATTTTGTACTTTAATACAAGATAGGAAGGGTGTACTTTTACGCTGGACTTAATAAATCGTAATTTGTCTGAATTACATCATTCTGATGACAAAACCTAGAATTACTTAGGAGTGTTTTTTGTTAATTTCACTTGGGTATTCAATAAAAAGAGACAGTTGACAGCACACAAGAAAAGGAAACATACACAGATCAAGAGGGGGTCCAGATCATTGTGGCATTTCGGTCAAATATGGTTACAAGTTAAGGAATTTCTAGAAACAAGAGATGTTTGTAAACATTTATGCCCACCCCCCCTAAACTCATGTCAATAGCTTATTCTTTGAAAATCAACAACGGGCAATTTTTCACAATATATGATGAGTAGAGTTATGGTTCTTGTGCACTGCACTTCTCCTCAATGAGATCTATCCATCTGTGAAGTTTTATGAATCTAGCTTATATACTTTTTGAGATATGCTCCGGACAAAAATAGGTCTACGGAGAGACCTACGGACCCTCCAACAAACCGACCAACAAGTGCAAAGTGTGTATACAAGTGTCTTTTTTGTGCCTCTTTTCTCGACAAGCAATATGATCGAGAAAGTTAAAGATGTGTTGAGAATAAGAAAGAAATACAAAATAGCTTTTTTAATTTCATTGGAAAGTTTGTAAATCAATGGAAAAATAAATGAATCTACTGGGCTAATACTTACCCCAATTTTGGTCCACCATTTGACAAGTCAAACACTTGACGAGGGTTTAACAACCAACAGAACTTATGAAAGAGTTTTCCCCCCTGGTTTCCGCCAGACTTGGGGTTGATGAACACGAGCAGCGGTTTGAGCAGAGGGGAGGGAATGGGTTTGATGATGAATGGTCGATAATCACTCGGCTCTTTATAACTTCCCTTTTTACGCTTCACAGAAGATTTCCGCTTTTTGCGCAGAGAAGATTTGAAAGACCCCTGAAAGCAAAAATTTATAAAATCTGAGATATACAACTCTTTTTTACCCTTGTCATGCTGAACCCGGAACATTCCTGCTTTGGCAGGAGCTATAGACAAACATCAGCCTGCACATATGTGCAGTCTGATGTTAGTCTACACCACCTGTTTCTCACTTTCTAACCAGAATAGTCAATACACATAGTTTTTCAACTAAAAGTTGACCTACAGTTGGTACTTTCAGTGCTTTTTGCCCTTTAATTTTGATGAAAATTTTGAGCCAAAATTTATTCAGCATGACAAGGGTTAATAGCCATCTATCTTTGTCATGTTTTTCATGGCACATTCCTGCTGTACATAAAGCTTTTTGCAGGCTTAAAATTACAATCAGCTTGCACAGACATGCACTCTGATCTGAAGACTACAATGCCTCATTTATATTTAACATATTGTTGGGAAAACATGCACTTAGGGTAAAAAAGATACAGAATTGCCTAACATTAACATTTAATCTAAAAGTCAAAACCCTGGTTTAAGGGTCAAACACGAGCCCTGATGACAATGTTTCCTTTCCATTGCATCAGGCTGTGGTTGGTGACAACATAGAAGTTGATTGTATTTCATTGTTGACTATGTATTCGCCTAGTCTACAATGAAATAATCATCAAATACCATGTAATACATTATTATACAATTTTACTCAAGACTTCCTTTTTGGGTAGTTTGATAATCCAGGAGGGAAGAACTATGATACAAGCATGTACTCCATGTTGACATTATTCATAAATATTGGTTATCGGTGAGATCACAGTAGTTGATGGTTTTTCATTGTTGACCATAGTTTATCATGGTCAACAATAAAATACAATCAAACATAATGGAATACAATGGTCATCAGGATAGATATGTCTGGTAAGTACATTAATGCCCAATCACAGAGCCATGACTCTGTCAAGCTTATATTTTTGGGTTGTTGGATAATCTAGGAGGGAGGTACTGTGATACCACTAACAGTCGACAGTGTTCTTCAAACAGTTGAAAGTGAGACCAAAGTAAATGATAGTTTTTAAATGCTGACCATGGTTTATCATGGCTAACAACAAATAATATCAAATACCATGAAATATTGCCCAGTCATGACATATTGGATGTAACAATGATTTAACAATGATTTACGCTCACCTTTTTGGGTAGTTTGATAATCCAGGAGGGAGGTACTATGATACCAGCATGTACTCCCAGCGGACATTGTTCTTAAGTCGGTTTATGGCGAGTTCATAGTAGTTGATAGTTATTCATTGTTGACCATGGTTTATCCTGGCTAACAACAAAATACCATCAAATACCATGAAATATTTCCCAGTTATGACATATTGTATGTAACAATGATACAAAAGTGTTATCATCTAAGCTCAAATTTTTGGGTAGTTTGATAATCCAGGAGGGTTTGAAACCAGCATGTTCTCCATGTTGACATTGTTCATCAATATTGGTTGTTGGTGAGACCACAGTTGTTGAGGGGTTTTCATTGTTGACCATGGTTTATCATGGTCAATAATTAAATACCATCAAACATAATGGAATACAATGGTCAACAGGATAAATATGTCTGGTAAGTATATTAATGTCCAATCAGAGAGACATGACTCTGTGAAGCTCACCTTTTTGGGTAGTTTGATAATCCAGGAGGGAGGTACTGTGACATTGTTCTGCAATCAGTTAATGGTGAGTTCATAGTAGTTGACAGTTTTCCTTTATTGACCATGGTTTATCATGGCTAACAACAAATACCATCAAATACCATGAAATATATTGCAGTGTAATGACATCTTGGCTGCCTAACAATTATGTAACAATGATATAACAATGTTATTTTAGCTCATCTTTTTGGGTAGTTTGATAATCCAGGAGGGAGGAACAATGATGCCAGCATGTACTCTCAGCGGACATTGTTCTTCAATCTGTTTATGGTAAGTTCATGGTAGTTGATAGTTTTTCATTGTTGACCATGGTTTATCATGGCTAACAACAAAATACCATCAAATACCATGAAATATTGCCATGTTATGACATATTGGATGTAACAATGATTTAACAATGATTTACGCTCACCTTTTTGGGTAGTTTGATAATCCAGGAGGGAGGTACAATGATACCAGCATGTACTCCCAGCGGACATTGTTCTTCGATCTGTTGCATCATGAAACAGGACACTTTATTATGGTAGGCTGCTTTACACCATGAACAGCTGATGGCTATGATCTCCTGAAAAATATAAATATTGATTGAATGACCAAGGAGACTTTTCCATGAATGAATGAATGATTGAATAATTCAATGATTGAAAAATGGTTGAAACAATATGTTATTATGGTAAGCTGCTTTGCACAATATTGATGGCTCAGCGCAAAACAGTTATAACTGCCTATATGTTTAAAACTATTTCACGCTAAGCCATGGATATGATATCCTAAAAGATATCTATAGTAAAATATTGAATGAGTGATGGAGCTTATTCCATCAATAAAGCCTAGTTTGCCATGGTCAGAGTATGATATCACTACATGCAA
Source organism: Fragum whitleyi (assembly GCA_948146395.1). NCBI lineage: Eukaryota > Metazoa > Mollusca > Bivalvia > Cardiida > Cardiidae > Fragum > Fragum whitleyi. Next base: position 11,193,820 of record OX411546.1, on the reverse strand, counting down.
TTTTTGTGCAGTCTGATCTTTATCTATCCTCCTGCTAAAGCAGGAATACTTCTTGTTCAGCATAACAAATGTTTCCAGATTACAATTTTTGCATGCTTATATCCCGTCAATGAACAATTCCTGATATGTAAATGTATTGACTACCTACTGGCAATAATTTATTCATTTTTATCCTCACATGGAAGAAAACGATTAATCAAGCACTGGAGAATTTAAAATCCTTCCATCTTATAAATTACAGGGGTTAGAAATATATGCCATATGATTTGTTTTTTCTGGGAAAGAAATCCCAACACAGACATTATAAATCAAGATTCCATGTCTCCTTTGTCTCACAAGGTTTCTACATTTATACTAAGATGTTTACATATTTTCCTGAAACCACAAGGCCCTAGGGTATGAGGGCCCTATACAGTGTAATATTGAGGACTTGGGCAAACAAAATGTCATAAATACAGCTTCAACAAAGCTATAATTCAGACACTTTGGTTTCCAAATCAAAAGAATGTTAACAACATTTTCTGGTTTAAAATAGAAAAATCAGGCAGCACAAACCAAGATCAGTCTACACTAATGTGCAGTCTGATCTCTGTCTATACATCCTTCAACAGAGAATAATTCTGGTTCAGCATGACAAAGATTAAAAGGTTACTATTTTGCATGCTTTTATCCTGTCAATGAACAATTCCTGATATGTAAATATATTGACTACCTACTGGCGATAGTTTATACATTTTTATCCTCACACGGAAGAAAACGATTAATCAAGCACTGGAGAACTTAAAATCCTTCCATCTTATAAATTACAGGGGTTAGAAATATATGCCATATGATTTGTTTTTTCTGGGACAGAAATCCCAACATAGACATTACAAATCAAGATTCCATGTCTTCTTTGTCTCACTAGGTTTCTAGCTTTTTACTTAGATGTTTACATATCCCTAAACAACAAGGGCATGAGGACCTCAATGGCCCTATGCTGTTCAATTTTGAAGAGGTAGATTACATTATAATGTTTACAACACAAACAACATATAACAAAATCATCAACTTGAAACCAATGCCTTTACAAGATGAAACACAAATGCTCACTTAACATCAATTTTTTCAAACCTTTGACCTTGACAGATGACCTTGATCCAACATGACCTTGACCATGTAATCTGCAGGCGAGTATCATTGAGATCTATGATTCATACTTTAATTACCTCAAGCCTAGGAAAAGCTCTGAATTAACATTTAAAGCAAAATTATTGCTTAAATGAAATATTCTACACCAAAGCATAGACTCCACTACAATAAAGACAGACCCCTAACTTTTTCCAATGTGTCAGGTTTTGGAAACCAAATGCATAGCTTCTAAAGAGATTTTAGTAAACTTTATCTTCTTTTGCAGAAAAAATCTTCAAACAAATTATTGATATTTGCTATCAAAATCAATATGATAAATGTTGTCCTAAATGTAAGACAAACTATGACATTTAATTGGAATCCAGGAATTAAAGCTTCTCATTACCAGTCCAAAATCCCAAGAGTTATCATCATGCTGGAACAGATTTGAAATATCGTATGCATAATATAATATAGTAGTATTTCCATAATTTAACAATTTCCTGATTTTATAATACAAGGGCAAGATCTAGTCCTTATTGGAAGAGATTATTCAAGTAGTTGAAATTTGAATTGAAATCATCGTTTTATAATAGTAAACGTTGTTGGCAAAAAATGAAATTGCTTGTCAATTTCTTCTTTTTCTACAATATTTTCTCATATGAAAATATAGCAGGGTTGAGTTTCAGGGGTGTTGTAAAAGCTTGCTTTTGTAGCAACATGGTAAAGTGCTCTCTTAGGGACAGAGAGGTCCTAGATTTGAATCTCGACAGAATTAAATATTCATCTGCTAGTTACATTTGGCTTCTGCCTTACAAAACCTGTGAGGAGGTGGTTATGTGATTTGGTAGTAGATGATGTTGAATCTGGAATATTCATTAAAGAATCTTTATTGTTGAGTTGGTGTATGTGGTGTAGTTAAAGGGTTGTTTGTACTATTTTGCTAGCTTTTATAGCAACTTGGTAGAGCACTCGCTAAGGGACAGAGAGGTTCCGGGTTCTTATCCTGACATTCCAATATTTATCTGAGGGGCACACAAAATAACATGGATGTAAATGATAGGACTGTACAGGAATAGAATTAGGAATAGAACCAAACAGTGTTTTCTTTCTTAAAATCATGCATGTGCTATCATAATTCATCATGTCAGATGTTGATGCAATTATCTTTCATATGACACAAAAAATGTCCTTTATACAAGATGTCCTGAATATAAGACATTCTAAAAGTATTCAATGGGGATTTCAGAAACCTACAAATTACTACGGGAAAATACATTTGAAGATTGGCCACCAAATGTATAGTCACTGTTAATAAAGTCATTTTTAGCTCGCCGGTGACAAAAGTCTCAGAAGACCTATAAGAAACCAAACATTTTTTTTTTCAAAGTCCTGTATGTGCTATTGTAATTCATCATAACAAAGGCTGATTCAATTATCTTTAATATGACACAAACAATGTCCTGAATATATAAGATATTCTAAAAGTATTCAATGGGGATTTCAGAAACCTACAAATTACTACAGGAAAATACATTTTACAACATCATGAAACTGTATAAATCAGTTCCATCTTTTGACATATCGAAGTCAAAAGCTTTGGAAAACACTGTGAGAAAAGGACATTCTTCTTTTCTTCAGGAATCTTTTTGGATCAAAGAAAACAATCTTATCCATGCAGGGGCATAAAAATCAATCACCATTCACAAGCCATGTATAAAGAAACTTAATACAACTTACCTTGCTTTGAAAGGTAAATCTTTGTTGGAATGACTGAAATATACAAAGAATTCATTAATTACTGTAGTATAAACCATTATTTTGTTAAACTCGTTCAGTAGGTATAAATTTTTGGCCAATATCATGATAAGTCTTCAAGTCAATATTTTGCCCATATACATGACCCTGCAATGTATTGGTTTAGTTATTGGTTATGTTTTGCAGACAGACAGACAGGTGGAACATTTTGAGTGCACATAAAGTTTATTTGGATAGAAGACACCTGTCAGATGCCATACAACAGCTAGAACAACTCACCTCAACTCACTCCGAATTGTGTAAAGGTGATAATTTATGACAAGCTAGTGCATGAGATTTTCAGCAGTGCATGAGATTTTCAGCGATTTCACATGTTTGCAATTGGAAGAAACTGGTCAACCAAGTGTGCATGTCCATAGCTCAGCTCAAAACAGTTGTAACTGCCAATATGTTTATAGGCAGTTGCAACTTTTTCATGCTGAGCCATTGATATACAGCCTGACCAGAGTTTTCACTATGAGCACAGTCAGTAAATAAGGTCTAAAACCTTCTTCACACTGTCAGCGATTATTTTTATTTCAATTTGTGTGTATGTCTAGGCTGCTCAAAGTTTGTGCCTAAAGCACATGAGCAATTGTTGCCTGGGCTTATTCTAAACTTGCTAGGAAAAGGCTCCTGGCTAGTATTTGAGAAAAAATAATAAAACCATCAAAATTTGGAAATATTCAAGAATGGATATTTTGGTTATACTTTCTTAACGACGTCTTGAAAACCTTTTCCTACAGTTATTATTGAGTAAAGATTATATACATTTCCTTTTGATTATAATACAAAATCATGTAAAAAAACAAGATGTGTTTGTGAAACACGAATGCCCCCAGAACAGCATTTTTTTTTTAAAGTTTGACCTTGACTGATGACCTTGACCTTGTCACATGACCTTGACCTTGTCACATGACCTAGACTTTGGTGTTCAGCTTTGTATGTCAAATACTTTTGGAGAAAAGGCAAAGGTTAAGTTTTCGGGTTAAGTTTTCGGACAGACGGACGGACAGACGGATGGACAGACAGACGGACGGACAGACAGACAGTCAGACAGACAGACAGACATGAGTAAAACAATATGCCCCCGATCTCTCGATATGGGGGCATAATAAGCAAAATCTTATTATCATTACCAAGTAAAACTCACGTTTGACAAAAATAAGATGTTTTTTTTTTTTGTACTTTAATGATCTGGGTTGCACTCTGGATTTGAGCACTTTGAGGGTCTCTGCAATTGTTAACGCCCTCTCAAACATGAATAGACACTATTATTGGACTAAAAGAAAGAATTTAGTACTAATTCAAACAGAAATATAAAATAATTCATTGGAATACTTTACAACAAGCTTCAATACCAATAATGTGCCAAAAAAAATATGTTATTCATTGCACTGTCACTTTTGACAGTGACATTGCTTGGTAAACTAATGATGTCACAAAAATCAATGCGGGAATAGGATCGATGTCTTTATTTATGCTCTAAATTAATGTTACACAAAGAAATTGGTAAAGTGTATATGCCAAGACTGAGGATATTTGAATGAAAAAAGCTGGGCGTTACATGTTTTCTCTCATTAATAACTGGGTTTTGTCCGTAAACGTATGCCTATAATGACCGAAAAACATATACTGACTGTCATAAAAAAGGCCTCAACAAAATTTTGAAATCTCTTTTTTTCTATTAGCAGAAGACAGTAAATTTATCACTTAATTTGAATTATAGCCTAAACTCTACAATTCCTGCGAATGGCAAACTCTTTTAACAAACTTGTGCTTCTCATGGTAAGTTTGTCGTAAGGGTTTTCTCACAATGTGCGCCCAGTGCGACTTTAAAAAATGATTTTGTGTTTCAAAATCTGTACAAGTGGCTTCGTTAGTCAAAACACAACTCGAAATTCACCCAAGAAGGATACAAATATTCGTATCCATAATAATGCCAAGATCAAATAATGAAGAAGCTGCATGCATTTTGGGCATGCTGGAAATGGGCAATTCCCAAAATCACGTAGCTAGATGTATAAACCAGGGATAATTCTAGCTCAGAATTTCATGTGCGAAAAAAACTCATTCAGTCAGAACTTAAGAGAAATACTGAGTTTTCATTGGCAATTTGAACCAAATCTTTTGTTTAAAAAGCATTTTGCTGTGAGATTTTTCTCTCATTTAGCCAATTTGAATGAGATTTCTGGTAGAAAAATGAGAGAATTTACACAGATCTCGCCCAAAAATGATCCCTGATAAACGTATCAAGATCAACTATAGTGCGTTTGGTTAGATGTGTGAATGCCACAGTAAGTCTTCAGGACAGGCGTAGGTGTGGTTGGCCTCGCTCAACGTCTGTACGTCAAGACAACTTTATCCGTAATCCAATCCAACACATGTAGGATATCCTAGGACTTTGTTTGCGTCAACGTCAACCACCACCTAAAACGTGCAACAACTGACTGACGCTCTTCATCAGGAGTAGGCTCCCATCCCGAGGTACCTTCTGCGTAACCTTGTGGCTCAATAAGACGCAGACTGCAAGCAGTGGTTGCTATTCATGGTGGACATATGCATTAATGACACCTTTAAGGCAGTGGTCATTTCTAATCTTGATTAAAATGTGACAAATAGTTTTTGTTTTAGCCTAAAACCTTACTCCACCTTTGAACAACATCCAGATCAGTATCTTCCATCAAAAACAATAGTACTTATATTTAGTGCCCCACATTGAACAAAAGCTGAATGCATGTGAGGCGTTATTTATGACAGTCAGTGTACATCATATGCAATAATGTTCAAATCTCACCTTTCCACATTGTTTACACTTTCCCTCTTGTCGTCTCCGATGGACCCAATGGTGGCGCATCAGCTGTTGCTGAAAATATAAGAATAAACATGTGACTCATCAAGCAAGAAAGGATGATTTGCGAACCTTGTAAAATAAACATTTAGTAGAATGCCACTGGAAGAAAAAATATCACACAGGCCTAGTTAAAATGACCATTCTAGCTTCAGAAAATATATCAAGGCAAAGTTCAATAAGTTTTGCCCCTTAAAGTCAGACTGCACATTCATCATCTCAAATCCATTAGGTATCCCCTAAACATGTAGATGTAGTGCAATCTCAATATATCAGAGATATAGATTTGATGAGGTGCTTCAGTTCTTCCAAGAATTAGAGAACTCAAAATAAACAATATCCATTAATGTATTTGAAACCAGCTTCCAAGCCAAAATTTCCCCACAAACACATAACGTTCACACTTTGAGGAGGGTTGTGTGTCCTAGTTTGTCCAAATTGTGCCCAAGGGAGCAGTTTTGTAAGTACTTGTTGGGGCTTTTAGCAACAATGGGTAAGTCCCAGTGGATATTTATTTGATACATTAGGAAGTATCCATGATGTTACATATTCTCTTATTCCATTACTGAATTCTAGAACTAATGTCCAGCTAGAGAATACTAAGCTTTTTTAATCAATTCACTGCACAGGCTGATCTGAGTGTTAACATCGTACACATGTTAAAATTGGTGGTAATGACATGCACAGGCTCAAATGGTAGTGGCAATATCACAAATTATTTGGCAATAACTAAAATATAGTTTGCCCATCATCTGCTTGCTGATAAGCCTTTCGGTGAATTTAAATGAAATCCCACCATTATTCGCCATGCATACTAAAGCCAACAAATTGCTTCTTTAAAAGGCAACAAAAATCTGTTAAGAAAGAAACAAATGAATTGTTTACAAAAAGTAAGATACACACCTCTGCTTGCTATCAAACATTTCTGTGAAGTTTGAATCTAATAATTGCCCCCATTACTGAGAAATTGAGAGGATACTTATTTTATCAAAGGGTCATAATTCTGTGAAAAGTCAATGGACTGTAATCAGAATTGGATATACACATGTTTATATGATACTTAGTCTTTTAGTGAGAAGTTGACAGAATAGGCTTCATCAAAGTGCATTTATTCTGCTAATAGCCACTGGACTTTAAAACCAAATCAGAATATTTCAATACACCTGTGCTCGGATCATCAATCTATACTCATTCTGAGAAATAGAGCAGACAAGAAAGAGAATTATTTTAGATTGATCATAAATCAGACCAAACATGCCCAATAAATTTTGATGAATGACACATGTTGAGCTATACTGCTATAAAATGATGGGATTATCAGCTCATCTTTAACAATTTTCTATTTTGGGAAATAATTTGTTAGCATATCTCTAGTGTCATTTATTTCTATATATGGAATCAATGGGGGAATTAGTTTTTCATTAGTTTCATGTAACCTTGCCTTAAAATCCATATTTCATTTCTTTGTTTCAAAAAAACTAATTTAAAGTCTGTTCAGTTGGTCTAACAATTCATTGATCAGGAATCAGACACCTCAACCAATCAGTGTGACACTTTTAAAAATGACACTTCAACTATCAAATATTATAGAGATTTGCCCCTTTGAAAGAGTTTATTATAAGAACTGGTTATTGAATGTTCAAAAACATTTAATGGCAGTTCTTGAACTCTGTTCTAGAACAATTTTATGAACTTCTAGAACTAATCTTGAACTCTAGAAGTTTAAGAAAAAGTTCTGGAAGTTCTTGAACTAGAACAAATTCTTCAACTATTTTGCAGGGATAGTGGACTAACAATATATTTACAGGCATCACACTATTGAAAATTCATGATGACCTGAAAAATATTGTGTGTGTCAAGCAATTGTGCTGCCAAAATTTAATGCAACACTGCATGGTATATGGATACATGTACGGACAGATAGTGGCCCAATGCAGGATATAGAAAACCCAACAGATGTAAATGTATTTATTTAGAATAGGATAGAAAACGAGTGTCATGGTATATGGGAAATAGACACGAGTGTGAGCGAGTATCTATTTCTCATATATAGCAATGCAGGTTTTTCTATCTGACTTAGACCACACTTTTGTAACACTGTCTGCATTTTTTACCCGAACTGCTAAACAATGAAAATGAGTAAATCTTGCTGTGTTATAACTGTAAAATGTGTAATTATGCTGAAATAACTTATGAATCTGTCTCCCTTACTTATTACAGATCTTTTTCATTTTTGGGACTATCGAAAGTCTTTTGGCAAAAGCACATATATAAAATGCTCGCTATCTTTTTGAAATGACTAGCAACGCAAAATCTGTCGAAATTCACGTGGAGGACACACAACCATCATATACCTGGTAAATACAATGCTCAGAGTTAAATCTGCGATTTATACTTTTGAAATATTGTTATCTGATCATCCATTTTGCTTCAAGCATGGTCCAAGAGTGCTTTATATACTGCGTATAATAATATTGTCACATTTAAACTTTAAACACAACATATTTCAATGCCTTATAGGTTGAGAATACCTTTAATTCTGTCAAAGATTACCAAACTAATTAACTTTTTTTCAATTTATTATCCAAATCCAATTTCCTTTCTCATATTCTAAAACTGTTGACGTCAATGCAAACAATTATGGAACCAGGAACCATCTAACAGAATTTAAATTGAATTTGAATACTTACCATTAAATCTTAATTTGTTTTTTATTTTCCACCAGAGATTCCTGTAATGGGATTCAACCCTTTGCTGTTTAATCCCTGCTTTTTACATGCCAGTGATTTTATGATTGAGAAAACATTGTGAAAAAAGAAGAAATTGCTTCTGACAAGCAATTTCTTCTTTTTCCACACTGTTTTCTACCCTACTGAATGCTTAGTTTTCAAATTAAACCCACTTTAAATTTTCGTCTGCAAAACCTTTGAATTTGGACAGGTCCAAAATTTTGTAAAACAGGAAAGGGTTAAGGCAGTGCACCCCTAATGAGAAAAATTTTGAAATTTGCTCAATGTTGGAAAGTTCCTTGGCCCTAGGTTATAAAACTTTTCTCAGGCTCAAGTGAGAATTTTTCTCGAATTTTAAATTTAAATAAATGTATGAAAATAAAAGATAATATCAATTGATTATTATTAATAACAACTTATTAATATTATCTTTTATGTGAATACCTTAAAATGAGTATTCAAACAATATTACAGCTTTAATCTCAAATTGAAGCGACCACCTCTATTTAGCGACCAATTTCTTTAAGCATCACAGTCAAAAGTCATCTACCAGTCGCAAATCATTTTAAGAAAATTAACATTAAGTTCTTAACTTTATTTCTATTGAATACTATGTTGTTGGAATTCATTAGAATCATCCCATGGTAGTCCCATACATTGTCGCTTAATACAAATTTTACTGTATTTTGTTTTAATCAAACATTTCAATTTTTATGCCTACGTACAGCGTGGCAGTACTAAGAGTCGTACAGGCAACAAACTACCCTTATCATAGCAGCCCCCGGCCATTCAAGGAATATTATAAATGCTGTATTTCTCCTATTTATAGCGCACTCCCTAAAAGTAGCACCCCTTCATTTTTTTCTAAGAAAAACCACTTCAAATGCCTATCTTTCAAGAACTTATTGAGACTTCTTCTCTAATTTGATGTGAATTTCCTCTAAGCAATCATTTATATGATTGTTTAGAGGAAATTCACACCAAATTAATGGGAAAGGGGCCCAGCATCTCACAAGAACAATGCAAATGACTACCAAATAAAAAGTATGAAGCTTGAACATTGATTATTATCTAATTTTTCTGTAAAACAACTATTGTGATAGTATTGCAATAGTTTTCTGACTATTGCTATACTATTTCAATAGCAACTTAACTATGGCAATACTATCTTGATACTAATTTTGAACTCAATAGTCACCCCTTATCGTGACCTATTGTATTTCTCTATTATTAGAGGAAGTATGGTAATACCGTTCTATAAGAGCAACAAGAAGGCAAAAATCTCCAATAATCATTAGATATTAGATATGACACCTATAATTTGCAGATCAAATTATGATTGATTTATCACTGTTTTTCTAACCTAGCATCAAGCCCATTACTCAAGAACTATAAGACTCCCACTGAACTGCTCTTGACATCTAAATAGATTGACCTAGCTCTCATTTGTTTCTATATTGTTCTTTTCTCCATTTAACACTTGGCATGCTGAACTCAGAATATTCCTGCTTTGGCAAGAGGCATAGACGAAGATCAGCCTGCACATACATCAATCAGAATATTCCTGCTTTGCAAGCAGGTATAGTCAAAGATAAGCCTGCACACTTGTGCATCAGAAAATTCCTACTTTGTCAGGAGGTAAAGACAAAGATCAGCCTGCACATATGTGCAATCTGATCTTAGTCCACACCACCTGAAATTCCTCTTAAAACCAGAAAAGGCTCAACACTTATGATATTTTAAATAAATGCTGACTCACAATAAGTGTATTCAGTGATTTAAGCACTTTCATTTCAACACCATGCATTTTGCAAATGTTTTTATTCAGCATGACAAGGGTAAGCAAGGTGGTTGTCCCGAGATAACTGCTGTTGAGCCCACAAAATGATGTTTGACTTTGAGCTGTGACCTTGACCTTGGTGTTGTCAGAAAAATTCTTTCACATAATTATACTCATGTTGGAGAATAAATGCGCTAAAGTTTTCTTTAAGTCTATCAATAAATGAAGAAGTAATGGTCTTGACAAATTCTGACAGACTAGCATATTACTCAAAAATATGATAAGTAGAGTTATGGTTCTTGTGCACTGCTCTTTTCCTTAATGAAATCTACCAACCTATTAAGTTCTATGATTCTAGCCTGCATACTTTTTGAGATATGCTCCAGGTGAAAAATGGTCTACTTAAGGATGGAATACCGACCAACCAACAACTGCAAAGCAATATACCCCCTCTTCTTCGAAGTGGGGCATAAATATTTACTCACAATTAGTGAATCCAAGCTTTCAGCCATTTGCAATTTTGCTTATATTCAGCAATTAAGAGGGATAAGTATCCTGAGTTAAGCTATAATAACCCCTTCATTCCTAAGCAGTTTCAAGAGACCCCCTTCATTTCTAATGGTGTGGGAAGCTTTCAGTCAGAGCTGTCAATTTTTATGGCATCAAACATCATTATCTTACAAACTTATTGCTCATTTTGTCACCCACATTTGTCATAACCCCTAACATTTATCACTTATGGATACAATCAATCTAAGAGCTGCAGTTTCTTGGAGGAAAATAAGTCATCATGAAAGTATTGCCCTAGATTAAAGCTATTACTTACTATAATACCAAACACATCAACACTGGTATAGATGTAAACATTTTAAAGGCTTGTCACACTGGGATGGCAATGCTCAATTCTCAAACAAAAGTCTTAGAATTCTCAGAACAAAGTGATGGCATTGCCTTAATTGCGGTAGGAGCCTGTGAAATTGCAGCAGAAACACAGAGCACGATCCCACAGCCCGCACTTTGAGTGTGCACCAAACAGTAGCCTTGGGATTGTCATGAGAGAGGATGACAGAGTGCCATGAAGGTGCCCTAGCATATCCATTAATTTATATATATATATTTCCATATCACAGTAATATTGTACTGAACAGCAGTAAAATGCCACAACATATTCTGGCAATCTATTTGTGATCTATTGATTGAATCTTTTGGGATTAACACTACTTTTAACAATTTTACAGTCTTATATTGGTGACTGGGGTATCTAACTATGGACTCCTCGTAATTCTCTCACCAGTACTACCATGCCATCCTTTCCAAGCCACCAGCACACTGCACTCCATAATCATGAAAGGAAAATAATTGCTAAGTTTCAAGTCAATCTAACATAAGGTGAAAAGTTATGCTTGGATGCTACTTGTGTGATAACTTAAAACATCCCATCTTTAGACAGGTGTATATTTCCTCTCGTCATTTGAAAAAGCATCAAATATATATTTGGTTGCATAGATACCAGATTGACATTTTGATCGTCCCAGCATGAAATTCTATCGCCATTAATTGTATCATATTGAACGTGAAAATGAACAATGCACAATTTTCATACCTCCGTAGGGCAACAATAGCCAAACAGGAAAGGCTTTGATACAATAGAAAATATTGGAATTAATTATTAGTCTGTATATTTTTTGATTATGTTTTTAATTCCACCCAATCTTGGTTGCAGTTTGAATGAATGAAAAGGTGTCATCAATCAATAACAATTTCACAGAATTAACAAACCCTTAACATTCTCATGGTGATCATGGCATATTCATGCTGTCCAACAAGCTTTGGCAGACACTATGGAAAAGTCTGCATTATATTCTCCTTTCAAGATTTCCTTGTCCTTGGACAAGTTCTGATGGAAAAACTACTTTTCTGAAGATTATTGAGAAATAACGGTAGATTATCATTTAATAACCTCACCACCTACCAGTGAAATTACCAAAAAACTTATTTCCGATTTTGTTCATTTCACCCTTACTGACGTTATCTTACAGGATCCAAATAAGTGGGGTCATCATAATTTTTGCCTAGCAATCAAACGAAAATTGACACACTTCAAGAAAACTTGTCCCAGGAATTTCACATTTTGTCTTAATTTAATTATGCAATAAAGAAAGAGAATAATCATTTATTTTTCGAGGAAATTGATTGATTATCTCACTTTGTCAACAACATCTCATTTGAAAATATAGCTTCTGTTGTTCAATTGATAAAATATAAATCCATCTTATACAAAAATAAACAATTATCCTCTATGTAATCATAAATTAGTCACACTTAACCATTTCAATAAGGTACTAAAATACAAGGTTCTTTTTTTTTGTGTACCATTGATGATCTTGTGTGAACAAGCAAAACTTGAAAAGTTAGCATTGGTTGATCAACCAATGACAGATAAATTGATCTAAAACTAAGAATTAATGTATTTCCTCAAATAATATTGCCCTCTCAGGTAATTATTTTAAGTAGCACACCTAAAATTTTAACTAAGAAAACCAACTTCAAAGGCCTAAATTTTAGGAACTTTTTGAGACTTCTTCTCTAATGAGATGAAATTTTCTGTAAACAATCATAGGGGAAATTCACCTTAAATTAAAGGGAAAAGGGCCTAAAAGACATCAATTTTAATGATTTTTTAAATCAGAAAATGCATACTAAATAAAAGCTGCAGGACCATGTAATGTATAGCTCCAGTGTGAGCGCTTATATGGAGAAATACGGTATCCACAATTTTCAGGGGTCTGTGCAATAACCATTGTAATTGCCAATATGTATTGTGCACATACAATAATTGAATAGGCTTCTTCTGAGATTTAAAAGAATGTGTTCTGCATTTGCCTAATAAATCCTTCAAGTAATAATATTATAAATACAAAGAAGGGGACCATGATGGTCCTATAGCGCTCACTTGAATTATGCTAATTCAAAATTTGAAGAACTTCCTTCTTTTTGTCATTGACCTTTTCAGGACAACTTTTTTTATTTGTGACCTGTCATGCGAAAAGGGACCATCTGGGTAGTGCGTAAAGTGTTGACCCTGTGCGAACCTTTACGCAATGTGCTTATTTTCTGAATCTAGAATGTTCAATCTACCTTCCAGTGAAAGAATATTTGAAATGCAACATCAGGTTGACCAATGCTGAACCCAATCGTTTTTTCAAATAGTCATTTTACAGAGTTCCAAGATGGTCCATTTTTGCGTGATGGGTCACATTTAAGTAAGACTATCAATTAATTGGAATCATATGGACTAGAGAAGAAATAAGGATTTTTTTATGAATTGACTTAGAGACCTACTTTTTGACTGGGCATTATCTATTTTTGGACATGATATAGATAGTATCAAGATAAAAAATTTCATACAGTTTGACAATAATTTAAGCAAATTCATTATTAAAGAATAACAAGAGAGCCGTTGGCCCTGGGTCGCTCACCTGAGAAAAAAGCTTCATTACCTAGGTATATCCATGCAACCACAGAAAAAGAGATGTTCACTTATTCAATCAGATAACATTTGAAATAATCCTCCCCCCCCCCCTCTGCTCCTCCCCTGGTCATTATTTATTTAAGCTTTTTTCATAAAAGGTGTGTGATCAGCTAATCTATGCCAGATATACAGGCTGAGTCTGAGACTTTTAAAGTTTTCTTTAATGAGTTGATCAATCCATGTCAAATATAAAGGCTGTAGAGATTCAAAATCAACAAAGCACTCCCCCTCCCCCAAGATGCTCTGCACCTGGTGAATCTACAGTCATGATTCAATTAATGTCCATATGCTGATCATTCATACCAATTTTCAAGTCTGTAGGACTCCTGGTTCATTAGAAGAAGTTAATAAAATATTTCAAAAATGATCCAAAGTACTACCCCCTCCCCAAGACACTCAGCACCTGGTGACCCTACAGTCATGATTTTAGCTATTTTTATTAATGTCAATATATTGATCATCCATTACAATTTTCAAGTCTGTAGGGTTCCTGATCCAGGAGAAGAATAAGGTTAAAGATTTCAAAATTGATCCAAAGTACTACCCCCTCCCCCCCTAATGCTCCGCATCTGGTGGCCCTACATTCATGCTTTTAGCTATTTTATTTAAGATCCATATGCTTATCATCCATGCAAATATTGAAGTCTGTAGGGCTCCTGATTCATTAGAAGATGAAGGTTAAAGTTACAAAATTTTCACAAAAGTACTACCCTCTCCCCCTGGTGCTCCGCACCTGGTGGCATTACAGTCATGATTTTAGCTATTTTTATTAAGGTCTATGAGCTGATCCTCAATGCCAATTTTCAAGTCTGTAGGGCTTGTGGTTCAGAAGAAGAAGAAGGTTAAAGATAACAAAATTTTCACAAAAGTACTACCCTCTCCCCCCTGGTGCTCCGCACCTGGTGAATCTACAGTCATGGTTCTAGCTATTTTTATAAAGGTCCATATGCTGATCATCCATGCCAATATTCAAATCTGTCAGGCTCCTGGTTCATCAGAAGAAGAAGGTTAAAGATTACAAAATTTTCACAAAAGTACTACCCCCTCCCCCCTGGTGCTCCGCACCTGGTAGCCCAACAGATATGGTTTTAGCTATTTGTATTCAGGTCTATGAGCTGATCATCCATGCCAATTTTCAAGTCTGTAGGGCTCCTGGTTCCGAAGAAGAAGAAGCTTAAAGATTACAAAATTTACCCAAAGTACTACCCCCTCCCCCCTGGTGCTCCGCACCTGGTGGCCCAAAAGATATGATTTTAGCTATTTTAATTAAGGTCTATGAACTGATCATCCATGCCAAGTTTTAAGTCTGTAGGACTACTGGTTGAGAAGGAGAAGAATTTTAAAGATTTTCTTAAATTTTCACTGTTTGTTGCCATAGCAACTAGAGTTTTCCATGGATTTCAATTCTTTTAGCTATTTTTGAAGGGGACCACCTAAGCAACATTTCTGTAAAATTTGGTATAAATTGGCCAAGTAGTTTAGGAGAAGATGTCGTTTAAAGAAATTGTTGACGGACGACGGACGCCGGACGCGGACCGACGACGGACGAAAGGTGATCACAATAGCTCACATGAGCACTTCATGCTCAGGTGAGCTAAAAAGGGGGTATTTTAATTTGACTTTATGTAACCTACTTTTTGGATCCTGCATTATCCATATATAAAGATGACCTGAAATTTTTTCTTAGATTTGATCTAGTGGCCTACTTTTTGACCTGGCATGGCCTGTTATAGAAATGACTTAGATATCGCCAAGCTCAACATTCTGACAAATACTGTATACAAGCTCTAAAGAACCCTGAGGTTCTATGAAAACATCATATTTCCATTCGAAAGGGATGGGCTTACATGTATATTAGAGGATACAATACATGTATTATTTAAGACAATGAACAAATAGCAAAAAATAAACATAATTGACCATCTTCTTGACATGGTATGGCCTTTTTTTTTCCAAAACAAGACCTAGATATCATCCAGCTGAGCATTCTGACAAATTTTGACATTGATTGAGCAAATATTGTGAACTCTAGATAAAAAATAAAAACTTTCTTCAATTGACCCAGTGTCTTACTTCTTTTACTGGCATGACCTATTTTTGAACCTGACCTAGATATTATCAAGATAAACATTCTGACCAATTTCAACAATGATTAAGTAAAATTTGAGATCTCTATGTAAAAATATTTTTTCTAAGATTTGACATGGTATTGCTTTTGAACCTGCATGACTTGTCTTTCACATGACCTAGATATCATAAAGATAAACATTCTGACCAATTTTGACAATGATTTAACAAGAATTTCTGACATCTGCGCCATAAAATGGATTTGATCTTCTTTTTGACCTGTTTTGAATATGATTCCTATTCTTTGAAGAATTTGGAACAAGAGGCTCAAGAGGGCCTGTATCGCTCCACTGACTTATATAACCCAAGACTTTTGCCCTGCCTAACCCATATTTTTGGGATCAATAAAAATTTTTAAGTATAAGGTCATCGAAGGAACATCCATGCCAAGTTTCTTTTATAATCAGCCCAAGGTTTGGGAGAAGAAGATTTTTAAAGATTTTAACGTGAAAAAAGCCCCCCCCCCCCCCCCCCCCCCCGCCATGCTCATATTTGGGGGTCAATCAAAATTTCTTGAACAATTTAAGTAAAAGGGTCACCAAAGGAAGATCCATGCCATGTTTCATTGAAATCAGCCCAATGGTTAGGGAGGAAAAGATTTTTAAAGATTTAATCGTGAAAAAAATCCCCCCCCCCCCTACCACGCCCATGTTTGGGAGTCAATCATAATTTCTTGAGCAATTTAGGTAGTGGGTCACCCAAGGAACATCCATGCCAAGATTCATTGGAATCAGCCCAAGGTTTGGGAGAAGATTTTTAATGAATTCAACGTGAAAAAATGCCCCTCCCCCTGCCATGCCCATATTTTGGGGTCAATCAAAATTTCTTGAACAATTTAAGTACAGGGTTTTCAAAGGAACATCCATGCCAAGTTTCATTGAATTCAGCCCAATGGTTTGGGAGGAGAAGATTTTTAAAGATTTCAATGTGTAAAAATGCCCCGCCCTGCTAACCCCAAATTTGGGGGTCAATCAAAATTTCTTGAACAAATTAAGTAAAGGGTCACCTGAAAGGAACATCCATGCCAGGTTTCATTGAATTCGACCCAACGGTTTTGGAGGGGAAGATCTTAAAGATTTTAACATGAACAAATGCCACGCCCATATGTGGGGGCCATTCAAAATTTCTGTAACAATTTAAAAAGAGGGTCACCCAAGGATCATTTCTACCTAGTTTCATTAAATTCTGCCCCTTGGTTTGGGAGGAGAAGATGTTTAAAGAAAAAATTTACGCACGCACAGATGGCTGCACGACGGACACTCAGCCATGACAATAGCTCGCTGGCCTTTAGCCAGTGTAGCTAAAAAATATGGCCCAATCATTTTGTGTGATGTTTGTTTGAATTCTACCTAGTAGTTTAGGAGGAGAAGATTTTTCTTTATAATTGTTGACTGATGGACGGACAGACAGGTGGACAGACAGACTCAAAACATTGATCATTCACAATAGCTCACCTTGAGTACTTCTAGTTGAGCTAACAAGAAGTTTTGATTTTGAAGTTTTGAATTTGAAGTGTTGATGGGTTTTTTTATCATAATAAGTCTGTCCTATTATGATTAGATTCTTCTTTTTTCTCTGAAAATAGATTTTACTTGCCATCCACTTTATGTTTAGAGGAAACCTAAATAACATTGTGGAAAGCTGTGTTTAGAGAGGTAATATTTAATTAGAAAAGGACAGTAATTTTCTACATACACATTGAAAAAAGTAAGTAAGAATTGAGAACAAGAAGAAATCATTTGAGCCTGTGCATGACATTTCCAACAATTTGTCATGTGCCTGAATGTCCCACATTAAGAAGCCTTGACTATCACATAGTGTAATTACAAAATTGCCTGATTGCCTTAACCCTTTCCTGTTTTACAAAATTTTGGACCTGTCCAAATTCAAAGGTTTTGCAGACGAAAATTTAAGGTGGATTTAATTTGAAAAATAACCATTCAGTAGGGTAGAAAATAGTGTGGAAAAAGAAGAAATTGCTTGTCAGAAGCAATTTCTTCTTTTTTCTCAATGTTTTCTCAATCATAAAATCACAGGCACGTAAAAAGCAGGGATTAAACAGCAAAGGGTTAAGACACATTGGGACCCTATCTATCCACAAAGTGAAAAGTGAAGATTCTGGTCAGACTGTGCAGATACACAGGCTAGCCAGAACCTTTGATTGGCGCACATTTGATTTGTTGGAAAAGTTACAGTAAGCTCATTTGTTACTTTTACAATGGTTCTTCTAAGTAAAAGCCTGTACCAACAATAAGTCTAGAATATTCTAAAACTTCTCTGATTGCTATGAAACTAAAAGAATATTTTTGACTTAAAATTATAGAAACACTTTGATCTCAAATCTAAAATACACTAACAATCAGCCTACAAAGCCTCTTTTCAACTTAATTGTTGTGGGGAAAACTTAAGACAGACTGGTTGAAATGACAAACAAGAGCTTTGCATAGCAGTGCATATACGCCCTAAACAGTGATTTTTGTTCAATTCAAGGGCAGATAATTCAAGATTTCTCAGGAATGACTGGAGCGATTTGAATTTCAGAGGTCTTATGCACAACTAGACATCATAGGGAGTAATTGTGCAAAGTTTCAGCTTATTCCTATTGTTAGTTTAGGAGGAGTTGCATACACAAAAATTTGCTAACAGATGGACTGACAACTAAGGCAAAAAGATAATACGACCCTTTGGGCGTATTGAAAATTGGTAGTTTTTATATGGGTAATTTTATTTGGTGAAATATTCAAATTCATCAGGATAAGGGTTAATTATTATTATGTTAGTCAACAAATACAGCATAATCCACACAGGGTTACTAAGATAGGGCATTGTGTTTGGAGTTCTATGACAGGTTTGTGAATTACAAATATATATCAGCCCTTTATGGAAGTTTTATGGAAGTAAGATATAATGAATGCATCTGGACAAACATAAACTAGATTTTTTTTTCAAGTTCAACAAAGAAATCAAGCTGGCATACGATTCACTGACATTAGCTGATCTATTGATTATTGATAGGTATATTAACCCTTGTCATGCTGATCCCAGAATATTCCTGCTTTGGCAGGATGTATGGACAAACATCAGCCTGCACATATGTGCAGTCTGATTTTAGTCCATACAACCTGATTTTCCATTTTAAACCAGATAAGTTTCAGTAATTATCTTTTCAAATTCAAATGCTGGCTCACAATTAGGAAATACAGAGCTTTCAGCACTTTGATTTATATATAATTTTGCCAAGATTTTTTATTCAGCATGACAATGGTTAAAAGGCACTGTCTTGTGTTCCTGAGGCACCAAGAAAAATTCCTCTAAAAATTTGTTGCAATCCATCCAATGGTTTCTGAGAATTTTTGGATAGATGCACACATACATTTAATAATAGAGACAAAATTATGAAAAAAAGCCAACAAGTGCTGGGTTTTGGCCAGTAGAGCTAAATTTGTCTCATTAAATATGTTGAATAATTCAAACTAAAAAGCCAGCATACAAGGCTAAATCTAAATAGCAGCTTTTGAAATAAGATAAAATGTTTGAAATCATTTATCCAGATGCATTAAATCTGATTCTCAAAGGGATTTGCTTGCAAGGGGGTGCCAAAAACTCACATAACCATGGTTCAGCATGGAATATTCGCATTAACATTCACAGGTACAAATAGGTTACTAGTCTATTGAAAAATTGCAGTACAATCCAAGTGATTGGATGAGACATATAACCTGGTTCAATCTCATTGGTTGTATTCAAATAAGCAAATAGACTGGTGATTTGTAAATGTCTTACATGTCTGCTTCACAAACTGAGTCAAAGTAATTAGTTTTATTATATACCTAAAGATATTTTTATTCCATTTTCTTTTTGTTTTTGCAAATTAAACTAGATAGGTATATGATAAATGGAATACCAATTTAGGATAGCAATCCAACATCATGTGTATGGTTTAAATGTATTTCAATTGGGATAAAAGTTCTCACAACTAAGATCAATTCTTCTAATCTGCTTCCTGAACATGACTAAGTACTCATGCCAAATGTGTGGGCCAATTAAGGAAAAAACCAAGAATGGTGGAACCCCGGACCTTTTACACAAGAAGCAGACACTCTGATTCTCAACCAATGATACCACTTCGATGGCTTAAAAACTACCGTCATCCCAAGTAAGGAGAAGAAAATACAAGTAGATGGCTTGGTATGAAGCAACTATAACTGCCTCCATGTTAATAGGCAATTACAACTGTTTCATGCTGAGCCATTGACTTGCATTTTCTTCTCCTTACTGGGGATGATTTTTATAAAGTATAATGTGTATTTAGCGACAAGTTACAAAACCACCCAAAAAGGGGTCCTTAAAGATACTGCTTGATTAGGCCACATTTTGGCCAAGCACTGTTAGCTCAGCGGTAACATATTGGACTGTCATTCATAGGGTTGTCAGTTTGAATTGATTGAATGGAGTTTAACGCCGCTTTCAACACTATTTTAGTTATATTGAGGCGGCTGGGGCACCTAACAATGGATTCCTGGCATTTCTATCACCAGTACAACCACCACATTCTTTCCTAGCTTCCAGTGGCTATCTCACATAGGTCTACGATTATCAACCCATTGGTGAGAGACAATAAGTCGGAAAGAATGAATGCCGCCGTCAGGATCGAACCCGCGAACTCTAGATTGACAGTCCGACGCGCTACCAACTGCGCTATGACGGTGGCTCTGTGAGTTTGATAAAAGTTATTGTGATATAAGTCATTTGTCTCCTACCAATGGGGGAATGATAATTGAGCCTGTGTGTGAGATTTCCAACAATTCAAATATGCACAAAGCAAAGACTCTGTCCAGCCTGTGCATTTGCACAGTCTGACCAGAGTCTTCAATATGCGCTCAATAGATAGAAGGGGTCTCAAAGTATCAGTAAAGCATCAGGTAACTTTATATTCATAGTATGTGGCTGTCTACACTACTCAATGTTTGCACCTCAAAAAAAATTCAAATTGTTGGAAATGTCACGCTTAGGCTCAATTAGTAAGTCTAAGAGGGATGAGCAGCTGGTGGTTCAGATAAAATGTTGTGGTTGTACTTGCGTAAGCAATGACAGGAAACCATAGGTAAATGCACCTGCCAACGCAATATAACTGCAATAATGTTGAAAGTTGCGCCAAACCCCATACAAGTAAGCAAGTAGTATACATTTTATTCACTAATTAGAAACATAACTTTAGATGAATATGTAACAATGTTACTGAAAATTCCTTAATAATCTTTTCTAGTTCAAACTCAATAAATTCACATTTGGCTTGAAAGAAAATTTAATCAAAGATGTTGTATTGCTGTCGTAAAATAATATTCCCTTTTGAGTGTTTGTATTGTGTGAGTGACAAAATAGAAAGATGTTGTATTGCTGTCGTAAAATAATATTCCCCTTTGAGTGTTTGTATTGTGTGAGTGACAAAATCGAAAGATGTTGTATTGCTGTCGTAAAATAATATTCCCCTTTGAGTGTTTGTATTATGTGAGTGACAAAATAGAAAGATGTTGTATTGCTGTCGTAAAATAATATTCCCCTTTGAGTGTTTGTATTGTGTGAGTGACAAAATAAAAGCTACATATACAGCAGACTCGGTACAGCCAACTTACATTCTCAGAGGAGTCATCCATGGGCTACAAGGCAGGAAACAATACAAACATTACAATATCTATAACAATACAATACAAATAGCTACAATATCATACTACATTCCTCATTCATTTATCATTCATTTCAGATAAAATATGCCTTGGGTATTCAAAGATGATTTTAGAATCATCGGATACAGGATCATTCAAATTATATGACCCTGGCTATGTTTAATTTCAATCCTGTTGAATCTTACGTATTTATTAAATGAAATGCCTCATTTTCGTACATTTCAAGTAGTCTGATGCAAATTTTCCCCACATTAGTTAAGAAGGGTGAAAGCCTCTTAAGCCAAGATTTGGCTGGCTGGTCCTAGTCTAAATTGTCTGCAAAGGCCACGTCTATAATAGGAATAAATTGTCAATTTAAGGTAGAATTAAGAAGCCTAGGAATTAATTCATGATTTTTATGACAAATGTAACAGCTTTTCATTCTATGGAATACATTTAAAGCCTAGGTTGTATGTTGGTACCCTCTTGAAACAACTTTTTATCAAACAGGTACATTCAGAATTCAGAAGAGAGATAAACAGTAACTTTTTTAACTAATCTGGATGTCACACTATAATTAAGACTTTCCTATTTTGCAAACAAGGGCCATAATTTTACAATATGCATTAAGGCAGTGGACCTGTATACATAATGAACTTTAACAGTGCTAACCTAGGTTTCCTAATGATTTCATTAGGGAACCTAGGTCAAAACTGTTTAAGTTCATGAAACCAGAAACGTTTTGGAACTATTACAGGTCCACTAGATTAAGTTATCTCAATATAAATATACATGTATGTTTTAGTCTAATGATAAGACAAGTAGCTCATGCTGTAGTTCAAACAAATATAACGAAATGACAAGATTAAAGTTGGTCATGCAGATAAATTTTCCACAAGGGTATCTTTTCCTTCAACACAAGAGGCCCAAGAGGGCCTGTATCGCTCCACTGGCTTTAACATCATTAGACTTGCATTAAATGAATCTTTCTTTGAATGAAAACAACACCTCGAAATCTCTTAAGACCTATTTTATATTAATTAACTGGGTATGGCTCACATTGCACCAAAATTCTCAAGTTTCATTGAAATTGGCCCAACCTTCATCAGGAGATGTAGTTCAAAGCTTTCGGGCTCAAAATAAGCCACACCCTGACATGCCAATATTTAAGGGCTAATTAATATTTCGCATACAATTTTTGAAAAGGGTCACAGAAGGAACATTCTGGTAAAGTTTCATTGAAATCGGCCCAATGGTTCAGGAGGAAATGTCGTTCAAAGATTTCAGGCTCAGATAAGCCCCGCCCTGCCACGCCCATATTTGGGGGCCAATCAAAATTTCAGGAACAATATTTGAAAAGGGTTACCCCAGGAACATTTTGGTAAAGTTTGGTTGAAATCGGCCCAATGGTTCAGGAGGAGATGTCATTCAAAGATTTCGGGCTCAAAATAAGCCCCGCCCTGCCACGCCCATATTTGGGGGTCATTCAAAATTTCTTGAACAATTTAGGTAAAGGGTCACCCCAGGAACATTTTGATTAAGTTTGGTTGAAATCGGCCCTGTGGTTCAGGAGGAGATGTCATTCAAAGATTTTGGGCTCAAAATAAGCCCCGCCCTGCCACGCCCATATTTGGAGGTCAATCAAAATTTCTTGAACAATTTAGGTAAAGGGTCACCCAAGGAACATCCATGCCAAGTTTCATTGAAATTGGCCCAACGGTTTGGGAGGAGAAGATTTTTAAAGATTTCAAAGTGAAAAAATGCCACGCCCTGCCACGCCCATATTTGGGGGTCAATCAAAATTTCTTTAACAATTTTAGAAGAGGGTCACCCAAGGAACATTTCTACCAAGTTTCATCAAAATCCGCCCATAGGTTTTGGAGGAGAAGATGTTTAAAGAAAAAGTTTACGCACGCACGGACAGACGCACACACGCACAACGGACACACCGCCATGACAATTGCTCGCTGGCCTTCGGCTAGTGGAGCTAATAAACCAATCTATATGCGCATGTAGCTGAGTTAATCTTGTAACACTTGCATTTCAAAGATGTGGAAACTTATCAAAAGAAGTTTCTAGTAACCTTCGTCAGTAACAGCAAATTGTGCTGTGTAACATATGCCATGCGAGGATCCAGTAGTTTCCTTGATTGATTGATTGTATGGGGTTTAACTCCCCTTTTTAACAATTTTGCAGTCATATTGCGGCAGCTGGAGCACTTACAATAGATTCCTGGTATTTCTCACACCAGTACTTTGTGCATGATAATATCTGGTATGAGTTAAGACCCCGATGGAAATAAGAGTCATTCGACCCTAAATTGTGTTATCCTCGAGTATATAAAAAAGACAGTACTACCATCACATCTTTTCCTTTCCTCCAGCCTCTATGCCACATAGGTCTACGATTATCAACCCATTGGTTGGTGACAAATTGTCAGAAATAATGACCACTTCCAGGGATTGATTCCAGGAACTTTTGAATGACAGACAAATGCAATACTAAGAAGTTTCCTTGAAATGGGTGATTAATTGAAATAATTTCAAATATATTCACATCCCAGCACTAAAACATTGAAAAAGTCTTAATAGTTACGACCATTTAGCACTTGGACGTCAATACAGATACCAAATATTTGTCATACTGAACTCGGAAAATTTCTGCTTAAATGCCAGAGGGTATAGATCACCCGCACATATTTTTGTTTAATAATAGGCCATATGGCATGAAAATCCTTTTTAAGGTAGTGGACCCATAATAGTTTTGCAATTATTCCGGAGTAATGAACATAAACAGTGGGAACCAAGGTTTCCTAATGATTTTCATTCGGAAACCTTGGTTAACATTGTGAAAGAACATGTGGTCAAAAATATTGTGGAACTATTATGGTTCCACTACCTTTAACCAGAAAAGTTTGAAAATTAGAGTTTCAAAATTAATACTGACTTACAACAAGCACCTTAAACATCTTCTGTTTTCAGCCTTTCATTTTAATGCAATTTTTCCAAGGTTTTAATTTCAGTAAGACAAGGGATAACATTTCTGCTGGTATCAAATTACCAGGGAGAGTCCAATAGACTGGGTATCAATTTGTCATACACGGTGACAAATTACTACTTGTGTGTACGGAGACGCCTACAATTATCGTGGAAAATGCCAATCCCTGCCCCATGCTGACCTTCAAGAATTCTAACACCATTAAGTTACAGTGGTTGTAAGTTGTCTTTAATTTCATGGGAACTTATGATGGTTTAGTACAAGTGTTCCCCCTTGTGATGATAAAATATGAGATATACTTGGCTTTTCTAAATTGATGGCTCAGCGTGAAACATTTGTAACTGCCTATATGTATATAGGCAGTTACAACGATTTGCACTTAGCCATCAAAATGCTTGATAGTAAAAGCAGTTCTTTGTTGACATGTAAATGTTTACAGCTGAAAGTTCAAAATTAAAGGCTTAGAATCAATAGGGACTTTTCATACAAGTTTTGATCTACGAATTTCTAATTCAAATCAGTGTGGTCACAAGCTGACCTTTACTTTGCAAAAAGTGTGACAGATAATGAACAATTCATATGATAATATTATTATGCAACATGGCAGAATTCTAAAGAAGACTCTAAAAGAAGAGCACTGCAAATAGATGCAAGTTTCTAAATCAGAAAACTCAGCCAAATCATAAAAGAAGATGCCTAAGTGCAACCTAGTAAGCTTACCTGACCTTTTAAAATGGAAATCAAACCTTTAAACTGATCTTAAACTACCACTATCCCCCAATGTACCCCAATGAAAAAGTAAATATGTAGTGATGTCACACTATTACATCCTGCGACATTATGATATGAAAGCGGTTCTTGGCTGAACCTGAGAGAAAGTTAGCATTTTTAATGGACAAATTGATAAATTTGAAAGGTATCTATTAGCATCTATATCCTTTTTATTTGTATGTTTTTAATGCTTTTAACTGTAGCATAATGTGTATACTTTGGTTGAGTTACTAAGGAAGCAAGAGAATCATGGCTGCCATTACCAGTTTGAATTTATGTCTATGTTCCCATTAAATGCCTTAAGGAAATATTAGAAGTTTTACGGCATTGGGCTATTCTTCAATGTTTGTCAGGTCAACATTTACCCAAAAAGTTGTACAAGTTAGTGAAAATAGAATTAAACTCATTGTAAAAGTTGAAAACATTTTCATTCCCTTTAATTAACCATTTCTAGAAATTAAACATGCATTTAACTCTTTCCTAATCAAATTCACTAGTTCCAATCTTGCAAATTTTACAAATTACTTTTTTTCTTAATCAATCAAGTTCACTTTGGGCCATCTAATTTCATTTCATTTGTTGAATACTTAACTTAAATAATGAAACTTAAAATAGGAATAATGAATCCTAAAATTTAACTCAATGTATGATTTTGGTCTTAAGACCATTTCCAATATTATTTCAGTCTTGGCTCAAGCATCAATTTATCATGTATAGGATGTCAGTATTTCTGACAAACAATTCTAGTTCTCCTCTCCTCTTCCACACATACCGTATTTCTCCTAATAAACACTCCCGGGAGCTATACATAACATGGTCCTGCAGCTTTTATATAGTATGCATTTTCAAAAAAAAATAGTATTTAAAAAATCTTTGAAATTGATATCTTTTTGGCCCATTTCCCTTTTTTTGAGGTAAATTTCCTCTAAACAATCATAACTAGAAAGCCATGAATGGCTTGAGTCGCTTCACAGGCTTGAAATTCTTGTAATAGCAAATCTAAGTTTTGACTACATTTTTAGATATTTTGGGTTCTACTGATGTTGAAATGATTTTCAAAGTTTAAACTATGTAACAAATAGAGAAATGACCGCCGCCCAAATAAGACATATTATTCATCCAATGACAATAATTTTTGGCTACATGATAATGGGTCATCCAATGATCATACCAATGAAGTTTGATTGATATCCATCGGTTACATTCTGAGAAAATGATTTTCAAAGTTTCCACTATATAACATATAGAGAAATGACCTCCACCAATATTATTCATGTTTTTCAACCGATCAATAAAATGTTTGGTAGACTGATAAAGGGTCACTCAAGGATCATTCCAGTGAAATTTGATTGATATCCATCAGTTACATTTGGGAAAATGATTTTCAAAGTTTCCACTATATAACATATAGAGAAATGACCTCCGCCCAAAAAATACATACTTTTCATCCAATCACAATCATTTTTGGTAGAGTGATAAAGGGTCACCCAAAGATCATTCATCTAAAATTTGGTTGATATCTATTGGTTAGATTCTGAGAAAATGATTTTCATAGTTCCCACTATATAACATATAGAGAAATGACCTCCGCCCATAAAATGTATATCTTCCATCCGATCACAATCATTTTTGGTAGAGTGATAAAGGGTCACCCAAGGATCGTTCATCTAAAATTTGGTTGATATCTATTGGTTAGATTCTGAGAAAATGATTTTCAAAGTTTCCACTATATAACATATAGAGAAATGACCTCTGCCCGCAAAATACAAATTTTCATCTGATCACAATAATTTTTGGTAGACTGACAAAGGGTCAACCAAGGATCATCCATGTAAAATTTGGTTGATATCTATAAATTAGAACCTGAGAAAAGTCATTTTTTACCATATTTTGAAATTAGCAACGCCCATTAAATCCATAATTTTCATTGGATCAAAATTTCTTGAACAACTTTGAAAGAGGGACACCCAAGGATCATTTATGTGAAGTTTGGTTGAAATCTATCCAGTAGTTTCTGAGGAGAAGATTTTTAAAGAAAAAGTTTACCTCCGGACGCACGACGGACACAATGCCATGACAATAGCTCCAGCTAGGCTTTCAGCCAGTGGAGCTAAACAAGAGCAACGCCTACGGGTGACTACGCTCTGCTGTAAGTGCTTGTTGGTAAAAAAAACTAATGGACGGTGAAAACAAGAGGGCCATAGTGGCCCTAAAGCGCTCACCTGAGTTAACAGTCTTAAGATCTGACCTCTTAACCTAGTTTTTAACCACACTTGACCCAAATTCAAACCAGACAGATGTTTGAAGACAATTTCAATCTGGCTAATTCTCTGGATGATAGGGCAAAACTTATGGCCTCTAGAGTGTCTACAAGGATTTTCTAAGATTTGACCCTGTGACCTCGTTTGTGACCCCACTTGACCCAAGTTCATCAAGAAAGTCATTCTGACCAAGTTTCAAGTTGATTGAGCAGAATTATGGCTTAAAGAGTGAGTGTCTACAAGGTTTTTCTAAAACTTGAACCTGTGTCCTTATTTTTATTCCCATTTGACCATAATTCAAACTTTACCTAGACTTCATCAAGACAATCATTCTGACCAATTTTCAGATTGATTGAGCAAAAAATATGGCTTATAGAGTGTCTACAAAGTTTTTCTAATATTTGACACCGTGACCTCATTTTTGACCCCACCTGACCCAATTTTG
The DNA here is from genome assembly GCA_948146395.1 of Fragum whitleyi. Classification (NCBI taxonomy): domain Eukaryota; kingdom Metazoa; phylum Mollusca; class Bivalvia; order Cardiida; family Cardiidae; genus Fragum; species Fragum whitleyi. The sequence continues at coordinate 11,165,757 of OX411546.1, read as the reverse complement.
AACTAGTCCAAGATTTTATCAAGACAATCATTCTGACCAATTTTTAGGTTGATTGAGCAAAAAATATGGCTTCTAGAGTGTCTACAAGGTTTTTCTAATATTTGACCTCGTGACTTCATTTTTGACCCAACTTGACCCAATTTGAAACTTGTCCAAGATTTCATCAAGACAATCATTCTGACCAATTTTCAGGTTGATTGAGCAAAAAATATGGCTTCAAGAGTGTCTACAAGGTTTTTCTAATATTTGACCTCGTGACCTCATTTTTGACCCCACTTGACCCAATTTTGAACTTGTCCGAGATTTCATCAAGACAATCATTCTGACCAATTTTCAGGTTGATTGAGCAAAAAATATGGCTTCAAGAGTGTCTACAAGGTTTTTCTAATATTTGACCCTGTGACCTCATTTTTGACCCCACTTGACCCAATTTTGAACTTGTCCGAGATTTCATCAAGACAATCATTCTGACCAATTTTCAGGTTGATTGAGCAAAAAATATGGCTTCTAGAGTGTCTACAAGGTTTTTCTAATATTTGACCCTGTGACCTCATTTTTGACCCCACTTGACCCAATTTCGAACTTGAACGAGATTTCATCAAGACAATCATTCTGACCAATTTTCAGGTTGATTGATAAAAAAATATGGCTTCTAGAGTGTCTACAAGGTAAATGTTGACGACGCACGACGCACGACGAACGACACACGACACACGACGGACGACGGACGCCGGACATCATGGGACCACAAAAGCTCACCTTGAGCACTTCGTGCTCAGGTGAGCTAAAAACTAAGTAGAACAAGATGTGTTTGTGAAACACGAATGCCCCCGATAAGGCAAAGGTTAAGTTTGGTTAAGTTTTCGGACTGACGGACGGACAGATGGACAGACAGACGGACAGACAGACGGACATGAGTAAAACAATATGCCCCCGATCTCTCGATCGGGGGCATAAAAAAGGGCATAATTTGCAGAAAATGTTTCAAAAGTTATCCCCCTTGAAAGAAAATGTTGCCCCTTGAATGGTGAATAAGTGTGCCAAGTTTCATGTGAATGCCTTCAGTAGAACCAGAGATATCACAAAAATGTCAAAGTTTTTGCATTTTTTTTCACAAATTTGACGTTGAAAAATGAACCTGACCTTGTCTGATGACCTTGAACTAGGAACCAACAGAAAGTGCTTTTCCCAGGCAATCATCATGTGAAATATGAAGACCCTATCTTTTACCATTTAAAGTAATTGCAATATGTCAAAGTAATTGAATTTTTTTCACAAGTTTGACCTTGAAAAATGACCTTGACCTTGACTGATGACCTTCAACTTGGTACCAACAGAAAGGCCTTGTCCCAGGCAATAATCATGTGAAATTTGAAGGCCCTATCATTAACCATTCAAAAGTTATCTCAAAATGTCAACGTTTTTGCATTTTTTTTTGGACAAATTTGACCTTAAAAAATGAGCTTGACCTTGACTGATGACCTTGAATTTAGTACCAACAGAAAGTGCTTGTCCCAGGAAATAATAATGTGAATTATGAAGGCCCTATCTTTTACCATTCAAAAGTTATCGCAAAATGTCAAAGTTTTTGCATTTTTTTCACAAGTTTGACCTTGAAAAATGACCTTGACCTTGACTGAAGACCTTGAACTTGGTACCAACAGAAAGGCCTTGTCCCAGGCAATCATCATGTGGAATATGAAAGCCCTATCACTTACCATTCAAAAGTTATCACAAAATGTCAGATTTTTCCCACGACGACGACAACGACGACGACAATGACACCAAGGCTATAGCAATACCTCGGGTTTTCTCCGAAAACAGCCGAGCTAAAAAATTATTAATCTTATTCATTATTAATCTTATGTTATTGGAACTTAAAAATCATCTCAATGAGACGGTTATTACTGGTACTAACATCATAGGATGCAGTAAGACTTAATGAGACACTCTAAATAATTATGCAATCAAAATGCCCTAATTTATTAATTATGAAATATTATATTAGGCTACCATTACCATATGCCACTGATTTTTGGTAGTCCCCTTAGTGGTCACTTAACACAAATTTTACTGTACTATCAACTATATCAGGGCTCGTGTTTGACCCTTAAACCAGTGTTATGACTCCCAAAAATCCCATTTTGTTCCTCAAAAATTTTCTTCAGGTCATTTTGACCCACTGAATTTCAGGTAGTGCAACCTGTGCAATCAAAAAGATTATATATTATATTATATATTATGTTGTTTAAATCATATAGATAAATTTGAAGACTGATAACTGTTCATATTTAGTCCTTTTTTACCCCTACAAAAACAGCTTTGATCCCTAGAATTTTTTGTTTAAGGGGTCAATGACTCCCAAATTTTAAAATCTAGCACAAGCCCTGTATGTAAAGTCTTCAGACATTAACAACTCTCAATGATCACTCACCTCTCTATAATTTCTGACTCCAGCCTCACGGAATGTAGGTTTGCATTTCAAGTTTTTCTGAAATTAGAGCAATACAAAATAATGTAAGAAGAAATCTGAGTGCCCTTAAAACATAGGCAATTACAAGAGTTTTGCAGTAAAAAAAGAATGGATTTATATTCAAACCATTCTAATTTGTATCAAACATGAACTTCCAATTTTTGAAACATTTCTATCAGTATGACTCAAATCTTTCCAATCATAATTCAGTGTAAGGCAGGGAGTATTATGCTAACATCAATCTGCACATCTGTGCAGGCTGATCTTACTCTTTATTGAATGTAAAAGTTTATTGTATACTCAAGTTTGCTCAGGGATTTTACATTACCTAACCCATATACAACATGTCTCTAGAAATAGCTACTTAACTTTTCTTAACACTTGTCATGCTGAATAAAAATCTTGGCATAACTATATTGAAAAAATCAAAGTGCTGATAGTACGATATGCACTCATAGATTGTCAGTTTTTCTTCTAAATTTTTTTCTTTAACTTTTCTGGTTTTTAAAAGAAAACCAGGTGATATGGACTAAGATCAGACTGTACGTAATGTGCAGGCTGATTTTTGTTTATATCTCCTACAAAAGCAGGAATATTCCAGTCCTGTGTTCAGGATCATAGAATGGTGCAAACAGTTTACCAATTATATCCCACTTTGCACATGGGCTTGTGTGCAAATTGGGGTATAATTTGAAAACTGTTTGCACTCTTTGTTGATGCTGAACGCAGGGTAAGTTCAGCATTTTAGCCGGATTGAGTATAAGGGGTGTTTGTACTGCCTTGTCTTACAAGCTAGCTTGTACAGCAAGGCAGTACAAACACCTCTTATATCCCCCTTGACAAGGGTTAAAACAAACTGAAACTTAAACTTAGTCACATACAATTAGTCTTTTCTCTAAGTCACACACATTTTTTAGTTTTTTTTTCTACATGTGATTTGCTTTACATTATGACAAAAGAATATAACATCAACCTACCACATCCAGAATGGGTATACAACCAATATGAGCCACTATTTTACAGCCCATACACTTCTTTCTAGGTCCTGTCTTCTGAAAACATAAAACAACATGTGTTGATAAGGCAACTGACCATTAAAGGCAATCCGAATGTTCTCCCAAATAGTGCCCCTGTAAAAATATTCAAAAACTGGTTCTTATACATTCTAGAACATTAAATGGCAGTTCAAGAATTTTTTTAACAAGTTCTAGAACTTCAGTTTTTGAACCCTGATTCAAGGTTCTTGAAATTGATGTCAAGAAATAACTCTAGAAATGGTGCAATTCATAGGATTCACCTGATGAAGGCGGCTGTGCCACTGAAAGCTAGTATATTTATATATTATTATTAATACTAGAAATGGTTAATAAATATTTCTAGAACCAGGTCTAGAACAGAGTTCTTGAAGTGCCATTTAATGTTCTTTGAACATTCAAGAACTAGATCTTGAACTTTTTGCAGGGGTAGCTCCCCCTAAACTATTTACTGAAAAAAAAATCAATTGACTTGATTAATTAATCTTTTAGATTAATTAGACGAAAAAATCGATGACACTGTAATTTGATAGATATTTTGTTTCAGAAAATAGTTACAAAACAAGAGGACCTTGATGGTCCTAGATAGCTCACCTGAGTCTCTTTGACCCCTGGAACTTCACATTTATTAAATAGGCAGATGTCAACAAGGAAATGATTTCTACATAAGATCAATACCATGGAAGGTTTTCAGCCAAGAGCAAGAAATATATGCCTTTTCTCTCTTTGATTTTATATAAAAAGGGATGTGCCCCCGGTGAAGATGTAACCCAAGGGTTTGATATGAAAAAATTTGGTAGAGATCCACTAGATGATGCTACATGCTAAATATGTAAGCTGTCTGCCTTCTGGTTTCAGAGAAGACGATTTTTGAGGATTTTCACCGATTGTTCTCAGTTGAGCTAAAAGGGATTTGCCCCAATGGCGCCCAAATATGACCCCAGGGTCTTGATATGAACAAACTTGGTAGAAATCCTCTAGATGAAGCTACTTACCAAATAAGAAAGCTGTCTGCCTTCTGGTTTCAGAGAAGATGATTTTTGACGATTCTCCTATTTTAACCCTTTTTGTTAAGGGTAAAGGAATAGTTAAGGGTAAATTGCATTTATTTGAACAATTTCGGTAGAGCTTGACCCAAGGAACATCCCTGCCAAGTTTCATCAAGATTGACCCACTGGTTTAGGAGGAGAAGATGTTTAAAGGAATTGTGGACGACGGACGGCGCACGACTGACGATGGATGCCGGACATTGTACAATCACAATAGCTCACCTTGAGCACTTTGTGCTCAGGTGAGCTCATAAAAGGTCCCTGTCCATGTTTAGCTCTCAGGAGCATTTATTAGGATAAATACTTCATGCCATTTTTTTCAGAAGTTTAACATTGATGGCTGCCTTTAACCCTTATCCTTTGCATTCAAATTTTGTTTCTAACAAGTTGTCATATTTTTGACATTTCAAACAGTCAGACTCAAGTTTTTCCCATAATGATTAAGAAAGTAGATTATCTAGGCTAAGATCAGACTGAAGATCTTTGAAGGCTGATCTTAGTCTAAACTGCCTCACAAGTCTTGGAAGTAGCTAAATGCCAAGATATTCATACCCCCCACCTTCAAAGTAGAGGGGGTATATTGGTTTCATCATGTCTGTCTGTCCATCCATCTGTCTGTCTGTCCATCCATCCGTCTGTGCGTCCACAGACTTTTTCGTTTCCGGACTCTAACTGACGAACTAAGTGACCTACAATCATGAAACTTAATACAAATGTTCCTTTTGACCCAAAAGTGCCCCATTGTTTTGGGGTCACAGTCACAGTCAGCCTTTGTTCAATTTTGGTTTCCGGACTCTAACTCAAGAACAAAGCAACCTAGAATCATGAAACTTTGTGCAAATGTTGCTTATGACACAAGGAAGTTCCCATATTGTTTTTGGGTCACATAGGTCAAGGTCACAGTCATTTTTTTTTTTTTTTCAATTTTCATTTCTGGACTCCAACTCAAGAACCAAGCAACTTTGAATCATGAAACTTCATGCAAATGCTGCACATGACCTCAATATTTGTTACAAACACATCCTGCACTTATAGCACTTGCATTCTGTTAAAGTGCTTGTGGGGGGTAAAAGTCGGCTCTGTGACAGTTCTAGATTACTACATGGCCCGAGGTTATAAAACTTTTCTCATTCTCAAATCAAAATTTACTCAAACTTCAAATTGAGATTTAAGCTTTTTTAAAATTCTTTAAAAATACTGTTATAAATGTATGAATATAAAAGATAATATTACTAAGCTGTTCTGAATAACAGCTTAAAAATGTTAACTTTTATACTCATACATTATTATAAATTCTAATTTTAAGAAGATTCTCAGTTGAGCACAAAAAAAGTCTATAAACTTAGGCCCAGCAATTATTTGGAGTACCATTACTTAAGATCTACCTAACCTCCCTATCAGTTCTTTGAATTAACTTCAACTTTATTTCAGTCTCTTTTTACACTTCCTTTAGCAATTGCAATCAGAGGTTGCATTTCCATGAGAAACATTCACAAACAGAGGATGATAATACTAGATTTAGAACTAGAAAGCCATGAATGGCTTGAGTCGCTCCACAGGCTTGATGTTCTTGTAAATCAAAGCAAATCAAAGTTTTGACTAGATCTTTAAATATTTTGAGTTCCACTGATGTTGAAAATGATTTTCAAAGTTTCAACTATTTAACATATATAGAGAAATGACCTCCGCCCATAAAAGACATATTTTTCATCCAATCAAAATAATTTTTGGCTGCATGTTAATGGGTCACCAAAAGATCATACCAAAAATGATTGATTGACATACATCAGTTTCAATCTGAGAAAATGATTTTCAAAGTTTCCACTGTATCATTTTTTGAAAAATGACCTCCGCCTATAAAATACATATTTTTCATGCAATCACAATAATTTTTGGTAGACTGATAAAGGGTCACTCAAGTGAAATTTGGATGATATCTGTCTATTAGATTCTGAGAAAATGATTTTCAAAGTTTCCATTATATGACATATAGAGAAATGACCTCCGCCCATAAATTACATATTTTTCATCCAATCACAATAATCTTTGGTAGACTGATAAAGGGTCACTCAAGGGTCACTCAAGTGAAATTTGGATGATATCTGTCAATTAGATTCTGAGAAAATGATTTTCAAAGTTTCCACTATATGACATATAGAGAAATGACCTCCGCCAATAAAATGCACATTTTTCATCCGATCACAATAATTTCTTGTAGACCAATAAATGGTCACACAAGGATCATGCATGTAAAATTTCATTGTTATCCATCAATTAGAATCTGAGAAAACTCACTAATTACCATATTTGGAAATTAGCCACGCCCATTAAATCCATGTTTTTCATTGGATCAAAATTTCTTGAACAACTTTGAAAGAGGGTCACCCAAGGATCATTCCTGTGAAGTTTGGTTGAAATCCATCCAATAGTTTCTGAGGAGAAGATTTTTAAAGAAAAAGTTTCCGACCGGACGCACGGACGCACGACGGACACAACGCCATGACAATAGCACCAGTGGCTTTCAGCCAGTGGAGCTAAAAACTGCCAACATTGACATTTTTAAGTTTCCTAAGAATCTATTGCCAAAAGACACAAACAAGAGCAACGCCATAGGGAACCAACAGTCTAAGCTGCAGGTGCTGTCTTATGTCAAAATAGGGATATAACTCATACAAACATACTCTCAGATTTATCTCCCTTTATACTTGCGATGGCTTTTGTCATGGTGAACACACATACCAAGTTTCATAAAGTTTTCTCTGATAACAACAGTGCTATGACCAAGCTTAATGTTTGTCAGGCCAACAATTACACAAATGTCTACACCAACAACGATGCTTACACCTGCAAAAACAATGCCTACACCATCAGCAATACCAACGCATACATGAACAAAGCCAAGGTGATGACTATACCTCAGGTTTGCTATAACAACCAAGCTAAAAATCTTACAATACAGTCCTGTTCCATGGCATAGCAGAAATCTCCGGAAGCGTTTGTATCCATCCATATGTGATCACTGTTGTTGGCATGTTCCTGCAATAGACAAAATGAGAAAATGTCATCACTGTTGTTGGCATGCTCCTGTAATATACAAAATGTGAAAATGTGATCACTGTTGTTTGCATACTCCTGTAATATACATAATGTGAAAATGTGAGAGCTGTTGTTGGCATGCTCCTTTAATATACAAAATGCGAAAATGTTATCACTGTTGTTGGCATGCTCCTGTAATATACAAAATGAGAAAATGTGATCACTGTTGTTTGCATGCTCCTGTAATATACAAAATGTGAAAATGTGATCACTGTTGTTGGCATGCTCCTGTAATATAAACAAGAGCACTGCCTACGGGTGCCTACGCTCGGCTGTCGAAAGCTGGATGGTGGGAAAAAATTCTAAGTCGAAAAAGGGGCATAATTTGCACAAAGTGCATCTAGAGTTATCCCCCTTGATAGTATAGGTTGCTCTTTTGATGGTGAACATGTGTGCCAAGTTTCAAGTGAATGCCTTCAGTAGAACCAGAGATATAACAAAATGTCAAAGTTTTCGCACGACAACGACCACAACGACGACAACAACAACGACGACGACACGGAGGCTATAGCAATACCTCGGGTTTTCTCCGAAAACAGCCGAGCTAAAAATGCGAAAATGTCATAACTGTTGTTGGCATGCTCCTGTAATATACAAAATGTGAAAATGTGATCACTGTTGTTGGCATGCTCCTGTAATATACAAAATGTGAAAATGTGATCACTGTTGTTGGCATGCTCCTGTAATATACAAAATGTGATCACTGTTGTTGGCATGCTCCTGTTATATACAAAATGTGAAAATGTGATCACTGTTGTTGGCATGCTCCTGTAATATACAAAATGTGATCACTGTTGTTGGCATGCTCCTGTAATATACAAAATGTGAAAATGTGATCACTGTTGTTGGCATGCTCCTGTAATATACAAAATGTGATCACTGTTGTTGGCATGCTCCTGTAATATACAAAATGTGAAAATGTGATCGTTGTTGGCATGCTCCTGTAATATACAAAACATCAAAATGTGATCACTGTTGTTGGCATACTCCTGTAATATACAAAATGTGAAAATGTGATAGCTGTTATTTGCCTGCTCCTGTAATATGCAACATGTAAAAATGTGATCGTTGTTGGCATGCTCTTGTAATATTCAAAACATCAAAATGTGATCACTGTTGTTGGACATGCTCCTGTAATCTACAAAATGTGAAAATGTGATAGCTGTTGTTTGCATGCTCCTGTAATACACAAAATGTGATCACTGTTGTTGGCATGCTCCTGTAATACACAAAATGTGATCACTGTTGTTGGCATGCTCCTGTAATATACAAAATGTGATCACTGTTGTTGAACATGCTCCTGTAATCTACAAAATGTGAAAATGTGATAGCTGTTGTTTGCATGCTCCTGTAATACACAAAACCTCAAAAATTAATGTGAATAGGTAAATTTTTGTGTATAATGCTGCTTTCAACATATTGTAGTTTTATCAAGGCAGCTGGTGCACACTTCCATGGCGTCCTGTTGTTCCTTACTTATCATTTCACATTTGAGGGAGAGGAATGACACTTGTTACAATGACTTTTGTCCATTGTTTGATAGAGCTCAGGAATTCAAACTAACAAACCCAGAAACTAGAAAGCCATGAATGGCTTGAGTCGCTCCACAGGCTTGAAATTCTTGTAAAAGCAAATAAAAGTTTTTTTTGAATAGATTTTTAGATATTTTGGTTTCTACTGATGTTGAAAATGATTTTCAAAGTCTCAACTATATAACATACAAAGAAATAAGCTCCGCCCATAAAAGACATATATTTCATCCAATCACAATAATTTTTGGCTGCATGATAATGCATCACCCTAAGATTATACCAAAATGTTTGATTGATATCTATCAGTTAAATTCTGAGAAAATGATTTACAAAGTTTCCACTATATAACATATAGAGAAATGACCTCCGCCCATAAAAAACATATTTTTCATCCATACGCGTGCAATCACAATAATTTTTGATAGACTGATAAAGGGTCACTCAAGGATCATTCCAGTGAAATTTGGTTGATATCCATCAATTACATTCTGAGAAATTAATATTCAAAGTTTCCACTATATAACATTATACAGAAATGACCTCCGCCCATAAAATACATATTTTCCATCTGATAATAATAATTTTTGGTAGACTGATAAAGGGTCACTCAAGGATCATTCAGGTAAATTTAATTGGTATCCATCAATTAGAATCTGAGAAAACTTACTTTTTACCATATTTGGATATTAGCCATGCCCATTAAATCCATGTTTTTCATTAGATCAAAATTTTTGAACAACTTTGAAAGAGGGTCACCCAAGGATCATTCCTGTGAAGTTTGGTTGAAATTAATCCAGTAGTTTCTGAGGAGAAGATTTTTAAAGAAAAAGTTTACGACCGGAAGCACGCACGGACGGACACACGACGGACACAACGCCATGACAATAGCCCCAGTGGCTCACAGCCAGTGGAGCTAAAAATAAATGTGAGAGTTAAATGGATGGCTCGGAGTGAAAAAGTTGTAACTGCCTATAAGTTTAAAGGCAGTTACAACATTTTCACACTGAGCCATCAAAATGTTTTACCAATTGTCTCAGCTACCCATGTTCAGGTGTAAAAATGTGGTTCTTGGTCTTGGAGCTAGTTGAATCAAAACTGAAGTATTACTGTTGTGACAGACGTGCGGTATTTCAAAGATCAGCCTATACATAATTATGTTCAGTCTGATCTTTTTCTACATCTGTTGATTTCATTTTTTTATAAAAAACACAGAAGATTTAAATTTCAAATTTCATAATAAATGCTGGCTCAAAATTAATTCATTCATTCAGAATTTGATTTTTAAGCAACTTTGCGAAAGTTTTTATTCAGCATGACAAGGGTTAAGATGTTTTATGAACCCTTGTTATTGGATCAACATCTCAATTATATATCATTTTATTAGACACTTTTAAAATGTAAAAAATGAGAAAAAGTGAATCCTTAATTTTCCCTCTTCTTGAGTAAACACTTTAATAGCATCAAGATCCAAAATCTTCTTTTTTTCTTCATATAGGTATGCAATGAAATTTTAAGCCAATAAAAATACACAAATCTTTATTGACAAAACCAAAATAAAATGATTAAACTATAGTTCAACCATGGTATTCGAAAACATGGGGAAATGTGGTATAGCCAGGAGTAGGGGGGGGGACTGAACTGAAATTGAACAAGTGTGAGATATCGGTACTTTTTAATTACAAATGAAATGACTTATATACTGATAGAGTAATGAAACTCAGAAGGAAAAACACTCTATTCTCCAAATCAATTGTAGTTTTTTCTTGACGAAGCCGGTTTCAAAAGCATTTTACTCTTACGCTATGACACATGACGTTTACAGATGTAATTCAATGGATGGTAAATTACCAGTTGTTTTGCGTATCTGTGATCTTCCAGTATAGTTAGAGACCGTGATAGCAAATAAATTGTTGGTCCCAATTTACCTATATTAATGCGTCGAAAGTCTGTTTATAAACATTCGAATAGCATGGTTTACCTATAGTATACGGTAAATGTCATTTAGATGTTTTGCATCTTTATAGATTTTTTACACAGATGTGACAGTAAAACGAGGAAAAGAAAAAAAGTAAATTGTTACTTTTTCAGAAATTATTTTCCTAGAAACCTTCAAGGAAGCTTTTAACTGTTAAACAATCCCTGGAGATAGTATCTAAGTTTTCTAAGAAACCACAAAATTATTATCACAATTTTACATCAGAACATTCCTAGTCATTACAGACTTCCTTAAATGACTTAAATTACATAGTAAATAGGTCAGATTTAACTCCACCATCATTAGGCACCAAACTTAGACTGGGGAAACAAGCAAACATTCAAGGGAAACATAGGACAAAAATTTCAATTGAGAAAATAAAACAGTCTTTGTCTCAAAAGGAATAGGAGTTATTGCGAGAAAAAAAGATATTGCATTTGAGATTTCTTAAAGTTTACCTCTCAATAACATCCTATTACAAAATATGCCACACCCTTTCCCACAAATATTCTCCAGAAGGTCCATGATCAAAGGATACTACCTGGGTAATGTGTTAGCAAAACAGGTATCAGTTTTTGAAAATATCTTTTTTTTTTTTCAATGGTTTTATCATGTATAGGAGTTAGACTGACCCATAGAAGCAATGCTTCATCAGATCAAAAATCCTTGAAAAAATCTGTTAAAGGGTCATCAAAGGACCATTCCTCTTAATTTTGGGTACATACCTTGAAATTTAACAGTTGGAGAAGTGAAGACTATAACACATGAGAGTCATACCAGCATTACAGCCCACTGACATTTGTTGGAAATGTCATTGATATGCTCATGCTGACCCTGCTAGCTCAATGGTTATGCGTTGGGCTGTCAAACCTGTGGTGGTGAGACTGAACCCCTACCTGGCAAACTGTTGATTGACATTAATATTATTTTGACAAAAGTCATTTGTCTCCCACCAATGGATGTATAAATAGTGAGTCTAAGTGGGAAGAGAAGCAGGTAACTAGGATGAAATGATGTGCCTATACTGGTGTGAGAAACAACAGGGAACCACGGAGAGTGCACCGGCAGCATGTTATAACTGTTATGATGCAAGGTCATCGGGTTTGCACAAGGAAATGTTCAGTCTATTTGATTCTGTTCATGAATTTAGATCGATTTTGCAATAATTACTTCGAATTGAGCACTTTGCATCAATGCCGCCATTGTCAGAAGTCAATCAAGGACAAGCTATAGCAATGCTTGTGCAGGGTCAAGGCCAAAAGCAGGTTGATGTACATTTTAGTGTGCATATTCTATTGAACATCTTGTTCAACATCTGGGAGTGATGAGGAGGGTCAACAACTGATCACGATGTGGACATCAGGGTGTCATAACTCCACGTCAGGATCAGTTTATGACACTTTCTCTCTTACGTAATTGCCATCTCACAGCTAGAGAAACTGCAAATAACACTATAGGCAGTCATAATCGCCATATTCCTGATATCCCAATATGGTTCGAAATCGCATATGCGACAGTGAATTAAGAGCCAGATATAAATTGGTCTGCCCCTAACTCACGGTGTCCCAATGCTGTTTGGCTAGGTTACAAGCCCACTCACCATGAAATTTTCCTATGGGCCAATGGATACAGGTATTCTTCAGGGACGAATCCCGGTTCACTCTCTACCTTTTGGACATCTGATGTTGTGTATACTGACGTCCCGGCGAAATGCTACACTGACATATGCATCGTTGAACGTGATAGGTTTGGCGGTAGGTTGATATGGGTTCCTATGGGTTAAAGTCACCATTGATTGTGATTGACCCAAATGCTGTCCCATTGGTGCAAGTACAGAACCTGATATTGCAGCAAGACATTGCTAGGCCCCCATGTCGCCAGAGTTTGCCAGCAATTTCTTGCCAACAGTAACATACACCCACTAGATTGGCAAGCATTCAGTCCAGATTTGTCCCAAATTGACCATTTGTTGGACGAACTGTATAGGAGGGTAAGGAGACGTCCAAATGCCCCGACTAATCATGTCCAGCTCACACATGCCTTGCATGAAGAGTGGAATAACATCCCCATTGTCATAATTAATACCCTGGGGAATTCCATGCATAGACGAAAACAGGGCTGCCACAGCTGCGCATGGACGACACACAAGAAACTGATATTTTCGGCCGTGTTTGCGAAACAAGAAAGATCATCGTTAAAAGAAGGTATTTCTTCAACTAATCAGCATTGGAAATAAATTGAAACTTCAACAGCTGGTTCCATACAGATGACATTTCATACAAAAATGAATACAATACTCAATAACATAATTTATCAATCATTTGACAATTTAACAATCATTTTAGGTTACCCGGCATTTTTTTTTCATCCTAGTATATATAGTACTTGGTATTAATTGAGACCAAAAAAGCGATATAGAATTGTAAATTTGTTTTCTACAATGTCAAATGAGTTCATGTTCATTGAAAGTCACATAATGAGCTTATGTATATAGGTAATTACCATTGAGTACATTATGGATGAAGAAAATGACCCAAGATAATACTCGAGGGAATTTTAAGTTATCAAGATATTGTCTCCTATAGCTCTCCAATGTCTAATATGGACAACAATTATCCCTGAAAGTCACTGAACCCTCTCAGGGACACACATATACCTAAGAACTTATTAGATTTAAGACTCAACACTAAACCCTTATCCTGCTGAATTTAAAATTTGTTTCAGGTTGCCAATTTTAGGAATTTTGCAGCAGGAATATGTCAGGGCGATAAGGGTTGAATTTATCAAGATATTGTCTCCTATAGCTCTCCAATGTTTAATAATAATAATGATAACGACTTTATTTAAAGAGGATACATATTTGGTCACTGAACCATCAGGGACACACAAACCTAAGAACTCATTAGATTTAAGACTCAACTCTTGAAATAATCTTGCTTTGGCACCTTTCCATGGTTTCCTTTCTTTTCTCACCTGTGAGTAATACACAATATTTCATCCAAGCCAAAACCTGCTCATCTCACTTAAACATAATACTTTCATACACCCATTTGTGAGAGACAAAAATATGTCCGATGAATGTTGGCCAAGCTGGAGTTGGAATCCACATCCCCAGGATTGATAGCCAAACATATAACCACTGAGTTAGCCATGCTCCATATCACACATCGTACTTTGGGATATTTTTGCATCATCTTATTTTTGTCACTTTTACTAAGAAGGCAGTTGTTTTATTTTGGTGTGTCTTATTTTTGCCACTTTCAAAGGGTGGCAAAAATAAGACGCAGCAAAAAAAACCCATATTTAAAAATTGATCATTTAGAAGAGCTATTTTGAATTCTGGAACCAAAGAATGAACATGTGCAAGGTTAATCCAATTTCAAACGACAATAATGTTTCAATTTCCTTACATTTTGATAACAATAAAATTATCTAATCTATATCCATAAAGGTAAATGCGATTAACAGCTCATTTAGCCAGGTACATGAGTGAATAATTATCAAATATTTCCAAAGTTATATGTATGGGTTGCAAATTTTCAAAATATTAAGGATATTTTTTTTTGTGCGTTTAATTTTTGCCATTTATCAAGATGGGTGAACTTAGAGAGAACTAGACTATTGCAAATAATTCCCAAAGTACAGTAATTGTGATCTCAGTCCTTCCAAGAAACAGAGCTAACAGAGAAAAGCTGAGGATTCCCCAATTCTTATTTTCACCATTTAATCTTGTAAAGCATTATAATGAAGAATTATTGTTTGATTATAACTCTGTTATACAGAAATAATTCAATTACATTCCGTTCTGTAGATTTTCAGCTAATTCTCTAGAAATCTTCCAGGAAAACTTGACAGTTGGCTTAGCGCAAAATGGTTGTAACTCCCTATATGTTTATAGGGAGTTACAACTGTTTCACGCTGAGCCATCGTTGTTCAATAAGATGATTATCTCCTTTTTTGGTTTTTTTTTATCTCGGAACTAAATTTTGATTTGTTTAATTGCTTGAATGGGTTTTACACCTCTTTCAACAATTTCGCAGTTATATTGCGGCGACCGGAGCACCTAACAATGGATTCCTGGTATTTCTTTCACCTGTTCTACCATAACACCATTTCGAAGCCTCTGACTGCTTTCTCACATAGGTTTACAATTATCTACCCATTGGTGAGAGACAAACATCGGAAAGGATATTTGCTGCCATCGGGACTAAATTTTGAAGGGTAACTTTCAGCCTTTGTCATTCTGAACCCGAAATATTACTGCTTTGGCAGGTGTTATACATTAAGATCAGCCTGCACAAATGTGCAGTCTGATCTTAATATATACCATCTTAAGTCACTTTTTCAACAAGAGAGTTTAAAATTTTGTATTTTCAAAATAAATAATAAAATCTAGTGTTTTCAGCACTTTGATTTCACTATAATTTTGCCAAGGTTTTTATTCAACATGACAACGGTGAAAATTGATTATACAGACACTTGTTGATTGCCAATTAAGCAAATAATGAACTGCCAATATTGAAGATGCCAATATTATTGTCAACAATATTAATCATGTATTGACTTACCATATTTCTCCTAATAAAAGCTCCCTGCAGCTATACATCACATGGTCTTGGAGCTTTTATTTAGTATGCATTTTCTGATTTAAAAAATCATTGAAATCTGTGTCCTTTGGGCCCTTTTTCTTTAACTTTAAATAATCTCTAAATAATCATATAAATGATTGTTTAGAGGAAATTCATCTCAAATTAAAGAATTGATTGATTGAATGGGGTTTTACGCCGCTTTCAACATTATTTCAGTTATATCGCGGCGGCCGGAGCACCTAACAATGGATTCCTGGTATTTCTTTCACCTGTACTACCATTACACCCTTTCCTAGCCTCCGACTGCTATTTCACATAGGTTTACGATTATCTACCCATTGGTGAAAGACAAACGTCGGAAAGGATATTCGCCGCCACCGGGGATCGAACCCACGACTTCAAATTAAAGAAAGAAGTTTCAAAAACTTCCTAAAATTTAGTAATTTAATTAAAGTGAGTTTCTTAGTAGAATATGTAGGGGTGCTACTATAAGGGAGGGCACTGTTATTAGAGAAAATACGGTAGGTAATCTCCCAGCATTCTGAAATACATGGAAAAGGAGGTACTGCGAGTCTTTGTTTCCCTACAAAACCCAATATTGTGGATACTCATTGGAATGGTTTTGAATAAAGAAGTGTTATTTAAAAAAAATTCTCTTCCATATTATTGTAGTTCTTTATTGAGAAGTAAGCATTTTAGACTGATAAAAAAAAGTCACCTATTTCTAACTCTTTTTATTTATTCATCTTTTTTTTAATTGAGGAAAGAAAAATCTAGTTTTACATACCGACCAATCAATTGCTGAAGGGGCTTCCCTTTTTCTGTGTACTGGTTCCCTGTAATCAGGGTGTAGAAAAGGGGACACATTCAGGGCATTCTTCGAGATGGCTTTTCTGCAAATAGAAACAATTCAATTACAATATCATGTGAAAAGTCATGCCAATAAGGACGATCTGAACATTCCATAATGTGGGTATTTGAAAAGAAGATTGGATCTAACAGAGGCCAACCATAGGTCGCATTTCAAAAATTGATTATATTTGTTTGTAGAATTATCTATCTAGATTTATAAAGTATATAAACAGCAAATGTTTTGACACTAGTCAGCCTTTGCCTTTTGCACTTCAGAGATGGTGCCCTTTTGTCTTTGAGTCACAGTACTGTAATGATACCAGTTTTCAATCTGTCAAACATCATAACTTGTTCTTTCATGGTCCAAACCGAAAAAGTTGTTTACAATATTCTAATGCCCACTTCATTCAAATATCATTTAGCACAGAAAACATTGTGCAAATTGTGTTACAATAAACTTTTCATTCTTTCACTATGTTTTCTAGAAACCTTTCTTTAATTAAATGACTCCTAATTAATTCCCATGCTAAAAATAAGCAATTGAGCCTGTGAGACTTGCAACAATTTCAAATATGTGCAAAGCAAAAACTCTGACCAGCCTGTGCAATCCACACAGTCTGACCAGAGTCTTCACATTGCGCTTAATACATAGAAAAGGTCTCCCAAGTATTTGTAGACCATCAGGTAAATTATATAATCAATTTATGGCTGTCGACACCTCTAAGTATTTGCACCTCACGAACATTTCAAATTGTTGGAAATGTCACACACAGGCCCAATTTTCCTCGAGACAATTTAAGATGAACCCCATAGCTTTTGGTAGGAAAAGGAATTATTAGAGTAGTTTAGCTAGGCTCTTTCATTGAGCAGCAGTCTCCATATAAATCCATATAAGGTATAAAAGTGCATAAAGATATCCAAGGCCAGCAAAGATTTATTGAAGTCAGTAAAACAACATTATTTTCCGTAAAGCCTTCGGCTTTCACATGTATATAACAGCATATCGTTCCGATCTATTCGATTACCCGCGTATTTAAAGAAACAAGTACACCCGAGATATCACGTGACTTCCGGTTGTCAACACATGTGTTCATATTCGTTCTGGCGTTCGACCCGCAAGGGTTGGTAAGTAAATTATAAGCCATTTCGTGGACGCTGTCCCGAATTATTGTTTTGTGAAGGTTCTTAAATACCTATTTGTTATCATGGCTTCTGAACAAGACGCTGTCTTGTCATGTTCTGAACATTCAAGCGGCGAATTTTCTGGATTTAGCGCAACGGAGGTCGCCGACCCCGAACCAAAAAAGAAAAAGACTTCAAAGTCTAAAACTGTAAAAACAACTTCAAAAAAGAAAAATACGAACAAGAAAGGAGAGTCATCTGTTGGTATGAACGTTGTTCAACCTGAAAAGAGCAGTTCATCTCCAAATTTTGACATTTCTTCTTTGAGTCCGTCGGACATAACGAGATTGAGAGATTTACTGGGTATTCAATCCAGAGACTCTGACACACAGCAGAATGTTGAATTCGCTGATGAAGATGAAAGTTTGCATGATTATTATGGCTATCAATTAGACAAACTACCAAAAGTTCATGTTGAATTTAATCCAAATGACCTGTCTGACAGTGAATCTGATGTTCATGTACGAAAAAACAAAAAGAATATTTCACATGATTTATCTAGTGCTCTTTTTTCTGCAGACAAGGAGAATGAAGATGAAAATGATGGCTGGGACCTTCCCAAGCTTAAAGTGCCTGAAAAGGGGAAACCTATTGCCAAAACTTTGGCGAATTTGATTAATACTGCTTGTACTTCACAATGTGAGACTGAATAATTATTAGGGAAATATAGAATCCCTAAGAATTGTGACAGGGCTTGTCCCCCTACTGTTAATAATGAGATTTGGAAAATCATGGAAAGAAGGGCTCAAACCCAAGACAGGGGGATTGCAGATACCCAGAATTTACTTGCTACAGCATTGGTTCCAATAATTAATCTAGCAGAGACCTTTCATTCACAGTTTTCTACAAACTCTGAAGCTAGAACTATGTTATCTGATGCCTTGACTTTGATTGGCCAGGCCCAATTTAACCTTTCCATTCGTCGACGTTATATGATTCGTCCTAATCTGAAGAAGAAATACCACTCTTTATGTAATATCGAAATGCCGATAACCACCCAACTATTTGGTGATGATGTAGCTAAAGATATCAAGTCTTGTGACTCACTAGTTTCACTTGGTAAAGAACAGTATCAGAGTTCAAAACCATTTTACCCTCCAAGAGGCAGAGGAAACAGGGGCCAGTATGGTTATCAGCCTAATGCAGGGAATAGATTTCACCCTTATCAGAGAGGTCAACGTAGACCATGGAATAATTACAGAATACCAAAAAAGGGGGCACCAGCCACTGCTACAGCCCAAAACGATCAAAAGTAGAACAGGTGAGTTCTGTTTGTAGAATTAGACAACATTTTAAAGAATGGCAGAATATAACACAGGACCAGTGGGTTCTTGATGCAGTGATGGGTTATAAAATACATTTTGATGAAGTTCCATATCAGAACAAAGTGCCTAAAGAAATACCCTTTAATTCTGAACAATGGGCTATAGTCAATAATGAGGTTGAGAGTTTGATATCCAAGGGTGCAATTATTAAGACAGAGCATGAAGAAGGTGAATTCATTTCCACTATTTTCATTGTTCCAAAGCCAAATAACAAATTTCGGCCAGTAATTAACTTGAGATATCTGAATGAGTTTGTGCATTATGACCACTTTAAACAAGAAACTTTCAAGGTCGTTTTGGATTTAATCCAAAAGGGAGATTTTTTCACATCAGTGGATCTTTGCGATGCATACTTTTCTATACCTATTCACAGAGATTTTCAAAAGTATCTCAAGTTTTCATGGGATAACTCTCTGTTTTCCTTTGTTTCCTTACCGTTTGGTTTGAAATCAGCCCCGTTCGTTTTTACAAAAGTATTAAAACCAGTTTTTTCATGGTTTAGGCAGCAGGGTATCAGATGTAATTACTATATAGATGACTCATTGAATATGAATCAAAATTTTTCCATATGTGATCGGAACACATCGATAATAGTACAAACACTACAAAAGTTAGGCTTCGTTGTCAATGAGAAAAAATCTTCTTTAATACCAACTCAAAGAATAGTGTTTTTTGGGTTTATAGTCGACTCTTTATCTTCCATGGTATTTTTGACTGATGAAAAGGTTGCTAAGATTATAGATAAAGCAGAAGGGTTGGTTCATTGTGAGAAAGTGATAGTTCGAAGTCTAGCTTCATTTATTGGTCTTATTATAAATGCATTTTTTGCTGTTAAAGAAGCTCCGTTGTTCTACAGAAATATGGAAAGAAATAAGGTTTTAGGACTTGGGTCAAATATGTCATTTGATAATGAAGTTGTTTTGACAGAGCAGTCTAGAAAAGAAATTCAGTGGTGGCTTGATAATGTTAGATCAAGAAATGGCAAATTGATTAGGCACACATTGGTTAGTAAACACTGTGTAACAGACTCAAGTTTAGATGGTTGGGGAGCAATAGATCTAGACTCTGACATAGTCACTCAAGGTAGATGGTCATCTGTAGAAAGACTTAATAGCATCAATTATTTAGAATTACTGGCTATTTTCTTGGCACTAAAAGCATTTTACAAAGACTGTTGCAATGTGCATATTGAATTTCAGTGCGACAACACTTCTGCTTTAGCTTATGTAAATGATATGGGGGGAATGAATTCCATTAAAATGGATTCTTTAGCAAAAGATATGTGGTTGTGGTGCATTGATAGAAAGATACATATTTCAGCATCTTACATAGCTAGTCCTGAAAATAGAGCAGATTTTTATTCTAGAAACTTTTCTGACTCAACTGAATGGATGCTTAAAAATGAAATTTTTGTCAGAATTTGCAATCAGTTTTTTACACCAAATATTGACTTGTTTGCATCTAGGTTAAACAAAAGACTTGAGCCATATGTTTCATGGTTTCCTGACTATGAAGCATTTCATTGTGATGCATTTACAGTTTGCTGGACTGATATGAGGCCATACATATTTCCGCCTTTTAATCTTGTTGGTAAAGTTATCAACAAGATTTTGTCAGATAAAGTAGAGAAAGCTATCATTGTGTTTCCGTTATGGACTGCACAAACATGGTTTCCTTTGATCTTAGAAACTATATGTTCTATTCCTGTCAGATTACCTCGACACAAGGACATACTATCGATGGCTCACAATGGACGTTGTCATCCTCTGGCAAAAAGATTAAAGATCATTGCAGCTACAGTCTCCGGACAGCCCTCAGTGGTAAAGGAATTCCACATGAAGTTACAGACATTATTACTGCGTCATGGAAAGACGGAACAAACAAACAGTACTCCAGCGCATGGAAGAGATGGGTATTTTGGAATCGTCTCAGGTCTGAAGATCCCTTTATTTCAACTGAAGAGGTAGTTCTACTGTTCTTGTTTTTCTTACATAAAACCTGGTAAGTCCTATTGTGTTATTAATACGCATAAAGCAATGCTTTTACAAACACTTCCATTTTTTGGAAACCTTTGGTGTTCCAGTACTGTGTTGATTTCCAGATTCATGAAAGGAGTGTACAACAAGTTGCCGCCTAAGCCTAGATACTTGTTTACGTGGGATGTTGGTCATGTGTTAAATTACCTCAGAAAACTTTATCCTTTAGCCAGTCTTGGTTTGAAATTGCTGACATTTAAGACTCTAGCTTTAGTTGCACTAGCTACGGCTCCTAGAGCTCAAACTCTTCAGTTCATGTCATTGGAAAACATGTTGATTAACAAGGATGATATTTGTTTTACATTTCCTCAGGGATTAAAGACTTCTAGGGCAGGTCATCGGTATGTTATGAAAATCGAACATTTCAGTGATGAAAAACTCTGTGCTATGCACACTCTACTTTATTATATCAAGAAGACTAAATGTGTACGTTTAGATAAGAACATCTTTATTTCCTATGTCACATATAAGGCAGTGACTACCAGTACTATAGCAAGATGGTTGAAGTGTGTTTTGAGTTTGTCCGGTGTCGACACAGACAAGTTCAAAGCCCATTCCTTCCGTGGTGCTTCGGCTTCAGCCGCATTTAACAGAGGTTGTTCACTTGAGCATATATTGTCCACTGCAGATTGGTCCTCTGATAGAAACTTCAGAAAATTTTATTTGAGGCATGAGGTTAAGACTGCTAGAAGCTTCTCACAGAGTGTGTTTTCAGGGGAATAATTTACTATAATTGCATATTAGACATTGAATTTATATTTGCTATTTGTATATAGAGGGTGTCTATTAATTTGGTCAATTTGATGTCACATAAATGTTTTGTTAACTTTAAAGATGCTGTTATATACATGTGAAAGCCGAAGGCTTTACGGAAAATAATGGCCCCTCATCCAAGCTTTAGTGCAGGATGAAGGGCATTATTGGAGTAAAGCCGGAGGCTGAGCATGTATATACCCTCCCATTGCTGGTATTATACTTGTTTTCCCCTGACCCTTGATTCCATTTGTTGTAAACAAAACATTTATGCCTTTAAATTATGAACACATGTGTTGACAACCGGAAGTCACGTGATATCTCGGGTGTACTTGTTTCTTTAAATACGCGGGTAATCGAATAGATCGGAACGATATGCTGTTATATACATGCTCAGCCTCCGGCTTTACTCCAATAATGCCCTTCATCCTGCACTAAAGCTTGGATGAGGGGCCAATTTATTGTATTCAGTCACATCAAACAGCAACACTCTTATCCTATAAGGGAAGTGTGTGTATTACCATTTATTTATCGACGCTACCGTAGCCCATGTGAGTATGAGCGATGCCCAATGAACACGGTTAGTTGTTGTAGGGGATTATGCAAAAATACATGACAAAACTACTGCTGAGATCTGCCAAGGTTTTGTAACACGCTTGATGTAAAGCAACATCACAAGGGGCCTAGGTTCAATGACTCATCCAAAAGACAATTACTTTTGCAACAAAAACAAACCAGAGTATGTGTGCTATAGGTGCCTGATGCTTAGGTTGTTGGGTGCTGGTTTGATTGCATGGGCGATCATCCTTTCCAACTTTTCCTCTCCATCCTTTGGTTGATAATCCTAGACCTATGTGGGAAAGAAGCTGGAGGCTAGGAAAGGATGTAATACTACTATGATTGTGAGAAAACTCAGGAATCGATTGTTAGGTGCTCCAGCCACTGCAACTTGACTGTAAGATTGTTAAAAGTGGCATTAAACCCCACATAAACAAAACAAAGCTATGGATGCATTAAAAATTGATTTGTTAACTAGACATATTCAAAGAATAAAGGGATCTTTATTGCCAATACAATGTTATTTAATCAGAAATGTTATTTGTGCACGACATAAATCTCAAGTTGCATGCCCATTTATTGACAATTTTTACAGCCCTTCTCTTTAACACTTAACCAGATAGTAGACTAAGTCTCTAAGCTTGCACTTACAACAATACTTTTGTTCCATTTGTTACCCTAGGACCATTAATCTGGGTCAAAGAAGAAATATTTCAAAGATTTCTATATAGTCCTAAGTCCATCCCTACTCCCCTCTTTAGGAGTCCTTTCTTGGAGTCCTTTCTTAAACTTTGGGAGTTCCTGCTTTAGGTGCTGATAAAATGTAATGTAAAGAACTTGATGGAACTATATTATTAGTTGTGGCTCAACTTCAGGAAAGAATTGAAGACTGTTTAAAACATTCTTCAATTTTTTTTCTGAAGTTAATCCCAAAAGAGTCTATGGTTCTCACATCACATATTTTTGAGGGTCCTAGTAACTTATTTTTGCATCTTGGATACATAAAACAAGCATCTCTTTAAACCTTGGTGTTTGCCTTCTAGTTTAGTAGAAGGATAACTTTTCTGCAAAGTCTTGAGTCTTCCCTCTGAGAACTCCACACACAGTCCGTCTGACCTCAAGGAACAGTTAGGACTTAGAATTAATATTTTCAAAGAGGTAACTGATGATACATGTGTACACTGGTCCATCAGCAATAAATCTTTCAAATATTGTTTTGTATAAATTTCACATTATTGCCATAAAATCACAGCGAATTTGCTCTTTTTCACTGGCTCAAGTTTGAGGAAGATGTAAGAAAAGTGTGGAAAGTAACATGGTCTAAGTTGAAAAAAAAAATGCCAAGGTATATGGGGATATGACAGTCGCGGACCACCGCACTTTCTTTCTATCCTCACTGAGGTTGCTGCCAATGCATACAAAGTTAAAACACATTATGGCAGTGGCAGGGCTTGAAAATTCTTGAAATTTCTACTTGTCCTGCTATACAAGAAAATTTAGTGATACATTAATTTCAAAAGTGAAATTTTGCAAAATCCACTCGTCCTACTTATATACCAAAGAAGGAAAAATTATGCAGGACGAGCAGACAAGTAGAATTTTCAAGCCCTGAGTGGCCAGCATACTTTTATCTTCCATTTTGTTTACTGTAGAATTTACAGACTTGTTTTGTGGTATAAATTAATGATTGCCTTTGTTCCACAATTCCACAGGCCATTTACAGACTTACAGGAGTAAAACAGAAGTGGGTAATCCATCATTTGCATAACATTTACATATTAGGGAAATGGGACTGTTTTATTTTCATAGTGAGAATTTGGCATCCTAATGGTTGTGATCATTTTTTCATGTAAGTCAATATGAGCTTCCCTTGATCTTGCTCACTCTTCTAAGCTCCACTGGTCAAGGCCACTGGGGCTATTGTCATGGCACTGTGTCCCATTGTTTGTGCATCCATGCAACAGTGCATATGGTCTTAAACCTTTTCTTTAAAAATCTCCTCCTCAAATACTATGGATAAATGCATAAACAAGGTTTTAATGGGCATGGCTGATTTCCATTATATAAGTGACTTTTCTCAGAATCTTACAGATGGATATCAACCACATTTCACTGGAATGATCCTTGAGTGACCCTTCATCATTCCACAAAAAAATATTGTGATCAGTTGAAAAATATGACTACTATGGGCAGAGGTCTTTTCTCTATATATTATAAAGTGGAAACTTTGAAGATCATTTTCTCGGAATCTAGCTGATGGATATCAACCAAATTTCACTGGAATGGTCCTTGAGCGCCCCTTAAAATTATTAGTCTACAAAAAATTATTGTGATTGGATGAAAGATATGTCTTCTTATATGGGCGGAGGTCATTTCTCTATATGTTATATAGTGAAAACTTTGAAAATAGTTTTCTCAGAATATAACCCATGGATATCAACAAAATTTCCCTTGAATGATTCTTGAGTGATCCTTTATCAGTCTACAAAAAATTAATGTGGTCAGATGAAAGATTTGTTTTTTTATAGGCAGAGGTCATTTCTCTATATGCCAAGTTTCACTGAAATCAACCCAATGGTTTGGGAGGAGAAGATTTTTTAATGATCTTTGAGTGAAGATAAGCCCAAAATTTCTTAAGCAATTTAAGTAGAGGGTCACCCAAAGAACATTTCTACCAAATTTGTTTAAAATCCTTCCATTGGCTCAGAAGATGAAGATATTTAGTGAAAAAATTGGCACACGGATGGACAGATGCACAAATGATGGACACACTGCCATGACATAAGCTCGCTGGCCTTTGGCCAGTGGAGCTAAAAATTGCAGGTGCACAACTTCATATACACATTATGTATAAATTTCAAAGCTGTAGCTGCAATGGTGTCAGAGAAAAAACTTCCAAACAAAATTGTGTCCACAGCCAAGTTGGATTTACAGGACAGACAGACATCCATTGCCATTCCAGTTTACCAACCTCCACTTTATTGAATCAAGTTGAATGGGGTTTCAAACTCCTAAAACAAGATGTGTTTGTGAAATACCAATGCCCCCGGAACAGCATTTTTTTCAAAGTTTGACCTTAACAGATGACCTTGACCTTGTCACATGACCTTGACTTTGGTACCAGCAGATGCCGATCATTGAGATCTATCATCATGCCAAATATGAGCCTTGTATGTCAAATACTTTTGGAGAAAAGGCAAAGGTTAAGTTTTCGGACAGACGGACGGACAGACAGACGGACGGACGGACGGACAGACAGACGGACATGAGTAAAACAATATGCCCCCGATCTCTTGATACGGGGGCATAAAAATATTTCCATAATATTGTGGTGGTAAAAGTACCTATAAAAGGATTAGACCATTTTTTATGTGATTTTACAAATTAATGGAACCTTTAATAAAGGCCCAACAAAATCAAGTTCACTAAAATTCTATGCACCTTTTCCCCAATTAAATGATAATATCTTGCACAGATAATGTTCATTTTTGGCCATTTCTTCACTGTCTTAACAAATATCTATGGCTCAGCGGGAAACAAACTACAATTTCTGCACAATAAGGGTTTATTGCTCCAAAGAGTATTCAGAAGAAATGACTTCAGCAGACTTGATTTTGTGTCTATCATATGCACCAATGATTGGAAAATGTGAACTTATCAAAATAAGTTAATAGAAAACATGCTCAGACCAGAGTTTGGGGAATAAACAGATTCTCTATTACAGTCTTATGTCAGATTTGTCAGGTTACTTGATTATCAACCAGACAGGAGAAAAATATTGCTAATTCATGCCTAACTTGCCCCTGCAAACAAGTTCAAGAACTTTTTCTTGAACATTCTAGAACATTATATAGCAGTTCATGAACTCAATTCAATAACTGGTTAAGATCTAGTTATTGAACTTCTTTTACTATTTCTTGGACTTAGAGAACTAGTCCTTAAATTTCTATAACCAGCTCCTAAATCAGTTCTAGTTCTAGAACCAGTTCTAGAAATACTTCAAAAACTAATTCTAGAAGCTCAAGAAGTCCTTGATTTGCCATTTAACTTTCTAGAAAAGTAATTTTTTAGATGCATCTTTTGGGATCATCTTCACAAAAGAATTGAAGAATATTTAAAACAGATTTATGATAAGTATTCAAATATTTTGCATAGCTCTCAGGAGGTTTTATAAGAGAAAATACGGTACCATCTGTTACATGACATATATTTATTGCAACAGCATCTTGTTATCATACAAGACATTTACAATGTATTGTCTGATTGGATATTGATCTACATAATTGATTTATTCCAATTAGACAAAAACCATTTTCTCCTAGTTCTTCTTAGTCGCTTATCTGATGTAACCTTTTTTTCATCATCTACAAATAACAGGAACAATTGTTGTGTTCCTATAGGATATATATCTTTTTTTCTGATGAAAATTGCAAATACAAAATGTTTTTATGACTTAATTCTATTTTTTTTTCTGTTTACAACATTTAAACAAGAAAGCCCTTTGGGTCTAGCTGACAACCTTGGCAAGCTTTTTGCCCTTAATCTTTCACCAGTTTTTCTCAAACATCTCAAATTTTCTGGGGAAACCATCTCATACAAACATTCTATGAAATATTAAACAAGAGCATTGCAAATGGATGCCTTAAAGCTCGGCTTTTCGATAGTGAGCAAAATTTAAAAGTAAAAAATGGGGCATAATTCACACAAAATGCATCTAGAGTTGTCCCCCTTCATGTAATAGGTTGCTCTTTTGAAAGTGAACATGTATGCCAAGTTTCAAGTGAAGTTTACCAATACCAGAGATATAACAAGATGTCAAAGTTTGTGCATAATATCACCCTAATCAATTATTGACAGAATATGTTGATTGAAACAAGAGGACCAAGATGGTCCTAGATCGCTCACCTGAGTCTCTATGACCCCTGGGACATCACATTAAATAGATAGGCACATGTCAAAAAGAAGATAATTGCCTAAGATCAATACCATGGAACGTTTTCAGCGAAGAGCAAGACAGATATATGCCTTTTTGTCTTTGATTCTATGTAAAAAGGGATGCACCAGGCTGGACCCCAAATGTGACCCCAGGGTCTTGATATGAACAAACTTGGAAGAGGTCCATAAGATGATGCTACATTCTAAATATGAAAGCTGTCTGGTTTCAGAGAAGAAGAGTTTTGAAGGTTTTCACATTTTCACCCATCATGCTTAGATGAGCTGAAAGGAATGCCCCCGGGTGGAGCTCCAATATAACCCAAGGGTCTTGATATGAACAAAATTGGTAGGGGCCCACAAGATGATGCTACATACCAAAAATGAAAGCAGTGTGCCCTCTGGTTTTGATTAAAGAAGATTTTTAAAGATTTTCGCTCTTTGATTCTATGTAAAAAGGGTTGGGCCCCGGCAAAAACACAAACATGACCCCAGGGTCTTGATATGAACAAACTTGGTAGAGGTCCACTAGATGATGCTACATACCAAATATGAAAGCTGTCTGCCTTCTGGTTTCAGAGAAGAAGATTTTTGAAGATTTTCATTTTTTTACCCTTCGTGCTCATAAGAGATAAAGGGATGCACCTGTGCAAAGCCCAAATATGACCCAAGGGTCTTGTTATGAACAAACTTGGTAGAGGCCCACTAGGTGATGCTACACACCAAATATTTAAGCTGCCTTCCATCTGGTTACAGAGAAGAAGATTTTTAAAGATTTTCGCTCTTTAGTTCTATGTAAAAAGGGTTGGGCCCGGGCAAAGCCCAAATATGACCCCAGGGTCTTGATATGAACAAACTTGGTAAAGGTCCCCTAGATGATGCTACATACCAAATAAAAAAGCTGTCTGCCTTCTGGTTTCAGAGAAGAAGATTTTTAAAGATTTTCATATTTTCACCCTTTTTGTTAAGGGTAAAGGGAAAGTTAAGGGTGGATTTCATTTATTTGAACAACTTTGGTAGAGCTTGACCCAAGGAACATCCCTGCCAAGTTTCATCAAGATTGGCCCACTGGTTTAGGAGGAGAAGATGTTTAAAGAAATTGTGGACGACGCACGACGGACGACGCACGATGGACATTCTATGATCCCAATAGCTCACCTTGAGCACTTCGTGCTCAGGTGAGCTAAAAACTACACAAACATTAAATTTTATAGAAATCTAGCTTACCTAGAGTCCGAATGAGGAATTGCCTTGTACCGAGCTTCTTGCTCTGTAGGTAGGTTAACATCCACTGAACTCGATCTCACTTGCATCGGAACATCCAATAAATCATCGTTATCAAATGACTTTTGTCTTTGAACTTTACGTTCACCACTTGAACCAGTTTCCGATGATTTAAAATAACAAGCATCCATTGAGGATGATCGTTGTTTAAGAACGGGAACAGCTAAAGTTACAGCATTTATATAATCGTCATCATCGTCAACGTCATCGTGGTCATCATTATCGTCAATTACGTCATCTTCGTCACTTTCTTCCTTACTATCCATGTGACGTAAATTTAGTCCATACAGAAATTTTTCTTGTAGACTATCGATCTGTGGATCAGGAGTGTCCGTGTCCACAGAGTCATTTTTACTGTTACACGGAACAACTATAGTATTTTGATACACATCATCATCTTCACAGTCTGATTCATTTCCTTCATCTTCCGAATCATCCAGATAGTAAAATCCAGACGGATCCGAGAGTGAATCAAGAGATGTCGATGTATAACTTGTACTCGATGTGAATGAAATAGCATCACTATCGTCTAGATCACATGACGTTGATTGATATATCCGTAAAGCTTCCTCGCGTTCTTTGGTTTCTTTAGCCTTTGCTTCCAAGTGTATACAATGAATACATAGTCTTGGTATGTCAAGTGAGGATCGTCTCCGTGGTGATTTTGGAACTTTAAGACTCTTGTTAGAAGATGGTGATACAGGACTTTCGCAGCTACTGTTGTCATTTGAGTTTGTGTTGATTTCCAAAGTCCAAGCAGAGTCAAAGGAGTGGCATCGTCTACCATGCTTTTTGGGGACCTCCAGCAGCTCCCCTGAGAGTGATTCCTGGGTTAGAGTACTCGAGTCAAAGCTTGACGATCTCACTCTTGGTTCTCCAGGCACTTTCAGGGAGGTTTTCAGACCCTCGTCCCCAGTTGTTTCATCTATACATTTCTTCTGTCTGGGTAGACAGATTTTAGGAATTTCAAATGAGGGTGATATGGACCGAGATTTCTTGAAAATTTTGTGCATTTTCCTCCCAGTTTTTTTTGTCTCACAAAAACATGTTTATTCCATTGGTTATTCACTCACATGGTAATATACAAAACACCTTTTATCTTTATTTCCAGTTTGATTAAACCTGTTAATAATCAACCCATCTTTTGAAATTTAAAATTAAGAGCATTTTATCATTTTAGTCTCCAGCTATTAAAAACATAGAAATTTATTTACTTTTGCCAATTATTACTAAATATCAATTACTGTCACACTGAAAAAAGGTTCTTTTTCATATGAAATAATCCAATTACTATTGTTTTTCTGCTTTTCGATTTTAGTGTGGTTATTTCATACTCTTTAAAGAATTTCTTGGTAAGAATTAAATATGACATGCCTTGAGTTCATAGATTTCTTCAATGACACCATCAATGCTCAATATACCCTAATTATGCCTAGAATTTTGACATCCAAAAGTCAGACAATCATTGACTTGACCCTTGTCATGCTGATCCCAGAATATTCCTGCTTTTGTAGGAGGTAACGGACAAACATCAGTTTGCACATATGTGCAGTCTGATCTTAGTCCATACAACCTGATTTTCCTTTTTAAACCAGAAAAGTTTCAGAAATTATATTTTCAAAATCAAATGCTGACTCACAATAAGGAAATACAGAGCTTTCAGCCCTTTGATTTATATATAATTTTGCCTAGTTTTTTTTATTCAGCATGACAAGGGCTAAATTTCTTAGACAGCCGAATCAAAACATGCTATGTATCCCCAGTACAGCTATGTGAATGGTAAGCATTGCAGGTCCTGATCAAACTACCCCTTGCTCAAACCTGTCTCTCCAAATTCTTGGGGTCAAGTCTCTCAAAACTGAGTGTCCTTGTCCTTAAAGGGCATTGAGTGCCTTGTTCTAAATGGGCATTGAGTGCCTTGTCCTAAAAGGGCATAGAGTGCCTTCTCCTAAAGGGCATCAAGTGCCTAAGTGAAACAATACACTGAATAGAATAGGAAATTACAACCATTTAGCTCTGCAAGGGATATCAATAAGATAGGTAAGACAAAGAATGAAGCTTCAACATGCTGCAGTTAATCATTAAACAATTAAAAACAATACCGCCTTTCAAGGTCCATTAGATTTGAAAATGGTATTAGTGACTTCTGATTTCAATACATATGTATGCAAATCCATGATTCAAAATATCTCATTCTACTTATTCACAATCAAAATTATTGACAATTACATGTTATCAATACATAGATAAATCTGCAGTATTGGCAGTACAAGACCAATATTATTGTCTATCAATTTCATATCATTTCTTATAATATGACCTACAAAATGGGAGATGAGATAATGCCATTGAATATTTTCGATATTATGCAGGTGTTATTACACTAGTGCAATAACTATGCAAATGGTCTCGGAGCTAATAGCAACGGTAATTTGTAACTGTCAAAATGAATTGTAATAATGTATATATGGTAATGCCAATTCTAAAAGGCCCTATTATAAAGCTTATCCAGAAAACTGAAATGTTGAATTTCAAGGATTTTTTTTTTTTTTCAAAAATGTGTGTCAAAATTTGAATAGAATATCATATTTGTGCTCATAAAATACCCAATTTATTAAACGAGTCATTAAAACAGATAAAAGCCGAGTTTTATCCGTTTTTAGATGACTTGTTTTATAATTTCAGTATTCAATGACCACTCATTCAATATCCTCCATTGCTACATCAAGGTATCATTACTTTATCAATATCGGCAATATTTTTTACCATCTATTGGCAATTTAAATTTGAATCCTGCCCTGCAACCAAGATGAAAACATTTTGAGAAATCTGACCCCGCTTTGCACATGCACTCACTTGAAGGCACTGTTAGGTACAATTTCTACACATTTGGGTTTTTTGTTTGCATGGGGTTTAATTCCGCTTTTAACAATCTTGCAGTTAAGTCATGGTGGCTGGAGCACCTAACAATGAATTCCTGGTATTTCTCTCACCAGTACAACCATTACATCCTTTACAAGCCTCCAGGAGCAATCCCATTTAGGTCTATGATTATCAACCCAATGGTGAAAGACAAACAGTCGAAGAACTTGAGTGCTGCCACCGAGGTTTGAACACCGGACCATTTTCTAAACATTGGCAAAACCATTTGCATCCTGATCACAAAGCTGGTCAGTCTCACTTGCAAGTCAAACAAGCTGACCTGTGTCAACAAAACATGACAGTTCACATGTCAGTCCAAATAATCCAAAATATATTGCTTATACATTTGGCAAGAATAATCCTCCATTCTTTTTGTTTGAAAGATTACCATTCCATAAACATTCTGCACTCATTGGTACAAACTCTAGTCAGGCTGAATATCAAGCTTGGTAAATTTACATTAAAACCAAAGAACTAAAAGCACTTGATGCACTAAATGTCCTTTTTTTTGTTTTATTATATATCATATTTTTTCTGTCTTAAAACAGAAAATCAGGTGGTATAGATTAAGATCAGACTGCACAAGTATGTGCAGGTTGATCTTTGTCTATACCTCCAGCCAAATATTCTGGGTTCAGCATGACAAGGGTTAAATACTTGTCAGGAATTTTATTCCTTTCTTTTTGTCTGGAAGATAGTCATTCCATGAACATTCTGCACTCAAGACTATTAACTCTCATAGAACCTTTATTTCACTTGAACAATATCATCAGATCATCAGTATAATACCAAAACATTGTAACTAAAGCTTTGATAAAGCTGTTATTACAAGTATTTAGAATACTACAGACAAAAAGTCATAGGGACAAACTATACCGAGATTAATTGGCTTATTTAAATTAATGAATACCACTTTTAACTGTTTTTTTTAGTTATATCATAGAATATAAGAACACCTTAAAATGGGTTGCCCATACTTCCCTAATGAAAATATAATTGATCCTTTATTTGCAATTTTGAAAATTGATCAAGATACGTAATAATTAATGAATCAATATCATTGTTGCAGCTTTTCAATATAGATCTTGAGACAATTTTGACATTATATTTCTCTTCAAATTAAGAATCGAAATGTGAAAAATTTTATCCGAGTCTTGTACAGTTACATTTAAGATAATCATGAAAACACTTTTTCCAATTTAATTCACTTCAAATTTAACACTAAGAATTTTACACCATTTCTTCAACCCTTTCTGTTTCAATTAAGTCCAATCTTAAAAGCCTTTTTTGCGTCAACAACAATTTCTTGGAAAATCAAGAAATCATTTTTCCTAAATTATATAATCCGATAATGTGTCACCAATTTAAAAATCATGTCACTGTGCTATTCCAAGTGCAGTTAATCGCTTCCTCAAAACCCAATAAGACATAATTCTAGAAGAATTGTTTCTTATTGGAACTAACAATAATTAATAATATATCAGATAAACTATTTATATCAATTGCACCTTGATCTTTTGGGTATATCTTTACCCTTATCAAGCTGAACCTGGAATATACCTGCTTTTGCAGGAGGTATAGACAAAGATCAGCCTGCACACATGTGCAGGCTGATATTAGTCTACATCCTCTGAATTTACATTTTAAAAAAGAACAGTTTTATTATTGTGATTTTAATGCAATTTTGCCAAGATTTTGTTTTCAGCTTGACCAGGGGCTAATTACCCCTAGTGTAGCCTGAATGCAACTGCAATGTTTGAGGCTGCAAAACCTTACATGCAGTTTTGTTATTTTTATACCAGTAGCCTAAACTTTGCTCCAAGAATCTATGAAGCAAGGAAAGTCAAGAAGTAATGAGTGAATCGAATCATAAGCGACTGTTAAAGAGATCACAGCCGTGAGATTCCTCTAAACGATTTTCAAGATGCTCGAAATTGAACCCTCTGACATTTCAGGTTTTTAACCCTTTGCTTTTGCCGTCGATAAAATTGACCAATAGCGTTTATACAAATTCCTTGAATCACTACGTCACGAATTAGGAAACCCCTTATCTAAAATTAGAACTGACCGGTCACATGATCACTTTCGGACAAACAATGGCGACCAGCAAACCATTTTCCTTTGTTACACTGCAAGAAAAAGACGTTCCTGGTGCAAGATTCGTGTACGATTGTGTTGAGATGCACTCAAACTATCAACTTATGAGATGGTTGGAATGTAGGGGCCTTCCCAAGACCGGGAAAAGGGACATTTTGTTAAAAAGGTGAGATTTCGTAGTCTTGTCTCGCCCGCTCTATGATTCCTTACCAACTTTCTTTGTTGTATTGATCTTTTATGCATGCGATCTAACCTGTAAACAATGGGTTTGTTGACTTATAAGAAAGAAAATCCATGTCAACGATAGGTCATTTGAAGACATATTTCGTGTCAATATTATGTTAATCGTCATTTTTGTACATGTATATAGACAACCCCCCCCTTCCCATATTTTTTTTTATTGTCATGTCAGCTCTCCTGTTATTGCATGCATCAACGGATTTTCCTAAGACAATGCTAAAGTGAAGTGAAACCTTTTTAAATATTTTTTTTCCAAAAAAAAGGACATCAAGTAATAAACATTACCGACATGCTGTTGATAGTAAAGATTAAGCAGTTTTTCAAATGGAGATTTTTTTTTATCTGGTAATGGGTTAATTTACTGTCTGAAACTGAAGTTACAATAATTTGTGATGTTAGTTAGTATTAAACTGTCTCGAATTAATATTGATCTACCTAAAGAACTAAGAATATGTAAATTAACATGGGAAAAGGAGAAATTGTCATTAGTTGGCAACACAAACGTTGTAACTTCAATAAATTAAAAGCACTTTGGTAGCCAGCAAATTATTATGCCCCTGCATCGATAGATGGGGGGGGGGCATATTCTTTTACCATTGTCCGTCTGACGTATGTCCGTCCCTCTGTCTGTCTGTCTGTCTGTCTATCTGCCTGCAAAAATTAATGTAATAACTTAATATTGCCAATAACTTCAAGGCTATTCAAGATATATAATGCTCGTATTTGGTATGATGATAGATCGAAATGATAGGCATTTGCTGGTACCAAGATCAATGTCATGCGATAAGGTCAAGGTCATCTATAAATGTCAAATTTGTAAATAAAATGCTTTTTTGGGTGCATTTGTGTTTCGAAAACACAGCTTGTTTTTCAAACGTAATTTATTATGTTCACCATAATTTCTATTGCTGCATATATGAAATATTTGGAGATTTTGTTGGTTTATCTGTTTAAATCTATGTAAAGATTAAACCACTGTTCACTGTACATACTTTTTTATATTTTCATACATTTCAGGGTTCATGACTGTATAAAAAATGGAAGAGATTCCAAGTTAGATGTCGCTGTAGATAATGGTAAATGGTATGAGAAGAAGAAAAAGGAAGACGAACCCCAAGCTGGACCATCCCTTGTTTCGGACATACCTCTTTTACCGTATTTTGGTTGGAAAAAATTCCCAGGAAATCCAACTGCAATTCCTCAACATTTCAACCGAGGTCACATACATCACCATATAATTGAATCCGTTCAGTTTATGAACAAGTTTGATTTTGGCGATGATAACAAAGATGTCGAGGATTTGCACACAGCAAAACCGTTAAAAAGGGGGAAAACATATTTACGAAGTAACCACATAAATAAAATGCAGGATACAGCAAAATCAGGTCACTACTTTTTAAAGGCAAAAATAATGGCATCTTATTCATACACAGAATATGATGTCACTGTTACATTGTCACATGCAACTGGATTTGTACGAGATGCTTCATGTACTTGCAAAGCTTCGGCAATGGGCCGATGTAGCCATGTCACTGCACTTTTATTAGCTCTTGAAGAATATGTTAACAAATCTAGCTCAGACCTAAGTTGCACATCACTTCCCTGCACATGGAATAAGGGGCGTCAAAAACAGAAAACACCAAAGCGCGTCCAAGATTTGTCATACAGCAGTAAAAAACGCAAGTGCCTTGAAATAATTAATTTTGACCCAAGGGCTCCTTCTACTGTTCAGAATGCTGAACAGTTGAATGAATCTTTGTTGCAAAACATAGAATCTAGCAATCTATCGGACTGTATGTGGTATTCTTTGCTTGAGAGGAAATATTCTGACTATGATTTGGATACCTCTCGTATAGATGTTCTTAAACAAATGCGGGCAATTCTTCTTGAGAATTTAAAAGTGCCTAGTGACATGGATGAAGCTGTCCTTCTTGTTTGTGATCAGAAGAGTGATCAATGGTATGTTGAGCGGAGAGTTCGATTGACTGCTTCCGAGTGTCATACTGTTATTTCTCTTCAGTCTGGGAGAGCAATTGCAAATTATTTATTTAAAAAACTATGGAAAAGAGAGAATGTTTCAACAATTGCTCTGAGGTATGGCATTCAAAATGAAGAAGTTGCGAGGCAGTCGTACAAGTCATTAAAAGGGAAAGATTGCCAAGTCTATGAAACTGGCCTGTGGGTCAGCAATTCTAATCCAGAGCTTGCATGTAGCCCTGATGGTATTGTTTTAGATCTAAATGACCATGATAGGTATGGTTTGATAGAGATAAAGTGTCCGAAAATCCTTGAAAACTCGCAGATATCAGATTTTAAGGATATTTTGACATCAAAACAGCTGTATCAGTTTTGTTTAGAAAAAAATGACAACAATATTAAATTGAAAGAAAAACATCCATATTTTTATCAAATTCAAATGCAAATGGGAATTACAGGTCTAAAGTTTTGTGATTTTGTTGTTTGGTCCGATAGGGAAACTTTTATTACCCGAGTACGATTTAATGAAAATGTATGGAAAGATATAAAAGAGAGACTCATAAAGTTCCATCATTCATTCTTGTGTCCAGAATTGTTTGAAATGCGTACACCCAGAGAACTATCTGCTGTAGAAATTCCATAATTGGTTCAATAGCACACAAGACAGAACGGCTTATACCAGCAATTTCTTCTCTTTTACAAAGATTTCTTGAATATCGTCAGTGGGCTACCAAAATCTTGTAACCACATGTTTAGTCAAGCTGTAGTAATAAAGTATTGGTTGCTCATCTTTTAGATGTTGGAATAAATAAACTGACGTCTGATTCATTCTTTTTTGTAGGTGGCTAACCAAAACATTGTAACTTCAGTTTTAGCAGTCTAAAATTTTAAGGCTATTGTCACTCACTGACAATTTGATTGATTCTGTTTCTTTTCTTTCCTATTTTTGTGGAAAATAAAATTTTAACTTGTTGAAGGCCCAAACTTCAAGGTATACTTAACTAAAATTGAAAATTTATGTGGTTACTTCTTTTTGTAAAAAAATATGTTCCCTTGTTTTATCATATTGTGTCATCAATTTTATTTGTTTTCATTTTCAGGCTAATAATATACATTGAATAGGCCAGGGTTGGCTAATTACTAAGAGAAAGAAAAGATCACATCAATAATAGTTTAATAATCATTTTTTTTTTAAAAAAACATCTGTATTAACAAACCTTTAGTACTTGGTTATATACAAACTATGATAATCAAACTAAGCTTTAGTTGTACATTATATGTAAGAACATCTCTATATCATTTATATCCTGAGACACAGCCATTTTAATGTGTATTTTTGACATGTATTATAATATCAGATTTCTTTCTCTTCTTCTGTAAATTTGTTTCCAATTTTATTTGTCTTGTAGAAAGATGAAAATGTCAGTTTGCGACCAAAATGTTGTAACTATAGGTTGAATCAGCTTTAGTTATGACACTTTCCTTGCCCACTGAAAAGTAAGGTTCTCTCTCCATAGTACCTTGTAATTCCCAGAAATCTGTGGAGACTGATAAAGCAAATTATAATGATACCACTTTTTAAGTTGTTGTCATTTTCATAACTATTTAATTTTAAATGTGTCCATCAAGATTCATACATTTTGATTGACTGAAAATTGATGTTTATTCCTCATTGAAAGTGATTTTGGGTAAACAGTTATTTATAAGCTTCTGCACAAAGTAGTCCCATTTGTGGCCTTATTATCCCTCGCCGTTCGGCGAAGGGGATAAAGTAATGGTCACCGTCCGTCATTCCGTCACAAAACTTGTCCGAATCATAACTCCTAAAGAATAAAATCTATCAACTTGAAACTTTATAAGTGGATAGATCGCATGGAGGAGAAAAGCAGAGCACAAGAACTACAACTCTTGCTTGCATAATTTTGGAGTTATTGCCCTTTGATTAGGCTTCAGTTTACTATCAAGCTTTGATGGCGGGGGATGGCCATGTCCGACATGGCTCTTGTTCATTTTGGAAAAGTCATTTGCATTTTGACTCATAATAGTTAATCATCAGACATGAAGAGATTATTCATTGATTTCATGTTGGTAAGGGACTAAAATTTAATCACATACATGTTTTAGGACTTATGATGTGATTAGGTTTTTAGTTTCATACCTCCATGAAATCAACAAATAATCAATTCATCTCTTCAATGAAATGAATAAATTGAAAAGAAAGAGCTTAGGACAAAATTTGTTCTAGAGTTGTTTTTTCGCAACACCATTTCAAATTCATTGCAATACAGTATGTGTAAATAATTCTGCTGTAAATATCTTCTATTCTGGTATTAAAAAATTCATATTTGTATTTCTGTTAATATATAAAATGATAAAAATATTATATGAACGAAAAATAAACATTGTGTATATCTTGAATATGTTGTCACTACTTTTCTGTCATTTTGCCATAAAGTATCATAGCAAAGAAACTAGTTTGAGCAACACATTAAGATTTCAAGCTCATAAACCATTAAGTCTTAACATAGGTTCTTAATATTTATCACCATACAACAACTCATTTTCAACCCCATATTGTGTTCAAAACATAAATGAAAATATATTATTTCACTATTGGTGACTGAAAATTAACTAGGCATGCAATGACAAAAACCATTTGCGAGAACACCGGCTGAAGACTTTGAGGAACAATATTTTGAAGAATTTTGAATTTCTTCATTCTTTCAATGGAACGCTCGACATGTATCCTATGTTTTGCTATATCTTTAGTGAGGGCCTCCTCTTGAGGAGTAAATCTTGACCGTGAACCTAAAAATGGGGGTCTTATCAATCTAACTTGGCGTTCATTTAGACAGTCATCTATAAGAAAGCCCCTGTCTGCCATTACAACATCACCTGCTTCTAGAAAATCTAAGAATCCAGATTGTAATACAATCTCCTTGTCACTGATGCTTCCTTCAAATGCATCACTGACATATAAAATGGTGCCATTTGGTGCAATTGCAACAAGAAACTTGTAGGATGTGTATCCTTTATATGAGGAATACTGGTTACCTTGGGCTTGGAAGTTAGAAGGGGACTGCACGTGGACTTCAGTGCAGTCTATTATACAACGGATGTCTTTATACTTTTTGAAAGATTTTGGTAAATGCTTTTTGATTTTCTGTCTGGAAGCAAACATTGCTTTTCTGATTGCCGAAAATTGCTTAAAAAGTAATTGAACCCATGTCAAAACAATAGTGGATACTTGACGTGTATTTGTATTAAATCTATATGCTAAGTCTTGGTGTAAAAGACCAAGACGCAAACGCATTAAAGTTAAAATCACTTGGTTTTTGGGAGAAATTGACCGTTTTGGACCAGGGCGTTTGCTAGGAGTTTGATCTGAATCACCGACTTGTGTATTCCAGTAATTCATTTTGTGGGGGCAATGTCCGAGAAAATTCCAAAGACAAGTAAACTGTGAACATGTTAAGCCAGTGTAAAATTTAAATGACTTGTCATCTAACTCCAAAATGCCTTTGCTTGAAATAGCAGGGGCTTTATCACTGATTGAAGATGAGGATTTTTTCTGTTTAGCTGGTTTTTTTAAGAAACGAAGTTGATGAGCTTGAAATTTTAATGCTATTCTCTAAAATTAAATTTTGAATCTTTAATTTAACATTTTCTGAAGATGGGGCCTTTGAAGTTTGAGTAGCTTTGTTAGTCGTCTCAACAGAACAGGAAACTGCAATCTCTTTTGTAGTTTTCTGGAGCGAAGTAAGTGCTGCCGATTCCGCATATACACAGGGTACCATGGGTTGGCTATTCCTGACTGTAGAAGGCCCTGGCTCATTCAGCAATACTAGGGCTTCTGCCACATCAGATGTGTCGAGTTTCTGTTGCTTTTTGGATTTGTAGGGCCGCCTCTCTGTTGGCCGCTTTCTTGTTCTTACAACCTAAGAAGATGAAATTTTGTATTTAAAATCAATAATAAGCCCTACATATACTGTTTGGATAGTGTATCATTTACCCTACAAGTACTGGATAAAAAATCCTACATGAATGTCCGTTTATCCATGACAGAGTAGGCCTTTGCTATCGCCGAATTATTACAACATGCGTAGTCATATAACAAGGAACTTTCCATGATCGTTTAATGAATGACCGTGCATAAATCATGAAAGGAGAGGATAAAAAGCTGAAGCACATTCAAATACATGATCACAGGCATTTTTCACTTTCCGATTTTTTTCTATATGTTATTATATAAGATTTACATAATGACCTACATGACCAAAATAAGATTGTGAAACAACCGCCTGTGATGTACAGACAGGGATGATACTCGAAAGGCTATTGCAGTACTTTTAGAAATTGATAATAGTAATTAGAGACAATATTTATTTGTCAAAGAGCTAAGCCTTGAACAGTACAACAGTTTACATTTCTTAAAATTGTAGCTACGAGGTTTTAACAGTCAACCACTCTGGGTGCAATTCCTAATTACCACCAACATTTTAAGCGAAATGTCCTTGCTATTTTGTCCATTACTGTTGTAAAAAAAGACATTTTACCCCGATAATAAACCTTACCATTTATGCGGGAATATGCCTTGTACATATATGAGTATGCCCATTTCAATGATAAATTGTACATAATGGGAAGGGTAAGCATAGCGAATCGCATTTAGGCCTACCTCAATTCCACATTTAATTGGATCCGGATGCTCATCTGTGGGCCCCTTTCCACCAACAAAATGTAAAGAACAAATATATGTGTCTTTGTTTACATTACTTATCGTAAAGTACTTTCTTCCACAACATTGCACCCATCTTTTACACTTTTCTGGTTCTTTGTTTGGTTTGGGAAACCCATTACCATATCCAATGAAAAAAACTCCACTTGTCTCTAAAAGCGTCCGCGAGTCACTTTTGCAGTCACCGTAACAACAATGTTTAGTGGTTACCATGATTACATTTAAAATTATGAAAAACTATTAACAATAAAACTCGCGATATCACTCTTCCCGTCTTTCGTACATTGATTGTTTGTCCGAAATTCAATGACGTCAGAAGGGGGATGCTGGGTACTAAAAATAGAACTCTATAAATACTCATTACCTGGAATTCGTACAAGCGCTATTACGATAATGGCCCACTGATTAAACTCTAATAATTTATGGTAGTTTGCATGTGGATAAAAAAAAATCTCAATAAGGTTAGAGGCTGTGTTTCAGAATAAAAATATCTCTGTCTTATATCATCAGTATACTAGACATGCGAACACTTTGTCATATTGCTGTTTATGTTTTGTCATATAACAATTAATGGAGGAAAGATGTAGTTAATAGTTCTAGAAGAGATTGTATGTGTTTCTTGAAAATTTCTTGAAATTTTATTTCCTGTCTTCTGACACTATG
Source organism: Fragum whitleyi (assembly GCA_948146395.1). Classification (NCBI taxonomy): domain Eukaryota; kingdom Metazoa; phylum Mollusca; class Bivalvia; order Cardiida; family Cardiidae; genus Fragum; species Fragum whitleyi. The sequence goes on along the minus strand of OX411546.1, from coordinate 11,124,450 downwards.
CTTTGTATCCCTTGCCCCATTTGAATGACCATATTCTTTCTATTAACCCTTTGCTGTTTAATCCCTGCTTTTTACGTGCCTGTGTTTTTATGATTGAGAAAACATTGTGAAAAAGAAGAAATTGCTTCTAACAAGCAATTTCTTCTTTTTCCACACCATTTTATACCCTACTGAATGGTTATTTTTATCTGAGCTTGTACGGTATTCTCAATTCAGCATGACAATAGTTAACAGGGTCAAGCAAATACGATAAGGATGAGAGAAATAGTATCATCAAACAAATCAAATTCATTAATTCCAGTAATTTTAGAAACCTCGTGAAAAGTGAGCTCCAAGCTAATTAATTGGCTTGAATTTCTTTTTCAATTTTCAGGTCTTGGTAAAACAATATGTTTCATAAAGACGAATGCCCCCGCAACTGCCACCATTTTGAAACAGTGGTGTTGGCAAGGTCTTGACACAAGCAATATATATTGATGGCTCTGTGTGAAACAGTTGTAACTCCCTAACTTATAGAGAGTTACAACTATGTCACACTGAGCCATAGATATGCAAAATATGAAGGCAACATCCTGTACCATTCATAAAGATATGGCCAAATTTAAGGTTCTATGTTGTAAACAGTGATCTTCACCAAGTGGCATTGATCTTGACTGATGATCCACTTTGTTATTGTCTGATAAGTCTTGTCACAAGCAATGCAATACCAAAGCCTTGTCATGTACCATTCAAATGATATAGCCAATGTTGACATTTATAATCGTATTAACCCTTGTCATGCTGAACCCGGAATATTCCTGCCTTGGCAGGAGCCATAGACAAACATCAGTCTGCACTTTTGTGCAGCCTGATGTTAATCTAAACCACCTGTTTCTCACTTTAAAACCAGAATTGCCAATAGATTCCCTTTTTCAAATAAAAATTGACCTACAGATGGTACTTTCAGCATTTTTTGCCCTTTGATTTTGATGAAAATTTTTACCCAAAATTTATTCAGCATGACAAGGGTTAAAAAGAGAGACCTTTGCAAAATGACCTTGACTGTGGTGACCCTATCTTTGTTATCCACTGATAGGTCTTGTCACAATAAATGCATGTGCAACATATATGTAAAGGCTATACGTCTAACCATTGTACAGAAATTCCCAATGATAAATTTTAAATCTTACACATATTTGACCTTGAAAAACGACCTTGACCTTGATATTGATATCTACAAAAAGGTCTTGTCACAAGCAACAGGCATGTGAAATATGAAGGCTAAATCACTTTTTTGGGAGGAACCAAATAAACAAACGGACAGACAGATAAAAACATGGGGCTAAAACCATATGCACTCAACCTATTGATGCTTAGAGAGGGGGGAGGGAAATCAAAAATCTTTGTCCTCGTTTTCAGACACAGTTCTGTTTGGGGTTTTTTTGTTTCTAGATAAGTCATCTTAAATGAAAGACAATAGTAGCATGTCTGTGTCAATAGATGATAAGTTACCTTATCAAACCAATATATCACTAACGAAAAGGTCAAACAACAAATCATTAATTGATCATAGACTGTTTCAAGGACCAGTGTTTTTTAACCTAATTAACCCTTAAATATCATCCTTGAAATGATGCTGCAACCCACAGGCAAGTGATTTCATAATCCAAATTTTGTCACATCATAGATTATTACTGAACTTAAGAATTATATATATTTTTTCTTAGTTTTGATAAATATTTGAATTTAAAATCCAAAATGTCCTCTAGCCTGCGGAGCTCTAAAACAGGCATTGCTTGGGCAGGTTTGAAGATTTGTATAACCCTTAAATTATCATGCTGAGTAAAAGCCTTGGCAAAAATGCATAAAATTCAAAGAGTAGACTGTCAAAAGTACTCAGGATGCAATTATTGTGAATATGTAACAAATTTGAGGTTACAAGGTTTTTCTTTTAAATTTTCTGGTTTGAAAAGGAAAATCATGTATTAAAGACTAAGATTGGACTGCACATTATGTGCAGTCTGATCTTTGTCATGATACCTTTTGTTGAAGCAGGAATATACCAGGTTTAGCATGACAAGGGGTATTTTTTGAAGGTATTGAGAAATGAAGTACCCCTAGTCTGAGCTATACTGTACACCACTTGATGGAACAAAAGCTACACTTAGAACAATATAATTTTACGGTCAGAATAACTCTAGATCTATCGAAGGCATTATTAAGGTTTGCTATAATTGTAATTACGGTAACCATATGTTGCAAATTGGATGACATCAATTTAATTGTTATTCTTTGAGCTTGATGTATATCAAGTTTCTAATGTCTAGTTTTCATAGATAGTTGACTCTCAAGTACTTGTATGGCCTATAACGGAACAACCATCATAAAATAGATATGTAGCAAAGTGGACTAAATCACCCATCACCACCACTGGACCCTACTAGCTGTTTGTCACAATCCTGGAAACGTTTTTAGGACAAAGTTCAATTATAAATTCACCTTTGTGAACCAAAAACGATAGGGCAATTCCTTGGGTCATAGACAACATCTATATAAAATTTTGTAATTCTAGGTCACCCTAATTGTTGAGTTCAGAAAAAAAGGTCCAGCAATAGACAGAAATACAAATGAATGAACAGACATGGTAAAACTAATGTAAAATCCACAATTTTTCCCCTGGCAGGGTGGAGCCTTAAAGTAACTGGTGGATGCACTTAAGGTTAAGGTAAATCAGCCTTCATTCATTATTTTTTACGACTAAAAATAGTCAACAAATTATTAACTTGAGACCATAAAGCGTATCAGTTGGTCACCAAACCCTCGTAACTTCAGCTTGTCCAAGCTGAAGTTACGAGGCTTTGCTAACCGAACAATGAAATGTGTTCAATTTCTCAAAGCATGTGAATCTACTTGGTTTTAGGATACAGTTATTTACACACATTCATGATTATTGCCGACTAACTTTTCAATGAACCCAAAATATTCAAAAGTTAACTCGCAAAATTACGTCACTGCTTAGCCCCGCCCTGCCAGTTGAATAATAACGCAGATTACCCCTCTCTACTTCCCTAGTAGGAGGTATAATAAGACTTTTGTTCAAGCCCTCAAAGTCCCAAAAATGAAATACAGTCAATATTGCTTGAGCCACTACATCTATAAAGCAACCACTTTTATTAAGCGACCGCAATAAAAAATCCCTTCTTTAAATCAAAATATCCTAAGAAGTTATACTGTAGGTATTGTTGGTCTAAACATTAATGAAAATGTATCCTATTTTGTTAAAACGCAACAGAATCGTCTCAATGACATGATTCTATTAAGTTATAAGAACATAGGATTTTGAGAATTTGGCAATAATATGCATATTCATGTTTCTTTTTTGTAAATTTGTGAATTCAGCCTCCATGTTTTTAAACGGCCGCTTTTTGATGGTCCCTGAAGTGGTCGCTCAAAATAAGTTTGACTGTATTTGTCTTTATTTGTTTCTAAGTTATAATCTTACATGATTATAGAATCCTTATTTCAACTAATCAACATAAATCATTAAAATATTAGATAATCAGGTTAGCTGTTTACCTAATAATAAAAGTTTACATAACTTTTAGATGACTTCAATATGGTACAACAATATTTTTAGAGTCAAACAAACATGGAAGTTAAAACAAAGTTGTAGCCAAATGACCAAAAAAATATTTTGTTTTCTTCTTTATTGAAAAGTTATTAGTTAAGTGCCAAAGTTGAATCAATATGCCAATATCGGTTTATACATTTCCAGTTGGCAAAACTTCTTCTTGTTAAAGTTTAAAGTATTTCTGAAGTAATTAATTTGGAAAAGTTTTCCTAAATGTAGATATACCAAAAACTTTTCAATCACAGGTTTGAATCCCCTTGTTCAACTCAAAGCTTAATCGATGTATTAATCAAATTTAATTCAGTATCCATATGAAATATTGATATTAATCAATTTTTCATGTATCTTTAATAAAGAATTCTAATGTTTCATACACATATTGAGAATTTTAGTAATACTAAATTGCTCTAGTTATTTGCTGGATAGATTACACCAGGGGTGTGGAATTCCCATGGCTGACTTGTCCAACATGGGCTTTTCTACCTGCGGACAAGTACATTTTATGAGACCACTTGTCCCTGGTACTACAGAGTATCTTAGAAATTAATCAGCCTAATGTTTGTAGCAAAGATTTGAAAACATTGTTTTTAATGAAGAAAATGCTAAATTCTAGCATTTTCTTCTTTAAAAACAATGTTTCGTCAAAATCTATCTATTCTCCTTTTTTGTGGACAAGTTAATTTTGATCCTGGACAAGTAGAAAATCCGTTTTTCCACACCCCTAGATTTCACCCAAGTGCAAAATAAAATGTTGATCCAAAATATTCTACCAGATTGAATCTGTTTATAACTTCAACACTAACAATGAGATACAAACATCCTGTTATTCTAAACTCAAAAGTCAACAATCGGGTAATAATTACACATGAAGCAGGCTTACAATTTGTATGCTCATTGAGAACAGCAGTCTTATCAGGGGTGTGGAATTCCTATACCCAACTTGTCCCACCCAGGTTTTTTTGTGGACAAGTTAATCACGTAAAAAAAACACCTTTTAGTTGTCCACTAGGATAAGTTTGTTTGAATGGGTTTTTACGCCACTTTTAACAATTTTTCAGTTATATTATGGTGGCTGGAGCACCTAACAATGGATTCTTGATATTTCTAACACCAGTAATACCATTACATCCTTTCCTGGCCTCCAGCTGCTATCTCATATAGGTCTACAATTATCAACCAATTGGTAAGAGACAAATAGTCGGAAAGTGCCGCCGTTGGGGATTGAACCCGGGACCTCTAGATTGACAGTCCAATGCGCTACCAACTGCGCTATGACGGGGGCTGCTTATGGACAAGTCAAGGTGTTGGTGCAAAATAATGTAAATGCCTATAAATATTTAGGCACTTACAATAGTCTCGCTCTAACCCCTTGAAGTTTACTTTTTCTAGCACACATATCCAAGGACAAGTGAGGAGTTAATACCAGGACAAATCTAGGAGTGGTACTTAAAAATTATCTTGGGAATGAATTATCCTAATGCTTATAAATGAACAAAGGGGAAGTAAACATTCTTGCTGGATTAAATTCTTTATTAAAAACATCTTTTTCTCAATATATTAATCATTTTGGGAATGTTTTTTTCACGGACTTAAGTTCATTTTACCCTGAACAAATAGAATTATCACCTTTTAGCTGTCCACTGGGAAAAGAAAAGAAAATCTGTATCCCAACACCTGTTTTAATAACTCAGTTTTATTATTATAACCATAATAATAGATTCAATTGTCAATACAGACACCCACAGTAAATAAGTTATTGCCAATCCATGGTATTGTCAATATTTTATAATTGAATATGGACAATATTGAGGCCTATAATCAATACATTCATTCAGTATTTATTGTCAATAATATTCAGTAATTATTGTCAACAATATTCAGTATTTATTGTTGATGATATTGATTCTATGGCTCAACACAAAACAGATGTAACTGCCTGTAAAACTAAAGGAAGTAACAGTTGTTTTATGCTGAGCCAAGGATTGGCCCTTTAAACATACAGGACTTAATAGTCTCCACCTGATCCTCAGACCTGTAGAATTATTCTCTATAAAGTTCCATAATTAACCCTTGTCGTGCTGAACCCGGAATATTCCTGCTTTGGTAGGAGCTGTAGACTCACATCAGCCTGCACATATGTGCAGTCTGATGAAAGTCTACACCGCCTGTTTCTCACTTTCAAACCAGAATTGTCAATAGATTTAATTTTTCAATAAAAAATTGACCTACAGTTTGGACTTTCAGTGATTTTTGCCCTTTGATTTTGATGAAAATTTATAGCCAAAATTTATTCAGCATGGCAAGGGTTAACAAGAGCATCGCCTATGGGTGTTTAAGCTCTGCTGTTGGGTGCTGGATGGTGGAGAAGGAGTAAAAGAAGAGGGATGGCCCTAAACCGCTCACCTGAATTTTATTGGTCCAGTGGATCTCATTCGAGTAACTTTCTGGCAAAGTTTCATTCACATTTGCCTAATTGAAGAGATGTTATTCCAAGAATTCAAAGTGATAATAGAACTTGCCCACCCATTCATTACCGAGGACATTCAAAATAAGCCCGGCCCTGCCATGCCCTTATTTATGGGTCAATCAGAATTAGGCGAACAATTTTTGAAAAAGGTCACCCAAGGAACATTCTAGTAGATTCATTGAACCCGGCCAAGTGGTTCAGGAAGAGATTTTTTTCAAATTTTCAGGCTCAAAATAAGCTTCTCCCTAACACTCCCAAATTTATGTGCTAATCAAAATTTTGAGAACAATTTTTAATAGGGTCACTCAAGAAACATTCTGGTAAAGTTTCATTGAAATTGGTCCTTTGGTTCAGAAGGAGAACTGAAGTTTTTAAGATTGTTAACGATGGACAACGGACGAAGCATGATGGACTCAGAGTAATCCTAAAAGCTCCCCTTGAGCAAGTTGTGCTCAGGTGAGCTAATAAGGGCCATAATTTGCACAAATCCATATAAAGATATTCACCTTTATAGTATAGGTTGCTCGTTTGAAAGTGAACACAAGTGCAAACTTTCAAGTGAAATCCAGAGATATAAAAAATGTCTAAGTATTTGCACAATGACAATGACGACAACTGTGAACATCAAGGCTATAGCAATACCTCAGATATCTCAGAAAACAGTTAAGCTCATAAAATTATCAACTTTGATAAAGAGCTCAAGAATTTAACTACATAGTATTATTTCCAATGGAAGTGATTTAAAAGTTTCTAATTAATTTATATATCAATTTGAAATCTAAAACCCCAAGACTGGAAGACCAATTAAGGAATCAAGGTTCATATTTCAAGGAATCAGAGATAAAATGCCGCAGATGATCATGCAGTCATGCGATATCATCTTCTATCTTCTTTGATTTGTTAACAATTTTTTTCTTTTTTTGTAAGAGCGTGTGTGATCTGTCCCTGTGATGAAGATGGAAATAATTGCAAAACTTTTGCAAAGAAAAATATCCTGCTTTGCATGTGTAAGTCACATGCATAACAGGGGAAAAACGTTTGCACCTTGAATTCAGGCCTGGACATTGCATGGTCTCTGAAACAGAATCAATTACGTCCTGTCATCTACTTTTAAGACCCGGCCTGTGATTTTTTTTCTTGATTGTATACTTGAAGAAATAATGTGAAAAAAGTTGAAAGACAGTTTTTCTTTCCTTTTTTTTAATTAATTTTTCCAACTCTTAAAGATTTTCATCCCCCAAAAAAGAAAGATTTGATTACTACACATTTTCTTAGTTTCAAATGAAGATTATAAAGCATTTATTTACTTCTATTATTCAAATAATTCAACCAATATCTAATAATTAATAAACACGGATAAATTTTCAAATACAAGTATCAAATTGAGCCAGAATGTACGTCAGTTCCTCATATTTTAATTACGAATTTCATGTAATACTACCACTGTAATCAATTCATCATGAAGGTGTATACTAATCGATAGAAAAAAAGGATGGAACCAAAATTGATTTGATCTGTTTAGTAATTTGTCCAGTACTATATAATGAATTTAACCCTTATCATACTGGACCTGGAATATTCCTGCTTTTGCAGGAGCTATAGACAAACATCAGCCTGCACATATGTGCAGTCTGATGTTAGTCTTAGTAACACCACCTGTTTCTCACTTTCAAACCAGAATTGTCAATAGATTTAGTTTTTCAAATAAAAAATGACCTTCATTTGGTACTTACAGTGCATTTTGCCCTTTGATTTTGATGAAAATTTTCAGCCAAAATTTATTCAGCATGGCAAGAGTTAACTTGATTTTTCAATTATTTCCAAATTGATTTCTCTGCCAATGCCAGTCTAATATCTTCATTTCACACTGAAAACCTATCTCGTAGGTACTCATTTGATCCATCTAGACATTACCAATGAGTAACCAGAGAGTAGAATTTTGCAGTTTTTTAAATCCAACATACTATCTGACTAGTAAGATCTGGAAATGCCCTTGTTCAGTTGATGTATACTAAAAAAAAATCTAAAAAGAGCCCAAACCTCAAAAAAAACATCGCCTTTTCCCCAATCAAATGTTAATATTTTGCACAGATTATGTTTATTGTTGGCAATTTTTTCACCATTTTAACAAAATATGCAGCCTAGCCTATAATAAAGCCCATCCCTTTCTAATGGAAATACCCTGGGTTTCTATTAGAGCTTTTACGGTATATCTCTTTAGATAAATTCCCTAGAACTTTATTTATCAAGATAGTTTTTGAAATATTTTTACTCTTCTCCTATCTTGTTCACTGTACAAGTAATTGTCACAAGACATGAAATATTTTCTGTTTTACAGTCATGGAGAAAAACTTTTTATATACATTAATTTTCATGAAATTGTCCAAATGTCCAAAATTTGTGGAGCCACCAGCCACTCAACTCACTTAGGGGTATTAATTAATGGGACAAATTGAACGTGTTACATTGACTTCTGGCAAATGTCTGAAGAAAGTTAGCCAAGCCAGGGTTTCAAACTCAGGACCCCAGGATTGACAACCTGATGCATAATCGCTAAGCTAGCTTGGCTCGGCTAGCATTATTGCAACTTTTATTACAAATTTTTAACAATTTTATATACTTGGCAATAAAATAAGCTAGATTAACAATGTATTACTTGTTTACTAACAATGTGTCAAATCTAAGCATTTTTTAAAAAATATAAAAAGCTTATGGAACTCAATTAGATAATCAACATCAAATCTCAAATAATTCCCTCATAACCAGATTTTTTTTATGTATTAAACTATTGAAATCAACATCTTTTCCACTAAAAGACAATGAATTAATCAACATCAAAATTCAAAATTAATTCCATGATTTCTTTATAATTCTCTACACATGTGACCAATATAACACTGTAACAGACTCATTGGAACATCTATAAGAAACAGAGTGAGGTAGACCATTTAAAAATGCCTGTCAATACTGGAAAAACTCCAATAAGAGCCATTAGGCTGAATATAACCTGGGTCAGATGATATTTTAAATCTGTTATTCCCGTCTTCTGTTCAATTTTCATGCTGTAGATACTTGTGGGCAATTAGTTTTGAGCCATAAACTGGTAATCCCAGCACCAAAAGTTTGTATAAGCCTATAGGCACTTAACAAATCAATAAGCACTTGGAAAGCAATGAAGTTCCACTTAATTCATATCATTACAAATTGACCAAACTGTAGACAAAATAAGAATGTTGTTCTGAATGAAACATTTTTTTTTTACTTCAATGGTTAGAATTTCCACTCTTAATCAAAAATAAAATTGATCTATATATCAACATACATATAAAGGTCAAAATTTAATTCGGTAACTTTCTCTCTCTATATACATGATAAGCAATATGACACTCTAAAAACTTTTTGAACAAATGAAATCAAATGCTTTTCCACACTCAAAGATGAATGATTCCACTCATTAATCAACATTGAAGCTAAAATTGAGTACCATTTTTTCCTTATAATTCTCTACACATGATAACCAATATAACACTGTAACACATTGGAACATCTATAAGAAACAGAGTGAGATAGACCATTTAAAAATGCCTGTCAATACTGGAAAAACCCAATAAGAGCCATCAAGCTGAATATAACCTGGGTCAGATGACATTCTAAATCTGTTATTCCCTTCAATTTTCATGCTGTAGATACTTGTGGGCAATGCATTTTGTGTCAAAAATGGCTTTCCAGGTACTCAAAGTTTGAAAGTGCCTATACAATGTATAGTCATTACAAGCTTTCAGCACTTGGATAACAATATGTTCCACTGCATTTAAATCATAACAAATTGTACACAAAATTAAAATGTCCCTCTGAATGAGACTTTAATTCAATGGAAGAATTTCTACTCTTAGTCAAAAAATATAATAATTTTTTATAAATGAATTTTTTATGTAAAAAACTATTGAAATCAACATCTTTTCCACTCAAAGACAATGAATAAATCAACATCAAAGCTCAAATTTAATTCCATGATTCCGTATAATTCTCTACACACGATAACCAATATAACACTGTAACACATTGGAACATCTATAAGAAACAGAGTGAGGGAGACCATTTAAAAATGCCTGTCAATACTGGAAAAACTCCAATAAGAGCCATCAAACTGAATATAACCTGGGGCAGATGACATCTCAAATCTGCTATTCCAGTCTTCTACCCAATTTTCATGCTGTAGATACTTGTGAGAAATGCATTTTGTACCATAACTTGGCGTTTCCAGTGCTCAAAGTTTGTAATTGCCTATACAATGTATAGGCACTTACAAGTTCTCAGCACTTGCATAACAATAAAGTGCACTGCATTTAATTCATTACAAATTCTAGACAAAATAAGAATGACCCTCTGAATGAGACTTTAATTCAATGGTAGAATTTCCACTCATGGTCAAGAACATAATTAATGAACATAGTATAATAAGATCAAAATTTAATTTGGTTCCTTTTTATTTCTCTTAACATAATAGCCTAATTATGACACTCTAAAGGAGACAATTCCAAGCATTTACAAAAACTTTTAGACAGTTGAAATAAACTACTTCACGCTCAAATAAATTAATTAACTCAATTAATCAACATGAAAGCTCAAATATAATTCCATGATTTCCTTATATTTCTCAACACATGATAACCAATATAACACTGTAACACAATGGAACATCTATAAGAAACAGAGTGAGGCAGACCATTTAAAAATGCCTGTCCATACTGGAAAAACTCCAATAGGAGCCATCAAGCTGAATATAACCTGTTTCAGATGACATTTTAAATCTGTTATCACCGTCAATTTTCATGCTGTAGATACTTGTGGGCAATGCATTTTGTGTCATAAATTGGTAATTCAATTACTCAAAGTTAGTAAGTGCAGTATACAGTGTATAGGCACTTACAAGCTTTCAGCACTTGAATAACAATAAGTTTCCTCTGCATTTAAATCAATACAAATTGTAGACAAAATTAGAATGTCGTTCTGAATGAGACTTTAATTAAAAGGTAGAATTTCAACTCTTGGTCAAGACTATTACTAATCTACAAAATAAAATTATATCAAAATTTAATTCAGTTACTTTTTATTTCTCTAAACATAATAGCCTAATTATGACACTCAAAGGGAGACAATTTCAAGCATTTACAAAAACTTTTAGAAATTGAAGTAATCTCCTTCTCCACACTCAAAAGAAATCAATCAACTTATTCAATGAACATCAAAGCTCAAATTTAATTCCATGATTCCTTTTATTTCTCTACACATGATAACCAATATAACACTGTAACACATTGGAATATCTATAAGAAACAGAGTGAGGTAGACCATTTAAAAATGCATGTCAATACTGGAAAAACTCCAATAACAGCCATCAAGCTGAATATAACCTGGGTCAGATGACATTCTAAATCTGTTATTCCCATCTTCCATTCAATTCTTATGTTGTAGATACTCAAGACAAATACATTTTGAACAATAACTTGGCGATCCCAGTGCTCAAAGTTTGTAAGTGCCTATACAATGTATAGGCACTTACAAGTTTTCAGCACTTGGATAACAATATGTTCCACTGCATTTAAATCATGACAAAATTAGAATGTCCCTCTGAATGAGACTTTAATTCAATGGAAGAATTCCACTGTAGATCAAAATTGAATTCTATTAATATTACTTTTTATTCTTTTAACATAATAGCCAAATTTTGACACTCTAAAGGAGATAATTTCAAGCCTTTACAAAAGCTTTTTAACAATTGAAATAAACTACTTCTCAACGCTCAAATAAAATAATCAACTTAATTAATCAACATCAAAGCTCAAATTAATTCCATAATTTCCTTACAATTCTCTACACATAATAACCAATAATTAAAACACTGTAACACATTTGAACATCTATAAGAAACAGAGCGAGGTAGACCATTTAAAAATGCCTGTCAATACTGGAAAAACTCCAATGAGAGCCTTCAAGCTGTCAAAATGTGGATCCAATGACATTTTGTTTTCTGTTGATACATTATGCTGTGGGTACTTATGTTGAAATGGATCAGTCCTTAACTTGACATACTGAGTGCTATGAGGTCCTGGTGTTATACAAGAGGGCAACTAGCCCTGAAATACTCACCCGAGGCATTTTGAATAAAAATAGCAAAATGCCAAAACTACTAATTTGAATTCAATAAATGACTTGACAAAATTTCAAACTAGCCCATATCATTAAGAAACAAAATTATTCTGATTGCATTTCGAAAACATTTGAGCCAAAAATATGACCTCTAGAGTCAAGACAAGGTTTATCCAAAATTGAACCCTGACTGAGACAATTTAGCAAAAAATCTTTGTCTATAACTCAAGAATTGATATCCAGTAACAGGTTAAACACATTGGGTCATAGAAAGAGGTATGAGCCAGTGTGTTGCATTTCCAACAACTTTACTTTAGGGAAAAGCAAATCCTCCAGCCAGCTTGTGCGTTTGCACACTCTGACCAGAGTCTTCACTATACTCTCTATAGAAAGATCTGGTCTTATACTGATATGGTATTAATGCTAGAGTATACAGTCTTGCAAATAATGTCTCCCCTTCCTGTGTAGTTTCTTGGAAACAAAGTACCTTAAATTGTTTTTGTCATGCAAGATAAATGTCAAATGAACAGTAAACATAACACAGTAACATTTCCTTTCCTGTAGGCATTACTATTATCTGACTCTATCTTAACCCTTGTTGCAGCCGCCATAGCAAAGTTGGTAGCGCATCGGACTGTCAATCTAAAGGTCCCCGCTTTGATGCCTGACTGCGGCACTCATTCTCTCAGACTATTTGTCTCTCACCAATGGGTCAATAATTGTAGACCTATGTGAGATAGCAGCTGGAGGCTAGGAGAAAATGTAATAGTAGTAATGGTGTGAGAAATGTCAGGAATTCATTGTTAGGAGCTCCAGCCGCTGTAATATAACTGAAAAAATGTTGAAAGCGGCGTAAAACCCCTTTCAAATCAAATCAAATATAAACCCTCCAAATCAAAGTACTGATAGTACTTGATCCCCTTATTATGTGATCATCCAGTCATTTTTTATTTGGAAAGGTACATCTTGATACTTTTCTGGTTCAGAAAGAAAAATCTTGTCCCAGATATTGACAAGTCTAAAACTTTGCACACAAAATTTTAAGAAATTTGACAAAAGAATAAAGCACTTATTTTTGTGTTATTTAAGCAGTGGCAGACAGTCTGTATGTGGGCCTAGCACCCGGCCCTTGAAGTTCATTGGAAGATCATTTTATACACCAACACAAGTGCTAGAATCACTGTGTCAGAATATCACAAAACCAAACAAAATGCACAAGATATCTGCATGGTGAATAGGTATATTCTATAAGAATTTCATCAAACCCACCCTTTAATGTAGGAGAATTTGCATTCACAAGATGTTGCATACATACAGATAAACAGTCAGTTGGAGATGATACCAATATACAAACACCTTCAGTTGGGTATAAGAATTGCCACTTGAAGCTTGCAGGCGATACAGTATACCATTGGCTCAGCACAAAACAGTTGTAACTGCCTATAAACATATAGGCAGTTACAACTGCTTTGTGCCAAAGAGCCTCGATATATAGTAGAGCCTTGATATATAGTGGTGGCCCAGAAAAACCAACTAAATCCAATCAATTATTTCAAAATTTGTGTACTAAATAGCCATCAATTAGTTTGTTTGAATGGGTTTTACGCCTCTTTCAACAATTTCGCAGTTATATTGTGGCGGCTGGAGCACCTAACGATGGATTCCTGGTATTTCTTTCACCTGTACTACCATTACACCCTTCCCTAGCCTCCAACTACTTTCTCACTAAGGTTTACAATTATCTATCCATTGGTGAGAGACAAACGTCGGAAAGGATATTTGCCGCCACCGGGGATCGAACCCACGACTTCCAGATTGGAAGTCTTATGCCTAACCAACTGCGCTATGGTGGTGGCACTATCAATAAGTAGTAGCCCAGAATAACCAACAAAATCCAATCAATTATTGCAAGATAAATAGTGAATGAGTATGATAGTTAATTGATTAAAACATCTGTCTTCTTCTTCTGTCCAACCACAATACGCCCTCAAGGATGGTTTCTCATTGACCTACACAAATGGCTTTCTGAAACACCCTTCACTGTATAGCAAGTTTCTAGGCTTTCCAATATTTTAACAGTTCTCAAGAAAATAAATCAATTATTCATAATACATGTAATAATAATATTAACTAATTAATGTCATGCTCAATAAAAACCTAGCTAAAACTGCATTAAAACCAAATTGTGGTGAGCTCTGGTTACACTAATTGACAATCAGTATATATTTGTGGGAAAAAAATCATTTTTAAACTTTTTTGATTTTCCCCAAAGCAGGAATATTTGTGGTTTCAGTTCATCTTATAAGTAGACAAATATCAGTGTGATAACATCCCATATGATATTTTTTGTGATATCAAATGGATATTTTTCATACATTATGACATGATCCAGTTATTTTTAGAAACTTGAATTTCTGTAAGAAACATTGCCCAAAAAATGCAAATAGAGGTTATTAATAAACATAATACACACTTAGTGTATTCTATGAAAAAATATCTTACTTGGCTGTCCGAATAGATAATTGTCTTGACAGAGCCTTGACAATTATCAATCCCCCCCCACCCTGTTAGTTTTTTTTTAATACAAAACACTTAGTACGGATTATATATATATATATATATATATATATCTATGTTACAAGGACAGTTCCTCAGAGTAGATATTGTCATCACTGTAATCTGACAAGGCAACCAAGGAACAAGTGATATTAGTGAAGGATGTGTTTGTAACAAATATTGAGGTCATATGCAGCATTTGCATGAAGTTTCATGATTCTAGGACGCTTGATTCTTGAATTACAGTCCGGAAACGAAAATTGAACAAAGATTGACTGTGACCTTGACCTTTGACCTAATAATGTGACCCAAAAAACAATAAGGCAATTCCTCGAGTCATAAGCAACATTTGCATAAAGTTCCATGATTCTTAGGTTGCTTGGTTTTTGAGTTAGAGTCCAGAAAGGAAAATTAAACAAAAATTGACTGTGACATTGACTTTTGACCTATGTGACCCAAAAGCAATAGGGCACTTCCTTGAGTCATAAGCAACATTTGCATAAAGTTTCATGATTCTAAGTTGCTTGGTTTTTGAGTTAGAGTCCAGAAAGGAAAATTGAACAAAAATTGACTGTGACCTTGACCTTTGACCTATGTGACCAAAAAGAAATAGGGCACTTCCTTGGGTCATAAGCAACATTTGTATAAAGTTTCATGATTGTAGGTCACTTGGTTCTTTAGTTAGAGTCCAGAAACAAAAAGGTCTATTGACGGACAGATGGATGGATGGACCGACGGATGGATGGACAGACAGACAGACATAGTGAAACCAATATACCCCCCACTCACTACTTCATAGGTGGGGGTATAATTACAATTGTTTGTCCTGTAAAAACTAGAAAGCCATGAATGGCTTGAGTCGCTCCACAGGCTTGAAATTCTTGTAAAAGCAAATAAATGTTTTGACTAGATTTTTAGATATTTGGGGTTCTACTGATGTTGAAAATGATTTTCAAAGTTTCAACTATATAACAGATAGAGAAATGACCTCTGCTATTAAAAGACATATTTTTCATCAAATCAAAATAATTTTTGACTGCATGGTACCAAAAATGTTTGATTGATATCCATCATTTACATTCTGAGAAAATGTTTTTCATAGTTTCCACTATTTAACATATTGAGAATTGACCTCCACCCATAAAATGTAAATTTTCATCCAATCAAAATAATTTTTGGTACACTGATAAAGGGTCACTCAAGTATCATTCCAGTGAAATTTAATTGATATCCAAAAATCAAATTCTGAGAAAATGATTTTCAAAGGTTCCACTATATAACATATAGAGAAATGACCTCTGCCCATAAAATGCATATTTTTCATCCAATCAAAATAATTTTTGGTAAATTGATAAAGTGTTACTCAAGGATCATTCCAGTGAAATTTGGTTGATATCCATCAGTTACATTCTGAGAAAATGATTTTCAAAGTTTCCACTATATAACTTATAGAGAAATGACCTCCGCCCATAAAATACATATTTTTCATCCAATCACAATGATTTTTTGTAAACTGATAAAGGGTCACTCAAGGATCATTCAAGTGAAATTTGGTTGATATCCATCAGTTACATTCTGAGAAAATGATTTTCAAAGTTTCCACAATATAACTTATAGAGAAATGACCTCCGCCCATAAAATACATATTTTTCATGCAATCACAATGATATTTTGTAGACTGATAAAGGGTCACTCAAGGATCATTCCAGTGAAATTTGGTTGATATCCATCAATAGATTAAGGGAAAATGATTTTCAAAGTTTCCACTATATAACATATCGAGAAATGACCTCCGCCCATAAAATACATATTTTCCATCCGATCACAATGATTTTTTGTAGACTGATAAAGGGTCACCCAAGGATTATTCATGTAAAATTTAATTGGTATCCATTAATTAGAATCTGAGAAAACTCACTTTTTACCATATTTGGAAATAAGCCACGCCCATTAAATCCATGTTTTTCATTGGATCAAAATTTCTTGAACAACTTTGAAAGAGGGTCACCCAAGGATCATTCCTGTGAAGTTTGGTTGAAATCCATCCAGTAGTTTCTGAGGAGAAGATTTTTAAAGAAAAGTTTACGACCGGACGCACGCACGCACGGACGGACGGACGGACGCACGACGGACACAACGCCATGACAATAGCCCCAGTGGCTTTCAGCCAGTGGAGCTAATAACATGGAAGGGGCTTTCAACCTTTATCACATATTAACACTATCAATGTTGCCGTTTTAGGATGGTGACTCCTTGCTTCTAACTTTAGGCAATTTTTCTCTAATCAATCACGTAAATGATTGCTAGGAAGAATCAACTTTAAATTAACAGGGAACAAGTAAAAATGTTATTTTTGATAGATTCTTTACTTCAGAAAATTGGTTTAAAACAAGAGCACTGCCTACCCATGCAACACTTGGCTGCATTTGCAAAATATACAAGTAAATAAAGGGGCTTAACTCTTATTACAAGAGAACGGCCTACAGGAGCATACACTCGGCTCTAAAGCATTAGATAGTAGAAAAAAAATCTAAGTAAAAAAGGGGCATAATTTGCACAAAATGCATCTAGAGTTATCCCCCTTGAAAGTATATGTTGCTCTTTTGATGTTGAACATGTGTGCCAAGTTTCAAGTGAATGCCTCCTGTAGAACCAGAGATATCACAAAATGTCTAAAGTTTTCGCAAGACGACAACAATTACAACCATAACCACATTGATACCAAGGCAATAGCAATACCTCAGCTTTTCTCTGAAAACAGCCAAGCTAAAATTGCTTCCAGATCTAATCCCCTTGATAATTTGGATAACTCTTGTGATGGTGAACACACATGCCAAGTTTCATGAAGATAACAACAGTGATATGACCAAAGTTACAGTTTATCATGCCCGAACGCCAACATGAATGACACCAGTGTTATCTCAATACCTCGGGTTTTATCCAAAAACAGCCAAGCTAATAAAAACTCCTCGTTCTTCTTTAATAGTTGTTTGGAGCATTCTTTTGGATAAATGTGGTATTTAACCAATCCCACAGTGTAAGAGGAGAAAGTCTCAGGAAGATTTTTTTCTCCACAAAATAAAGAAGACATTTCAAACAGCAATAAAACCGCAATGATAATTTAAAATAGTCATGTGACTTCTGGAAAACACCTAGCTCTACTTCTTTTATTGCACAGAAAGGACAGAAATACATTATTTTCTGAAAGACCTTAACAGTGAATTTAAGCTTTAAATGGAGAGGAAAACATTTGAAACCCTCAACTGAATATAATAAACACAGAAAAAAAAACCTATGTCATTACCATTCAGGAGGCTGATCATCTAGTATTACCTTCACCTTATTATCAAAATATTCAATTAAAAGTATCTGAAAATGGTGGGTAGCACACAAATGCTGCAATGATATCCTGTAATGTTCTTACTTCTAAAAATAAGTTAGAATAAAGTAAATCAAGCTTACTATTAAAATGCAATAAAAAGGCTAACTGTGTACAATAATAAGTAAATCAATTTGACTCAATCTCTCAGAAACAAAAAAACAAAGAGGACCATGATGGTCCTAGATCGCTCACCTGAGTCTCTTTGACCCCTGGGACATCACATCATTTAAATAGGCAGATGTCATAAAGGAGATAATTTCTACACCAAACCAAGTGTAAAGAAGTTCCAGCCAATATTGTGGCCTCTTGAGAAAATTATCATTAAGGCTCCCTTTCCTGTGATATGGCATGGATCCTTTCCATTTTCAAAAGGCTTTATCTTTGTGACTTGACCAACATACTGACCAAGTTTCATGAAGATTGAGACATATTGCGGCCTCTAGAGCATAAACAAGAAAATTGTCATGAAGGCCCCTTTTCCTGTGATATGGCATGGATCCTTCCCATTTTCATTAGGGTCAACCCTTGTGACCTGGCCAATATTCTGAACAAGTTCCATGAAGGTTGGGCCATTTTTGTGGCCTCTGTAGTGTAAACAAGAAAATTGTCATTAAGGCCCCTTTTCCTGTGATATGGCATAGATCCTTCCCATTTTCAATAGGGTTCATCCTTGTGACCTGGCCAACATTTTGACCAAGTTTCATGAAGATTGGGCTATATTTGTGGCCTCTAGAGTGTAAACACTAAGATTGTTGACAACGGACGACGGACTACAGACATTTAATGATCACAAAAGCTCACCTTGAGCAGGATATCATTGTCATTGTACTGCTGTCATTGTAGGGTAAAACTTTTCCAAGATTTCCAAGATGGCTATGAAATTAATGTCACTAAAAATGTTCCTTATTGAACCCTTCTTTGCAATTGTATTGAATCTTGTTTGGTAAAAAATTGGCCAATTCTAATGATTATACTTTATTGCAGGTTTTTGTACAGGCTCATATGAGCATGAAAATTGATTAGCACACGTAAAAGTGGTTAGACAGTAAATTGATTTCCCCTCGTTGGAGAATTGAAAACCCTAACTGGATTACTGGCTAATCCATCCTTCTATAGAAATAATCTGGTTTGGACGAGGGAAGCCATCCCTCACGTAATGAGAGAATGCATCTTCCAAGTCTGTATATGGAAGGTCATTATTCAAGTCTCCACTCACATTGTATGCAATTATTTCAAGGTAAATACGTAACAGGAAAATACTTTTGTCCAAAGATGGAGTAGATCTCAACGTCTTAACAATGTCATTCCAAAAATTGAATGGTTTCCCTGACCTCAATTGTTAGTAAGGCTATTGACATCAATTTGAAGAGTATAGCAGAATAGAAATGTGTCTCTGACATTGATACGCTTTCAAACACTTAATTTTCACATGTGACTTTTTTGTGACCTTATTGACCTTCAACTATGACCTTGACCTTGGGCATATCCAAACAAACTCTTCACGTGACACTATTACTCACCCAAAGGAACAAAGGAAATGAATTCAAGGTGAGTGCAATAGTGATTTTAGCACTTTAATTTTTTGGTAATTTCTTCCAGATTTTTATTCAGCATGACACAAGTTTATCCTTGTCATGCTGAATTAAATCCTTGCCAAAATTGCATATATTATCAAAGTGTTTAAAGCACTGGATGGCTGTATGTTCATAAAGTATATCTTTTGAAAAAATAATGTTTGATCTTCTTTGGTTTAAAGAGGAAAACCAACATTGGTATAAACTAAGATCAGGCTGCACATATGTGCAGCCTGATCTTTGTCTATTCCTCCTGCCAAAGCAGGAATATTCTGGGTTCAGCTTTAGAAGGGTTAATACATTTTCTCATCCTGATATTTTGATGAATGATTGGTCAGATATTATACATAATAGATGGTGTAAGTGTTAAAGTGTACTCAAGATAATTCCTCTGAGTAAACAATATCCATTACTCAAGTCTCACAATATTTGATCAGCGACATGGATCTATCTCTCCATCCCAAATTTTTGATGACAGACTCATTAACTGGCATACACAGATCTAGAGAGGAAAAATTGGAGACAGGGGACTGACCCCTCCAGTATGGGAGAATTTTGCAACAAATCAACAGACACAGTGAATGTATCAGACTTTTTTGTTCTTTGAGTAAAACACATCATTCCTGAACAGGGGTTGGTGGGGGGGGGGATGTGGGACAAGCGGACCAAGATGGTCCTAGATCGCTCACCTGAGTCTCTATGACCCCTTGGACATCACATTAATTAGATAGGCAGATGTCAAAAAGAAGATAATTGCCTAAGATCAATACCATGGAACGATTTCAGCGAAGAGCAAGACAGATATGCCTTTTTGCTCTTTGCTTCTATGTAAAAAGGGTTGCGCAATGGTGGACCCCAAAAGTGACCCCAGGGTCTTGATATGAACAAACTTGGAAGAGGTCCATAAGATGATGCTACATTCTAAATATGAAAGCTGTCTGCCTTCTGGTTTCAGAGAAGAAGATTTTTGAAGGTTTTCCCATTTTCACCCAACGTGCTCAGATGAGCTGAAAGGGATGCGCCAGGGTGGAGCCCAAATATGACCCAAGGTCTTGATATGAATAAACTTGGTAGGGGCCCACAAGATGATGCTACATACCAACTAGAAAGCCATGAATGGCTTGTGTCGCTCCACAGGCTTGAAATTCTTGTAAAAACAAATAAATGTTTTGATTAGATTTTTAAATATTTAGGGTTCTACTGATGTTGAAAATGATTTTCAAAGTTTCAACTATATAACAAATAGAGAAATGACCTCCACTCTTTAAAGACATATTTTTCATCAAATCAAAATAATTTTTGGCTGCATGATAATGGGTCACCAAAAGATCATGCCAAAAATGTTTGATTGATATCCATCAGTTACATTCTGAGAAAGTGATTTTCATAGTTTCCACTATATAACATATTGAGAAATGACCTCCGCCAATAAAATACATATTTTTCATCCAATCAAAATAATTTTTGGTATTCTGATAAATAGTCACTCAAGGATGATTCCATTCAAATTTGGTTGATATCCAAAAATTAGATTCTGAGAAAATGATTTTCAAATTTTTACTACAAACATATAGAGAAATGACCTCTGCCCATAAAATGCATATTTTTCATACGATCACAATGATTTTTTTGTAGACTGATAAAGGGTCACTCAAGGATCATTCCAGTGAAATTTGATTGATATCCAAAAATTAGATTCTGAGAAAATGATTTTCAAAGTTTCCACTATATAACATTTAGAGAATTGACCTCCACCCATAAAATGCATATTTTCCATCCGATCACAATGATTTTTTTGTAGACTGATAAAGGGTCACTCAAGGATCATTCCAGTGAAATTTGATTGATATCCAAAAATTAGATTCTGAGAAAATGATTTTCAAAGTTTCCACTATATAACATATTGAGAATTGACCTCCACCAATAAAATGCATATTTTTCATCTGATCACAATGATCTTTTGTAGACTGATAAAGGGTCACCCAAGGATCATTCATGTAAAATTTAATTGGTATCCATTGATTAGAATCTGAGAAAACTCACTTTTTACCATATTTGGAAATTAGCCACGGCCATTTAATCCATGTTTTTCATTGGATCAAAATTTCTTGAAAAACTTTGAAAGAGAATTATCCAAGGATCATTCCTGTGAATTTTGGTTGAAATTCATCCAGTAGTTTCTGAGGAGAAGATTTTTAAAGAAAAGTTTACGACCGGACGCACGACGAACACAACGCCATGACAATAGCCCCAGTGGCTTTCAGCCAGTGGAGCTTAAAATGAAAGCAGTGTGCCCTCTGGTTTCGATTAAAGAAGATTTTAAAAGATTTTCGCTCTTTGATTCTATGTAAAAAGGGTTGCGCCCGGGTGGAGCCCAAATATGATCCTAGGGTCTTGATATGAACAAACTTGGTAGAGGTCCACTAGATGATGCTACATACCAAATATGAAAGCTGTCTGTCTTCTGGTTTCAGAGAAGAAGATTTTTGAAGATTTTCATTTTTTTACCCTTCGTGCTCATAAGAGATAAAGGGATGCACCCGTGCAAAGCCCAAATATGACCCCAGGTTCTTGATATGAACAAACTTGGTAGAGGCCTACTAGGTGATGCTAAACACCAAATATTAAAGCTGTGTGCCATCTTGTTACAGAGAAGAAGATTTTTAAAGATTTTCGCTCTTTGATTCTATGTAAAAAGGGTTGGGGACGGACAAAGCACAAACATGACCCCAGGGTCTTGATATGAACAAACTTGGTAGAGGTCCACTAGATGATGCTACATACCAAATATGAAAGCTGTCTGCCTTCTGGTTTCAGAGAAGAAGATTTTTGAAGATTTTCATTTTTTTACCCTTCGTGTTCATAAGAGATAAAGGGATGCACCTGTGCAAAGCCCAAATATGACCCAAGGGTCTTGTTATGAACAAACTTGGTAGAGGCCCACTTGTTGATGCTACACACCAAATATTTAAGCTGTGTGCCACCTGGTTACAGAGAAGAAGATTTTTAAGGATTTTCGCTCTTTGATTCTATGTAAAAAGGGTTGGGCCTGGGCAAAGCCCAAATATGACCCCAGGGTCTTGATATGAACAAACTTGGTAGAGGTCCACTAGATGATGGTACATAACAAATATGAAAGCTGTCTGCCTTCTGGTTTCAGAGAAGAAGATTTTTGAAGATTTTCATATTTTCACCCTTTTTGTTAAGGGTAAAGGGAAAGTTAAGGGTTGATTTCATTTATTTGAACAACATTAGTAGAGCTTGACCCACTGGTTTAGGAGGAGAAGATGTTTAAAGAAATTGTGGACGACGCACGACGCACGACTGACGACGGACATTCTACGATCCCAATAGCTCACCTTGAGCACTTTGTGCTCAGGTGAGCTAAAAAGGCAAGTCCTCCACCCGTAGATCAGACACTGTCACTCCTGATTAGAAGATAATAAATAGTATAGACCAGCATTTTCAAATGAGTGATCATAGATCAATTCTACATTGAAAATGGTAGGAGATAATGGTTGTTCGAACCTCACTCTTGCATGTGGAACTATAATCCATTTGAGGAACTCTATTGAAAATATTGTCATATTTTGAATGTTCAATTCAAGTAATTCAATAACATGTGTCAGGGTTTTAAGGGATACTGGCTTTGTAAGTCTGGGATGCCAGAAGAAGTACCATACTTCCTCTAATAATATCGTCCTCCCTAAAAGTAGCACCCCTACATTTTTTACTAAGAAAATCCACTTCAAATACCTAATTTTTAGGAATTTTTTTGAGACTTCTTCTTTAATTTGAGATGAATTTCCTCTAAACAATCATTTATATGATTGTTTACAGGAAATTCACCTTGTATTGAAGGTAAATTGGCAATTAAGACATCAATTTTAATAATTTTCTTAAAATAGAAAATGCATACTAAATAAAAAACCCCAGACCATGTTATGATGTTTATTAGGAGGAATACAGTATCAATGACTCTCAAAATAATCTGAAGTGAGTCCCAAGGAGCCTCTTGAGCTAAACTTCAGAAAAAAAAATTATTGACCACTGTTTTAAACAATCTTCATTTTTTTTTTTTTTTTTAAGATGAGCTCAAAGGTTTGTATCTGCCTTTACTTAACTTTGTAATTAACAAGAAAATATCTTAATATTTTAATAGAAAACTGCAAGAAATAGTCATCATTCAAAGCAGGGACTCCAAAACTTGAAACAAGTGTTGATATCACCTAATACCCTAATTTGCATAATTCTATGTTATGGGTATATATTAAAATGGTCTCTCCAAGATGGTATAACAATGAGTACCCATAACATAGTGTTATCTTGAGAAAGATTTGAAACTGGCTTTCCCTTTGACACTTCTCAACAGATCAATGGCTAAGCACAAAAACAGTTGTAACTGCCTATGTATTTATAGGCAGTTACAACTATTTCAAGCTAAGCCATCTACTGATCATCTTAACATTTGGGGGAGGTCTGGGACACAAAAGGGGAGGGAACTGTCATTGCTAAAAGTCCTATAACCTCATGGGTGGGTGGGGGTTACAGGAAAAGGGCATAATAAGGGAGGAAACTCATATAGCTAGACATCCTATAACCTGTTGGCTATCCCAATTTACCTTCCAGTCAGCCTCATGCTGTTTTCCAGCGGATTCAATTTATACAGACTGTCGCGTTGTTCTAACTTGTCCCCGTTTTTAACGAGAAACGTCCTCGTAGTTAACAAGAATCCAATTTTCGGCCACCGCTGGGACTATCACACAGTCATGAATTTATAATATCTTCCATGCTGGTACTCCCAAATGGCTTCTTTAATTGGTGGAAAGGAATCGAAATATATCAATGTTTTGACAGTTTTAAGAATTGTTTTTCAGTGTTTTATTTTCTACGTCATCTATTATTTATACTGTTTAGTCTAATGGTATTTTTACAGTAATGTATATCAAAATGTAGGTACAGTATGGGATCAATACAGCTATGGAAAATTTCAAGAAGTTACATGCACTTTAACGTGGGATTCAAGAATGATCTACTTTGATGAATTTCAACCCTTGTCATGCTGAATCCAAAATATACCTGCTACATATGTGCAGTCTGATCATAGTCTTCATCCCCTGATTTTCCTTTTTATACATAAAGAAGAGTATAAAAATTGTATTATCAAAATAAATACTGACCCAAAATTAATGGATTCTAAGTTTTCAACACTTACATTTCATTCATATTTTTCATTCAGCGTAACTTTTAACAGCATTGGCTGCTGACCTTCACCCAAGGAAGAACTCTGTTAACCTGCCAGTGGTTTCGGAGGATATGTTAAAGAAAATTAGGATGGGGAGTAAATTAATTTCATTTTCTAAAAAAGAAAAAGATTTTTTTTTTTTGTTCAAAATTTCATGAACCAAAATTGTTTCTATTTAGAACTTCTATGAAATTGGAAAAGTGTAAAATTTTGTCGTACAGTAATGGGTTGAGCAACCCAATCAAAGGACCACAAAACAATTGTTTCAGGTATCAATCTCTTAACCCTAATGGTCATGCAGAACCTGGAATATTCCTGTTTTGGCAGGAGTTAGGTCAGACATACAAGACAAAGATTTAAATTCACTTTTTGTGACAAATTGGATAAAAAATTTGATTTCACCACACAATCCTCAATATATCTGATCATGTTTGGACCAATTCATACCTTCAAAATGGCATTCTGGAAGGATCCAACAACATAGGATGCAGTTAAATAATATTCATATCAGGATGTTATATTAAAGAAGAGGGAAAACCATCTATAAGATCTGATTAATCAAACTAGAATGATTGTACAAAGAGCACATTATTATATTATCATAATAAGAATGTATATCTAAAATTCAGAACATTTGAAAAATTATCCTGGCATGAAAAAAAAAATATTTACCTAATAAAAGATCTAAATTGAATGAGTACATGCAAATAAGATTTTCATTCATGAAAATAAGCTAGAAACACCCATCATCATATCCAAATACACCAACTCTAAGAGAGGTAACCATATATCTTCCTACAAAATTATCCAATATTATTATTCTCCCTTGGTTAATAGTATAGTCTTGTATATTGGTTTTCCCTTGTAAAACCAAACATTTTATTTCATCTATATTATAATAACCTTTGGGAGATCAAGAGAAAGCAATAGAAGGGATTGTTTGATCACAAGTATAACCTCAAAATTTTTACAAACAAAGTATGGCAGTAAAAGGAAAATATGTATAATATATGACCTACCGACTGTCGCTGTTGGTCCTTAGCCTGCGACCACAGCAAAACATAATTGTGCCGGACTTGTGTCAACCCATAACTACCTACAGCATAAATGTCTTTCAACTTACCTGAAAATAAAGATAATATAATGTTAAGTAAGTTTGTTTAAACTATGTCTTACATTCCTTTTTCAACAACATTTCAGTTGAAGATAGCAAAATTGATTCTAATCCTCAACTTAGAATATTCCTCCTTCAGAAGGAAGAATAGCAAAAGATCAGGCTGCACATATGTGCTTAAATTTTGAGTCAGCTAGACACCTTGCTCAAATGAATTGAACCATCTCTATAAACAAGAGGACCATGATGGTCCTATATGGCTCACCTGAGTAAGTCACTCATAACTTGTCAACCCTGTTATGAATACCAGAATTTTTATGAAGTACATTAATTTAAGGGTGGTTAAATTTCAGCCTACGGCAATTTGATTTTTTTAATTTTCATAAATTTTCGACTTTGTCTAACCATGGCAAATTCTTTTACAACTTTAGTAGATCTACACGTTAAGAACATCCATGCTAAGTTTAAAATTGATTAGCCTCATGGTTAAGAAGGAAAAGAATTTGTTCTAAGATTTTTGGCAATTTATGCCATTTTTAAGCCTTTCTGTTACCATGGAAACTAGAGTTTTTGATGAAATGAATTCTTTAAACAACTTTTGAAGAGCTTCACCCAAGGATTGTCCCTGCCAAGTTTCAGCTTGATTGGCCTAGTGGTTTGGGGTCGAAGACTTTTTTCTAAGATTTTTGGCCATTTTTCAGACATTCCGTTACCATAGCAACCAGAGTTTTTGATGAAATAAAATTCATAAAGAATTATATTGAAGAGCTTCACCCAAAGATCATCCCTGCAAAGTTTCAACTTGATTGGCCATGAGGTTTGGGAGGAGAAGAATTTTTTCTAATATTATCAGCCATTTTCAGCTGTTTTTCAGACATCCTGTTACCATGACAACCATGGAGTTTTTAATGAAATTAAATTCTTAAAACAAACTCTGAAGAGCTACACCCAAGGATCATCCCTGCAAAGTTTCAGCTTGATTGGCCTTGTGGTTTAGGAGGAGAAGAATTTTTTCTAATATTATCAGCCATTTTTCAGACTTTCCGTTAATTTGGAAACTAGAGTTTTTGATGAAATTAAATTCTGTTAACAACTTTCGAAGAGCTTTACCTAAGGAATATTCCTGCCAAGTCAGATTGATTGGCCTTATGGTTAAGGAGGAGAAACATTTTTTCTGATATTTTCAGCCATTTTCGGCCTTTTTCAGACTTTCCGTTACCATCAAAACTAAGAGTTTTTTATGAAATTAAATTTCTTTTAACAACTTTTAAAGAGCTTCACCAAAGGACCATCCCTGCTAAGTTTCAGCTTGATTGGCCCAATTGTTAAGAAGGAGAAGATTTTTTTCTAAGATTTTCGGCCATTTTTGGCCTTTATATAACCATGACAACCAGAGTTTTAGTGAAATTAAATTCTTTTAACAACTTTAAAAGACATTCACCTGCCAAGTTTCGGCTTGATCAGCCCAGTGGTTTAGGAGGAGAATATGTTTAAAGAAATTGCTGACGGACAGACAGACGGACGGATGGATGATGGACAGTGAGTGATCACAATAGCTCACCTTGAGCACCAAGTGCTCAATTTGAGCTGAAAACACTAAAGTGCCTGTACAGCTAGGATTGTGATAAAAAATAATGCTTATTGGAACAATGCTAGACAGCTCCAAAATCAGAGGATAATAATAACTTTATCATGGCATGAAAACCTTCTAAATCGGACATCGTAAAATTATTTTTAGCCATTCTGCACTGAATGACTTCCAACAATAAAGATTATAGAAAGGGTTCATCTATAACTTCACACTGTAATAAACAAAAATATGAGCCATAAAAATTCTTTTACCTGTATTCTTGATTCTTTTGTTTGAATGGGTTGTTTGTGCTTTCAAAAATCTTTCAGTTATATTGCAGCAGCTGAAGCACCTTACAATTGATTCCTGGTATATCTCACACCAGTACAATCATTACATCCTTTCCTTGTTTCATATACATATAGGCAGTTATATCTGTTTCGAGCCATTTTCTCATTTATATGAGGTCGACAATCTATCATTATGAGATTTTCGAAAATATCAAAAGAAAAGGAATCGTTAAAATTTCACGTCTAAGAGTACATCAAATTTTACAACAGATCAAACTATTTTGACTGCAAGCAATAATCTATTTATTACCCTGTTAAGTAGGTCTGGTCTAAAGGTTAAATATTACTTTATCAAATAAAATGAAGGCATAGATCATAATCTTAAATTTTGTACCCTTTCCATTTACCCCTTTCTGTTTTTCTGGTTTTTTTTTTTAATTTTTAGACTGTTCAAGTAAGGTAACACAGAAGATAACAAGAGGAATAGAATGGCCCTAAATTGCTCACATGAATAATTTAAGATGAACTACACTTGTCAAAAAACTGCCAAGTTTCATCAAGATTTGTCCACAGATTTAGGAGGAGAAGATGTTAAAAAGAATTGTGGAAGACACACGACTGCTCATGACGACAGATGACGGACATACGATCGCAAAAGCTCACCTTGAGCACTTCGTGATCAGGTGAGCTAAAAAGAAAAAGGTATTCCTAAAAAGATTTTCAACTCAGAATTGGTGCATCCAGAGCTTTGAGCACTTTGATTTTGTTGCAATCTTGCCAGGATTTCTTATTCAGCATAACAAGGATTAACATATCAGTTTTGCAGCTCGAGAACAATTAACATTGTCATCAATGTGCATACAAAGTAATTGTTGAGGAAGAAGGAATATGTGCTCGGGTAAGCTTAAAATTGGCTGAGTATGATTATAGACAAGCAATTTCAAGTAAGTGATCAAAGATTAATTCCACATTGAAAATGATAGGAGATAACAGTTTCTCAAACTTTACTCTTACTTTTTGAATCAAAGCACTGAAAGTACTGATGGTGGTCGTTTCTGTTGGCATACTAGACTGATTCTTCCATTTGTTGAGAAAAGAGAAATTTTAAATGTAAAATTACGATAAAAGGAAAATGACCTGACCCAAGTTCGCATCTTGCTTCAGATATACATTTCTCAACATATATAGTTGATTGTCAACCAAAGTCCTGTAATTACAATGTTTCAATAACTTTCAGCATTATGCCGGGTGTAGTTTAAAGAGTGATTGTCTGATCCATTGGGTATAAAAGGAAAAAATGATGATAAGATGATCGAGGTCATTATTCTTATTTTGTAATGCTAATAGATTCGCCGTAATCCCATTATTGAAATTATGGTGTTATCTACTTTAAAAATTCCATAAAAGGATATCAATAAATTGTGCCAAGATTATCATTTTCAAATACAGACAGAAAGGGTAAGTTTTTATATAACAAGAGGACCATGATGGTCCTAGATCGCTCACCTGAATCTCTTTGACCCCTCGGACATCACATTCATTAAATAGGCAGATGTCAACAATGAGATAAATTCTACATAAGATCAATACAATGGAATGTTTGCAGCCAAGAGCAAGACAGATGTGCCTTTTCACTCTTTGATTCTATGTAAAAAGGGATGCACCCAGGTGGAGCCCAAATGTGACCCCCAGGGTCTTGATATGAACAAATATGGTAGAGGTCCACTAGATGATACTACATACTAAATATGAAAGCTGTCTGCCTTCTGGTTTCAGAGAAGAAGATTTATGAGGTTTTTTCCTATTGTCATCCATCATGCTAAGATGAGCTAAAAGGGATGCGCCTGGGTGGAGCCCAAATATGACCTCAGGGTCTTGATATGAACAAACTTGGTAGAGGTTCACTAGATGATGCTACATACCAAATATGAAAGCTGTCTGCCTTCTGGTTTCAGAGAAGAAGATTTATGAAGATTTTTCTTTTTTACCCATCGTGCTCAGATGAGCTAAAAGGGATGCGCCCGGGCAAAGCCCAAATATAACTCCAGGGTCTTGGTATATACAAACTTGGTAGGGGCCCACTAGATGATGATACATACCAAATATGAAAGCTGTCTACCATCTGGTGTCAGAGTAGAAGATTTTTAAAAAAATTCGCTCTTTGATTCTATGTAAAAAGGGATGCGCCTGGGTGGATCCCAAAATATATAACCCCAGGGTCTTGATATGAACAAACTTGATAGAGGTCCACTACATACTAAATATGAAAGCTGTCTGCTTTTTTGTTTCAGAGAAGAAGATTTTTGAAGATTTTCCTATTTTCACCCTTTTTGTTAAGGGTAAAGGGAAAGTTAAGGGTAGATTTCATTTATTTGAACAACTTTGGTAGACCTTGACCCAAGGAATATCCCTGTCAAGTTTCATCAAGATTGACCCACTGGTTTAGGAGGAGAAGATGTTTAAAGGCATTGTGGACGACGGACATTGTACGATCACAATAGTTCACCTTGAGCACTTTGTGCTCGGTTGAGCTAAAAATGTAATAAATTGCAGACACTTGTCCCGAGATTGGCTGTCGCATGTTGAAAAGTAAAATAAAACCCCTTTGCATAAACCTGTATCGCATGACCTGAATGCTTTACTTTACCTGCTCGGGCTGTATCGGTAATCATGTGAATTCCAGTATTTACATTTATTGGCCTCTGTTTAATATACACTGCAACTCCATTAAAACGCTGTGGTCGGGGTCCAAGAAATGAATCAGCGGAAGAAGTGGATGTATCTGCTATAACGCTGTACCCCCCGGCCGCCGACAGACACTTGTCCCGAGATTGGCTGTCGCATGTTGAAAAGTAAAATAAAACCCCTTTGCATAAACCTTTATCGCATGACCTGAATGCTTTACTTTACCTGCTCGGGCTGTATCGGTAATCATGTGAATTCCAGTATTTACATTTATTGGCCTCTGTTTAATATACACTGCAACTCCATTAAAACGCTGTGGTCGGGGTCCAAGAAATGAATCAGCGGAAGAAGTGGATGTATCTGCTATAACGCTGTACCCCCCGGCCGCCGCCGATACCCCCCCCCCCCCCGCGGTGGGTGAACAATAATGTACCGCGGAAACGGAACAGACACAGGGTCAATATTGATAACGATATCGGATATCTAAATATACATGTACATATTTAGGCTATCGTATTTTATATTTTTAAAACTCAGCAACGAATTGAAGAACAAGTGCGGTTTATTACTTTGGTATTTTTTATTTTAAGATCGTTTTGTTGTCCCTAAGCTAAACAAAACTATCTTTGATAAAGTAATCTAGTTTGTAGAGTTAAACGATCGCAGACTCCTCTTAATTCTCTGAATCCAGATTTCTCGGGCCTACCCGCCCGGCAGCTGAGAAACACCGATAACGACGATCTCAAAAGGGTAAAGATCGAAATTTCCATAAAGTTTCATAAGATCAATGAATTTCATAATTATCTACGCAATCAAAATAAACAATACCATACGCCCGATCGAAACTATACAAAAGTAATCGAATCTCTCGGAGTGCAGGACCGCATTCTTCGATGAGCGAGAAAAAATGGCGTAAATTCAATTAAATGAATCTGTAGCTACGACATTTGGATCGCCGGTTTGTGGAGATAAGCTAATGCATTTAATACATCATCTTCACGAGTCGAGGTATATCGAAAGCTTCTCGAAAACTGTGTAAGTAAAACGTTCGTAACCTTGGTTTGACATGATGTTAATTCACGGCTTTGATTATCAGATAGATCTAGTAGATCGTCAGAAAAGGAAGTCTAGACGAAAGCGAGGCGACGCGGTCACCATCAGTTTCGCGCCATTTTTAGATTCTTTGTTTGACCTTGATACTCGGGAAATGTAGGTTTATATATAGTTTCCTGTTTAAAACTGAATGAAGTTGTCTATTTAGTGAGAGATAGGAATCAACGAAAAAAATTCATTTGGGCTTTGAATTTTAAAACATGACTATAATATGAATAAATTTAATAAAAAAGAAACAAAATTTTATCATTTATTTACAAAAAACGTAATATTTATAAGAAAATTCAACGGGATTGGCAAAGGGAGGTAATAAACCAATAAATTGGGTAAGGGGCGAGTCGCTTTTTGAAACGTTTGTCAACAGCGGTAAATGTTGAAGATTTTAGAATATAAAACGAGATTAGCTTATTTTGCGAAAACACGGCTTCTTCTGAAATTTATTTAACTTGAATTTATTCGCATGCGAGCTAGACTTTTCGGTGTCTCTGACCTCGACAAAGCGCAGATGGTAGCGCGCCGGACTGTCAATATTGGGTTTCCGTGTTTCTCCAACGGCGGCACTCATTCTTTCTGACTAAAAGTCACTCACCCAAGGGTTACTAATCGTAGACCTATGTGAGATAGCAATTTGGGGTTAGGAAAGGATGTGATGGTTTTACTCGTGATCGAATTCGGTTCTCCAGCGGTAGTGATATAACTATAGGCCTACGTCTGTCAGCAATCAAACTAGCTATTTCTCTCTGACCTGAGGCATTCATCGCCACCATTGCTCCGCGGGAGGTGTGAAAAACAATTGTAATGATTTACCTGGCTTCGCTCAGTATCGATTTTTATCTCAGTTTTTTCACCCCTACGATCTAAAATCGCGATCAAAACAGCGTTAATGGCGAATCGGGTAACATCGCCGCTGCATCCCAAAATGGTCGACCCCCCCAAATTTCGGGAGCCAAGCGGACCCCGCGTTATAATTGATTCAGGGCTCTAACAGATTTCGTTATAATGGAGTTGCAGTGTACATTAGTATTGTCAGGGGAGGTTACCTGTCCAGTAATTCCATTCATCAAGTTTTCATTAGTGACCTCCCATAGACCATTGGGAAACAAGGGGCTAATTACTCATTCTGTCTGAAAAGTAGTTTTACGCAAGCAAAATGTTCATCCGATCTCAGAATCGCACATGATTTCCCACTTAAAAGATGTCTTTTAGGTTTCACCTAGTCATGTAGAATCCTTGTTTCACTCCATTTTTAAAATGCATAGTTGTTAGATGGATGCAATTCTTGAAAAAGAGTAAATTGAATCTAAGTGAGCACTACTGTTTTGAAAACCTATCAACATCTGACAGGATCGTTCCTACGCTGTATTAACACTAGTGAACGTAACATCCACCAAAAATAGCAAGCACGGGTGGCTCAGATGAAATATTGAGGTTGTTATGATATGAGAAATGATAGGAAACTACTGGAAGGGACACCAATTACTGTGATATAACTTAAGTATGTTGAAAGTGGCATTAAACCCGAAACAAGCAAGCAAACTATGTTAATTTGGTATTTTGTGCATTAATGGTTGAAATAGGAAAAGAATTCAGGGGTTTGCATGGTATATAATTTTGAAAAGTCCTGATTACTATAATGATAAGACAGATTAAAGTCTGAACAAGGAAGATTATTAGTAAACAAATGGGATTAACCTCTTTTATTTTACCATTCCTTTAACCCTTGTCATGCTGAATAAAAACCATGTAAAATTGCATTAAAATCAAGCTTGATGCAAAAATTAATAATTGGATTGAACCTTTTTATTTTACATTAATTGCAAATCAAATTCTTACAATTTACATTAATCCTGTTTGATTCTGCATCCTAGAAAATTCACCAGTACTTGCCGCAAATGCGTGGGCCAATGAAAAAACCAAGATTGATAGCCGCTCCTGTGAATCAAACTCAGGACCTACACTCTGCCTTTAAACCACAGACACCACCCTTTTAATTATTATTTGTCAGTGTTTATTTTGAAAATATAATTTTTAGACTTTTTCCAGGTAAAAAATGAAAATCAAGTGCTAAAGCTTAAGATCAGACTGCACAAATGTGCAGCCTGATCTTTGTCTATATGTCCTGCAAAAGCAAGAATATTCCAGGTTCAGCATGACAAGGGTTAACAATTATTGTAATCTAGGGTCTTATGTAACAGATTATGATTTTAATGTTTACTTCTTAAAATGATTTTATCTTAAAAGTCACAGGCAATTTCCTCATATACTATAATGCTTTTAGTCCAAAGATAGACTAATTTTTTAAAACTTTATTGACTTAAAGACTTATAGGGGAGGGAGAGGGGGAGGGGCTATTATCATCACCTTGGCATTGGTGTGGGAATGACAAACTTTAACTCATATCTTTATTGTTATTAAAGATTATGTTCATAAAACTTAGTATGCCTGTTCAATAACACAATAACAATTCAGTGGGAATCATAACTCTGGAAGCATTATGTCCCTTTATTTACTTAGTATTTTTGCATTATTCAGGATCTGCAGCCAAGCTTTAGCACCCACATTCTAAAATATTAATTGTCTTGTGATATTGGGCTCAGAAATTTGTTGACTTATCATAAGAGGAATTATCATGAAAAGTTGAAGAAAGCGCTGCTTCGATATCAAAGTCACAATTATCAGAATTATAGGAAGACGTACTTCCTTACCAATCCTCTTGTATTATACATTTGTAATATATATACTCTAAACCCTTAATTGTTCAAAAAGTGATAAAAAAGGTCACACTAATATTGACTTAATGTTTTGGTATAATATAATCTGATAAGGTTAAACTCATTTTATGCACCAAATATTAGCTTTAAGGAGGGTCATTCCTAAAGTTTTGAGACTGTTTTTATTTCTTTATGACTCAAATAATTCTGAAGATAATGTGATATGTACTGACATAAATGAGAATGTGTCTTGGCTTGATAAGTTAATAAATTGGAACTTTGAAATGCTAACTTATTGACAACAAATGCTGCAGTGAAAAATGAGCCAAATTTAGGGACATTAAGATGATATTTGAAACAAGAGCTGTCACTGTAAGATGACAATGCCCCCGACACCGCTTTGATTTAGAAGTTATGGCCAATGTTAAAGTTTTTGGACGGAATGACGGACGGACGGACAGACGGACGGACGGACAGACGGACGGACAGACGGACGGACGGACAAGTCAAATTTATGATGCCTCCCTATCGGGGGCATAAAAATGTTAATTTGCCAATTATCACAATAAATTTTATTGCCGTAAGGTTCTAAGTTTAGATACCCTGTTAGTTTGTTGCTTTGATTTGAAGGAATTTCCATCTTTCCCTCCCCCCCCCCTGATAATTGTTACACATGATAATTCGAAACCTATGGCTCTGTAAATTTTATTGTAGATAAGTTATCTAGAAATTTTCAGAACAACCCTCTTTAATATAGACCAATAGCAATAATAAATAACCATTCTAGAAGTTATGATCCCAAATCATGTTCTGCAATGGCTATTTTTTTACCTCTTTTATTTATTTTTTTTTTTTAAGAATAAATAATTTTGTATTTGTACAGGGAGATTATAACAATTACGGTTTATCAATGATTATCATGGACTATATGTAGCTTATATGATAATTGTTGATAAGATTGTTATATTTAAATATTTTAATTATCAACTTGCTCAAATGCTTTATTGTTGAGTTGTACTAATTGGAATTGTCTCATAGACGAATAAGATTGAGTTGCCCTGTCCAAGAAATTTAGAATGGCTTACTCCCTCTTATTTACCCTTGCGATGCTGTTTCAGCAGGAGGTATAGAAAAAGATTACAAATCGATGGCTCAGCGCGAAACAGTTGTAACTCCCTATATATTTATAGGGAGTTACAACTGTTTTGCGCTGAGCCATCGAAATGTGCAGTCTGATTCTGAAGTTTTTACCTTCTCGTTTTCATTTTAAAGTATGACAATTTTATCTCCAAAATAATCACTGGACAGCCATAACTCAAACCCTCAATTTGGAAACAAGTTCCTGCAACTCAAGATTAATCCCTCTTGGTTCTGCTTCCTGGAAAATTCACCAGTGCTTGCAAAAAATATGTAGGTCAATGAAAGAACCATGATCGATTGCCGCTCCCGTACATCAAACTTAGGACCCTTTGTTTAAGAGGCAGACAATTTTTTTTCAACTCGAGGATAATACCATAAAGGATCAAATGACTCTTTTTTTTCATCGTGGTCCTAACTCATTCCAGTTCTTATCCTGCACATAGAGAGAGGCAATGGTTTTTAACAACTACTACCCACTTTTACAGCTTGGTGGACTGGGGCCGTGTCTATAAAGTGTCCTGCCCAAATACACTACCTGCCTCTGGTGAAGCTTGAGCCCGCAACCACCAGGTTACGAGTCGAACGCACCAACCACTCGGCCAACGAGCCAGACACTCTACCTAACCACCACCTATTGGCCCTAATATGTCCACCTATTTAACACTTGAGATGATGAATTGAACCCGTTTGATTTAGAAAATGAAACCAATGCTACTACATTAAAGCAATAAAATATCATTTGAGTCTGCATGTGACACCTCCATTACAATTGTTCATATCAACAGTGTTCTACTAAATACTCGTAACTACAGCTTGCATAAAGCTGTAGTTACGAGTTTTTGACAGAAAATCGAATAATTGATTGATTGAATGGAGTTTTACGCTGCTTTCAACATTTTTTCATTTGTTTCGTGGTGGCTGGAGAACCTAACAATGGATTCCAGGTATTTCTCTTACTAGTTCAACCATCACATCCTTTCCTAGCCTCCAGCTGCTATCTCACATAGATCTAAGATTATCAACCCATTGATGAGAGACAAATAGTGGGAAAGAATGAGTGCTGCCGACGGGGATCGAACCCGCAATTCACATTGTAAAGACACAGATCAGCTTGTGCAGCTGGGCCAAAGGTTAAATTTCAATTTGAGATTAATGCCATAATTGTTTTATTACTCATTGAAAGAATTACCAGGAATCCTCCATTGTTTGATGCTCCAGTCATGCAATATGACTTAAGCTTGATAAAAGTGGCATTAAACCAGCCATTTAAAAAAATTAGAAATATCTAAAACTATTTGAAATTCTAAATGAGTTGCCGTCATAGTGCAGACTTATAATAATAATAATAATCAATCTATAGGTCTCGGGTTCCATCCTCAATGGCGGCACCTATACTTTCCGACTTTTTGTCTCCCACCAATGGGTTGATAATCGTAGATCCCTAGGATAGCAGCTGCACGCTACGAAAGGATGTAATGGTAATACTGGTGTGGGAAATACCAGGGATCCATTGTAAGGTGCTCCAGCTGTAAAACCCCATTCAAACAAACAAACAAGTTGAAATTCTTAATACACAAAAAGTTCATACTAACAGGGTAAAGACGAAATCCCATTTTCTTAATAATCCACACATAAACAATCGGTAAATAAATCCTACAATGTAATTCTTTTGCTCAAAAACCATTCAATATCCGGTACTGTACATAGTATATAGTAATATGATAAACTTTGAAAAACCCTGTCTTTTCCCTTAATAATATCTCTAGCAAAATAGAAATATGATAAACTTT